>OV277858.1:8215114-9677870 GCA_922989275.2 Gari tellinella
GATAATGTCAAGTTTGAAGTATTCCCTCATAAAGTGTAGGAGGAGTTAGCTGCACAAAAAATTTAACAGACAGACGGACGGACACGGACAGACGGACAGACAGCACAACACTAATATGTCTCCCTCCCCTAAAGGGGGAGACATAAATATATTACGACACTTATTTGCTAATGATTCATAGAAATGTTTCCCACAGTTAAGCATTTTGTTTAGGTCAATGCTATTTTCTATTATGTCAATCCATCCGCCATTATTTTAAATTAGCCTTTTGATCCAGGTGATCTTAAGTGAGTCGATAAAAGCTCGCATATTTATCATTTTTAAACCTCCTTCTTTATAGTCTTTTACTATAATTGATTGCTTTATTTTATTACACCCGCCCCAAATGTTGGTAAAGATATATTATTTAACTTGTATATAATTAGATCAGTAGGTTTTGGTAATGCAAGAAACAAATGATTTAATTTTGCAATTAACAAACTTTTAATAAATGTTATTTGCCTATTGGCAATACTCTTCTATTCCAATTTTTTTATGGTGTCTTCGATTTCAATAAGTTTTGAACTATAATTCAGATGTATCATTTTATCTAAATCTACATGAAGATTTATACCTAGCATTTGAAAAGTTTATTGGTTCCATGTTAGTTTCCATTTAGTTTTAAATGTATCGGAACTATATTTTTTCTTGCCGATCCATACCACTTTTGTTTTATCAAAATTAACTTTTAAATCCGATATATCTGAAAACTTCGAGAGTGTGTCCAGAGTTTCATTAAAAGATTCACTTGAACCATCCAATATTATACTTGTGTCGTCTGCAAATTGGGAGAGTTTATATTCTGTTTGATTTATTTTTTATACCTTTAATTGGATTTGATCGTATTTTAATAGAAATAATTTATGCACATAAAATAAAGATAAAACATGATAAAGGATCCCCTTGTCTGCAGCCTCTTCCTATTCTGAAAAAGTCTGAAAGGAATCCACATTGAGTTACAGTTGATTTAGCATCTTTATAAAATACATCAAACCATGTCTGTATGGAACAACCAACGTTAAATGCTTTTAATGTTTTTCTTACAAAATACCAATACAGAGAATCATAGGCTTTTTCAAAGTCTATTTAAATTAAAATTCCTGGAATTTCATGTTCTTCAGTATAATGGAGCATGTCATATATTAATCTAGTATTTTATCCTATGTAACACCCTTTAAGAAAACCTGTTTGATCTGGATGGATTAGTTTAGGAAGAAATGTTTCTATTCTTTTTGCTATACACCCAGTTCCTATTTTTATAAACTGTGTTAAATAATGTTATCGGGCGCAAATTCTTAAGGTATTGTTTAGGTTTGTCTCCTTTAGGAATACACGTAATTAGACCCTCGGTAAGAGTATCAGACAATTTATTTATGTGATAGGATTCGTTTAATGCTCTTACTATACAAATACCTATTTTTTCTCAAAACACTTTATAAAAGTCAGCGCTAAATCCTGATGTACCAGGACTCCGATTATTTTTCATGTTTTTCAAAACAATTGTAGCTTCATCAATGGTAATATTTCCTTCTATAAGTTCTATTCATGCAGACAGTTGCTGGGTATGTCAATTTTACTGCAATTTATCTCATCAATACAGAAGTATTTTAGTCGGGAATGCATAGATCGGTAAAGAACAAATTTTGAAAAAGATCCGCTAAATGTTTGCTGTCCAAGTTCCAAAGATTAATTCGCGAATGAAAGCTGCATACATACCCGCCTCCTTTTCGAAAATTTTCCACAAGTCCCGCCCTCTCGAGAAATGGGGTTTATACGAAATGAACAGCATTTTTGTTAATGAAATTTAATGGGGCGAATGTAAATATTGGTGTATAGATAAAAGAAAAAGAACAAGAAGAAATGTGACGATAGAACACGATATCTATCTTAGTTAAACAAGTCATGTATACTTTATTTTTGGCATATGGAAAATACTTGCCATTGGACATAAGCAAATTGAATCCTGATTGATGTTGCCGAAGTAGTCAAATTCAAAAGTTATTGGGAGGGAAAAGTTGTTGGGAGGGCCGTAGTAGGGAGGGAGCATTGTAAACAGTTAACTGATAAATGCTTATTGTGGGCGGTGGGCGGAGTTTCATAGGTATAAATATTCAGCAGGAGGTTGGTAAACGAAACACTCCACATACGTGGCCCCGCCCAGCTGAGAATTATTACTCATCTCCTCATTTTATTATCCGATGTAAAAGACAGTAAACCGATAGAGTGCTCCCTCTCTATAACGACACCAAATGGGAGACACAGATTGTGTGTGTTGTTAAGAAGGAGTCGTTATAGAGAGGGAAAATTGAGACTTTATATGATATTATATTTGCAAACAGCTTGAATCCAGATCAGACGCCGCGTTATGCGGCGTCTGATCTCAATTCAAGCTGTTTGTCACTAGTCATGATATTTATTTTATCGAAATGTCCATTTATATGTAACTTTGAGAATAACACAGCAGACGACAATTTGAAGCAGACGATATTTCAGCAGTAAAACGGTTAGACATTACTGTTTTGTTTAGAGAACTTCAACAAAGGTCGTTGCAAGCAGGGATTCGTTGTTGGGAGTCGTTGTAGGGAGAGAGCAGTGTAAGTGCTTATTGTGGGTACCGGGCTCCCTCCCTATTACGGCCCTCCCAACAACGACTCCCTATTGGAAGGTTCAGAAGTGCAAGTGCGACAAGGGTCATTGTAAGGAAGGATTAGTTGTGGGGAGGGTCGTTATAGGGAGGAAAAACTATAAATGCTTATTGTGGGCGCGGGCGGAGTTTCATAGGTATGAATATTCAGCAGGAGGATGGTACACAAAACAGCCCACATACCTGGCACCGCCCAGCTGAGAATTACCCCCTCCTTTGCAAAGGCGAACCACATTGTCAATGTATATGTGCTCAAATTGCTTTGGAATGTGCTCCGCCACCTCAAGGCTCATTACCCAATCATATAACGGCAGACCGAATTGTGGGAGTGTCAAATCCAGGTACATGACACGCCCCTCGCTGGTTTTCTCGGTAAATGGCGCCCCGTCATATGCATCATAACCATTAGGCAGGCCAGTTTCCAGTATCAGCTGTTTATATCTCCCAGGACCATCTCCAAATGAGGCAATTTTCTTTCCTGTAATTAGAAATTCGGCGCACATACCATAAGTTACCATAAGTCGTCTTCTAGAAGAAGACTGTCGCCATCAGTCTCTAGCTCCAGCGCTTCATTAAATTGTAACTTGTGTCCGGTTGCTATTTAAGCTTCGTAATTATACACGTACGACAAAAACGGTCGTAAGTCAAAACTTAAAAATACATTTAAATTCTTATTTCTCTATCTGATCCTGTCTTGTGACATCTCTTTGGAATCGTCTTTTCAAGACGATTCCAAAAAGATGTCACAAGAAAGGATTAGATGGAAAAATAAATAATTATTGAGACTTTTTTAATTTGACTTACGACAACATGATCGCCGTTTTGGGGACTTTCTTTCATATGTTTATTCATGTTTCATTTCAGATATAATTGTAGTTATTTTGTCTTTTCTCGATTTGTAGGTACATTTATGTTATTTCATGTAAAGCGCTTTTGAACGCACAACCCCTGTGTGAAAATAGCGCTATATAAATCTGGTATAAAATAATAATAATAATAACATTTGTTGTACGAAGTTTTATGAAACGGGGCCCCTGATTCCTTCCAGACCTTGTCCTGTCTTCTTTCAAATGATACTACGGCTGTAGCACTGACAACACTATCTGGTAAAGAGTTCAAGTACTCAACTACATGTACTCTGTTTGCGAAGGAGTACTTCCAGGGCCCAAGGTTATTTAAGTGTAAACGAATTCTGTGCTCAAAACTCAGTTTTGATTACATGCTCTAATTTTTAACAAAACATGCTTTAGCTGATTAAAGTAAACGTATTTGTATATATTTTTAGAATTATGGTATGCAAGTACTTGTTATTTACAAATTGTTTGCTGAAGTGTAATGAGCTGAGAATAATTCTGAGTTTTGAGCACGGAGTTAATTTAAAGTTTTATAACCTCGGGGCCTGATGTTAAATCTTGGTCTTTCTTTATACATCTTCATATTTTTCCTCCATCTTTCATTTTAAATAACTTTTTGTTGTCAAAAAGTTGTGATTGTTGAGGATTTTAAACACCTCGATAACGTACCACCGTAAACGACTGTATTAGTCCAAGCAATGAAACAATATTTCCATTGGAGGTTGGAAAAAAATCTTTTTTTTTTTTTTTTTTATTTCCTATAGTTTACAATCATTGTGTGTGTTTTAACATATAGCTATGCAATTTTAACTCTAACAGTAGTACATGGTTGACCTCCTACTCCACAGATGCTCATCCAAGCATATCTATTTTACTTCTCCACTGAAAAGTAAGAATTTAATGTTTCGATCTTATCGTTGTGGATACGTACTTTAAGGAGTTTAAAGCAGCCTTAAAGTAAAAAGCAGAGAGGTCCTGATTGAGCATTCTGCTTCACTTTTAGTCTGCTCTACTAACTATCTGTCTTTAAAACTGAAAGAACAGCTATGAAGATAGAGGTCAAGAACGTTATATACATGTATTTATAAGAAAAACAAGCATGTTTACTTACCGCCACATATCTTATTTACCTATAAGGGTTATATACAAATATATAAAGGTATAGACGCAGATATAACAAGAACACGGTCAAATCTCGAACAGTCGTTTGTACTTTGACCATCTCTTGTTGAAAGCATCCCACTCACAATTGCTAAAGGCAACTTGTTTTTCTATAATGAAGTTGGCTTTAAGAAATTTTTTAAAACCCTGTATTTCTGGTATTGTGTTTTTGTATTTATTATTATATATGTATTTCTTGGCCAAATGTATTATCCAGCTTTTTATTAAGTCTGTTTCTTTGGAGTGTATTATGCCTAAAAAGATGTCTGTTTTTGAAAAATCAAGTTCGGAAAAAAAAGTAAAATTTGAAATCAACCAACCTTTTATATTTGTCCAAAAGTTTTTTATTATTTCACAATCTGAAAAGAGATGTATAAATGTTTCAGTTTGCTGACCCCAGAAACTGCAACTTTCATCATCTTTTATTCCTATTGTCTTCAGATATTTATTTGTTGCCAGAATCCTGTGTAAAATTTTGTATTGGAACCATCTTAGGTTCGAGTCTCTGGTTATTTTTTGTAAATTGCTGTATATATTTTTAAAGTTAAAGTTGTTATTTAAGTTAAGTTCAATTCTCCATTTTGCTTCCGCTTTTGGAGGAGCACTGCAATTTAATATGGTTTGATACATTTTTTGCGAGCCTTTTTCATCTAAAGTGATCAATTTTATTGCTGTTGGCCAAACTGGTCTAATCAGGTTTAGTTCTTGTGTTTCTATTTGTAGATCATTTTTTAGTCTATTTAAAGTACCTAATAAACCGTTATATTGAATGAAGTTTGTGTCTATTTCTAATCTGTTACGGATTTCTTCCAGGTTGCTAAAATTGCCGTTAGCGTTTATAAGATCTGCTATGAAAAGAATATTCTTATTGATAAAAGATCTATAAATAATCGTTTTGCCTCCGACCTTCACTAGGGGGTTATGCCATAATGGCTTAGATGAAAAGTCTTCCCAGGTTAATACATGAACAGTTTTGTTAAAATGAATCCAAACATTTAAAACATCTTTCCAGAATGCATTATTTATATTCTTGAGTTTGTTTTGTAAAAAGTTAAAAATTTCGTATACTTCTGGGAAGGTTTTTTCTAGAATGTTGATCCACTTACTGTTATCTTTTAAGATCCTACGTATCCATGTTACTTTTGTTGAGTCAATAAATGTTAATAAATTGATCATCTTTAAACCCCCGTCAGAATATTGTTGTGTTATTGTGTTTCTTTTGATTTTATCTGGTTTGTTGTTCCATAGAAATTTGAAAAATATTGAGTTTAATTCTTTTAGTATATTGTTTGTGGGGTTTGGTAGAAATTGAAACAGGTGATTTAATTTGAAACTGCGAGGCTTTTAAGAACCGTAATTTTTCTAAATGGTATCAATGAATGACTTAGGTAAGACAAAAATCTTAACAAAGGTTTTTCAACTGCAATAGGTCCAGGGATGGTACACTGTATGGTACACTGTATACCAAAAACATCCCACCAAAATCCACTGATGGCAACACATCGTTTTGGGCCAAAATCCAAGATGGCCGCCATTATACAAGGAGTAATTCTCATATTGACGTGGTATTGGAAGTAAGTGAGCTAGAAATACAATTAAGGTGTCTTTTCCAACCAAATGTTGGATGCCAATTCGTTTGGTGATATAATAAAATCATGAGAGGTCAATGTCATACCTTAAAGGTTGATGTCAAGGTAAAATGTGGTAATAAGAATAGTGGCCGGTGCAACGAAACTTTGTAATGTTGAATCTCTTCTTTACGATCTTAGATGGGAATCTCTAGTCAGCAGACGCAAAAAACACAAACTTATCCTAATGTATAAGATGAAAAACAATATTGCTCCATCATATTTATCAGCTCTAATCCCAACCTCACAACAGAATCGTTACACTCTAAGAAATAACGACAATATCCCTTTAATACACGCCAGCACTTCTTTATATTCATCTTCCTTTCTTCCATCAGGTGTCAGAGATTGGAACTCGCTGCCACAAGAAATACGGAATTCTCCTTCAGTGGAAGCATTTAAAGCCTCTCTCAACAGAAACAAACAGAGAGCGCCAAAACACTATTCAAGCGGTACTCGCCGTGGACAAGTTCTTCACGCTCGTCTCCGGCTTGGATGTAGTTCCCTAAATTATGATCTACATAGAAGATCTCTTATAGAATCCCCTCTGTGTACATGTGGCTCAATAGAAACGGCAAGCCGTTTTCTACTGCAATGCAATATTTACAGTCAAATCCGACCAACACTTTTGTCCCAGCTTCCTTGTCCTGAACTATAAACAATCTCTTATACGGGTGTGAGCAATTAACAACAGAGGCCAATATGGAATTATTTTAAAATATACAAAAATTCATAATAGAGTCGAAGCGCTTTTAATCATCTATCTGATGGTGGACATCCTCGCTGCCGACACTGACCTTCGCTGACCCCCGCTTGCATTGTGTGCTACACCCCCTTTATACTTCAATTTTAAACGCCTTTTCATTACTCCAAACGCAATCATTTTGTACATTTAGACGTATTTATTTAAATAATCTTCATACAAGACGTTTATATATACCAACTACATGTATGTCAACTAAAACTAACCATAATTCATGTATTGTAATTATTATTTACTATGGAGAAGAATTCACATAAGTTTTTAGTAACTTGTTTTCTAATCCATATTTAAATGTTACTTGACATTATGTTCTGTAAATATGACACAATATATGTAAAACATTTGAAATAAATACTGTTTAAACTAAAATTTGGTAAAAAAAAGTTTGGATTTTTGCCCAAAACGAGGTGTTGCCACGGGTGGATTTCGGTAGGATTGTTTTTGGTATGCAGTGTACCATCCCTGAACCCATTGTAGTTGAAAAGCCTTTGTTAAGATTTTTGTCTTACCTGAGTCATTCTTTGTAAGATGTCGTCTGCAGCGGGTATCAGAATTGTTTGCCTAGAGGTACACCTAAGAGTGTATCACACATAAAATGGGTTACGAACATCGTTGTTTATTGGTCTTTTCCAACGTTTATATATTGAAACCTCGATAAACCGGATATGTGCGGGGACAACATACATTTTCGGTTTAGAGGGTTTTCCAGTTTAGAGGGGTTCAACCCATTACCCTATAACTTTTGTACAATCAGTTTTCTTTTTAGTGGTCGTAATAAAGAGACTTTACCTTATAGTGTATATGGCACTCAAATTGAAATATGAATTTGAACGTAGAAGCTCGGGGCCCGTTTCATAAAACGTCGTACGACAAAAACGGTCGTTAGTCATACATTTAATTTCTGATTTCCCCATCTAATCCTGTCCTGTGGCATTTCTTTGGAATCGTCTTTTCAAGACGGTTCCAAAGATATACCACAATACAGGATTTGATGTGAATTAAATAATAGTTGAGACTTTTATAATCTGACTTACGACAACATAATTTCATGTCGTACGAAGTTTTATGAAACGGGTCCCTGAATTATACTTACCCTTTAAAAACTGTGCTAGTACAGGAACCAGCCTCATATCTGTTCTGTGCTGGCCCCCGCTCTCTTTGCTAGTCCCTGCACACCATCCGCCACTCGAGGCAACTTGAATTTTATTAGTCTTAAAATAGAAACAAAATAAGTGCGCGGGTGTGTGTGTGCGTGTGTGTGTGTGTGTGTGTGTGAGAGAGAGAGAGAGAGATAGAGAGAGATAGAGAGAGAGAGAAAGTCAGAGAGAGTGGGGAGGGAGGAGAGAATGAGAGAGAGAGAGAGCAAGGGAAAGAGAGATACAGACATACAGACAGTCAGACAGACAGATAGAGACAGAGCGAGTGGTTATATACTGTCCCTGCATGAGTGCGTACATGTGTACATCTTGTGCGGAGCATACTTGAATTATTTTATACGGAAAAGCTTGTCCGTGCATATGTGCATACTTTGTTTGTCAGATGAATTTCTTTCACCCTGTAACTTCTTCTAGAAGCGTATTGAAAATATGAAGTATAATTATCAGTAAACCTACACATTGAAACTGGTTCCAGCGAGTTAGAAAGAGGGCGGAGTATCCGCCAGAGAGATTCTTACCTAACGAACTGCTGATGGTTGCTTTTGCGTGTTATTAGGCGGAAATACACATCCCCGACCTATCTTTTATAAAATATGCTTTAATAATAGATATTCAAGTTGCATTGTTTCTTTTAAATGTCTTATAACTTAATATAAGTGTTCGTTAAGCACAAAGCGACAGTTTACTGGGTAAAAGCCTGAATTTGTAATGCAACTCTAAAACATGTATTTGGGACTACTTTTCATACCATATATTATGAAACAATCGAATGGCTGTTACATCCAAGATTACATATTTCAAACGTATTTGGCCGGTCTATGATATACATGTATTTATATACTGTACACATATTAACAATAAACAACGTGTTTTTCCGAAATACGGGATTATAAACGCATGTGGTTAGCTGGGTAAGTTTATCGTACTCGTAAGCATGAGGTTAGCTGGGAAAGTTTATAGGAGCTTTCTGTTTCACTGTCGCCTTGCTTTTAGCAGTCACCTGTCGTAAGCAGTCACCTGGCGTGTGCTCCAAATTTAGTAGCCGTTATAGACAGGTTTTACTATACATATACAACATCAACAGGTTGTGGTGTCGAAGTTTGATTTGATATAATTTGTAATGACTTTACGTCACATGTAAATAACAGTATTTCAGTCATACTCAGACGCTCAGCTAATAACAGTTGAGGAAGACACCAGACGCCCTTTATAAACTACTTCTGGTATTAGTGTTTGTCTTCTGACCTGTCAGAGTTATTTTCAGATTGGAACATTCTAAAACTTTAAAAGGGATGGTATGTGTATACATCCAGTAAAAGATACGGATAGCTGTACTTTTTGTGCGTGATGTACCGTAGAGGATACATTTTACTGTCCGGTTTAAACGCAAAAGCAATGTACTAAACTGTCGAAATTTACTTTTATAAATTTTAACTATATTTTTAATCTGAGTAGCAAACAGGTTGGAGCCAGATCAGACGCCGGGTTACCCGGCGTCTGATCTGGCTCCAACCTGTTGGCAACGGACATAACAGTTTTTAGCATAAACACGTTTATTGAGAATGAATAACATATCAGTAAAATTAGCGCAGCTGTCTCGTGTTGCACAAGGATCATGCTTATCTCAAGTTGGAAAGTGTACGACTATATACATTGTATATCCGATGTAACCCTGTTATCTGTTTACCATTATGAACTGTTCTAAAAATAGCTCTGACAGGTCAGAAAAATCGCACAATACAAATCGGCAATTGGGTACAGAACCACAAACCTTCCGCAAGCCTCTAATGTTTCCCCATGGACAATCCAAAGTGCCCTGACCAGGAATCGAGTGAATTGCGACGTCTCATCAGGGTCTACACTGTTTTCTATTGTTTTCTTTAGGCACAGGGCTGCCATAAGTTGATAATAAAATTTCTAAGATTTCAAATTTTCAATTTTTCAGACGAAATGTTTCTAACCGTACCATAACCCTATAGTCTGTTTCTTGTTTTGAATACACATGACTGCTTAAAACAGTTTGAAAGTAAAGCAAAATGCGCCTTCAGGCGCATTCTGCTTTACTTTCAGCCTGTTTTAAGCTACGATCTGCTAGGATAAAAATCCGAATACTTAGGAAAATCCGGAGAAATTGCAGCCCTGTAGGCATATGGTATGTTCTGCTGTGTCGACAAACACTGCAGTTGCTTTAAATCACACTAAAATAGGTATAATATAAATTTCTAGCAGGCAAAAAGGGAGAAATCATTGAATACTAAACATAAATGGGTTGAAAATAATGTTCAATGCATTTATATTTACATCCACCCTGTAAAGTCTTTATGTAATCGTATTAAAATATGCAGTCTATTTCTCTATGAACCTACACATCGGAATAAGAAGGGGCGGCTTCTCTGCCGGAAACATACCAACCTAGCGACCAGCTGAAGGTTGCTAAGGCGTGTAATTAAGCTGAAATACATATCCGCGATTATTGTTCGTTAAGCACACATATATAGTTTAGTGGGAGTATTGGGGAATTTACCCAATTTAATATTGTGAAAAAAGCCATTGTTTTTCACAACAAGGAGTAACAAAAAGCAAAGAAGTGTAGTACAATGCAAAGACAAGTTGGAAACTTTATCAGAATATGAATAATACCCAATTACGAAAACTCCCAATACCAAATAAACATTTCAAAAACCCAATTCTGTAAAATATCAAGGAATAATAACCCAATTGTATCAAAACCTTATCTGTTACCCTGGAACTCAGAAGCTTCGCAAGGTAAGTTTATCGTAAACGCTTCGGGCACTTAAGAAACTTACCCCTTTGCGAAGCTAATGGATTCATACCGTTGTAACGGCAAAAAGACCATAAGACCAGCTACCATAAGTTGCTCATAAAATCCGTCTGAGCTGGCTCTAAACTGTGATCAGAACTGTAAACATGACGTTTTGGAATCTATAAATGCTCAAGTCTTTGAAATAAACATATCAAATTCACCATGGATGTAATAAACAATTTCCCTTTTTAGACCGCCTCGCGATGAATAAAGAAACAAACGTATATAATATGCAAATGTTTTAAATATAAAATCTTACATGAGTGTTCATGATTTATTGGATTTTTAAAACGAGTCTTTTAGAAAACGATGAAAACGAGGCTTGTCGAGGTTTTTTTATCGTTTTCTAAAAGACGAGCTTTATAAATCGAATAAATTATAAACACGAATGTCAGATTCTATTTATAACATAACCTGGCAATGCTGTTTTCACCATCTCGATACTTTTTTTAGATTGCTAGCTTCACTATATGAGTCAATGGATGAAGGGTGAATGGGCCGCCTAAATGAGCAAACATGCAAAACGTAGATCCAAGGTTTATTCCGTTTTATTCAGAATAAATCAAGGGAGAAAACATGTTCTGCCCCTTCCTATCTATAGTCACTGGAACACCGGCAGAAATGTCGCTTGACGTCAGATTTGTTTACACTTTTTGACAGAGCGTAATAATAAATGTACACAGTTTAGTATGACAACCCCATTTGCATAGTTAAACAACTAGTTATATACGACAAAAAATCCATGGGTCTTATTCAACGCTTGCACCGTAGGTTGTATTGTAATGTAATGTAAATAATGTTTTACATGCAATCGATGGCTTAGCTGTACGTTTATATGTTGGTAAATTCTAACGAATTTACCACTAATTAATAGAAATTGAATTATAGAGCATTTTATGCAAGAAATCTCTATTTTTCAAAACATGTGAAATAATCAGTTACCATGGAAACGGTCACAACGTTCCTTAAAATTTATATTTTGGCCTCTGTTTAAATATTCTGCTTTCTGGGTATATTTTTCATCATTTTAAACTACATTTGAAATTGTTTTCTGTCATTTGAAGGATAAAAAGTGACAATTTTATGTTATTTTATACTGTTTTTACTTTTTTGAATGTTTTCATTAATATTCATGAGTATTCAAATAAGGTAATTTCAAAGTATAAGCTGGAAGTAAAAGTACAATTTGTTTTATCTTCAGTTTGGTACAAGTTTTATATGTTAAGACGAAAAGTGGCTGTGATATGGACGATTTTGCAGGTATTGTTCATCAAAACCATTAACAGGGAACTGCCATTTAAACAGTCAAAATACTGTAAAAAGTTACTTAAAGTTATTTTGTTTCCTTAACTTAGATATTTTGTTTTTCTGAGGATTTTGAAAAATGCATTTGAATTTTCTTTTTCTTATATTTGTAGTATTAAGGGTGTATGAAACCCATAAGTGCATTTTTCCATAGTATCAAACTTTTTTTCTAGCATTGTTTTTTGGAAGATGAATTAAAAAATGAAGAAAAAAATATATGGTGGTGTCCATTTTTCTGAGCTACAGCGATTTGAAAAAGGTATGTCAAATTTGGGCTTTTTTTCAAATTTTACCCATTCAGAGTACAAGCTTCAGTAAAATCTATTTCAAAACAAAACGAACATGATACTTTGGGTTTTCATTATTTAGTGTTTGGCCTACTTTTTCAGCCAATCAGCAAGCCACAAAATTCAAATTTTCGCTCGGTTTAATTATTAAGTCCACGGGATTTAACGAGATTGGGCAATTTAATTATGAAGTGTTCGAGACTTGGATTTAGACGTTAGCAAGCAATGCACATGTGTTAATATTTCGGTCAGCTCCGCCCATGGCGTGACTTTTAAGCTTTATGGGAAATCCATCACACAGCAAAGTGCATATAGATATATCTACATGTACAATTCAATTTCGAAAAAATAATGACATTTTGTAGCTCGGTAGTCGGAAGAAAAGTGTGAAAATCATTCAAATATTATTTAATCTTTAGGGGGGGGGGACAAAAAGAAAACACAATATAATTAAAACAGAATTCTTACCATAATTAACAAAACCAACATCTACAAACCATTGACAATCGCGGCGAAAACTCTAAAGACAGGCGCCTGCATAATTCAAGATCAAAATAATGCAGAAAGCTCATTTTCTCACTTATTTTAGCATCAAATCCTATGGTGTTACTACTCATTAGAATCGTCTCGGAGAGACGATTCTAATAAGTAGTGACACCGTAGGGTTTTAAGCAGAAATAAAGATTGTAGTTTTTGAAATACCCCCTTATCTGGAGCCCTGTATTTTGTGCTGCATTAAGCATTTAGACGTCAATAACTATTCTTTTTCCACCGTTTTTTAAGATTACCATTTTCTTCCAAATCGTATCCGCTTAAATCAAAATTGCCATTCGCCATGTTGCTGCGTAATAAAACACACAATATATATGTAACAGGCTGTGTAAACATCTGTCGGCGGAGAAAAATATGTAAATGAAGTGAAGTGACGTCATATGTGGGCGGGTCAAACACTAAAATGGTTAGAGTTTATTTCAACTCTTCTTAATTATTAAGAAGCCAAATTCGGTCGCAGGCTCCCTCATTTGTTGGCTTCTGAATCATTAAGAATCATTGAAATAAACTCTAACTATAACTTATTTCATGTCTATGGTAGTATTTTCACATATAGAAACCAAATTTGGACAAAACAGGCACCAAGATTGAACAGTATGGATCCTCGAATATCAAAAATATGCTTTCTATAGGGCATGATTTTATTACATTTTTTATTTCATGTAAAAAAGTTTGAAAATGAGATAGTTCTAGTATTAAACTTTTTCTTATATTCTACATGATGAAAGCCAATGCTAAGGCAGTTCAAAATATAAAAAGAAATTGAAAGGTCAGTGTTGAAAATTTTGAGTTATTAAAGTAAAAAGAGTTATCTTCTTTAACAAAATTTACAAAAAAGTACCATATCGATGATACTTAGAGCTTTATAAATTTCACATTTGGTGCCTGTTTTCTCTTAATTTAGTTTTTGTATGAAGAAATACTACCATAGACAGGAAATAAATAACACAAAACCAAATTATCATAATTGTTTTCTATTGATATGGATTTCATTGAAGGGGGCTGTTTGAAAAGGACAAAATAAGGGAACGTGGGTGGGGTAAATTGTACATGACCGTAGAGCCAAATGTTGTTCATCAAAATGTACACTCTTTCTATTTTTTCATTCATCTTAACTAGCTTTTCTATACAAAACCATCATAGAGTGTTTTCATATACTTTGAAAATGTCCCAATTTAATGACTATGATACAGCCTTAAAAAGTGATTTCGTCATTTCCTTTACAATTTTAAATGTTCTCATTGATATTAATGAGTATGCAAATAGTTATTTTCATGCAAAAGTGTGGAATAGAAACAATTCGTATTATCTTTAATTTGGTACAAAAATTATGTGATATATTGGGATGCAGGCCTGTGCCATTGTAATGCGAATTTGGGGTGTTTCCATGGAAACAATAAAAACAGTTAAATACTGTTAAAATGTTACTTTATGGTTAATTTTTGTTCTAAAGTTAAATATTTTGTTTCCTGAGGATTTTTTCATCATTTTGTACTGTAGTGTATTTGAAAGTGTTAACTTATATTTGTATGCTAAACATTGAAAAATTGAAGTTAATTCTTTATTTTTGCTACTATTTTAAAAATGCTCATATATATTCATGAGTATGCAAATTAGGTAATTGAAATGTTTAAGCTAGAAAAAAATAAAAACTTGTATTAACTTCAGTTTGGTACAATATTTATCTGTTAAAGACAAAAAACGGAGATATGGACGAATTTGCAGGCTTGTGCTATATTACGCAAAATGTTGGCGTTCCCATGGAAACGTTTAAAATACTGTTAAAATGTTTTTTAAAAATTAATTTTGTCCACATGTTAAGTATTTTGTTTTCTGATGATTTTATCACCATTTCAAACTGCATTTGAAGTTGTTTACTGATATTTGATCATGAATGCTAAAAAGTGATGTTTTCAGTTTAATTTATTTTCGCTACTATTTTTAATGTGCTCATTAATTATCAAAAATTCAATGTATAAGTGAAAATCAAGTCACTACCTTAGTAGAATCAACTATTTCGCTAGAATAGGTTTAGATCTCCTTAATTTCCCTATTCATGCTATTCGCACAACTCACGATGGCATTGGGAATTGACCGAGACAAAGAGTGGAACGATGGACATTTAATAGTCTGACGATAAGACACTCGCCGGTCAGTTCAGTGATACATATAGATTGCTTATCAATGGCCACTGGAGATCACATGCTCTACAGGCCCGTAGGAACGGGGGAGGGGGTTGACAGGGTGTGTGTGTGGTGGGGCCTCAAAATAGTTTTGCCAGTTAGATCTAGAGTAACCAAGTTTTTTTTTATTTTTACTTAATAAACGACAGAAAACGTTTTTTTTTAGCGCCAACCAAAAAACAAACAAAACAAACAAGTAAAACAGACTAGATATGGGTGGTGCCCCCCCCCCCCCCCTTGAAAAGTGGCCAATGTAGAGATGGCTAGTGTACTCCCCCCCCCCCCCCACACACACACACACAAACACATGCACCCCAGTCCTCCAAACCCAACATCCATCCCATTTGGCTTCCTACGGGCCTGCTCTAGAATCTAATTGTGATTTTCCAAAGGAGAAGCGGTTCTAATCGAGAAACTCTAGCATCACAGTCTGCACAGATAATAAAGTATATTGACTAGAAACGCGACTTCTCATCAGGATCTGAGCTATTTGCAAAATTAAGGTATTTTTAATGGGTTGAGTTGGCTAAAAAAGATTCGGACAAGGTGTCAAAAGTAACTAGCCTACGTCATTTCATGAACACACTCGTACAAGTATCTACGTCATATATCATGACATCGATGACGTATGTTTTTATGTACATTTGAGATAAGATAACCATAACACATCTAAAATTTAGAAATCTAGTATGATACTGACATACAAGGCATAATCTATCTCGTAAGCAGGTAGTAAATGTCTGGATCTATCTAGATGGTGATCTATCTTGATCTAATGTTTTTCAATTAAGACCAGAAAACAAATAAGAGACATTCTCGTCTACACTGCCAAATTCTATTTCCTGAATGAAAATGTAGATAAGTTAGCTCTACGTCGCATCTAAGAATTAGAATCTATTACAGGTATAGGGCCACCAAAAAGACCGGAAGTGCTTCATGGTGTAGTCGAAAGAAGTCCGGCAAAGAAATAGTGCCAAACTTTTTGCCTCAGAATAGCTTTTTGTCAAGAAATATGTACTGTTTTGAGCCTTTTGTTTAATACATGGATACAAATACTTTCTGTCATGATAGATGGGTTTTTGGAGAAAAACATGTCCCTGTTTTAGCCGGTGCCTATTTCAAAATGTAGCAAAACACAAGCCATGTTGCTGAAGTCAAGAGAATGTTCTTATATGCCACATGACCCCCTGTTTTCTTTGCATTTTTCACTTGTGCAAGGGTGTATCTTTGTGGGAAATATAGGGTGGCACCTGTGGTTGGAATTGTTGTATTTTTTGGACCTTGGAAATGACGCATTTTATATAAGTTATATAGGAGAGCCGTTTTGATGGCCCAAGCCCTAAGAGAGATATTCCCGGAAAATGACGTCAAACTTTGTTTTGATAATAGAGTGCTATTTGGGGGATTTTATGAATACATGATGGTTGAAAAGGTGTTTGAGACTACATCAGGTAATTATTTTGGCTAGAAAAGTGTTTTTTTGCTTGAAATTGTGTCGGCCGCGGATTGAGCACGCGGCCGATGTACACTTTTTTTGGATAAATGCTGTTGAAAAGCTCGGTACTTGTCTAGACAACGTTTTGAAGTTATGTTAAAACTGAATGTCACTAGGTACGGGTTTTTTTGCAAGTCTTGGTACACAATATGTTGATTTCTTGTATTTCTTGAGAAGAAAACGGGGTCAGTGATGGCCCGCCCTGGTCATTTGCGACCCAGGTCCAAGACCAATGGGTTGTCACGTTTCCTTAAAATCTGTCCTAAACATAAGTTTTCATTATTTTTTCACTGCAAATGCATGTATTCAATGTTATTCAGAGCTGTCATCTTTGTTTTAAAGCTCTTTTAGCAGAAAAAAGGCTGTTTGGGGTGAAACTTGCCAGAAATACATATTGTTCATTGAGAACAACTACCGCCATGTACGGACGTCAAGGGTGATTTTTGCTGTTTTAATATTTTTCCTACAGGTAAAGGCTGTTTTTATTTAAAAAAGGGTTATCCGCACACTTTCAGATATATTAAAAGTGTTCGAATAAGTCTAGATGTTGCGAAAACAAAGATTTAGTAGTCGCTTTGAATTTAATGCGAAAAGCTGAAATTCCGCCAATTTTGTGGCTTGAACTTTTTTCAAAAACAGTCTAAAAATACTAAATGTGGTGGAACCTGACATCTGTCACACTGTGTGTTGTTTCTTAATACCTATAGCTAGGATATAAGAGTAAAAGTAGGCAAATTAGAGGAAAAGAATATCTCTCTTAGACACAATATTTTGCTGATAAAAATCTTAAGATTTCCAAATTTTCAAGGGCGATTTTAGGAATTGTCAGGCCTTATTTGATTAGATCTAGCACTAACATAATTATGCAAACAGTTTGGATCCAGATCAGATTTGAAGCCGTCATGCGTAAGAAAATGATGAATTTGTACAGTTTACTCTCGCTTATCTGGATTTCTGTAGTCTGAAGCACTGTGTAGATATTCACTGTAAATTCTACGGACTAGAACTAGATCTAGATTTTAAACATATTTATATCTAGTTCGAGTCCGTAGATCTAGGTCGAAGGTTATAAAGCGTTTGAGTTGAGTGTGATTTCGTTCTCAAGCATTTGACTGGTCAGATTTGAGCCGAGGCTCAAATCTGAACAATCAAATGCTTGAGAATGATAAATAGGCTCTTTGAATCTGACCAATCACATATTTGAGAACGATAACAGACTCAACTCAACAGCTTTATAACCTCGGACCCTGTCGGACTCCGTACCCACCTCGCATTCCCTTTGACTCCACTGTTGTTGCCGAAGGTTAAGAGCCCTTGACAAATTATTCCTCTGCTGGACAATTTTCGCCGTGTTAAAGTACAAATCCTGCGACCCATGCTGAGTCACCGCCTCGACCACAGTTGAAGCCCGACTCCTGGGGACGTAAACCACTGGGCTTCTAAGCAACACAACTATCAGCACTGTAAAAAAAACGGCCAAGCGAACTTTCCCTGAATTCAGCGAAACCATATTTGTCTTCTATATATAGAGCTAACACACTGCCACATACAACACTATGTCCTGTGTTATGCTATGGATTTACAGAAATGTAGCTACCCCTGGTTATCCCTGTTTATCTGTTATCGGTATCTTAATTATAAATGTCAACCGCCTATCCGTATTATTCATCCCCTTATAAAATGTCTTCCCGATGCACTTCACGGTGTATAAACCTGTACGGGTTCTTTGAGCTCTGTACTGGTTGTTTTTTAGCCTCGACGCCACGCAACGTAGAAAAACAACTGGTATTTATTTTCCTTTCTTTAAATGAAAAGTCTTGTCGGTAAGCATGATTTTCAAATACCGAAGAGAATGATAAACCGATCGCGACCGCCTTTGGTACAATCTATACAACTAATTCGAGGCATAAATCAACTTGTGGCTCACTCGGAATTCTTTTGAATGTCGTCAAACTTTGCATTTTATACAGCATCTCTCCATGTTTATACTGTTTGATCAAAACAAATATGCTTTTTAGAGCACATACAACTGATTCGATGTGAAAGCTTTATTCGTTTTTTAAAAGTATGGTCGCAATTTGCATTTTTGATCAGAAGAATTGATGCTGTTTTGTACGGTCAGCTATTTCAAACACGGCTGACACTGTATTATCAGCTGCGAGCATATGTGTACCGTCAACTCAAAATCAGAATTTTCCGTTTATGTGTTCTTCTGTTTAAAAATGCCTTAAACTTCAAATCATGAAGTAATTATGAAGAAACTGTACCAAACTATTATATACATTATTAAAACATAGATATAGCGTATAAATAATCTTTTTCCACTTCATTCTATTTCGAACAGATATATATATGATCTACTCTCAAAAACCATCCATTATTCCGTAGACGACATTAAAGTGTTTTTCAAGAATATTTCTAATTCTGTGGTAATTTAAGTCGTTTGCAATTAAAAATAATAAACAATAAATCCAGTGATTTGTGTGTTCTCCTGGGGATGCACAATTTGTAAAACAATGAGTCCCTGGGGCAAAACATTGAGTTTTTCAGATATAAATATTATATAAAGGCAAAACTATTATGAGTCCATAGGACTTATAGTTTCTTGACAAATGAGTATTTGGCAATTTTAATGAGTATAGGTCTCGGGACTCGCAGCTGTATTAATCACTGTAAATCTAAGATATTTTCAGATTTTGCATAGCCATATGATTATTATGAAATAAATCAAAATTTTGAGCGTTATCCCCCTTTACAACATTTTCCATTATTTGACTGATGACTGACGCTTTTGAGGATTTAAAATCTTTTATGAAAAGTTTTATCATTAGAAGTGTCTTGCACATAATTTACTGAAATGCATTAATATCATTCCGTCATTCCCCCTTTGCTTCACTTTATTTTCCGGTAGATAACTTCTGCTATACAGAAGCTCTCAATGTTTGAATAGAGAGATGTTATGTATACTGTAATCATCTCGGTTTAATGCCCATTAAACGAACTTCTAGAAGGGTATGGGAGCCAGTTTGTTGGTTAATTCGTTCATCGGTCTGCCCTTGGCACATATTTTGAGACGCAATTTCTTTCTTTTACATTTCTTAACCGATTGAAATCCAACTTTGCATAATTCAGTGGGTGAGACAGGGATATTTACCCTCCCCAACACTCTTCAACATCGTCCTAGAGAGAATTATGTCAGATGCTTTGGCAGACCGCGAAGGAATGGTAAGCATCGGTGGGAGGACAATCGCGAACACTTGCGCTTTTCAGATGACATACATGTACTAGTAGATGGTTTAGCAAGGAAGGAAGAGGAGCTAGCCTATCTAGTTGATAGCCTTTACAAGACATCTACCTATTTAAGCAACAGATCAGCGCAGAAAAGACAAAACTGATGACCAACAACATCACTAGTATCAGCACTGAAAGCATGGTCAATGGGGATAAGCTTGATTGTGTAGATAGTTTTAAGTACATGGGTGCGACAGTTTATAACAAGGGGTCAAAACCCGAGATACTTGCAAGAGCGGCTCAGACCACAGCAGCACTCGCAAAGTAAAAAATAATATGGAATTATCGAAATATAAGCCTCAGCTCGAAAATAAGGTTGATGCGTTCACTTGTCATGTTCATATTCCTAAATGCCAGCGAGAGTTGGACCTTGAATAATGCAGACTTGGGGCGAATAATTAGTGCGTTATAGATGAGGTGTTTCAGAAAACTACTTTGCATATCATACAAAGAACACATCTCAAATGATATAGTTCGAAACAGGATCAAACATGCCATTGGACCTTTCGAAGATTTATTAACAATAATTGTCAAGTAACGTAACATGGGATGGTACGGGCATATGACGAGATCATGAGGGCTTTCAAAGACAATATTACAAGGCACAGTTCAGTGATAAATAAAGAGAGGAAGACAAAGAAAGCGATGGGAAGATAACATCACAGGGTGGATAGATTTAAGGCTAAAGGAAACGGTGCGGATGGCAAAAAACAGAGTGGAATGGAGAAAACTGGCTGTCAAGAAATCTATGGTGACCCAACGGTCCGACATGACTACGGGATAGGTGAAGATGCATGTGGTGTATAATATGGTAAACATGTGCGTGATATATTTTTCATACGAGTGGTTCTAAAAAGGAAAAAGTTATTGTCCTTCATTGAACTTCTGTACTGAAAAGTGCAGTTAGGTGATTATTAGCCCTATAATATTATGATAGTTCTTAACTTTTGTTTTAATTTTTAATTTTCAAAACAGACGGATGACTATTTTCTAGATGTGAACTCTTTTATGTTCTCTACAACCATTGGCAACAAGTCAATTAATGTTTCAGTCGTACCACTATTATTTCCTGCTTCTCCACGACTCTCCTCTGCCGAGTAATTTGCCTGTGAGTCGTGCATTGAGATGTTTGCAAACGAAGTTTCGAAGAGTTCTTCTTCTTTATCACCATCTCCGTATTTGTCTGTCGCTAAGAAATCTAGTATAACTTGGATGACGTGGAGCTTTATTTCTTTTTTGTATTTAACTGGAATTGGTTTTATTTATGGTTTTCTTGAAACTTTTACTGTTACTGTTTTGTTGTTTGGAATCACTTTTTGTTTTCTTTTCGAATTTAGATGGAATAATTGAGCAGTTATTTGTGTATTGTTTGCCCTGGCATTGTTCCAAATTGAGTATTTTGACCTAAAGGGTTTTTGCTTTATGGTTCTTGGCACGGTTATTGACGGCTGCAGAGAAAACATCTAAAACTTAGTCGCAGTAATAACAGCTCAATCTAGCTGTACATAAAAAGAAAGAAAAAGCCCTTGAGCTGACCGTACGAAACGTTTCATTCATTCTCACAGCTGACGGTACATTTCCTCTAAAGCTGACCGTACACTTTGCATCGCATTGTTTACATGATGTCTGGCTTTTAAACAGCACATTTAAAAACATAATTTTCATAGATTTTCGTATCAGCAGATATAAAATATATTTTGATAATAAAATATTTTGTGTAAGGTGTAGTAACTGTCGTTTAAATGGCAAAATCTACTTGGTCTTTATGACAACGCTGTCGAAAACAAGGTGAAAACAAGGTGAGCCTTCGCCAGTATCCGAGAATATTCAACAAGATAAATTCAAGACACCAGCTCAATTCTTTAAGAAATTCACACCTGGAACATATCTAAACGGGTATTTCATAGGTTCAGCATTGAAATCAATGTTTGAAAGTCCGTTGCCTAGCTAGATCTACTCAAAAATACCATATACATCCTAAAATATGGGAAACAGTGTGTATGCTAATATCTGTTATTATCAAGAAATGCTATTTATTATCATACAGTAGTTTGTCCAAAAGGGGCAAACTGAATGGCAAACAGTGTAGACTATGATCAGACTGCTCCTTGGAGCAGTCTGATCAGAGTCTACACTGTTTGCTAATGTATGTCTGTCCCAATATTTAGGATCCTCACGGTAGAGAGTGAGAGAAAATACCGAATGCGCCAAACAAGGCAAATATTGACACGTAGGATTTTGAATGTTACCAATTTTTAGGTTTAGTCCATTGTTATCTACTTAATTATACACTAAATTAATACCGTAGATCTAGTAAAAAAAATAGTCTATGACTCAACGACATACAGGCTGTGATCTGATCAGACGCACAGTTACATGGTATCTGATCAGGAAACAAACTGTATGCGATTTAAGGCAGTTTAAGGGATACAGTGGTGAAAACGTTATTCTAACACACCTCGCCCACACCCCTATATAAGCGAAGAAGGACCGTCTTGGTGTTCGAATTTTCAGTAGAACACTCACGCGCTAAACGTTCTAACGTGACGTCATATGGCTTCGAAAATGCGTACGCCAAGAAATGTAGCGCCGTTACTTCGATGCAAATTAAGGTTAAATAATGTGTTAGAATCGAAATAATAAATTAATACCAGTGTTCTATCTAACAATCGAACACAGATAGTCGTTGAGATGCTTGTAATTAAATCACTCGGCCTAAAGGCCTCGTGATTAAATTACTACGCATCTCAACTCCTACCAGTGTTCGATTGCACGATAGAACATTGGTATGAATTTATTATTTCTTAATTAGTTCCCGTTCAAACGCAAACGCAAATCGTTGAAATGTAGAAAATTACAAATTTTTTGACATATTTAATTTTTTTAACTGAGTGGCAAACAGTTTTGAGCCTGATCAGACACCGGGTTACCCGGCGTCTGATCTGGCTCCAAACTGTTTGCAATGGAAATAATAGTTTTAGCGTAAATGCGTTTATTAGGAAAGGTAAATGTATTGTCCACTGTATTGTCCGGCTGCTTAAGTCACTTTTATGAAGGGAATACTTCGCTTAGTGAAGCAAGCACCAAATTTGGCACACATGATGCCCAGGATATACGTTTTTAAAAAAATACGAGATCCACCAGAACAATCCAAGATGGCCGCCATTTTTCAAGATGGCCGCCTCGTAAAATGAGCAAAACATGTTTTCAGTGTAGAATGTTAATAAAAAGAAGTATGTTAATGATCAGAACATCAAAATGGATGTATTTTAATGAGGATACCTGAACAGTGTCCATTAAAATCCAAAAAGACTGATAGTTTCAAGATTGTGGCTATTAATTAGTATTTAATGTCTCAAAAGTAGCATTTTTGTAACAAATATACTTTATCCTTTAACCTTAACCGTTCATTTGGAGATGCAAGCAGCAATTTTGGCACAAACGATGCCCAGGATATGAGGTTTTAAAAAATCACGAGATCCATCCGAAAAATCCAAGATGGCCGCTGTTCAAATGTGCAAAATACATTTTCAGTGTAGAAGGTCAATAAATAGAAGTATGTTAATAATCCATACATCGAAATGAATTGATTATGACTTGGATAACGTAATATAGTAAATTAAATCCAATAGGACTGATAATTTTAAGATGGCGGCCATTTATAATCTCAAAAGTAGCGTTTTTGGTATAAATATACTTTATTATGTAATCTTACAATGCCAATAAGAACTGCTTATTCGGAGATTCAAGCAGCAAAATTGCAACAAATGATATCCCGCATCTACATTTTAAGAAAAATGGGTTATCCACCTGAAAAATCCAAGATGATCGCCGTTTTCCAAGATGGCCGCCACGTTACATGTACATGTAAATGTGAAAACTAATGCTTTCACCGTAGAATGTCAATAAATAGAAGTATGCGAATGATCCAAATATCAAAATGAATAGATTTTGACTCTGATAACTTAATATTGTAAGTTGAAATCCAAAAGGACTTCTAGTTTCATGATGACGGCCATTAAATAACTAAAAATTAGTGTTTTTGGTATAAATATACTTTATTACATGTACGTAATTTTATAATTCCTATAAGGACAGTTTATTTGGAGATACAAGTACCAAACTTGGAACAAATAATATCCCGCATCTACATTTTAGGAAAAAGGGTTATCCACCTGAAAAATCCAAGATGGCCGCATTTTTGCAATATGGCTGCCTCGTTATATATAAATGTGAAAACAAATAGTTTCAGAGTAGAATGCCAATAAATACATTGTAGAAGTATGCTAATGATCCAAATATCGAAATGAGTAGATTTTGACTCGAATAACTTTACATTGTCAATTGAAATTCAATAAGACCGATATTTTTTAGATGGAGGTCTTTAAATAACTCAAACTTAGCGTTTATTGGTATAAAATTACTTTATTATGTAATCTAACAATATCTATAAGAACCGTTCGTTTGAAGTTACAAGGACCAAATTTGTACATAAGATGGCTAGAATCTCAATTCTAAAAAAAGAAAACGTTATCCTCCTGAAATATTCAAGATGACCACATTGTTTTCAAGAGTATCGTCTCGTCACATATAAATCTTAAAACACATGTTTTCAGAGTAGAACATCTATCAATAGAACTACGTTAAAAATGCAAACACCGAACCGAATGACGTTTGTCGAGAAAAACTCAATAGCGTCAGAATATCACGATGATGACTATAAAAGGACTAAAAATTAGCGTTTCGGTATAAAAGAAGAAGAAGAAGAAAGGATATAAGCTCTGAAGCGCCTTTATGATTTGAACCGACTACTAGTATATAACTTTCGTATTCTAAAACGTGTAAAGAGGCTACATTTTAGGAATTGTATTTGACAACATAAAATAACGATGAGAAACATGCCAATCTCACCCATAAATTTGTTAAAACCAGGTTTAAAATCAGTACAGATTTAACACGTCCAGATTGCAATATTTTACATAGGAGCATTAATTCAATGTCAACACGAAATACCAATTAGCACATTTCGGACATGAAGTAGAAATACAGCTAACCAATACAACAAAAATATAAGTTATATCACATATTAACTTACATATGATATTATTAATTTAAACTAACATTAATTGAATAGAAACTCTACTTACTACAGTGGAGAAAACGTTATTATTTCCCAATAAACGCATTTACGCTAAATTTATTATCTACATTGCAAACAGTTAGGAGCCAGATCAGACGCCGGGTAACCCCGCGTCTGATCAGGCTCCTAATTATTTGCCACTCAGATTAAAACAAACAGTCAGAATTGTCAAAATATTGTATTTTTTCTCATTTTAGTGCAATGCGTTTGCGTTTTGTTTTCGTTTAAACGAGAAAGATTAACGTTTGATTCACTGTAGAAGGAGTCGCCATTAAATTTGTTCTCATCCGAGCTTTAAATTTAATATTGTCAATCATATGGAAATATATACCATAACAATTGGTAAATAGGCATCAACACATTGGTGTGAATAAGATTCCAGAATGGTTGCTGTCTGTAGCATTTTAACCCTGAATAATTGACAGTTTTTGCTTGACGAGAAATGAGAAGGGCTCGTTTCAGATCAATTAAAAGTTCATTGCATTGATTTTGGCAGGGAAGCTTTTACAAAACAACTCAAGTAACACTGGTCTGATTTATATGGTGCATATGAATGTCATAGATGTTGATCTCCACGTAAAGATGACCTTTTTCTCATCACTTGGTACCATAATACAGTTTGGTTCAACAAGCGAATTAAGAGATTAGGTGCATTTGGCTGGTACAGCAGAGACCTTTCGTTTTATCTGAGGTTTCACAAGAACACGCAACATCTTACATGCATACACACAGTTTCAGCGTGCTGCTTCTGCTTGCTCCGAAGGTGGCACATGAGTACCATTGTGCAGAGAAGGGTGAAAAAGCTCTACAATTTGACAAACACTAAGCGGTGTCATAAGTTTTGATATGGAGAACTTGTGTTGGTTTTTGTGGGGGGAAATTACGACGCCTTCTCCACTGTACCGTTGTTGTTTCGTTACCATTTGGTTATCTATATGTGTAAGTATTTGCTATGGTGTATAGCATATATGGCGCTATTTTTACTTACTATGTTGTATTGTCTACATTGTTGATTTAAACCAGAGCTATCACGAAACAAAGCAGATCCCGGTGCGATGAGCTGTTTTTATCTAAAACACTCACACATGGTCTTCTTCGTTTACCGACTCCCATCTGTAACCTATGAAACTTGAGAGATGCACCCAACACAAAGCATTATCTCCCTTTAATTACAATGCTTTAACTTACTTGAAGGAAACCTATACACTTATTTATAAGGAAGGACTTCAAGCTGCCAAAATGGTTGACGTCTTTGAACACCTTAATTATAAACACAATTGTAATTCTTCTCATACTTTCTCCACCCATACTCAGTGTCTGATTCTTATTAATGTATTTCTCAGAATGTACATGTTATATGTAGTGAGAAATAAAAAGTAATAGTTGTAGTAGTAGTTGTGGTTGTCAACTGGTTGTGTTCTCTTTAGTCAGATCTTTCAGAGAGTCTACTTTATTTTGTTTTGTCAATCATCTGCTCTTACGTATTTGCAAAAATAAATTGTCAACTATGTTAGATGACTTCCATTGAGCCCCAGAAAATGATTTCCTTGGAGCAAACCCCCACCTACAGGTGCTCAATGAGTTACAGCTTAGAACAGTTGTAGTTATGAGGCATAGCAATCGACCAAGCTCTCTAGCAAGACAATGTTATTGTCATTTAGGTCGAGTTACCGAGGACACATCAGAGACGAATGAAATCATCTGAACAAGAAGTAAGCCATTTAGTCGAAGATCGATAAAGCCCAGATACATAAAATTTGATGTAACAATCTTCAAAATAGGATTATTCAGTCAAAATCTAGTTCAAACACAGTGTAAAGTAAATTTAAACGGCGACCATCTTGAAAAAAGAGGCGTTTTGTTTTTCAATTGGATCTCGTGCCTTTTTGAAAAAGCATATGTATTTATATATGTACATATAACGCTTGTATCACCAAATTAAGTATTGTTGTTGTCATCTGCGACACTAAACATTAAAACATTTATGAGACAGTCATTTTTCATTTTATTCATATCATATTATAATAATTTTGAATTATTTCGATTTTTTAAATTCACAATTTGTTTTCAAATCCCCAATAACATATATTTTAAGGTACATGTCTACAAAGTAGAATTATTCAATCAAAATGTAGTTCAAACACAGTATAAAGGCATTTTGAATGGCGGTCATCTTGAAAAATGGCGGCCATTTTGATTTTTCACTTTTCCAGCGCCCCCACACCCCTTTCTGGATCTGTGCATGTATCATGACTATTTAGATTCCCACGAAATTGTACTTTTAATGATTCTGGACAATTGATGAATAAAATTGATAATCGAACATTTTTACTGTAGGCTAAGTTTTACAATTTATTTCTTACTAGATCTATTGTTCACACATCAGTATCACACTTCGCCCATTCAGTCCCAGTAAGGGACTATTTTATTAACATATACATGTATATCCCATTCGCCCTGTAAAGTTTTCTAGAAGTGTATTGAAAATGTGAAGTATAATTCTCCGTAAACCTACAAATTGAAACTGTTTCCAGCCAGTTAGAAAGAGGGTGGAGTCTCCGCCGGAGATATACCGACCTAGCGACCAGCTGACGGTTGCTATGGTGTGTAATTAGGCTGAAATACACATCCGCGACAAATTTGTTTTAAACTTTGCTTTAATAATAGATATTTAAGTTGTATTTTTTTTTAATGTCTTATAAGTGTACGTTAAGCACACAGAGACAGTTTACAGGGTAAAAGCCTGAAATTGTAATGCAACTCCAAAACATGTATTTGGGACTACTTTTCATACCATATATTATAGAGATTGGATAGCTGTTACATCCAGGATGAATATATCAAACATATTTGGCCGGTATATGAAATATTTATATACATTAAAAGCAATCTTATTCACTTTGAAACGGACAAGGAAAATATGAAAATATAAATATATACAATAAACGACGTGTTTTTGCGATTTACGGGATTGTAAACGCATGAGGTTAGCTGGGTAAGTTTATTGTAAACACACATCGTGCGTGTACGAAACGTGCCAATCTAAGCACATGCGTTTACAATTTCGTAAACCGCAAAAACACGTCATTCATTCCTTAAATGATAAACAGGCTTAAGTGTCATAAAGGCCCACATGGAAGATTGGGCTTGCCTAAATGTGTAGCCTTAGTAAATTAAGTCGTTATTATTATTATTATAAAGAAACATCAGTCCGCTCAGGCCTTTGATTTATAAACGAGTTTACTAAACAATTATGACGAGTGCCTTGGCGAGCCTTATATTCATTTTAGTCAACAAGTTTAAAGTCCCATTGTGTTTTCAGACCTTTTCTTAATGTCTGAAATACAATAACGGTTAATAATAATGTTTGAACATTCGTATGGGCCAAACTGATCTATGAAATGATGAAGACGGACCTAAATCACCTAAAAGGGCTATTTAAAATCATAACAAACCGAAAATAGAACGTCTGAAATAAACATTACCACACGGCTTAGTATCACGTGATACAGCCGGATTCAACTTCACCGTGTGCAACCGTGTCTACCTTCGCCCGTCCATCCATCAGTCAGTTAGACTATCACACTTTTTTGTCCGCTCTTTAACTCGAATATTTTTTTATCCGATCTTCCACAAACTTGCTGAAAATGTTCATTGATATAAAATCAAGGTTTAGTTTGATTACTACTAAAATCGCATAAGGTATTTTTGAGTTATTGCCTGTTAATTAATAAAAAATGACTGTTTCAGTCATTTTTGCACTCTAAAACAAACAGTTTTTATCGAATATTCACCAAACATGCTGAAAATATTTATTCATATGAATTTAGGTATAGTTTGATTATTACAAAAATCGCATGTGGCATATCTGAGCTTTTGCCCTTTATGTGTTGAAAAATGACTGTTTTCAGAAAGTTTTGCTCTCTAACACAAATACGTTTTATTGGATCTTCACCAAACTTGCTGAAAATGTTAATTGGTATAAAATCAAGGTTTAGTTTGATTACTTTGCATAAGGTATATTTGAGTTATTGCCTGTTTATTAATAAAAAATGACTGTTTCAGTCATTTTTGCACTCTAACACATACAGTTTTTATCGAATATTCACTAAACTTGCTGAAAATGTTTAATTATATAAAATTTAGGTTTAGATTGATTATTACAAAAGTCGCATGTGGCATGTCTGAGTTTTTGCCCTTTAAGTATTAAAAATCAATGTTTCAGCATTTTTTGCTTTCTAACACATGCAGTTTTTATCAGATATTCACCAAACTTGTTGAAAATGACCTAGATTCTATACTAACAAACATTTGTAGCAAGTTTGGTGAAGATCCAAAAAGAAGTGTTTGAGTTAGAGAGCGGACAAGGCTGAAACAGTCATTTTCAGCAAGTTCAAGGTAAAAATTCTTCGTATTTTTTTTTAATCGCTCTACCCCAGTGAATGATATTTACACATTTTGACTGGTTTAACCCTGTGCCTACTGATCGTAACTTCATGGAGTTTACAAACTGTTTGAATCTAGAAAGACGCCGCGTGACGCGGCGTCTCATCTGGATCCAAACTGTTTGACACTCGTCTTAAGGTATGTTTAATTAAAACAATGCATAAATCTAAACTGAACAAATTTTGCAAACGACAATGTCAAAGCAGACGTCTGTGCAGAAGAATAAGGGTTAACCGCGTGTTCCAGATACACATGTAAGTGGGAGTAATCTGAACTAATCCAACATTTTCTCACTCATTTCAGAACCGAATGTTATGGTGTTACTACTGATTAAACCGTCTCTTCGAGACAATTTTAATGAGTATGGGTTTGAAAGCAGAAATAAAGATTTTAATTTTCGAAATACTTCCGGTATCTGGAGCCCTGTATTTACATAGTTGTCCTTCTTTCCATTCACATGGTTAAACTCTTTTCTGGATAAAATATCCATAAATTAAAAAAAAAATTAAAACGCGAATTTCTTAGATAAAGCCGCTTTTCGTGGAAGAATCACGTACTATGTAGTTCAAAACAACCGTTTTAGGCAGGTTTCCCCAAAACACAATGCGGCTTTAATATGTAATAAGGCACAGCCTACAACTGAGCGAAGCTGTCGAAAGCAACGGATGGAGAATTGTAACAAATTACCTCATTATCCCAAAGCCTGAAGTGTGATTCTAGTTTAGAAAACAGGGGTGACAACTTATTTAAAGCAAGTTGAAAGTAAAGCATAATGCGCATTACGGCGCATTCTGCTTTATTTGCAACCTGCTTTAAATTAGTATCTGCTAGGATTGACTTTGACTTGATCCTGAGTTTATTTTTCAACTGCTGCAGGTGTCCCAGGGACTGGGATAGGCAGCAAGGTGGCTAGAGTGTCTAACATCCAGTCTCCACGCTTCTCTGTTCTGTGGATCTATGCCTGCAAGACATAGAAAATAATTCTTATGGTACAGATTTCGGACTGTATCAATCGAACTATTTTCTTTAGCGGGTTAATAAATTAATGCATATTTATTGGGTATATAAACCAAATGATATGATGCATTTTCATGATTTAATAACAAATGACATTATGCATAGCAATAGATCAAATAAATACCAGCTATTTTATATGAAGCATTTAAAAAAAATAACAAACCAACTGATATGATGTAATTTGTTTTTATGCCCCCACAGCTAGGCTTTTGGAGCATATAGTAATCGCACCGTGTGTGTGTGTGTGTGTGGGGGGGTGCGTTCGTAAAAGGTATGTTACGAGGTATTTTGTGTGTAGGGGACCAACAAACAGAGGTAAAAGATCAGAGCGAGGTATCAAAATCGGTACCTCGGAATTTTTCCAATGCTGTTCCCTTTGTTTATGCTTGTATACCAAGCTGGCTGATTTGGGCGAGATTCCAAGTATACCTCACAAGTGCGGATTCAACATATGCGATGTTGTTACCTGAATTGGCGTGTGTCTATTTTTGTGAGTCTCCGACGAATCCGCACATGCGCAGAGATAATGGTGATGTTATTTGCATAACTCCGCCCTCAGAATTCGGATATATTTGTGTTTTTCCTTAATAGCGTCATGTCCGAGACATTGTGCATTGTCGAGCTGAAACTGATGCCCAGCCTCTTGCTGCTAAGACTACATGGATGCATGCAACCATAAAAAAAGTCACGCGTTCGAAGAAATGGCGCTTTTCGTTGAACTAGAAGAACGAGGTACGTAGCAAATATCATGTTTGGGAAATAGTGTTATAATTGTCAGAGGTTGTATTTGTCAACATTTATGAACATAGACTATAATTATTTTACCTCGGAAACAAATAAAAGAAGTATTTATTGTGAAATTATCATTATATGACTGATTGTCGATTCAAGAACTGCATGTTTATTTAATTAGTCACGAGTTTTCGCGATGGCGATGTGTGTTTGCCATACGAAAAGATCGCTATCTATATTTGTTTTGAAGAGAGAAGAAATCACACTTTTAGGCGATTATTTATCACATTCAGAAAAAAATAGATCTTGCATATTGATACATGATAATGGCTTTCTTATATGCATGGACGATTAATCAAACTTGGATAAAATCGTCCTTGTTCTTGGAATCTAAAGAAATATTTCATCAGACATTTCATTAGAATGAGGTAGAATTATTGAGCTGCTTACAAAGAGAAATGGGATCGAACAAAAGAAAATTGCCTAAACATTCAGATACAACGTACGTATGTAAGGATATCCAACGTGAATGTGTTGCCTTTGCTTTGAAGCTGAATTAGATGCATAAGGTGGAAATAATTTGATGAGCCTACATGACTAAGGGACTCAAAACCAGCAATTTAAATGGCTAAACGTCTACTAGATCGTGAGAAGAAACACTTTTAATAGAGGTCGAATTGACAAGAAAGGTGCGAATTGACAAAAATCAGGGATACATGTATAACCCCAAAAAAGCTTATTATTCCAGTTTATTAAGTTGTTTGGATAGTTTACTTTGCATGCCTCATGATCTTCCTTACAGACAGGTTGCCATGCAATAGTAAACATGCCATCATTTTGTCTTTCATTACAAAGCGATCATTGGTGATCATAGTCCTTCACTAATCTGTTTAAAAGGGTATGAAGAGGCCGATTTTGAGGTCATATCCCCTTAATTTCCAAGAAAGCCTATTTCTTACCTGGGTTATATATTAGCAGAAATATGCCATTATTTCCGGGACTTTTTGGGGACGGGCTAAGTTAATATACTATCCACTCTACAACTGTAATATTAAAAATGGTATAGGTGAAAATTGTCCAGGCCTCAGGGTGTTAATTTGTTTGGGGGCGAAACTACCTGGGGCAGAATAAACAACCCCTGATGCATCACAAAATGGTGTGATAAATACTGCTCTTTGTCTGTAACTTAAAACCTGGATAACATACATACACCTCATTTTGAAGGTAAAATATAACATGTTTGAGTTAACTAGTGAATACATTTGTATGATGTCAATAGTTCGCTCTCAATTATTAACTTTTAGCCCATTGTCTACAGTGCAATAAATGACCTCAATCGGCTCGATCTGTCACAGGTAAATGAGTCAACTCAGTCCGGTCAGCTTGTCCATATTAAGCATTAATTTTGTCCATATTTTCTTTAAGAAACTATCATACTTTTTTAAATAAGAAATAGTATTATTTGTATACGATTGAAATTGAAAAGAAAATAGTTATGTAGTCGCTCGATATTGTGCTTCTTTGATAAATAAATACGAAAGACTCAAGCAGGAAACGCAACACAAACAATACACCCACCTCTCAAGCAGAACACACACACAGTCATACCATAACAAACACACACACACATACGCACAATCCCATTCCTTCATCTACACACTAAATAGAAAACAACAAGCAAGACAAACATAAAGCAAAGTGAACATAGGAGCCCGCCTTGGTACGGTCAGCAGCAATCAATAATTAATTATAAATTAATCATTAACTACCACTGGGGGGGTTAAACCTGGGTTTAGGGGCGCCCAACCTCACACTTATCTTCTATATTCACCTATAAAGACGAACAGTGTACATAAAATATAAACCCTGTTCCACAACCTCACAATCAAAAAGACCGCCAGCACAGTAAGTAAATACATGTAAAACATTTAACAAAAATTCTATGACAAGATCATTAGTAACATGGGAAACAATTAAACATTCAAGCCCGTGTTAAAAATAACCCACTATGGCAACGGTCAAATTGTACTCAAGCGACTAGTCTGTAGCTACGAGTAACTGTAAGACATGGAAGGATCCAGGGTACGACAGAGAGGGAGAGAAAAAACAAAGCACGAAAATCCGACATAACTCTCCCGGTTAAGGACGGCTTTAGAGATACATCATCATGTAGTGCTAAGCCCTGTCTGTCGTCGCACAACCAAAGAGGAAAGCATAGTTATCAATTGTAGATTGATCGATAACCAAACGTGAAGTTTGGCCGTATTTAAAAGTTAAATACGGCCAGTAAGATTAAAAGAATTCCAATACAACTAATAGAAATAATTGCCATTTAGCAGCCAGTGTGTTAAACGGCAGTTATAGCCCTACTCTTTACCGGAAGAGGGAGGGTGGGCCACGATTATGACTATGAGTGCCTCAATGTCACTGTGGCGTGGCCTTGATAGATTGACATTATCTATATATTGATGGAAAACAATTTTACCAATTCTGTACAATAAAGACACAATTATGATCATCTGTATTTTCAACAATTGTAAGCGAATTTCAATAACATTTAGATTTAGTATATAAGCATCCATGGTTTTTCTATTTATTACTTCTACGCCATCAATTCTGATGATTATAAGAAGGGGCACTTTTTAGGTTAGACTTTTCCTGTTTCAATTTATTTGTTCCAAAACATATTGTTTGACGGTGGACAAATTAAATTTAAAAACATGAAAGTACTCACTAGCTTCCATGTAATCGTTAGCCACTTTAAATTCAAGATAGTGGTTATTTTTTTAGGTTGGTTACCTTAGAATAATCGCAGTTTGCAATAGAATCGTAAATACTTTGTCAATGTTTCCTGTGTCACATCATACATTTTTGAAAATGAGGAGTCATTTAAGGAACAATGTTATTACTCACTGACTACCGTGTACCCGTAAGCCTTCCTAAAAATGCAAGATGGTAACCATTTCCAAGATGGCCGTCAAGTAATATACAGTTAAATTGCATTTCGCAATAAGATCGTGATGTTTGTATCAAATAATACTTTTAAGACTATGTAGAATCCGATTTTGGAACAGTGCACTTACTTACAGGCTACCCTTCACTACATGTAAAAGTCCTGGGATCTTAAACAGGGTAAAGGTGACATATCACAGGCATCATAAATCCGATACGTTATAAGACGTACCCTTATTGTGTTGTTGCCTGGTTGAGAACACTGAAATGACTTTTCGGCTTACATATGCAGTTTTACAATGTCATGTAGGTCAGACCGCAGCATTCCGACTTGCATCCACAATTGATTATCCGCTAGCAACACTCTGCTGGACGCCCTATCCAAAACAAAGTGCCACAGATGAGCCCCTTTTAGCCTTGTCGAAGTTGACAGGAGACTTTAATGGTTCATTGTCTGTTGACTGACTTCAGACGCAGCCCACCTGATAGCACTCTTTGCATGTCTTCTCCTACAAGCATCCCAGTTTGTAAGCATCCAAATATTATGGCAACATTTGTTCTCATCTTAGATCACATGCCACTATTTAGCTACACTGGCTGGTCAACAGCAATTACCGGTATCCGAACAGGACAAAGAAATGTCACCATTTCCGTGAGCTTGTCTAGCTAATGCTTGACTGTATCGAAAGTGTTAAATAAATACGAAAGAAGACTCAAGCAGGAAACGCAACACAAACAATACACCCATCTCTAAAGCAGAACACACACACAGCCATACCATAACAAACACACACACACAACCACACACACACACACACGCAATACCATTCCTTCATCTACACACTAAATAGAAAACAACACGCAAGACAAACATAAAGCTAAGTGAACATAGGAGCCCGCCTTGGTACGGTCAGTAGCAATCAATAATCAATTATAAATAAGCCTGATGTCGGAGCAAAGGAAACATTGAAGTTATACATTATGCCATCTATATTTCATAAATTCTTTAATTGGTCTAATCTTCATTTTACCTGCTCGTTGCATCATTTGTTTACTGAATAGTCTATTAATGTTTGAAAATAACTTTGACCAAGTGTTGTTTTTGTTACTAACAACCGACCTTAAACAAAGATAATCTTATTATAACTTGTTATCCTGGGCAAAAGTTGATTCCTTCTTTTCTGTGAAATATGTGGGTAGACAATGTCATATCTACATTGTCATGTCCGTCAATCCTCTTAGTCATATGTGCAGGAGTATATATGCGCTTCTTTGAAGGAAAGGTTTAACCCATTCCCTCATAGAAGCGACTTTTAGCTCATTTGATTTATTCATCCACTGAAAAAAATAGTTCCAATTTATTCAGTCTTGAAAATGATCAATAAGAAAAATTCTTAATCCTAGCAGAGGATAGCTTAAAGCAGGCTGAAAGTGAAGCAAAGTGTGCCTTAAGGCACACTCTGCTTTACTTTCAACCTGCTTTAAGTGGTCACATGTCTTCAAAACTAGAAACAGGCTATGGGGTAAAGGGTTAAAGGCTAACATATCAAACTATGCTTCCATACCAAGTGGTCACTACAGGGGCTTTGACTTTTCAAGCTGTATACATGTATTCTTATGTTTCCAATCTCTATAAATGTAGCTGAAATTGAATTTGTAGATAACAACCAGTTAGATAATATATGCTTATTAGCAATTGTTTTGATCATAATTTTGGATTGGTATCTTAGCTTGAAATCAAACTGTAATGTGTATTGTAATGATTTACTTTACCAATGTAATTGTAATTTAATTCATTACAATTGTAAAAGTTGAGCAATTGCAATTGTAATTTAATGCACTGTTTTGGCAATGTAATTGTACTATAATGCATTACATTCTCAAGTAATTTACCCCATGCCTGACAAGGTACCATATGTTAGAGCGTCCCTCCATCTGTAGAAAAAAATTGTTTTTTACACCTCGCTTTAAGTTACAATGGTAATTCCCCATAAAGTGCGGCTGCTTAAGTCACTTTTATGAAAGGAATACTTCGCTTAGTGATGCAAGCACAAAATTTGGCACACATGATGCCCAGGATATACGTTTTTAAAAAATCACGAGGTCCACCCTAAAATTCCAAAATGGCCGCCATTTTTCAAGATGGCCGCTGGTCAAAGGTGCAAATTACCTTTTCAGTGTAGAAGGTCAATATTTAGAAGTATGTTAATAATCTGTACATCGCAATAAATAAATTTTGACTTGGACAACTTCATATAGTAAATTAAAATAAAAAACAACTGATAATTTTAAGATGGTGGCCATTTATACACTCAAAATAAGCGTTTTTGGTACAAATATACTTTATTATGTAATCTTACAATGCCAATAAGAACTGCTTATTTGGAGATTCAAGCAGCAAAATTGGAACAAATGATATCCCGCATCTACACTTTAAGAAAAATGGGTTATCCACCTGAAAATTCCAAGATGGCCGCCGTGTTTTTTTCAAGATGGCCGCCTCGTTACATGTAAATGTGAAAACAAATGCTTACAGAGTAGAATGCCAATAAATAGAAGTATGCTAATGATCCAAGTATCGAAATGAATAGATTTTGACTCGGATAACTTAATAATGTTAATTGAAATAAAAAGGACTACTAGTTTCAAGGTGGCGGCCATTAAATGACTCAAAATTAGCGCTTTTGGTATAAATATACTTTATAATGTAATCTTATAATGCCTATAAAGACTGTTTGTTTGGAGATACAAGTACCACACTTAGAACTAATGTTATCCCGCATTTACATTGTAAGAAAAATTGGTTATTCACCTGAAAAATAATCCAAGATGGCCACCGTTTTGCAAGATGGCCGCCTCGTTTACTTGTAAATGTGAAAACAAATGCTTTCAGGGTAGAATGTAAATAAATAGAAGTATGCTAATGATCCAAATATCGAAATGAGTAGATTTTGACTCGAATAACTTAACATTGTCTTTTGAAATTCAATAAGACTGTATTTTCAAGACGGTGGTCTTTAAGTAACTCAAACTTAGTGTTTATTGGTATACTATTACTTTATTATGTAATCTAACTATATCTATATGAATCGTTTGTTTGAAGTTACAAGGACCAAAATTGTACATATGATGGCAAGAATCTTAATTTGTTTTTCAAGATTATCGTCTCGTCACATATAAATCTGAAAACACGTGTTTTCAGAGTAGAACATATATGGATAATGCAAACACCGAACCGAATGACGTTTGACGGGAAGAACTTAATAGTGTCAGAATATCAAGACGATTCCTATAAAACGACAAAACATTAGCGTTTCGGTATAAAAAAGAAGAATAAAGAATATAAGCTCTGAAGTGCATTGATGATATGAACCGACTACTAGTATATAACTTTCGTATTCTAAAACGTGTAAAGAGGCTTCATTTTAGGAATAGTAATTGACAACATAGAATAACGATGACAAACATGCCAATCTTACCCATACATTTGTTAAAACAAGGTTTACACTCAGTACACCTTTTTAAAACTTTCAGATTGGAATATTTTACATATAGGAGCATTAAATCAATGCCAACACGAAATAACATTTAGCACATTTACGACGTGAAGTGGAAATACAGCTAACCAATACAACAAAATTACAAATTAAATCACATATAAACTTACATATGATATTATTAATTCAAACTAGCATTAATTGAATAGAAACTCTACTTACTACAGTGGAGAAAACGTTATTATTTCCCAATAAACGCATTTACGCTAAATCTATTATCTTCATTGCAAACAGTTAGGAGTCAGATCAGACGCCGGGTAACCCCGCGTCTGATCAGGCTCTTAACTGTTTGCCACTCAGATTTAATCAAACAGTCAAAACTATCAAAATATTGTATTTTTTCTCATTTTAGTGTAAGTCGTTTGCGTTTAAAGGGGAATGACTGTATAAGGAATCGCCATAAAATGTGTTCTCTTCCGAGCTTTAAATTTTATATTGTCAATCATATGGAAATATATAGCATAACAAATGGTTAATGAGCATCAACATAGTGGTGTCAATAAGATTCCAGAATGGTTGCTGTCTGTAGCATTTTAATCCGGGATAATTGAGTGATTTTGCTCGACGAGAAATGAGAAGATATTGTTTTAGATAGATTAAAAGTTCTTTGCATTGATGTTGGCCAGGAAGCTTTTACAAAACAACTCAAGTGACACTGGATTGATTCATATGGTGCATATGAATGCGCTGTCATAGTTGTTGATTTCCACGTAAATATCACCTTTTTCTCATCACTCTGTTCCATACTACAGTTTGGTTGAACAAGCGAGATAAGAGATTACGAGACTTTGGCTGGTACAGCAGAGACCTTTTGTTTTGTCTGAGGTTTCACAAGAACACACAACATGCATACACAAAGTTTCAGCATGCTGCTTCTGCTTGCTCCAAAGGAGGCACATACGTATCATTGTGCACAGAAGTGTGAAAAAGCTCTGAATTTTGACAAACACTAATATATAAGCGGTGTCATGAGTCTTGATTTGGAGAACTTGTGTTGTCACCTGTTTATGTTCTTTTAAGTCAGATCTTTCAGAGAGGCTAACTTTGTTTTGTTTCGTCAAACATTTGCTCTTAACTTGTCAACTATGTTAAATGACTTCTATTGAGCTCCGGAGAATGATTTCCTTGGAGCATACCCCAAATCACAGGCGCTCAATGAGTAACAGCTGAGACAATATGTAGTTCTGAGGCATCGCAATCGACCAAGCTCACTAGCAAGCCAATGTTATGTCAAACGTAATAGTCATTTAGGTCGAGTTACCGAGGACACATCAGAGACGAATGAAGTTATCTGAACAAGAAGTTTGCCATTTAGTTGAAGATCGAATAAGCCAAGATACATATATTTTGTTGTAACGATCTTCCAAATAGGATTATTCACTAAAGTACTAGTTCAATCACAGTGTAAAGTATCTTTGAATGGCGGCCATCTTAAAAAAGGCGGCTATTTTGTTTTTCAATTGGATTTCGTGCCTTTTCGAAAAATCCTGACTTGTATATATGTGCTACATCTAATGCTTGTATCACCAAATTAAGTATTGTTTTAGTCATCTTCGGCACTAACTATTAAAACATGTATGAGACGGTAAATTTTCATTTAATTATTATTATATTTTAATAATTTTCAATAATGTCGATTTTCTAAATTCAAAAGTTGTTTTCAAATCCTCAAAAACATATATTTAATGTACATATCTTCAAAGTAGGATCATTCAATCAAATTTTAGTTAAAACATAGTATGAAGGCATTTGAATGGCGTCCATCTTGAAAAATGGCGGGCATTTTGTTTCTTCACTTGGATATCGTGATTTTCCGAGAAAGCATGTCATGAATCATATAAGTGAAAAAGTTGCTGCTTGTATCATCAAATGAAATATTGGTTCAGTAATGTGCTACACTACCTATTAAAAAGTAAAAAACGAGACATTAATTTTTATTTAACTCGAATTTAATCAACATTATTTTTAATATTTTGATTTTTTAGCTTCAGATCTGGTTTTTTTATACTCGAAAATATGTATTTAAATGTAAAGATCTTCAAAATAGGGCTATTCAATCAAAATCTAGTTCATAAAGGGTTTGAAGTCATTTAAAAAAGCGGCCATCATGAAAAATGGCGGCCATTTTGATTTTTTACTTGGATTTCGTGATATTCCAAGAAAGCATGTCATGCAGCATATAAGTGCTTTAGTTGATTATTGTAACAGCAAAGGAATAATTTTCAGTATTGTGCTACAGCACCTATTAAAAATTCAGCAACGAGGTAGTATTTTTTATTTAACTCATATTAAATCAACAGTATGTTTAATAATTTTGATTTTTTAGCTTGAGAACTGGTTTTCTTATACTCGAAAACATATACTTGAATGTAAAAAAATCATAAAAATAAGTCTATTCAATCAAACTCTAGTTCATGAAGGGTTTGAAGTCATTTCAAATGGCGGCCATCTTGAAAAATGGCAGCCATTTTGTTTCTTTCAAGTGGATCTCGTGATTTTCCGATAAAGCATATCATGAAGCATATTTGTGCAAAATGTGATGCTTGCATCACAAAGCGAAGTATTTTGCTGTTAAGCAACCGGGCAATAGGCTAAACTGGAACATTGTCTTTTACATCTATTCAAAAATACATACTGTCACTTTCGCTTTGTGAATGTCGTAGAAAATCTATAAGGGCAGGTTACTTCTCATCAACTTTTAGCATTTTCTGTACGGGTTGCTCCCTTTAGTCCACTCCTTATGAAAATTAGAACGTCTAGGCAACGTGATCGTGCTTTTACTGACCTAGATTACTGTCAGCAGACGACACCAAACATAGCATCCAAATGATTTGCCACATTTTCGAAGGAGGATATTTGCCAACTAGACAATGAAAAAGTTTTCAATCTACTTGTCTTAACGTTCGTTTTTTTGTTCTGATATAAACAATGTGAAGTCGAAAACGCCGACCGGGTGACATTCTGTTTATCGGGTTGACAATTTGAATGTCACGCAAACTGCCAGCTAATATTTAAATAGTATTCCACGGCGGCCATATTGAAATGGCGGTCATCTTGAATTTCAAATAGCGTACGTGTACAAGTTCGCAAGTGGGTAAACCCATTGTTCCAAATTAGAAGTCTACATAGTCGAACAAGCATAATTAGACATAGATATCAATGAAAAAGGACCAGTATATGCGATTATATTTGTAAATGCAATATTACTGTGGCGGCCATCATGAAAAACTGCCGTCTTCGTGATATTTTGTGGCTACCGGATGTAAGAAAGCCATGAAGCCATTTCAAGTTCCAAATTTATTTTACAAAGTGAAAACATATTTGTTGGACACAAAGACCTTTTATATACAACATGTATTTTCCAAGTTTTATGCTATATATATATCATCTTGAACAATGACTTCCAACTTGAAGTGTTTCATGGTTAACGAGTCATTCCGTTGTTTTATACTTGAATTCTACATGGTCAAAGAGTACCATTTTACACCAGAATATTGATATAGGACAAGAAGTTTCGAGTTTTATGCAAAACCTTGTATTTCTATGAAGGATATCTTGAAAATGGCGGCTGTCTTGATTTTTTAAATGACTAACGGGTACATGGAAGCCATTAATCAATTCAAAAGTTCGTAATTGAGTTATACAAAATCAGAAAAAATGCAGTGATATATTGCTACTGTCTTGCTAGTGGAGCATATTGTAACGCCCGTGGCCTTCGTCAGGGTTACTAACGTAAATATAGTATTTATAAATACAACCAGCTGATTCGTCAGGATTTATTTCACTCTCTTATTTGTCTCACCGTAAATATGTATATAGATCTAGTTATAAAAAGGTTCCAAGGATTCAAAGATGATCCAAAAGAATCGCAAAAGAATGATTCCAAGAATGAATGTTTTCTCGTGACTGAGCTCCTTTTATAAACTTTCTGACCAATCAGAAGAGGCCGTCAGGCCCGGCCAGTGGTCATGACCAATCAAAGTCGGCCGCCAAGCCCGACTTTGATCATGACCAATCAAAGGAGGCCGCCAGGCCCGGCCGTCTGACGATCTCTTCTAACGGTCAGGTTAATCTCTAAACTATATTAATGTTAAACTCCAAGGTTTCGGTATAACAATACACCAATTGTTAACAATAACACTTGAATGTACTCTTATACCGATACTTTGGTATGGAGCAGGCGAATAGACAGTAAATCGGTCTCAATTAAACCGAGTCTGCAATTTTCAGTATTTGCTTTGTTTTCTGTGCTTTCAAAGGATCTCACCTTATTCAGATTATATAATTCACAACAGCAGATGTTAAGTGCTTGTGTGACGGCTGTAAAAGGTCGCCCCGTACTTCATTCGCAGTGTTGTTATACTTTATGGTCCTTTGGAATCATTGATTTCAGGGCTTTTACAGTTGAAAGTTGAATTCCGCTTAAGCTGGTGCTAGGGGGCGTGAGCACTGTTGCATATTTAAGTATTGCTCATGAACAGACTCAATTAAACCGAGTCTGCAATTTTCAGTATTTGCTTTGTTTTCTGTGCTTTCAAAGGATCTCACCTTATTCAGATTTTACAATCCTATTTCCAGTTAAGGAGAGCTAGCTATGTCAAGGTTAACTGTGACGTACGTTGATTGCAGTTTCTGTGAATAAAAACACTTAAACGATATATTATCACAAACATGATGATAAACGACAGCTATTTGTATCTGCCGATACAAATCATACTGACCTTGAGCATCATATTAGTGGTTCTGGTAAATGAGGTGATCGTGTTATGTTTGGAATATTGAGAAAATGGCGAACAGTGTTTACCTTGAAAAACCTACTCTGAACTACGATAAATCGAGGTAAGCTAGATCTACATGAAACTTGTAAAGTATTATGACCAGGTCATAACACTCTCCCCAACTTCCAAAATGTAAATTCTCCTGAATTTAAACAAAACATTGGATAGAACTAGGCTTACAAAAATGTCTGTTTGTATGAAACATTCAGCTAAATAAAATTAATTGGTCATTAATTGGCCAAGTAATACATCATTTACGTATAGATCTAGCCTTCCCTTTATTCCGAATCAAACTTTAATGATACATCAATTAGATCTATTAAAAAAATATTGGTCATTTGTTTACATATACTGCAGTAGAGTTTATACACCTTCTCCCCAACTTTCAAAATAATGAAATTCTCCTGAATTTTCGAAAAGAACTTAAAAATAATGATCATACATTAGGTTGAAAGTCGTTGATCCCCACTAGAGTACATTACAACCTTAAACATATTATCAACACTAAAAATGTCTATAGATACTATAGAAATCTTAATACTCACAGCTTAGACTAATATGAGACATACAATTATTAACACTGTCAATTCATTCATAACACCTCGGCTCTCATCGGCATGCAATTAAAGGACAATGCCGAACATAATCAAGTGTGCTGAATGTAAATTAAGTGTGACGTCAGCTTCCGTTTCAATCTGGATTTTGGCGTGATGAACATGTTGGCAAAGATTCAACAATCTCAACAAAAATCAATACTACGTGCGAAACATCTGATGTATCATGGTAAGAAAACAACAGATCGTCGATTTCTACACTGTATTAAACTGTTATGGTAGTCAATAAATATCTAACCTTATGAATGATGGAATCAAACTTTAACAAGAAACTTTGCGCGGCATCTTGAAGAGAACCGCCGAAATTTCTTGACTAAGTTATCTGAGATTTCTGTTCTGCATTAGCATATGATTATATACCACACCAGCTTAGCTAAAAGCAACAGTATTTAAACTACAACATGTGGCTTAAAATTACATGTATAAACAGATACAGGTGTTGAAGATTTTCAAGTTGAATGAGCAAATCCCTATTTTCTCTTTCAGCATGTGGTTGGTATGAGACAAATATGGTTGTGGATCCATCTCAACAACTTATAATCTCCGCTCATACAACATCCACAGCAGACTACAAGTAAGCTTATTAACTCATAAAACTGTACTTGGAGTAACCACTATCAATGTCAGAGAAACAATCTGTTACTTCATAATAAATTCAAAATTTCATATCTTCACTTCAACACCTGCATTAATAATTATACTGGACATCCAGTTTTGTATACTGTAGCTGATATAATTTGCTATCAGACAGTCATTATCACAGTCTTTGATCAAAAGTATTTGTTTGATCCAGTCTCACAACTTCACTATATAGTATGCTTGCAGCACTTTTAAAGAGTCTGTACTTTACTTAATATTATAAAGCACTTTTTTAAGTAAAGAGTCTGTTCATATCAAAGAAGATATTCAGCTCATATTCATAAATGTCCCCATAATATAATTGAATTATTCTAGACATATACATATGTGTTACCAGTTATAATTATAAGTCATGATGTCACCGATACAGTTACTAAATATGTGCAACTGCCTAGAATTACTTTCCCCTTTATTTCAGAAAGTTCCACTTTGAGTTCAGTTGAAATATTCTAGTAAAAATGTGAAATATAATGACTGAACAATTTATTTGACAGTGCATTGCAAATAACTGTCAATAATTTTATAGCCATTACAATCTTAAAGAGTACTTTAATATTGAATGCACATATTCAATTTCTGTAATGAAACACAGTATTAATTAAATTACATATAGAGAATAGAAATTCAATGAAAGTGAAACCGAGGTAAGATAGATGAAGTTTTGGTTCACAGTGTGTCACTTGATTTACACAGGAGGGGATGGTAACGTATATGAGCTTCATAAATCTATTGCAATCTTAGTGGGGTGGGGTCACAAAGTTTTATAAGGTGGTCATTTGAAGTATCCCTAAACATTGCTGATGTTTCAATCATCGAGAGCCACATACTGTCTTTTCTATTTCCAGTGGCAATGGCTCTCAACGATTGATAAATGGAAGCACAAATCTTCAACAGATGATCATGCTTCAGACTTTGCGGAGGCAAGCTACCAGGGAGGACCAAAATGTTGAACTGATTGAGCAGGTGAATACGGTCAATACAGGAAGTAGCTTGACCACGAGCGGACAAAATGCGCATGGCTAAGAACTCAACCTGTAGAGTTTTCTGGTCAGGGAACAGTCTTTTCCAATTCTTAGGAGGCCAAGTTACACACTGATTACCTACAGGAATAGAAATAGCTTCATCCCTATCCCAAGACCGTCTGGCAGGAGGAAACAAGGGCAATGCACCCAGACGAAGCAATTTATTTGCCCTGTATTCCTCTGTTGGAGCTGCTGGGAGGGGGGTGAAGCTGAAGAAAGAGACTTTATAGGTGGAGAGGGTACAGAAGGATGTGGTGATAGTTGAGGAAGAGAGAGAATGGAGTCTGATGAAAATGATGCAGAAACATTATTCTGTGAGTGTGATAAAAGAGGCACAACCTGTTCATCCAACTCGTCTCTCAAGGGAGTAGTCGAACTACTGAACAAAATTGTTGAGATGAACAGTGTTGACAAAATTTTCCTGTTTACATTAAGCCTCTCACAGATAACATTAAACACACCTTCATCTATAGAGCGAGGAAGAGAATCAAGTTCAGAACTATGTTTTTGAGAAAAAGGCAAGAGTGACATTTGTCTTTGAAGGGATCTCATGCTGAGCGGGTCTAAAAATACACTATCACTAAGGGTGACCCTAAATCTTCTGAAGTCTAGTTCTCTTTCCACACACAAATGTGGCGGTGTAAGACAAATATGTCTTAACTGAATCTCTGACTCACTAGCTGATGGATCTGGAGGTGCTGATAAATTGTCTCCACTGGCAGAGGGGACGGACATACTCTCAACATTTGACTTTGTGACTTTCAATCTCCACCAGCTTAATGAGCAGGTGGAAAAATGGTTGTAAACTGTGATGGGTGTACTGCGCTAATGGAGATAGGACTTTCTCTTTGAAAGCATCTGCATGAAAGTTAATTTTTCCGTGAATTCTATTACAGGGCTTCTCAAGGTCTCTTACCCTTTTGAATATTTTGGAACAAAAGGTACATTTAACCGATAAACTTTCATGACATGTTTCTATATGTCTTATTAGAAGTTTCCTTCCATTGAAGGTGCATTTACAAATGCTGCATGCTTTAACTGGTTTCATCTGAAATTAATGAAACAATCAAATAATAGTTCTATTTATATTGATAGTCAGTGTAAATTGTTCCTATCCTAATGTTAGTTAAATATATATAACTAAACACAGTTCACAATATTCTAAAGTTGCAAGTTTTACTTTTTCAAAATAACATACTGGTTCTATCAACTTCCTTAAATAACATCATAAAAAAATTAAAATTCATCACCATTTCTCACTTGGTGATACACAACTGTTTAAGTAAACGGTGCACAGTGCATTCGGCACCCTTAAAAACTTCAACTCATCAGGTTCAACAACCTGTGAACAATTAAATAAAAATAAATATTTTTAGAAGCGCCCCAAATAGAACCAATATTTATTTTGACAAAGTAACTTCACATTTTCTATATCACTTAAACTTAACATTTAAGTTTGCGAAACATCAGGATGGGCAGCTGAGCTTAAACTACTATTGGCATATCTATTAAACCAAGAGGGGATATTATTTCCTTTATACTCTAACAGTCTATCAATATGGTATACTTTTTCCTTTTGTTTTTGGGAACACTTTACTATGTATATCATGTCATCAAGACGCTTTGTAATTACACATGGAACTTTCCATTTACATGTAAGTTTAGAACACACACCTACGCGTCTGCTTGGATTATACAACCAAACTGCTTGACCAGCCTTAAGGAGACGCTTTTTGGCTTTCAAGTCATAATGTCTCTTTTGATAATTGGCTTTTTTCTTTAAACTAGTACGAGCTATACTGTGTGCAGAGATTATTGAATTACTGAGTCTAAGCACATATGATTCATGGTTGACTGGATCATCAACATCCTCTTTTGGGATGCCAATGACAGCTTGTAAAGGCAAAGTCACTTCACGTCCTCGCACCATTTTGTTAGGACTCATGCCTGTTACGGAATGTGATGATGCTCGATACGCCATCATAACCTGCGGCAAACACATATCCCAGTTTCGCTGATCATCCTCACAGAACATAGTGAGCATGTTCTGTAACGTTCTGTTAAACCTCTCCACATTGCCATTAGCTTGTGGTCTCATGCTGCTGGTTTGAATCTTGTCTATTTGTAGAAGATTACACATTTCTTTAAACAGAGCAGAAGTAAAATTGGCGCCCTGATCTGATAGGACTTGTAGAGGTGTTCCAAATCTGCTAATGAATTCATTAACTAAGGTTGATGCTATTGTGACAGATTCTTGATTTGGGATGGCATATGCTTCAGTCCACTTTGTGAAACAATCTACCACCACCAGGATGAATTTATTACCTAGTTTTGTCAAAGGCAGCGGTCCCAATATATCTACCGCAATTCTCTCCATAGGCCCTCCTATCATTGGTTGTTTCAGTGGAGCTCGGTGACTATGGATGATTTTCTTGCAGTACATTTGTCACAAGCTTGGCAAAATTTTGCAACATCTTCATTCATGCCTGGCCAGTAGAATGATTGACGTAAGCGACTCAGTGTTTTCTCTGTACCCATGTGACCGGCTGAAGGAAGGTCATGAAAATAGTCAAAAATATCTTGTCTCCTACAGAAAGGAATCACTAGCAGATACTTGTCTTCTCTATGGTCGAGATCTACAAATTTGCATTGTAATGTTCCATCAATGAGTTTCAAACGTTCCCACTGTCGCCACAGGGTTTTCAGTGTAGATGTTCCTGCAGAAACATTATTCCATGATGGCCTTGATGAATCTTGATCTAACGCAGTCATGAGTACCTTGAGGTCTTGGTCATCCAACTGAATCTGTCTTATATCATCAGGTGACCAATTTTGCAGGTATGATCGTGGATTTACACTGGTTACTCTAACCTCAGCTTTGAGTGGTAATTATGACAGGTCTGCAAATGAAACACTCATACACTGTTCATCTTCTTCCAAATATTCTGAACTTAAGCGTTCTTGTCTCTCACAGACTTTGCATGGTCTTCGGGAAAGAGCATCAGCATTGTTATGCTTTAAGCCTGCACGGTGTACAATGGTTAGATTGTGATTTTCTTATTCCTGAATCCAGCGTGCTATTTGACCGGTTGGCTGTTTAAGTTGCCGGAGCCAGCTGACTGCTGCATTATTAGTTCTCAACAGTACTTTCTGGCCATATACATACGGATGAAACGTTCTTAGAGCTGTTACCGCTGCTAGAAGCTCTTTGCGAGTTGTACAGTAATTAGTTTCTGATTTGCTCAAGGATTTACTCAAATATGCGATCACTCTTTCTTGTCCATCTTTAACTTGTGAAAGAACGGCGCCAACGGCTTTATCTCTGGCGTCACTGTCAATAACAAAATCATCTCCGGGAACCGGATAGGCCAATATTGGTGAACTGCACAATGAATTTTTCAAATAGTTAAATGCAACTTGAGCTTCTTCCGACCACATGAACTTTACACCTTTTTCACATAGTTTGTGCAGTGGCTTAGCAATGTTCGCAAACCCTTTTACAAAGCGTCTGTAATAGGATGCTAATCCTACAAAACTCCTTAATTGTTTCAAACTAGTAGGGGTTGGCCAATTCTTAATAGCTTCAATATTTTCAGGATCTGTGGCAATTGCATTTTCAGATACCACATGACCTAAAATCTTTGTTTGCTTTTGGAAAAAGGAACACTTCGAAGGTTTCAATTTCAAATTTGCATCACGCAGTCTCAGGCCTTAATCGATTCAGTCCTTGTTCAATGGAATTACATGTAGAAATTATGTCGTCCATGTATAAAAGCAATTCGACCCACTGCAGATCTCGTAAGACATTCTCCATGAGCCTTTCGAATGTCGACGGACTATTCGAAAGTCCAAATGGCACCACTGTCCATTGAAATAATCCTAAACTGATAGCGAATGCGGTTTTCTCACGATCTTCAGGAGCCATGCAAACTTGCCAAAAGCCAGAACTTAAAGCCATAGAACTGTAAAACTTGGAAATTGCAAGTGAATCCAAACACTCATCAACACGTGGTAAAGGGTATGCATCCTTGGTTGTAAGGTCATTTAATGCTCTGTAGTCGACACAGAAACGAATGCTATTATCATGCTTTTTTACTACAAGTACAACAGGCGAACTCCATGCTGATTTGCTTGGTTCAATAACACCTCTCTCTAACATCTTCTGAACTTCTGCTCTTTCTGCCTCCCGTTTCCCCATGGGTTGACGACGAACTGGTAGTCTAACTGGAATAGCATTCCCTGTATTTATGCGATGCTGCACCCTGTCACAGTGATCTAAATCTTCAGATGATTTAGCAAAAATGTCCTTAAATTCTAATAAAAGGGCTTTAAAATCAGCTTTCTCTGTGTAATTTAAGTGCACTGTACTACGGTCAAATAAATCTTTTAAATATTCTGGAAGCTCGGTATTCCCGTCACTTTGAATAACTGTTTTGGTTGGAATTGATTGTTCATTCCTGTATTGACTGTCCAAATTCTCATTTAGTTCACATACATTTTGATCTATAGAAGATGGTAAAGCTTGATCAGTTTCAATCGGTCTGACTGAATGACACTGGGACTCGTTATCTTCATACGGCTCACAAGTCCCTACTTCTAGCTTGCTATGTAAGGTAACACTTTTACTTGAACAATTAATAAAGTTCACACAGACATCAGTAGAGTCAGTTTTTACTATACCTGATAAAACAGTACACTCTTCATAGTTAATTGGCACTGGTTCTACTAGTCCACTATTTGGCAGTTGTTTGAACCTATCAATGTCAACTGGTAACCATATTGATGAATGTGGAGGAACTATATAGCTGTTCTTCTCACTAACACACGGCAAGATACTAGCTTCTGATTAATACGACAGTCTATATTATTGTATTTGGTTCTGATTTTCTTCGCCTTATAATCAATGGTTTCAGCAAATTGTAAAAGAAAGTCTTGACCAATGATACCCTCTTGTTGAATTTTGCATATCAAACATGTCTGCTTATAAAAGGTTTGATTTGAACACAAATCAATTTCTGTCATGCCTAGTACACATATTGGATTACTATTAGCGTCATGTACAGTTGTATGAAATGGGTTCAATTCAACTGTTATAAATTCTGAAATTGCATGAAATTTTTACTCAGAAATTATAGACATTGTAGAGCCACTATCAATTAGAAAGTCTATTGTATGACCAAACACTTTGCCAGTTGTGTAAAATCCATTGTCAAGTGTTTGGAATATGTTTGATGTGCTAACTGAGTCTTGATCAGGCCTCCCTACCTCAGGTTCAGTCAACTCGTGGCCTACCGAGTTGACTGGACTTCGTTTCCCTGAAACTTATTTTGGTCATTTGATTGACTCCTTGAATAACTTTTGTCTTGGTGGTGAAAATCACTTTGCCTTTTGTTAATTCGTTTCGGGCAATCTCGTAAAAAATGACTGGTTGAATTGCACCCATAGCATCTTCTTGTCGTATCTTTACTCTTAGTAACTGTATTTTGAGCCAATGACACACTTTCAAGTCTTTCCATCCTGGAATCAAGTTTCTGTAATATGCTTGAAAGATTTGAATCCACCCCAGCTGTGTCAATTACACGTACTGTGTTTCTCGAACTTTTATAGTACTGGTCACCAAGTATCGCTTCATACCTGTCTACTACCGCTGCGGCTTCGTGAAGATTCTGACAGTCATTATCTACACACCTACACTTCATTTCCAGTGGAATGATCCTGTACAATTGATTCAGGGCAATGGTTTCCTGTGCTTTTCTATCTAGTTGAGAATATGCCTTCTTAGACAGCTGTCTCAGATCATCGCACTTTGCTGCCATGCTTTCACCTGGTTTTCGCTGACGGCATTCCAGTTGATTCAACCACTTGCTTGAATGTGTGCTACTGCCAAATCTCTGTTTCATTTGAAATGTGAGCGTGCTGTAGTTTCGCCTCTCATAAGGATCTAAACTCATATAAAAGGTGCGAGCCTGTCCCCTTAAGCTGGCAGAAAGAAATAACACTTTACTAACTGTGTCCCACCTACAAAGTTCTGCACAATCTTCAAAATGTGAATAGTATTCCTCCCATGTTTCTACACCAGAGTAAGATTCAGGTTAAATATGTGGTGCTGAAGGAATGGATGATATGACTCTAGGGGTTAATCTATTGTCTGATATGTACGGTGGATTTTTATTTGAATTAAAATTTCGTTGAGGAATGACTGTTCTTGGTGGATAATTGTCTTGAAATCTATCAAAATCTTGTTCAACACTTCCACGATAATGCAACCCGTTTTCATGGGGTCTGTCCGAATGCTGTGGAACACGAGCACAATGATAGTTCTCTTCACCACGGTTTCTATCAAAATTCGGAGAGCTGGCGCGAGGGTATCTCCTTTCTACAGGTTGGGGTGTTATTTCTCGTACTGGACTATTTCTGTATTCTCGCCTGTGATATCTGTGTATTGGACGATGAAAAGGACCAACATCCTCCCTTTCGCTTTCAGAAGTTGATTCCAAAGAAGAATCTCTACGCCTATGAATACTATTCACAGATCTAGGTGAAATTTGTACACTTGTTCTTTGGGCATTTTGCCTTTCCTGTCTGGAATCTAGATCTTCATGGTTATGCCAGTTTCTTGTGTCACTATTAGATTCACGACCACGATAATTTAATTGAATTTCTGGATCACCACTTGATACATTTATTTCAGCCATTTTACTTATCAACACTTTTCAAAACAATTCTATTTAAGCACAGCTTAAACTCAGATTTTCATTTGTAGATCTACTGTATTTCAATTCTTGTTAACTCTTGATTAATCAAGGCTTACATAAACACATTCTATATTTGTATAAGATCTATATCACACAGTCGTAATTTGTATTCAGTTATATCCATGTATTTCTATTTTGCACTTGTATTCTGTTCCAGAAAGAATTAAAAATAACAACAACTTTACTTTTGGAGTTATCAGTTTTGCCTTTACATTGAACACATTTTCTCCGTAGTTTATACTCATACAATACACTTTTCTCTTAACACATAGAATAGAATAGAACAAAACCACTGGTATTCTCCGGACACTGGCGGATTCGTTCTACTTTAAGAAAAATAGAAATATCCCACTTCCTGACACCAAATTGTAACGCCCGTGGCCTTCGTCAGGGTTACTAACGTAAATATAGTATTTATAAATACAACCAGCTGATTCGTCAGGATTTATTTCACTCTCTTATTTGTCTTACCGTAAATATGTATATAGATCTAGTTATAAAAAGGTTCCAAGGATTCAAAGATGATCCAAAAGAATCGCAAAAGAATGATTCCAAGAATGAATGTTTTCTCGTGTCTGAGCTCCTTTTATAAACTTTCTGACCAATCAGAAGAGGCCGTCAGGCCCGGCCAGTGGTCATGACCAATCAAAGTCGGCCGCCAAACCCGACTTTGATCATGACCAATCAAAGGAGGCCGCCAAGCCCGGCCGTCTGACGATCTCTTCTAACGGTCAGGTTAATCTCTAAACTATATTAATGTTAAACTCCAAGGTTTCGGTAAAACAATACACCAATTGTTAACAATAACAATTGAATGTACTCTTATACCGATACTTTGGTATGGAGCAGGCGAATAGACAGTAAATCGGTCTTACAATCCTATTTCCAGTTAAGGAGAGCTAGCTATGTCAAGGTTAACTGTGACGTACGTTGATTGCAGTTTCTGTGAATAAAAACACTTAAACGATATATTATCACAAACATGATGATAAACGACAGCTATTTGTATCTGCCGATACAAATCATACTGACCTTGAGCATCATATTAGTGGTTCTGGTAAATGAGGTGATCGTGTGTTACGTTTGGAATATTGAGAAAATGGCGAACATTGTTTACCTTGACAAACCTACTCTGAACTACGATAAATCGAGGTAAGCTAGATCTACATGAAACTTGTAAAGTATTATGACCAGGTCATAACAATATAGTCGCTAATTTGAGAAGAAACGTTCACTACCGATAAACAAGCACCAACATCGGCACACATCGTACTCCTTCGGAATTTACTCTTTTGAAAAACACCGTAGCCACTTAAAAATTCAAAATGGCCAACAAGTGTCAATATGGCGGCCATCGAATTATTGCATTCCGCGATAAAGTTTAAAAGACTAGTTCTTTTTTGGCAAACAGTACCTTTTCGACTATGTAGAAATCAAATTTGGAACTATGAAATTATTCAATGGCATTTCATTTCTGAAGATAGCCGCAACAGAAATATTGCAATTCGCAATGTAATCGTAAAGCCTTGTCCTATTTCAATGATCTTTATTTCGAGTAATACTTCTTTGACTATGTGTAACCCATTCGGTTATTGGCCTATGTTTAATTAAATTGGTTTAAACACTTGACTCCTGGTTAACTTGAGGGTGTGGTAATAACCGGATGTGAGATAACAACAGATTTTCTTGTTCACTGTACTTTAATGTAACATGGCACATGTGGCAAATACATGGAATCAAGAAGAGTCTAATCAAGGCAAACCAAGTATAACCAAATGACAGATTCAGGTCTTCATCCTGAAATTACATGCGTTAAAGCACACTAAATATACATCCTACTACATGGCTGAAAGCAACATGGACAAACAAACAGAAAGCATTTAGCTAAATGCTATAACATACAACAGTTAAAAATATAGCAATAAACAACATATTTTTGACGTTCATGACGGTATGACTACATTAGCTTCGCAGGGGGTAAATTTAGTAAACGTCCGAAGGACGTTTATGTTAAATTTACCCCCCGAAGCTAATGTAGTCATACCGTCATGAACGTCAAAAATATGTTGTTTTTCTGTATAAGAATTTATCATATACCGGTCAAAGAGGTTTGATAGATGTAATGTCGATGTAATAGCCATTCCAGTTTCTAAATATGGTGAGAAAGTAGTCCCAACTACATGTACTGTAACTGTATTAAAAATTCAGGATTTTTTCCCGTAAACTTTCTCTCTGTGAATGGAAAAGTCTTACAAGGCAAACAAATAACAGTGCAACTTGAATATCTATTGCCAAACCACATTCTAAAAATACAGGTCGCGATTGTTTTCTTAACCTATTTACACACATAGCAATGCGATGGCAACGACCTATGGGTCTGTATCACTCCGCTAGTGTCATATGACCGTCGACCAATGGGAGCTTAGTGTTAAGTGCCCGATGTAGTCTATTAAAGAAGTCCACGATTAGCATGGGGGAAATCCGAACTGGCTAAAATCAGTTTTGAAGTGTAGGTTCGTCGGCAGATGTATTGCATATTTTTAATAGGATTACATAAAGACTTTACAGGGTGAATGTAAATATTTAATCATGGCCTACAACACTGAAACATTCGAAATGACTACATATTCGTTTTACTAACAACAATACCTAACAGTACAAAACAATACCACACAAAGCTTACCAGTTTGTGAAACGAAATGATCATCAAAAATCAACTCAACCAATCACTCCACCATGCTTCTCACACTTAAGTTTTATTTATTTATGCTGTAAGATAAAATGTGAATAGTCTAAGTACTTGTTAATAGACTATTAACATGCCTGAAAGATAAAACTGTGGTAGAAGAAAAAGACAAAAGCCACCATATAACGCTTTTCGCAACACACGCGAAAACGCATTGCATGAAACTGGTTGGACACGATTGAGTACACAGGTTTATACCGATATGCATATCGTGATCGGTACGCCGCACCTGATTAGTGAATCAAGTGTCACCGGTTATTCCAAAATGGACGACAACAGCATGGTGTACGGGTACTTTGAGCTCTGTACTGGTATTTTGAGCTCTGCACTGGTTGTTTTTTAGCATCGAAGCGACACAACGGAGGAAAACAACAGGTGTTTGATAGGAGTTCCTCTTTATGTTCTTCTGTTTTAGGACAAAGTTTTGTCGGTAAGCATGTTTTTCAAACAGTGGAGAGACTGAAAAACAGCAACGACTGACCTTGGTACAATTTAAACCTCTACACATCTATTTCGAGACATACATCAACCGGTGGCTCACTCGGATTTTTTTCGGATGTCGTCAAAACTTCGCATTTTATACAGCCACTATCCACGTTTCTACTATCTTATAAAAAACAAATATGCTTTTCAGAGCAACACCAATTGACACGACATGATAGCGGTATTGGTGTTTCTAAAGTATGTTCGCAATTTGCATTTTTGACAAACATAATTGATGCTCTTCTGTACGGTCAGCTATTTCAATACACGACTTACACTGTAACAACAGCTTCGAGCATATTTGTACCGTCAACTCAAAATCAAAATTGTTCTCTCTCTCTGTTCTCGTGTTAAAAGGTCCCGTAATTTCAATTCATGAAGTCATTATGAAGAACATGTACTGAACTATTTTTTATTCTGCTTAAGAAATAAAAAATTCATACCAGTGTTCTATCGTGCAATCGAACACTGGTAGGAGTTGAGATGCGTAGTAATTAAATCACGAGGCCGGTAGGCCGAGTGATTTAATTACAAGCATCTCAACGATTCTAACACTTAAATTTAACCGAAATTTGCGCCGCCGCAACGCCCTACATTTTTTGGAACACGAATTATCGAAGCCAAATTACGTCACCATTGGAACAGTGTATTCAATTGGATAATCATTTTAATCAACTAAAATGATATCAAATAAAAATCTTAAACATGGAGTTTAAACATGTCATTTAAACAAGATACACTGTCTACACTGGAATCAGCGTCTAGGACTACAGCTCAAACTTTCAAAGGTCAGAGTTCACGTTTCACGTGTGTTTTGAAACTGTACACGGCTGTGTAAAGCTGTTGATTTTCATGATATGATGAGATCAATCACTTTTGTTGGCATTATACACATTCACAGTTATAGTGGAAGAGGATACATCCCCGGAAAATATGTGGAGGTTTCTGTTATATCCACCACTCCGAGCATCTGTCATATTCATGCAGATGTTTGCTTGACTGTTTGAAACTTGTGATTGAGAAAGCGATTTCATCATCCTGCTTGCATCAGATAAAGCCCTAGCACCATTCACCGACCTTGAGGTGATCTGATGATCAGGCTCCACATCTGATGAAGATGGTTGGAAGGTAAGTGCGTTGCTTAAGTTGCACCTCTCGTCGTCTGTTGTTCTGACGTACGAGGTCAGTGACTGAACATTTCTATGTCCAGTCACTGACATAATGGACGTGTTTGAAAAACCCTTGTGGTACAGATTGGTGCTTACAGATGCTCGGATACAATGGTTTGTGTACCTCTGTGATAATTCAGCCTGCTTTGATAGTGCTGGCATTAAACTATTCAGTTTATTAACCCCAACAGGCATATTGTCAAACCGGATTTCCTGATCTGACCCCTTGAATTTTTTGCAAGGTCTTTGGAAAAATCTGTCACATTTTGGATTCAATTTAGACATATACAAATCAAACGACTTAACAGGACAAAAGTCAGTGTCAGTAAGACTCAGTTGCATACATGCGTGGATCTTTTGGGTCCTCCCTGGAGTCGAGGCCGTGATGGGTTTTGTCAGCTTCATTGAACGCCATCCGGACATACTTTCTTCCTTTTGGATCATATTTTACTATAAATTAATCTTTCTTCAGCTGACAAAGACCCTCACGACCCCGACGTCCAAACTGGTCAATTACTTCAAATAAAACTTTATTTTGTAATGCTTGGGAGTTTGTTGTTGCAAATACACCACTTTGGTACAATTTCTCCATGTCCTCATTAGATATAGGCTCCTTATGTTGAGAGACATATTTTCCCTCGCGTTTGAGCCCTTTGATGAGCCCTGTCAGAACTTGGTTTGACAACATGAAGCTACGGTCTTTTATTAGGTTGATGGGTCTTGAATGAGGCGGAGATGTTATCCATCTGTTTATGCCTGCCCTTATGCAAATAAGTGCTGCCTTAGAGTACTCTTTCCAAATCTTCGTCTGGAGACTAGCATAAAAATGTTGCAGAACCTCATCAAGAGTGCTCTGGTCAAGGCCTCAAACTCGTCACTGGCATAGGTATTCATTGCATCCAACCTGTGATATATGAGTTTTTTTTAAGAATATTAACTGAAGATAAAGTATTATTTACTACGGCGAAACGATTAATAATGATCTGCATTGAATCACCATTTTATGGACTTGATTCAATCGGACTCCAATTTGATTCAGCAGATACCATTTTCGATTCAATTTGAGTGTTAAAAAACTCCCTTCTGAATGTTCAGTAGCGATATGAAATGTACGTCCAGGGCGCCAGATAAAGGGGAGTAAACTGCCCAAATCCATTTTTTTCTCACTAATTTTAGCACAAAATCCTATGGTGTTACTATATTATTAGATTGTCTCTTCGAGACTATTCTAATGAGTAGTGACATTATAGGGTTTAAAGCAGAATTCTAACACACCTCGCGCGCATTCCTATAAAAACAAAGAATGACGCAACTGTGTTTGAATCCTGAATAAAACTTGTACACGCTGTAACGGCTGACTGCGGCGTTACTGACGTAATATGGCTTCGAAAATGCATACGGCAAGAATTAAAACGCAGTTGCGTCAGTGCATATTGTGGTTAAATTGAAGTGTTAGAATCAAAATAATAAATATCAGTGTTTCCGGTAGTCGTTGAGATGCTTGTAATTAAATCACTCGGCCTACGCCCTCGTGATTAAATTACTACGCATCTCAACTCCTACCTGTGTTCGATTGCAGGATAAAACATCAGTATGAATATATTATTTCTTAAATAAAGATTTTAGTTAATGAAATACTGCCCTTATCTGGAGCTCTGTACCTCTAGAAATCTTGAAAGACAAGAATTTCCGCAATTTTTGTGACTTTTTCATCTGTGTATGCTCATGTATATATTGTTTTGAATATCAACTGTTGCTACAGGATATAATCTACCTGAGTGCCTGAATTTATTGCATTAAAAATTAATTGAATCCTATTCTGTATTTAAAAAATTCTAAATCAAATCGAATATTTTAATCGTTTCACCCCTATTAAGTACCAATCAACTACTATTATTATTTTGAAGGTGGTTTAAACTTAAGCACTTTCTTTAGAAAAAGTTTTAGCTTCATATATTTTCGGAATTATTGTAGAAAATAGAGCATTTGCCCTCAATGAACAATAATTAAAGTCTCTGTTTTTCTCTACTCTTTCAGTGATAATGTTTCTCAGATTTTTTTTTAAAATACACTTATTGCCTTAGATCTTTCAGAAAGGGTATAACAGATTGGTTTCAACTGAATTAAACCCATTTATTTCCAAATCTTGTTGTCTTACTAAACCTGTAGACTAGATCTTTCTTAACCTATTACCCCATAAACCTTTTAATACCTTTAAATTATTCATACACTGAAGATAAATTTCAACTTTATACAGTCATGAATAGGCACCATAGATGATAAGAAATATTTCCTGCTATATGTAGCAGATGGTAAAAAGTTGAAAGTAAAGCAGTATTTGCCTTAAGGCTTTTCTTTCAACCTGCTTTAAGTGAGGCCTAAAAAAGAATGTGTGTTTCTGCTATGAGGCCTAAAAAGAAGAAATGTGTGTTTCCTGTTTTTCTCACCGATCCTATTTTTTCACCTCACAATAATTTCTTATTTTAGGGAATATTTTTTGTCCATTATTCGGTGTCTGTTATATAATGAAAAAAAAGCTCTGAATTATTAAAAGCAAACACATATTTTTTTAACTATAATATTTATTTGATTATTGATTTTTTATTATATAGTTATATTATTACATACATTACTTGATTATTTGATCTTGTAAATCAAGATAAATCATTTCAGACACTTGTCTTATTAACCCATCCTTTGATTGTAATAAAAAGTATGTATATCTACGGTATACCATTTGTAAATAAATAAATATAAAAACCCATTTTCCTACCAACCTACCGTAAAATTTGAGTGGGCGAAGCCAGAAACACACATTTTCTTTCTTAAGCCAGACTTTAATGACGTTATATGGCTTTGAAAATGCATATCCCAAAAATTGAAGCGGCCTCGTGATTTAATTACTGCGCATCTCAACTCCTACCAGTGTTTGATTGCACGATAAAACACTGGTATGAATTTTTTATTTCTTAAATCGAACTCGAGTAGGGGTTGAGATTCTTGTAATTGAATTACTGGGTCTATGGTCTCGTGATTAAATTACTGCGCATCTCAACCCCTACAAGTGTTCTATTGCAGGATAAAACACTGGTATGGGTTTATTATTTCTGAAATATACACAGGTATGAATTTATTATATCCTTATTGGTATATTCAAACATAGACCATCTTGTCAGTATGAAGTTCATCCTTAACACATTCAACCCTAGCGACGACTACACATGTCATTTACAAACAGTGTACCGGTGAGGATTACACTTGTCCCATGCAAATAGTGTAGACCCTGTTCTGAGGGTCTACACTGTTTTTCATTTTGAAAGGAGTGAAGGAGTGCAGTGTTCATGATGATGATATATTCCAATGCATAAAACATTTGGTTAATGCTCATAGATCTATTCATAATTTTTTGCCAAAAGGTTTGGATATTTGTCATGGGTGGGGTGTGGGTGGGTGTCTTAGTGGGGGTGGTGATGGTGAGGGTGAGTCTTTGATGGTTCAAGAATAGGTCAAATCTCAGAGGGTTGGAGTGGGGTGACCTGATCAGGAACCGTAGACCCCCAACCCCACTCTGGATCTGTAGCCCCACTCACTTTGGATCCGTGCATCTAGTATATCTTATAGGGGGGGAGTGCTATGCTGGCTAGTCTATAGATCTACATCTACATATTTCTAGGATAGGAACATTTCATGTTCAATGTTTATAGAGGAGTCCTAAGAGTTATTTGTTTACCTTTTAGGAGTTTGACAGACCATTTTGTGTTGCTATCTGTGGTTTTCTCTGTATTGTTTGATCTTAACTGCTCAACCCTGATTGTTGATGACCCCTTGAATCTTTTCGGCGGTGGCTGTTCCCAATCAAATAGTTCATCAAGGAAACTGAGATCTTCTGCTATGCCTATTCCAGTTAACTCCTGGAAGAACTGGTCCACCTCTTTGTATGTTGATGTGTTTTTTTTTTCAAATAATTCAAAATTAAACACACACCTCGTTTGGCCTGTATTTAGTGACATTACGATGTATTTCAACACCATTCCATCATTATTGGTGTTCACCACCCGCCAGTCATCGCTCGATCCCCTCAATATACAAACGGCACCCACTGGTATCTCCGGCATCTTTGTACTCTTGGTGCAGACGACGATACTACAGAGGTCAGATTTACTACAATGTTTATATCACGTGATTTTCATTGATGAAATAAACGCGGGCGTTAAAATGAATAGCCAGCGGCGCGTGAGTGTTCTACTGAAAATTCGTACACCGAGACGGTACTTCTTCGCTTATATAGGGGTGCGGGCTAGGTGTGTTAGAATAAAACATATACATTGCGTATGAATAATCGATAAACCATTCTATTCCATTTCTAACAGCTAGACTTTCATCCTCTGTCAAAAGATATACGTTCTGTACAGTGTTAAAGTGTCATTCAAGAACATTTCTGGTTCTGTGGTTATTAAAAACTAAGCAATAAATCTAAGATCTTTTAAAAATCAGCGGACGCATTCTTATAAGATTTTACATAGTCGTGTGATATGCCTATACGGACTAAATTCGGAATTTTAGGTGCTCTCAAAAAATATGTCAGTTTTGTTTACTAAAGATATACGTCGCTGCATGTATCTAATGGCCAATCATGCTAGGGTGTTAATCGCTATTATACTTTGTTTACCGTAGTGTGGGACATTGCCAGGTAAAATTCCACGATAGCTGTTTCTGTCTTGTCACTAAAAGGTGAACTTTATGTCGATAAAGGGTTTAGTTTGGAAAACGGGGAGACTCTTTGACATATTTGAATACTATTACGTAAAGCATCACAGGAATTAATGAGACTGGGTGTTGTTGCTGTTTCTGCTAATGTTTAACGCATCGCCTAGGTACCGAATGTGCGTCATCTTGTAGACACTCAAAGTTATCAACGGGCAGCATCTAGACCTATCAAGTTATGGAATATGTGCGTTCTGTCTGCATGCTGTTTACTGATTTCGCTGTCTAAAGGTAGAGTTTTGCATGTATGGAAAGATTTGGCTGATTGGAAGTGTCTTGCACATGGTGGATAGCTCTTGAATCAATACCTCCATCATCATTGACGAGTTTAATCATATCCAGTATTATTCCTTATATAATGTCCCGCAGCTTTTGAAACAATACTGTCGTCGAGACAAGTTCTATTATGTACTGCAAAATTGATAGATTACAATGCGAGGTAAACAAATTCACTGCTTTCAACACATTGTCCTTTTTTCATCCTGACATGAAGCGGAGATCTTTCTTTTGAACAATTCCAGTCTGATTGTCCAGAAACACTTGATATTGTCTGAATATCGCACCATTCTTGTATCGCCCAGTGAGTACCACTTGACAACGTTCAGAAATATAAATACGGAGTACGTTTGTTAAATTTAATATAACTTTTAAGTTGCTCGCACTCTTTCAGGTTCTCAACAACGGTTTGTAACACGATCAGTTTCTGCTTCTCCGTGACTATCTTCCCCAGCGTCATTTGCCTGTGAATCCTGCAGCGAAATGTTTTTAGGTCTTAGATGTGTAATGCTTGACTGCGCACAGGGGCCCCGACACGATTGCTTTTTTTAGAGAAAAAAATCGTCAGAAGGTATATATACTTCTGGCGATTTTTTCTCTCAAAAAGCAATCGTGTCGGGGCCCTGTGAGAAATCGAGCCCTGAGTGGAAAAGTTTGCAAATCGACGAGGGGCCGGTGCGGAAATAAAAGAAAAACAATGGTTTTTTTTTATCATAACTATTGTGTGGGCGGTAAAGTTGTTGAGTATGCTAATGAAGAGCTAGATTTGCCAGGATCTGCCAGACAAGCGCCCATAAATGATGAGGGATGCATGATGCGATGACATGCATGATGATTACAAGAAGATGATTTCGGCTAATCTCATTTGTTCCAAAGCAGCCTGTTTGGATTAAAACCACAAGTCCGCCTTCCTTTTAGCTCTTACAGTGAAGAAAACGCTATTTTTTCCAAGTTAACGCTTTTACGCTAAAAGTACTATTTTCTGTGCAAACAGTTTGGAGCCTGATCAGACGCCGGGTTTATCCTGTTTGCCACTCAGATAACAATGAAAAGTCAGAATTGTCAAAAAAGTGTCGTTGTCTGTATTCTAGTCTTTTACGTTTAAGTGTAAACAGGAAAGAATAACGTTTTCTCCACTGTAACAGAGGGGATCATCTCGGTCTAATAAACATAGAACATTCCCTATGACAAATAAGCCCCAGAACCACAGCAAAGGTAGAGGAACAAACTGCCTATATTAAATACAGGTCTGACTGTAAATCAAACCTGTGGTACATGCTAAACATGTTTTCCTAAATCAACCCTTTACTCCATTGATACTCATGTTAACACATTTATTTTATTCCTTCACTCAAGTAAATAGTTTAATTTTTTTATACAGTCATGAATATGTACAATAAAAATCCTTTATCTAAGCAGACTGTACATAGTTTAAGCAGACTGGAAGTAAAGCAGAATGACTCCTGCTTTAATTTCAGCCTGCTTTATGCAACCATCTCTCTACAATACTTAAAATAAGCTAAGGAGTAAAGGGTTTAATATCTATTGCAATTATTGGGTTGCAATATACCAGCCGTTTATTAGGAAACTTGGTAATCATTGTCAACTTTTACAGTCAATGTTTGTATTAAGCGATCACTCTAGTGAATACCCATATTTTGTTTGGTATGGAGCTGTCTGTTTAATGCAGGATAAAACTAATTCAGAATGCTTCAGTCGGAGTTTTCTTCACTATTTCTACCCTGAGTTAATAAGTATAGTGTTATAATGAAGAGGTATGCACACTGATTCGCCAGGTGGTTGCTTTATACAAGATTGACTGTAATTTTCACATTTCTTGCTGGAGAATATTGTTTATCTTGCAGAAAATAATTTGTAAAACTGACAATAGCTATTAAATTGACATTTTTTGTGAATTCCACAACTATTTGCAAATGACAGTGCATGTTACACCAACAAACTTCATTTTTCCTTGATTTTACTTTCCTGCAAAGTTTGACCCCTCTCAAACACAGTTTCATTTATCTCAAGTTACATGAGGTCAACCCTCCTAATTTTTTGTATTTTGTTCTAGAGACATGGTAGATAGTTTTAAGTGTGGAGTGTGGTCACTATGAATGCCCCTGCCTCATTTTTGAAAAAATCTCAAATTTACTAAAATGTAAAAAATGATAAAAAAAATTGGGCTCATAAATTATTTTTTCCAAAATATACGATTTTATTTCAATGTATTATGCAAAATATTTAATTGTTCTGCTTGTATTAGTATAAAACAATGTCTTAGGTATGAATGCGTAAATAAAGTTTGATCTTTTTATTAATATTTATAATTTTTATCCTCGGAAAGAAAAAAGAGGGGTAGTCATTTTAGGACGTCTTTTGAAAAGTAGGGTACCAAGACAAAAATACTCATTATTTCAGTTATAGGTGGTGAAACATCTTTTAACTCTGGTGGAAAATGATGTAGAATTGAATACTGAATAAGATGGTATATAGCTTTTGCGGATTCGTTTCGGTGAGCATTACCCATCTAAATCCTTAAAACGATGTTCCATCTTCTCCGCAGGGCTACCATTAGTTACTTTTTTAAACGCGACTTTAGGAAACGTAACTTTAACCCTTTCGCTGTCAAGTTCGATAGCACAAACATAATTACCCAAATATATCGGATACAGGCCAGGCGCCGCATGATCCAAACTATTTGACACCTTTATCGATGTTTTCTATGTAAAACACATAAAGTTCAACATTTTAAAAGTAATTTTAAAATAAGAGCAGACGAAAAACTATTAGTATTTCAGTCATACTAGCAGTGAAAGGGTTATAACGCACTGTCCTGTTATACTTGTAGCCACACGCTTAAGTGCGGCTTAGGGGTTAATTGACCGAGTCATTGGAACCATAAACATTTCCATAAAATGTGTATCAATGGCATTCTTGAATCTAACAGTAGTTTCCTTTTCTATGACTTCAATTGGGAGTTGATTCCTAGCATTAATAAAACCCTAGTTGATTTTTACGCACATTCAACATGTAGTAGTATTTGTTGTTTTAGTAGAAGTAATAATATAATTAGTTATAGTAGTCACTAGTAGTAGTACTAGAAGTAGTAGTAGTAGTAGAAGTAGTAGCATTAGAAGTAGTAGTTGTTGTTTAAGTAGTAGTAATAATATAAGTAGTAGTATGCATTAGTAGTAGTAACAGTAGTAGTAGTAGTAGTAGTCAGTAGTAGATGTAGTAGATGTAGTAGAAGTAGTCGTAGTAGTAGTAGTTGTAGTAGTATTTGTAGTAGTAGTAGTAGTAGAAGTAGTAGTTTTAGTTTATTTCAGTGTTATCAAAGAGTAGTCTATGTAAAGCAGATTGTCTTTTAAGAGTAAATAGAATAGCTTCTGGGGTTTTTTTGGTTAAAATTAACTAGCCATTGATTTGCCCATCTGAGATGTTATTTAAGTCATGAATATTAATACCTTCAAGATCGTCTAAGGTACTTGCAGAGTAATAAAGAGAACTGTCATCAGCATATAATCTTGTTAAACTAAGTAATGAGTTAGTTATATCATTTACATAGATGAGAAAAAGTAATGGTTCTAAAACTAAATCTTGAGGGACACCGGCATTAACTGGCATCAGTTTTGATTCAGCAGATTGTAGTGTAACTTTTTGATGTCTATTATTTAAATAACTTGTTATCCAGTTCATTAAGTTAAGATTTATACCATTTTCACTTAATTTAAAAAGTAAACCCGTATGCCATACTCTGTCAAAGGCCTTTGAAATATCACAAAAAAACATACAAGAATATTGATTATGCTCAAAGCTTTGACAGATATGGTGATATATATCAATAAGTTGATATGTAGTAGAATGATGTAGTAAAAACCCTGACTGGTATCTATAAAGCAAATTATTGTCTAAGAAAAAATTGTACATATGTTTAAAAACAATTATTTCTAGGATTTTTCCACAACAGCTTAATGGTGATACAGGTCTATAATTTGAAGGTGTTGATTTGTCTCCTTTTTTAAAAATGGGAGTTACTTGGGCAATTTTCCAAGCATTTGGAAAGATTCCTTCCTGTATAGATCTGTTAAAAAATATAGTTAAATGAATTGAAATAGATTTAGCACAGTTTTTCAAAATTTAATGACTTATGCTGTCAGGTCCACTTACTTTGTTCACATTTAAGTTTAAAACAATGTCTTCTATTTCACTTTGATTAATGTTACATACTGAAAGTCTATTAAGATATTTCTTTAAATAAGGGAAGATTTACATTATAACATCAACATTTAAGATTGACGTGAAATACTTATCTAAACATTCTGCCTTTTCTTCATTTGTTGTAAACCAAAGTTCTTGACCATTGGGTAATGTTTCACAAATAGGGGGGAAGCAAGTTGAGGAAGAGTTATTATTTACGAAATGTCTTATTATTTTCCAGAAGCCCCGTTTGCCATCGCATTGTAATTCTGCCAAATTTGTTTCTAACATATTATAAAATTTCTTCTTTGCGTGTTTCTTTAAATTATTAACTTTGTTTCTTAATTGTTTATATTTTATCCAATCTGTTTGTTTTTTAGAAGAATTTGCTGTTCTTTTTATTCGATCTCTCTTTCTAGACATTTTTCTTATTTCCGAATCATACCATGGTTGATCGTCAGGCCGTACACATACTTGTTTAGAAGGAATACACTGTTTAATAAAAGACATAAATAATTCAGTAAAACATTACAAGCCTCGTGAATTGATCCATGAAACAAAACATCCCAGTTATTATAACGTATTTAATAATTCAAAATTTGTCCTACCATAAAGCCACACAGTTCTTTCAAAATAAGGTTGAACATGATAAGAGAATGGTAAGATTATGTATGTAGCACTATGGTCACTGATTTCACTTGGTACCTGGATAATTCCTGCATCTGAATTACCTGTGTCTGTAGGTGTAAGAAGAATAGCATTTTGTCGGGTAGGAACATAAATAACATTGTGTAATGAATTAAGTAACATAACATCTTTTAAATTAGCTCGGCACATTATTATATATGTTGGGGTAAATCATGCACTTAGTGATACAAGCATCAAACTTGGCACACTTACACTTCTATGTATACTGTTTCATAAAAGCCCGTTAGCCACTTCAAAAATTCAAAATGGCCGCCATTTTCAAGATGGCCGCCATTTTCATGTTTTATATATGATTTCCACTCTACAATTTAAATTCTAAGATCAATTGTCACACTTTTTGTGTCTAAATATATGTTTAGAAGCATAAGCAAGATAATTTAGTCAATTTCGAACTGTTTTGAGGCTTATTTGGTTTAATTATGACCAATCGTTGACAAAAATATATAGTTTTTTCTTCCATATGACATTTTTGGTTAGATAATATATCACTTTTTCTCTTGCAGTTGACATATTTGGCCAAGTTTTTTCACTTTGTGTGTCAAAATATATCTTGTAAAGCATACGGAAACTGCTTAAAACTTAATTCATTGCGCAATGGTCCATTTTAGACTTAAATATATAGGTATTGTTCTGCTTTGCAGCGAATGAAAATATCAGAAATCATCTTTCTGAAATCATCATCTTATCTAATCATCCCTAATACCTCACCGTTCACCGGCCCTATAGACCTTATTTTGTGTTGCAATGCCATAAAACCCAACCCTCATATATCAAGCTTGATTGTCCGAGAGAAATCAGTTATCTATTAGCTTAAAATTCCTTTTAAAAATGTATGCCCAGAAATCATTTGAAGATAGTCTTCTTTGTTTTTCTCATGTAGAAATTATTATTCTTACATTTGGTATACTGATCGTATCCCCTCTGCCAACAACTTAAGAGAAGACATGTCGGTGGTTTTGATCCTATGCGCTGCTTTGCAGCTAATGAGATTATCAGAAATGATCTTCCTGATATCCTATGCGCCGCTTTGCAGCATAGATATTTATAGAAATCATCTTCCAGAAATCCCAAGAGACCTTCCTACTTTGCCTCAGTTCTGGGACTTAATTGTCAAAGGGATTGTTTCTGGTTATTAGACCGAGATTATCCCCTCTGCCAATAACTAAAAGGAATGCAGGCTAGTGGTTTTGATCCCATGCGCTGCTGGTCAACGAATGGGATTAGCCGAAATCATCTTCCTGAAATCATGATCATCTCATCAATCATCGGCGCTTTATTACCTTTCTTGTATCGCAGTGCTACCTTTCTTGTATCGCAGTGCTGTTAAATATATCTTGTAAAGCATACAGAACCTGCTTTGAAATTAATCCATTGCGCAATGGCCTATTTTAGACTTAAATATATAGGTATTGTTCTGCTTTGCAGCAAATGAGATTATCAAAAATCATCTTACTGAAACCATGACCTTATCTAAACACCCCTAATCCATCATCAGTCCACAGAGATCTTTCTACTTTGCCGGAGTTCTGGAGCTATTATCATAAGGAATACTTTCTGTTTAATAGACCGAGATTATCCCTTCTGCCAAGAACTAAAAGGAAGACAGGTTCGGTGATTTTGATCCCATGCCCTGCCTGGCAAGGAAAGAGATTAGCCAAAATCATCATAATTTCATCTCATAATCCCACATCATTTATCGGCGCTATATGACCTATTTAGTGTCGCAGTGCCGTAAAGTCTAACTCATCAATACATCCTGTTTATCAGAGAGTTATCAGTTATCTACTAGCTTGAAATTCCTATAATAGGAAATGAATTGCCATAAAAATGTATACATTTTCATGTCAGTATAGAAACATATTTCTTGACATAAAAATGTATGTGTAGAGTATGCAAAACGCTTTCAGCATTTCATTTGCAACCGCAAGGTCAAACATTTATAAGAAATAAAGAAGTAAAAACTTGTTTAAGTAAGTATATTCCAAGTTGTTAAAGGAAACTTAATCATCCATAACACATACATATCATGTGAAATGGCTTGTTTAAATCCAGAAAAGAGTAAATATCCCATTGACTGGGACAAGTGTTGTCTATGTGAAGCTCCAAAAAAGGAGAATATTTGAAATCTCCACTACAAGGAAGCAATGCTTAAGATGGCTATACAATGATTGCAAAATACATTCCTTTCTTTCAAGAAATCAGCCTTTGATTATTGATCCAAATAGATAAGATGAATGTCTTGGTATTGAATTGACACTGAGGAAGAAAAATGCAAAATACCACCAGAGCTGTCGATTACTGTTTAATAACACCAAACTTGAGCGGGCAAGGAAAAGAACAGCTAGTAATCAGGCAGCTATTGACGAGAGTTGTTCAAAGGTGAGACGAACAAGTATAGACACCAGCCAATGTTTCTTATGCAATAAAGAGGATAACAAATCTGATTTAGACAAGCGATGACAATTGAACTTGACAAAAGGCTACGTGAATGCGCCCAAAATCTTTATGATGGAAAGCTTCTGGCTATATTGAGTGGTGGGGATATTGTGGCGCAGGAATTAAAGTACCATACAACTTGTCTGACTGCACTGTACAATAGAGAAAGGGCATATCTTACAAATATGAAAAGACAAGCAAAGGATGCTTCACAAATAAGCCATATATATCCACTGGTATTTTCAGAGCTTCTCATCTACATAGTAGAGACAAAATCAAAGACGGAAGGCCCAGTAGTATTTCGTCTTGGATACCTTGTTCTATTATACAAGCAACGACTTGAACAATTTTGGATTCTACATCTGATTCCGATAGTCACCCAACACGACTTAAAGAAAGGCTTCTGGAAGAAGTTCCTGAGCTCGAAGCCTATAAAAGTGGAAGAGATATAATATTGTATTTCAAGAAATACATTGGGCCAGCTCTGGCACAGGGTTCAGACTATTCAGAGGCCATAATACTTGGTAAAGCAGCCAAGATCTTGAGAAGAAACATGATTGACCATGAATACACATTCAATGGTAGATTTCATGACGGGTGTGTTGAAGATGCTATTCCATCTGCGCTTCCTCCGTTTGTTTGCATGATTGAGCACGGCGTTGACATAAAATCGCACATCTAAAACAGATTTAGCCATGGCACAACTGCTGCAATATAACTGTTATGCAAATCACAGGGACGCCACATCAACCGTTAGGCATTCTATGGACCGCGAAACTCCATTATCTGTCTTCATTGGCATGTCTGTGTATGCAAAAACTCGTAAGAAGGCTCTTGTAGACCTACTTCATGATCATGGACTTAGAATTCCATACAATCGAGTGATTGAAGTATCTGCTCAATTAGGCGATGTAGCTGTTGAAAGATACATTAATGAAGGAGCTGTATGTCCTTCTGTTCTGAGAAAAGGATCTTCACAACAGCCGCCTTGGACAAAATAGACCATAATCCAACATCAACAGCAGCTAGCACCTCATTTCATGGCACACGCGTGTCTCTCTTTCAATACTCTACCCCAGAAAATAAGGGTGAAAGACGAGAGCCTCTATGTATCAGAGACAAACGTATAAAGAGAGTTCCTGAACTTCCTGAATCTTTTACAAACACTCATCCCGCAGTTTTCACCACAAAGCAGCCTCTTCCTACAACGGCCAACTGCACTACCAACCCTGGTATTTACCCTGCAAGCCTCCAACTAACAAATGAGTTTCAGTGGCTTAAAACTGTCCATTTGACCCAGACAATTGACGAAAATATCAGTTTAACGTGGTCTGCACATCATGCATCGAAAAAAAAGAGGTCTTGTTTTTGACGTGACCATTGCTTCACTTTTATCCCTACTTCGTGAACCAGCTCACTCAGTTGCCACCATACGGCATGTTATGGATAAGGTGAAGGAAGCAGTAACTTACCTTAACCCCGGACAAACTCCTGTTATTACTGGTGATCAGCCAATCTTTACAGTTGCAAAGCAAATACAATGGCACTGGTCTGAGCGGTATGGTGACGACAAACTTCGTAATAAAACTATTACTGAAAAGCTTCTTAAACAGGGGTACAGATTTCATAAACTTCGTAAAACATTTTCTAAATTCTTTTATAGAAATCTTCCTCTCATTAACAAGTATAAATGCAACTTAAAGTCTTTTCTGCGGCAAGGTATTTCACATCCGGAGTTTTATGGTGATGTGATTTACAGACTTCGTAAGATTCTTGGACATATACATTTTCAAAACCTATTTGTGAAACGTATTAGATTTTTCTTCAAAAAAGATTATGATCCAAATATATTGCTGCGCACTTCACGTATGGTTATCGATCAATCTACAATTGATAACCATGCTTTCCTCTTTGGTTGTGCGACGACAGACAGGGCTTAGCACTACATGATGATGTATCTTTAAAGCCGTCCTTAACCGGGAGAGTTATGTCGGATGTTCGTGCTTTGTTTTTTCTCTATCTCTATGTCGTACCCTGGACCCTTCCATGTCTTACAGTTACTCGTAACTACCGACTAGTCGCTTGAGTACAATTTGACCGTTGCCATAGTGGGTTATTTTTAACACGGGCTTGAATGTTTAATTCTTTCCCATGTTACTAATGATCTTGTCATAGAATTTTTGCTAAATGTTTTACATGTATTTACTTACTGTGCTGGCGGTCTTTTTGATTGTGAGGTTGTGGAACAGGGTTTATATTTTATGTACACTGTGTGTCTTTATAGGTGAATTTAGGAGATAAGTGTGAGGTTGGGCGCCCCTAAACCCAGGTTTAACCCCCCAGTGGTTGTTAATAATTAATAAATTTATAGTTAATTATTAATTGCTACTGACCGTACCAAGGCGGGCTCCTATATTCACTTTGCTTTATGTTTGTCTTGCGTGTTGTTTTCTATTTAGTGTGTAGATGAAGGAATGGTATTGTGTTTGTGTGTGTGTGTGTGTGTGTGTGTGTGTGTGTGTGTGTGTGTGTGTGTGTGTGTGTGTGTGCGTTTGTCTGTGTGTGAGACGGCTTTGGAATAGTTTATCTTTCTTTTTTCTCTCAACATCAATCTCTTTCTATATAATTTTATATATACATATAAATAAATATATTTACGCATACAAATTGTCATTTGTGAGGTGTCTGTAACAAACTTTGGAGCTCTCAGAGAGACAATGGAAGGGAGCAATAGCACTCGGAAAGACATATAGGAGGGAAAGACACTGGGAGGGATCATGAACGCTCGGAAGGACGCTGGGAGGGCTCAGAAACACTCGGAAAAGACGTTGGGAGGGATATGGAGCCCTCGGAGAGACAATGGGAGGGAGCCATACCTCTCGGAAAGACACTGGGAGGGCACATGAACGCTCAGACGGACGCTGGGAGGGATCAGAAACACTGGAAAAGACGTTGGGAGGGCTTTGGAGCCTTCGCAGAGACAATGGGAGGGAGCCATACCTCCCGGAAAGACACTGGGAGGGCCCAGGAACACTCGAAAGGACGCTTGGAGGGGTCACGAACACTCGGACAGACGCTGAGAGGGATCAGGAACGCTCGGAAGGATGCGGGGAGAGCTCAGTAACACTCGAAAAGACGTTTGGAGGGCTTTGGAGGCCTCGGAGAGACCATGGGAGGGAGCTATACCACTCGGAAAGACACTGGGAGGGACCAAGAACACTCGAAAGGACGCTGGGAGGGGTGCAGTACACTCGGAAAGACACTGGGAGGGACCAGGAACGCTCGGAAGGACGCTAGGAGGACTCAGAAACACTCGGAGAGACAATGGGAGGGAGCCATACCTCTCGGAGAGACACTGGGAGGGCCCAGGAACACTCGAAAGGACGCTTGGACGGGTCATGAACACTTCGACAGACGCTGAGAGGGATCAGGAACGCTCGGAAGGACGCGTGGAGGGCACAGTAACACTCGAAAAGACGTTGGAAGTGCTTTGGAGGCCTCGGAGAGACAATGGGAGGGAGCCATACTACTCGCAAAAACATCTGGAGGGCCCAGGAATGCCCGGACGGACGCTGTGAGGGCTCAGAAACACTCGGAAAGACGTTGGGAGGGATTTGGAGCCCTCGGAGGGACAATGGGAGGGAGCCATACCTCTCGGAAATACACTGGGAGGGATCATGAACACTCGAAATGACGCTGGGAGGGGTGCAGTACACTCGGAAAGACACTGGGAGGGATCAGGAACGCTCGGAAGTACGCTGAGAGGGCTCGGAACCTCGCTTAGAGGGGTCGGAACCATGCTGAGAGGGCTCGGAACCACTCGAAAAGACGTTGGTAGGGCTTTGGAGCCCTCGGAGAGAAAATGGGAGAGAGCCATACCTCTCAAAAAGACACTGGGAGGGCCCAGGAACACTCGAATGGACACTGGGAGGGGTCACGCACACTCGGACAGACGCTGAGATGGATCAGGAACGCTCGGAATGATGTGGGGAGAGCTCAGTAACACTCGAAAAGACGTTGGGAGGGCTCTGGAGGCCTTGGAGAGACAATGGGAGGTAGCAATACCTCTCGGAAAGACACTGGGAGGACCCAGGAACACTCGGAAAGGTCGCTGGCAGGGGTGCAGTACACTCGGAAAGATACTGGCAGGGATCAGAAACTCTCGGATGGACGCTGGGAGGGCTCAGAAACACTCGAAAAGACGTTGGGAGGGCTTTGGAGCCCTTGGAGAGACGATGGGAAGGAGCCATACCTCTCGGAAAGACACTGGGAGGGACCAGGAACACTCGAAATGACGCTAGGAGGGGTGCAGTACACATGGTTTTTGCTTGTTTGTCCTGCATGCCGGGTACCGGGTTTGAATCTTACCAGAGCGCAATTTTTTTAAACAGAATTTCTTATCCTAAACTAATTCTTACCCATTTATATAAGCATTTGACATACATTATATTTACAAATTACTATGTTTAATGCTAAATCTGGTTGCGAGCCTCTTTAAACATGAAGCCATTTATTTAGAAAGAATAACTTAGTTTTTATGTACAGTGCTCCCTCTCTACAACGACACCAAATGGGAGACAAACCTTGAGTGCGTTGTTCGGAGGGAGTCGTTATAGGAAGGGAAATGGGTAAACATTTGCAAACAGCTTGAATCAAGATCAGACTCCGCGTATAGCGGCGTCTGATCTGGATTCAAGCTGTTTGTCACTCATCATTAAGCTTTTTCTGTCAAAATTATCATTATGTAACTATTACTCGAGACCAGTTAGTACTTGGATAGGTGACCTCCTAGGAATAACGAGTGCCGTAGAAATTTTACTATATTTCTGTCTTTTTTAATTGTTTTTAGATTGGACATTTTCCAGTTTAACACATTCAACCCTAGCGACGAGTTAACTCGTCATTTACAAACAGTGTAGTGCACACGTTTCAAATGTAAACGGTGCACATGGCTTGATAACGGAAAATGACGAGTGAACACGTTATCAGGGATCAATTGGTCAAACAACCATACCATATCATTGACGTTTATATAGTTTGGATCCATATGAGACGCCAAGTTACTGACTACGGAAACCTGCCAGCAACCATCGCCCGGCTTAGTACAATTGTAATATTCTCAGGTACCCGGTTTGTAAATGACGAGTATTCTCGTCTCTAGGGTTGAATATGTTTAAACTGCAAAAAAAAGTCCAATATAAAGACAAAACTCATTTAAAAACAACAAAAATCAACAACAAAAAACAGACAAATAGGAAAAAGCCTGAGGCGCCCGGTATTACCAAGCGGTCACCCATCCAAGTACTGACCGGGCTCAACGTTGCTTAACTTCGGTGTTCGGACGAGAACCGTAGTGTTTAACGTAATATGGCAGTAGACACTGTTGGTCAATTCTTTATAGTAAATCTGATTGTGAAGCATACCGCGTAGATAACCTGCAACTTACTCGTTGGTTAGGATTCAAATCTGTTTCGTATAAACACTGAACGTTATTATACAAGTGGTACTTTCGATATTTCCAAAAGTATGTGTTCTGAAATGTTCCAGTTTAAAAGCATTGTACTTGGTATAAACGAATAGTAAACCATGTACTATTTCAGCCAATCAGCTTTCTCCATTGCCATAGTTCGTTTGTCTTACTGTATTTTCTATGTCGAATATGTTCTATGTTATATATTGGCACACGAGTGTGTGTTGGTGCGTTGGTGACACTATCAAAGCGAGGTACGTCATAGGAGTACACAGCAACGAACCGAGGTACCTCCAACAAGCGAGGTAGTTTTTACTAATACCTCGGTAGGTATACCTCGCATTTAGCATGCTCAGTTCAAGATACAAACGCACACAAAATATCTCGAGTACCTCGGTTTGCTTTTCTACTACCTGTTTGTGTGTCGGTGTGTGTTTGCACACAGTCGATAACGATATTTGTAGGTGATGTGTGAGTGTACCTCGTTTTGTAGGTGATGTGTGTGTGTGTTTTTTACCTCGGTTTGAAACAGAGTTTTTGCCCATTACCTACCTCGTTTTGTCAGTCTAGTGTTGATCGGTAATTCTTTATAAATTCAATATTTTCTTCACATCATTTGAAACTGTGACTGTCCTGAAAACCTTTTGTCATATTTGCCTTAAGCGTTTTGGCTTATAAAGCGTACACCTCGGTATGAGGGTGTGAAACGTGTACCTCTGTCGGATAGTAAAACCAGTATGGGTGTGTGTGTGTGTGTGTTCTGCTTGAGAGGTGGGTGTATTGTTTGTGTTACGTTTCCTGCTTGAGTCTTTCGTATTTATTTGTAGTTATGTTTGGAGGCCTACACATTGAAATGGCTGCATTGAAGTATGTTGGAAATCTCCTTCAGTCCAGTGGGTGGACAGAGGCAATCATTGAAGCTGAAATAGCTTCACCTGGAACTGCAGAATCATTTTTATCTGCATCTAGTGTTACTAGAACACGATCAATGCACCAGGTCACAGCTTGTAGTCTCTTCAAACTATTAAAGAAGCACATGAGTATTACTGCACAGAGGCTGACGAACAGGAGCAGACGATCCTTAGCTTTTTTTGTTCAAATCAAATCGACCATTCTCCTTTATGGCCATCGATCAAGCACATGAACAGGAAAATGCTGTAATCAAAGGTGATGGCGGTGCTATTGGTGTTACAGAAGATCCATCAGCATTAAGGAGATGGATGGTAACTGGGCCAGAAGTTAGTCGTTTGACAGCTGAATATGAAAGTGTGTCTGTGGCAGAAGAGACAAATGCATGTCTCAAGCACCATGAACAAACATACCATGTACAAAAATAATTCATTAAGAAGGTTAACAAATTGCACACTGTCATCAAAGACATGGGGAATCCTTTTCAAGAAGAGACTGTAGAGTTGGTTACCTTGGACACAAAGATAGTCGCCACTTCAAGTGCAGCTGAAATGGTGACAAATCATTATAAAAATGGAAGGAATCGCTACCTTGAATTCATGGAAGGACTAGAAAAAGAGCATTGCGGTACATTTTACGAACCAATCAAAAGAGTCCAGCTTAATTTCTTTAAGCAGAAAATCGAACCAGATTCAAAAGCTTTGAAGCAACAGACATTAAAAGATGACTGTCACCTCTTTTCTAAACTGTTTATATCTTGCCAGTCTAGAGAGTGTGACTTACTTGAATTCTTTCGACATGAAAAGCAGTCCTTCCCAGCTGTTCTAAGTGACAATGGAAAACTGCATAGCTGTCAAAAGTCTCAGCTCACAACAATTTTTGAGAGCTTTATCAGATGCTCAGACAGGTTACCAGATGTGTCTGTCATCATAATAGATGGTTCATCTCTGGTAAACGCATTACCACTACGATCTTCAAAAACATTCGAAGAATACGCACGGCTTGATTTTGTCAAACGAATTATGAGTTTTTGTTCTATATACACGAGAACGGACATCATATTTGATGTCTATAGGCAATATAGTCTGAAGTCTGAACTCAGAACAAAGCGATGTCAAGGCGCAAGGCGCAGAGTCATGGACAATGGAAAGCTACCACCAAACTGGCGAAGTTTCTTAAAGGGACAATGACAACAAGACAGAACTTTTCTGCTATTTAGCTGATAAGATAGTTGCGATGTGTACGCAAAACCTTGTTGTTGTGACCAGAGAAGAACGGACCTTTCGCATCAGTCTTGAAGAACTGACACCCTGTAACCATGAAGAAGCTGACACGCGTATGTTCCTGCATGCAAGGCATGCTGCAACAGAGGGTCACACAAATATCATGTTAAAAGCAACTGACACGGATGTAGTTGCCATCGCTGTCAGTAAATTTCCACAGCTGAATGATCTTGGCCTGCAAACATTATGGATTGCTTTTGGTCTAGGGTCAAACGTAAGGTGGATTCCCGTACATGATATGCACAATGCAATTGGTCCAGAAAGGTATTCTTTTCTTTCATGCATTCACTGGATGTGACATCGTATCTGCCTTTCGTGGGAAAGGAAAAAAGGCTGCTTGGCAGACTTGGAATGGTTTTCCTAAAGCATCTGCAGCATTTTCGAAGTAGAGTGTATATCCACCAATGTTGACAATTGAAGATATGAAACTCCTTGAAAGATTTGTGATCACAATGTATGATAGGTCAAGTTCTGCTATTGATATTGATTGTGTTAGATTTGACATGTTTGCCCGAAAGCAAAGAGCATATAATAGTATTCCTCCAACTCGAGGAGCCCTGTTTGAATATGCTAACCGTGCTGCATATCAAGCAGCTTGTATTCGGGAACAATCAATGTTACGCCAAATGGAAGATCAGAATCCCGATGAATTGGGGTGGAGAAAACAAGGAACCATGTGGCAGGTACTTTGAACAAAAATTCAACCAGTCGCAGACAGTTGCAAAGAGCTTACAAAATGTGGATGTAAAACTTAATGTAGTGGCCGATGCAAGTGTTATCGGTTTGGCTTTTCCTGTACATATGTATGTAGTTGTAAATGTGAAAACTAGTATCTACAGACAAAAGGAGTTGAAAACAATATTATTAAAACATGACAGAAGATAAAATGAGGGTATGACCCAAGCTAGGTCAACCATATGAACTTGGTTTTTACCTTGACGCACATTGCTTTTTTACAGTTTTGCTTATAATACGATTAAATAAACTTCTTACGAGTCTAAAGATCACATAATTAGCTGCGTTATGCTTCAAAACATATAGTTAGACACCAACGGTTTGAGAGAAAACTGTATAATACAATCGGAAATGGCGGCCATCTTGAAAAATGGGACTTGATATGTTGGGACTTCTGGTCGAGGTCGTAACAAACTAAGATTGTACAAGTCCTTTAAATTTTTACATTTTCTACAGAGCAAGATTGTAAAATAATTCTACCGCCTCTGCATAGATGGGCATTTTGTAAATTAAGATTAGGCGTTGCTCCAATTCGTATTGAAACGGGCCGATATGAAGGTCTAAGTGAAGAGAATAGAGTCGGCCCGTTCTGTCTAAACGACAATGTGGAAAATGAACTGCCATATATACAACGATTTAAGAGAACAGTTGTTTGCAAATGCATACACTTATAACCCTACTTTTTTAAACTTAAATGATCTCGATAAATATAGTTTTCTGTTTACCAATACGAATATGATAAGAGACTGTGCCAAAACCTGTTTTCTCATTTTACAGAGACGTCAATTTTTACTATGTAAATAGTGTACATTATTTTTAATCATATCATGCCATCTTATTCTGAACTATAAGTTATCGTAATATATGTATTTTAAATACTTGACATCAGAGAACTTTATCTAGAGATTCTTGAATACTCTTATTAATATTTATACTCTATATGTTTAAAACCTATTTCAATATGTGAAATCAGCTTGGTTCAATTATTGGTGTCATAAATGCAATGTTTTATATGTATTGTATGGCATATAATGCCATTACTATCATCTCTTATAATTCCATTAAGGAATGGCGTTGTGCTTTTTTTAATGTTTTTATTGTATATTGTATGTATGTATATTGGCTGTGCAATGATGAGATGTAAATAAAGATTCTATCTTCCTTGTGTCTCAAAAACACCTTTGATATGAATATGACTGTTCATTATCTAAAATGATCTTAATTAGACAATTGTAATGAGAAGTTACAACATGAGGGTTTAACAGAGAAGTGGAGTGCTGTAAATGTTTATTCACTCTTTTTTATACACAATTCTGTAAACGTTTCCCTGTTCGTAATATGCCCCCAGTGATGTACAGAGACCACAATGGTCATTAAATTGATACTTACGGGATTTAAGTGGAATGCTGAATTCCTGAGCGCCCTCGTCGTGTAAAACCTCAAACCTCTGTCCGGACGTGGATGACATATTACTCACAGTGTATAAACATTACAATAAATATGTATTTTCTATTAATATCATAATGAATAACATCTGTAGTTGAAATAATTTCTATAGTGACATTTCTGAAAATAATCCGTGCATTCCGTGATTTTCCGTGAAAGTCCATGATTTAAACCAACCATTTCAAAGATTTCCGTGATTACGATAACCATTTCCGTGATTTAATCAAGGATTTCCGTGATTCATACAAGGATTTCTGTGATTATTCCGCATCCTTCGCCCAAATTACCCCCATAAATGCTCTATTGGTTTCAGACCTGGTGATACGGCAGGCCAGGGCATGACGTTGACATTTCTTTAGACGTTATTCTGGACATTGTGCGTGCAGGGAAGATGATGACCTGTCCAGTATACGGCCTACGGGTAAGGACTTTGCTCCAGAGGATGCCTTATTGTCTTGGCAGTGATCTCAAACTGTCGAGCAGTAAACGTTTTTGGGATGAAACAGTAACGCCCGTAGGTCAAAGTAACAGTGCGATTGTCTCTACGTGACGTCTGATACGATGACGTCAATATGTCTTGGACGAATATGGACTTACCCCGTAACTCTATTTGGTTCCGTCGTAGTAACCTCCCTTTTGACGACCATTGACTTCTTAACCAAGAATTAGATTGTTGGATAATTTCTGAAAATATTCATGAGGTGAGAGGTTAGGATATCAATCTCAATTTCTTATCTGTGTTTTCTGTATTTTATTTGTTTATTCATGTTTTGTGTCAAATGTCCATATGGGCCTTGACTATCAATAAACGTGCAACTTGAAACTTGTAACGAGTAGTCAGGAAATGAACTGTCTACCATGCGCCAAAAATGACGCGCAGCATCAGTTACTGGCGCGCCCGCCGTAAACATGACAACTTGTCTGATTTTTGTGATTTTAAGAATCTATGGCATCTCAGTTTCGAAACGCAAATGTTCACAATTTTGATTTTCCGGTGTTTGGCTCATGAAAGCGCGTGTCTGTTGCATTTAGTTCACTTGAAATAAACCCTGAATAAGTCAACTCGCCGTCAGTGTCCAATACCGGATAAGATAAGATAAGATAAGATAAGATAATCTTTATTTATAGTCGGTTTCAGTCAAACATACTAACAGTAGCTTTAAGCTATTGTCCGACATAACAAGATTATCCAGTAACAATTTAAACAAACAATCTGTAATAAAATATGCATTAAAATAGTTAGGAGACTTCTATAAGAGACTCCTATAAAAGCTTTCTTTAAGATGAGATCATAAGTATAATCATAGTTAAAAATATATTTTTATGCAATACTATGTTAAACTAGAACTATCACTAAAGGTGATTGATACCCCCACAGGAACCTCCCTGTCACAAGGCGCCAATATAACGTAATATAACGTTTTGTTTGTTTAATTGATATTACTAATATATCGTTAATTCCAAGACAACGCACGTGGAAAAATACGCGAATTCATACAACGTTAGAAAATGACATACCAAATCGCGCCCGATTCCAAGACAATGCTCGTGGAAAAATACGCGACTTCATATAACGTAAGAAAGTGACATACCAGATCGTGGAAAAGAACACTGAACTAATTCAGAGAAAATCATATAATCTCATTTTATAATCGAGACAATACTACTCTCAACGGAAAAAACATTCACAACAGAAAAGGGAAATCACTCTACAAAACTAAACCGGAAGTTATTTATTCGTCTCATTACCTGAACGTAAGTACCACCCGGTTACGTAGGATGAGTTATCTCCCTTCCTACTCACTTCTTAGTCACTGGAAATAATATATGATGAGTTATCTCCCTTTCCACCAGAGTAACCGCTAAATGACCACTAAATGACCTTTACCTTTGTCGGACATGACTCAAATTTTACTGAACTCAAGAGCTTCTTGAGGTGAATGCACATACCAAATATAAAGTGTCTATCTTAAGTAATCAAAAAGTTATGGCCAAGGTGTCACAGAAAGTGACAAATGCACCCGAGGCGTTTTGTCACTGCAGTGTATTCATTTGGCTTTCAAGTAAAATCATACAGCAGGTTATAATTATACTCCTTGTTGTTGTTGTGATGGAAATGTACAAAGAAACAAGCTTTTTCTAGATTTTTCAAATGCATCATCACCATAGCATCATGATGTCATCATGACGTCATCATGACGTCGTTGTAATAACAAGGTTTGTCATATGTCATATTGAGGAATTATTTCTTAATTTAGAACTGATCACATGATCAGAGTGTTATGGCCAGTTGGGATGAGTTATCTCCCTTCCTATTCACTTCTTAGTCACTTGACATAATACAGGATGAGTTATATCCCTTTCCACCAGATGTGCATATTAAGGAACAAAATGTAAAGTTATAAAGGGGCATAATTTTGTCAAATTGTGTGCAAGAGTTATGAAACCTGTCACTGAGTGTCCCCATATAACACTGATAATATATACTAAGTTTGAAAATGGTATTGTATATAGTTTTCAAGAAAAAGGCAAATGTCTCGAAAAAACGCGACGGACGGACGGACCGACGGACGGACAAGGCATTTCCTATATAGCCCCCACCACACAGTGTTGGGGGTATAATAATAAAATTTAAAAGATGACAGGTTCACATTTTTGCATAGCTAGAGGATCCAGATCATAGATAGACCAGTAGCCCGAGACATATCGGTATGGCACTAAATCTGACCTGGACCCACTTGCTGGAGCTATCACATATGTTTTTGAAGACAACACTGAGCATACTTGAGGATCAATATAAAGTTGTGTAGATCCATTTTTCCTACAGACCAGCAGCCCATACAAAAGTTTTGGCTCCAGCTACATATCAGACCTGGATCCACATGAGATTATGGCTAACTCAACATTTATAAATATGCCTCATAATAGCAGCCCAAAAAGTTATTTTATAGGGCAAGGGAGATAACCCAGTTTTCAAAGAGTATATTATGTTCTAAGAGTTACCTCCCTTCAGCTGTACAATATTTTACGAAACAATCTCTAAAGCTGGCTGAAAAGTAAGGCCGAAAGCTCATACATGCCCTTTCGGCCTATTTTCAACCCGCTTCAAGTGTTTAAACTGTTTCCACATTAGTATAAGGCTTACATTTAGTAGCTATTACATAGTAGATATATATAGAAAGTGGAAAGAAGTATAAACTGTAAACTGGAAAGCGTGCTACGTCGTGCGCGGTTCAACTGAACGAGAGATATATATAGGAGTTGGATATGTTGTCTTTGTCGAGTAGTCCGTTCTGAAATGTGTGTACATTCTATGAATTTGAAAGGTCACTAAAACCTCGCTTAAACCGGCCGTAACGTATGAAAAGTTTCTTATTTTGTTAAGTATAGTATCCCAGGTATTAGACCGTAGTTAAGACAATACTTATTTGATAAAACGTCTCCCGCCTATGATACAAAGCACAAACTGCCGTAGCTTTTACAATTTTTCAGGGCTGCCATTTCTCCGGATTTTTCCTTAATCTTCGGATTATTTTCTAGAATATGGTAGCTTAAAGCAGGCTGAAAGTAAAGCAGAATGTGCCATAAGGCGCATTCTGCCCAACTTTCAGCCTGCTTTAAGTAGTCACGTGTTTAACAAAACTAGAAACAGGCTATGGGGTTAAGGTACGATTAGTAAATTCCCACTTAGAAAATGCAAATTTCGAAATCTTAGGATTTTTCATGTCAACATATGGCAGCCCTGTGTTTTAGCTCACCTGACAGAAAGTGCAAAGGTGAGCTATTGTGATCGTTCATTGTCCTGTGTCCTTCGTCCGTGATTTCTTCTCAACAATTTCTTCAAACGACATCTCCTAAACTACTGGATGGAATTTTACCAAACTTGGCAGGAATGATTCTTATATGTTCCCTTTTAAATATTGTTTCTGCTCTTTAAATATTGCTTCTGCTTAAAATCCAAATGGTTAGACAGCTGCATTTAATTTATTTCAATTCAAATTACGTTAAAACAGAATTTAAAAAAAACAAACATGCAGCCTACACATTTTGAAGCATCTTACCATATAATACGCATATGTTCGAGCGTTGGGCTGGGTAACATGAACCCATATACAATTTACAATAATTTATTCAGGAGCCGAATAAGCTGGTGTTGAATGGCCGGACCCAATTTCACTAGGAAAGAAAGCGCGGGATGGGCGAGACGCTTTAGACTCTTACAATTGAATGATGATGTTCGCATCTGATTAGAATTTGGCTCTTTTGTGTGTTTACCATCGTTGTAATTTATAAGCAACTTATTCTGAAAGTAATTAATGTAATGTGAGCTCTATTCAAATATGCTTTTACGAAAAGGCGAAACATAACCGCGCTTCACCCTATTTAATATAACATCGCAGACAAAATATCATCTTCTAAAACTGTCGTCTGCAACTTTATGCCAAATTCCAATTGTTGAAGCGTCGACTGAAGAAATATTAATACAAGTGTCTAACAATAATGATCTAGATCAAACATGAAGTAATGCGGTGGCTGGATTGGTTCCAAACTGTTTGCAAGATCGAATTGAATGAAAATTTACAGCAAGAGAGCAAATATTATGACAGTAAGTAACGTTATACGACATTCACTTAAATCTGTGACAACCACAACTTGTATAATTACCCTGTTTCACCCTTTACCCCATATACTTGTTTCAAGTTTTGGAGACTGTTGAGTACTTAAATCAAGTCGAAAGTAAAGCAGAATGCGCCTTAAGGCACATTCTGTGCACTTGCAGTAGCCTACTGAGAGCTACCGTCTGCTAGGATATAGCAAATATTTCTTTTGGAACATTTTAATAACTGAATAAGTTAAGACTGTTTATTTTAATGGAGGAATAAATTAAATGTGCTATAAGGGTGATGAAAGGGTGAATCGTCATATTTAACCTTGAATACAGTAAAAATTGTCAGTTCGACAACGCAACTCAACTCGTTTGTTCTTCGTCTCAGGCCAATTACTACTTGTCACAGGGCCAAAGTAATGGATCATATTAAAGCAGAGAGCCCTAATGACCACATTACTTTCCACTCTACATCGTCTAAGCTGTCATGCGTGTTTTAAATGGAATAAGGTTTATTTGAACGGCAGTAATAATTGGTTTAATATACATGTACATGTAAGTTAAAACATGATTGGTGTTTCGGTAGTTAATGAGATGTGACCCAAAATATATCGTACGCGATGAAGATACATATGGAAAAAACTGTATTCTTTCTTTATAAATATAAATGTTAAAAACATTGTAAATATTGATGCAAAGTTATTTAAATAGTTTGCCTTCTCCTCATCAGATCAGACAACGACGCGTTGCAAAAGACGTCTTCGATATTATTGTAAATGTGTTGTTTTGTATGGATTTTTTAAATTGATTAGTTTGTTAACGTTATTGATTGTATTTGCATCATTGAATTGCACTTTTTGACGTAAATTGATTTTACTTTTTTCATATATCTTTTTCTCGTAACTTTTCGAGGTTCCGAATCGTACCAAGGTTTGACATTAAAATGGAATACATTAAGAATAACAAGACATCGAAGCGTCCTCGTTCGTTCCCTTTTGTGGCATGCTCCGTTTCTTGTGCCTGAAGGTGCACAATAAAAAAAGAAAAGTCCGGCTCAAGAAATAGATATATCAGAAAAATTAAATAAATGACTTCACATACCTTTATATGTAAGTTTTAATGTGATAATCTAGTAACAAACATGTTTCGCCATTACGGCTCTTCAGTGTTTTATGGTATCGTGGTAACGACGTCGCTTCATGTCGTCACAAACAATACGTCATTGTGACGTCATGACGCGACGTCGTATTATTTCTTGTGATGGTGTAATTTGGAATCAAAACGTATTAAGCGCTTGTATTTAAATCTGGTTTAAAACATTTTATAAAGTTAGTTTCTTTTATTAACCTAGCCGACGTACTGTCTGTGTTCATTTTGTATTTTTTTAATGGAAACATGGACAGTTTTGGATCGGATGAGCAACACATGTCTACGTGTGAGCTTAGGGGCAGCTGTTTTGAAACATCACAGGGCATATTTTGTCTGACATAGAATTTTTTACCTTTAAAATCAAAAAGTGAACCTTCTATGAGATACTTACACAAACCGCGTCTTGGTGTATTACAACGCGTAACATTAAATATTGTGTTTGTGTCTTGTATTGCATCGTCAAATATTGCTCGCGTTAATGATTTTTAAGGTTTTGCATTTGTCTGTTATTTTTTATGAATTTAGAGTTTTCTAATGACTAATATCGTGTGATATCCATGAAAACCGTCGCAAATTGAAAATGAAAGTAGATTTTCTGCAGTTCGCACATATTTCAGCCATTTAAACCGTTGTAAATGTTTAAAAAAAATGCTTCAATTGTTTGAAAACTGCAAGATCATGAAAGTACTGTAATGTCCGCTTCGAATATCTAAGTTTGTGCACCATTTGAAAGTGGAAAACGCAATACCAATATGATTACTTCAATCTGAACAGAAATGTAACGGTTTGGATAACGATCAGGGTGTTTATGTCACAGTCTGTTTAAGAAAGCGTCACGGTCTGGCGAACGATATTTCAACTGCTACATATATTAGATTAGAACGATATACATTGATAGAAGGCACTGCAGAGGATTGCAATGTGTATGATACATACATGTATGTTAACGCGTTCTGGCATAACGTAAACTTGAAGTGTCGAACGACTTGTCTATTCTTTATGTCCCACAAGACTTAAAATCGGGGGCATATTGTTTACGGTCTGACTGTTAGTTTGTTTTTCTGTTCGTCTGCATGTCCACAATTTAACATTGGCCATAACTAACTATTTATATGTGTTATGTGTACTCATCTTGATAATATCTTGAGCTCGGCACAACTTAGGTCATTTAGAGCTAGTTTAGATGTAAAAATAGGATGAATTTAACATTGGCCATAACTTTGGAGCTGCATGTAATAGAGACGTTATACTTGGAAAGTGTACTCAACTCAAACAGCTATTGAGTTTGGTATAACTTGAGTCATGTCTAACAGAGGTCAATGCCATTTAGAGGTCAAATGCGGTTACTTTGACATTGGCCATAACTCAAGAGCTACATAATATAGATACCCTGGGAGCTATAAGATCAAACATGTCCCTTGCTGTAGTGGAGGCCGGTTGGTGGGGTGGGGCTCATATATAAGGCATCAACTGATATCAAAATCCTTTCCTCTACCAAAGATAATGAGTTTTCAACGTTTGAGCACATTGACTGTACTTTAAGCATCAACGGTTTCACAGTGCGTCTAGCAGTCATCTACAGACCCCCCCCCCCCCTCTATCCACTGCAAACGGGCTAAAAATCTCAGACTTTCTTGACAAGGAATGGCCACTTTTCTTATCGAAATTTTCAACCATTGATAAACAAATCATCATTGTAGGGGATTTAAACCTTCATCTTGATATCTCAAACGATAGGAACACAGTCAATTTCGTCAGTACAATGGATTCATTTGGTTTTCAACAGCATGTCAAAGGAGCCACTCATGTCGGAGGACACACTCTTGACGTTGTTATCACAAGAGATAACGAAGACTGTGTGTCAAATATCGAAGTCACTGACCCTGGACTATCTGACAGTAGTGGCAAAATCTCAAGAGACTATTTCTCTGTGTCTTTCAGAGCAAAGGCAGAAAAACCTCCGCCCATTAGAAAAACTGTTTCATTTCGAAGGCTTAGGGATATTAATGTCGATTTATTTAATAGAGATATCCTTAACTCAGATTCAATTAAAGAAATTCTGAAAATGACAGATATTGACGAAATTGTCAGTGTATACACACATGAACTTAAAGCTCTGACAATAAGCATGCCCCATTGTGCACAAAGACCATAACTCTCAGGCAATCATGTCCATGACAAAACCAAGGAACTTCACGATGCTAAACACTTAAAGCGTAAGCTGGAACGAAAGTAGAAATTATCCAAACTCGCAATTGATCATCAACTGTATCGAGACCAGTGTGCTAAAGTAAACAAATTGTTAGCAAAGTCAAAGGTTAATTTTTACACAGAAAAAGTAAAATCCTGTCAACGGGACTCGAAGAGTCTTTTTAAAGTCACTAAGCATCTCCTGGGTGCAAACAGTGAAATTGCACTGTCGAAAAATGTGTCCTCAAAACAACTTGCGCATGATTTCAGCGACTTTTTATTAAAACAGTGGACAAAATACGAACAGGCATTGCCTCTGAATCAACGGCATGCACCCAAGTCATCTCAGAAACGTTGCATTCAATGAGCTCTTTAGAAAGTTTTAAGAACTACAGGCCTGTATCAAATTTGCCATTTCTCTCCAAAGTATTAGAAAAAGTTGTAGACAGACGCATTGAGTCTCATTGGCCACAAAAAATCTGCATGAACAGCATCAGTCAGCATATCGTAAGCATCACTCTACAGAAACTGCTCTTGTTAAAGTTAAAAATGACATCTTGCAATATTTTGATAAGAATGAAATCACAATTCTTGTGATGCTTGACCTATTAGCCACATTCGACACAATCGATCATGAAACATTACTCAATCGCCTTGAAAAAGACTTCAAAATCATGGGAAACCCACTAAAGTGGATGACCTTATACCTGAATGACCGTTACCAAAAACAGTCGCAGTAAATGGAGGACTATCTGCCCCAGTTCAAATGAAATATAGTGTGCCACAGGGTTCAGTCTTTGGACCCAAAAACTACATCCTGTACACAAAACCTGTCGGCTCAATTTGCAGAAATCATGATCTGGATCATCATTTCTATGCAGATGATTCACAGTTATACTTGTCAGCCAAGCCTAAAGACACATCTAGTCATCAAGAAGCCATTTCAAAAGTCGAAGGATGTCTAAAAGACATAATCTCATGGATGCACCAGAATATGTTGAAGCTGATCACTGACAAAACTGAGGTCATACTGTTTCACTCAAAAAAGGTTAACGTTCCCGGAGATTTTCATGTTCAAGTGGGAAACTCTAAAATCAAACCGTCATTATGTGTGAACAACCTTGGTCCTGGATTTGATTCCCAAATGGATATGACACAGCACATCAACGATGTGTGCATGTCTAGCTACGCACAGCTGCGGCAAATAGGTCATATTAGACAGTACCTTTCTCCAGAAACTACAAAGACGTTGGTCAATTCTCTGGTCACATCACAAATTAACTACTGCAACTCACTGCTATATGGGATTCCCCAAAACTCACTACGAAAACTACAGCGTGTGCAAAATACAGCAGCCCGCATCATTACCAGGACTCCTCGGTACAATCACATCACTTCAGTCTTGAAGGAGCTTCACTGGCTTCCAGTTCAACACAGAGTTGAATTCAACATTCTGACACTCACATACAAAGCCTTGTGCAATGATTCTCCAAGTAAAGGTGTAATTTCAGCCATGGAACATGTAGGTCCCGCGGGTGTGGGTGGAGAGGGTAGATGACTGCTACTCTAGGACTGTGTTCATTATGTATATGTTATGGGTCTAATTTTTAGTTCTGGGGTTGTACCGTTGACCAATCTTGTCTGGTGGATCTTTGATGGTAGGGATATGGCTCTGATCTCTTTTGAAACCATCTCGCGGGGTCTGTGGTATAATTCTTGGACAGCTTTCACCATTTTTAATCATGTCATTGATCTTCTATAGATTTTTTAGTTATGGTCGCATGCTAGTTTTCCTTGTTAAGTTATATTAGATGGCCTGCATTGGGCGCTATGCTATTATTTCTATTGTTCGGCAATCTTTAGCCGGTTGGTTAATTGCTGATTGATGGGGGTAGTGTGATCGCCGTTTTGGGGGCTGTCTTTTGTATGTTTATTCATGATTAGTTTAGATCTAATTATAGTTATTTGTGTTTTGTCGATGGCCTGCATTGGGCGCTTTACCATTATTTATATCAGTCGGCAATACTTAGCCGGTCGGTTCATTGCTGATTGATGGGGGTAATGTGATCGCCGTTTTGGGGGACTGTCTTTTATATGTTTATTCATGTTTTATTTCAGATCTAATTGTAGTTATTTTGTCATTTATCGATTATTTATAGGTACATATATGTTATTTCATGTAAAGCGCTTTTGAACGCACAATCCCTGTGTGAAAAGAGCGCTATATAAATCTGGTATAATAATAATAAATAAATAAATACTAATAGTAATCGGCGATGTTCTATTAGGCTTTAGATCCAATTCGAAATTGAATTTCAAAGAGTATGTACCAGTTCTGAAGTACCACATGTTTTCATATGCACGCTCAATTTGTGTTTGATACAAAGAATATACATCCGATCTGGATATTGAGTCATTCATTGTTACATTGATTTAAGAGTAAATATGAGAGCTTTAAACCCTTATTATTCACTCACACACACTATCCTAGTTTAGCGTCTGTGTTCCCTTTGTCAGGGGTTATTGCATTTTGAAATGAATAAAGCCAAACAGAAGCAGGATAACATACTTGTAAGTAGATGAAATTTTCAGCAGATTACATGTTTGCCACTCCTACGAAATGTAGCAGACGACAATACGAAGCGCAAGTTACGTAACCTGTTTGTGAATGGTACAAAACGAAAATTAATCAACTTGACAATCGAATCGGAAACACACCAGAATACACTTTTTTATTTTTTCGCAAGTGATTCTGAAGAATAAAATACGCCGAGTTAATAGGTGCCTCATCTAGATCCAAACCGCTTCGCTGCTGAACGGATAAACATGTTATTTTCAGTTCGGAGCAGTTAAGTGTAGATCTATTTTCTCCGAAATTTCAAGTACTATATTTCATTACTGGATTTATATGATCCATATGATATTGGATTTTGTTCAAACGTTTTCTGCACCTTTTTTAATAATAGGACATTATATATTCTTAATCTAGTAAAATCACAACAATAACATCAGTTAATTGGCGACCTGTCAATTGTCTCAGCCCACTGGTTTTATATCAGGGTTACCTAGGCAACCTCTGTAGACCGGGTAGTACAAGCTCGCGGCGTGTTATTCGACAAGGTGTCAAGGCAGTTGAAACGAGCAAAGGAGGTGTCGTCCGCTGATTACGTGCAGCAGATATTATGAACCAACTTCCAAAGTTTTGTTTTTTGCAGGTTAACATTTTGAAGGAAAAGTGTAACCGATTAACCGCGCTTCTAAAGGTTAACCGGTTAACCGATTAATCGTTAACATCCCTAAATAATACCCCATATTTGGCATGTGTAATCAACTTAAGAAGCTCTTTAGTACAGTTTGGTCATGTCAGACAAAGATCATATAGAGGTCAAATGAGTTAATTAAACATTGGGCATAACTTTAGTTTAAAACCAAGTAAAAACTTGTTTCTTTGTACATAACTTCTGATGTAAATCTCATTACGTGTACGTTACCTGCGGTTTTAAATTTTACAACACCAAGAAAAAGCTGAAAAGCAATGTGATCTACATATATCAAAGTTCTCGGATGCAACCAATTCAAAATAATACCACCAATTCTCCAAACGACACATGTTGTCCATTCGTGTCAAGTGTTTTTGGACATCGCAAAACGGCACTTTCAGGGTGTTAATTAAGTCGTTTGTAGGGCCCGGACGTTTCACCCCGCAGTGTCGAAGGATGTCCGTTTGTATTTTTGCTGTATTTTGCTTCCAGATGAAACATTGTATGTTCTGTTCACGATGTGCTTCGGTGCAAAGCAGAATGATGTCCTTGTCCGTTTTAAATTTCAATTTGATGCAAAATTGTACAGCTGTTTTCTTCATTAAAATAAAAAAAGTGGATTAAAGTACGTATTGTGCAACAGTTACAGACGAAACAGATCTATTTAATGCGACAAATTACCATTAAATTTCTCTTTTTCTCCGACAAAGTTTTAGTCTCTCTGTAAGCATTAAAGAGAACCAAATAGTGTTCATTTTATGGTTGCTTTGATATCATTTGAAGGAAAAAAACATAATTTGAATTTAAGAAAATGTAGTAAACAAACCGTGACTACTCCAGCAGAATCTTTTCCGAAACCGTGACACTGTATCGTCCAGACCGTGACGTTATAGGTATTTTTAGTAATGTTATTTTATGCGATTAAATGACGGATATGTACGGATATGTACACGATATTAAACATATACATGTATATAAGTTATGAATCAAAATGGACCCACGTCTGGGTTAGATTATTCTTAATGTCTCAATTCAATCCAAAAATACCCTTAGAAACAGTTATATCGGTAGAACACAGTAATCATTATGGCAATTGCTGAATTAAAAACCTAAACATGTATTTTGCGTAATATTTGCTATCGTTTTCATAATGATATCAACAAAAAGGGATAAAGAAAAAATAGGTTACCATGATTCTTTTCATGATACTACGTGATTTTAGTTTTCTTTTGGCATTCTTTCGTGTACAGTCCGTGACACTGTCCGAACCGTTTCGCTACAGCTTTACGAGAAAGTTCGTGACGGATCAGTGAAAAACCAAATTCCGTTGTGACATAGTTGTGTACCAGTGATAATGGAGAAAGACAGTTTGTGAAATTTATATTAACTTAATCAGTTAAACTCTGTTTAACAAACATGTTTCATGTACGGTTGGGGTTAATGCGAATACCCATGTAAGTTGAACGCTCTTAATTCACAAAACGTTTTTGAAACGTCCGAAACTGACCATAGTGTTACATTAAGTTTCGTGGCTTAATACCTTTAATTGTTTAAATAATACTCCTGAAATATTGACACGGGTCATTAACAAACTGAGCAATATATCAAATGTTTCGACCTTTCACGATTCAAGTAAAGAATGCAGATGTTATCATACATTTCCGGTAGCGGAAAACCCCTATGTCGGCGAAATTGCTAATCGGCATCGACGGGTGGATAATGGGTTTATAGGTCTGGTTGATAACTAGTGTCAATAAATCGGATTAGTGTTTTTTCCCGATGGTAAGGACATCAATATCACGAGAGATTGACTAATTGCAATCAAGATGCAGCATGCTATTGTTAAAAAAACATAAATGCCTGAACTGTGTGCATCACAGATACTTGACACATACATCTAGATCTATTAACACCCCCACCCTCTTTAAAAAAATATGTATATATTTTTTTTTTATACTATACTCCTATTGGGAGCTAGTCATTTCGTAACCGAGTCATTTCGTAACCGGTAAAATAAGTCATTTTGTAGCCGAATTTTTGGTCATTTCGTAGCCGCGCAAAACCTAAAAGTCATTTCGTAGCCGATTTTTTGGTCATTTCGTAGCCGACAAAAAAGTTGAATTAGTCATTTCGTAACCACCAAAAATTAAAAAAAGATTGGCCTCAAAGAAGGCATAAGTCATTTCGTAGCCTCGGAAAATTGTTAAAGTCATTTCGTAGCCGAATATTTTTTTCTTTATTTTTTTTATAATGTGCAGTTTTCTGACATTATTTCAACGAAAATGTGCAAATATGCAAAGTTAAAAAATATATGTTAAGAGAGATTGGGGTCCGAAATAATTATAACCTTAATTAATAGAATTGTAATCAAGTTGTTGAATGTTTTTTTAAAACAGGAATATTATTACTTGTCTTTAATTCAATTCAATGGTCCATTTGTTAACAATGAACATGTATAATTGGTCGTTAATCGCTCAATGTATGTGAAGCGTGTCGAACATTAACTTGTATGTTGTTTTAACAGTTTACACATCGGATAAACACTCATTCCAAGGCAATTATCGCCTCCCGCACGTGCCGGAAATGTGGAATTATTTTTTTCACTTTTAATTTCACAACTGACAAGAAAAATGACTTTGTAATCAATAATCACTGTTTATTTGTTATTACAATCAATAAGCACATATAAGTTCAACTGTTGACAGAATAAATACAAAATGACGGTTAAATACAGTGGTGCAGCAGAACACACCCTTACACAATTTGTCAAATATGAGATTGATGTTCGTCAAAGATTTGAATGTTGATGACAACGCTTAAAGCTGGCTAAAAGTAAAGCAGGCTTTTGTCTCACAAAGAGTGAATACCTATCTCTACAGCTGCAACACATAACAGTACACACATAAGCACAAAGATTGAACACATAAATTTACAGCGGGAGCTTTTAACGGCAGGCTGAAAGTAAAGCAGAATGCAATCTTCAGAAAGCAAATAACATAGCAGTAAACCAAATAGCACAAAGATTAAATACATATATTTGCAGCGTGAATCTATTCAAGCAGGCTGAAAGTAAAGCAGAATGTTACCAAATGAAAAGTCAGAACTTTCAAAAAGCTGTCCGTTCTACATTTTAGTGATTTGTGTTTGCGTTTCGTTTGCATTTTAACGGGAAAGAATAACGTTTTCTCCACTGTATCAATGTAACGTTATGTACAATTGGCTGCTCAAGATGGAATGTTCTGCATAACTATTTCAATCGTTCAAGTGAAAAGAAATATGATGAAAATATAACTATGTTAAAATATAGCACAAACCTTATTTCTAGAACCAGCAGAGTGGTAAAGGTAGCAAAATATATCCTGTTATTTCGTGTTATTTTAAAGACCTTAATTTATTTAATGTTTCGAGATACATTTATACCGGAACTTGATCAGATGACAAGATCACTGATTAAAGGCAAGTATATATGGTATATTTTTTTGCTGTTTATGACATGAATACCAAGTAAAATATAATTGACAAGAAAAGTTCGTCACTAGATTTGGAGCCAAACCAGACATCAATTAAAGGAGTGGACAATATACTTCTTCGTAAGTGTGAGCACGTGATATAATGATCGATTAACGATAAATTAAACATCCAATTGTAAAGCAATCCCAAAGGGTCAGACAAAACTTCTATTGAAAAATTAAAGGTGTGGACAATATACCCCTTCGTGATATAATGATCGATTAACGATAAATTAAACATCCAACTGTAAACCAATTTGTGTCGGTGTTGGGTTTCATCTTAAAACACGCGTAACATATAATGACATATAATGAGCGAGTAATGATCAATTATACACCTTTTATATATCTATTTATGTCGGATGTCGGTTCCAATTTTAAAGAATAGAACACTCATATGAATTTTATTGCATAGAGACACGTAATATTATATCTATTTAAAACAATATTCAACAACTTGATTATAATTCTATTAATCAATGTTTATAATCAATTCGGCCCCCATTACACTCTTTACATAATTTCTTAACTTTGCATTTTTGCACATTTTTGTTGAAATAAGTTCAGGAAACTGCACAAAAAAATTATAAAAAAAAAAAAGAAAAAAATATTCGGCTACGAAATGACTTTAACAATTTTCCGAGGTTACGAAATGACTTATGCCTTCATTGGGGCCATTCAGTTTTTAATTTTTGGTGGTTACGAAATGACTAATTCAACTTTTTTGTCGGCTACGAAATGACAAAAAAACGGCTACGAAATGACTTTTAGGTTTTGCGCGGCAACGAAATGACCAAATATTCGGCTACGAAATGACTTATTTTACCGGTTACGAAAAAACTCGGTTACGAAATGACTATAACTCCTTCTATTATAGATACAAGGTATACAACGCAATTCGACACCTAGTCTTTACTATCGGCTTAAACTGATGCTAATATAGACTCGATCGCCGATATTCTCGTATGGTACCCTCGGGAAATGATTAATTTATCAATATCTTCTTTTTATTTCAGTAAATTCCGTCAAATAACGCCACAGGTCGTGAATTATGACGAAAATATCCATCAAAAAGTTATATGTCGTTTGGCCCGTCCAGTTATTATTAGCCAAAATAAGGGGAAATCTAGTTGGTTTGCACATTTAACGGCCTTTACGGCTGGAACTTTCACCTAACTTTTTTAGAGCAAATCTACTTTTTATATATTTTTTGTGTCTGTAGCAGTGGCCGACTAGCCCCTTTCTTCGGCGGGCAATCTTGTCTGTCACTCTAGGAATGTTCTGATAGAGGGCGTGATTCTTGATGTGCTGGCTTATTGCAATTTCAAATATTTGACCTTTTGATATACGTGACCTTGAACCTTGACATGCTTGTTCATATACCTCTTCATATGGCAAACATATACACCATGTTTTAAGAGTAGATTAGATACAGTTCAAAAGCTTTTGCCAACTTTAAGATAGTGGAATACATTTGACCTTTTGCCCTCTGTGATCATGACATATCTGACATATACATGGTCCAATTTCTCTTAATAAGAGCAATACGTATACCATAGTATATATCACTTGAGGGTCTATGGTTAGTGACATTGCAGATATTTAACCTTCTCTGTGGCCTTGACATTTCACCTTATATGGCACAAGTCTGCATATGCCATTACCTTTACAAGGGTAGGGGGAATAACATACATGTATCCATAATAGTATATCAAAGTTTTGCACAGTAGAAACCAATGGGGTTATAAATCCTTTAGTTGCTTGAAATCAGTGTACAGACATATTTTTCAAAATGTATATAATATACCTTGTGTAGAGGGTTCCTGAAGCTTTCAAATCGAGTTCCACATTGTATGTTTGATTTTCACCTTTTTGAAATACTTTCTAAAACAGCCTACCGAATGATTATTAATTATTGAAATGTACAACCGAGAGATAGTCTATATAAAATCAATATAAATAGTTTTAACATTGTTCAAATGCTGTTCGAATCAAACTACCTCTGTATGTCCGTCGGTATCAGGAGCATGTGGTGTTCCGTTCGAGCTGTTAAACGGCCGTTAAATATGTCTTGTCTCCGCAAGCTCTAATCAGCGTCTTAACAATTATTCATGGAAAATCAGAGCGCAAGTTAGTGCTCTTATTCCATCGCGAGGGTGGTTAAATCTCGCATGTACACATGTCTAGGCCGGGTAGAAAATCTGCTAATTGAGCTTGTTCTTGAGACTTCAATGTAGCCCAAACAGAATATCGGCCGTCAACGTTTCAAAACAGTTTTAATTCAGTGGTTATTAGCTTTTGTTAAGCATTTGTTTTACCGTCTTAACTGTCTTAGAATGTATGTACAGTGATTTTAGATTGATATGTGTTATATTGTTTAAACATAATTATCTAATTACTCCAAGAAGGAGTGGAAATATACATGTATTCTGGTTACAATATGTTTGATACTACTTATCAAATGTATGTAGAACGATGATATGTAAATAAAGAGTATCAATACCACTACTAATTCTTTTACTACCACAGGAGCAACACTTCAAACTGTTATCCTCGGCTTGGCCACTTTGGATTACAGTTATATCGTCCACTTCACAACGATAAATACTTTATCATATGCCAGCACTTAAAATTAAGTCCCAAATGGAATGATGGGAGGATAGAAAACACTCACAGCCCCAACTAGCAGAGTAGTAAAACTCTGCAAAAATTGACTCATGCATTCCCTACTTACATATACATTGGCGCTATATGACCAGTATTGTGTTGCAGTACCGTACAAATCAAATCAATAAAAATTTAAAATTAATACTATAAAAATATTATTGTTTTCGAAGGTTGACAATTTGAATGTCACGCAAACTGCCATCTTATATTTATTCTATTACACCGAGCTTATCAACCCTGTCTGGAGGAGCGTATTACCGGGCACAGCCCCATCCCCACACCATATAAATTATTAGAGAAATAGAATCAGAGTAATAAAAGTTCTGTTCTGTTCTGTTCTGTTTATATCATTACAAAAAAGAAAGTAGAACGTTAAAACAAGTAAATTGAAGACACAACGTCTGTTTCATTGTTTAGCTGGCGAATATCCTCCTCCGAAATTGTAGCAAACCGTTTTGATGTCATATTTAGTATCGTTTGATGACAGTTATACGGGTCAGAAATTGCATGATCAAGTTGTCAAGACGCTTAAATGTTTGTAAGGAGTGGAAAAAAGGGAAGCAACACGTACAGAAAATGCTAAAGCCTATAAGGAGTTACATGTCCTTATAGATTTTCTGCGACATTCACAAAGCGAAAAGTATATCATACAGTGTGACAGTACTTTTGTGGATAGATGTTAAAGACATGCAAAATGTTTCATTTTGGTCTATGTGGTATTAACATTGTAACTCAAAGCGAGGTGTAATAATATGAGGTTATTTAACAATGTTGAATAAAATACTGAATTATATTTGACGAGTACACAGCAGTCATAATCCCTATTTGGACGAGTCCAATATGGATTATGACTACTGTCTTCGAGGCCAATTGAATTCAGTATTGTACTCTACACTGCCATAACTTTGAAACGATATTGGGGCATAAAATGGACCAAACATTTGCAGAGAAAAACATCATAATTGCGACAAACTAGGAACACTTAGAAATTACCCGTGCCGGGAGCTGATGACCGACACTTTGGATTGAACAACTTTCTCGTGGGTTGGGCTGCAAGGTTTGCCTTGCACCAAAAAACCCCACAACATTACTCTCTCTTTTATTCAAGTTTAATGCCATCCATAAGGGATTAGTTCAATTAGGGTTGCATTGCGCTAAATCGGACACTGAAAAGCGCATTGAAACTACTAAAGGGTGGTGAATGTCTGGTGGTGAGTGAATATTAGCGTAAACCAAGTGCGAGGTTAGACTTTTCATTTTTTGAAAATACAACAGTCGATCTTTCATGACGGATAAGAACCTGGACAAAGCATTGGAGAAATTGACGACAAGCATTAACCAGAAGCTATGGGAGGGGAAACTTAAAATAGAATCATCAGACAGTAAGGGAAGATAGCTCCAAAGCTCAGATGATACTATCCCAACAGAGACTAAAGATATGGTTCACTGGTAGTGTAAGGGGCCTTAAACTGAGAGGGACAATCAATTTGTTGAGGCGCAAGGGCTGGGTACGTTTTGGGCCTATTTTTGCCCAAACTCATAATGACGTGAAGTTTTAACATGTTTCAAGACATTTTGTTCTGAATCGGATTCCAAAATTTTACGTTGATCGATGTAATATGTCATTTCAGTTAAACGACCGTTATGCTGAAAAAGTAATAAAATAACGTCGTTGACTTCACGACGTAACAAAACCCCATGTCTGTTGTTTGTGTCAAAAGCGATGTGTGCAAGCAGCTAGATTTAGTAGTAAGCGCCGAGTAATCTGGAATTTTAACCGGATTCAAACTGTTTGAAAGTCTGTCAATATTGTGGCAGGTTACCAAAATGGGCTAAACTTTAAACAAGATGTATCGCACGCACAAACTATCGAAGCAGGTAAAATGTTTGATAAACAAAATGCATATTGTGGGCTTTCAGAATTATTCACGCCGCGTATAAACCTCTGTGCTTAAAACACATAGAATATTGTAATTTTAAATCTATGATTATATGCTGATGAGACAAAACACATGAGGTATTTACTAATTACAGGGACAGTATATACTGGCGACAGTTATATTGTATCCCTGCTTATTATCACAGCCTATAAGTAATGCACTTACCTTTTACCGCTGTCAAACTCCTTTTCTAGGTCTAGAGTTACCTGCAGATCCAGGGCATATTATTATATTGAATGCCGATTTTGTTTGAAACACTTTTCCCCCAATAAGCTATATTGGATACTTTATATCAGATGCGTCATCCCAATGTCAATCTGAGTTGTGACCACTGGTCAACATTATGCCTATATATAGGAATAGACGTTAGATCTTGCCATTTTCAATGCTAACCTTCAATATTCTCGTCACACATTCTCTCAATTGAACTAGTTGTGAAAATAAAGTTTCTGAACATACCGAATCCACAGTGGATTAAACTGATAAGAAAAAACGTATTTTACAATGTTAACTACTTATATAACAAACACCATCGGTAGAAGATGATACTGTGAACAGTTAAGGCAACGTACATAGCGTGATGTTATTCGTTGCTTCTCTGAAAGCGTCTAATCAGGGTACATGCTGATTTCGAGATTAAACAAGAAACATACTCATAAATCAGCTAGCATCAAGATTGGGTTCGGGTTGTGAAGGTTTTCCTTTCTGAAGAATGATCCGTAAGTATGTTTGTAAAGATTCTGAAATGTTAAAGTGACCCTTTCGGCGTTAGATGGAATAAGTTTCACTTTTACTTTTACTTTCTTTTTTCAAACAACTTATAGATGTCTGTATGTGAACGCTGCATATCGATAACCAACTTTGATAATTACAAATAGTGTAGAGCCAGACCAGGGTCTACATTGTTGGTAACTCATCAGGATATCATTAAGGTAGCTTTTTATGAAATAAATGGTAAAATGGTCGTTTTATACTTTTTTACAAATCCTGATAGATAATGGTATTTTTTACAAGTTATCAAATTCTCTCTTGCTTTCTCGGTCATTTTACCGGTAAATCACGCGTCAGAATCCCGGCTGGGTGCCTCAATTGCGTAGATTACGTGACTAGATAGGTGGTTTATTCCGAAGCTGTCAGAGGTGATTTACGACTTTTACCGCATCAAAATCGTTATTTTTATATGATTGGCTTTGTTAATTTGGGGCGGAGTTTAACGAAATGGTTGATGATCAGCTGGGTCATGTTATTTGTTGAAAAAGAATGTCTTTGTTGAATACCGGGCGGCCACGCGAGCCTAATTGACACATAAGTCAGTTAATTGGAGTTTCCGGCATTATATAATTTGAATCGATCGGTTTTTTTTATCTCTCCTAACTTTCGCAGTTGGGGTTCGATTTCATGCGGTTTGAAGCAGATGAAAGGGTATTATCTCCTCGAGGGAACCGTGAATTTTTATAAATAGTTCCAGGGGTCCGTTATAAAGCGTTACGTAATAGTGGTCGACTATAAACCGTAAACAAACTTTGATATTACATAACAAAGGTTTGAAGCGGTATTTCAAAATTCTGAGACACAGATCCCTAGATATGTTTATAAAGAGTATTTTGGGTCATTTTAATCAAGTTACAAATAAAGATGGCTTTGATATCGTTGTTTGAAATCGTTTTTAAACGTTCTTATAAAATCGTAAAAAATTAAAATATTTTTTGTAAATTGGCATATTCTGATGGGATGTGTACCATTTTCACCCCTCAGCTATAAAATTGGGGGGAAAATCATCAATCATGACAATAAATTAGAAAAAATCGCTTGCAGTATCGATCATATACAGCTACCTTAATGTTGCAATTGTTGAAGAGATTTATCATATTTGTAATGCGCTCCATTTTCAATACAGCTGCTGATCTAAATATAAAAGTATATTAACCTTTACCCCTTTGGATAATGGTTGAATTTACACAGCGGCGCTCATTAATTAGATCTAGCTGCCATATTTTCAAAGAACCAGGCATTACCCAAGCATAAATAAATATACCACTTTATTCAAACAATTAGATCTTTGAATTCAGATATTTTTGTCGTAATTCCGGCTTACACGCAAAAAAAACATGCATTTAGCTTACTATAAAAATGACTGTTTCCGAGACTTCTTATTCTAGTAATGGTTTAAATAAAAGCCCGGTTTAGTAGGCAGCATTAATAACTTTGAAAGGCTCCCTAAATTGATCTCTGGTATAAATGACTTCGGCACAATGCTTGTCGTGACGTCATTTCTAAATAAATAAAATGACTGCCTACACATTATAAACTTCACTGTGTATTGTAGATTTCTACTTAAATTCTACATAGTTTCAAACGCAAAATGCTGCATATTTAAATAGATCTACAAAGCATAGGGATTAATCATCAAGGAATGTGAATGATATTCTGTGGAAGCTACTTCTTGGCATGTCCGGCTGGGGGAGATCAAGATTCAAGGTCAAGCGGATCTAAACTGCAAGTAGATTGGAATGGACAGGATATTTGCTTCTTGTAAACAATGGAGATAATATAAAGCATTGGGTGCTTGTTGTTAAATTCTATAGGGTGTTGTTAAAATGACTCAACCTCTTGTGAATTTGCACTGTCACCCAAGCCACTGCTACATTATAAAAAGGAAAGGTCGGTTGTATTATTGTGTTAGATCAGTAAGTAAGATTAGATCTATGCATTTCAAATTTAATATAGGCCTAGATCGAAGTAGTTTTTGTTTTCAAATGATGCAAAACTGCTTCATGATAGGTAACGACAGATAGATATATAAAATACTATGTACTGAAATTAAGTTATTCCCCTTGCAAACTGTCGCCGTCAGTTTGCTAATTACATAAACATTGAAAACAGAGATCCGAAAACGCATATATTTCCGTATTCTGACCCTTTTACAGGTTGAACCTCCACAAAAAATATTACATTTGTTGACATTTTACAACAAACTTACCTCCCTTTAAATATATTATTCGGTTCAACAGGTAAGCTACTTGAATAAAGAACGTTTTGGCGATAAATTGCAAATGTTCTCCTTATTTTGTGAATTTAAACACGTTCGTTGCTGGGTGTGACGTCATCGACAGGTCGGCGCGGATCGAAGTGTTCGATAATTTTGATCAGAAATGTTTAAACTTTTATAAGTTTGACTTTCTTGAAGTATTTTCAAATGTTATGAAAATTAATGCCAAAATCGGCCCAAAACGTACCTAGCCCTTTGATAAGAAAACAAATAGTCTAAACAATGCAATACTCTAACCCTGGTTTTGGTACACGTGACCTAACAATTAAAGAAAAAGACGGAAAAACCCTGCTCCATTCCAGGGACAACTCAAAAGCAGAAGAAACAGTGGAATTTTACAATTAGTTAAACGCCTTTCTCTATATCAAAGGATGCACTGTTGTAATTGTTGAATCAACAAACTACTCTTTAACCCAATGGAAAGATATTACTTGGCATCGGGGAAACTGGGTAGAATACGGCAAGCTTCTGTTAAATCAAATACAGGCGCTAAATGGGCCATTTGAGAGATCAACAGCTAGTCAAGTATAATCACACCAAAGTAAAACGTCAACTTAGGTCAATCTGTAGAGGTACTCATTATCCTACTAACTGGACAAAGCTGACAGATGACATACATTCAGTACCACAGGTTACACGTTTGTGGCTATCGACAGGGTTCCATGATAAATTTACACTGCAGTCTGATCCTGTTAGGTGTCGGCCTGGTCAGGAATCACTTCCGGGTCGTTGTAGTCTTGCAAGTAGTACCTTGAAAAAATACAATTTCAAGGATTTGCACTGTTTAGTTTTGCCTGTGGGTGAGTTTGAATGGTTTTCTTGATGAAAACTGGCTATTTGTGGTCATTTCCACCCAAATGGCATTGTTTTAGGCATCTCATTTCAGGACTTTTTCTCCAGGCGGATGCATATGGAAACACAGTGAATGGGATGAAGGTGAACGTTGTTTACCTTTATTTTGACAGTGACCTTAGCAAATCATTGATAGCAAAAAATGTAGCCGGCGATGTTATAGGTAAACTGGCCTCAATTAACAGGGAAATGTCTATAGAATTGAAGGGTATGTCTTTTATAGCCTAGAAAATATTTTGGAGGGAGCTGTTGGCTCTGAAAGTTAGGCATTTTACTATAGATTATATAGGGCGAAATTAGACCAGGCCGACACCGTATCTACCTGTTATCGTCGCTGCAAAATATTGTCAAATCTGTAAAGACTTGATGATACAACTTCTCAGTAAGAATAATTAACATGCGGAACAGCTTACCGGATCATGTGATCTTTTCAAACACAACAAACTCCTTTACCGTTTGCCCTAGATTGCCAGCCAATGAAAGGGATCTATTTCAGCGAGAAACTGAAAAATATATCGCATATTGTTCAATTTTGTACCTGTGTATGGCAGAAATAAACAAGTCATGAACCGGTTATGGACACCGCGTGCTAAGGCGGAGTTAAGCGCATCATTAGGTCATACAGCTACCGCTCAGCTTGGAATCTACAGTTTAACCTGTGTACTGCGGCCTTTCAATGGAGAGGCATGAAACAGTGAATAAATCAAATAATTCTGTAGACAGGCGACTATAGTTGCATAAAAAAAATAATATGAAACGCTCTAATTTGACCTTTCTGCATTACTCATGTCCTGCCTTACCACATTGAACCCTAGGTGACGAATACACTCGTCATTGATAATGTACCCGTTACACTTGTCCAGAGCAAACATTGTAGAACTACATCGTAGAGCTCCTATTACAAAAATGGACTAGACTCGAATTGTTCATTGTATAAGCGTTGGGTTGAAAGGGTTAAGCAGCCGACCTGTGGGTTCTAGTCTTCTTTTGTTTAATCGCTTTACAAAGATTTGACTGTAAAACGTCTCGAAAGGAATGAGTTATTTTAAAATTGTACTTAACTACTGTTGCTTATTATCAATGCATTAGGCAAGCAATACAGAGGCTCCTATAAGCGTTTTATTCTTGCGCTAAACAGCCACCCGTCTAGTCTTCAACCCCTTCGGTGTCATAGGCATTTTTGTCATTAATAGTATAATGCACTAAACCACACAGTCCAGATCAATGTCATTTAAAAACAGCAATGCACTGCATTTAGGATGTTTTCACCCTGTAATTTGTGCTTCCGTATTTTTTCTTAACATACTTTAAAACAATTATTGCTTGGCTCCATTAGTGGGTTAAAGGACTCGAATCTTGGTCGATCAGGTGCTGCTTAATACTTGAGGACTGATTTTTACTGCCAATCTTATTTTAGCAAATCAATTGATCAAGCATGTCACACCAGTCCACAGCTGCTCGTTCACGCCCTTTTTCAACACTATAATGTCGGAACACAAATAAAACTCGTCCTCAATTAAATATATTTTTAAATTCCATTTGGGTGACTCGCTCATGCTTGGTTTTGTTTCTAGATAGAAATGCCTACATCGAGCCCTAAACGCGTACACGGTTCCCTGTCGATTTTCTAGTTTTGTGTGTGACGTCATGTTTAAAACTGAACTCGCCGGCTTCCGAAAATACGAAGTACCGCCCTCCGAAATAGAACCCTATCATTGGCTGACAAACTGAGACGAACGGTAATTTGGGTTGAGCGATAACTTAGTATAGGTAAACTAGAGTGAACGTTAACTGGCATACACTTGCCTACATACCGTAATTGAAGCCAACGGTAAATCAGTTATAGTTTATTTGTTTGAAAATTATACAACATAACTTGTTCGCTCCCTACGGTCGCTCCAGGTTATATTGCATAATTAAAAAAAAAAAAAATTAACTAATACGTAAAAACCGCCTAGAGAAACACTGGTCAAACCTGGGGGTACTATATAATTTCAAAAGCGAAAAGATTTTAAATAACCGGACAGGAAACAAAAACAATTGTTTTAAAAAGACTGAGTCTGACAAAGAGGACTTGTTGGACTTGTGTCGGAAAAAAAATCATAAGTAACCATAAGTAAGTAATAAATGGCAAATCATATATATATATATGTTTTTATTTCGGAAGTAAGGCAATCACCTATCACACCACATACAAGAAAACATATTAATAATACATGGTCACAGCAGTCAGGATCTACACAGTACATATATACAAAACATATGTATTAACACATAAATTATGAACTTATACCTTTGCCTACTGGTCGCGACTTCACCGGATTTTGCTAACAGTTTGGATCTAGATCATACGCCGCATTTGATCTGGATCCAAACTGTTTGACAATCGTCATCAGGTTTGTTTCACTGAAAAATGAATCAATTTAATTTGACAAGTTTTGCAGACGATAATTTCAAAGCAAACGATTTCGCAGCAGGCTAAGGGCTAATTCTTTACAAATATTCATTAAGGGAGATAACCCAGTAAGTTATGTGTTATCTCCCTTTATCTATCCATATTTTGAATTATTGTATATTGTATTAAACTGAATTCATTTTTAGTGAATATAGCTTAAAAGCTTATAAAAGCTTAACAGCTGGCTGAAAGAAAATCAGAATGCACTGAAAGCTCATTCTACTTGACTTTCAGCCCACTTCAAGCGCAAACATGTTTTCAACACCAGGAACCAACTAAATTACAGTAACTATTCATTCCTATAAATATAAAATATTTATATGTAGTATTAGAAGCATAGAGCTCACTGATAGTAAAGCAGAATGTACCCTAGAGCTCATTCTGCTTTACTTTCAACCAGCTTTATGTTAAATCCCGTTTTCAAAACTAGAAACGAACAGACTAAATTACAGTAACAGTTCATTCCTTAATACATCAAATACGTATATGTAGTATTAGAAGCATGAAGCTCATTGGAAGTAAAGCAGAATGCACCCTAGAGCTCATTCTGCTTTACTTTCAATTGGCTTCATGTTAAATCCCGTTTTCAAGACTAGTTCTAAACGAACAGGCTAAATAACAGTAACAGTTCATTCCGATATACATCAAATACTTATATGTAGTATTAGAACCATAGAGCTCACTGGAAGTAAAGCAGGATGCACCCTAGAGCTCATTCCGCTTTACTTTCAATTAGCTTCATGTTAAAATCCATTTTCAATACTAGAAACAGTAACTATTCATTCCTATAAACATCAAATACTTAAATGTAGTATTAGAAGCATAGAGCTCACTGTAGGTAAAGAAGAATGCACCCTAGAGCTCATTCTACTTTACTTTCAATCAGCTTTATGTTCAATCCCGTTTTCAAAACTAGAAACGAACAGACTAAATAACAGTAACAATTCATTCCTATATACATCAACCACTTATATGTTTTATTAGAAGCATGAAGTTCACTGGAAATAAAGCAGAATGCACCCTAGAGCTCATTCTGCTTTACTTTCAATCAGCTTTATGTTAAATCCCGTTTTCAAAACTAGAAACGAACAGACTAAATAACAGTAACAATTCATTCCTATATACATCAACCACTTATATGTAGTATTAGAAGCATGAAGCTCACTGGAAGTAAAGCAAAATGCACCTTAGAGCTAATTCTGCTTTACTTTCAATCAGCTTTATGTTAAATCCCGTTTTCAAAACTAGAAACGAACAGACTACATTACAGTAACAATTCATTCCTATATACATCAAATACTTATATGTTTTATTAGAAACATGAAACTCACTGAAAGTAAAGCAGAATGCACCCTAGAGCTCATTCTGCTTTATTTTCAATCAGCTTTATGTTAAATCCCGTTTTCAAAACTAGAAACGAACAGACTAAATAACAGTAACAATTCATTCCTATATACATCAAATACTTATATGTTTTATTAGAAGCATAAAACTCACTGAAAGTAAAGCAGAATGCACCCTAGAGCTCATTCTGCTTTACTTTCAATCAGCTTTCTGTTAAATCCCGTTTTCAAAACTAGAAACGAACAGACTAAATAACAGTAACAATTCATTCCTATATTCATCAAATACTTATATGTTTTATTAGAAGCATGAAACTCACTGAAAGTAAAGCAGAATGCACCCTAGAGCTCATTCTGCTTTACTTTCAATCAGCTTTATGTTAAATCCCGTTTTCAAAACTAGAAACGAACAGACTAAATAACAGTAACAATTCATTCCTATATACATCAACCACTTATATGTTTTATTAGAAGCATGAAGCTCACTGGAAGTAAAGCAGAATGCACCCTAGAGCTCATTCTGCTTTACTTTCAATCAGCTTTATGTTAAATCCCGTTTTCAAAACTAGAAACGAACAGACTACATTACAGTAACAATTCATTCCTATATACATCAAATACTTATATGTTTTATTAGAAGCATGAAACTCACTGAAAGTAAAGCAGAATGCACCCTAGAGCTCATTCTGCTTTACTTTCAATCAGTTTTATGTAAAATCCCGTTTTCAAAACTAGAAACGAACAGACAAAATAACAGTAACAATTAATTCCTATAAACATCAACCACTTATATGTAGTATTAGAAGCATGAAGCTCACTGGAAGTAAAGCAGAATGCACCCTAGGGCTCATTCTGTTTTATTTCAATTGGCTTCATGTTAAATCCCGTTTTCAAAACTAGAAACGAACAGACACAATAACAGTAACAATTCATTCCTATATACATCAACCACTTATATGTAGTATTAGAAACATGAAGCTCACTGGAAGTAAAGCAGAATGCACCCTAGAGCTCATTCTGCTTTACTTTCAATCGGCTTCATGTTAAATCCCGTTTTCAAAACTAGAAACGAACAGACTAAATAACAGTAACAATTCATTCCTATATACATCAAATACTTATATGTTTTATTAGAAGCATGAAACTCACTGAAAGTAAAGCAGAATGCACCCTAGAGCTCATTCTGCTTTACTTTCAATCAGCTTTATGTTAAATCCCGTTTTCAAAACTAGAAACGAACAGACTAAATAACAGTAACAATTCATTCCTATATTCATCAAATACTTATATGTTTTATTAGAAGCATGAAACTCACTGAAAGTAAAGCAGAATGCACCATAGAGCTCATTCTGCTTTACTTTCAATCAGCTTTATGTTAAATCCCGTTTTCAAAACTAGAAACGAACAGACTAAATAACAGTAACAATTCATTCCTATATACATCAACCACTTATATGTTTTATTAGAAACATGAAGCTCACTGGAAGTAAAGCAGAATGCACCCTAGAGCTCATTCTGCTTTACTTTCAATCAGCTTTATGTTAAATCCCGTTTTCAAAACTAGAAACGAACAGACTACATTACAGTAACAATTCATTCCTATATACATCAAATACTTATATGTTTTATTAGAAGCATGAAACTCACTGAAAGTAAAGCAGAATGCACCCTAGAGCTCATTCTGCTTTACTTTCAATCGGTTTCATGTTAAACCCCGTTTTCAAGACTAGAAACGAGCTAAAATACAGTAACTGTTCTACAGTTAGTTCACACAGTCATTGAAAGCTTAAGACTAACTGAAAATAAAGCAGAAAGCGCCTTAAGGTGATTTCCACTTTATTTTCACCCTGCCGTAAGTGGTAACCTGTTTTCAAAAGCTAGAAAATGTCTATCATCTAAATAACTATGATAACTTTTTGTAATTTAAGGAGAGAAGGACAGTTTATCATTTAAGATAGTTAGTACTGTTCCTTATTTCAAACCCTTTTTAGATAAATAAGGCCAAGTTTCTAAGGATATTTACATTTTCATATTTTAAAAGTTCAATGAATTTTAACATATTTGGACGTTTCCAATAATACTGCTGAATGTACACTTTTCTTAAATCAGAATATATAGGGCACTCAAGGAGAAAGTGATATTCATCCTCTAAGTAATTGCATGCCTGGCATTTTCTTTCATGATATGGGTTTTTCTCTGGCTTATGCCATCTGCTTGCTTCTACTTCTAACCTATGTGCTGAAACACGTAGACGAGTAAGTGCTATTCTAAACTTTTCAATTGCAATACAATTTAAATATGGCTGAAATGTAAAAGTACAGAACACTCTATATGTCCTTGCTCTAGATGAGTTATCTAAATCACTGTTCCATGTCTGTTAGTAATTATCTTTAAGTTTGGTTGAAAAATTGACAGAAATATATTCATGTGTTCAACGCCTTGGTTTAACCACACATTATAAAAACCCAAATTCTCTAATAAACTTTTAATAGCTCTAACCCATTACTTTTTCTCAGGATAGAGTTCCAAATCACTTACCATCATCTTATAAACATAATTTATGTATTTTCCATTTGTACAGTTAACAATTTTGAACCAATATTTTATTACTCTTACTAGCCTTTCTAATTTCAATGGGTATCTACCTAGTTCACCATAAATAAAACTATTCTGTGTTTGGGATCTGACCCCCAGTATTTGTTTACAAAATTGTAAATGTAACCTTTCTATTTTATCTGATTCATTCATACCCCATACTTCACGTGCATATAAAAAAATTGGTTCAATAAGTTTATCAAACAAATCTAGTTTATGACTTACTGTCATATTAGGAAACTTTATCATATAGCATCTAAGTTTAAAAACTGCCCTCAGTGCTTGTCCATACATTGCTTCACAAGTTGCATTAAAAGAACCCCCAGAACAGCTGATTCACTAAGTATCGGAAATACATCTGCTTCACTTTCATGGTCTGTGATCGTTTCGTTGGAATACACGCGTTCCTCGCGATTTGCACCGTGCTTAACTCTCTCAAATATGCGTCTTTTCCCCATTATCTCAAACCACCTAGGAAATTTGTCATTAACAAGTTTACCTTCAATGAAAAGTCTGGCTGGATATCTTATTTGTACAGTTTTTTCTCATATCTGACTTTTCTGGCAATTTCACTGGTATGTAGTTGTTTTCTTGCCTCTACTATCTCTCTGGGAAAGTCTCTATCTACTCCGATTGGTGTACTTTCAACATATATGCCTTGTTCATTATGGTTTCTGTGTCTACATAGTATCTGAATTTTACTATCAAAGGGCGTTTTGGATCCAATCTGTCTCTTCTTTTTTTTTGTAATGAATTTTATTTCATCATTTTTCATGCTATACAATTTCATATTACATAACATACATTTATACACATGAGATGAAAAATTTATTTTGTTTTACAGAGAGAGAGGGAAAAGAGGGATAGTGAGAGGAGTAAGGAAATTTGTTTGCGAAGGAGTTGAAATTTGACTCTAATTTTGGACTACAGTACCAGTCTAAATCTTTTTAATATAATATTTTCTTAGGACAAAAAATATATATATACATGTATAAAGGTTTTTATGTCTGTTCTAGGAATGGTCTCCATTTTAAATTGTGTATTTCTAGTTTATCTCTGTTTTGTGCTACATTTTGTTTTTGTTTTTCAATATTTATTTTTCGTGCTAGGGTATTTTTGAAATATTTGAAAGTCGGTATTTCTTTATTGTTTTTTGTTTGGAATATGTATTGTTTTGCTGCTATAAGTATATAATTCTTTGCATGGTCAGTTATATTGTTTCTGTTGCTTATTATTCCTAATGTGATTGTTTGGTAATTTATATTTATGCTCATGTTCATATTTTCTAACCAATTAGATAAGTTATTCCAAAAGTTTTGTACATGATTGCACTCCCAGAATATGTGTTTTATTGTTTCTACCTGCATATTACATAGATCACATATATTGCTTTGTTTGATATTATATTTCATCAGTGATGTGTTTGTTGGAATAATTCTATTTATAAATTTGTACTGGAAGCTTCTGAGAGAAGTGTCAATTGTAGCGGTATATATGTTTTTGTAGGTATTTATCCAATTTATTTCTGTATTGTCTAAGTCCTGTTCCCACTTTTCTTGTGGTTTTGGCTTGTCAAATTTCAGCTTTCTTAACTGAATATTGTATAAGAATTTATTTGTTTGTTTAGCTTTTTGCAGCTTTTGCAGTAAGGTTTCATTTGGTTGTATTGCATCATTTATATTTTCTAGTTTTAATTTATCTCTCCATTGTTTTGGTATACAGGACTTAAGTTGGTTATAAAAGAAAATCTCATTTTCAGCTAGATTGTATAGGTCCTTTAGGGTTTCAAACTTATAAAATTTATTTGTTCTGTAGTCGTATATGTCACTAATGTGTTTAGTTCCTTTTTCGAACCAATGCTTTCTAAATATAGTTTTGTTTTGAATTAATATGTTTTTGTTGTTCCATAAAATTATATTGCTTATTTTTGTACTGTTTGTGTCATCATTTATTTGTGTCCATGCAATCATGATTTCTTTTAAGAAAGTATTTTGTTTGAACATTTCTGAAATGATAGTTTTATTTAGTTCACCTTCGAAAATAAGTTTTCCGCCATATTTGTTTAAACATTTTACATATTTCTGTTTCCAACGTCCATTGTTTTTTTCTTCTATAATTCTTTTTACCCAACTACATTTTAGTGCGTTGGTGAAAAGGTTTAGATCTATCATTTTCAAACCTCCCATCAAAGGATCTTATCTGATGGTTTGCCGGCTTATTTTGTCGGGTTTCGAGTCCCAAAGAAAATCATACATTGTTTTCGTTAGTTTTTTTAATTTTCTGCTGCGGGGTTTTGAAGGGTATCTGTCTCTTCTTACCTCTTGTCTCACTGAACCTATTCTATGTGCTCTTTCTATGCTCATTTTATCAGTGTCTATGCCTTTTTCATCTCTTATGAAACCCAGAATGAGTGACCTGTCAGATCCATGTGTTACCCCCCTTTCTGTAATGTTGTAAAAAATGACATTGTTCCTTCTGCTTCTAGCTTCTATATCAATAGACCTGTATGGTAATGTTCTGATCTGATCTTCTTGCACCTTTACAATAGACTCTAACGTATATACCCTTTGATTTGTTACTCTGGTCAACTTGTTTACACTCTGTATGTCTCTCATGCACTTATCCTGTTTTGTCTCTATACTCTCTATCTTATTAAAGTTTCGATTGAGCTGATCAAATATGCACACTAGCTTTTAATCTGTATTCAGTGTTACAAAGGAATCAGTACTACAAATTCCACTAAAACTTCCACTGCTATCTTTCTTCCTTTTTTGCCTTGTCTTTGCCATTCACCATTGTCTTTGTTCCCGTCCCGCCCTTCAAACCGGTTTGATGTAAACAAACCAAACTCTAACTCTGGCCCCGAATCGCTGTCTGCTTCATCCATTTCTCTCTCGACACTACCCTTACTCCTTTCTACACTCATGGCACTCAGTTTTTTCTTCGACTTTTACATTTTTCTCTCAATATTTCAAAAATTTGTAATGTTTACATACTACGTCTACTGACCGCCATTGACCGGAAGTAAAAAAAAATATATATAACAAGCTTCGTAAGAACTCCTGCAGACTAAAACATGGACTGTAAAACGGAGAGTTAGCTCAAGAAACGCAAAGTACATATGCAGACAAACCCGGAATACCTGAAATGTCTTTGTAGTCATCAATTAGTTGGAAATAATTTGACAGGCAGTCTAAGAGCTGTTGGCCTCATACCTAAACTTCTGCCAATTGTCATTACTTCTAATTCATATACTTTATACTTCAAGAATGTTGTTCTACTTTAAGGAAAAGAATAATTTTAATTGTATTAGATAATTCAGATAATCAGGTGATAGGTGATTTATTCAAGGGTAACCTTTCTTGTTCTGCTGAAATGTAATGTAGGCATATTTACTTAGTCTAGGAGGTGTTTATTACTAGATGTAACATTATTAAAAACGATTTTTAAAGCTCTTTATTGTATTTTTCTACCCTTTTCTGTGTTGTTTTTGCTGCAGAAGTGTCATATAATTTAAGTTGAATCCGATATAGACAAACAGTTAACATGCTGGTGATAGGAACTTTTTTAATCTCAATAGAACAGTAAGTTGACCAAGTGCCTTTTTGCATACTTTAGTTATGTGTTCATTGAAATTGAGTAGGTAACCTATATTAATCCACATCAGTTTTACACAGTGTTCACATTCTTTAGTAATTCCTTCAATATTAAAATCTTTTTTTTTCCAGATTTTTATTTCCCTCAGCTTTTAGCTTGAAACTTGTCAGGTTTCCCTTTCATTAACTTATACCAGTTTATAGATGTACAACTGTACCTTCTTCTTGTATTTTAGATTTTAGAATAATAAAAGTATAATGGTTATATAGAGAATAACTTGTCAGTGACGGATCTGTTAAAGTTTACCCGGTGAGAGTAGAAAAACGAACCGGATAACTTTTTACATATGTGTCACTGACAGGTTATTATATTTATCCTGTCACCAAACAGGTTTTAAGAATGTTAAAGGTGTATTACTAAATGTTCTTTAACTTTCTTTCCGTTTCATTTTTCTTACAACAGAATGTTCTATAAATAGAACTATCTTACCAAATTACTTAGCTACTACATTACGGAATTAAAATAGTCCTCACATTGTGTGCTGATATAATCAGAAATATGAAGCATAAAGGCTGGACATAAAAAAATGAATCGGAATATACATATTCTCAATCGAGTTATACCTAAATATGTACATGTCAATTCGGTTTAAAAGTTCGCACATACATCTATTTAGCTGCGACTTCGTGAGGCGATCAAATTCAGAGGTCATTGCAGAATTATCAAATAATTTATTACTGATTTTGCATCATATTTTCTCATCGGAGCAGGGCTCCAGGTAAGAGGAGACGATTCTTTTTCAAAGAATTAAATCTGTATTTCTGCATTAAACCCAATAATGTCATTAGATCTACTCATCAGAAGTTTCTCTTCGAGACATTTCCGATGAGCTATTCACAATCAGAATTGATACTAAAATGAGTGAGAACATGCTGGATGTTTTCAGTTTAATTTCTCGTTTCTGGAGCATCATTGCTTTGATCAGTACCCTGCAGTCATGATAAAAACATTATGACGTCATTTGTCAAAATTGAAATAGGCCAAAGTAGTTCCGTATTCCTACGCACCCATATAAGGAAGTGACTGGATATCAAATATTGGTTCCTAACTGCATTGCTTATAGTGTATTCGACCAGGGAAAACTGCACTCCATATAACGAAGTGGTAAGAAATAAACAAACTCAAGCCCCGTTTCAAGGTAGTTTTGTGGTCTGTTACAGGATAAAAGATAATATGTTGTCATCTGCATAATTATACAGCTTGGATTTCTCAATAAAGTAAAATATATCGTTCATGATCAGAGGGTCTAATATTGAGCATACATTTACATGCTTTATTGTTTCAAGCCATGAGATGTGGACAAGTCCAAATTTAACTATCCGTTTCCTGTTTAATAAAGAGCATGAATAATCAAACAGCTCGGTTTTCATTTAGGCCTTTGATAGCTCCTTTAGGATTGCTGGCACACGAACTGGCCCAGCACTTATAAAGTTTTTGAAATGAGTCATAGTTAGCTCTCAAGCATCTGATTGGTCAGATTCGAACCTATGCTCAAATAACGAACGCTGATTCAACCCAAAAGCTTTATAAGCATCTACCTCCGAGTTTCCTTGGAGTGTCTATTGTAAGTTGACAGTCCTCTGCAAAGCACATACGAGCAGTCTGACTACCATATTTCGGGTGGGATCATATCTAGGTAGGATTGCTTACCAGAGCCTCGTTACCATTCTGTAGTTTAATCTGTCCAATAATAATTACTTTTATTGTTGATATTCATCTTGTTAAATCTGCAAGCTTTCCAGTGGTATATAATGTTCTACAATCTGGTGACTTGTATGGTCAGAAAAATCCATAATGTTCCCAAACATTTTTCACCATTTTCATGTTAGACTTAATTTTTACTCTTTTTGCAATGTCAATGTTTTAAAGAAAAGCAAATCAACTGAATGACAGTGTTTATTTCATTGTTAAGGCGACAGCGGTGAACAAAGTGTTTTTAATGCATCAAATTTGAATGCTAAATGTGGTAAATATTGAAAATATACTTGATGCATACCCTCGTTACCAAGTTCATTATTCTGACCAATCTGGAACAGGTACAATACTTATTTATTAATACATGAAATATTAATGTGTTTGTGGGTTTTTTATACTTAAATAGACATTAAACTTTCAGAAAAATACAAGTGCAACCTCACAGTCTTTAATGGTTTCCACAGAGTGGAGTCGAAATTTGGGTATTTTTGTGTAGAGTCCGTAGACCAATGTTTGGCATGATGTTATACTAAAACAAAAAGTAATTTTATCATCATATCGAAAAGTACTATTCTGTCAAATGCTGATAATCATCGTGCACTCACAAAATGTAGGCAATTAAAATGCAAATTTTAAAAGTTAAAGATGTTCTTGCTAACTGCTGCCTTTATTAAGATTATGTTAACTCTAGTCAACTGCACATTGCCCAACAGGCATGTAAAAGTGTCACTGATAAATGCACTAATCAGTGTAGAGTCCGTATACTACATTGCTTTATTTATAGTTACAAGTTTTAAGTTCTGTTATATACATTCAAATTACTTGTTATCTCTGGTTTACAGCTTATAGTTGCTAAACGTTTTAACAACTGTTAAATCATACAGGTTCTTGTGCATATCACATTGTAAATGACAATACAAAAATAAAAATTTCACTAATAAATACAAAAGACTCAAGCAGGACACGCAACACAAACAATACACCCACCTCTCAAGCAGAACACACACACAGTCATACCATAACAAACACACACACACACACACACACGCACAATCCCATTCCTTCATCTACACACTAAAAAGAAAACAACACGCAAGACAAACATAAAGCAAAGTGAACATAGGAGCCCGCCTTGGTACGGTCAGCAGCAATCAATAATTAATTATAAGTTAATCATTAACTACCACTGGGGGGTTAAACCTGGGTTTAGGGGCGCCCAACCTCACACTTATCTCCTATATTCACCTATAAAGACGAACAGTGTACATAAAATATAAACCCTGTTCCACAACCTCACAATCAAAAAGACCGCCAGCACAGTAAGTAAATACATGTAAAACATTTACCAAAAAATCTATGACAAGATCATTAGTAACATGGGAAAGAATTAAACATTCAAGCCCGTGTTAAAAATAACCCACTATGGCAACGGTCAAATTGTACTCAAGCGACTAGTCTGTAGTTACGAGTTACTGTAAGACATGGAAGGGTCCAGGGTACGACAGAGAGGGAGAGAAAAAACAAAGCACGAAAATCCGACATAACTCTCCTGGTTAAGGACGGCTTTAGAGATACATCATCATGTAGTGCTAAGCGCTGTCTGACGTCGCACAACCAAAGAGGAAAGCATAGTTATCAATTGTAGATTGATCGATAACCAAACGTGAAGTGCGCACAAATGTAGTTGGATCATAATCTTTTTTGAGGAAAAATCTAATACGTTTCACAAATAGGTTTTGAAAATGTATATGTCCAAGAATCTTACGAAGTCTGTAAATCACATCACCATAAAACTCCGGATGTGAAATACCTTGCCGCAAAAAAGACTTACATTTATACTTGTTAATGAGAGGAAGATTTCTAGAAAAGAATTTAGAAAATGTTTTACGAAGTTTATGAAATCTGTACCCCTGTTTGAGAAGCTTTTCAGTAATAGTTTTATTACGAATGTGGAAGTCCTCAACAGAGGTACAGGCCCTAGCAAAGCGAATAAGTTGTGAAATATAAACCCCGTAAGATGTTGAACGGGGAACATCCCCATCTAGATCAGGATAATTTACAATTAAACTAAAATCCAAATCATCTCGTTTATCGTAAATCTTAGAAGAAACAATTCCGTTATTTATAACAAGATCCAAATCTAAAAATGGTGCCGACAAATTTGACTCGATTGTTTTATTAAGGCTTAGTTCTTTTGGGTAAATAAAAAGAAACAACTTATCCAAAAATGGGTTGTCTATATTAAAAATATCATCTAGATAGCGCGATGTATTGTTAAAGGCTTTGATCATATCTGCCTGTGTATCAGGTTTTAGACTAAGCATAAAGTCCCTCTCATAACAGTACAAAAATAGGTCTGCGACAAGGGGCGCACAGTTTGTACCAATAGGAATAACAATCACTTGGCGGTATATGGTACTCCCAAAACGTACGTAAATAGTATCCAGAAGAAATGATAGTGATTCACAGACATCGGTGCAAGTCCACATAGTGTAATGCTTAACCGTGTCATTTGTAAAAAATGCACGATCAGTATTACACGCCAGAAATAGCTTCCTTTCTCTGGCAAAAGTCTTTTCAATAAGTTGTATAAGGTTAGCTTTTATTAGATTATGAGGTAAGGTAGTATATAGTGTTGAAAAGTCATACGTACTTATATTACAAGCTTGGTATTTTCTATATTCAAGCTTCGCCAAAATTTCATTCGAGTTTTTAATAGAATTAAACAGATTAAGTCCAGAATTTTCGTAAGTCTTGTCACAATACCTTTGAACATGTTCTTTGATTTTAATTAAAGACGATGTCAAAAATTTGGAAAGCTTAGTAGTAGTACATGCACTTGAATTAGCAATAAAACGAGACTTATAAGGTGTTTTGTGGAGTTTTGGTATCCAGTACATTGTAGGAAGTTTGTGACATGTAATGTTAACATCAGCTTTTAATTGTTTACATGTATCAAGATGATCAGATACTACATTACGCTCCGTTAAATTGGTAGATATATAGGAATTGGTATTCACAAGTTCCTGGTTTAAAGTATCAACATAATGTAATCGTCATACAATTATCACATTATTGGATGCTTTGTCGGCAGGAACGAGTACATACTTGGAATGAAAGTCTTGTATACCCTTCTTTAAGTGACGAATGTTAAATTTAGGTTTAGGTGGTAAAAGATGGTTATTGGATAAATAGAACGAAATCCGGGTATCGATAATATCAAAAATTAATTCTTTCCATTTTGAAAGAGCGTCATTTTCAGCATGTTCTCTTCGGCACCAGTTGGTACTATAATTGTTTAAAGCTATTTAAGATCTTATTACAAAATTCGGCTATGCAAGGAAAAGTAGTAAAACACCTGGCAATTTCTATTTTCCCTCTTCCTATATTGATATATTTGCAAGATACTGTATAATGAATACATCTGACTTTCTTATATTTACCACAAAACTATTTGGCATGAAACAATACAGTTAAGCTGATACATGGGTTCATGGTCGACTCTCTACATTTGTTACATTATTAAGTTATTGTCAACCAAATGAGTTTTGTCTCTTTTGCACAACCATGTTCCATTTTTCGGACCAGTTTTCAGTTATAAAATAGTAAAGTTTTTCATCAAACTATCATTGTTTTTAATTACCTATGTAGAGTACGTAGACCCTTAAACCTGCTAACTTATAGACATGATAACTTTGTTTCTAGACATGAAAACTTTGTTTCTAGACATGACTTTTGTACAAAATTTTGGAGAACACGTACTTGTACTTTCAATGTATCAATAAATATTGATAGTACAGGAACTATTGTATTATTGCAAAAGTGCAACATGTTGTCCCACCCTGATCTGAGCTCACCCGATTTACGTCAAAAAGTTGATACAAATTTGTGAAATGATTCTCTCAAAATGAGTAAAGAAGTGTTAATTAATTATTTATAAATTGAAGATTAAGGTTGAGATATTACAGATCTATAATATTGCATAGTAACAGATATATAATATTGCATAGTAAAAGGGCCATTTTTAACTAAGGGGTCACTTGTGTTTTTTTACTCTCGGGGAATGTTCCAGTGTCAATAATTTATTTATAAGTGTATTTTCTTAAACAAAATGTGTATTTTACTACCTTTTTTCAGCTCCCGACTGGCGTTTCAATTTGAGGAGACCGCATTATCCAAATACAGATGAGAAGTACATACTTTTGATCCAAGGTAATTGCAAGTTTCTTACTGAGTCTCATTTAAGTAGAACATACCCATATTTTCCTGAATCATATACCGCAAAATTAATCGTCAATGTCTTTTTGATTCCATTCACGACCATATTGTCGTCTGTCTCAATATTGCTGTCTTAAATATTGTTTAAAGTGAGATTCAAAAAACTAAAAACCAAAATTAGCTTTAACCCCTTTTCCTTTGTAAATGGATGCCAGACGCTCATATAAACGCGCAAGTTTTAGGTGAGCAAATCGATTTATGTTAAACGAAATACATTTCAAAGAAAAAGTTGAGCTCGGTTGGTATCAAACCCATGCGGAAAAGGAAAAACAAGGTACATGTATGCGCTAAAATTGTGCCAACGTCTTATCCCACTTGTTGTTGGCCAAAGTAAATTTTCGCTGTTATATATTTTGATGTTCAAATTATTACCCAATTCATTTTTAGCCGTATCAATAATTCATAAATTGACAATTACTAATAAAGAAACATAGATGCCCTTAATTTACAGGTTTTAACAGTTACAGCATTACAATTTACAGCATTCTCATATCGTTAAACTACGATTTACAATTTCTCAGGACCCAAGCATTCTGTCAGTATTCAGTTTTTGTCTAAATGCTTAATCGGTCCAGTATCGATACATTGTAATTAACACAATACATTATTATTAAAGTCAGTAGTACATTTAATTTCTAAACCATGCCTGGTGTTTGTAGATAACAAATAGAGAATATTTGGTGACTCGCTTTGAATGAGAAATGTTATCTGGCAAAGCGTATGCATATATCTGGTGAGCCGCAGGCGAACCAGATATTTTCAGATGCCGAGCCAGATAACTGTTCTCATTCAAAGCTAGTCACCAAATATTCTATTTATCCTTGTCACAATATCAAAATATATGGAGAATTGTCTTTTTTAGCGCTAGAGTCATTTTTGCTCTAAGATTTTCGCTAAAGAACTAGAAATGTTATTGTAGGAAAGCGCGCTACTATATAGATGACGTCAGTGACGTCACATCCTAGTAACGTTGAAAAGAAATAAAAGAACCTTTAACAATCTAGTGTGTTTTACTCAGGACATCCAAAAGGTGGACGATTATAGAAGTATCGCAGCAAGCGACTTGTTGTGTGTACTCTTAAATATTTGATTGCAACGAATATTTCGAATAAGCGTCGTTACACGTCGGGATTCTGTTGATAAGAGTTTTAGAATACTTTTCCTAACAGCGGATAAATTGAGCGTCTCGGTGTAAAAATAGTTCCGGCTACAGGTCATGTGACCAACTGACATAATAACATCTGTCATGTGACCAACTAGCATAATAAAGCAAAGTTTATCTGTCACCCCTTTATCCGTCAGGAAAATAGGCACGTGACAGGATAAATCTAGTTTTTATTCCATTACATTTACAGTTCAGTTAAATTCTGATCCCAATCGCCTTGTACAGGAGAGAGATTTTGTACACAACTTTCTAAGATACACACCTTTTCTTTAATGACACAATTAACAAACAGATAGTTATGGTTTGTTACTCAGCGGTCCCTTTCTGATTGAAACAGACAGCCAAATTGTAAAAATGAACAGACGTATTTTATTATGAGAATGTGAGAAACTTTATTTGTGTACACGTTTGGCTAATTGCTAATTACACTCTTTAATTTGAGTAAAATTGGCTACTTTAGTCCCTTCGAAATCACTTTAATAGCTTCTTTAGCCCTAGAAACGGCAATATATTATTCACTTTAACTGTTAGAATATTGGCTATAGTACCCGCATAATATTCACCTAAATTAGTCATTGTGCATAGCGCCTTTGTTATTGAATACTTTAGCTCTTGCAACGGAAATATCAGTTGCTACTTTTTCCTTGCTTTATATTTTTATTGACTACCTAGCCCAAACAACGACATTAAATTGACTACTTTAGTCCTTTCAACGCCATAATATTGGCTACTTTAGCCCTAGCAAGTGCGTAATATAAGCCACTTTAGCCGTAGTAACGGCAAATATGTGTTACATTAGCCTTAGTAACATTATAGTATTGGCTACTTTAGTCATTGTGCACAAAGCCAATATTATTGATTTTTTTTATCCCTGTTTTGTTATTATTATTGAATACTTTATCCAAATCAACTCAATAACATTGGCGATATTATCCTTATTATCGCAATGACAGTGACTAAGACAAATCTTGCAATGTCATGGTTTTGGATACTTTAGCCCTTGCAATATCATACTATATTGGCTGTTAAAGCTCCTCCATTGTCGCATTTAGCCCTTTTACTGTAGTAAGAGTTGTGTTATAACCAGTTGTTCACGGACTTGTTACTTATACACGTAATAAAGTAAAGAGTAAATATGGAGTATCAGGGCAGTCATCTATGTCGGGGACATGAATATTTTCTCAATATTGACAAGTTGCGGAGAGAGCACAAAAGAGACAGACAGACAGACTAGTAGACAGAAGGATAGGCAAATAAACAGAGAGAAACAGAGACAAAACGAGAGAGCGAGATAATCAGACAGACATACAGAGAGATTCATAGTGACAGACAGACAGACAATTTATTTTATAACTAATATTTTCATACATATCACACTGTAATAATGTATCAAAATGAGGTTACAAAAATCAAGTAAAACGTGCTTTGAACAAACTAGAGCCTTTAAATGAAACTGAGTTTTGAGCACAGAGTTCGTATTAAGTTTTATAACCTCGAGCCCTAGTCTCAATGTTATACATTTAAAGTGTTTGAGATGCATCTGAGATCGTTCTCAAGCGTATAACTGGTCAAAGAGTTTGCTCAATTCTGACCAATTAAACAACTTGGGACTTAGTGCGCTTACCATGGTTACAATGCACTATTGTGTCTTTCAGAGGTTTGATTTCTATTTTTGCTGCATTTTATGTTTATATTGCAATCTTAAAGTTGCTTATTTTGTTTTGTATAACAAATGCCATTATTGGCGATACGTATTTTTATTCTTTTTTATAGCATAAAAATGACTGCTGAAAATCGAAATAAAATCCCAAAGGGTGTCACCTACCATGAGATTGGCATCGATGGACGAAATTTCGTTAACAACCGAGGCTGGACAATGAGGACACTGAACACAATAATCAAAGATCTTCACCATGAAAATTTAACGATTTTCTTTTTTATAGTGAAGTGATGTGAACAGTATATAACAGCGTATGAATTGCCGAAGTACACGGTCAAGAGCTATTTCTAAAAATACTCTATGCACTGAATTACATCACATATAGCTTTTAAACAGGAAATGAGACAATGGACTTGTTAAGGGGTCATTCGGTATGATCCACGGTGCTGGGCTACGCATAAGATAAGATGCCCTTCGCCGAGCAGAAAAAAACGACGTCTGCTCGTTATGGTGAACGTTTACGCTCGATTTTCTCTTACATTTTCGACTTTTAACACTGACCGTGTCCAAGAAAAGACATATTTTGTTAGCCTGTGAGGTATAAAGGAAATAGAATAGTGAACTTTACTGCCGTCGGCTTGAGATTTATTCAAGATTTCCGTTTGTACGAATAGATGACATGACACTATAGATGAGGAAAAGGGTCTAGGGACATGAGTATTTATACACGTAGACGACGTTGGCGGGAAAATATCACGATCATTTCTGTTTGTGGAGATTATAATAATCCACCATTGATGTTGAAGTAGTATAGGAATCTATACCCCAATGGTCAGAAAACTCATACAGGGACGTGAAATTCCAGGTCCCTGTATGGAGTTTCTGGCCCGAGGGGTAGAAGTTCATATCCTACATCAATAAAACGAATGGTGGATTTTTGTTCTCGCATTTAAATAATTAAAACATGATACAAATAACGAAATAATTGGCAGTTTTTGTGCTCGTTTTACTGCCAAAACATGACGTTGTTAATAGAACGTCATCAAAAATGACGTAATTTAGTTACCTGCGCCATGCAGCGCTTGTGGTCAAACTCGGAAAGAAATTGACGTCACTCGGTATGGAGGATATAATGCTTCTCCATGGGACACATCTCCATCCCACATAGGCAAAAATAGGAAAATATAAGAATCCACGATGAGTGTTGATGTGGGATAGAAATTTCTCCCCCAGAGGGTCAGACAATTCATGTAGGGACGAGGCCTGCGTGAATTTTCTGACCCGAGGGGGAGAAATTCCTATCCTACATCAACATAACGAATGTTGGATTGTTTTCACCTTTTCAAATCATTAAAGCATGATACAAATAACGAAATAATTACAGCTTGTGTGCAATGGTTTCCTCAATAACATAACGGTGTTTTTAGTAACGCCATACGAAATGACGTCATCTAGTTACCCGCATCATGCAGCGCTTGTGGTTAAGCTTGGCAAACAATGAAATACGTCACGTGGTAAGGAGGATAGAGTGATTCAACATTGGGAAAATCTCCATCCAACATAGGCAAACGTGGGAGAGAATGGTGTCAGACGTAGTGCTCGGAGGTACCGTTAGCGTCGTTTCTATAAAAGGTTAGAGAGTTGCCGATGGGTAATTTTCCAAGGCATTTTGTTGACGCAAACGAGCCGTTCCGACGCTCAGTTGCTTGTTCGATTACTCACCCTCTTCGGTCTCTACGTGACTCATAACGATAACGTGTGGTGCGGAGAAGTCAAAGGGGGACGGAGCTTATGACCTGTCAATCATTCGCTTTAAAGTGACCCGACTGTATTACCTTTTACTGGGTCATTTTTCACAAGAGGGGAATACTTTTTTATTGACTTGATAGAAGTTTTGGATTTTGCTCCGTGGTATTAAACAAGAAAATTTTTCATTGAAGTAAAACTAGTTTAACTCAGGTAACCTAGATATGCAACAGACCGGAACTGGTAAAGGATCTCTAGAAATGTTCACATGCCAAATATCAAATCTCTGACCATATTAGTTTTAGAGATGTTTGAAGATTTCACTATTATATATAACTATGTAAAACTGTGTGAGGTAACTGTAAACAAAATTTAAACAAGTTTCATAGAAAACATGTTGATGCTGTTGTATGCCAAATATCTAAGCTAGAGGTACAGCAGTTATAGACAAAAGGCTCTTTGATTGTTTCATTAAATAATGTTTATTAGATCATGTGACCTAGATATGCAACAGACCTGAACCAGTTCGACTATATTTGTCAAAGAAATTTAGAAGTGTCGCCATGCCAAATATCATAACTTTGACCATATCAGTTCAAGAGAAGAATATCTTTGAAGATTTTATTTATATATTTTTGTAAATTCGTTTCCCCCGGGGCAGGGTTAATATTTACCCATGGGACATAATTTGAAAAATCTTCATATAGGATATGTAGCACTGATCTTTTTGACAAAAATCTTAGCTAAGGGTACTGCGGTTTCAGACAAAATATGTTTGAAGTTTTCATTAAAACAGTCTATTTTAGCCCCTGTGATCTAGATATGCAACGGATCGAAACTATTTTATAAACTTCTAAAAAGGACCCTATAAGAATTATTCCTGCCACGTTTGGTAAAAAATCATAAAGTTGTTTAGGAGAAGATGCCGTTTAAGGAAATTGTTTACGACGGACGAAGGACACATCACAATCAAAATAGCACATTTGTACTATGTGCCAGGTGAGCTAAAATGCACTTTTTCAGTATTCACAGTGAATACATGTTTTATCTATACATGTTGTAGAATTACGTCCGTACTGTATTATAATTACACAATCTCTTAAAACTTCCTACACTCTCTTTAGGAGTTGTACATGTTCAACATTAAAATTACACGCGCATTGATTAAAATAACACATTACTTTCATTAAAAGTACACATGCATTTCAATAGAATAGCAAGACAATAGTTAGAAGACAATGCGCGTTCTGCTTTACTTTCAGCCTGCTTTAAGCTATCATCTACTGAATAAAAGAAAGTATTTCTAATGATACATATGAATGCATTACTGTATAATATATTTTTTTTTCATTACTTTTGGTTAGCTGTAATTATTTTTCATAAACCCATGAAAAAAATAATTCAGGCCACGCCTTTCGAGACTTCTTTTTCTTAGTCAAAATGCTCTCCACAAGCGCTGCATGAAGCAGGACGCCCAATGACGTCATTGACAACGACGTTACTACCAAGCAACGTCGTGTTTTGCGGAAAATACATATGACGGAGGGACTATAAGCTACGATTTAAAAGTGTTAAATAATGAACACTCCTGTCAGATGGTCTTTTATCTACTTTCTTAAATTCAGAAGTGATACTAAATTATAAGGAATAATTCGAAACATTTATTGTATTCATGGAGGTATAGAAAAAATACCTAGCCACTCTTGATGGTATGACCATGGTTTTTTCATATCTCCATGAATACAATAAATATTAGAATTATTCCTTAAATAAAATGAAACTATTTTCTTGAATGGAGGAATGAAATAGAGGCGCACAAATGCGTGTAAACGGGGTTCTGCATTAAGCAAAGTATTTACAAACGTCGTTCGATTTGGAGTTGACTGTAAAGGGTTTAAAACGGTTAACGTATTCATTTTCATCTGTTTTATACGTAACTGTCGCATACGTTGATATTTACAAGTGCAATTTTTATATGGTTCCAAATATATGACTAGTAGGGTGAGTTTAAGGGGTCAACATATAACTGAAGCGTTAAGATATAATTTTCCAAAATAGCTTTATACAATTTATTTGACATTGCCAACTTTGGCTTAATATCCACACTGCACCGAAAAATAACAGACAAATACGTAATGTATAATGTATAATAGGCATTTTATTTTAAATGCCATAAACTTATAATCAATGTTAAGAAAATAACTATCTAATTTCCATATCTGGGCGACCCGACAAATGCCTAAAGAGAATGACCGCAAATGCCAATATGACAGAGGTAGAGTAGTGGATCAAAATATGTAAATGGAAACTAACTGATTCTGAATTAAAAATAATTTGTCCAAAAAATGTATATCTATTGACTGGATTAGCGCAGGGAGATAACTTTAAATTTAGGGTATATGAAGAAACCCGGTAGTATGTAAGCTACAACACAGCTTGATATGATACTACAATTTATGATTGATAATATAAAATTGATATAATTCTGCATTTTATGATTGATAATTTAAAATTGAAATGTATTTATAAAGAACATCAACCTTTTTAAACAATTAGTTCAGAGTTCAGATTATCACATTTAACAATATAGCAACGTGTATACTCGTCGTTTAAAGAGTATACATGTAAAATGTACACTCGTCCTATACAAACTGTGAAGACTCTTTACTGAGCACTCTGATCAGGGTCTGCACTGTTTGTCACTTCATGATATATTGTTAATACTCCCATAATTAGTCAAACATTGACTAGACTTTGTTGGAAACTAGAATTGTTTATATGATATCTCACGATTGAATAGTATATATTGAAGCAATCGATCAATGTTTATCTTCAGAGGGTGATAGACATTCTTAAGATGGACGCCGAGGGCGGAGAATGGAGTGGATTTCAAAACGAGTCTGACTTCATGGCACTAGAGAACACCAAACAACTGTTAGTCGAGTATCACTTTGGCCGCAATCGTGGACTATTGTGGGGAAATGTGAGCATAGCAAACCAACTGAAAGTACTAAGAACGCTCTATGAGAAAGGGTTTAGGATCTGCAAGGCAAATCGAGGTGAAATGAATAAGCAATTAAGATCGCAATACGGACCTGAAATAGATACATTTAGTGAAATAACGATGCTAAATCTAAAATGGAAACTGCAGTAATGACCACATACATGTACCTAGTTCTACATGTTAATCTGCACGTTTAACTTATTCACTGTCATGACTTTATCCGCTTTAATCGATTGCCGTCTGTTTACATGCATTAAATCAAACTTTGAATCTTTGATGCAACTTGGCTGCAGAAACATCGATACGAATGCGACACAGTTTGGATCCTGCTAGTTACACGTCGTCTGACTCGAACCTTAACTGTTTGCAGATATACGTTCAGTGAATGGATTCAGGGATGTAAATATTAGATTTAGATTTGATGAATAAAAGCAGACGACAATTGTTTAAATTTTATCTCGCCATGGTAGTGAATGGGTTAATGAGTGTATACGAATATCAGGATATTGGGAAGATTTTTGTTTGTTGCTTATTTAACAGTAGTTGTGGCGACTATGTAGCGTTTTTACAGGCAGCGGAATACTGTTTAGTAACTTCCGTCCGTCAGTCCGACCTTCTATCCGGAGCTATATATCTGAAACTGATCAACAAATTTGTATGGAATTCGGTTTACTTTTTCAGGAAATATTGAGTTATTTCCCTCCCTTTACCCTCCGAATAAATATGATATCTTGCTTTGACGAACAAATATTCTATTTATTCTATAACAAAGGATGGACGGAACAAAAAGAATGTCGTGTATAAAAACTATGAACAGAGAATATAAGTGTTGGAAAGTTCTTCAAAAAGGAACTACTTGTATTTCTTTTAATAATCATATTATTAAGCATCTACATTTCTTTTTAATGGAATCTTTTGTCTTTTGATTATGTATCTATGCAGTGACTTTGGCCGTTATTCAGTTTCTGATCATAACTCGGAACTACAAACGGTTTTTATTTAATCCAGGAATGTTATCACAACGACACTTTCTTCTTTTGTATACGTTATTCTTTCAAATCGTAATAGCATTGCACGCCACAACGTAACGTAAGAAACAGTACAAAACGGTATGAAAAATAGATTGTTTATGCCCCCTCCGTGTAATGGCCGGTACATATAGTGTTGCCCCTTTCCGTTATTCCGTCTTTCCGTTATCATTTAGTTATCATTTAGTGTCCGTTCATTATCTCTTTCATAGATGCAAATGCTGGAGTCAAATCTGGTATATTCATGTATATACATCATAGCAATACGCAGGTCAAGTTCGAATTTGGATTAGGTCCAATAAGTTCTGTCCCTTCGACAAAGTTCAAACAATTTGTAATTTCCGCTCTTCATCCCAGTCATGCATTGTCATATTGAAGCCCAATTCGAATTTCGGATCGGTCCAATAAGTTTTGGCAGAGTTATGCCCCTTGAACTTGAAATTTCTGACACTTTAGAGGTTGCCACTCATTATCGCAGTCATGCATTGACATTCTTGATTTAAATTTAGTATATAGTGTTCCCTCTCTACAACGGCCCTCCCTACAACGACTCTCTCCTTACAGCGACCCTTACGGCTGTTCCCCCAAAAAGACAAAATGTTTAACACTTTTACTGCTGCAATATCATCTACTTCAAATTGTCGTCTGCTGTTTTTTCTCATAATTACATTTTGATGGGTTAAATATAAGGACAGGTGACAAACAGCTTGAATCCAGATCAGACGCCGCGTAACGCGGCGTCTGATCTGGATTCAAGCTGTTTGCAGATGTAAGCCAATTTCCCTCTCTGTAACGACTCCCTCTGAACAACGCACAAATCTTTGTCTCCCAGTGGATGTCGTTGTAGAGAGGGAGACATTCATGGCAATACGCAGATCAAGTTTAAAATTTTGGTTCCGCGTAAAAAGTTATTGGTATTAGAATATGTCTGACAGTGTGTGTTTTTAGCTCATTATCTCAGTCATATATTGATATTATGAACTGAAATTTCAGATATAGGTACATAATGAGAATACAGAGGTGAGTTGGGTTTTGAATAAGTAATTATTGGTAAAGTTTTGTCCCTTGCACCTAGAAAATAATAATTCTAGAGTGTTGCCACTATGAGTTCAGATCTACGGCATACTAAATTAATGCCAGCGGGGGCATTTGTGTTGCACCGACATACCTCTAGTTTATCTCACTCTTATAAATAGATACGCAGTTTATCCTGTGTCATAGAATAAACTATTTTAGGTTTGTCTGTCCATCAATCCGTCCTTCCGTCCGTATCTATATCTCCGAAATTGATCAACAGATTTTTATGAGTCTCGGAACAGTTACGTTTGAGAGTATAAATGATCAAGATGAATTAAGGTGTCCAAAAGTTGTCTGCTCTTTATGTATTAAAATGCTATATTCAACAGTGCTGACACTCTAGCAACTCCATTTTTCAACTGATTGTGATTATATTTGCACACTATGCTGTTACATGTATATGTTACAGTCAATCTGTGTAATCAGTCAGTACACGTAATGACTAAAAGTGTCAGTCATTACGCGTAATGACTGGTTCACTTAGTCATTTCACGTAATGACTAAAGTCTTCAGTCATTTCACGTAATGACTGCAAATCAGCTCCAGTCATTTCACGAAATGACTAAATCGACTTTAGCCTTCTGTATAGCATTGTTATTATTGGTTTTACAACTTGTTTGCACAAAATGTGTTATTTAATCATGCTTTTCAGGATATGACAGGAACAATTTTCAGTTATTATAAGAAAAGCATAAATCGACATAATTTATAGCTCATTATAATATTGTATTGATTGAAAAAAAGCGAGTTTTATACAACTGTTTAGTCATAATCTATTCATAATCATAATCAAGTTTCAACATATCTAACCCATTACTCCACATCCCGTTTTCAGGTTTAAAGCTGGTTTAAGTAAAACGGAATGCTCCTTAAATTTAGGTGCATTTTACTTCACTTTAAGTTCTGAATAAGGAAAGCACAGAAAACAAAGAAAATACTGAAAATTGCAGACTCGGTTTAACTGAGTCTGTTCATGAGCAATACTGAAATATGCAACAATGTTCACGCCCCCTAGCACCAGCTTAAGCGGAATTCAACTTTCAACTGTAAATGCGCTTAAATCAATTATTCCAAATGACCAGAAAGTATAACAACACTGAGAATGAAGTACGGGGCGACTTTTTACAGCCGCCACACAAGCATTTAACATCTGCTTTTGTGAATTATATAAGTTCTGAATAAGGGGAGATCCTTTGAAAGCACAGAAAATAAAGCAAATACTGAAAATTGCAGACTCAGTTTAACTGAGTCTGTTCATGAGCAATACTGAAATATGCAACAATGCTCACGCCCCCTAGCATCGGCTTAAGCGGAATTCAACTTTCAACTGTAAATGCGCTGAAATCAATGATTCCAAAGGACCAGAAAGTATAACAACACTGAGAATACAGTACGGGCGACTTTTTACAACCGCCTGTTAAGCCTGTTTTAAGTTATAATCTGCTAGAATAAAGGAAATATCTATTCATAACTATGTTGCATTGTACTCAACCTATTACTCCATGCATTGTTTATTTACACAAATGTTACCACTCAAAGCTGGTTTAATATAAAACTGATTGCCTTGATGTGCAAGCTGCTTATCTGTAACACTGTTTTAAGTCACCAACTATTATATATTTGAAAAGTATTTCATTTTTTTTTCTAATGCTTTCACACTTAGATGACATCATATTTAACCCATAGGATGTTTAAATGTGTTAACATAAAGCTGGTTGAATGTAAAACGGATTGCCTTGATGTGCATTCTGCTTTACTTTAAACCTGTTTTAAGCTACCAACCACCAGGCTTTCGGAATCATTGTATTGTTTAGTCATACGGAATTAGTAATTATGTTACCCAATACTTAACCCATTACTCCATGGCTTGTTGCTACCTAAAGCTGGTTAAAAGTAAACAGATTACATCAATGCGCATTCTGCTTTACTTTAAAACAGCGTTAAACTATTCTCTTTTAGGATATTAGAAATATGTTATTGTTAATGGCTAGTTATATGACATCATACTAACCAATTACTCCATAGCCTGTTTCTATAGTTGAAACAGGTCACCACTAGCAGGTTGAAAGTAAAACGGAATGGCTTGGTGAGCATTGTGCTTTTTCTTATGCTGTTTCAAGTTACCATACTACTAGGCTATCGGAAATAATTCATTGTTTATTGATTAGCTAGTCATTACCGTATTTCACTATGTTTAACCAATTTCCCCATAGCCCTTTTAAAAGTCTAATCACAGATTTACAGTTAAAGCAGATTAGAAGTAAAACAAGAAGCAATTTAATCATTATTCTATGTGAGAGTGAAAAATAGATAATCCAATCATTTTTGTCAAGTACCTGTTGTTATCACTTACTAAATGTGCATGAAACGGTCAGGTAAAACAAATAATCAATTACGTTATTATCCAATCATTAACAAATATCTGTTTTTATGTCTTAATTAATGTACAATGTATGTGAAATGGTTAGGTGAAATCAAACAAACCAATTAAGCTATTTATGTTGATAACAATATCTAATGATACAAACTGAAACATTGAAAAAATGCATGTTCATGTACTTTGTTTCATAGATCAAGTTTCATATAATTATTTTTACTTTTGTTTGAAAATATTCTTAAACAATTGTTTGTTAATAAGTATTAAAAACATTTATGCATAATTAATGCTGTGCAAGAACAATTGCTGATGAATTTATTAAATAAAAGTCATTACACACATTTCCTGAAACTCACAAATGGCCTTTAGTCAATCTGTGTAATAATGGCCTCTCAATTTCAGTCATTACGTGAAATGACTGAATATTTTAGTCATTACGTGAAATGTTTAAGTGAAACAGTCATTATGCGTAATGACTGAAAGTTTTAATCGTTACGCGTAATGACTGATTACACAGATTGACTGTAACATATATAAGTATAAGTCCTTGAATCACGTACATGTATTGTCGAAATAGGATAATTGTTGCAAGAATTATCTGCCTTTGATGTACTTAGCAATGCTAGAAAAGGCTTGAATTAAGTATTGTTTACACGCTAAAGTCTACAGAGGTGAGTGGAATTTGATAGAGAAATGATATATAATAGTTTATCACATAAACGTGCAAAATATAGAGGGCCGTAAAAATCGTACGGCCCACTGGGTATATATTTTATACTAATTTTCGAATCACCAAAATACTGTACTACTACGCCGACTTTAAATCAGTTAAGAAAATCTAGACAAAATAAGATCACCACTAGGGATTTAAAACATTTCCAAGTGTCCTAAAACATTTTTCCAGGCAATCCCACAAATTCAGGCAGCAAATTAGGCTACGTAGAGCTCTAGTAGAACAGTGACTCAGACTGTTTTTCAAATTTAGACGTTACAATGATAATGACGTCGTGTTGCTATAACGGCGTTATTTTGAAAACAAAACTTGATTCTAACTGTCAAATGATCTCATTTAGTCAGTTAGAACAGTTTTTAATTAAATATTAATTTAAAATTTGAATATGGTATCGGAAAAGTCTCGGATTTTCTTGTCATTTGGTGTGTGTGTGATAAATGAGATATCACATTCGTGTGTTGTCAGTCGTGAATTTATTGAACTCGTTGGAGAAAATGATATGTTATCAAACTCGTTCAATAAATTCACGACTGACAACAGACTCATTCAATATCCTCTATATATACGTATAGCAATAACTTTTCAAATGAGTTCAATTATTGTCGAGAACGTGCTAGTAAGTCAATAATTGTCTTCCCTTGATGAGTCGAAATTGAAATATTTAGCAATGTTTACTCTCTAGCAACTACAGTTCAGAATGTTGTTTGATTATACCTGCAAATAAGGTATATACATATAAATTCGTGAAGATGTATAAATACTGTTGAAATAGAATCATTGCGTCAATAGTTAGTTCCTCCTGGTATACTCACCTATGCTAGAAAACGGATTTATGTAAGTGTTGTTTACTCTTCAAATAGGGTCTACAAATGAATGGATTTTGTTAAAACTTTATAAAAAGTCTAAAATAATAATCTTAAAAACAGAACACACATGTTACCTTCATTTACCTCTCATATAATACAGGATTCCACTATCTTCTATAAACACGTACTGCATATTTTCACTATACACATCTCTTTCATAGCATTCAAACTTCAAATTTAGCACTTCAAACCTCAAGCATAACACTTCACACTTTAATTTTCAGATTTCAGGCCATTGCACATCATCACCACTTCCAAGCATGAAAATAACAGTTTATTTATGCTTTTCGGTGGATTACTTGCAAAATGACTGGATTATCATTTGTTTTCCAGCGCTACATTTCTTGGCGAACGCAATTTCGAAGCCATATGATACGACAGTTATACTTCGACAGTAAGACGGGTGAAAACGCGACAATACAACGGTGATAATGCTGTAAAATCACTCGGCCTACGGCCTCGTGATTTAATATTTACGCATCTCAACTCCTACACGAGTTCAATTGCACGATGATACACTAGTTGATGTTATTATTTATTAAAATAATACTAAACAGACACACGTGTGTATAGGGGGGTCACTTTATTACGGGGGGTCACTTTATTTCATGAGCGGTCACTTTATTTCACGTAAGGGAGTCATAATATTTCGACCCCCCGGTTGAAATATTTCGACCGGGGGGTCACTCTATTTCGGGGGGGGGGGTCACTTTATTTCATTACACCGGCGTCTGATTAATATCCAAACTGTGGGATATTCATGACGATATAGCTTCAGGTAATGTAACTTGGAAATATATTTGAGATATTATTGAAGCAGGCGGCAATTTGTTACTGCAGATGAATGAATGGCAGTGGATATGACAGATATTTAGATAAAAAAAAATACTACTAGTTGCAGCATTCAGTAGCGGTGTTTTCCACAATAAAATCTGAACTAAACGTATTTCAATATAATATAAAACATGCATGATTATAGATAGTGTAAAAATGTTTTATAAATGTAACTGACAAACTCATAGGAGTCTCATCAGTTGCTGATTTAACCGGCTACAAATTATTTGTAACGGTCTAGTCACTCTGGCCCATTTTATCAAACTTCGTACGACAAATGTTGTCGTAAGTCAAAACTTTACAATACATTTAATTTCTGATTTCTCTATATAATCCTGTCTTGTGACATCTCTTTGTCGTACGAAGTTTTATAAAAACTGGCCCCATGCTCCAGATTGTTTGTAATGAACATATTAATAGGTTTATCATCAGAGCATTTATTTGGACATAATAACGCCTTTTCTCTTGTAACAGACCGCAAAAGCGACCGTGAAACAGGGGGTTGGGTAATTTTTTTTATCTACCACTTCCTAATATGGGGTGCAGTTTCCCTGGTCCACGACACTATAGGCAATGAAGCTAGGAACCAAAGTTTGATATCCAGTCACTTCCTTATATGAGTGCGTAGGAATATGGAATTATTTTAATATTTTAACCTATTTCATTTTTGACAAATGACGTCATGATTTTTTTCACAACAATGATACTCGAGATAAGAGGAATCCAGCTTTTTTCACTCACTTTTTAAAACGTTAGTATCAATTCTGATTGTGTAACTGCTTATCGGAATCGTTTCGAAAAAAAAATACTAATGAGAAGTGACAGCATTGGGTTAAATGCAGAAATAAAGTTTTGAATAAGAATCAGGATGCTATACTCCCCTTATTACACAGAGTTCTGTGATCTTATGTAAATTCAAGCGAAACGTTTCGGAAACAGCGGTCGTAAGCTAAGTGTAAATAGTAACAATTACATACAGTCGCTCCTTGGTTGCGTTTGTATAACAGTTAGCGGTCACTGATATCAGTAATTTGTGATGCTGAGGTTGTCCGAGTGTGATTCGTGAGTTGGCGCATTTTAATGTGAATCTAAAATGTTTAATATAATTTAGAAATTTACAATGAAACAGGTTCTAGTTTTTGCGAATTGATCGGAAATCAGCGCAATAGATTTTAACATTATTTTAGTTATAAAATGTACTAAATCTACATTAAGTGTATATTTGATAAAGCTATTACTACTGATGCTAAAGAAAAAAACATTAAAGGGGGTAATAAAGAAGGACATCCTCTGCTGCCACACCACAAAGCTACGTTTTCCAGTGGCAGATTTGCATGTCTGTAGGACTCGAAAAGCATAAAAAGCTAAAACAAATTAAAATCGAAGAAGACGACAAAATTGACAAAATGTGTAGTCTACTAAGTTCTAGATATATCTAAATAATTTTAGTCACTTAGATCGTCGCCATAACTATGACCAACTTTTGCGTGCGCGTGCCGTAAAACAGCAACTCAATCAAACCAATTAGGCAGTATGCCCAGATATAAATCTATTTGTTTTGTGGTGGGGGTAGAAATGCACTTCGAAACCTTCAGAAATGAAACGTTAGACAAACATCTTTAACTCTTACTCAGAAGTACAAATAGAAAGGAAACAACATACAAAAGGAGCTCGAATACGATGTATATATATATATTATACATCAGTCTCGACTCAGGTCAGGTTTGGCTAGATTAATAAACAGGATTAACGTCCCTCTAGATTGACTTATCCTATCATGGTGATGACATCATAAACTGAAATTGGTTATTCTAGTTTCGGGTTGAGGTGCAAGGATAAGCAACAATATGGAATTCCTTTGCCGAAGAAACCACCGGTTCTTTGACATGCCCGGTATTAAGATCTTATACATGTATATATGAACTCGGATTCAAGCCTCATACTAAAGACTACTTAAAGACATTTCCTCACCTACTTTCGGTGGTAACACCAAACAAGGGATAAAAGCATGCAGCCCTGTGCTAGTTGTGCTGTTACTGTTATCTTGTATAGGGATATACGCACGCGTCTCATGTGAGGCCCGTACCTTGACTTTGTTAGTTTGGTTAGTAAAACCCACTTAAAAAATCCTTGAATCGGGTCCTCTCTAGAAAACTTGAGATTAGTGACTAAGCTAAGCACAGTTTACTCCTCTAGTTACTTTCACGCCAACTGAGGACAAGGGGGGGGGGTAGTCCATCAAAGACTGAGGGAAATAGAAGCTGGTTATTTTATCCTTGAGTGTGAGTATGTCAGGTCCTCTCAATATTAAAATTCTTACCAAAAAAGGGTCATATATAATTTTATTTATGAAGATAAACGGCTGTTACTTTTGATTAAATTGCCTTAGATAAAAGTTTTTTTTCCGTCATTTTAATTAGTACAATCATCGATATTAGTTGGAACTAAGGAAAACACCAGTATAAGTCAATAAAGGGAGGTAATTGCAGAACGAAATTCTACGTAGGTTATGCGAACTTTTAACTGAATTGACATGTACTGTTTTAGGTTTATTCAATTAAGAATAGGTATATTCCGATTCAATTTTTATTTATTTCCAGCCTTTATGCTTCTTTTTTGTGATTATATCAGCACACAATAGGAGGAATTTTTTCTTTACTTAATGAAGTAGCTATAAGTAATTTGGTTAGACCTACAGTTCTATTTATAGAAAATTCTATTTTAAGAAAATAAAACGAATGAAAGTTGAGGAAAAATCAACTTTAAATTTTCGTCGAGGACCAGATAAACTCTAAAATATCCGCCACTGACAGGTTATTCTCTATTTTCAGTACATAGTATTAGTTATCAGGAATGTGACGTTTACTTGTTACCTAATGAGTTTAATAAAACTATATTTTACAGGTAATCAGTCTTTTTTGTAGGTCAGGTGCATGAGGATTTGAAAACAAATTTTATTTGGGCGGCTGTCGTGTAAATTGATGTCCTAAGAGTCAACTATTTGACACACATAGCATACTTCTTTACTAAAATGCATAAATGTTAATTTTGACAAATATCAACGGACGACAATTGAAGCAAATATATATTATGGTTAACCGTTTAAACGCTTAAGCCATCTACAGTCGACTTTGCATACAATTGAGATCCAGATCAGACGTCGCGTAACACGGCGTCTGATTAGATTAATATCTGTTTGACCCGCTTCAAATTTCATTAGTTATTATGCAGTAATTCTAGTTTTAAATAAGATATATTTAACCCCCCAGTGGTTGTTAATAATTAATTTATAGTTGGTTATTGATTGCTACTGACCGTACCAAGGCGGGCTCCTATATTCACTTTGCTTTATGTTTGTCTTGCGTGTTGTTTTCTATTTAGTGTGTACATGAAGGCATGGTATTGCGTGTGTGTGTGTTTGTTGTGGTATGACTGTGTGTGTGTGTTCTGCTTGAGAGGTGGGTGTATTGTTTGTGTTACGTTTCCTGCTTGAGTCTTTCGTATTTATTTGGTACAGATATCAATATCGAAGCAGACGAGACAATAGCGGTGAAGGAATAGACACTCGTAGTGAATCTGGCTGTGAAAGGGTTAAGGATAGGGGTATCCGAATAAATAGTAATCAACTTTATACATCTCCCATATCTTGTCTTTGATCGTCTGAGGTAGGTTACAATTGTTCTATCATCAAACTTGTGGTGGCTTCTCATCCATTATCTTGGAACAGTAGTTATAGTCCTGTTTATACGCTGGACAATGACTTTCACATCTTCCTCAAATGTACAAGTGGTGCCAAAAAATTCGAAGTCCACGTGACATGGTCGACATCGGCCGAAAAAGGGTACATGATGTGGATTTAGCATTGATTTTCTGTTCAATATATATTCAAGAAACTTCGTAAAAGAAACGTTGCTTCCGTTAATTTGTGGAACACCCCTGTTGTCCAAAAAAGCGGATAAAAGTCTCTTTAAAGGATCGCGGACGAACATTACCGCTGGGTATGATGAGTTATTTACTGTTTCAACTGGTACGTATTTAACTATCCCTTTCTTATAGCTTTGCATACCTATGCTTTTAGAGACATTGCTGAGATTATGGAAGAGTTTAGAAAGAGAAGATGACCCAACCTTGTAGTTAAGACACCCTATGAGTGGCACATTTATATCCATTAACACATTTACTTTTCCAGCTTTCTCTGCTCTGAACTCTGGCCATCTAAGGATTTCTTTGCATCTCGTGCGCACAAAGGCCTTTCTTTCTCCCATGGCTAAACTGCTAAAGTCGCCCTGAAGAGATATGTTTAAACATGTAGATTTAAAAATTTAACAATAACCTTTAGGAAAGCGGTTCAACATTGACTAGATGGATGTGGATGAATGAGGTAGGTTTTACGGCACGCGACACAATATACGTAGGTCATATAGCGCCGATGAATGGTGAGGGTTCTGAGATGATGATTGCAAGAAGATGACTTCGGTTAATCCAATTCTGTCTACCTTTTAGTACCCACTGAGACCTTCTTTGCTGCAGTTGTGGGGCTTAATTGTCATAGGGAATCCATTTTGTTTAGTAGATCGAAATTGTCCCCTCTGTAAAAAAAAACTAAAGGGAGACAAGTCGGTGGTTTTTATCCCATGCGTTGCTTGGAAACAAATAAGATCAGTAGAATTCTTAATGCTCTCATCTCATAATTCCTCTTCATTCATCGGCGCTATATGACCTATTTTGTGTCGCATTGCTCATCCATTCGTCCACCCTTTTAGTTCTTGGCAGGGAGATAAAATCTGTCTAATATTGCCGTCAGTAATATATTGCAAGCAAGAACAGGTTCACATATGCGTCTCCTAGAGACCTTCCTACCTTGTCGTAGTTTGGGTGGCTTAATTGTCATAAGGAATGTGCCTGTTATTTGATCAGTCATCGGCGCAATATGGCCAATTTTGTATTGCATTGCCGTGAAACCCGACTCCTCCACCAATATTTGCATGGCAGAAATATTCCACCATACATTAGAAAATATCAAAATTCAAAAGTCCCAGAATTCTTTATTACATAAAGCAAATAAATACGAAAGACTCAAGCAGGAAACGTAACACAAACAATACACCCACCTCTCAAGCAGAACACACACACAGTCATACCACAACAAACACACACACACACACGCGCAATACCATTCCTTCATCTACACACTAAATAGAAAACAACACGCAAGACAATCATAAAGCAAAGTGAATATAGGAGCCCGCCTTGGTACGGTCAGTAGCAATCAATAACCAACTATAAATTAATTAATTATTAACAACCACTGGGGGGTTAAACCTGGGTTTAGGGGCGCCCAATCTCACACTTATCTCCTATATTCACCTATAAAGACACACCTATGACGGGGACAATAAACGAGGTCCTTACTGACAAGGCATGAAACAAAGAAAAAAAAAGAAATACAATTAATTTAAGTGTGTCAATTTAACAGATATATTTATAACCACAAATAATTGATATCCAAAGGCTAGCATGTAGTCTTATGTTTAAATATCTATACACTATACCCATTGACATGTGGTTTGGTAGATATTCATTTCTGTGAGTAATTTCTATTTCATTTAAGGCCTTTCGCTACCGGAAGTCGGTCTTGCGGGCGAGCGGATATGCGTCTTGACAACATAGACTTTTTCCGTACGAGCTTATACTAGAAAATTTATATAAAGGAAAATGTTGATACGATTTAGTATAATCCTTCATAGCGCAGTGAGCAGAGTGATTGACTAGAAATTCAATGGTCATAGGTTCGAGACCCATCCGATCCAAATATTGTTTTTAAGTGTCCGATTTATTGACTTGTCGATCCATAACGCAGTAATCAAGGGACATGTTATGTTTAGTCTTCGTTTATTAGAATAAGTGATGTTACATACGGTCCAATTATATGTCCTATTACATGTACGTTTTAATTTAATGACTTACAAGTCAATAAAATCGGTATGCATGTATTTGATCGAATTGTAAAGCCTCACATTGAAGCTTATCAATACGCCAACCTTTTCAAGATCAACATTGCCCATTATTACTATGTTTAAACAATAGAATTAACCTTGTATGCAAAATCCGTGAATAAATTATAGCGCATTTTAATGACAGAATTTAAATTTTAAGGTAGGTAACTGTATCTCAACTTCAATGTGCCCCCATTTTAATAATAAAATCTGTTATAACAACAAATCCTGACTGTAATATTTTCTAATTTTTTCTGACCAACTGTTTCATCAACCATATATTTGAAATAAATGAAAAAAAATATACATTGAATGAGTCAGTTTTTGTAACTCAATTTTTTAGCATTTTGCAAAATTTACATATCTGATAAAATCTTTCTGAACACCTTTATTCAGAATGTTTTTAGCTTTTCGTGTAATGAATGTTGCGGACTACTTATTGGGCTAGATTAATAGTCATTAGCTTTATCTATTTTTTAGAAAAATAAAATCATCAAAATTCCAGGTTTTTGTCAGTAAAAGAGACTTTAAAGACAAACCACACGATAATTTTGATTATATTTTCATAATCATTCTTCATGAAAAGTTTCATAACAATTGTATGGAAACTAAGCGCACATGCGAAGTACCGTAACGGTTTTCATTCGTTTCTGGTGGATTATTTTCCTTTAGTAATTTGTCGAAAAGGTATTTCCGCTTATTAGCTGCGTATTTCTAGGATTCTTCACTCTCGTGGTCGTTTTCTTCTAATAGGCGTTTGTTGTCTGTCTGATAGCCTTATGAATGGGTTTTGTTTGACGGAATCAAACCACAAAACTCTAACTAAATATCTATAGACGAGTAGTTTCCTGTACTTTGGCAACAGTTCGTCGTATGTTCTATTTCTCGCCTCCTTTTCAGTGACATCAGCCTCTTTCAATAGTTCAGATACATTTTTGCGGAACTCCGTATGAAGCGTTTTATGTATGTATTCAATGATATCGAGCCAAAGGTCTACAGTGTCTTCCTTCCCTCCCGCGTCTGTGTCCATGTTTGACGCATCAGTATTATCGGTATTATCTATGTCACTTGTTTAGTCTTTCTAAGACTCATTGTCTGATCTGTCGTGTCCGTGTTGTGATTTCATGGGCCGCAAATACCAGAGTCAATCATTCCGTCGAAAATGTTGACCCGGCGAATACTAGTTTAGTAGTGAATTGATCAATCTGGTTCCCTCCTTTATCAATGCGCTTAGTTCGTACTATCGGGAGGAGGTGAACAGTAAATGCGCGGAGTTAAACTATTGTCACGAGGAGTTGACTCATTTGTTTCATTAAGGCTTCAGAAGCCACCTTACTGAAACTTGAATACACTTCCGACAGTAATATCTCAAGTGTAAATTATATTTTTCCTCACTGTAAACAATCTATAAAATTACAGCATTGGACATACATGCTTTTTAACTGGCATATTTGTAGCATACCGTCTTTTAAAATGGTCACAGATCTGGTTCTTTCCTTAAATATAATACTATATGGCCGTCGCCATTTTGGAAGATAGAAACGTGATGAATCCCATCAAAATGTATACTATTTTTTCTGTTTTTGTGTTCAGGGACTCTCTCTCTATCTCTCTCTATCTCTCTTTCTATATATATATATATATATATCTGTCTCTCTACAATAGTACAGAACAGAACAGTTATGTTCTGTTCTGTACAATATTATTTGTTTTGTTTTATTTGTGAAATTGTAGGGGAAGGGTAAAGTCTAATTTGGTATAATTTGTGGCCCAACCCCTTTTCCTGAAAACAAATTGCAAATAAAATATGTTTAAACTGAGAAACAGCAAATAAATTGAATATAATGTGACTATGTAGGAATCAATTCGGCATTTTAGAATTGCTCAATTGCTTCCTTGCATCCGTTAGCTACTTAAACATTTATGATGAACACCACTTTTCTTATACTGAAAAAAACAAAACAATATCCTCTATATATTAAAACAAAATCCCTTGACTCGGCTTTATCGCACTTATCCAGTGCAGAAAACACCCTCCTTCACAGAAGAGTCATATGAGTCCTAAAAAATGTTCTACACAACTAAAATTCACACTTATAATATTCATTAAGTATATACAGAGGAGAACACACTATTATTTCCCCCAAAAAACGCGTTTATGCTAAATATATATTATTTCCCTTGCAGTTACAGTTTGGAGTCAGATCAGACGCCGGATGTTAAATTAACATTCATATTTGTCAAGAAGTAGTCATTTTCTACTTTTTATCTCATTCGTTTGGTTTTATTTTGTGTTTAAACGGCAAAGAATAACAAACTGTGTAGATCCAGACCGTAAAGCTCTTATACTTCGTTAATAGTTTTTTTTTTAACCGGTGGATGCTTGGGACGGGTGAAATGATAGCAGTAGCCTATGATCTTTCTGATTTACTTTCGTCTTTTTTAAAGGAGTCACCTGTCTGTTTTAAAATCTACTCGAGGTAAACGGCGTAGACCCAGATCAGAGAGTCCATTTTGAGACTTTTTGGGGTCCATTGGACCCCATTGTGTATTTTTGTTATTTTTCTAAGTCAAGATAGGCATTTGTGACATAACTGATGCCGCATTATAATTTGTGTCCTTATTCTATATTGTATTGATAAAACCGAAACGTTGCTCTCACTGTTACCATGGCAACCAATGACCAAAGTAACACAAAAACTACGTTTTTGCTGCAAATTCGAATTTTATCTTATAACTTGTGCAGAAAATGTACAGATGGGGAAATGTGGACATATTTATGACTAGATATACCTTTTGTTACAGTAATTGTGTATCTTTTACTGAACGATGTAAACATTTAGAAGAAACTGACAAAAATATAGTTGGGGTCCAGTGGACCCCAAATAGTATTTATGTATATTAACATGGGTTACTATACAACTTTTAACCTCAACTGATTTAAAAATCTTATGAATGGAACATATGTAACCAAAACAGCTTCCAAGCTGATCAATATTGTCAATTTATTAAGCTTTGTCCCTGCTTCCAATTAATTTATAGCAATAGTTGTCCAATTTATTTGACCTGTCACCGTGCATGTCTTATCTCCGTGCAGGATTCATGACGCTGATACTGAGACAGTGGTATGTCAAATATATGTGATAAAACTAAGAATGGTAAACATATGTATTGAAAGTAACGCACAAATAACTTCAAATGGTAAAGATAAAAGAGTTTTGAATATCAATTGCTTAACACCATGTCTTGAGTACGTTCCCATAACTATGTCTGCGTCACATCATCGCATGTCTGATGAGCTGCATTGATAGGGTCCTAGATGCAGTTACAGTTGTAACCATGGCACGTTTGGGTCAATGGTGTACACCAGATTTTTGTATCACTGTAATGAACTATGATTTGAGGTTTCCTGCGATCATCATCAATTACAATACTTGTTATATATAAATGAAATAACAAGACATTGTATCAAACATTAGGTTATGCCACTGCTGAACAAGCGTTTGCCAAACATCCTAATGGGAGCATGTTTTTCTGTTGTATGTCTTTCTTCCCCTGTAGCTATATAGTTGAATCTGATATACTGGAAAATGGCAATGAAGCATTGAAATAGACGCCGTATATACCGACCGAACAAACCTCGTTGGCCAACGTATACTATGGTCAAGGTCAAAGGTCAAGGTCAACAATATTGGCCCATGACTGCTATGGAAACTTCCAGAAAGGACCAGAACCAAAAATAAAACAGTACACTTATTTGAATCTTGAAATCATTTGCATAATTTGAGTTCAGATAGAATTGTATTCGTTCCATACAGTGTGAATCCTTGGACTCGCGGTTGGCGCTCCGGGGTTATAACATCCAAGGGAAATAACTCAATCACAAGATATATTTATATGTGCAATTGAAAAAAGTACTATCGGGGTTATCCAGTATTCAATAAATGCCATTATTGTAGTAACAAGGAACGGTCTTAAAATGGCCAGGAATACATTTTACTAACCTTTAGAATTCTGGGGTCCGACTGGACCCAAGCCGTGTTTAGAAAATACAATCTATGCAAATTGACCTATTTAGTACGTATTTTACTAAAAGTGTTAAAAACAGTCATAGAAACAATGTCTAAAAACGTCATAAGCGTTATAAGGCTGAATCATTTTTCTAGCAAAAATAAATCTGTTGGGGTCAAAAAATGATTAAGGAAACATTGGACCTAGGTTTGTTTTGTCATTTTGTAAATACATGTTATTTTTTAAAGAATCCGAATAAGTACAAATACAATGTTTATTTTTTTAGATAACTGGAAACACGATTTTTTTCTAGTTAGTTATCTAGTTAAGGTGGTTCGACAGCGGGCGGCCCGTTTCTCGAGTTCCGGAAATGCTGATGACTTTCGCCTGATCTTTGAGGCACGTGCTTATAGTAGAACATTTACACCAAGAAAGGTTGATCTGCTTCAATGTTTTCTCTGTTAGCGCAGTTGGTACGGTGATTGACTAGCAATCCAAAGGAACTACGTTCGATTCCCACTAGCTTCAAAACATTTTTTAAAATAAATTGTCCGATTTTATTGACTAGTCAATCCATAACGCAATGATCAAAGGACAGGCTATGTTTAGTCATGTAATAATGAATAATATCGGATGCAAGTATAGTCAAGTGACAACTAAACTTTGTGAGGATTTATAGCCTATATGACAGATGACAGCCTAACACAGGACAAAAGTAATGCTTAAAGATACATCCTAAAGGAGTTTTTATGCATTTCTTTTGTTATGCATTAAGCAGTCACCTGCCTTTAAATGTCTACAGGCTACCGTATTAAATGGTCCCTTATTGCAAGTTTGACTTATGGTATTATATAGAGCTGACGGCATTTTAAAGTTTAAATCAAGGGAGGTTACTCGTTTTGTGTTAACATTTTGTCAGAATTTCTTGAAATCATGTATAAAATGTAAAATCGACTGTAGATTTTCGTAAAAATTGTTGCGACTAGTAGAATTTAGTAATATCTATCTAATAATAGTAAAATGAGTGTATATTAAAAAGCTAGATTTTTTGTAATTTGAGTTAGTGATTTTTTAAGAATTTGACTTTTTTTAAAATAACGTCCAGAATATATGTCATAAAATATTTTTGTTTGCACACTATCTTATAGTCTATGTACAGTTTACTTGAATGTACAGTAATTATTGAGTTATATAAGTTTATAAAGAAAATATTCCCGTTTATTAAAAAGAAGCTTTTCTCGACAACAGGTCCTGTTAGAAAAACAAAACGGTACTTAATTTTTTTTTATTTTAACGATTTTTAACCCCTGATATGGTATATTTCAATTTATTCAAGATTTCACAGATTTCTTTCACGGAATAAGCAGACCCGCGAACCACCTTAAGTAAATTCGTTAAGTGGTGGTAGTTTAAAGCAGTATCATGACAAAATTCGTGTTCAGATATATATCGTTAAAAGTTACCACATTCTATTCAACAGATACTTTATCTGAAAACTAACTAGTTGAGTATTTATGTGAGATATTAACAGGAATATATCATTATAAATGTGTGGTTAACTGGTGTCAGAAATATGCAACCATACATATGGGATACTTACCAAAATGTCAGCTAATACTGAAACCCATGCAGTAGTGAGAAATGTCATGGTACAAAATTTGGACTCAAGCTGGTGCGTGAGCACTGTTGCATATTTCAGTATTGCTCATGAACAGACTCAATTAAACCGAGTCTGCAATTTTCAGTATTTGCTTTGTTTTCTGTGCTTTCAAAGGATCTCCTCTTATTCAGATTCTATACAGTCAAACGCGAATTATTTGACACACAAAGTATTGTATAGCACAGGTATTTGTCTATTTGTTCCGCAAGTTTTAAATGCCTTTCTTGAAAGATGCTAGCCATCGTGATTTTTTACGAGGCTAACAAGTATAAAAACACAAATGAGTTCCAAAATGGAAGCAAAATTAGACAAAAAGGTTGTTGTAATAGGACTAGTATTTGTGTTTTTATTGAGAAATGCATTATTTTAATAGGCTACCGGGTACAAGGAGGCCACTGAGCGATTACTTAGTTCCAAATTTGGATTTTACAGAGTAAAACAAGTACTATTTTATACAAAGAACAATAATAAAGGACAAGTATTGACCATTCTATTTCGAAAATGCTATACATTTCTTTGATAGTTATCTTTAACAATGGCGGCCAACTTTAACATGACTACCTTCTTGAATTTTAAGTAGCTTGCGGGTACCAGGACGCAAATGAGTTATCACATTGTTCCAGATTTTATAACTACAAAGTCGGACAAGTATAATTAGACACTGAGATTATTGAAGTATGACAAATATATGCAATTTTATCGGGAAATGTCATATTTATGTGGCGGCCATTGTGAAAAAAAGCGGTCGTCTTGATTTTAAGTGGCTACCTGGTACAAGGAAGCCGTTGAGTAAATTCATGGTTCCAATCTTGAAATTTACAAAGTATGTATGACACAAAATCATTAATATTGGATAAATATTTGCCATTATATTTTGATCAAAATGGCTGCCATCTTGCAGTGTGCAGTAGTGAAGGAAGCCGACGATTCACTCGGTTGTTCAAAACTTGAAATCGACAGGGTACAGGGATGTTCGTCCATACGTTGGACCTTGGTTTCAAGCGGACACATGTCCTCGCCCACGTTGATTTGCTGATATACTTGGACATATACTCTTTCTCCCATTATTAAATTTCCTAGACTTTTTCTGATTACTTTTTGACGATTTAAACTAATTCTACCAGTTACCCATTAATATAACATTACTAGATAGTAGATACTATTTATATGGAAAACAGTGCAGTCCCGGATCAACAAGACCTGGCTAATCTCAATACAGAGGTGCACACTCTGATAAGCCAGATCCTACAGGAGCAGCTTGGTCAGCACTGTTTGCATTTGCTCACAGAATTTCTCCAAAAGGTTTGACGTGTTGAAAGTGATAACAAAAATTCAATATTTCTTTAAAGCGCTGACACGTTTATTTTTTTAAATATGCTTCAAGTTTGCTCTTGGTATGAACTGACGCTGTACCATATACATATGGCTACAAATATACCTTGAGAAACAGTGTAAACCAAGCTCATGTGTTTTTCAACTGTCTGATCTTGGTATACTTTGTTTGCAATAAATAAGTAACTGGATGTCTGATCAGAATCTAAACTGCTTCATAATCAATTTATACTCGTACTTGAAAAACTGAGATCAACATGCAAAAAGCTTGGAGCCAGATCAGACGCTGAGTAACTCGGGGTCTGATCAGGCTCCAAACTGCTTGATATTCAATTTTTGGCAACACGTTCAACAAGCTATTATCGTTTAAATGCATGGCGTTTGTGTTTGTTTTCTTTAAACGGGGAAAAATAACGTTTTCGCCACAGTCCATGACGTAAATTATTGATAACGTCAAAATAACGTTTTTTGACGTCGTTGTTTGTTTTCTCAAGAATACAAGGTGTTATTAAAAGATAAACACCTTGAAAATCATTTTGAATTTGATATTAAAACTTAGACATGCCCCCCCCCCCTCCCCGAACAATGTGTAGATTGTAAAAAGGCAAACAAACAGAAATCAACAATTGTGTCATTAAAAAACCGGTTTTGTCAGAGAACGACTCATATATCGATTTGTTTTGTCATAAAGAATACAGACAGCTGTTGTTTATAAGGTATATAAATTTTCTTGCAATTTATCTCATTAAGAAAGAAGAATTTAGTCAGGAATCATGGTTTCCGCAAAAAGGAAGGTATAGATCGGTTAAGGGTGTATCAATGTCATGAGCCATTTTTTTCAAAGTATTAAACTTTTTTTCTATCATTGTTTTTTTGGAAGAGCTATTTATGATGAATGAAAAAATGAAAAAAAATATAGATGGTGGTGTACTTTTTTTTGAGCTACAGCGATTTGAAAAAGATATGTCAAATTTGGATTTTTTCTTCAAATTTTACCCATTCAGAGTACAAGCTTCAGTAAAATCTATTTCAAAACAAAACAAACACGGTAATTTAGGTTTTCTTTTTTTATTTCATGTCTATGGTGGTATGTCCACATATATAAACCAAATTTAGACAAAGCAGGCACCATGTTTGAACAATATGAATCCTTGAATATAAAAAATATGCTTTATATAGGGCATGATTTTATTAGATTTTTTATTTTATGAAAAAAAGTAAAAAAGTTTGAAAATGAAATAGTTCACCAAAATGTACACTTTTTCTATTTTTTCATTCATCTTAAATAGCTCTTCAATACAAACCCATCATATAGTGTTTTCATATACTTTGAAAAGTTCCCAAAGTCATGACATTGATACACCCTTAAGAACACATTTTTGAAAAATCCTCCAAAAGTTTGCTGTCGAAATTCCAAATATTAATTCGCAAAAAGAAAATGCATATGCACGCCTTCTCTTCGAAACTTATCCACAAGTCCCGCCCTATCGAAAAATAGCGGTTACACGATTTGAACGGCATTTTTTTAAATGGATTTAAGTGGAAGAATATAAATCTTGTTTATATTATTATTATTATTATTATTATTCCAGATTTATATAAATCTCTTTTCGCACAGAGGGTAGTGCGTTTAAAAGCGCTTTACATGGAATTACATAAGTGTACCTACAAAGTAAGACAGGACAAAATAACTACAACTAAATCTAAAATAAACATGAATACACATACAAAAGACAGCCCCCAACACGACGATCACATTACCCTCATCAATCAGCAATGAACAGACCGGCTAATGATTGCCGACTGATAGAAATAATAGTAGAGCGCCCAATGCAGGCCGCCGAGAAATGACAAAAACTACGATTAGATCTAAAATAAACTTGAATCAACATACCAAAGACACACCCCCCAAAAGGCGATCACATTACCCCCATCAATCAGCAATGAACCTACCGGCTAATGATTGCCGACTGGTAGAAATAATAGTAGAGCGCCCAATCCAGGCCGCCGAGAAAAGACAAATAACTACAATTAGATCTAAAATAACATGAATAAACATACAAAAGACAGCCCCCAAAATAGCAGAACGCCGCATGCAGGCCATCCAATGCAACATAACTAGGACAAATAGCATGCAACAATAACTAACAAAAATAATTATATAATTAAGATACCATAACCCAGATAATACGCCAGAACTCCTATTTAGACCCACAACATCTACAGCAAGAACATATCGCATAGGTAGCAGTGTTCTAATAACAAATATTAAAGAAGTGTGTTTTCAGACGTTTTTTGAAAACTGCAATTGAGCTCGCATCTCTGATGCCTAATGGTAGAGTGTTCCAGAGCTTTGGGGCTGCATGCATGAAACTTCTATATCCAAACCTCACCAAACGACTTCTCGGTACAACCAGCGATACTGATTTAGTCGCAGACCGCAACTCTCTTCGAGGCTTATACACATCAAGCATACTGACAATGTACCTTGGAGAATCATTGCACATGGCTGTGTATGTGAGTGTCAGAATTTTGAATTCAATTCTGTGTTGAACTGGAAGCCAGTGAAGATCCTTCAAAACTTGAGTGATGTGATTGTACCGAGGTGTCCTGGTAATTATGCGGACTGCTGTATTTTGCACACGCTATATTTTGCATAGTGAGTTTTGGGGAACCCCATACAGCGGTGAGGTGCAGTAGTCAATTTTTGAAGTGACCAAAGAATTGATCAATGCCTTTTTAGCTTCTGGAGAGAGGTACTGTCTAATATGACCTATTTGCCGCAGCTGTGCGTAGCAAGACCTGCACACAGCGTTAATGTGCTGTGTCATATCCATTTGGGAATCTAATCTAGCACCAAGATTCTTCACACACAAATGATGGTTTGATCTTAGTGTTTCCCACTTCTACCATATAGGCTGCTGGCCAATAATGTGAACCTTCCCCCCATAGGGGGACTTTTGGTCACTATGGTTTTCTGAAAGTCCAGGGTCTGTAGGTTCAGATCCAATTTTCTGCACTTTGAGCTTTAGTAAAAAATCTGACTTTTAAGATTAACTCCCCTCGCATAAATGGAGAGGTAATTGTATGTGTAGTTGTACTAATATAAAAAAATGTTTTTTATCAAACTTGTATATCTAATACAAAGTGATTGATTTATGCAACATAGCTAATTGAAAGTAAAAATGCAAAAACAATTGAACATAACTCATATTTCATTCAAGTTATCTCCTCTTGAAAGTACAGAATGCAATTTTTTATACGAAACAGGTATTTTTATCCTTTATAAATGTTGAATATATATCATAGAAACAATCTAATCATGAAACCTTCTTTACATGAAAACCTTATTTATTCACAAACTAAATATATAACCATTGGGTTATATAGCACAGTCTTTGTGTGAAATTGAACAAACATATGACCTCCCTTTTTTAATTTCTGTTATATTGTTACTATGTCATACATTATTTGGGGGCAGAAAGAGACACTTCAAATTAAAAAATTTAAATGGCAATTCTAGATTTACACATAATTGATAGAAAAGGATTATGTTTGCAACTACAAGTCTTCTTTTTTTTTAATTATCTGCCCTTGATTTAGGGTTAAAAGCAATTCTATGATATTATGTACATGTATAATGTTAGTTGCATATTAACAAAGGCCCTTTGTAGCCATTTACAATCTATTTTACAACCTTATCAAGTGATATGCATTCATTTTGATGGTTGCTTTTAAGAAAATAATGGGAGTAAGATAATTGCCTCCTTTTTGGACATAACACGAAACAAAAAACATAAGAGGCGGTCCACCAACCGATACAGTGTTAGCAAGGTTATACATGTATAGAAGTGTTGATCTATCCGTTGATGGGCGGCCTCTAGGCACTGTGGCCGTTGGTGGACCGCCTGTAGATAAAATTTTAGCACTGAATCCGTTGATGGACCGCCTGTAGATAACATTTTAGCACTGAATCCATTAATCGACCGCCTGTAGATAACGATTCTAGCACTCTATCCGTTGGTGGACCACCTTTAGATAAGGTTTTAGCACTATGTCCGCTGGTGGACGGCCTCTAGAAAAGATTTCTAGCACTGTATCTATTGGTGGACATTATCTAGATAATGTTGCTAGCACTGTCCGTTGGTAGACCTCCTGTAGATAGCGTCTCTAGCGCTGCATCCCTTGGTGGACTACCTGTATATAACGTTTCTAGCACTGTATCCGGTGGTGTACCGCAAGTATATACCATTTCCAGCACTGTATACGTTGGTGGACCGACTCCAGATAACGTTTAAAGAACTGTATCCATTGGTGGACCGCCTCTACAAAATGGTTTAGCACTATATCCATTAGTGGACCAACGTAAGATAACATTTTGTACCCGTAGGTGGATGGCCTGAAGATAACGTTTCTAGCACTTTATCCCTTGGTGGACCGCCTTCAGATAATGTTTAAAGCACTGTTTCTGTTGAACCGCCTGTAGATAACGTTTAAAGCACTGTATCCGTTGATGGACCGCCTATAGATATCGCTTTTAGCACTGTTTCTAGGTTGGTAGATCTCCTCTAGATAACGTTTCTAGCAATGTATCCGTTGGTGGACTGCCTCTAGACAAATTTATAGCACTGTATCCGTTGGTGCATCGCTTCTAGATAACCTTTTTAGCATTGTACCCGTTGGGGGGCAACCTCTAGATAACTTTTGCAGCTGTTGTGTAGCACTGCATCTGTTGATGGACCACCTGTAGATAACATTTCTTGCACTGTATCTGTTGGTGAAATGCCTCTCTATAACGTTTTAAACACTGTATCCCTTGTTTGACCGCCTCTAAATAACGTTTCTAGCACTGTATCTGTTTGTAGACCTCCTCTAGATGATGTTTCTAACAATGTATCCACTGCAGAACTTCCTCTAGAAAACGTTTCTAGCACTATAATTATAAGATTGTGGACTGCCTCTACAAAAAGTTTTGAGCACTGTATCCGTTGGTGGAACGCCTCTAAGTAACTGTTTTTGGCACTGTATCCCTTGGTGGACCGCCTCCAGATAACGTTTAAAGCACTGTATCTGTTGTTGGATCGCTTCAAGATAACTTTTTAGCATTGTATCTGTTGGTGGGCTGCCATGTATATACCGTTTCCAGCACTGTTTCCGTTGGTGGACCGCTTGTAGACAACGTTTAAAGCACTGCATATGTTGGTGGACCGCCTCTAGATAACGTTTAAAGCAATGTATCCTTTGGTGGACCGCCTGTATATAACGTTTGAAGCAATATATATGTTAGTGGATCGCCTCTAGATAACTTTTTCGCACTGTATCCGTTGGTGAACTGCCTCTAGATAACTTTTTTAGCACTGTATCAGTAGGTGGACCGCCTTTAGATAACGTTTTAGCCCTGTATACGTTAGTGGAACGCCTCTAGAAAGGGTTTCTACTTTCTAGCACTGTATCCGCCGATGGACCGCCTCAAGATACTGTTTATAGTAGTGTATCAGTTGGTGAACAGTCTGTTGATACCGTTTCGAGCTGTGTATCAATTAATGGACCACATCTATATAACGTTTCTCTTTATATCCTATATAGCACTGTTTCCATTGGTGGGACGCCTCTACAAAAGGTTTCTAGCACTGTTTCTGTTCGTGGACCGCCTCTAGAAAAGGTTTTTAGCACTGTATCCGTCGGTGTACCTCCTCTTAATAACGTTTGTAGTACTGTATCCGTTAGTGGACCGCCAGTATATACCGTTTCACGCACTGTATCCGTTGGTGGACTGCCTCTGCATAACATTTATAGCACTGTATCCGTTGATGGACCGCCTCTACAAAAGGTTTCTAGCACTGTTTCCGTTCGTGGGTCGCCTCTAGAAAAGGTTTTTAGCACTGTATCTGTCGGTGTACCTCCTGTATATAACGTTTTTGGTACTTTATCCGTTGGTGGACCGCCAGTATATACCATTTCTAGCACTGTATCCGTTGGTGGACCGCCTCTAGGTAACGCTTATAACACTGTATCCGTTGATGGGCCGCTTCTACAAAAGGTTTGTAGCACTGTGTTTGTTTGGGGCTGCCTATAGAAAAGGGTTTTTAGCGCTGTATCCGTGTGTAATTCATTTCCATGATCTATGATTGCTATGTAATTTTCTTAATCTTATTTCTTACAGTTATTAACTGTATTTAAGTCTTTGTCGGTATTTTTGTTATTTCATAATTTAAGACGCTATTTTCCGCGAAAATATATTAAATATATTCTAGAAACCATCCTCCTATACCCAGTTGAATATGCTATCATCATTTAAAGAAAAGCTCGGTTTTCAAAGAAGTTTTACATGTAATAAAACTATGAACTAACTAGTTGTTTATGGTAATTGATATATTCAAGGGGAGATAATTCAGTAAAAAAAAGAAAAGAAAATACTCGTTTTAATCGATTCTTGGAATAGATATTGTGTATCCATAAAAACAATGGTGATATTTGTGAAGACCAGCTATTTTGGGATAGAGTCGAGTCATCATTACATTATCTATCAGAATTTAATTTTCACAAACGGCAGGTAATTTCAATGTGTTCTGACCAGGTAAAGCCCCACCGTACAAAGTGCAGAAAATCAGAATGTACTCGGAGAAGACCCTAGGGTTTCAGAAATGTATGGTGTTCAAAAGTCCCCATTTTGGGGGAGGGGTGTCTTCAGTAGCTTGAAGTCCAATATCGATCATTCGTAACACCAAAAATATCGAATTCTGCTTTTTAGTGAGTTAAAAAAAAACAGTATGACTACAATCTTACATTTTCCTCGATGAATTAATCTACTTCTGCTTGCATTGTAATATAACATACCCTGTCGACTCATCAGGCTGCTCTATATCGGCTACTAGGAAATATGTGCGATGTCATTTCCGGGCGACGATCGAGGCCACAAAACAAAGTACAAAAAGGTGGGTCAAGTTTCTGTTTTTTCCTAGAAATCGGGGAATGTAGTTCAACGTAAAAATGTACAGTCGATGAATTAGTGATCATCATATGCTCCATTATTGCGATATATCGCTTAATTTGTATTCGGCGTAAACGTTAGAAGATCACTTTCAAACATAAAGTGGGTCAAACATCAACATGTATGTGCATAAAAGTGCAATTCACGAATCTATAATGCAGCTAACGCAACGTTAAGATGTACACGAACACCATTGACTGTTTGGTATACTTAATATGCATCGGAACACGCAATGTTGGGTACTATGTGCCAGTTTTCTAAAATAGGTGCGTGGAGGGTAAGAGGTGCCTGATAAGAGCCGAGCAACCTACTAAGAGGATGTTTTCTGTTGAACAGATTTAGGGCTAATATTGTCAAAACTTGCAATAGTTCATCGAGAATAATGCAACTCTTCTCTTATTTCATGAAAAAAACTCTTATATACTTTCAGTATTTAACATTAATCAATGTGAAATAGAAGACATTATTCTAAACTTAAAAGTGAAAAAAGCACATGGACCTGACAGGATGAGTCATTAAATCGGATGTTGAAAGCCAGAACATGGTAACTATCATATTTTGGGAAAATGCTTTTTTCCACATTTTCAGATATCTTTGATGCATCTACATATTGTCTCAAAAAATGAGCGCTATTGCTTGATGGGTTTTGAAGATATTGATTACAAACCAAAGATCGTATCTGAAATCAATTAAAATCTCACCAGCCAAACTATTTATATTTAGATACACCATAATTTCGCATTTTGTACAGCATTTTCTTGTGCAAGAATATAGTACTTACTCTTACGAGGTTTTGGTTTATAACGCATAGTAAAATACAGTATATTTTTTACAACCAGAACATAGTATCTGGCTATGCCAGTGTTTGGCTTTTATATATCACTGCAAAGGCAATAATTTTCATTGTTCCACACCCTTGTATCTGGGATACAATATTAGCTTTTGAGAAAAGTATTATACAAGTTTCAACCATATAAATGCATTTAAAATCACGAGGGTATGGATTTAAGCAAATTGTTATATACATATAAGACACTGTCTAAGGGTTAAAAGAGGTGCTTATTGGTGTTGATAACATAGTATATCACATTTCAGTTCCATTGTCTACATAGTGTGGGATGCTTTTTTGTAGATAAGTTGCCACAGTTTACACAGTATCTCAAGCTTGAACATATTTATGAAAATTAACCAAATGTTGAGGTAACAATTTGAATTTTTAGATTTGAAATACATACTTTAACATAGTATAAGCACCATTATACTTGAATTCACACGAAGCTACCTGACTCGTCCTGACTGTATCTATTTAGTGAGGGTAACATAAAGCAAACGGATACAAGTGCGTCAAATCACCGGACAGAGGAAAATGACACTATAGCAGAGGCTTTTGAAGCTGACAATGACAAGGATGTTAGAAGGAGATGATGCTATAGCAGGGCAATGTCCCTGAATTATTCTGATTTCAAAGACGTCAAGGAAATGATGTCTAAGGCACCGAACATTTTTAAAAATTGAAACCGGTAAAAACCCAAAATTTAAAAGCATGACATGTGGATATGATTCATGAACTTTGTTTATTGAAATACAAAGTCGACGATACAAATGGGATTTAGAAAGTGAAGCTGATTAACAACCATTCAAGATAGCCTTAAGCTATGTACAAGGGAATTTTTTTAATATCCAGTGCTAAGAAAAGAAACGTGGTAACCATGTGCAAACAATGCGCTATAGTACCGTCTGAATATTAGGAGTACTATTAGGGTTTGCATTCCAGTCCATGTGTCAAGGAATAACTTCCTGAACCTGATAGACATGAAAGTGGGGATGATACAGACATTGAATGAACATGGCTCATTGTACTAGTTGATTAACCCTTTATTCCTATTCCCATGAATAAATTACATTTAGTCCACCCCTTACCGAACATATTTAGTTTGATCAATAAAATGCTTGCAATTATGTTCTCTATATTTATGTACTTTGATATATAAGCCAATAAATAGGCAAACAGAATAGCTCCTATGTTAGACAAATATTTAGTCTTTTTATAAACATCTGGGTCTGTTGTGTCTGTAAACATAAGAGCCCCCAGTGGAATGAGGAAGGATAGAATACACACACTAATTGAACTTGCAGAGTGGTAAAACTCCACCAAATGTGTCCCACGCATTCCCTACATACAAACACGTCGGCGCTATAGATAACCAGTATTGTATCGCAGTACCGTAAAGTTCAAATTAATTAATCAATTAAACATAAGTATTAAAGCTTATATTGAATAAAGGAGTATCGGTAGTGGCAAATAAGCAAATCAAAAGAACAGTGTAAGTTGGTGCTGCAAACTGGTGTATGATACACATGTAGGATAAACTTTTCAATGGTATCATATTTATCAATAATATATTCATCCCGGAGCTTATGTAAGCTGTGTTTAGAGAATACATTATATATGGAAGGAGTTTATATAATTTTTGCATGCTAATTGGATCATTATAATTTGGAAAACATCAAAATGCAGCGGACTTACTTTTTAAAAGAATATTATCTAGAAATCTTAGAAGCAAAACAAAAGAAGAAATTCATTGTAAGTTGGTGGTGCAAAGTGGTGTATGATACACATATAGGATAAACATTTCAATACTCTCAATAATTTATTCATTCTGGACCTTAAGTTAGCGGGGTTAATTCGTTATCCCCTGAAACTTTCAATGGACAATTCCAGTTTACAATAAAGGCTATTCCATTTTAGACTATTTAGGGTTGTTTTTTATAATGTATTGCAAAATGACAAACAGTGAAGTCCCTTAGCAAATTAAAAAGTAGAACTTATTTACAGTATAGTAAAAACCAAACCCACGGTTCTTTAAATACGATGTTATGGAAAATTATATTAGTCCAGCGGATAGATGAAAAAGCGTGCACTTTGTGGTAAAAACATGACACTTGGCACAAATGCATATCATGGTATAAGAAAGAAAAATAGCTATAGTGCCAAGCTTAATTTGACCTCTGATCTCTATGGCGGCCATTTTTAAAAATGGCCGCCACGGTTGTAATAATGGGTGGCTTGAAAAAGTCTTCAGGATTTCTGTTTCAGATAGAAACATGCTTTGCAAATCAGATCTAGTTATTATTAGACCAAGTGTTCTTTTTAATTTTATACAGGGGTATTTTTGTTTTGCTTTTCCTACAATAAAACGCGACAAATTACACCAACTTCAGGGCAAGAAGGTGTTATATTTCTAAAGATGCCCAACATAGCGAAAACAACACTTGTTGTATATGTATAGTATTGTAGTGGTCAAATATAAAGGGAAGTAATTAATTTAGAAGTTCATTATATAAAGGGAGGTAATTTAAGGGAATTAATAAACTTAATATATTTATGCGTTATATTTCATTGATATAGTTTTCAACTAATGTAATATTGGTTTTATTATAAATTAATATGCATTAGTTGTCTATTTCAATGGTAATTTTACACTTTAACAAATGTGATTAACATCTTAACCTAAACAGTGTTACACTTATTTCATACTTAATGTACATATTTTACTATGTCAAATTGGTCAGGGTTTGAATTACAAATGTAATAACTAGCACCATGTTTGCTTCACTTACTCTGATCCACTATTTTAGGACAAAGACACTATGTTGACTGATCCTAATACATCACCTTAGGGATTAATTATAGTATTTAGTTCTAAATTTATGCTGTCATTATTAAACATTCAAACTAGTTAATTTCTTATTGTCTTTATTCAACTTCCTTACTGAAACTCACCCATAGAGAGAATCTGGTGTTTTCGGGCACACTTTAAGTGCTGACCCGTTACAAATTTGGGGGCTCGTCCGGCTCTTTGGGCAGAAGTTTGTTTCAGTTTAGGATTTTGAATTTCTTTTTCTACACTAATTAAATAGATTTCATTTGTTTCAAAAATGGCAACTGGTGGAAAACTCAATTCGTCTTTTGATGATTTAAATGTCACAAGTAGGCGTAAGGATAAACCTAAAATGCCTGAACAACAGACATTTCTTTCTCCTTCTGTACAATCGCCACTTTTAAAAACAATCGCAGATATGCAGCAATTTATCAGGAAAGAACTTAATACACCAGTTAAAGAAAAAAGCAGAAAAAGCTCAGATACTGTAGACAAAAGCTCACATCTAAGCAACCCTGAAGATGAAACAATGGCGGCTTTACATTCTTTGCAAAAACAAGTTGAAAGTTTAATGCAGTCTAAAGAATTAGATGAAAAGTACAAATATCACACACCCTCTGCATATCGTGATACCAAATCATTTTTGCCAAAGCTAGATATGACACAAGAATGTGATCGCACACCGGTACAACAGAGTTACTCATCAGAATTTAGCAAACCCCACACAAGGTCACAAAGTGCTCATAAGATAGATAGGAAAGAGAAAGAACCAGACAAGTTTGACGGGAAGTCTGTAGATTTAAGAGATTATTTAATGCATTTTGAACAAGTTGCACTGTGGAATAAGTGGTCAGAATAGGAAAAGGCTCAACAATTAGCAATTTTACTTAGAGGTCAAGCACAAAAACATTTAGGAGATTTGACACAAACTCAGTTGTCAGATTATCAAGCACTTAAAGAAATTTTGACAAAACGTTATGACTCACAAGAAAGGGGCGTAGCCTATAAGTGCGAATTCAGATCAAGGAAAAGAAATGCAAAAGAAAGTCCAGCTGATTACGCATATACACTTAGGCGCATTGCTTGCTTAGCTTTTACAGACGTACCATACGAGTACAGAGAAATGACTGTTTTAGAACAGTATCTATTGGGTGTAGGAAACAATGACTTAAGAGAACATATAATTTTCAGACATCCAAAATCTGTTGACGAAGCAGTTTCTTTCACGGTTGAGTATGAGGCAGTGAAAGGCACTCATTGCAGTCCGTCAAAGCCTTCTGCGTCAGAGGACAAAGATCATAGTAATGCTGTCAAGGTTAAACAAGCAAAGTCTAATGAGCAGGACAACACAAACATGCAAGCAAACACAGACATACAAATTATGTTAGATAAATTACTTAAATGCATGGAACAATTGACTTCAAGCAACACAAGTCAGCAAAGACGTAGATCTAGAAGAAACATTGAAGACGTAGAATGCTTTAGGTGCCATATTAAAGGTCATTACGCGAACACGTGTATAAACAAGAGAAATCCAAATCAGTCTTCATCGCAGGAAAACTAGATTCGGTTGAATTTGCGGCCGAAAGTTCAGCCAATGCTACTCAAGATTTAAGGCCAACTGAAAAATCTTATGCTGTAAGAGCAACACCATTTGCAAATGTAAATATTCAGGGCAAGTCCTTTGGAATGTTAATAGATTCTGGATCTGTTTCTAGTTTGATATCAGAAGGATGTTACAAGTATTTGTTAACACAAATTCCAAATCTGACTTTGAAAACATTACATTTGAAACTTACTGCAGCAAATGGCACTGCTCTTGATGTTAAGGGCTTTGTAACATTGACATTTAGTTTAGATGGTCTACTTTTTGAACATGAGTTCTATGTGGCAAATCTTGACTTAGATGGAATACTAGGTAGCGACTTCATTACACAGTACGATATTGGACTTTTTATTGGTTCAGGATACATGACTATAGGCAACAAAAAGATTAACCTCATAAATCAGAAGAGCTCAAGTTGCAATAGGGTCAAACTTGCTGACAAAGTTAGAATTCCACCCGCATGTGAGACTTTAGTTAAATGCTACACACCAGATAAACAAAATTTAGAGGGTACAGGCATTATTGAACCTTGCAAACATATATGGAAAACAGGAATAGCAATTGCGCACTCAATAGTTGATACTTCAAGTTTAGTCATTTCTTTAGTTAATTTGACAAGCAAACCTGTAGAGTTGAAAAAGAATACACTTGTTGCAACAATCCAGGAAGGCACTTTAGTTGAAACGGATGAATGCAATGAAAAGCCTTCAACAAGGTTTAATAGCAATTCAGAATTTCCAACTCATTTACAGTCTTTGCTTGAGAAAGGTTCAGAAAGTTTGGAACCAGAACAAATAGAAAAACTTAGGAACTTGTTGGTGAGAAACGCGGACAGTTTTGTTGGTCCTGATAACAAATAAGGTAGAAATGATTGGGTTAAACATAAAATTGACACTGGCACTGCAAAACCCATTAAGCTTCCAGCTAGAAGAGTACCATTAGGACAAAAACATGTCATTGAGACAGAAGTGTCTAAAATGTTAGAAAATGATGTCATTGAGCCTAGCAATAGCCCTTGGTCTTCTCCAGTTTTGCTATGTACTAAAAAGGATGGTTCTATTCGTTTTTGCATTGATTTTCGCAAAGTGAATCATGTCACAATAAAAGATGCATACCCTTTACCAAGAATTGACGATTCCCTTGAAGCTTTATCGGGAAATCATTGGTTTCATTCTCTTGACTTGGCTTCGGGTTACTGGCAATGTGAAATGGAAGACACAGACAAATTCTAAACAGCATTTTCAACACACATGGGTCTATTTCAATTTAAAGTACTCCCATTTGGTCTTTGTAATGCGCCAGGAACATTTGAAAGACTTATGGAACTCGTTTTGAAAGGTCTCTGTTTTGAACGTTGTCTTTGTTACCTTGACGACGTAATAATCTTTGGAAAAACCTTTGATGAAGCTTTGGAAAGTTTAGAGCTTGTTCTTAATCGTTTCAAGTCAGCCAATCTGAAACTAAAACCTTCAAAATGTTTTCTTTTCAAGACTCAGTGTCATTTTTTGGGTCATGTAGTTCAAAAGGAGGGCATTATCCTGTGATCCTGAAAACATTATTTCAGTTCAGAATTGGCCTGTTCCTATGAATGTTTCAGAGGTCAAATCCTTTTTGGGTCTTAGTGGCTACTACAGGAAATTCATCAAGGATTTTTCTTCCAAAGCATATCCTCTTACCCGCTTGACACAAAAGGATATTAAATTCTCCTGGTCCAGTGAATGTCAAAAAGCATTTGAAACTCTAAAAGAAAGTCTAGTATCAGCTCCAATTCTTGCTTATCCAGAACAGAATGGATTATTCATTCTTGCTACAGATGCAAGTTTATTTGGGTTAGGTGCTGTACTAAGCCAAATTCAGGATGGTGAAGAAAAGGTTATCTGCTATGCAAGTAAACTATGAACAAATCTCAGCAAAACTATTGTTCAACACATAGAGAACTTTTGGCTGTTGTGACATTTGTTAAACAGTTCAGACATTACTTGATAGGAAGAAACCTTTTGGTAAGAACAGACAATTCAGCATTGAAATGGCTCAGAAACTTCAAAGATCCTGAGGGTATGATAGCCCGCTGGCTGTCGGTGTTAGGACAATATGACTTTAACGTTGAGCATAGGAAAGGCATTCTTCACACTAATGCTGATTCACTTAGCAGAAAACCTCGTCGGAAATGCAAAAATCCTGAGTGTGGTGACTGTACAGAATTCCATTCCTCAGATTCTAGTAAGAAATGTATCACAGCATCTAAAACACTTAATGTAGAGTCGGGAACCTTAAAAGCAAATTTCGACACAAAATATGTTGACACATCTGGTGTAAATTTGCACGGGTGTGTTTCTGCAGTGTCTGAATCTGATATGGAACATACAGAAAACCATACAATAGATGGTTTTAGCTGGTTAAGCTCTTAGAGTTATGCAGATATCAAAAAGTTTCAACATAAGGACAAAGCAATTAATAGGATTTTAGAGTTGAAACAGAACTTCTCATTTAAACCAAGTAGACAAGAAATAAATTCAGATACACGAGAGGTTAAAACACTTTGGGGACTTTGGGAAGCTCTAGTTGTCACTGACAACACTCTTTTCTACAATTGGTTTGATGAAATTGAGCAAATTTCAAAACCTATTTTGGTGGCAACATCTCAAATTAGGACCCAAATATTCAAAGAATTGCACTCAAACAAAATAGCAGGTCATTTTGGAAGAACTAGGACAATTAAAGCTATTCGTAGACGGTTTTACTGGCCAGGTATGACATCACAAATTCGCCTTTGGGTCAAACAGTGTGATAAATGTGCACAACGTAAACCAGGTCCAGGGTTTGCTCGTTCACCATTACAGGAGTATCAATCTTTCGCTCCATTAGATAGAATAGCTATAGATATACTTGAATGTCCAATCTCAAAGAATGGCAATCAGTATATGATAGTTCTTTGTGATTACTTCACTAAATGGTCCGAGGCATACCCAGTTACTAATCATACAGCAATAACTGTTGCAGACAAGTTAGTCTCTGAATTTATATCAAAATTTGGTATTCCTAAACAAATCCACACCGATCAGGGGAGGGAATTCGAATCAAATTTGTTCAAATCACTTTGTGAAAAATTAGAAATTGAAAAGACTAGAACTTGTCCCTACTGTCCTCAGTCAGATGGTTTAGTAGAAAGATTTAATAGGACCTTGTTACAAATGTTGTCAATATATGTCAATGAAAATCAGTCAAACTGGGATGAACAGGTTCCGTTTGTACTTATGGCATATAGGTCTACTGTACATGAAAGCACTGGTTGTAGTCCAAACAGGTTAATGCTTGGTCGAGATGTCACTTTTCCTGTAGATGTAATAGCTGGTACCCCATCAGACGAAAATAAGGTCAATTGTACAGCACAATACATTCAGTGGTTCGACCATGTTCTACTAAAATCATTTAATTTTGCAAGTTCAAATATTGGGTTAGCTGCTACAAGACAGAAAAAGCAGTATGACAGAGGGCTTAAACCAAGAAAGTTTCAAACTTCAGACTTTGTTTGGAGATGGTATCCTCCAGCGTCCAAACGCAAACTTGGTTTAGGATGGACGGGTCCATACAAAGTATTACAGAAATTGACAGACGTCACTTATAAAATACAAAAAACACCTGTCACCTCACCCATTGTAGTTCATGTTGACCATTTGAAAATGTACGAAGGGATCAGTACCCCTTTACATTGGCAAGAAGCAAATGGAAACGGATCAGAGGACAATCAGTCTGGTGATTGTTCCAGTAGTGATACTGTAAAAACAAAATATGGCAGAGAAATCAGAAAGCCTGATAGATTTGCTCCATAAATTTGTTTTTGGTGTCAACATTTTCAGTAATATTTGTATATATGTAAATACTTTTCAATTGTCTGTTTATACGGTATAAGCTGATATACGAAATTTCATTTGGTTAAATGAAGTCTTTGTTCGTCAATTTTGCGAACTTTATCGTATCCATTTACTACTGTAGCTAGTGTAACATGATAAATAACACTGCACAACTGTATTTGTATATATTTATATATATATATGATGACATTTTGAAGCATGTGATTTTGCTGTAATGTGTATCATAAATGTATTGATAGTTTGACATGCTGTTATGGTACTTTGAGTCACTTTTGTATTGAAAAGTGTAAACAACATATATTGTGCTATTTTGAAGCATTTCAGTTTTGCTTTGTGGCACACTATATACAAAGTTGACAAATATAATTATTGGTTCAGCTTGATCTGGTGAAGGACGTTTGAAAATTAAGTATAGGTTTATTTTTCGTACCCACGGTTACATGCTGTTTGTTTCGTCTGTTTTCGGCAATTTGTCATCATAATATTAATTTGGAATGCTTTACCTTCGATGGGTGATGAGAGTAATCGTATTACATGAATATATGATTCCGTAGTTATCCTAGGTATTGTAGAATAATATTGGTGGCAAAGTATTGTATGGTAATGGGATGAATTGCAGTCATTGAGAGATACTTTCAATATTACAGAAAGTGCCGTAGGTGACTTGTGTTTAAAATCCCAAATTCATCATACAATACGGAGCCTTTGACGTTATCTTATTTTGCGTACTGCAGCGCTGTTTATATTGTTTTTGCATGTAGTGGTGTATAAAAATATGCGAGTTTGATTACTTTTGTAATAGAAGTCGTCCTGTCATCATATTCATGTTGTTTCAATGATTTTGTTGATCATTATTTTTGACATATTGACTATTTCCCGTTTTACAACTTCAGATGTCTGACTGTATACAACTGGAAGTTACACAGCGTGAGCTGCGATCGTTAGACGAAGACCTACGTCCTATTTTCACCCGAGGGTCACGCTGCACAGTTGTGGAATGTGGAGATAAGACATATAACTCTATCAATACATTTATGGATCACTGGAAGAGTGTACACCGAGCAACGGTTCCAGTGTTTAAATGTGATTTATGTTTGTTTAAAAACACCAGGAAGAACCAGATAATGAGACATTACAAATCCCAACATGCTATGGAAGGAAACATTGACTTTAAAATTACAGAAGAAGTAAATAAGAATTACAAAAACCCTGGAAGCGCCCATCCTTATAGATTTGTAGCAATAAAGGAGCAACAAAAGACACAAGCTGCGAGTAAACGCATACGTGATGCCCATATCACCAACGGCGACACAGATAATTTAGTGACACAGGATAGTGATTGCCGTGATGAAATAGTAGTTGTTAGGGGAGGAGTGAAGTCAAAGAGTGTAGACAGACGGTGGCCTTCACCATATTAAATGTTTTGTTTATATATCTGTATTTTAATATTTGAATGTTTTCTTTTGGCTTAACTTTTTAATTTGTTAAACAAATTACATTTGTTTAGGTGGGGGGAATGTAGTGGTCAAATATAAAGGGAAGTAATTAATTTAGAAGTTCATTATATAAAGGGAGGTAATTTTAGGGAATTAATAAACTTAATATATTTATGCGTTATATTTCATTGATATAGTTTTCAACTAATGTAATATTGGTTTTATTATAAATTAATATGCATTAGTTGTCTATTTCAATGGTAATTTTACACTTTAACACATGTGATTAACATCTTAACCTAAACAGTGTTACACTTATTTCATACTTAATGTACATATTTTACTATGTCAAATTGGTCAGGGTTTGAATTACAAATGTAATAACTAGCACCATGTTTGCTTCACTTACTCTGATCCACTATTTTAGGACAAAGACACTATGTTGTCTGATCCTAATACTTCACCTTAGGGATTAATTATAGTATTTAGTTCTAAATTTATGCTGTCATTATTAAACATTCAAACTAGTTAATTTCTTATTGTCTTTATTCAACTTCCTTACTGAAACTCACCCATAGAGAGAATCTGGTGTTTTCGGGCACACTTTAAGTGCTGACCCGTTACAGTATACATAATTCAAAACATTTTAGCTATAGTGTCAACACGAACAATTTTGTGTGACGCTATGGCGGCCATTTTCCAAGATGGTCGCCAGTTAGATATACCAAACCTGTCAAAATGACAATATGTACACAATAAAACTTTCAAATATGAAATATTTAACTTAACTAGGTGTAAATACCTCACATCGATTGATACGTTGGTGAAATACCCCACATGTTAATTTTTTTATGGTTATTTATAAAAGGGAGATCATTCTCCTACTTTTTTGTAATTTTGAATATAAACAAATTATTTTATGCAATTTTGTTTTAAAGCTACAAATCTGCCTCAATTTTCAAGTAAAAAAAATAACAATAACATTTGGAATTTGTTTGAAGAGACAATGTCACAAAAGTTCAAATTATCTCCCTTTTAGTAACAACATTACCGTAATGGGCATTGTTTTTCACTCTCAAACTAAAACTAAGAATAATTAAACAGAGGGAATGAAATATTAGTCAATGTGTGTTTATCTGGCATTTAACATGAATTTAACTGTAAAGGTTATGAATGCAGTTGTGTACATGGTAAGGCCTTGTCCATATACACACACTAAATATGAAAACAATATCTGAATGTACCTATGAGTTATAAGCATTATCTTGAAACTGCTCATGCGAACGAGTACGGGATCAGGAACGGCACCGCCAACGCCGACGCCGACGCAAACGACCTAGCTCTTGAACACAATCCGGCGAGCTGAAAAATCAAAGGGTCATAACGTTTGTCAAAAAGTTGCAAATCAAATTTCAAACCACATTAACATTTTTCCATAAAAGTTGTTAATATATAACAGTTTGAAGCAAATCAGTTTAGTGGTGTTGGATGAGTTAACTGCTCAAAATGGTCCCCTATATATTCTATGTAGGGAAAAAATTCAAAAGTCCATAACTTTTGTCAAAAAGGTCGTTCATTTGTGAAAGGTTGGAGCAAGTTATGTCAGTTATATAAGAGCAGTAAGCTGCAAACAAAATTGTCCCTAAAAACTCTATTTAGAGAAAACATTGATAGGGCTATAACTTTTGTCACAAGGTTGTAGCTCAAGTTTCAAACCAAGTGAACATCTTATATAATTTGTTATTCTTAGAAAGTTTTGAGCAAATCCTTTCGTTGGTGTAAAGATCTGGCGATATTGGTTTCAGCGAATAAGGTGTTTGAACATTTCATTATATAACTCTATGTAAAACGGTGACCACTGTGCAAGGCCAATGTTGACCCCATGGACATAATTTGAACGACTTTCTACTATGGTTTCAGACCAGAAGATAATTTTAGTTTACATTGAAAAAATCTATCTTTAGCTCCGGTGAATCAGAGAGGGAACAATATATTATTGATGCAAGAGTAATGATTCTTGAAACTGGCAATTTCATCGAGTTATTTCCAGTAACATCAGTAGAACTGTCATTATCTTCCGGACAAAATGTGTGATAACAATAGTTCCCGAATATAAATACGGAGGAGACAGAATCATCATTATCTTAAGAAAAAAAGGAATCTCTTAATTTCATCAACTTTATTCTGTTTATTGCAGCGGGCTGTTTGAAAAGGACAAATTAAGAGAAAGTGGATAGGGTAAATTTTACATGGCCATAGAGCCAACTGTTAACCACCAAAATGAACACTTTTTCTATTTTTTTAAAACCATCATAAAGTGTTTTCATATACTTTGAATTTTTTTTTAGATCAATTACATTGATACAACCTTAATATACAGTGCTCTCTCCCTACAAAGGTCATCTGAACAACGATTCTTTACTTACAACAACGCGTGCCGCTGTTCCCTAAACAAGACAAACATGTATTACGTTTTAACTGCTGCATAATTGTCTGCTCAAGATTGTCGTCTGCTGTTTTTCTCAAATTCACATACTGTTCATTTTGACATACACACCCCCCTCTTAAAGACAAATGACAAACAGCTTGAACCAAGATCAAGCACCGCGTTACGCGGCGTCTGGTCTGGGTTCGAGCTAGAATGTCTAACGCTTTCACTGCTGCAAAATCGTCCCCTTAAAAATGTCGTCTGCTGTTTCTCTCAAATTCACATATTGGACATTTTGACAGACACAATTCATATTGACGAATGACAAACAGACAGCTTGAATACAGATAAAGTGCCGCGTTACACATCGACTGATCTCGATTCAAACTGTTTGCAGGTGTAAGCCAATTAGCCTCCCTATAACAGCTCCCTCTGTACAACACACACAATCTCTGTCTCCCTTCGGGTGTTGTTTTAGAGAGCGAGCTTTGTATATATTTACATGTATTCGCATTTCATTTTTCATATTATCAACAAACTGTCATTTTTATTAATTGTATAAAGGGTTACTTACTTAAAATTATTTCACCTTTTGTAAGTAACTAGGGTTGTATACAGTAAAGCGCACGGATATCCTGTGCAATAGTTTACTAAGACAGCTACGATCATATACCTGTAGGCGGCACAGGGGTATAAACCGTTTAACAGATGGAAGTATTTATCAATTGTTTCCATGCCCATTGCAAACGAAGATGACTATGCATAAACGAATAATTGACACATACAGTTGTAAATACGATATTCCTACCAATTTACGCGTTTACCTATGCGTAAGAAACGCATAGTGAACGGTTAATGAACGGTTCACGAACGGTTTACGTATAGTAAATCCAATCCTTTTCAGCACAAATACCAGGTTATGATCTTTATTGTACACAATACATTCCTGTTGTAAATGCCACCCGTGGAAAACAGACACACATGGATCTAACAGATTCAATATCTTTGTAAATGGTCTGATCGGAGAGTACATTAATGGTCATTGCAGAAAGTTTTAGCAATAGTTGTGTTGTTATGCACCCGGTATTTATATGTGCCTACGGGTCCAGTTTGGCGCCACCAACGAGATGTATAGCCATTGGTGGTTGTTATTTGTGCACGACTAGTTTGCCTTAGAAAATAGTTAAACCTGCTATCGTAATTATTCGACAATCCTGTTCTGCATTAAAGAGGCTCGCAACCAGATTAAGCATTAAAAAAGTATTTTCAAATATATGTCAAATGCTTATATAAACGGGTAAGAATAAATTTAGAATAAGAAAGTATGTTAAGAAAGGCATTTCAATAAAAACAAATATTGAGCTCTGGTGGGATTCGAACTCGAGAACCGGCATGCGGGGACATAAAAGCAAGAACAAGTCAACCCCTTAGCCAACTCGACCACCGGGCTATTCGTATACTTTTGGATTGATTTAACGTAATTCAGTGTGTAAAGATGGAGAGTACATTATTCGGCTCGGGTTTATGTCTGAGCCCATAATCAATTTCTATTGCGTCATTGGACGCAACGGATAAAGCGATGGACTTTTCTTAAGAATGTTATTAGAATGATACTATTTTTCTAATGCCAAATGCACGACAATGCTACACATTTGGTTTTATTTGAGTATTTTTCTTTATTTTTGCCAATACACCATCTGGTTGCGAGTCTCTTTAAACTCGGTACGATGCACCCTGGTTTAACTGTCGCCGCTGTGGCATCCATGCAACAAACGCATATATAAAGTAGTTTGAGATCTGACCCTCTAAAACTGTATTTTATATCAGTCATCCAGAAGTCCACTTCACTTAATCAGACAATGTATATTTGTTCTTTTTAATTTTAATCTTAATAATGATGATATATTGACCTATGAATAAACCTTAAAACTGTAAACGTATGAATTAAGAATATGTAGTTCCGACAAGGCGTGTTTTATCATTTTCTTTTCACAGGGCTATGAAACAACTAGAAAGATGGCTTTGTCTGTAAGACAAGTATAATGCCCCCGATCTCAGTTAGCTTGTAATTGAGGGCAATTGGTGACCAAGGTAACTGGCAATGTATGCATCAGTGCATGGAACTTATATGGAAGACATGACTAAACTCTGTGCAAATGTTAGGCAGATCAAAGTTCTAGTCACATTGCCATTTTTGGTACATGTGCAGACACTTTGCAAAGTTATAAGGTTAGAAAGTGTAAGGCGTAAGCTGGACGAAGTAAGTATCAGATTTGTGAACGGGCGGTTTAATCTCACTAAGTTCAATGAGCTATCTATCTGTGCAAAATAATTTATTATAATACCATAAACATTATGCTAGTGAACTGGGTTAAATTGGAACAACATTTGTCTGTACAGATCTACTTATTTCGCGCTCAGCATGCATTTGATGTCAATGGCTGCGATGAATAACTTTACTAGGTTATGTTATAAAAAGAATATAAAATTCGTGTTAATAATTTATTGGACTCGTTTTTATCATTTTCTTAAAGACTCGTTTCACAGGGGGCTAACTAGGTATTACGTTGGAGCGTTTGTCTACGACAACGTGTATTGGACTGGCTACGACAAGTAACATATTTTACATGTTCTGTCAAATGTCAACAGTGTTAAATATCATAAATCATCCTTTTGTTCGTATATTATAAGAAGTGACACACTGTTTATAGAATCAAGCCCCATGTGCAGTTTGTGGTTCAAATTGTCACTTTGTGATTGATTATATCTGATCTTACCGTTTTTTCAACCGTTCAGTAATCAGCATAATATGTGTATGCATTGCTACGAAGATGCATCTGTGTGTATACGTTTCTAACAGAGGGTGTATTGGTATGCTCACGAAGTTTTCTTTTACTACATAACCAGCTAAAATGGAATATTTGGACATTTACCTTATTGACAGGCCCGTAGGAAACGGGGGGGGGGGGGGGGACGTGCCCCCGCCTCGAATAATTTTGCAATTAATGGTAACCAGGCAAATTCCTTTCTATTTGGTCTATAGATAAACGCCACAAAACGCACAAATTTTAGCGCACAACAAAAAAAACCCCAAATAAACGTCAGTGTTTCAAAAGGCAAAACATCGATTGATCCGCCGCTAAATGAAGAGTGTGCCCCAAATGATGCCCAATGAATAGTGCCCCCCCCCACACACACACACACACCCAATCCCATTTTCCTTCTTACGTGCCTGATTGAAGAGGAGGATGTGACAGAGGGGTCATCTTATCTGGTACTTTTGTTATCTTAATCCCCATCAACGGATGATGCAGCTTCTACGTTTTTATCTGTAGAACAGAGTTCACAATTGAACATCGTTGCTGGTAAACCATCATATTTAAAATCGGTATATAGCCTAATGGGATAATACATGACTAGTACACACCCAAGATTGGCACATACGTAACAGTATGTGGAATGTCACTTAATGATTAAACGGTTAATACATTGGAAACAACAATGTACAGCTGTTGCTCCAAATAACAAAGCTTCATTTATTGTTTGCGTCTGCCTGTTTGTATGCCCCGCGACGATCAGTCGGGGCATACCTTTTTTCCCGTCCGTCCGTTCGTTCGTTCCACATATAGTACATACTTTGTCTAGCTAACTTCTCCTACACTTTTCAAGCTACAACCTTATAACTTGGCAGAGTGTTTGCACATATACAGTATATGTGCATGTGAACTTAAAGTGAAATTGGGGGAGGGAGGCATCATATTTGTCTTACAGAAAATATGCCTATCATCTTATATATACAGTAAAAACTCTCTAACACAATCATTAAAACAAAAGCTAATTGATTGTAAAATGACAGGTGACAATTAACATAGAGCAAGGCAGTAAAAAAACAAAAAACTCTTTTAGGAGCTTTCTGTTTTACTGTTACATTGCTATATATATATATATATATATATATATATATATATATCGAATTAAAAAATAAGAAAGATTATGCCTTTGTTTAAAAAATATTTAATAAAAACATTACGCTCCTCTACTAAACTAGTTTCGCCTTTCGGCTCCTCAGTAGTCAATCTAAATATTAAATATTTTTTAAACAAAGGCATAATCTTTCTTATTTTTTAATTCGATATATATCTTAACTTGTACCGGACCGACTTTTGTCGGACCTTTGCATTTCCGTTTTTATATATATATATATATATATATATAAATATAATGACGGCATTAAGGTGACCAGTTATCCTTTAAAATGGGGGTTAAGGCGACCGGCAGTTTAGGGTGACCAAAAGCGGTCTCCTTAATATTTTGACATTAAATTTCAGGGGTAAAAAATGGTGCGAGAGCGTCGAAACTTTGCAAACACCTTAAAAACAGTCCTCTTACTCATATGGAAGTAACTTTTCTGGTCTGAAAAGATAAAGAAAATCAAAAAAATAACTTGAAATCTTGATCGCGTATATTTTGAAGTCCCTAAAATAAGTGTTTAAGGCGACCAACGTAAAACCTGATTTATTTCAGAATTTGACTATATATTGATACTTTCAAAGTTGTACTTTTGTTTAATTGTCCGTCTGAGGTAGTGTGACGATTCTTGTCTCTTTTCTGCTGAAAATAAAGAAATCGAGTTTTTAAGCCTATAAATTTGTCATATTTTAAAACCGTTACAGTGGACATATTCGCTAAGTTTCGGACAACTTTCTGAGACGCATCCATTTCACATCAACATTCGAAGGTATTCCAAATTAGCAGTTCCGCTTCAACGACCGCCAAAAAATGGCAATATACGGGAAACGAATGGTAAGTTTTTGACGCTTTATCACACACTATGTAGCATATGTCTAGTTATTTGATTTAATTTATTTTTCTGCAATCTATCTTTGGTTGGTTTGCAATGCTGTCCGTTGACGTGCACACTTGTCGACTTGTCGGACTGTCCGGGCGTCAAACTGTTTATAACTGCTGGTGGGTGGGGGGACGGAGAAGTTATTATTCATGATTTAGAATAGGTAGTGACAAGGGGTATGTGGCCGTGCCTCTAATCTTTGAAATAAGTGGTACGGTCACCCTAGTGAGGGTTGGCTAGGGCAACAAGCCAACAACAACACACTATTTTGACTGCAGATACATTTGCAAATTTTGATTGATGCTAATATTAATACTCTCTCATTTCTACCATATCTTATGGATATTCAATGGAAAAACCCAAAGAAACTTCAACAAATATTCGCCACCAAACTTGTTTTCATAACAGCAATGAGAGTATCCTCTTCATTCGTTTCACCGGAGCCCTCAGCGAAAAATATTATAAAGATTATCATTTTAAATTAAAAAAAAAGGCAAATACATTGAAGGAATGTGAAGAAAAATTAGTTTTCTAACTGAAAATAACTAGAGCTGTCATTGATAGGAACGTTATTGATGTATCGGCTTGCCAATAACTGTTCATCAATCAATATATCGACAGGGGTGCGGAAATCCCACGTTCGTCTCATACATTTTTTGGCCCGCACAAAAATTTAATTGATTTTTGCATTTTAATTGTCCGCGGACAAGCACGGATTCGGGATAATATTATATTTGGAAGCCTAAATGTGCCTTCAAATCTGACCAAAATAGCTATAAATTCAAAGAAATGGAGATAATCTGCGACTTCTGACGTTTATGTTTGAATAAGGCGAATGTGTTCACTAAATAAGCTGATGAATAACTATTTGGATTTTTTTCTTCTAAACTTGATTTAAGCCTACGAAAAATTCCCATTAACAGTGAGAACCACTGTGAAATAATAAAGAAGATGTTATAATTGGCCGGATTGAAAATGCGGTCTATAGATTGGCGAATGCCGCCCGTCTGTCTGTCTGTCGGTCTATAGATTGGCAAATGCCGCCCGTCTGTCTGTCTGTCTGTCTGTCCGTCCGTCCTCACTTTGGTTGACCTTTTTGTAAGTGTCAGTTTTAGCCAAAGCTTAAGTCCTACTGCAACCAAATTTGGCATGTACAGTTATAGTGAGGTCATCATCACATGCTGTGGGTAACAAGGTCACTGTGACCTAGATTTCACGGTCCAATGACTTAGAGAATTCTTGTTTAACCTTTTCGTTTGCGTCTTGGTTTACCTTTTTGTTAGTGTCAGTTTTAGTCAAAGTTTAAGTCCTACAGCAACCAAATTCGGCATGTACAGTTGTAGTGAGGTCATCATCACATGCGATATTTCGCACGAAAATGACAGATATCGCATCAAAATTTGTATAACGCCAATATTTCTCGCACTCGTTTCTCAGATACTTGCGAGCTAAAGTTTATTCTTCTCGATTTATTTCCGATATTTACAAACATTTCTGATCAATTTCGTCGAACGCCTTATCGTAATCGCAGCATCCCGCGCACCAATAAGTATAACAGCAAACCAATAAACGGAAAGGACCGAGAGTTCCGAATTTTGTATATAAAATCAAAACACATCCGGTTCAGAATAAAACGTGTACCAGACCGCACGTAGACTAATTGGTTAAGCAACGTCCTGTGAGGTTAGAATCTGGATGGGTGACCGGCAGGGATTACCGTCGGCCCGGTACACGTTATGTCCTCTGTCATTGGATAGTACTTTCTTTCGAAAACAGGAATGTAATTTCCCTTCACTGGATTGAATAACTGCACAATGCACCAAAATATCGTTCATTTTATTCCTTAGTTATCGTCGTAACCGCGCCGATAATTTTTGTCACTAGTTTTCGCGAACTGACCCTCTACAGACGAAAATGAATCTGCCGATAACATATACGCTAATGGCGTGTGCGGTAAACTATCAATTTATGGTATGGATTAAATCTTTTCACTAGATTTCGATAAGGCGAAGAAGAATAACAGTTCCATGTCATATAAATTTTATTTACACAAAATTCTCAAGCAATAGATATAGCAGTAGTGCTTGTTGGTACAAACAGACTACCAATTAAAATTTCTCTCATCATCTAAAAAAATCTCTCACTTTTTTTGACAAATGAGAGAATTTCTCTCACTTGCATTCTGCGACAGAATAATCCCTGCAAAGCAAAATTGCAGACAATCCGGCCATACCGACATTGGCTGTTTCTCGTTTTAATCATATGATGCTTCAACACAAGTGAAACCGTCTGTAGTTAGGTCCGGTATTGTTTTAAAACCACTGTGTCGGTGTCCGTTTTGTAGCCCTTATCTTAAAATAATGTCACTTACGTTTTCACATTTGTTTATAACATGATTGACAGCTAAGAGGATGAAAAAGTTTCTTGTAAGAAAAGACAGTAAAACTAAAGCTGTTGGAGACAATGGCATTCAAAACGAAAGTGACTGTAACTACGAAAAAAATAAACGTAAGCGAACTTTTTATTGATTTTAAATGGTTACATGTCTGCCGTTTGTATCCCGAAATCGCTGATACTACAGTACCTCAGTGATACAGACCTCTGCTCAACCTGTGACCTCCAGAAAGAGGTCCTGTACTCTATTACTAGATACAAAATATATTCTCACGGACCCCTAGCCTACCCTCACAGGACTCGTTAGGATTATGTGACCGTATCGCTAATTTCAAGTATTAGAGGTACGGTCACGTACCCCCAGTCACTACCTTTAGAATATAGTCATGTCTGAATAATTGGCTGAAATTTATAGAGTCAAGAAATTTAGCTTAACTCACTTGGTTCTCGGTATTACAGTAACGTAACAGATAAGGGACCGCCTAAGCACTCGGTGAATGCAATGCCCTGGCTAAAGCCCCGATCTCAATGTCCCGGTGCTGGCCCCGGTACGTCCCGGTTGAGATAGTCGGTGGACTTGGATGAGCCGGGGCGGTTTTTATGAAAAAATAAATTGCGATCTCACATTCCCGGTGTCTCCCCTGGTGGAGCACCGGTTATGAAGCCGGACCTTCCTGGTGAGTTCCCAGTTTGGCCCGGCGTAGTTACGGTGCAGGGCCGGTCTGTTCCCGGTTAACCCCGGTATAATAATAACACGGTGTAACCCCGGCCATCGCCGGTGGTATCTGGATGACCACTGGTGTCGTCCCGATCAACCCCGGTTGTTCACCTGTGACGTGCCGGTGTTCGCCGGAAAGGACATAAACCGGGGCGGACGTGAATTAGTATCAATTCTCTTTTGTCTCTCGGGGTATATGAGATGAAAATCAAATACAAAGGAAAGGCAATAAAATAGAACATAATAATGTTGTAGACTGTTCAAACTTCATTTTAATATGAGTTTCAAACAGTTTGCCCGGCGTCTGATCTGGTAACTTTCGTTTTTAAATATTAGATTTACCCTATACAATAGAGAGGACGATATTATTTCCTATTTAAACACAGACGAAACAGAAACGCTAAAAATAAAATGTAGTAATCTGCATTTTTTAAAAAAAAAAATCAAATTTATGCTCGCATATTATATACACCCCGGTTGTTCAGGGAAGAGGCCCGGATGTGCTGGTAAAGATCCGGCATTGCTCTGGCATTCCCCTGACCCTGGATGAAGCCGGTTCTGGTTTCTGTCCCGGTGACCCCCGGTTGTATTAAACATTTTAAAGCATCCGGGGAAGTTAGCCGGTGGAAGCTGGTCGATCCAGGATCGAGCTGGTCGCCCCGGCTCCGCCAAGGTTGTACTCCAGGTGACTGCCGGTTTGCTAAACCGGGACTCAAGGGGACCCAAACCTGGACAGTGAGATCGTGGCTTAAGCATCAGCTACAGGCTAATCCTAGCGTATTACAGTCGGTTTTTTTTGCTGTTAAGGGTGTATCAATGTCATGAGCCATTTTTTTCAAACTATTAAACTTTTTTTCTATCATTGTTTTTTTGGAAGAGCTATTTATTATGAATGAAATAATGAAAAAAAATATATATGGTGGTGTCCTTTTTTTTGAGCTACAGCGATTTGAAAAAGATATGTAAAATTTGGATTTTTTTTTTCAAATTTTACCCATTCAGAGTACAAGTTTCAGTAAAATCTATTTCAAAACAAAAAAAAAAGTTAATTTGGGTTTTCTTTATTTATTTCATGTCTATGGTGGTATGTTCACAAATATAAACCAAATTTAGACAAAGCAGGCACCAGGTTTGAACAATATGGATCCTTGAATATCAAAAATATGCTTGATATAGGGCATGATTTTATTAGATTTTTTTATTTTATGAAAAAAAGTAAAAAAGTTTGAAAATGAAATAGTTCTAGTATTTAACTTTTTCTTATATTCTACCAGATGAAAGCCCATACTAAGGCAGTTCAAAATATGAAAAGAAATTGAAAGGTCAGTGTTGAAAATTTTGAGTTATTAAAGTAAAAAGAGTTATCACCCCTTACAAAATTTACAAAAAAGTACCATATCGATGATATTTAGAGCTTTATAAATTTCACATTTGGTGCCTTATTTTTCTTAAATTATTTTTTGTATGAAGAAATACTACCATAGATAGGAAATAAATAACACAAACCCAAATTATCATATTTGTTTTCATTTAAAATGGGTTTTATTGAAGCGGGCTGTTTGAAAAGGACAAAATAAGAGGAAGTGGGTGGGGTAAATTTTACATGGCCGTAGAGCCAACTGTTGTTCACCAAAATGTACACTTTTTCTATTTTTTCATTCATCTTAAATAGCTCTTCAATACGAAACCATCATAGAGTGTTTTCATATACTTTGAAAAGTTCCCAAATTCATGACATTGATACACCCTTAACTGAATTAGCAACATCACTTTTTGTCATAAAACAGTTAAATATAGTTTTGAGAAGAACTTATTACAAACCATGCCTTATTTATACTATGATGAGGTTGACAGGCTATCTCTAGATATGACCAAAAATCGCAGTTAAATGCACTCGGACCCGTACACATTTCTGGTATTTGAGTAGGTTTCCCTGGTCAAACAATGCAGCGAAAGGGCCATTTTAAAAACAAAATCAAGAGATCTAGTTCTAGATCTAAAGTTCCGTCCATCCGCTCGTCCAGCTTTTCCGGAGCATAACTTCTAAAGTATATTAGCTATTGACTTCAAACTTCATATACAGATAGATCTTTATATTTTGACCAGGAGTGCAGTGCGCCAGAACCATTACTCTGACCTCAGTATTTTTGGAGTTATTGCCCTTTGTTATTTTTATCAAATTTAGGCTTGTCAGGAACATAACTTCCAAAGTATAATAGCTATTGACTTCAAACTTCATATACAGATAGATCTAATTAACTAGGAGTGCAGTGCGCAAGAACCGTTACTCTGACATCAGTATTTTTGGAGTTATTGCCCTTTGTTGTTACATTTTTACCCAATTTAGGCTTGTCCGGAGCATTACTTTTAAAGTATAAGAGCTATTGACTTCAAACTTCATATACCGATAGATCTCATTGACTAGGAGTGCAGTCTGCAAGACCCGTTACTCTGTCATCAGTCTTTCTGGAGTTATTGTCCTTTGTTGTTATATTTTTACCCAATTTAGACTTGTCCGGAGCATAATTTCTAAAGTATAAAAGCTATTGACTTCAAACTTCATATACAGATAGATCTCATTGACTAGGAGTGCAGTGCGCAAGAGCGTTACTCTGTCATCAGTATTTTTGGAGTTATTGCCCTTTGTTGTCATATTTTTACCCACTTTAGGCTTGTCCGGAGCATAACTTCAAAAGTGTAAGAGCTATTGACTTTAAACTTCATATACAGATAGATCTTATTTACTAGGAGTGCAGTGCACAAGAACAATAACTCTGCCATCAGTATTTTTGGTGTTATTGCCCTTTGTTGTTATATTTTTACCCAATTTAGGCTTGTCCCGAGCTTAACTTCCAAAGTATAGAAGCTATTGCACCCAAACTTCATATACAGATAGATCTTATTGACTAGGAGTGCAGTGCACAAGAACCATAACTCTATCATCAGTATTTTTGGAGTTATTACCCTTTGTTGATATATTTTTTATCCAATTTAGGCTTGTCCAGAACATAACTTCCAAAGTATAAGAGCTATTGACTTCAAACTTCATATACAGATAGATCTCATTTACCAGGAGTGCAATGCATAAGAACCTGTACTCTGTCATCCATTTTTTTGGAGTTATTTCCCTTTGTTATATTTTTATCCATTTTTTGAGTTGTTGCCCTTTGTTATTCTTTTCCAAGTTAGGGAGCACACATTAACTTTATCCAGAAACATTTATCTCTTGTGACAAGACCCCACTGGGGGTATGAATCACCATTTGTGATAGGTCTAGTTTGAATATGTACAGTCATGACTATGAATCGGAAGATATAAATTCTATATTTCATCAAATGGTAGCTTAAAGAGGCTCGCAACCGGATTTAGCATTAAAAATAGTAATTTGTAAATATATGTCAAATGCTTATATAAATGGGTAAGATTTAGTTTAGGATTATAAATTCTGTTAAAAAATCCATTTAAAAAAAAAAAAAAAGAAGAAGCCCTGGTGGGATTCGAACCCGTGACCCTCCATGCGGAGAGAAACGTGAAAAAATGAGGAAGCTCCTATACTACCTCGGCTACCAGCGCTCTCTATATTTATAGTAGCGAATTAACGTACTTCACTAGCGGCGATCGATAGTACTTTTACTATTTTATTCGTCTCGGGTTTATGTCTGAGCCCGTGTAAAGGAGCAACAACAACAACTATACCGTTAGCTAACGCTATAGAAAAACGATGGAAAATATCTTAAAAAAACTAAGATTCGGTGCCGATTCTTGAGACTTTTTTTATACGCCCGTCTTCAGACGGGACGTATTATGTCGTGGCGTTGTCCGTCCGTCCGTCCGTCTGTCCGTCTGTCCGTCCGTTAACTTTTTCATGTCCGCTCTCTAACTCAAACAAATTAAGTCTAATCCTTTTGAAACTTGGTCAGAACGTGTATGACCATAATATCTCGGTCAAGTTCGATAGCCAGCAAGATTGACCCAGACATTCAAGAGTTATGCCCCTTTTTGTCAAAAACGGGCATATTAGTTTGTCCGCTCTGTTACTCAAACAAATGTTTTTTAATCCTTTTCAAACTTTGTCAGCATGTGTATGACCATAATATCTCGGTCAAGTTCGATAACCAGCAGGATTGCCCCAGACATTCAAGAGTTATGCCCCTTTTTTCGTAAAAAACGGGCATATTTTAGTTTGTCCGCTCTCTAACTCAAACAAATTTATTTTAATCCTTTTGAAACTTTGTCAGCATGTGTATGACCATAATATCTCGGTCAAGTTCGATAACCAGCAGGATTGCCCCAGACATTCAAGAGTTATGCCCCTTTTTTCGTAAAAAACGGGCATATTTTAGTTTGTCTGCTCTATAACTCAAACACATTTATTTTAATCCTTTTGAAACTTGGTCAGCATGTGTATGACCATAATGTCTCTGTCAAGTTTGATAACAAGCAGGATTGCACCAGGCATTCAAGAGTTATGCCCCTTTTTTCGTAAAAAACGGGCATATTTTAGTTTGTCCGCTCTCTAACTCAAACAAATTTATTTCAGGCCTTTTGAAACTTGGTCAGCATGTGTATGACCATAATGTCTCATTTATGTTACATAACCAGCAAGATTGCCACAGACAGTCAAGAGTTATGCCCCTTTTTTCATCTAAAACGGGCATTTTTTAGTTTGTCCGCTCTCTAACTCAAACAAATTTATTCCAATCATTTTGAAACTTGGTCAGCATGTGTATTACCATAATGTCTCGGTTATGTTGTATAACCAGCAGGATTGTCCCAGACATTCAAGAGTTATGCCCCTTATTTTGTCAAAAACGGGCATTTTTTAGTTTGTCCGCTCTCTAACTCAAATAAATTTATTCCAATCCTTTTGAAACTTTGTCAGCATGTGTATGACCATAATGTCTCGGTCAAGCTCCATAACCAGCAAGATTGCCCCTGACATTCAAGAGTTATGCCCCTTTTATCGTCAAAAACGGGCATTTTTTGTTTGTAGCTCTCTTTCTCAAACAAATTTATTCCCATCCTTTTGAAACTTGGTCAGCATATGACCCCTAACTTTCAGGGTTCTTCCCCTTTTGTTTTTACCTTGATAGGGTTTTGGTATGACTACATTCTAAGATCGATTTGACGGGCGTATAATGTGCCCGGCTTGCGGTGCTCTTGTTGGACTTATGATCATATTTTTTTAATGTCAGAAGCCAAATAATGCCACAAATTTGCTTTTATTTGAGTATTTTAATTTATTTTGACAAGTACACCATCCGGTTGCGAGTCCCTTTAAAGCAGGCTGAAAGTAAAGCAGAATGCAGTATATTGCACCTTAAGGGGCGTTCTGCTTTACTTTAAACCTGCCTAAAGTGGTAATTTATCTTCAAAATATGAAAATATATGTGCAGGGTTAAAGTATAAACTGAAAGACATCCTTTTTGTTGCAGATAAAAGCCAGTCTGGACTTGGACACAACCAATGTTAAGGTGAATATTTGTTTACTTTTGAACTGACATAACCTGTTTTCTGTTCTATAGACAGGTGGTTGTTTAAAGCATGTTGAAAGTAACACGGAATGCTTGTTACTGCAATGGTACATATACATCCAGGTATGAAGCTTGCAAGGGTAACCATATAGCTGGTTCCCTCATCGAGTTTGGTACCTGGCATGAGTCATATTATGATGTATGAAGAACTTGCATTTTGTGTTGGAAGTTTGGTGTTCCTAAACCAAGCTAATGCGTTTATAGGCCGTAAAGAGGTAAATACAAAATTATTTATTGTATTTTCTATGCGATCTATTTTAAGATTGATATTATAAGTTACACGGTATAAAATAATTTAGGCAGGGTGAATTGGCTTGTATGACGGTTTTGGATTCCGAATTTCCTGAACGCGAAGGAAATAAGGAATCCAAAACGGTCATACAAGGCCATACAGAGTTTTTCCCGGTGTAAATGAGGATTAATTTTATTCCCAGCTGAAGAAAATCATAATGCCTGAGCTGTTATCTCTCCTTTTCTGAGTTTAATATTACATTTTTAGTTCACCAGAGCTTATGTCTGAGTCCTGACTTAATTTTCCATAGCAACTTTCGTCGCTATGGATAAAACGATGGAAAATATCTAAAAAAACTAAGATTTGAAGATTTTTCGAGAGGGTGTTATTAGACTGGTCATATTTTTCCAATGCCAGATGCACGATAATGCTACCCTTTTGTATATATTTGAGTAATTTCTTTTATTTTTTGCAAATGCACCATCTGGTTGCGAGTGGCTTTAAGAAGTCACATATTTGGCTATATCTTTATGAGTGTCTGTCAGTGCCATGTCCTTCATAAAATTTAGGTCACACTTGAAGCTTGGTCATGTGGGATCTTAAAGTAGGTAAAATCGCAAAACTATGGGATATGCCGTCAGTCATTGTGTTACACAAGCTGTTCTCACCTTGCGGACGGAGATATCCAGAAAAGGTGGGGGGGGGGTTGAGATTACCTTATCTGTCTGGACGGACAAGTCAAATTAATTGATGTTAATTAGATAACGAATCCATTGGGAACAATAAATGAACATTAATTTATTGTGGTGTTTCATGGGATGACGTAACGACCGAGTCTAGGATTGAAATGTTATTACTTATTAAGCGAGTCTTGGCGTGCTAAATAATTTTTCTATTCTAGCCGAGGTTTAGATCAGTTTGTCTCATACAACGACTAGTGACAGGTTCTTTTTCTCACATAACCAATAGTTTTAATCTATTTTAGCTCAGCAAAGCATGACAAGAAATTGTGTATGATTATGGGGACAGCAATTATCTCTGATGGAGGAATGAGGTAAGTTTTTGACATCTCTCTTTTAGTCGAAACTCTTCAAAAGTTATTAAAAAATTATGAACCAATGCAAATTAAGTAAAAAATCTGTTTGTGTCAAAATGTAGGGTTACAAATCTCATCGGATTTTAATGCAACTAGGTCAAAATGTTTATCTCAATTATAACTAGGTCATGGATGAATATGGGAAATGTCCGGTCAAAAACATGGTAACTAGATCATATCAGACAACATTTGTTAACAGCTAGAAGCTAAAAATCTTTTTAAATGTTGATGAAACTTGGTAAAAATGTTTTTTATTGATATCTAGGTCAGGGTTGAATGTTGGTTTTGTCGGGTCAAAATATAGGTCACTGGGTCAAATCATAAGAATACATTTTTAGCTCACCTGGCACGAAGTGCCAAGGTGAGCTTTTAGGACCGCTGGATGTCTGTCGTCCGTCCGTCTGTCTGTCTGTTCACAATTGGTTCGTTAACACTGTAGCTGCTACAAATTTCATCCAATCTTCATGGAACTTGATGACAATGTTTGTCATGGTGAAATCTAGGTCAAGTACGATTGTGGGTCATGTCAGATCAAAAACTAGGTCACTAGGTCAAATCATAGAAAAATCTTGTTAACACTCTAGAGGCTACAAATCTTATTGGATTTTAATGAAAATGTCAAAATGTTTGGCTCATTGATATCTAGGTCAAGTTTGAATATAGGTCATCCTCGGTCAAAAACTAGGTCACTAGGTCAAATCATACAAAACCTTGTTAACACTCCAGATTCTACAAATCTCATTGGAATTTAATGCAACCTAGTCAGAATGTTTGCCTAATTGATATCTAGGTCAAGTTCGAATATGGGTAATGTCAGATCAAAAACTAGGTCACTAGGTCAAATCATTGGAAAACATTGTTTACACTCTATAGGCTACAAATCTCACCGTATCGTCATGAAGCTTGGTCAAAATGTTTGCCTCATTCATATCTAGGTCAAGTTCGAATGTGGGTCATGTCTGGTCAAAAACTAGGTCACTAGGTCAAATCAAAGAAAAACCTTGTTAACACTCTAGAGGCTACAAATCTCAATGGATCTTAATGAAACTTGGTCAGAATGTTTTCCTCATTGAAATCTAGGTCAATTTTGAATGTGGGTCATGTCCGGTTAAAAACTAGGTCACTAGGTCAAATCATAGAAAAACCTTGTTAACACTCTAGAGGCTACAAATCTCAATGGATCTTTATGAAACTTCATCAAAATGAATGTCTTGATGAAATCCAGGTCAAGTTCGAATGTGGGTCATGTCCGGTCAAAAACTAGGTCACTAGGTCAAATTTTAGAAAAATCTTGTTAACACTATAAAGGTTGATTATGGGTCATGTTCAGTCGTTATCTAGGTCACTATAGGTCATGTTTTACATGGTGTACCAGGTGAGCGATTTAGGGTCATGGTGGCCCTTGTTTACACTAGCAGTGATTCTTTTACCTGTGCATCCTGAGTTCTGTACTCATTAAATTTGCCAGGGACTCATTATTTGAAAAGTTGCGCATCCCATGGACCCAAAGCTTTTCTGGCATTTATTAACACATTACTCCATATGATATAAGTTGAATTATAACACAGTTGTTTGCCTTTATTGTACTCTTCCACTGCCGTGAATAATTCTACAGTACTTGTATATTATGCAACATCTTTATCCCAGCAGATAGTAGGACATATGCTACCAATGCGTGAGACACCTGGTGGCTTTTAAATAAGTATGATAAATCAAGCATCGTTACTCTACGAAATCGTGCATATCAGTTACCTCCCAAAGGTACCTTCAGTTCCAAACAATCTCCAATAATTGCGTATTATAAACGTTAAATGCATGCCATGAAATTGTACTTGGTAAATGAAAGTACGTGAAACTTAGCAAATACTCTTATCTAATAAGGCTAAGTTAATTACCCAGAACTTTATCAAATTGAATATAAGCGTTAACCTGGGAACACATAGAAAAAGCTGTCTGCTTTTTTAGGCCATTTGTATAGGTATATAAGTGCCTGTAGTTTCAAACGAAGCATTATAACTTATTCTTTTTTAGCTCACCTGAGCTAGCTCAGGGTGAGCTATTGCAATCCTTGAATGTCCGTCGTGCGGCGTCAACAATTTTAGTGTTTACACTCTAGAGACCACACTTTTTATCCAATCTTTCTCAAACTTGCTCAGATGGTATATTGCCAGAAGAGTTCGGATGAGTTCGATTATAGTTGAAATCGGACAAATAGGTCATGAGTTATCTACCTTTGAACTGCTGAAAATGCCATATTTAACAGTGTTTACACTCTAGAGGCCACAGTATTTATCCAATCTTTCTAAAACCTGCCCAGATTGTATATGACCATAAGAGTTCGGATGAGTTCGATTTTGGTTGAAATCGGACAAATAGGTCATGAGTTATCTACCTTTGAATTGCTGAAAATGCCATATTTACGGTGTTTACACTCTAGAGGCCACAGTATTTATCCAATCTTTCTAAAAACCTGGCCAGATGGTATATGACCATAAGAGTTCGTATGAGTTCGATTTTGGTTGAAATAGGACAAATAGATCAAGAGTAATCTACCTTTGAATTGCTGAAAATGCCATTTTTAACAGTGTTTACACACTAGAGTTCACAATTTTTATCAAATCTTTCTTAAACTTGGTCAGATTGTATATTACTATAAGAGTTCAGATGAGTTTGATTATGGTTGAAAGCAGACTTATAGGTCGAGAGTTATCTACCTTTGAATTGCTGAAAATGCCATATTTAACGATGTTTACACTCTAGAGGCCACACATTTTATCCAATCTTTCATAAACTTACTCAGATTGTATATTATCATAAGACTTCGGATGAGTTTAATTTTGGTTGTAATCTGATCAATAGGTCAAGAGTTATCTACCTTTGAATGGCTGAAAATGATATATTTAACAGTGTTTACGCTCTAGAGGCCACAATATTTATCCAAGCTCTCTCAAACTTGCCCATATTGTATATGACCATAAGAGTTGGACAAAGGGTGATTATGGTTGGAATCAGACAAATAGATCAAGAGATATCTACCTTTGAATTGCTGAAAATGCCATATTTTACAGCGTTTACACTCTTGCAACTACAGTTTTCAATGGATTTTGATTATACATGTACTTGTACACAAAGGATGTAGCTATACATTCTCGAAGGAGTGAAATTATTGTTGAAATGTAATCATTGTGGCAATAGTTACCTGCCCTTGATATACTTTGAAATGCTAGAAAAAGGCTTAATTTCAGTATTGTTTAGGCTCTAGTTATCTGCCTTTGATGTACTCTACTATACTACAGTAGGTCGACAAACTTGAGTGGATTTAGAATAAAACGGGTGAAATTCAAAGGTAAAGCTATCAGGCTTCATTACAAATGGTGAGCGATATCAGGGCCTTCAGGCCCTCTTGTCACCATTGTCTTATTATTCACACCTATAGCTTTTATTGTGAGAAGTTTCATCAATTTAATTTCAGTTAAATTTTGATTCAGTGAGTGTTTTCATTGAATTGGAGCCGAAAACAATTAAGAAAAAAACATATATATCGGGCAAAAAAAGATCCTTCGGAGATTTCATTTGGTCGCATATGTCCATAAAGCAGGTTTGAAGTAAAACAGAAGTGCTTTAAGGCAAAATCTGCTTTACTTTCAACCTGCTTTAAGTTGTCACCTGTCTTCAAAGCAGGAAATAAGTTATAGGATATAGGGTAAATTTTTAGCTCTAGAAGCTACAAATCTCATTTGATCTTAATGAAACTTTTCTCAAATTTTTTGCCTCATCAAAATCTAGGCCATGATTGAATGTGGGTCATGTGAGGTCAAAATCTAGAGCACTATAGGTCAAGTTTTACATGGTGTACCATGTGAACAATATAGGGCCATCGTGGCCCTTGTTTTTAAAGTGTTGCATGTAGTTAAAGTTAGTATGTGTATCATATTTTGTCAATTTCAGAAAGAGATGATTTCAGTTTGGAAGATCACGTAACACAGTGGGGAAAAAAAGAAAAAGCTCAGGTAATACTGATTGATCCATTTTATGCGGCTCACCGTATATTCTAGTGTAAACATACTGTATATCTCCTTGTAGATACCCAGTATGACTTATAGTTGGGGCAAATTGTTTCGGTCCTCGCTGCTTGTCTGTCCACAGATTGAAACTTGACCATAAATTTTGAATCACATATGATCTATAAAGACTTCAATAAAATATGATAGAGACTTCATAGTTTGCATTTGGTCTCAATTCAAGGTCAACGTCATGTAGAGGTTATTTAAATACTTAATAGGCTGAATTTAACATTGGTCATAACTTTTGAACTTAGTAACATGTGATAGAAACTTCATAGTCGGTATGTGTACTCATCTGATAAAGCTCTTGATTTCAATACAAGTTTGGTCATGTCTGTCAAAGTCATAAGAGGTTATGGTAAAGTCAGGCATAGTATTGACTTCAAACTTCATATACAGACATACCTCATTGACCAGGAGTGCAGTGTATAAGAACCGTTACTCCGTCATCAGTATTTTTATTGTTTGTTGTTATATTTTATCGAATGTAGTCTTGTCTGGAACATAATAATTTGCCAAAGTATAAGAGTTATTGACTTAAAACTTAATATACAGATTATGTATATATCATTGTCTAGGAGTGCCATGCTCAAGAACTGTTACTCTGTCATCAGTATTTTTAGCTCACCTGGCACTTAAGTGCCAAGGTGAGCTATAAGGATCGCTGGATGTCTGTCCTCCGTCCACAATTGCTTGTTAACATTTAAATGGCCACACATTTCATTGGATCTTCATGAAACTTGATAACAATGTTTATCTTAATGAAATCTAGGTCAAGTGCGAATGAGGGTCATGTCCGGTTAAAAACTAGGTCACTAGGTCAAATCAAAGAAAAACCTTGTTAACACTCTAAGGACTACACATTTCATTTGGTATTCATGATAATAAGTTTTAATGTTTGTCTTGAAAAATGTAGGTCAAGTTCGAATGTGGGTCATGTCCAGTCAAAACCAGGTCACTATGTCAAATCATAGTAAAAACCTTGTTAACACTCTAGAGGCTACAAATCTCATTTATATCAAGGTCAAGTTTGAATGTGGGTCATGGCCAGTTAAAAACTAGGTCACTAGGTCAAATCATAGGAAAACCTTATGAACAGTCTCTAGAGGCTACAAATCTAATTGGATTTAAATGCAACTAGGGTATAATGTTTGCCTAATTGATATCTATGTCAAGTTTGAATGCGGGTCAGTTCAGGTCTCAAACTAGGTCATTAGCCACTAGGGCAATTCATAGGAAAACCTTGTTAACACTTTAGAGGCTACAAAACTCATCCAATCTTCATGACACTTACTTAAAATGTTTGCCTCATTGATATCTAGGTCAAGTTCCAACATGGGTCAGGTCTGGTCAAACACTCAGTCACTAGGTCAAATAATTGGAAAACCTTACTCATACCCTAGAGGTTACAAAACTTATCCGATCTTCATGACACTTAATAAGAATGTTTGCCCAATTGATATCCAGGTCAAGTGTTAATGTGGGTCATGTCTGGTCAAAAACTAGGTTACTTTAGGTCAAATCATAGAAAAACTTTGTTAACACTCTAGAGGCTACAAGTCTCAATGGCTTTAAATGCAAAAAAAATAGAATGTTTGCCTAATTAATAATATGGGTCATGTCAGGTCAAAACTAGGTCACTAGGTCAAATCAAAACCAGTGTTAACTCAGATCTGAATGATGCTTGCCTACATCAAATCAAGGTCAAAATCAAATGAGGGTTGTGTCTGGTCAAAAACTAGGTTACTAGGTCAACTCATAGAAACATCTTGTTAACATTCTATTTTTGATTGTGGGTCATGTCTAGTCATACATAATCTAGGTGGGGGCCTCCGTGGCCTAGCGGTATAGTCACTGTGACTTACATCACTAAGCTCCTCACCGCTGTGAGTTCGAATCCCAGTAGGGTCGTTCGGATTTTTCATGTGGGGAAGCCTTCCAGCTGGCTTGCGGAAGGTCGGTGGTTCTACCCAGTTGCCGATTTGTGCCTGTTACAGTGCATAAAGAGCTTCTGGGGTCTTCTTCCACCTGTGATTAGCTTGACGTCGCGATATGACTGAAATACTGTTGAAAGCGACGTAAAATCAAAACAAACAAACATAATCTAGGTCACTATAGGTCAAGTTTTACATGGTGTACCAGGCGAGCGATTTAGGGTCAATGTGTCCCTTGTTGGAATTACTTCCCTTTGTTGTTATATTTTATCCAAACTAGGCTTGAAGTTATTGCATTTTGTTAAAGTTGGGGAGCACATTAGTGCACACAACAATTTTATCCTGAAACATTTACCTCTTGTGACAAAACCCTACTGGGGGTTTGAATCACCATTTCTGATTGGTCTAGTTTTCCAGCTCATCCAGTGGCCTTAACTCTGTAATTCTTTGGAAGAGTGGAATGAAGATTTGGGTCGTGAAAATTAACACTTCATTTTTAATTATGCATATACAAAGTTTTATATGAATTGGTACAGAAATGTAGCATTGGTTTGGATCCAAAACTGTACAAGTCCCATCAGTGGCCATAACTTTACCTATCTTAAAACAACTCACTTGAAAAATGTCATGTCATGCACATAATTATACACTTCATGTTAAATGCATATGCAAAGTTTGATGTCAATCGGTACAGAAATGTAGAAGTCATTTGCATCAAAGCTTTTATCAGTAAGAAAAGCTCATAAAGTAGCTGTTTGTCCTTGATTGGTAGCAAAAACTTCCCAAAACAACCATGTGATACTCCCTCATTTCTCTGGTGAGCTCTTCAGGACCCTTTTGTTGATCTTTTTTATGCCCCCGGCATATGCAGAGGCATATAGTAATTGTCCATCCATGCGTGTGTGCGTCCGTAACAAGGTTAAGTAGATGTTACCGTTTCGTCTAGCATCAACACCGCTTACTCAAATACTTTGACACTTATACAGTTATTGCTTTGGACCATTCCCTATCCACCAATATCAACAAACCATGATTTTGACCTTGACCTTATTTGAACTTAGAATATTTAGATAGGCTATTTCTTGGAAAACTAGATTTTACCATTTCATCTAGCATCAACACAACTGACTACAATGTGTTGATACTTATTCGGATATTACCTTGGATCACTACCAATCCACCCATATTACCCAACCTTGATTTTGACCGTGACCTTGACTTAATTTGAACTTAGAATATTTTAAATAGGCTCTTTCTCAGTTAACTAGATTTTACCGTTTCATCTAGCATCAACACTGCCTAGTACAATGCTTTTGTACTTATACAGTTATTGACATGGACTATTACCAACTCACCAAGAATATCCAAACTCAGTTTGATCTTGACCGTGACCTAATTTTGACTTAGAAAATATTTAGAATATTATTATTGTCAAGGATGCCACCGGGGGCATAAGTGTTTATTGAACGGGCAGTCTTGTTTCCATTTGTTATATGCTCAGATGGGATATAGGCTCTAGGTGACCATTTTGGCTGTAAAATTTGATATTAATCCAGAGTCATAATGGCCCATATGGGACATAGTATTGTATGGTGAAATTTATCATATTTTATGCAATGTGTCACAAATACCTGGAGCCCGTTTCAGAAAACTTCGAACAACAAAAAAGATTGTAAGTCTAAACTTAAAATACATTTAATATCTGATTTCTCCATCTAATCAAGCCTTGTGACTAAAAAAACGACTCCAAACCGATGTCACAAGACAGCATTAGATGGAGAAATAAATAATAGTTGAGCATTTTATAATCTGACTTATGACAACATTTGTCGTATGAATATTTATGAAACGGGCCCCTGGTTGCTAAATGTCTGATTTCTTTTAGAACTTTTGTGTAAAATGTAAGTTCGTTTTCTGTTTTTAAGGCAAAGACCAGATAATGGAATATCTGAAAAGGTGCAAGCCACAGTCACTGTTAGCTTTTTGGAAACCCCAGCAGTATGTGAAAGCAAGAACAAAGCTTTTCAATGAAAGGAAAACACTGAGAACAGAAGCCAGAGCAACACATTAAAGAGAATTACAGTGAACAAAACATGTTTCTGAAGGGTGTGTGTGTGGGGGGGGGGGGGGGGGGAAGGGGGGGGGGGGGGGAAACACAAAGAGCATGCTGCTTGACACTTTTACAAGGAGTGTTTCATAACTAACGAACTTGAACAATAACTTGGATATAATAAGTGTGACATATCAGTGAAAAGGACAATTATTTACTATTGTATAATGCACGATAAGATCACAAAACTTGATAAATCACAATACTAACCTAAATTACCCCTTTCAAGAGCACTTGAACATAGCACTTTTCGTACATTTTGCAATAAGTTCTCAAAAAGTACATTTTGTTAAATTTGACTGACTACAATGCTTACAGTTGTTGCGTTGGACCAATACCAATCAACTCATACTACCAAACGTTGATTTTACCTTGACCTAATTTGGGCTTTAAATATCTTAAATGGGCTATTTCTTAGTTAACTAAACTTTACTGTTTCGTCTAGTATCAACACTATTTACTACAATCCTTGATACTTAAACAGTTATTGTCATGGACCAATTCACTGTTATTGCTAAACCTCAATTTTAAGTTTAACTTGACTTAATTTGGACTCAAAAAGTTTCAGAAGGGGACATAATTAAGTGTTCATGGAAACACCCTTGATAATATATTCTCAGAGCAAGTATAGCTATATTGTTGATATTTTACAAAATGATAATATCTCAAACAGTGTACCGTAGTTGGTGCATATTTGACAAAAAAATTTATGGACTTATTTAGAATAATAAAGTGGCTACAATAGGGAAAGAATCGGGTCTCGCAGAGACCCACATGATTAAAAAATGTGGAGATCGTGTGTTAGAAATTGCCATGTGGGCAGCTAGCCAGTTACCTGGAAGGGAGTCCTCTGTCGTTGACAATACACCCACCTCTGCACGTTAATAGAAAATCTGATGTTGATATACTTGTATCAAAGTTTATTAAAAAACAAATTACCAGTACCCTGGAGTGGGGGTCATCTGGGTTAATGTTGTGACTTATCAAGTTAATTTGTCTTCAAAACTATATGAGACAATGTATTTATTATGGGTGAATATCATCATGTTAATTTGCAAAAGTGATATTCAATGCCATCGTGGTTGTCATCTGTTGCTTGTTTCAATATATTGTCTACAGAAGTATTACAAGACTTGTTGTTTTCTTAACCTTCTCTTACTGAATATTCATGTAAAAATCTGACCCACAATGAACATCATCATCTGAGCTAGCTTATCATCTATTAACACATTCAAAATTTACAGTGTATTTGTCAAGATCACACTTGTCGTATTCAAACTGTGTAATCTGCCCGTCTGCTCGGTTTTTATGCCTCCGGCATCGACAGATGCGGAGGCATATAGTAATCGTCCAGTCCGTCCGTCTGTGTGTCCGTAACAAGGTTAAGTAGAATTTACCGTTTCGTCTAGCATCAACACCGCTTACCCAAATGCTTGGATACTTATACAGTTGTTGCCTTGGATCATTCCCTATCCACCAATATCTCCAAACTTTGATCTTGACCTAATTTGGACTTAGAATATTTTGAATAGGCTATTTCCTGGTTAACTAGAATATACCGTTTCGTCTAGCATCAACACATCTGACTACAATGCTTTGATACTTGTACAGTTGTTGCATTTGACCATTCCCTATCCACCAAACTTTGATTTTGACCTTGACCTTGGCCTAATTTGGACTTAGAATATTTTAAATAGGCTATTTCCGGGTTAACTAGATTTTACCGTTTCGTCTAGCATCAACACTGTTTACTACAATGCTTCGATACTTATACAGTTATTGCTTTGGACCATTACCAACTCACCAATAATACCCAAGCTCAGTTTGACCTTGACCTAATTTGGATGCCACCGGGGGCATAAGCGTTTATTGAACGTGCAGTCTTGTTTTTTTATACGCCCACCTCAAGAAGTGGTCGTATATTGGCATGGCCCTGTCTGTCCGTCCGTGAATAAGTTTGTTCGTTTGTCTGTTCTTCCGTCAACATTTTGTTTGTCCTCAGTTTTTCCAGAAAACTATTGAAAGGATATTAATGAAACTTCACACAAATGGTATATGCATAAAGATCTGAATGTGAGTCGAGTTTAGGTTTATTCAATTTTTCGTTACAGAGTTATCTGCCTTTGATGTACTTAAATATGCTATAGTGAGCTTGTCCGGAGTTTTTCTCGAAAAGCCATTAGAGGAATATTAATGAAACTTCACACAAATGTTAAAATCAATAAAGATCTGAAGCTGAGTCAAGTTTGAGGTTCATTTCATTTTTCGTTACAGAGTAATCTGCCCTTGATATACTCAAATATGCTATAAAAAGCTTGTCCGGACTATTTGAAGGATGTTGATGAAACTTCACACAAATGTTAAAGTCATCAAGATCTGAAGATGAGGGAAATTTTAGAATAATTTGATTTGTTGTTACATAGTTATCTGACCTTGATGTACTAAAATATGCTATAAAAGGCTTATTTGACAGTGTTAACACACTAAGCAACTACAGTTTTGAATGGACTTTGATTATACTTGCCCACAGTATAATTATTGAAGTAAAAGTTCATGAAAGGGTTGATTATTATTGAAATCGGATCATTGTGTCAAGACTTATTTGCCCTTGGTGTAAGCAGATATGCTAGAAAAGGTTTTGTTTCAGTAATGTTGGTGCTTTACCCCTCGACTACATCCACCAGTGAATAATTTGAGAGAAAAACCATTGATAATACATTAATTTGAATTCAGAATGAATTTTTTTCCTTTTATGTTGTTAGCTCACCTGGCACGTAGTGCCAAGGTGAGCTATTTTGATAGTTCTGTGTCCGTCGTCGTTCGTCCGTCCGTCGTTCGTTTGTTGTCAACAATTTCTTTAAACGACATCTCCGACGAAACTACTGGATGGATTTTTACCAAACTTATCAGGAATGATCCTTGTATGGTCCTCTTTCAAAGTTGTTCAAATAGTTCCGGTCTGTTGCATATCTAGATCACAGGAGCTAAAAATAGATTTTTTCAATAAAAACTTAAAAAATCTTCTTGTCTGAAACCACAGTACCCTGAGCTCAGATATTTGGCACAAAGCATTGTCTTCAGGTCCTCTATCAAGATTGTTCAAATTATGTCCCTGGGGTAAAAATTGACCCCGCCCCGGGGTCGTAATTTTACATAGAATTATATAGTTAAATCTTCAAACACCTTTATCTCTGAAACCAATATGGCCAGAGCTTTGATATTTGGCATGGTGACACTTCTAGAAGCCCTTTACCAATATTGTAAATATGGTTCCAGTCCGTTGCATATCTAGGTCACAGGAGCTAAAAATAGATTTTTTCAATGAAAACTTTAAAAATCTTCTTGTCTGAAACCCCAATACCTTGAGATTAGATAGTTGGCATAAAGCAGCATCTACAGGTCCTCTATCAAGATTGTTCAAATTATGCCCCTTTGGTCAAAACTGCCAAGGCCCTAGGGGTCGCAGTTTTACATAGAGTTATATAGTGAAATATCCTTCTCTGAAACTATTATGGCAAGAACTTTGATATTTAGCATTATGAAGTGACACTTTTAGATGTACTTTACCAATATTACTGAAATGGTTCGGGTCTGTTGCATATCTGGGTCACATTAGCTAAAAATAGATTTTTTTTCAATGAAAAGTCTTCCTGTCTGAAACCACCCATGTACAAAATATTTGGCCGAACACTTAATTTTCAAGTTCACCAGCAAGATCTCTGGGGTAAAAAATGATGCTACCCTCCCCAGGGGTCATGTGACCCTTGTGTTGGTTTTTCCAGGTGAGCGATATTTAGGCCCGCATGGGCCTCTTGTATATATATGAATCGGTCTCCTTAAACTGGAATATATGTTGTGTCTACTTAAAACTCCCAAATAATTTGAGAGAAAACAATTAATACATTAATTTGAATAATTTGAGAGAAAAACCATTGATAATACATTAATTTGAATTTAGAATAATTGTTTTCCGTTTATGTTGTATATATATATCAATCGGTCTCCTTAAACTAATATCGGTCACCTTAAACTCGAATATTATGTTGTGTCTACTTAAAAACCCCAAATAATTTGATAGAAAAACCATTGTTAATACATTAATTTGAATAATTTGAGAGAAAAACCATTGATAATACATTAATTTGAATTTAGAATGAATTTATCCCTTTCATGTTGTATATATATTTGATTTGATTTGTTTTTGATTTACGTCGCTTTCAACAGTATTTCAGTCATATCGCGACGTCCAGCTAATTACAGGTGGAGGAAGACCCGACCTACCGCAAGCCAGCTGGAAGGCTTCCCCACATGAAAAATCCGAACGACCCTACTGGGATTTGAACTCACAGCGGTGAGGAGCTTAGTGATGTTAGTCACAGTGACTACACCACTAGGCCACGGAGGCCCCCCTGTATATATATGAATCGGTCTCCTTAAACTTATATTGGTCACCTTAAACTCAAATATATGTCGTGTTCACTTAAACCTCTCAAATAATTTGAGAGAAAAACCATTGTTAATACATATACATTAATTTGAATAATTTGAGAGAAAAACTATTGTTAATTATTAATTTGTAAAAAAAAAAAAAAAAAAAAAAAAATTTTTTCATTTTTTTTTTTTTTTTTTCATTTTTTTTTTTTTTTTTTTATTTTAGGGCAGGGCGCGGCACCCTCCTAAAAAGGCCTAGCTGGAGCACTGTTAAATACATTAATTTGAATTTAGAATGAATTTATCCATTTTCTGTAATATATATATGAATCGGTCTCCTTAAACTTTTATTGGTCCCCTTAAACTCGAATATATGTTTGGTCTACTTAAAACCCTCAACGTCCTTACAAAATATTAGGGAGACCAATATTTTTGTATATTTTTAAATACTTAATTTTTCTAAAAATTTTTTTTACAAAAGCCCTAATTACAACTTAAACATGATTTTTGGAAAAAAAAACCAAAAAAAAACCTAAGATAAAAAATATATAAAATGTCTCCTTAAACCCCATTTTTAGGGACGGTCCCCCTAATGCCTTCACTAGGATTATATATATATATATATATATATATATATATATAAGAAATCACCTATCGTAAACATCTAACAATGTAAAAGTAAAGGTAAAGGTGGAGTTTATAAAGTCTGCTATTATATACATATTCTGCCGACTTTTACATTTACCTCCCTGATCATCGAGTCACAAGTCGGCCATTAACAGACAATATCGTGGACGTAATAGAGATACTTTACTGTACTCTAGGTCAAGGTAACAGTCTAGTTTCAATTTAGGGGTCAGTATTTGTTACCAGCAGGAGTTAACAGTATGTAAGCCTTTTACCATTTGTCAAAAAGTGTAGACATTGATTGACCTCAAATAGTGAATACTGGCAGCTGATCTGAAATGTAATTATTCTCAGAGCCATGAGTCCCAGTTTCTCTTTGCATGGTTCAAATTGAAAAAATCAAAAACCTTTTCAAAATAAAGTTGTTTTTATTTCGTATACGTTTTCCAAGTGCTTTTATACTTGAATACTCGTATATACCGTAAAAAAGAATGCGTAGTACATGTATCGGTTTTCTATCATAAATCTTTACAAGACATACTTATATTTTGCCGACTTATTTATTTATTGATAAAAATAATATGTCTCGACATTTTTTAAAATGATGCAGGCTACTACAATATATCTCCGTTTAAGCCATAATGTTCTGGAATCCATTTTTCCCCATAGCTTGTTCCTTATTTTAAAGACAGGTGGCCACTTAAAGCAGGTTGAACGTAAAGCAGAATGCACCTTTAGTCGTTTGCTGCTTTGCTTTCAGCCTGCTTTAAGCTACCATTAACCAGGAAAATATCTTATGGTACATTACATACATATGATTGTATAAATTAGTATGGTTTTCTTCAATGGAGGAATAAATTGAAACTTTAGTTTGCCGGTGTCAGGATCAAAGTTAACAGTTTGCTTTTTCTCCGATATCGTTGCCGGTTACGTTGAAAGTCCGGTGTTTGTATTTGGACACTGTCTTCTACTTAGTTGTCTCCCACGTGAATGAGACCAAGGCTTTTCATCCTGGTGTACCGTAGAGCAGTGATAGACCGCATCCCTTGAACTTCTGAAAGGGGTCTGGCAATAAGAACACACAGCATGTTCGATGTCCTGAAATCAAACAAGAGACTTTGTAGCCAACCCAATACATGATTTTGTAGCGTAACCTATACATCTGAACTGTACTTCATATAGAAACTTATACAGCTTCTGTGCAACACGTAGACATACACAACGTTTACAAAAAAGTGTTTTACGGTAGAATATAAGCATCATGGAAGTATTAAATGGACCTAGTCAATAGTGAAAAGCTATTTCTTCAACATGCATAGCTTATTTCTTCAATGTTTTATTTTATAATACAAAATTTAAGCCACAAATGCATTTATGCATGAACAAAAGCTATCTTGCACATGTTAAATCACAGCAATGTATTGTATCGCCTTTAATAGGCCTAAATGATCATGTCACCTATATAAGTGCATGTTTAATAACATATTTACACTTACCATTTGGGATTTTTCAGCACTTTAGGGGCTAAAGCCCTGAATAATTCCATTTTTTCTTAGTACTTCAATGTTGTTTGTATACATGTTGTCGTAGCATGTCCAATACATGTTGTCGTAGACAAACACTCCAACGTAATACCTAGTTAGCCCCCTGTGCGTTTAATAAATCCAATAAATTATGAACACTCATATAATTGTATTGCATTTTTCTTTTCAAATCAATTTCGAATATCTTAACTCCAAAATCGACTAGGAAAGTCGCTTCAAGACAAATTTTAGATTTATTTTTAAGAAAACACCGGACCGAAGCAAACACATTTCTTACTTACAAAATATGTGGGTGTCACTAATTAAAAAGAAGTACGCGGATTGGAATCAAGTTACTACCGCCGCTACTGTTTTCTCATCCCTTGACGACTATTGTGTTTATAGTGTGCATATCCGTTGTGTATTTAAGAAATAACAAATTCGTAGGTGTTCATTACCGTGCATTAGATTACAGTTAGGAGTTGAGATGTGGAGTCATTAGATCACGAGGCCTTTAGGTCTAATGCACTATAATGAACACTTATGAATTTGTTATTTTAATTCTATCGCGACTTTAATTATAACAATACGATTGATGTATTACGCGTATGGGGCAAATGGAACAGCGGATGGAAATGTTGCGTATGCAGTTCAATCTCGCGGCGAACTATACGTTTCTCAGAGTTCTTTGTCTATATGCTGTAGGTTTCGAGTCGTATTAGAATTAAGAAGTAACAAATTTTAGTTATAACGCGACTTTTATCATAAAAAAACTATTATGTATTACGCGTATGGGGCAAATAAAACAGGGGATGGAAACGCCGAGCAGTTTATTATCGCGGCATAATTTACGTTTCTCGGTATTCTTTGTCTATATGCCGTAGGTTTCGAGTCGTGTTAAAATAATACATGTTACGCTATGTTTCCTCAATCGAGCGTACGGCATTGCCGCACACTATAGTCTGGTAGAAATGAATGAATGACTTTACTAGGAGACTCGGTGGCTCAGTGGTTAGAGTGTTGGCATGGTAAGCCAGAGGTCCAGGACTCGAGTCCCAGTTGAGTCACACATTTTAACCCAGTTAGACATCATTTATATATTATTATTTGTCAGAAATTCTAAAACGACTACAGAATATATATCGTAAAGGGTGAAAATCACACACAGTTAAAACAACAGTTATTATTTCCATATATTTTTTAAAAGAGGTAACTGATTACAACATATTGTAATTGATTTAAAAGGGTCCAGTTGGAAAGTGTTCTTCTAATATCCAGCCTCTTTTATTATCTACTATACTGATGTACATGCTTGGTACAATGTTTGCAAACAGTTTCATATAATTGTTGGATTTAGATCGGATTTCGCATTACGCGGGGTTTGATCTCGAACCTATCTTATTTGCTCGATCGTTTGAGTGTTGAAAGCATACACTTGAGCATGTTTTAGCATAAATAATATATTTGTAATAAATGATAAGAGCAAAATGACGATACACTTCTCGTACACTAACAATAATACGTATCTATAGCGAACACCCTAAAGTTGCCTACGATATATTTGCTGTTAATTGTGTTTACGTTGTTGTTTTTGAACTCATTACTCATTAATCTCTGGAGCTTCTGACAGACAATGCAGTTTCAATTAAATATTGTCCATTATTGACTGTTGACGGATGTTTTCCTGTTTTCCTGTTTGAACCATCTATTAGGATATGCAACGTTCGCAAAGGGCAACTGCCAAGACAGCATTCACGATTTTGGTCTGGTCATCTCTGTAGCATTTTGAAAGACACCTTGACGTAAAGGTGCGGTGTTAACTTTCGTGTGGTAGAGCAGATGCTCATAGAGATAAATGTCCTGTAGTTTAAGATGGTGAAAAGTAATGGAGAAGTTCGCACAGCAGTCTTGGCCCTGAAATAAAAGTATAATGTTTAAGTTCCTTTGAGGAGAATGGTCTAAACCGCTAACATATATAAAGTACGTGTTTGTGTTAAACAACAGAAAAAAACATCAGTACTTGATTGCCATGTTCTACGTCATACATTATATGCCCTAAACATTGTTTGCCTGCCTTTGAAATGCTACTTTAACTTTAAAATGTACATGTATACTAAAATGAGTGTGAGTGTGAATTTTGGTCATGGGCAGGGTTAATTGAATTAAAAATAAAATTAGAGTAAGATATTGTAAGTGTAAACGTTAAAACATATTTTGTCAATTAGCAGAAATCATTCCTCAATAATATGCATATAGCGCATTAATCATTTTATGTAGCAGCGAGTACTCTCGTAATAATCAAACTTTAGCACATGGCTTAGAGTTATCGGCTTATCATATGCCTAAAATACCGTTGACTATATCGTGTAGTTCAAGGCTTTACACAAAACTGGACTAGCTAATAAACGGTTCATTTAGTCTACGCTTGCGTCATCTGAAGGCAGTTTCCTAGATACCCTCCGAACAAGCAACCGCGATAACCTTTTGTCTGCACTGTAGGTTTAACGATAAATAATCGAAAGTTACTTGAAATAAACACCAGCTCAAGGATTAAAACTGAAGAAATATAGGAATTTTACAGTAACAACAACAGACCAAGATGTACGTGATCTCGCTAGACCTAGATATATGCATCATATGTTATTTTTCTCGAGCCCAAGCCAGGACTAAATTGGCTAGACCATGGTTGAGCGCAACTAACCGACAGAGTTCTCGAACCATATCGCCTAGTCACACTCAACCATGGTCTAACCTATACGTATACCTGAAAACGATACATTGGTACTACGCAAAACGTTGACGCATTATTTTCTATCATTTGGTGTCTTGCAATATATCGTTGCATGCAACCCTTAGTAGTATAAAATGAATTATAAATTATTTGAAATTTAGCCATTTAATATATCAGGGGTTAATGCATTACGAGACAATGTGATTCAATATGTCAGAGACGGAATATGTTTGTTATGATACCATTATATAAAAAAAGAATATGCGTAAGTAGAATGATGTAGGAGTTTAGCACTAGTTAAAATAGAATACAAAAACGTACATAATTAGCTGTATTCCAAGTCCAATGTCTCAGCCATTTTGGTGTAGGTGAAGAAAGATAACTTCTAAGGTGATTACTGTGAAATGTTTCCTTCCAGTCAGTGTCCAACGAACTCCAAACTGTGACGTTCACAAACTGTGATGTAATAAAACAGCATATAAAAACTCCGTTGTCACTTGCTATGGATATTCGATTGCGGTATAACGACAGGTGACAACTTAAAAGCCATGTTTTAGTTTCTGGTCATTCAGTTTAAAAAGTCAGTTTAAGATCAGTTGGTTAGAGTCAATTTTATAAACACAATACTTATAAAAGCAGTAGTAATATTCTCGTTTATGTATTACGAGACAATGTACTTTGTGATATGCAAAATGTCGTATTGCATTACTTATATTGCAGCTGGTCACATGACTTCCGTAGTATTGTCAGTATAATTAATCATAATTAATATTGTTAAAGTTATTATTGTCATTTCTATTACTATTAATATTATTATTATTAGTAGTAGTATTATAATCATCCTCTTATTTAAGGAAAATAGTTAATGAGAAGACAACTTTCAGCTACTCTCTTTGGGAATAGTTATTCTCACCTGTAGACAAATCGCTATTTCAATATCTTCTGGCCCTTTGCTTCGGTTGCATTCAGCGCTCCCGATGGCATGAACAACTAGATCTTTTAGTGCACGAGTACTCAGAACATAACCAGCGCCCCCGCTCATAAAGCCAATCTTGTTAGGCTGATATAATGGAACAAAACAAATCAGAATGAACTCAGATAAGAAGTTTCGAATATTGAAAATATGTTATAGATACTCGAATGGTAATCGAATCAAGACGGTGAATTGGTGTTTTGCTTAGTGGTCAATTGCAAACAACTTCACACAAAATCAAAAGCAGAGTAATCAGGTGTATAACAACAGACACCGTGATCGTTGAATAACACTCGTTGTTTATTTGTCATATATAACTAGTTGAATAACTATGCAAATGAGGTACGCCACGACGTCGTATACTTGTGACGTCATTAAAATGCGTTCTATGCGTTCAATAGCCAACGTCTTCATTCCTTCATGTAGATTCAGTTATAGATTTTTGTGTAATTAATCCATATTAGATCTACATGAAAGTATTTGTTACTATATATAATAAAATAAACATTATGCTAGTGAACGGGGTTAATTTGGAACAACTTTTTCCTGTATATATTTACTTATTTCGCGCTTAGCATTCACAAATAACTTTTCTACGTTATCGTAAAATAGTAATTTTTAAAATGTTTATATCATTGTTAATGTATTCAATGTGTTTACATTTCAGCTCCTTTAAACCAAATTAACAGTACCTAACAGGAAAATTAAAGATAAAGCAGATTGAAAGTAAATCAGAGTGTGTGTTAAGGCGCAAATATGTTTTACTTTCCGTTTTCTCTTTTAATCCGCCCTCCCTAGAATATAGGAACATTATATTAATTTGCATATTTAAGTCGGTACAAAAATTCTTACAAAGTTATGTGTTAAGAAATACGTACGAGCATAATTTAGCAAAGCAGCAATATTAAATATGAATTGGTTGAGTATGATTGGAGTCTACCAACTTACATGTCTCTTTAAATGTTGCCCCAATAAAATGGACTGCATTGGATCTCTGGTGTACAATAGAAGTCTCAAATTTTCCATTATCACGTAGGTATCTACGTCTGCTTTCAGGTACCAATCAAACGACTGTTTGAAATATTCATACACAAATTGAAATGCAGCCTTCACCTTTGCGGGAAGCAACGATCTACTTTCCTGTACTGTGACGAATAACTTGTCACCCTGAATATGGGACTTGGTTGCAGACCCTTAAAGAGCAAAACATGCATACAGTTTATCGTCGATCACTTAATCAGCAATAATTCTAAATGGGTCAGAGATATTTAGTTAAAACGTTATACATATACATAGAATATTTCTGTATAGAAAATAAGTTTTAATATCATACAAGTTGTTTACATTTTTTAAGTTATAAAGGATTAGAAATGTTCTTGAAACATACTGCATATTTTTGAATATTCGTAAATGAGGGTAATTTAAACTTGAATACTACATTTGAATGTTCAGTGGTGAATCAGTCAAATATAAATATGCTGAATACGACGTGGCCTATACTTGCGAGCTGTTTCTATCAATATCATGCGCCGTGGGACCTGTTATGTTAGCCACATTCCAACTGTTTTACAAATACCTCAATGTTTGTTTTTATTTAAATACATTGACTCTTAAAGCCGGATTGTGTTTTTGGGAAACCTGCATAAAAACGGTTGTTTGGGATCCAAGTAGAACTACATGCAACGTGAATCTTTTACAAAAGCGGCTTCATCTAAGATAGCAGTTCGCCTTTTTTATGAATGAAATATCAATTAAATTTGACAAAGAAGGCCAACTCTGTAAACACAGGACTCCAGATAAGGGGAGTTTTTCGAGAACTAAACTCTTTATTTCTGCTTTTAAACCCATTGGTGTCATACTCATTGTATTGTCTCGAGACGATTTAATCAGTTGTAACACCAAAGCATTCGGTGCTGAAATGAGTGAGATAATGTTGGATTTGTTCAGTTTATTCCACTTATCTGGAGCGCTGAAATGAAGAAGTTAACCCTTATTCTGCTGCTATTACGTCTGTTTTGACATTGTCGTGTGCAATATTGATTTAGTTTAGATGTTTGCATAGTTTTGATTTAACAAACCTTAAGACGAGTGTCAAACAGTGTCAAACAGTTTGGATCCAGATGAGACGCCGTGTGACGCCGTGTCTGTTCTAGAGTCAAACAGTTTGAAAACTCTGTAACGTTGCGACCAGTAGGCACAGGGTTAAACTATGAGATACGGTCACAACGTATATATAACTAATCACTCTGGGTGACCGTGTACAATACAATACCAATAGTCCGGCCGCGGACACGTTTAACCTTGCTTGGGTTTGTATACAAACTGTGTTGGTGTGTTTTGGTAGAATTGACCCTAAGCATCAATGATCCGATGTATGACCGCAGGTCATCCTTGAGCATTTCAAGATAGCGTCCAAGATGTCCGCCGGCTAACTGTTAGGTTTGATTCAATAAGTTTCAACATATTTTTCACCAAATTATAGTTCAATTTTTCATGTGTGACATTATTAAAGTTTTAAATAGAAATAGAAATAATCTATAATTCAAAATGGCGTCCAAATGGCCGACTAAGTACGTTTTTTATGTAAAATAAAATACAAAGTATGTGCGTTACTTTGGAAGGCTACGATTTGCTCCAGTTTTTTCCCGTCATGATAATATAACTGTTCATAATTAATAATAAAACATGACACGATCAAGTTGGCGATTAATTCATTCTTAAATGAATTAAAAGAGACTGTAACCAGAATAGAGTATGCATAAAACCATAAGGCTTAAGTTTACATTGAGGTAGTTCATGCATAACGATGTAAAATGCAATAAATATTTCAGATTAACAGAAAAGTAGTCAGTCAAGTCAAAACTCAAATATTATCAATTAGTTCATAGAACCCAATTACCTACCTTTAATATATAAATTTCACTGTATTTTAAGCAAATAATACTGAAATTATCGTACAAAAATAAAGTTTTGTGTTTCCATTATTGTGATATTTGTCACCACATGTCACTTTTCTTGTTAATTAGTTGAATTACATGTGAGCTTCTTAGGAACAGTGAAATAAATTGGAAGAATGGATACCGATTATTCTTCTTGGGATGCAAGCCGCCTGAGGATGTGGTGGCACCTCTTTGAAACCAAATAACTGTGTACAGTATCTTTCAGTATACAACTATGCTCATTATTCCCTTTCATCAAGCCTTTTAACATGTATTTTGTGAGTTTCTAAGCTAGTACTGCTGCTGCAAAGAATCATCATATCTTTGAAAGATTGCTATATGAATACATGGCTACACAAACACTTGACTAAACAGTCTTTTGGCTTAACCATAGATTAGAAAAAGAAAAAATGACATCACACATGTAATTTTAAATATAAAAATTGCATATCTTTACTCCTGAATTACCAAAGTAAACAGAACTTTGGTACAGTTACTGTCAAATTCAGTCACTACAACAGTGGTCACCTTGTATTATAAGTGCAAAACTCTTGACATGATGATATATTCCACGGCCGCCGGCCTATGAGGAGTGATAGCCAAGATGATTGAAGCAGCTTTGGAATATGGGGGTTTTGAGATGTGAAGACGACTGACTGATGCGATTTTCAGTAATTGTGCGATATCTGAGGACGGGGAGGCAAATTAGATCCTCATACAATTGTTAAGAGTAGAGGTACTATTGATTCGTTCTTCCCCGTCTACCATCTGTAGCACAAGTAAACGGTCGAAATCAAGCCTCTGCATGTGGCCTTTGTTGATCTGGAGAAAGCCTTTAGATTCAATACCAAGAATGAATTTTTGGTTTGAGGAATGTGAATAGCATGTCAAAAAGAGTTTGAAAACCATTTACATGAAGCGGGCAGTACTACGAGAAGTTTTTTGTGTATGGTTTGCATTAGGTATTTGATATCAACCCCTGCTGTACCAGTGCTTGATGTTCTGCTTTAATAGTGTATGAGGCTCTGTCACAGGAGTCCAGTAAAGGTGTTCCGTTGGCGCTTCTCTACACAATTGACCTTTCTGTGATAACAAATTCACTGACAGGGTCACCCAAAAAGCTGGATGGAAGGATGTTATCAAATCGAGTTGACTCAGAGTTAACATGAAGAATACTTGGCTCATGATCTCAGAGTGGTCATTGGCTTGGTCTTCTTCGAGACTTTAGGGAATGTTCCTGTGCTGACTTTCAGATTGGAGAAAATTCAATTGCAGTAGTTATGAGACATAAATTGTAGAATTACAAGCAGTGCAGACTTTGTATGTCCATGACGTCAGGACTAAAATCGTCTTTTTGATGGAAGACCAGTTACTCAGTTAGGTGTCGATGGGGCTACGTTTGATGTCTAGAATAGCTACTGTAACATGTTGTTTGCTAGAAGAGGTTTCATGCTTGTCATAATCACATAACAGGAAATTTCAAAGAAAGGCCTAGCACTGTTATATCCTTTGAGATTCGTAGAATAGTGTTCAACTGCTGTTGTTAACTTTGTCATTTAATATGGAGGCTAAACATTAATGTCGTCTGCCAGAGACTTGCAGACAGTTTGCAGAAATTGAGCCTGTGATCAGTTGGATTCGTGGCATTAAACATGACGAAGAGGTCCCACAGATACAAGTAATGATATCTACAGTGATGCTCACTTATAACTAAATTCAGGGGACCTTGCAACTTATTTCGTCTGATCCAAACAACAACATTCCTTTGTGAATAGTTTGCAGATAAAGAAATGTTTACTTAAATATCATACTTTTAGTACAAAATTGATTTTAAAAATACCCCAAAACATAGAAAGGCATAGAAATTAAATCTTAAATATTGCTTAATTGTACCATAATAGAATAAATGATAACAAAAGAAGATTATTACTATTATTATTATTATTATACCAGATTTATATAGCGCTCTTTTCACACAGTGATTGTGCGTTCAAAAGCGCTTTACATGAAATACACATATGCACCTATACATCGGAAAAGACAAAATCACTACAATTAGATCTGAAATAAAACATGAATAAACATATAAAAGACAGTCCCCAAAACGGCGATCACATTACCCCCATCAATCAGCAACGAACCGACGTGCTAAGTATTGCCGACTGATATAAATAATGGTAGAGCGCCCAATGCAGGCCATCGACAAAACACAAATAACTATAATTAGATCTAAAATAAACAATAATAAACATACAAAAGACAGCCCCCAAAACAGCGATCACACTACCCCCATCAATCAGCAATGAACCAACCGGCTAAAGATTGCCGATCAATAGAAATAATAACAGAGCGCCCAATGCAGGCCATCTAATGTAACATAACTAGGAAAAATAGCATGCGACCATGACTTAAAACTCTATAGAAGATCAATGACATGGTTAAAAATGGTGAAAGCTGTCCAAGAAGTGTACCATAGACCCCGCCAGCTGGTTTCAAAAGAGATCAGAGCCATATCCCTACCATCAAAGATCCACCAGACAGGCATTGATCAACGGTACATCCCCAGAACAAAAAATTAGACCCATAACATATACAGAATGAACACAGCCCTAGGGTAGCAGGCATCTACCCTCTCCACCCCACACCCGCCGGACCTACATGTGCCATGGCTGAAATTACACCCTTACTTTATAAAAAAAACAAGATAAGAAACTTTCCCTGAATTATACCGCAAACCCCAAGCCAGTCGGTTTTAAAGAGATCAGAGCCATATCCCTACCATCAAGATCCACCGAACAGGCATGGGCAAACTGTACACTTCCTAAACTCCCATTTAGACCCACAATATATATAGCAAAAACATAGCCCGGAGGTAGCAGTCATCCATTTCCTTATGTGTTTTAATAATAAATATTAAAGAAGTGTGTTTTCAGACGTTTTTTGAAGACGAACTGAGCTCGCATCTCTGATGTCTGATGGTAGAGAGTTCCAGAGCTTTGGGGCTGCATGCATGAAACTTCTATCTCCAAACTTCACCAAACGACTTCTCGGCACAACCAGCGATACTGATTTACTCGCAGACCGCAACTCTCTTCGAGGTCTATACACGTCCAGCATACTAACAATGTACCTTGGAGAATCATTGTACATGGCTTTGTATGTGAGTGTCAGAATTTTGAATTCAACTCTATGTTGAACTGGAAGCCAGTGAAGATCCTTCAAGACTGGAGTGATGTGATTGTACCGAGGAGTCCTGGTAATGATGCGGGTTGCTGTATTTTGCACACACTGTAGTTTTCGTAGTGAGGTTTGGGGAATCCCATGTAGCGGTGAGTTGCAGTAGTCAATTTTTGATGTGAACAGAGAATTGACCAAAGTCTTTGTAGCTTCTGGAGAAAGGTACTGTCTAATATGACCTATTTGCCGCAGCTGTGCGTAGCTAGACCTGCACACAGCGTTGATGTGCTGTGTCATATCCATTTGGGAATCAAATCTAGCACCAAGGTTGTTCACACATAATGAGGGTTTTATTTTAGAGTTTCCCACTTGAACATGAAAATCTACGGGAACGTTAACCTTTTTTGAGTGGAACAGTATGACCACAGTTTTGTCAGTGTTCAGCTTCAACATATTCTGGTGCATCCATGAGACTATGTCTTTTAGACATCCTTCGACTTTTGAAAGGGCTTCTTGTTGACTAGATGTGTCTTTAGGCTTAAATGGCAAGTATAACTGTGAATCATCTGCATAGAAATGATGATCCAGATCATGATTTCTGCAAATTGAGCCGACAGGTTTTGTGTACAAGATGTAGTTTTTGGGGCCCAGGACTGAACCCTGTGGCACACTATATTTCATTTGAACTGGGGCAGATAGTTCTCCATCTACTGCGACTGTTTGCTATGAGATTGCTATGGCATACGAAATGTCATTTTTCCTTTTTAAGCTATCAGCCAAGTTGAAAAAGAGCTCTATTTTAGGAACTACGTCACCCCGAAAGGTAGAAAAACTCTACTTGTATCATGATGTAGTATACACATAGGCGACCCCATTTAAGTTGGATGACAAACCTGAAAGTGGTGCAGATTTTTTCATTCGGCGTATCCATGGCAACCGCTCAGTTTTACACCGTGTTTCAGGAAAACCTCTGTAAATTGGTGAATTTTTGTAATAGAAGAATAAAATTAGCACAGTGATGAAGCTTAGACATCGGATTTTGATATATTGAAAAGTTATGTAAATTATCTCATTTACATACTTATGAATATTAATGAGAAGTTTAAAAAAACTCATAAAAAAGAGAAAATAATATCAAAATCATACTTTCAACTAACCATTAAAGACACTCAAAGGACACAAAAGGTGCCAAATTTGCCTTAAAAAAATATCTGAACATTCCTTGAAAGAATGGTCTGGGTTTGATTTAAAACTATACACCGTATATACCCCAAATTTCGTTTCTATGACAACCGTCCATTTATAATACAGAAACATGGCAGTTCCCCAACTCGCTCCATCCTCCAGAAAATCCTCTGTAACTTTGTTACTTTTGGTGATATAGATATGAAAATTGTACAGTTATAGAGATTAGAAGTTTGAATTTATTTACTGTAATTGAATGAACTATTTATGTAAATAATCTCATTTGCATACGTATGAATATTATGAGATTATTAAAATCCTTACAAATGCAGGGAAACAATATTTAAAAAATGCTGAGTACGTAAAATTTGAACTGACTCAAAGGACACAAACAGAGAAAATCGTGATTTTGAATTATCAGAGAATATGTTTAGAATAATTGAGTGGGTTGGCGGGTCATAACCCTTCTGCTAAAAAATACTTCAATTGCATTGAATCAAACCCAACACCTAGTCATTTTACATCGTTATGCATGAACTAACTCAATGTTAACTTAAACTATTTTGGTTTTTATGCATACTGTATTCTGTTGACAGTCTCTGATAATTCATTTATGAATGAGTTAATGGCCTACTGGATCTTTTCGAGCTTTATTTTTTATTTCACATAAAAATGGTACTTTGTCGGCCATTTTTGACGCCATTTTGAATTAACCATTTTTTTATTTCTATTTTGAACTTTAATAATGTCATCAAAGATGAAATTGAACTATATTTTGCGGAAAATTCCGTGATAGCTTATTGAATCAAATCTTACAGTAAGCCAGATACATACTGATGGCCATCTTGGACGCCATCTTGAATATCTTGAAATGCTCAAGGATGACCGGCGGTCATACATCGGATCCTTGATGCTGAGGGTCTATTCTACCAAAAAACGACAAAAATATTTTCTTTACAACTCCAAGCAATTTTAAGCTAAGATATCCTTATCTGCTACCAGACTACAAGCTTTCTGAAAATGACTGTTTCAGCCTTGTCCGCTCTCTTACTCAACCACTTATTTTTGGATCTTCACCAAACTAGCTAAAATGTTTAGTAGTATAGAATCTAGGTCAAGTTTGATAATTAGCAGAATCGCATCAGGCAAGTCTGAGTTATTACCCTTGAATAATGAAAACAATGACTGTTTCAGTCTTTTCTGTTCTCTAACACAAACACTTTATTGGATCTTCACCAAACTTGCTGGCATTGTGTATTTGTATTAAATATATGTCAAGAAAAAAACGAATACAGTTGACTGGAAATCCTTCAAGAGGTAAAGGAGGTATGGAGTAGTCATTTATTACTTAATTATTACCAACACGGCAAAGATGAAATACATGCAACCATTGACAAATTATTTGGCTAAAATAGAATAAAAATTGTTTCTGTTACAGAGTTGACAGGGCTAAAATAAGGGTAAAATAGCAAAATTTTAATAATTGAAGAACCATAACTCCAACATGCTTTTGGGGATTTTGGTATTCATAGAACTGGACCAAGTTTTCAACCAATATTATTTTTAGCAAGTTCGGTGAAGATCAAATTAAAAATGTTTGAGTCAGATAGCTGACAAGCTTGAAGTATGCAATTTATAATCATCAAGGGCAATAACTCCAATATGCCTTGTGAGATGTTAGTATTTTACATGATTTACCTAGATTTTATTTCAATAGATATTGTTAACAAGTTTGGTGAATATATGATAGTTAACTGTATGTGTAAGACAGCAACAAATTCTAAAAAAAATATTTTTGATATTTGAAGGGTAAAACCTCAGACTTACCTTTGTGATTTTAGTAGTATTCAAACCAAACCTTGATTTTCTATAAATAAGCATTTCTAGCACGTTTGGTGACAATCAATAAAAAGAATTAGTGCTAGAGAGCAAAACATGCTGCAACAGTAATATTTTTACAAATGGCATATGGAAATGGCAAAAACTCAGACATGTCACAAGCAATTTTAGTAGTAATCTTAAAAGGCTAAAAACAGTCATTTTTAATACATAAAGGGAAACAAATCAAATATTCCTAATGCGACTTTACAGACCTAAATTTTATATAAATAAACATGTTCAGCCAGTTTGGTGAATATCCGATAAAAACTGTATGCGTTAGAGTGCAAAAAAGGACTGAAACAGTCATCTTTTCATTAATAAATAGGCAATAACTCAGATATGCCTTATACAATTTTAGTAGTAATCAAACTTAACCTTGATTTCATATCAATAAACATATTCAGCACGTTTGGTGAATATCAAATAAAAGTATATATAACATTCATTTTTAAATACTTGAAGGACAAAAACTAATGCCTTCTGCGATTTTAGTACTAATAAAACTGGGTATAGATTTTATATTTATAAACATTTTTAGCAACGTTGGTGAATACTCGATAAAAACTGGTGTTAGAGTGCAAAAAGACTGAAACAGAGATTTTTTTTAATAATAACAGGGCAATAATTCGTATATACCTAATGTGACTTTAGAAGTATTCAAAATAAACCATGATTTTATAGTAATAAATAATTCCAGCAAGTTTTGTAAAGATCAAATAAAAAGAATAAAATGTATGTATGTTAGAGGGCAAAAAGTGCGGAAACTGTCATTTTTAAAACTTAAAGGGCAAAAACTCAGACATGCAACATGCGAGTTTGGTAGTAATCAATCTGGACCTAGATGCTGTATTAATAAACATTTTGAGCAAGTTTGGTAAATATCCGATAAAAAGCTTGTGGTTTTTAGAGAACAAAAATGCGCCGAAACAGTCATTTTTTTATACTTAGAGGGCAATAGCTCCGACATATCTTATGCGATTTTAGTAGTAATTAAACCAAACCTTGTGTAAGAGAGCAAAAAATCCTGAAACAGTCATTTTTTAATACATAAAGGGCAAACAATCAGTGTAAATTCTAATGCGATTTTAGTAGTAATCAAAATGGACCTAGATGATGTATTAAAAAAAACATTTGATGCAATATCCGATAAACTCTTTATATTAGAGAGCAAAAAACGCTGAAACAGTCATTTTGTTTATAATTAAAGGACAATTAATCCGACATGCCTTATGCGATGTTAGTAGTTATCAAGGTAAACCTTGATTTTATATACAAAACAATTTACAGCAAGTTTGGTGAAGATCCAAATAAAGAGTTTTGTGTTAGAGATCAAAAAGTGCTGAATCAGTCATATTTTAATATTGAAAGGGCAAAAACTCAAACATGCCTCGTGCGATTTAAGTATAATCTTACTGGACCTATATTTTATATTTATAAACATTTTCAGCAAGTGTAGTGAAGATCCGACAAAAAGGATTGTGTTAGAGAGAGGAAAAGGCTGTAACAGGCTTTTTTTTAAAAAAATAATTCAGGGTAATAACTCCAACATGTCACATGACTAATAGGGATGTATCACCTACTTCGATGGCGACATGTACCCTTGATGACGACATTTTCAAATGGTTAATAAGGGGACATCTCAAATGATATATTGATTATCGGCGAAGTTTGGTCAGTATACAGTTCTGAACCTTATTAAATTAACAATTTTTGCGATTCGCTTGCAATTCGATGGCAACTCGCTTGCAATTCGATGGCAATTCTCTTGCGATTCAAAATAGTATATTTTGCCCTCCGGTAAGGTTGCCTGAATGGTGTATCTCACAAATATTCGCAGATATGCCTTCGTTGTTTCGATTCCATTTTTGTCACAACCGCTTCGGAAAATTCGCGTAAAAATATTCAAGCGTAAGATTCGCCTTATTATGCTTTTTATCCACATCTAAAACACGAAACATTCAATGTGAAATAGAAATATCTTATCTGCATTCAATATTTACGTTTGCCACTAAAACGCAAGTCGATGAGGAAATCCTGCTCGAGAAAATCATGCAAAACAGATTAGTATAAGCAGAGTTACAGTCAATCCCAACAAGTTAAGACGTTCAGAGTTTGGGGATAGGTAGTTGTTTTAAGACAGGTACTTTCTCAATGCAGATCTAAGCTAAAAATACAGACCGTTTGAAATAGCTGCTTTTACGCATGATGCGGCAATAAATAGTCCAGTTTAATTATCAAAAAGTAAACACAAACGAAATGCATTTAAATGTAGAAAATAATAACGTCTTGGGATTTATAAACATTTATTTCAATCTGAGTGAAAAACAGTTTGAAGCCTGATCAGACGCCTGGTTACCGGGCGTCTAATTTGGCTCCAAACTGTTTGCAATGGAAATAATAGTTAAAGCGTAAGCGCGTTTATTGGGAAAGAATGTTTCCTCCACTGTACGTCTATCACACTTAATAGATGTTGATAAGAATACATTTATACAGTAGATCCTGTTTTAAGCGACTATACATAATACATGTAAGTAAAAAGATGTATGTAGACTGCTGGCTTCTCAACGCATAAAGAAAGTAATGCGAAAAGCTCCATTAAGCCACTTTTCTGAAGTGTATGATTTTATGTTCGCTTATCTGTATAGGTTTAACTGCAGTCCAAAGTGTAGTCTTCTGTCCTTGAATACTTATAGATTTTGAATGCGGAATTGACAAAGTAGTCTATATAACTATTGTGACTAACTGGCAATAACTCTGGAGAAACATTTTATCAGGAGACACACGCGTTCCAACTTGAAATACATGTATGTATAGTGAAGAAACGTATAGAAAATGTAGTGACCTTTTTATTTCCTATTAATCATGAACGAATAGAGAAGCGCACTTTTTTAAGGTTTTACTTCCAAACATTTTTGCCCCCCTCCCCCCCAACCTCCTTCACGGATGATAACAAGAACACAGGGGTTAACACTTGGAAACAGTTTGGATCTTAAACATGCGCCGGATAACGCAGTGTCTGTTTTGGGTTCAAACTATTTGGGAAAAAATCATGAAAAGATAACTTAGTTTTTTCACAGACGATATCTTTAAAAGCAGACGATAACTTAGCATAAATGGTCAAAACACGGGTTTGTTTATATACTGACCACACTTCGCCGATAATCAATATATTATTTGAGATGCCCCCTTATTAATTATTTGTAAACGTCGTCATCAAGGGTACATGTCGCCATCGAAGTAGGTGAAAAAATCCCTAATACAATTACAGTACTTATCGAACTTGGCCTACATTTTACACCAATAAACATTTTAAGCAAGTTTGTGGAAAATCGGATACAGAATATTCGAATTAGAGAGCGGGCAAAAATGTGTGACAGTCTGACTGACTGACGGAGGGACGGGCGGAGGGACGGGCAGAGGGACGAACGGGCGTTTACTGTAGGACCACACGATGGACCTTAAGATGCGCATATATACTTATTCTCTTTGCTTTCGTTTTACCACCGTTCTTTTGACGAAATGTGACTCATTTTATAGCAATATAGTAGATACGGTCGCACGCTATGATGTTGATCCCAGCTGTACCACGTGACACTACTCCGAGTGGTAATGTTTATGTCAGACGTTCTACTTTCGGTTTGTTATGGTTTTAAATCGCCTTTTTGGTGATTTTGGTCTGTCTTCAACATTTCATAGATCAGTTTGGCCCATAAGAATGTTCAAGAATTAGTATTATTAACCGTTATTGTATTTAAGATATCAAAAAAAGGTCTGAAAACACAATAGGACTTTAACTGTTAGCAAACGGATTTTAGGAATCTATGCATACTGTTAAAGATACAAAAAGATAATTTCTGCGTCCCTATACAGCTTATGTAGTATTGTGTTTATAATATCACCTTCTATCAGGTGCATGCCCAGAAAACACTTTATGATTAATCTTCTTCACATTGAGAGAATCATAAAATCGACGAAGCATTAAATATTCTTCAGACCACATATGTAAAGCAGAAACTGCTACATATCAATATAATTATTCTTACATGTAATATTTATATACCTACCTACTTACTTACTTACTTATACAATTCTTCCGCTCGTTTGTCTTTACTTCGTGCATGTTTCTTGATATTATTTCATCTAAACAACTAATTGTTAATTTTGTATATTGAAGGCATAAATAACAATTCACTAGTTGGTGGTGCTATATAATATAATGCATTGCATTTTAAACTATCGACGTTATTGGCGGACATAACAGATCAGACTCGGGCAATACCGCACCTCATATCAGATATTTCTGGCAAGAACATCCCGAGTGTGTTTAATATATCGACCCGGATGGTAATGTGTTTGGATGTTTTGAGACATTAATTTTCTAACCCTGTTGTAAACAAAATATGGCGGCGACGAGTTTACTATATATCTATATTGTTGATATTTTGCATTGTATGGCATACACCAATATTAAATAATTAAAAGAAAGTACAGTTTTCAGAGTTGAGTGATTTAATGTTTGTAATCCTAACCATAACCCTAACCATAACTTAAGCTTGAGAGGATTGGGCATCCCCAGGCTAAGTTGTCCATGACTAACCAATGATGACAAGTAGCACAATTGAACAATATAGATAACGTATCCAGGCCATATTGTATGGAGATTCGTGCGGAAATACTAAAACATTACAGTAAAGGACACAATAGATGCCATCGTCGTAAGCGGCCAAAAACTCGAAACAGTGAACAAGTCCAAGTATCTCGGAGCACTAATGACTGACAAAAGATCCAAACTAGAAACCATAGTTCGTACTGCTCAAGCAACATCTGCACTGGCTAAACTCGAGGAGGGTAGCTGAAAACCGGGAGGAGTGTAGAAGAAGAATTTCTGCGACATTGATGGTGGGTGCCCCAGCAACCAAACGGTGTACATTATAATATCAAGATACAGGGCAGCGCAAATAAGTGTGTAAGGCCACGGTCGCACACGCATCATTATTTCTCACTCAATACAAAAGTTTCATAAAAGGACACTTGTCGAATTAGTCGTTTCCACATAATACCGTAACTGGATAAATTCCTTTCGGATACTTAATCATTTAAAGTCTTAGATGAATTTGCTAGCCAGGATTATATAGTTAGAATATGTAAGATTGTGGCTGGTTGTTTAGCAGTTTCTACTCTACTCTATAATATCAGTAATGCGACAAGAAATTTGAGAGGTGTATTTATTGAAATGTAAATATGTTAATCGAAGATTTTCCTGCTGCAATTGGAATTAAACTTACGAACTATTCAGATTAGTAATTTGAATATGTTTAATCATTTCTACAACGGATCATATTTACGTAATTCTGGTATTCCCACTTGTATGAGTTGTCATAGCACTAACATTAATATAAACTTTCACAATAAGCCGTTATACTCACTCACTACTCACGTTATTGAGCCGAATTCGTTTCGGAAATTCTACAATCAGCCATAACTCTTACACTTTATGTTATTGATCATATCTATTCTGTCTAGGCACTAAACCTCCCTATGCAGTTCGTATGTAATTCGTTATAGATTTTAGGAATTATTGAAAGGGTAATACTTTCATGAATAACATGAATAATATGCAGTTAAGTATTGTTACCGAACTAGTCTGAGGTGACATGTAAAAACATTCCCAGGACATTTCATAGTATTCCGTTAAGCGTTACTTAAGTAAAACAGGGTAATAACTGGTGTATGTCCGTCTGCCTGACTGCTCGATCGACAGGCGTATGAAAACAACAAACAATACACTAAAACACAAAAACACAAGCATTACTACTATCCATGGTTCTGATCGGAAATTTAATTTTTGAAAATGCCACATGGACTTCGGAAACTTGATTTGGAAAACCTACCATAAATAAATAAGGTTTTGTTACATCGCCTTGCCCATGTTTTATTCACAGCCTCCACTTCTAACACTTCCCTTTCAGTGGCTAGGACTAAACAAAGAACCGTTGGTATTTGCTTGGGCGTAGAGCTACCTACATCTCGTTCCGTGATATTTGGTTTGAGCATAGAAAATGTTGCTGCATTGAAAACAAAGAACATGTTCCATATGATACATTTAAATACGAACTACTGACTAATATTAAACGAATGAAATCAATGTTAAAGACTTTAAGATAACTCAATAACATTTTCATCTGAACGGTAAATAGTTCGGAGCCTGAATCTGAATATGACTGGCCGAGTTGCTTACAACAAACGCATGTATTGGGAATAAGCACAATATTCTCCACTATAAGTTTTGTAATTAAACCATACTTTACATTTAAAGGAGCGTGTAAATCGTTAGGACTTAAAATATAAAAAAAATATATAAATAAGAAGCAACAAGGATTGGCCGACTGTCTGATGTCAGCACACCAACAAATGGGTACATAATACAACTAATAACTATACTGTTACAACTTATAGTGGCTTACGTTCAATATTGATGTAGGCAAACCAAACAGATGCGGTTGATATGACTACAAGCATCGCACAGCATTTCCATATTTTCGTCAACATAATTCTGAAAATAAAACATTATTTCACTATACTAAACATAACGACGTCCTTCCATTTATACAATTCAATTAAGTATGGTAAATAAACACATAACATATACTAGTATGACCATTAAAACACATAAGGAATGTTGTAACACCACAGAAAACATCGAGGGTGTCCAAACGACAACAAACACACTGGAACATTCCTGAAGCACTGCAATATCGTATGCTTGAAATTGTCGTCTGCTGTTTTTCTCAAAGCTTCATAGTTGTGGACATGTTTACAGAAGAAATATAATTATGTTCATGCATCCAACTCATATTATAACTTAAAGTGCGCTTATATTTGGTCTACGGAGATCGTACGGCGGCCGCAGAAACGTGAAATCGGATGAATCTTGCGGCGGCTGCAGACATTCTACGGCGGCCGTGCGGAGGCCGTACGGCGGCCACACGACGTATCCAAATATTTCATATGCCTTAGATCTCGCTGTAGAATTATAAAGCGGAGTTATAACATTTTTTCATTCTACGGCGGCCGTAGAAATTACATGCCGTAGAGTGGTTCTGCGGCTGTCGCACGGCTGAGTACGGCCAACTAAATGGTCACTTTTCCAATAATGCATTTGTACATTTGTTAATATATGTTCAACATGTTTATTATCTAAAAATGGGTTTAGATGTTCTTAAATGCTGACCAAATGTGTCATTTGATCTCACGGTATAGTTGGACTGATATGAGTTGTGTGAACATGTATAGCAAAACAAAGTTGTGTGGCAGGAGCAAAATGTTGGTTGCAAAACATCCAGACATCCAGTGGGACTTCCACGGCTGCCGCAAGGCGGCCGAACGGTCGCCGTGCGGTTGCGTGGGTTTTATTAGAAATTACAGTTGTCGTAGAGGCGCCGTACGATGGTCGAAGGTTTTTTAACCCCAAAACATAAAAACGCACCCCGCGGCAGCAGCACCAAATGTGAGCGCAACACACGGTGAACGTAGGAATTCTGCAACGGCCGGGGAATGATTAGTCGACGTAGAAATAATAAGCCTTGAGACCGCCGTACAGCAGCCGTAGCAAATGTAGGCGAGGCATTAGTCGAGGGACTAGTTTTGTTTGCTAGACGTGTCTGTTTGCCTACAACCTTGCCCTTTAACTTTTGAACTACAATGTTCCCTCTCTACAACGGCCCTCCAAACAACGAATCCCTCTTTACAACGACATTCGCCGCTGCTCCCAAGAAAATTGTTTTATGCTTGCACTGATGCATCATCGACTACTTAAAATTGTTCTCTGCTGTATTTCTTACATAAAAGACATTTTGACAGAAACAAACATAATGACAAATGACAAACAGCTTAAATCCAGATCAGACGCCGCGTAACGCGGCGTCTGATCTGGATACAAACTGTTTACAAATGTAAAATAAGTTCCCTATAACGACTCCCTCCGAACAACGCACAAAATATGTGTCTCCCATTGTGTGTTCTTGTAGAGAGGGAGCGCTGTATCATGTAATCTGAACGCAGTAGGGTCTGGAGCTTTGAGCAGCATAGGTTATATCCGGAAAAGGTCAATGTCATTTAAATGTCAAATAAATCGAAGCTATTGAGCTCAGTTGTAGATAAGTCACGTGACATGACTTAACTTCAGCTGAGCTCTTGAGCTTCCTGCTAGACAAAGGTCAATGTAATTTGAAGGCGATCGTGGTCACATAAGGGGCCATAGTTTTTCACAAATAGACCCCACAACTATCTGATGTTGTTAAAAGGAAAATGCAAGCCTTGTTTGTTTTAGGAAATATATCTAGATATATAATACGTTTTGCTACGACTGATCCAATGTTGGCTTCACTCGTAAACTAACAGCACTTTTCAGAACTGTCAATGTAAATGGACCCTACTTAAAATCTAATATAAAATATGAATCAAATATATAGGAAAGTATATATTATTACATAGGTATATATAATCATCATCATCCAGTTTAGTTTAACCAGGCCATTGATTAATCCTTCTTATAAGGGTGAGGCATGGCTGTCCAGTCTGGAACGAAGTCTCCCTCTCCAAGCTTGGCGGTTTTGTGGGTTGATGTTTTCCAACCCTAGAGCTTCACGGTCTCGTTTTACAAGGTCCTCCCAAGATAGTTTTGGTTTGCCTGGACCCCTCTGTGTTGGGATGTTCAGGCATCCAATTTGAGAGATCCAGCTAGAGCTTCTCTCTACATGGCCAAGCCATTTTAGCCTATCTGATTGCAGGATCTCCGCAACGCCTCTTATGTGCAGTTGCGTTAACAAAGAGTCAAACGGGACATCTTCATCTGGCTAGACCAAGTAGATCCATCGTATCATCGCTTTGTCATTTCGCTGCATACGTCTGAGTGTATTTGCTGATACAGCCCATGTCTCAGATCCGTAAAGCATAACACTTCTTATACAGGCTGAGTAGACTGTTCCTCTGTTCGCAGATGGCAGACACTTACTTGTCAGTATGGGGAGGAGCTCTCTGAACTGTTTCCAGGCTGATTTACAGCGTGTTATTGTTGCAAGATCGCATCCTCCTCCAGACGACAGTGTGCCACCAAGGTAGCAAAAGTCTGTTACGATATTGAGCTTTTCATTTCCAGCCTCTACCTCTGTCATAGGCCTACCATCTGTTGGTCTGGCTGAACCCTCGCAACGTGGGCATTTGTACTGTGGATCAGGTCTGAGTGGTCCCTTGATTCCACTGCACTTCTTGTGGACCCGCTTTGAGCAGTATGAGCAAAAAATTGAGTTTCTTCATGTTCCGCTAAGGCATACTGCACAAGGGTATTTTCCTGATCTTCTCAGTGAGTCAAGGTTGGGACCAGATATCATTACCATGGTCTTGTCCATGTTGACTCTAAGCCCCTTCTTTTCCATTCCTGTCTTCCAGATGGTCGGTCGCTCAGTCAGTGCTTCCAGGGAGGTATCAATGCTAGCCAGGTCTTCATCATAGAGGAGCTCCCATGGACAGCTGGTGCGAAATTCCCGTGACAATCCTTCCAGGACGATGATAAAAAGCAGAGGGCTTAATATTGAGCCCTGGTGGACGCCTACTCCAACACCAAACTCGTCACTGTAGTCATTGCCGACACACACACGGCTTCTTGCATTGTTGTAGATTGCTTGTACGGTCCGTACAGTCAGTGCTTCCAGCGAGGTACCAATGATAGCTAAGTCATCAGCATAAAGGAGCTCCCATGGACAGCTGGTGCGACATTCCCGTGACAATCCTTCCAGGACGATGATAAAAAGCAGAGGGCTTAATACTGAGCCCTGGTGGACGCATACTCCAACACCAAACTCGTCACTGTAGTCATTGCCGACACTCACACGGCTTATTGCATTGTTGTACATTGCTTGTACGGTCCGTACCAGCCATTATGCAACCCCTAGTTTCCGCATAGCCCACCAAGTGACTCTCCTTGGAACCCGATCAAAGGCTTTTTCAAGGTCAACACAAGCCATATACATGTGGTGCTTTTCTTGCAGCTGTCGGATAATGAAGAAAGCGTCAGTGGTACCCCTGCCTGGCATGAAGCTAAACTGCATATCGTCAATCTTGACCTGCTGTCTGATAGCACTTTCCACAACTCTCTCAAAGACTTTCATGACTTGATCGGTCAGTTTCAGGCCTCGGTAGATACTCCTGTCCAATGCATCAATTTTCCTTTTGTAAATGCTCATGATGTAGCTTTCTTTCCATTCTCTTGGGATACGTCCTCGCGCACAACAGTTGCAACGAGGTCACGGATTAGGGCTACACTAGCCTTGCCTTTGGGCTTAAGCATTTCCCCTACAACACCAGATGGTCCTGCAGCTTTACCCATTCGCATCTTGCTTATTGCTTTTTCAATCATCTCAGTGGTAATTGGTGCACTTGGGCCCTCAACTGGGGGTCATCTGAGAGATATTCAGGGTTTCAGGGGAAATCAACAATAAGAAGGCGCTCATAATGTTGTTTCCATGCTACTTTTCTGGCCTCATCATCAAGAGCAAGCTCACAAGCATCATTCCTGACTGGTTTAAACAACTCACATCTTGATTTTCTTGGCGCATTTGTTTGGCCAGTTTGTAGCTCTTTCCTGACTTGGGGTTGGTGTTCAGGAAAACTCCTTTTTCAGCCTCATTCTTGGCATGGTAAACAGCTTGTTTGGCTAGGCGCTTTGCAGTGATGTAGGCTTCTCTGCTACCTCCAGCCTTCCAGGCCTTGAAGTATTGCCTCTTCTCCTGCACTGCTTTATCTACAGTGTCATTCCACCACCAGGTCTGTTTTTGCCATCGGTGTCTAGATGAAAGGCCACACGTTTCTGTTGCAGCTTCAGTTAAGCCATCTTTCAGTGTTTTCCATAGGTCCTCTACATTGCAGGATTTTTTATCCTCTGTCTTCGCGGCAAAAAATTCGGCAAACTCTGCTTTTGTGTCTGGGTCTTTGAGTTTCCACAGTTTTGTACGGGGCCTGAACTTTCGATTGATTTTGCGTGTAGTCTCTACCTTGAAATCACAGACGACGTGTTTATGTTGTGATGCACATTATTCGCCTAAGATAACTTTCACATTTGTTACATGCTTTCTGAAGCTGCGTCGATACAGGATGTAGTCTATATGTGTAGAATTCTCTCCTGACTGTTATGTGGCAAGATGTCTGTGATGCTTCTTGAATAGGGAGTTGCCTATCACTAGGTCATTTGCAACTGCAAATTCTAGTATTATTTCCCCTACGGCGTTGCATTGACCTAAATCATGCCCACCATGGACTTCCTCATATCCATCTTGATTGCTGCTTATGTGGCCATTCAAATCTCCATATACAAGCAGTTCCTCAGAAGCAGGGACAGTTGCAGCAAGGCTATGCAGCTGCTCGAAGAAACGATTATTTTCATATTCACTGAGGCCAACCTGGGGGGCGTAAATGCAGCCAAGGGCAAAAACTACCTTGCCTACAACCAGACGTACAAGAATAACCCTGTCAAATATCCTCTTCACCTCAAACACCTTCTCCCACCATTTCTCAGCCAGTAACACTCCTACCCCTCCGACACCTTTGTCATTCCCAGACCAGAGGAACTTGCACTGGGTGTCTTTTCCAGTAATTTTTCTTACTCCTTCATTTCTCCACCGGGTCTCCTGAAGGAATAGTAGGTCAATTTTCCGTCGACCCATAGTCTCTACTACTTCATTCGCCTTATCCCGCATGGTCCCTACATTCAGAGAGCCAATACGGAAAGGCACTGGGCGTTCGTAATATTTGCCATAAAGACAGGACCCTGCAGACCCACGCAATGGTCAGTAAAAAGTTAGGAAAGAACGTCATTACAATACTCGGCATTATTGCTTTACTAATTTATTAATCCTTAACCCTTTACCTGATAGCAATTACCCTATAGACGTATCTGTCAGGGATATCTATAGCCAGTATCTGTCTGATAAGAGTACACACTCTCACCAATACACCTAATTGAAAATATTGGAAAATTAGTTTGAATTTGACGCGTGTCATTTTCAAGCCCTATTAACTGCCTTTTTGCTTAAGGATAGCATAATAGTGTACAGTTTGAAGAAAATTTAATTCCCTTTCTAACGGTGTATTTTTCATACAATTTGAAGTATGAATAAGTAGAATGCCACTGGGTTGAAACGATACAAGTCAATATATTTCCAATCTTTTTTATTACTGACACTTAGATTTAGGGCACCTGTTATTTTCAAGTCCTTATAACTGCTTGTTTGCTTCACAAAAGCATCACTGTGTACTGGTAAAGTAGACAAATAAATTCTCTTTCTAACGGTGTATTTTTGATACAATGTGAAGTATGAATAAGTAGAATGCAATTGGATTTAAACGATACAATCAATATATTTCCAATATATTTTTACTTAGATTTATTTTACTAAGCCTATATACCGCACAGAGTAACGAGTTTACTGCTGTCTACAATAGACTAGCATTTTCAAAACCTACATCAAGATCAGACGCCGAGTAACTCAGAGTCTGATCTGGATCTCAGCATTGATACAGTTCAGATTCTCAGTAAATAAATACGAAAGACTCAAGCAGGAAACGTAACACAAACAATACACCCACCTCTCAAGCAGAACACACACACACAGTCATACCACAACAAACACACACAAACGCAATACCATTCCTTCATCTTCACACTAAATAGAAAACAACACGCAAGACAAACATAAAGCAAAGTGAATATAGGAGCCCGCCTTGGTACGGTCAGTAGCAATCAATAACCAACTATAAATTAATTAATTATTAACAACCACTGGGGGTTAAACCTGGGTTTAGGGGCGCCCAACCTCACACTTATCTTATATATTCACCTATAAAGACAAACAGTGTACATAAAATATAAACCCTGTTCCACAACCTCACAATCAAAAAGACCTCGGAGTCTAATCTGGATATAAGCATTGCTACAGCTCAGATACCGAGTATTCTACCAGAATCAGCTATAGTTATTTCTATGTCACTGCAAACGGTGTCGACCCTGATCAGGCGCCGTATTTGAGGAACGACTGCTAATCTGAGACTACATAGTTTGCAATGCGTGCGTCATACCTTGCATTTGTCTCGTTTTCATTTATTATGCATTTAGTCAAACTCCAGAATCTACACAAATGCATTTTTCTCACTTATTTTGTATTGAGATTGAACAGTTTCTGTGTAGACAAAACGCCGAGTAGCATGCGATCTTATCAAGGTCTTAAACTGTTGTACGCTTCTAGAACGAATTATTTTTCTCGTATTATAATATAAATTCAGACAGTTTGTATCTCGATCACAATGCTGAGTGACTCTGTGTCGCAACTGTTTGAAATCTACTAGAATATTTTCTTTCTTGTGAATTCCTAAGCAGCTAGTTTGAATATTGATCAGACGCCGTGTAGATTGGCACTGCATCCGGATCCTAACTGTTTTGACTCCTTAGAATAAATAAAATTACTTTTCATTATAGTTGTATACAAGCGATTTGTATGAAGATGAGACGCCGAGTAGTTTGCCATCTGATCAAGATCTAAACAGATTACATTTTTAGAACGAAATGTCCCTTCATTTAAATTCAGACAGCTTGGATCCCGATCATAATGCTTAGTGACTCGGCGTCGCAACTGTTTGATACATATTAGAATTTTTGTCCATGTGAATTTCTACGCAATCAGTTTGAATATAGATTAGACGCCGTGTAGATCGGCACTGCATCAGGATTCCAACTGTTTTGACACCTTAGAAAATAAATTTAATTACCTTTCATAATAGTTTTACACAAGCGAGTTGGATGCAGATGAGACGTCGAGTAGTTCGCCATGTAATAAATATCTAAACAGATTTACATTTTATGAAAAAATATTCCTTTCATATTAAGTCAGACAGTTTGGATCCCGATCACAATGTTGAGTGACTCTGCGTCGAAAATGTTTGATATATCATGTAATAATTTGTTTTCATGTGAATTCCTACGCAATCAGTTTGAATCTTGATCAGACACCGTGTAGATCGGCACTGCATCAGGATCCAAACTGTTTGACACCTTAGAATTATTCAATTTTTACTTTCATAATAGTTTTACATAAACGATTTAGATATAGATGAGACGCCGAGTAGCTTGGTTCTAATCAGGATCCGTAATGCTTCACAGCTCAGTTTTTTGTTTCATTTGTTCAGTTTGGATCTAGAACGAGACGCCGAGTTGCGAGATGGGACAGAAAAAAATGTCACAGACTTGCAGATGCGATTTACTTGATTGGTTAATTAGTTGATTGATATTTCGATCTACAACCTAGGATTATACTTACTTTTGATGAGCCGTAGCTTAATTACCCCCGAGCCTAATTTTTATTACCAGCGCATCTGCTTTGTGACGTAACGGCTAAGCGGCTTCCCTGTGATATTTGTAGATAACATGATTGAGGAGCGTGCTCTATGGAATTACGCGATTTCATTGGTGAACTATATTTAGATGTTGACCTCAGGAACAGCTAGAACATTTCGTGTGATAATTTATCTGCATATTTCATAAATCGACATAGATCGTACTTTCCGAAAAGTGACGGGTAGTGCGTGCAGTATCATATGCACGTCTTACGGAAATCACCGATCAACAGTAGGTCACACCTATTGACCTAAGCCTCTTTTTATGCAATTGTTTTGTGTAGCAACCCTATAATTAGATTTGGGATTTCGGAAGATATTTGAACACACTTTAAATGTGTAGACACCCGGACAGTATATTTTTAGTAGAAGAATGAGATTTTAGCCGTTAAAAAGAGGACTCGCTCTAACCCGCTCTCATCAGGTAATTGTTAATCCGCGGAAAGTCGCGCTTATTAGGGAATAGATAAAGTCGCGCTATAACGCTCCCATGAGAGAATAAGGAAACACGCGCTTACACGCGCGCATAAGGGAAAGGGTTAACCGGTCGATCGTAACCATAGGACCACAGGCAAAGAACTTGGATCCAAATGTAACGTCGAGTAACAGAGAGTCTTCTGTTTTACCAACTTTGAGTGACCTAAGTCGATAAAAAGATGGAAGAAGAGAGAGAGAGATAGACAGACATAGTGAAAGAGAGAGTGTGGTAGATTTACTAGATATAAGAATGTACAACAGGTTCATCTTTCATGACTTTTTACTGTGCATATTATGGAACAGGGTATGTGATGTCCGTGCTGCCTTAGTCCCATGGACTATCACATTTGGTACCACGTCACCGCACACGCTGTTGTCACCAGGCGTGCGGATGGTCGACTCCGTACCCTAGTATTCTCGCCCAAGGTCACTACCTCTTGGACGGCAATACTTAATTTGAAGTACAAATGCAGTAGTGGTAATTCATGAAAGAAAGCGAAAACCCTATCAAAATTACCATGGTCAGAATAGGGTTTAAATCAGCTGCTTACAATTGTTGACACGTTTTGAATGACAATGAGCAGATACTTATATACTCTATGTTTTGACCGGTATAATTACGGTGCAAGGCTGCCTGTTCCCGATTAATCCCGGTGATACCCCGACCGTCGCCAGTTATTTCCCGATTAGCACCGGTACCGTCCATTTCTATCCCGGTTGGTCACCGGTGAGGCGTCGACGTTAAACGGTGTTCACCGGAAAGGTATGATCCAGGGCAAACGTAGACCAGCATCAGATATATTTTGTCTCTCTGGGTAAATGAGATGAAATGCAAACGCAATGCAACACAAGTATATCATTATAATGTTGTATACTGTTTAATATTCGTTTTGATTTGAGTGACAATAAGTTTGCCCCTGATCTGGCCCCATACTGGTTATAGTTGACATAAAGACTTTAGGACGAAGCCAATTTTTTTGAAAAAAAATATCTCCGTTTTATTGCATCATATTTTCTTTATATGTACAATACGCTAGTAGAGAAGACGATTTTTTCCTCTTTAAACTTAGACGAAACGCAAACGATAGAACATAAAATGTAGCATTTTTATTCTTTAAAAATGTCTATGCTCGCCAACAGCCGAGTTGTTCTCGGTAGAGACCCGGACCTGCACCGGGTGTACCGGTAAATTAAGCATTTGCATTGCCCAGATTATGCCGGTTCTTTTTATCTGTCCCGGTCATACCCGGTTGTATTAAACCTTTTTAAAGCATCCGGTGCTACTTGCCGGTCTTAGCCGGTTCAAAACGGTTCATCCTGTACCCTCTCGATCGTCCCGGTGTCGCAATTGTTGTACAACCGGTGACTACAGGTCCGCTCAAATCTGGGACAGTGAAACCAGGGCTTAACTTTACAGATTAGACCTAGATATATCGATGTTTTATACGCGTACGGCATTACCTGGTTCAAAGTTTAAAAGTATATGTTAGTAGAAGTGCTTTTATCTGTGTAGTTATCAGAGAGGAGGGTACATGTTTGATCATCCTTGGCATAGGTCTTCAGCACCCAGTCAATCATGTCTTTGACGGCATTAGGTCCACTATCACTTAGCCATTCTTTACGATCGTCTCTTGTTCGTCAAAAAAAAAATTCAGGTGCCTTGGGATTCCAATCAAATCACACACCATCATTTTCCGAAGGGTAAGGTCCATTTGACTTCCATAATGTGGTATGGTTACATTTTGGCTGCAGGAAAACGTTACATGGAAATGGCGTGACCCATCTTCATTCCCCTCATCTCCACGTTCTTTAGATACACTTGTTACATAGACCACCCTCTAACTTGGTAGCAATGTAGATGCCAGGCTGTCCAAAATACTTCTCCAATATTTCTGGATCCTGAAAACAAAGTAGACTAAGAATTTAATCATAGATCATCAACTATAAAATAAAAATTGAATGTAAAAGATCTAAATAAATCTGAATAAGGGAAGATCCTTTGAAAGCACAGAAATCAAAGCAAATACTGAACATTGCAGACTCGGTTAAATTGAGTCTGTTCATGAGCAATACTGAAATATGCAACAGTGCTCACGCCCCCTAGCACCGGCTTAAGCGGAATTCAACTTTCAACTGTAAATGCGCCGAAATCAATGATTCCAAAGGACCAGAAAGTATAACAACACTGCGTCACTAAAACACTAAAACCCGCGTCATGAAATTTCAAAACCCGAAAATACGGGTTCATGACAAATGAAATCAATTCTAGATATTTGAAAAAAAATAACATAGAGCTCTACTTTCTTTTAGACGTGCCGATAATCTAGAGTTTACACTAACGGCAAATCAATAACACGTTTCGTAGTGCAATTACTACTGGAACTCATAAGTTGTTTAGATAACCCTTAAACTGTCACTAAAGCTGTCGTATATGCTAAATTTCTCTTCCACTTCAAAGTCACTCAAACAATTTAAAAATGTTGCCTAGTGTAAAAGAGCCTGGATCTAGATATGTCGGGTTACGAGGCGTTTCATCCGCATCCAGACAGCTTACTTATGGGACTATATTCGGGATCGTTAGGGTACATTATGGGTTACTTTAATATATAATCATAGATCTAGGTCTAATGGGTTTGCTTTCTGAATCTTATTGTTTTATTTACATTTGTGATTTAACAATCTTACATCTAGCTAGACTATATCATCTCAAGGTGTTTTCAAGGAATTTTGAAAAAAAGGAAAACTTCGTTTAGGCCTACAATATTCGATCTGGGGCCTATTTCCTGAACATGATTACAGTTTACGAGTCGCTCATCTTACAACAACATAATAGACGTACAAAAAGAATGTTTATTCGTGTACAATGAATGTCTGTGGTTACTAAATTACAAGTAACTATATATGACTAAGTGATTACAATGATTTATATTAGTAAATCTAGATCTAGGCTAAACTATTGCCATTACAAGTGGTGTATTTTCTGTGCAATTCTTTTTTTAGAATATCTATCAACCGAGAAATAGAATCAACCGAATTGAATTCTCGGTAGATCTAGTTCATGTACACATTTATAAAATCTAGATCTACTCTACATGTTGCAAATTGTTGTTTGATTAAGAGAGACAACTGGATCTGGAAGCTATGTTTTCATTCCTTCGTTAGCACACAGGTTTTCAGGCAAGTTTGATTGATGATGAAATAGCTGTGGATCGAATCGATAATATTGACTCTCTGTGAATAGTTCATTGAATTTCATGCTGGAATAAACACTGCTAGATAAAATATCGTTCTTATCGTCATATCACTGTATCCATCCTCCCATGTTAAACGTTTATTCCGTCCTCTGTGTCCAACCAGTGACACTTTTAGTTTAAACGTCAAAACAGATCGATCAGATCAAACAGACATGTGTTTACAACAAAAAGTAATTACGTAACTTTCAAGCGTCATTTATCGACGATGACGTCGAAAGACCACAGAAAAGTGTATTCAAGTAATACGCGTCGTTCTTCATGATAAACTAATTATGTTTAAAGCCGCATTGTGCTTTTGAGAAACCTGCATAAAACGGTTGTTTGGGGTCCCATTTGAACTACGTGGGACGTGATTATTTCACAAAAACCGGTTTTATCTAAGCAATTCGCTTTTTAAATTTTATTTATAATATTTTTGTGCTAGCACCAATTAAAAAGCCTCCCTTGTGAATGGAAAGAAGGACAACTCTGTAAATACAGGGCTCCAGATAACGGAAGTATTTCGAAAACTTAAATCTTTATTTCTGCTTTTAAACCCAATGGTGTCATACTCATTAAAAGTGTCTCGAATAGACGGTTTAATCAGTAGTAACACCATAGCATTCGGTGCTGAAATGAGTGAGAAAATGTTAGATTGGTTCAGATTACTCTCGCTTACATGTTTAGCTGGAACATCTGGATAACCCTTATTCTGCTGCACAGACGTCTGCTTCGACATTGTCGTCTGCAAAATGTGTTCAGTTTAGATTTATGCATTGTTTTAATTAAACAAACCTTAAGACGAGTGTCAAATAGTTTGGATCCAGATGAGACGCCACGTTACGCGGCGTCTTTTTAGATTCAAATAGTTTGTAAACTCCGTAAAGTTGGCACAGGGTTAAACACTATGAGATTCAATAACAACGTGCACATATCTTTCACTGTGGGTAAACGGTCAAATAAACTATAGAGAATGTATACCTTGAGCTTGCTGAAAATGACTGTTTCAGCCTTGTCCGCTCTCTAACTCAAACATTTCTTGTTGGATCTTCACTAAACTTGCTACAAATGTTTATTAGTATAAAATCTAGGTCAGATTTAATAACTAGCAAAATCGCATCAGGCATGTCTGAGTTATTGCTGAAAATGCTGAAACAGTCATTTTTTAATACATAAAGGGCAAAAACTCAGATATGCCACATGCGATGTTTGTAATAATCAAACTAAGCTTAAATTTTATATACTTAAACATTTTCAGCAAGTTTAATGAATATCCGATAAAAACTGTATGTGTTAGAGTGCAAAAAATGACTTTTTCATTAATAAACAGGCAATAACTTAGATATACCTTATGCGCTTTTAGTAGTAATCATACTAAACCTTGATATTATATCAATAAATATTTTCAGCAAATTTGGTGAAGATCCAATAAAAAGTATTTGTGTTAGAGAGCAAACCTTGCTGAAAACAGTCATTTTTGTATACATTAAGGGCAAAAACTTAGGTATGCCACATGCGATTTTAGTAATAATCAAACTAGACCTGAATGTTATATGAATAAATATTTTCAGCATGTTTGGTGAATATCCGATAAAAACTGTTTGTTTTAGAGTGCAAAAATGACTGAAACAGTCATTTTTTATAAATTAACAGGCAATAACTCAAAAACACCTTATGCGATTTTAGTAGTAATCAAACTAAACCTTGAGTTTATATCAATGAACATTTTCAGCAAGTTTGTGGAAGATCGGATAAAAGATATTCGAGTTAGAGAGCGGACAAAAAAGTGTGATAGTCTAACTGACTGATGGATCGACCGTCGAAGGTAATTGCGGTTGCACACGGTGATGTTGACTCCGGCTGTATCACGTGATACTAAGCCGTGTGGTAAGGTTTATGGCAGACGCTCTATTTTCGGTTTGTTATGATTTTAAATCGCCCTTTTTGGTGATTTAGGTCCGTCTTCATCATTTCATAGATCAGTTTGTGGGCAGTTTGGCCCATTAGAATGTTCAAACATTATCATTAACCGTTATTGTATTTCAGACATTATGAAAAGGTCTGAAAACACAATGGGACTTTAAAGCGTTGTTGTAATACGTTCTACCCATAATGCCGCTGTAACGCGGGGATCGGGGAGCTAATTGCAATACTATAAACTAACTATACTTATTGTTTAGGGTGTCATAAGAAATGGCCAGTATGTCTCTGGTGCATATTTTTTTTTGTTGAAGCCATTCGCACTTTTTGATATAATTGTTAATGTGCGTGTTCAAGTCAAAGTCGTTGGAATGGTGATACCGAGGTATGAGTTAGAGTCAACTTCTTTTAAGTATAGTTTGTCCAATTGGAAAAAGTGTGTAGAGTGTGAATTGAAATTAATATGTAAAACGTTTTGCGTTGAATAGCGTTTCCCATTTACTAGCTCAATATTTCTTGTGAGACACCGGATACAAACTCTGCTTCCGTTGAGTGGTCACTTTCAACAACAACTTCCATTTTCCTACCTTTTAGGAATTCATTAGCAATATGTGTGTGTGTTTTCAGTTTTGCCATATGATTTAATCTTAAGCTAGAGTGTAATATATGGGACCTTGTTGAATGCTTTGGAAAAATCTAATATGGCAATATCCATTGTGTTTTCTTATAAACGCTCTGTGGAATGTCTCGAAGTGCTGCAAGAAGTGGAGTTTTAGTAGAATAGCCAGAGTAAAAGCCATGGTTCAATGTGCTTATTTGGTCATTCTCATGAAACTATGCCAACTGCTGATTTCAAAAATCGTTTTTTCGACTTTCACTAGATGGCATACAGGTATTATCAATTTTAAGTTCAATATCTCGGATCCCTTATATCATAAATATTGTTATCAAATATTGACCAATTTTTTTTTAAGCGACCAAAGATATGACGTTGGATATTGTGCATGATTAATTTAAAACAAAACATGACTTAATAAATGAATAAAATGTTTATATGGTTGGCCTTGTTTGTTATCCAATTCACACCAGCTGTTCGACAAGGGGTTCTAGTTTCGGAATAAATTGTAATTTCTTCAATATGCCAGCAAATTCTCAATTAATAAACGGAAATACATTAGAATAGCTTTGACTATAATTTAGAAATTATAGTTTATATATATTATATTGTTTTTATAATTCTTTACTAACCCATCTGACAATTCCCAAAACTACAAAGAACTATGACAACATGTGTTAACTGGCCATAGAAGAAACCACAACTACCTGAAACACAATGCAAGAAAGTCCGAGAAGAAAATGTAATTGTCCCGTAAATTAGTGGTAACCGTCCCGTACATTATTATAAAATGGACATTTAGTGTCAGAAAAAACAACAAACAGGGGAATACTTGTCTAAATTGTAATAACGGTACTACCTCACATTGGAAACCGATAAACTGTGAGTTTAAAACATCAACAACATTGAAACTCTGAAACAGCTGCATATGTTTATGCAAGTCATACACTGATTGAATGCAAACAGTTAATTACTTCTATAAACACGAACTAACTTTGTAATGAATTGCATCTGTCCAACGTAATCTGAACTTACCACTGATAAAATGTCATAATTTCATGTAGTTACGTAGACCTGACTGTCCCGTAAATTAGATTTTGAAGTTTTTCTGTGCAATGAACTCGATAGTCGTGTCCGCAACAGAAACTATTCGCCCCGTTTTTCCTGTCGCTGTAGGTGGATCTATTCTGCGAAGCACATTTTCTCTCTCAACCCAAACAGTTTCTGTGTCAGACCGAGCAACCGTTTAAGTGCTTTCCCGCATTCAGACATAAATGTTACCAGCATGGTATCGTCGAATTCAAGCACTTTACTAACGTAGCACACTTTGTCATAAAAAAAATGAGTAAAGACGGATGTGTACTGGTCGACAATAATTTCCACCTTACATTTAGTACCAATTTGATAAATCAGAGTGTCCTGGTTGTCAAAGAACTCAACACAATATTCGTGGTCACAGCATTTGGACATATTAATGAATAGTTTTGGTATTTTCCTTTGATTTCAGAAAGCTGTTTTAAACATTGTATACGAAATGAAAGAGTACCATGTTATTCGATGCATCCATGTAAATATAATAAAGACGTTTAGTGTCTAATGAAGCTAATGCTTGCCAGAAAAGTGGCGTGTCGCACATACATCTCTCCCCTTGCGTCGCAGAAATTGACACCCGTGCGACACATCACCTTGTGCTGTCAAAGTGTTTGAAACCCAGGACAATCTGATAAACGAAAAGTGACTAGCTGGTAATTGATACATGATAGCTACATGCCGTGCAATCTCGTTTTTACAACTAGTAGTTATGTGAAAGAAAATAATATTTTTACTCAATGAATGCCGTTTAAACACTCCCCCCCCCCCCTCAATGCGCAACAAGACCGCTACATTGTCGGAACCGCATCACGGCTTCAACATTTTTAAAGTGTTGCGTACAAGGTCTAAAAGCTCCCATATTTCAATGAGTATTCGAGCCGTGATTTATGAACCCGTCGTTTAAAAGATTTAAACACATCACTACATCATGAACAGCAAGTGAGCTCAGTAATCTGTAGATCTGTGACAAATAAAGTGTACATGTATTTTAATAATCTGTGCGACTGCATATAAACAGCATTGGTGAACACAGAAATATATATGGAATATCTTACAACGTTGAATCAATGGGAAAGGGAAAATGTTGCTGTTTAATACCCAGTGCACTTAAATGCAAAACCCAGTACGCTAAAATCACTCCCCAGTACCATAATGACCACTAACTGACCATCGGTTTATAACAATATCTTGGTCAATCTTCAATCTACGTGGCTGTAATTTTAGTATAAACAATTTGATGTTCATCAAAAGGATTGCTAGAGTCACCTTTTAAAAATTCAATTGCATTTTTAAATAACATAACAATACCAGGAAACGGGGTATTTTATTTTTCGGGAGCACGTCGTTAATTTTGTGATTTGTTCCATCGTTTAAATTCATTGATGCATATATCGTGGATAGTATGCGTATAATGACTCTAAAGCATAACCTTTCAAGTGCCTGAACATAGCTTAATAAGAGAAACTGCACATATACTTACCCTTATCGCCACCATTGCAAAACCGGTATGTCAAAACGTAGCTCATTTCATAGCAATATCCGATGTACGTTTCCATATACTGACATACTATAAACTGTTCCTGACTTAATTCATATTTTAGGAGGAAATGAGCTCATGCTTGAGTGTACGTAAAATATTCCGGCAAATGGCATACGTATCTACAAACAATTTTAAAAATCCAGAAATGTTTGGAATTTGTTCTAAAATTTCCTTAAATCAGACCCTAATATGAGCAAAATTCTTGACGAAACCAAACTGATCAAAAGTAAAAGACAACTTCCAAATTTGAAGAAATTATTAACTAAAGCCAAATTCTCCATTTACCAAACAAATAAAGTTGTAAAGTGCGGAAGGTCAAACTATAGCCTCTGTCAACAAATTACAGAAAGTGACTCATATAATTTTAATGGAAAAAAATTCAAAGTAAACGCAAATATGTCTTGTGATGTTAAAAATTGTATTTATGTTATTACCTGTAATGGATGCAAAGAATATTACATAGGCCAAACGGGTGACAAACTCAGAACAATAAGATCAATCCATGCGCAGCAAATTCGAGATCCATCAACACGCCAAATTCCGCTCAGTGCACATTTAGACCAAGTTCCAATAATGACCCTAAATTTCAAATGTTCCCTTTCTACAAAGTACGTTCAACAAAGGCATCTGCTAGGTTAGTTAAAGAAAACTATTTCATAAAATGTTTTAAGCCGAAATTAAATGCCTAAAACTACTTTAGTAATACTCTTATTAAAAACTTTTAAAAATGACGTCAACTAACAAAACAACGTCAACGACGTCACCAACGACGTAATGACGTTATTTCCATTGACTACTCAGGAGCCGAAAGGCGAAACTAGTTTAGTAGAGGAGCGTAATGTTTTTATTAAATATTGTTTAAACAAAGGCATACTCTTCCTCTTTTTTTAATTCGATATATATATATATATAAACGGAAATGCAAAGGTCCGACAAAAGTATATATATATATATATATATAATTGTAAAGGTAAAAATGACTAAACACACCTTCTATTTTTTCTTTTTTATTACCATACGCGTTTCGCCTCTCGGCTCATCAGTGATTGTAATATATTTGTTGCTATGACGTGGCGTCAATGGTAACGCTACGTCATAAATGTGACGTCATAAACGTGACGTCATAACGTCATTTTAGTGGAACGTCATTGAAGTTCTTTTGATCAATTCTATGCATTTAATTTAGGTTGGAAACAGTTTATAAAATATTTTTCTTTTGCTAACCTGACCGAAATATTTTCTGAATTCATTTTAAAGAACGGGAACATTTGAAACTTGGGAATTTCTTTACAACATATGTCTAAATGTGCACTTAAAGGTATCTGCCGGGTGGATGGGTCCCTTATTTGCTGGGCATGTATTGTTCTTCTTGTTCTTAATTTGTCGCCTGTCTGGCCTATATAATATTCGTTACATCCATTACATGTTATGACATATAAAACGTTTCTTACATCACAGGACATATTGGCATTTACTTTAAATATCTTACCATTAAAATTGTATGAATTATTTTCGATATAAATATAATGACGACATTAAGGTGACCAGTTATCCTTTATAATGGGGGTTCAGGCGACCGGCAGTTTAAGGTGACCAAAAGCGGTCTCCTGAATATTTTGACATAAGGTTTCAGGGGTAAAAAAGGGTGCGAGAGCGTCGAAACTTTGCAAACACCTTAAAAACAATCCTCTTATTCATATGGAATTAACTTTTCTGGTCTGAAAAGATAAAGAAAATCAAAAAAATAACTTGAAATCTTGATCGCGTATATTTTGAAGTCCCTAAAATAAGTGTTTAAGGCGACCAACGTAAAACCTGATTTATTTCAGAATTTGACTATATATTGATACTTTCAAAGTTGTACTTTTGTTTTAGTGTCCGTCTGAGTTAGTGTGACGATGCTTGTCCCTTTTCTGCTGAAAATAAAGAAATCGAGTTTTTAAGCCTATAAATTTGTCATTTTAAAACCGTGACAGTGGACATATTCGCTAAGTTTCGGACAACTTTTTCTGAGACGCATCCATTTCACATCAACATCCGAAGGTATTCCAAATTAGCAGTTCCGCTTCAACGACCGCCAACAAATGGCAATATACGGGAAACGAATGGTAAGTTTTGACGCTTTATCACACACTATGTAGCATATATCTAGTAATTTGATTTAATTTATTTTTTCTGCAATCTATCTTTGGTTGGTTTGCAATGTTGTCCGTTGACGTGCACACTTATCGACGTGTCGGACTGTCCGGTCGTCAAACTGTTTATAACTACTGGTGGGTGGGGGGACGGAGAAGTTCCACTTGAAGTCTTGAGAATATCTGTGAGATAGGCCCCTATGTAGGAGGCTCTTCCGCTTTATGTAAAAATCAACAAAACGTATATTGTACCTGTTGAAATATAGAATGTTGATCTACATTTCTTTGAAATATTGGAGACTGAAAAAATAGAGCTAACACTCACATAATGATAATCATCTTTGTAATTCATTAGGCTTATTATTCATGATTTAGAATAGGTAGTGACAAGGGGTATGTGACCTTGCCTCTAATCTTTGAAATAAGTGAGGGTTGGCTAGGGCAACAACAACACACTATTTTGACTACAGATACATTTTATTGATGCTAATATTAATACTCTCGCATTTCTACCATATCTTATGGATATTCAATGAGAAAAACCAAAGAAACTTCAACAAATATTGGCCGCCAAACTTGTTTTCATAACAGCAATGAGAGTATCCAATTCATTCGTTTCACCGGAGCCCTCAGCGAAAAATATTATAAAGATTATCATTTTAAATGCAAAAAGGCAAATACATTGAAGGAATGTGAAGAAAAATTAGTTTTCTAACTGAAAATAACTAGATCTGTCATTGATAGGAACGTTATTGATGTATCGCCAATATCTGTTCATCGATCAATATATCGACAGGGGTGCGGAAATCCCACGTCCGTCTCGTACATTTTATGGCCCGCACTAATTGATTTTTACATTTTGATTGTCCGCGGACAAGCACGGATTCGGGATAATATTATATTTGGAAGCCTAAACGTGCCTTCAAATCTGACCAAAATAGCTATAAATTCAAAGAAATGGAGTTAATCTGCGACTTCTGACGTTTATGTTTGAATAAGGCGAATGTGTTCACTAAATAAGCTGATGAATAACTATTTGGATTTTTTTTTCTAAACTTGATTTAAGCCGGCGAAAAATTCCCATTAACAGTATGAACCACTGTGAAATAATAAAGAAAATGTTATAATTTTAATCATATGATGCTTCAACACAAATGAAACCGTCTGTAGTTAGGTCCGGTATTGTTTTGAAACCGAAAGTGACTGTGACTACGAAAAAAATAAACGTAAGCAAACTTTTTGGTGATTTTAAATGGTCACATGTCTGCCGTTTGTATCCCGAAATCGCTGATACTACAGAACGTCAGTGATACAGACCTGCTCAACCTGTGACCTCCAGTAAGAGGTCCTGCACTCTATTGCTAGATACAAAATATATTCTCACGGACCCCTAGCCTACCCTCACAGGATTGCTAGGAGTATGTGACCGTATCGCTAATTTCAAGTATTAGAGATACGGTCACGTACCCCCAGTCACTACCTTTAGAATATAGTCATGTCTGAAAAATTGGCTGAAATTTATAGAGTCAAGAAAATTAGCTTAACTCACTTGATTCTCGGTATCACAGTAACGTAACAGATAAGGGACCGCCTAAGCACTCTGTGAATGCAATGCCCTGGCTAAAGCCCCGATCTCAATGTCCCGGTGCTGGCCCCGGTACGTCCCGGTTGAGATAGCCGGTGGACTTGGATGAGCCGGGGCGGTTTTTATGAAAAAATAAATTGCGATCTCACATTTCCGGTGTCTCCCCTGGTGGAGCACCGGTTATGAAGCCGGACCTTCCTGGTGAGTTCCCAGTTTGGCCTGGCATAGTTACGGTGCAGGGCCGGTCTGTTCCCGGTTAACCCCGGTATAATAATAACACGGTGTAATTACCCCGGCCATCGCCGGTGGTATCCGGATGACCACCGGTGTCGTCCCGATCAACCCCGGTTGTTCACCGGTGACGTTCCGGCGTTACCCGGTGTTCGCCGGAAAGGACATAAACGGGGGCGGACGTGAATTAGTATCAATTCTCTTTTGTCTCTCGGGGTATATGAGATGAAATACAAAGGAAATGCAATAAAATAGAACAAAATAATGTTGTAGACTGTTCAAACTTCATTTTAATATGAGTTTCAAACAGTTTGCCCGGCGTCTGATCTGGTTACATACTGTTTGTTACAATGTAGTGGACATAAAGACTTTAGCCTGAAGCCGTTTATTTATAGAGAAAAACTTTCGTTTTTAAATATTAGATTTACCCTATACAATAGAGAGTCCTGACGATATTATTTCCTATTTAAACACAGATGAAACAGAAACGCTAAAAATAAAATGTAGTAATCTGCATTTTTTTTAAAAAAAATCAAATTGATCCTCGCATATTATATGGTGACAGGGTGACCCCCGGTTGTATTAAACATTTTAAAGCATCCAGGGAAGTTAGCCGGTGGAAGCTGGTCGATCCAGGATCGAGCTGGTCGTCCCAGGCGCCGCCAAGGTTGTACTCTCGGTGACTGCCGGTTTGCTAAACCGGGACTCATGGGGACCCAAACCTGGACAGCGAGATCGTGGCTTAAGCATCAGCTACGGGCTAATCCTAGCGTATTACAGTCGGTTTTTTTTGCTGTTTACTGAATTAGCAACATCACTTTTTGTCATAAAACAGTTAAATATAGATTTGAGAAGAACTTATTACAAACCATGCCTCATGTATACTATGATGAGGTTGACAGGCTATCTCTAGATATGACCAAAAATCGCAGTTAAATGCACTCGGACCCGTACACATTTCTGGTATTTGAGTAGGTGTCCCTGGTCAAACAATGCAGCGAAAGGGCCATTTTAACAAAATCAAGAGATCTAGTTCTGGATCTAAAGTTATGCAAGAATGAAGAGAAAAAATATTTGGACTTTGTTTGCCTGGTAAACTGTAGAGTTGCTCTAGATCAGTTTTCACCGCAGATCTGCTTGACTTTGTTCTTGGTAAAATTAAGTTTCAACATTATTGAACTATTGATTTATAGAAATGGCGAATACGGTCAGTATTGTCGCATATTTTTAATGTTATGTCCTTTTTCATTCATAGTCTATTATATGTGTTGATGAATTTGAACAGTTTATTTCCATTTTAAGGGTAAATAACCAAGGACACCCACTTTTATTATAAATGTTTTACTCCAAAGGATATAGCTTAAAACCGTTCTAAAACACTTTTATGACCGTTATTTGCAAAACCCCACTTCTCAATCGAACCTACCAAAATAACAGATTCTATCGAGACCCAAGTATGACTTCATCAAAATAAATAATAAGTATTGCATTGCGACTTTTTTGTGTAATTATTGTTGGTCACCCCTGAAAACTGCTGTTCTACTGAAGCTTTTCAGATGGAAAGAGCTTGACAAGTGGAAGTGTATTGCACAAGGGTCATAACTCTTGTAGGAATATTGTGAGAGTTGTTCCCCTTTTCAACATTTTCTTTTCATGCAGATGTATTCTGTTTAACTGAAGATTTTGAAATGAAATTTCTTTACGGCAAGAGAATGTTCTACTGATGCTTGCTGGCAGGTGACACACATGTTCCGAGGAACCCATCTATTTTGTAATCCAGATCACACTCGACACTACGCCTCTCCTGTGATCTGGATTACACAACCAACTGGAACTAATTCGATCAAGGCCTTGGATCACAGAATGTGGTGATATTCGCTGCATATATAGATGCAGAGGGCGAGGCATATAGTATAGTTATAGACCTGTCTAGTCGTGTAACAATACAGTGAAAACCCTATTGCAATACATTACAATACAGAGGAACCGTATTGCAATATATTGTGGCAACTTGTAAGTACTAAAACTAGATAGAAATTAGCCTTGAAAACTTACTTATAGCATTGAAAGGGTAAAGTAGTGCTTTTAACATTTACCTCATAGCCTGTAAATGAGGTTTGAAGGCATGCGACCGCTTAAAGCAGGTTGAAAGTAAAGCAGAATACGCCCTAAGACACATTTGCTTTACTTCCAACCTGCTTAAAGTCACTACTTGCTAATGTATAAGTAATATTTTTAATTGTTCGTGTTCATGCCTGTATAATCTTAAACTATTTTCTTTGGCGGAGGGAATAAATTAAAATGCGCCAAAAGGCGCTTCTATCAGGTAAAGGGTTAAATACAAGAGAGAGTCTAAATTAACATAGACATTTGTTGTGAATGTTATAATTGTCACAGCATTACATTTAAATAAACAAGGCATCGGATCCTCTCTCGTATAATTATGCTCAAATGATATAAAGAATATTGCAATACGCAAAACCTGTATTGCAATGAGGCGTATTCGTAACTAGGTTAACTAGATTTTACTGTTATGTCTAGCACCAATACTGCCTACTCAAATGCTTAGTTACAGACAATACTAACTCACTCATATTACCCAACCTCAATTTAACCTTGACTTGACCTAATTTGGACTCCTAATATATTGCTGATTACTACCTACGGCCAATAATACCATCAACTTAGGCATTGATTTTTAATGACTAAGTGATGTTATAATTATGGTAATTTTATATCATCATTGAACAAATAAAATAATAAAGGGGCATGCCGATGACTACCTACCGCCAATAATGCCCAGTTTGAGGGGAGGGGGGTATACTGGAGTCACCATGTCCGTCCGTCCGCTCGTCCGGCTTGTCCGGAGCATAACTTCTAAAGTATAACAGCTATTGACTTCAAACTTCATATACAGAAAGGTCTTATTGACCAGGAGTGCAGTGCGCAAGAACCATTACTCTGACGTCCGTATATTTGGAGTTATTGCCCTTTGTTATTTTTATCATATTTAGGCTTGTCCGGAGCATTACTTTCAAAGTATAAGAGCTATTGACTTCAAACTTCATATACTGATAGATCTCATTGACTAGGAGTGCAGTGTGCAAGAACCGTTACTCTGTCATCAGTATTTTTGGAGTTATTGCCCTTTGTTGTTAAATTTTTTCCCAATTTAAGCTTGTCCGGAGCATAACTTCCAAAGTATAAGAGCTATTGACTTTAAACTTCATATAAAGATAGATCTCATTGACTTAGAGTGCAGGGCGCAAGAACCGTTACTCTGTCATCAGTATTTTTGGAGTTATTGTCCTTTGTTGTTATATTTTTACCCAATTTAGGCTTGTCCGGATTATATCTTCTAAAGTATAAAAGCTATTGACTTCAAACTTCATATACAGATAGATCTCATTGACTAGGAGTGCAGTGCGCAAGATCCGTTACTCTGTCATCAGTATTTTTGGAGTTATTGCCCTTTGTTGTTATATTTGTACCCAATTTAGGCTTGTCCGGAGCATAACTTCCAAAGTATAAGAGCTATTGACTTCAAACTTCATATACAGATAGATCTTATTAACAAGGAGTACAGTGCATAGGAGCAATAACTTTGCCATCAGTAATTTTGGAGTTATTGCCCTTTGTTGTTATATTTTTACCCAATTTAGGCTTGTCCGGAGCATAACTTCCAAAGTATAAGAGCTATTGACTTCAAACTTCATATACAGATAGATCTTATTTACAAGGAGTGCAGTGCACAAGAACAATAACTCTGCCATCAGTATTTTTGGAGTTATTGCCCTTTGTTGTTATATTTTTACCCAATTTAGGCTTGTCCGGAGCATAACTTCCAAAGTATAAGAGCTATTGACCCAAAACGTCATATACAGATAGATCTTAATGACTAGGAGTGCAGTGCATAAGAACCATAACTCTATCATTAGTATTTTTGGAGTTATTGCGCTTTGTTATATTTTTTATCCAATTTAGGCTTGTCCAGAACATAACTTCCAAAGTATAAGAGCTATTGACTTCAAACTTCATATACAGATAGATCTCATGTACCAGGAGTGCAATGCATAAGAACCTACACTCTGTCATCCATATTGTTGGAGTCATTTCCCTTTGTTGTTATATTTGTATCCATTTTTTGAGTTGTTGCCCTTTGTTATTCTTTTCCAAGTTAGGGAGCACACATCAGCTTTATCCAGAAACATTTATCTCTTGTGACAAGACCCCACTGGGGGTATGAGTCACCATTTGTGATAGGTCTAGTTTAAATTTGTACAGTCATGACTATGAATCGGAAGATACAAATTCTATATTTCATCAAATGGTAGCTTAAAGCAGGCTGAAAGTAAAGCAGAATGCAGTATATTGCACCTTAAGGCGCGTTCTGCTTTACTCTAAACCTGCCTAAAGTGGTAATTTATCTTCAAAATATGAAAAGATATGTGCAGGGTTAAAGTATAAACTGAAAGACATCCTTTTTGTTGCAGATAAAAGCCAGTCTGGATTTGGACACAACCAATGTTAAGGTGAATATTTGTTTACTTTTTAACTGACATAACCTGTTTTCTGTTCTATAGACAGGTGGTTGTTCAAAGCATGTTGAAAGTAACACGGAATGCTTGTTACTGCAATGGTACATATACATCCAGGTACGAAGCTTGCAAGGGTAACCATAGCTGGTTCCCTCATCGAATTTGGTACCTGGCATGAGACACATGATGTATGAAGAACTTGCATTTTGTGTTGGAAGTTTTGTGTTCCTAAACCAAGCTAATGCGTTTATAGGCCGTAAAGAGGTAAATACAACATTATTTATTGTATTTTCTATGCGATCTATTTTAAGATTGATATCATAAGTTGCACGGTATAAAATAATTTAGGCAGGGTGAATTGGCTTGTATGACGGTTTTGGATTCCGAATATCCTGAACGCGAAGGAAATAAGGAATCCAAAACGGTCATACAAGCCCATACACCCTGCCAAAATGCCGTGTAACAAATTTGCAACTACGGTCAAGAAACTTCATATGCTGATGCGCCTCAATGGGTAGACCATAATGCATTGCAGTTTGGTGACCAATACCTTTGACCTTGACCTCTGGGGTCAACATTAAAGTAAAAGTCTGTTGAGCAAACTGCACCAATAGTAATGAAACTTCATAAGCTGATGCGGCTCAATGACAACAATGTATCAAGGTTTGGTGACTTAAACTTTGACCCCTAGGGTCAGTGTTATAGTTTTTCTGTTAAAAGTGTTTTATTAGTTTACAGGAGTTGAGCTTCTTAATCTTTGATTTCCCATTCTGTTCAAGGTGAGCTATTGGGATGGCTCTGTGTCCGGCGTCCTTCCTCGTGCGTCGTCCGTCGTTGTTAACAATTGCTTCAAACGACATCTCCTCCTATACCGCTTAACAGAATTCAACCAAGCTTTACAAAAATGTTCCTTGGGTCAAGTTCTTTCAAATTTGTTCAAAGAATTAAACAATGCAGAACTCTGGTAGCCATGGCAACTAAAGTGAAAAAATAAGGAAATCTTTAAAAAATCTTCTTGTCAAAAACTGCAAGGGCCAGAGCTTAGATAATTGGCACATAACATCATCTACAGGTCCTCTATCAAGTTTGTTCAAATTATGCCCATCAGGGAAAAAATTACCCCGTCCTGGACATAAATCATTATCTACATTTTGTAATCTATTCTCAGGTGAGCGAAATATGCCCCATGAGGCTCTTGTTATAAATTTAGGTTAAGATTACATGTAGGTGACGTCCGGTTGGAAAACTTGATCAAATTATATAAACCTTTGTAGCTCACCTGAGCTAGCTCAGGGTGATTGTTTGCAATCCTTTAATGTCCGGCGTCCGGTCTTCAGTCATCCGTCGTCCGTCATCAACACTTTTAGTGTTTACACTCTAGAGGCCACAGTATTTATCCAAACTTTCTCAAACTTACTGAGATTGTATATTATTATTACCATAAGCGTTAGATTATGTTTGAAACCCCCAATCATCCTAACGAAATATATGTTGGTGTCTACTTAAACCCCCCAACATCCTAACCAAATATATGATGGTGTCTACTTAAACCCCCCCAACATCCTAGCCAAATATATGATGGTGTCTACTTAACCACTTAACCCCCCCCCAACATCCTTACCAAATATATGATGGTGTCTACTTAAACCCCCCCAACATCCTAACCAAATATATGTTGGTGTTTACTTAAAAACCCCAACATCCTTACCAAATATATGTTGGTGTCTACTTAACCCCCAAACATTTTAACCAAATATATGTTGGTCTCTACTTAACCCCCCAACATCCTTACAAAATATATGTTAGTGTCTACTCAAACCCCCCAACATCCTTACAAAATATATGTTGGTGTCTACTTAAGCCCCCCAACATCCTAACAAAATATATGTTGGTGTCTACTTCAACCCCCCAACATCCTAACCAAATTTTATAAGTAATACAGTTTTTCCCGGTGTAAATGAGGATTAATTTTATTCCCAGCTGAAGAAAATCATAATGCCTGAGCTGTTATCTCTCCTTTTCTGAGTTTAATATTACATTTTTAGTTCACCAGAGCTTATGTCTGAGTCCTGATCAATTTCTATAGCAACTTTCGACGCTATGGATAAAACGATGGAAAATATCTAAAAAACTAAGATTTGAAGACTTTTCGTTAGGGTGTTATTAGACTGGTCATATAATTTTTTCCAATGCCAATGCACGATAATGCTACCCTTTTGTATATATTTGAGTATTTTCTTTTCTTTTTTGCAAATGCACCATCTGGTTGCGAGTCGCTTTAAGAAGTCACATATTTGGCTATATATTTATGATATTCTGTCAGTGCCATGTCCTTCATAAAATTTAGGTCACACTTGAAGCTTGGTCATGTGGGATCTTAAAGTAGGTAAAATCGCAAAACTATGGGATATGCCGCCAGTCATTGTGTTACACAAGCTGTTCTCACCTTGCGGACGGAGATATCCAAAAATATTGGGGGGGAGGGGGTTGACATTACCTTATCTGTTTGGACGGACAAGTCAAATTATTTTATGTTAATTAGATAACGAATCCATTGGGAACAATAAATGAACATTATTGTGGTGTTTCATGGGATGACGTAACGACCGAGTCTAGGATTGAAATGTTATTACTTATTAAGCGAGTCTTGGCGAGCTAAATAATTTTTCTATTCTAGCCGAGGTTTAGATCAGTTTGTCTCATACAACGACTAGTGACAGGTTCTTTTTCTCACATAACCAATAGTTTTAATCTATTTTAGCTCATCAAAGCATGACAAGAAATTGTGTATGATAATTATGGGGACAGCAATAATCTCTGATGGAGGAATGAGGTAAGTTTTTTTACATCTCTCTTTTAGTCGAAACTCTTCAAAAGTTATTAAAAAATTATAAACCACTGCCAATTAAGGAAAAAACTGTTTGTGTCAAAATGTAGGGTTACAAATCTCATCGGATTTTAATGCAACTGGGTCAAAATGTTTATCTCAATTATATCTAGGTCATGGATGAATATGGGAAATGTCTGGTCAAAAACATGGTAACTAGATCAAATCAGACAACATTTGTTAACAGCTAGCAGCTAAAAATCTCTTTAAATGTTGATGAAACTTGGTAAAAATGTTTTTTATTGATATCTAGGTCAGGGTTGAATGTTGATTGGGTCGGGTCAAAATATAGGTCACTGGGTCAAATCATAAGAATACATTTTTTACACTAGCAGTGATTCTTTTACCTGTGCATCCTGAGTTCCGTACTCATTAAATTTGCCAGGGACTCATTATTTGAAAAGTTGCGTGTCCTTTTCTGGCAATTATTAACACATTACTCCATATAAGTTGAATTATAACATAGTTGTTTGCCTTTATTGTACTCTTCCACTGCCGTGAATAATTCTACAGTACTTGTATAATATGCAACATCTTTATCCTAGCAGATAGTAGGACATATGCTACCAATGCGTGAGACACCTAGTGGCTTTTGAATAAGTACGATAAATCAAGCATCGTTACTCTACGAAATCGTGCATATCAGTTACCTCCCAAAGGTACCTTCAGTTTCAAACAATCTCCATTAATTGCGTATTATAAACGTTAAATGCATGCCATGAAATTGTACTTGGTAAATGAAATTACGTGAAACTTAGCAAATACTCTTATCTAATAAGGCTAAGTTAATTACCCAGAACTTTATCAAATTGAATATAAGCGTTAACCTGAGAACACATAGAAAAAGCTGTCTGCTTTTTTAGGCCATTTGTATAGGTATATAAGTGCCTGTAGTTTCAAACGAAGCATTATAACTTATTCTTTTTAAGCTCACCTGAGCTAGCTCAGGGTGAGCTTTTGCAATCCTTGAATGTCCGTCGTCCGGCGTCAACAATTTTAGTGTTTACACTCTAGAGGCCACAATATTTATCCAATCTTTCTCAAACTTGCTCAGATGGTATATTGCTATAAGAGTTCGGATGATTTTTATTATGGTTGAAATAGGTCATGAGTTATCTACCTTTGAACTGCTGAAAATGCCATATTTAACAGTGTTTACACTCTAGAGGCCACAGTATTTATCCAATCTTTCTAAAACTTGCCCAGATTGTATATGACCATAAGAATTTGAATGAGTTCGATTTTGGTTGACATCGGACAAATAGATCAAGAGTTATTTACCTTTAAATTGCTGAAAATGCCATATTTAGCAGTGTTTACACTCTAGAGGCCACAATTTTTATCCAATCTATCTCAAACCTGCTCAGATTGTAAATGACTATAAGAGATCAAATGAGTTTGATTATGGTTGAAATCAGACATATAGGTCGAGAGGTATCTACCTTTAAATTGCTGAAAATGCCATATTTAACGATGTTTAATTTTACGCTCTAGAGGTCACACATTTTATCCAATCTTTCTCAAACTTACTCAGATTGTTTATTACCATAAGACTTCATATGAGTTTAATTATGGTGGTAATCAGATCAATAGGTCAAAAGTTATCTACCTTTGAATTGCTGAAAATGATATATTTAACAGTGTTTACGCTCTAGAGGCCACAATATTTATTCAAGCTCTCTCAAACTTGCCCAGATTGTATATGACCATAAGAGTTCAACAAGAGGCCCATGCGGGCCTAAATATCGCTCACCTGGAAAAACCAACACAAGGGTCACATGACCCCTGGGGTGGGATCACTTTTCACCCCAGAGACATAATTTCAAAAATCTTGCTGATGAACTTGAAAATTAAGTGTGCTGTAAAAATATTGTGTACATGGATGGTTTCAGACAGGAAGACTTTTCATTGAAAAAAAATCTTTTTTTAGCTAATATGACCCAGATATGCAACAGACCCGAACCATTTCAGCAATATTGTTAAAGAACATCTAAAAGTGTCACATTGCTAAATATCAAAGTTCTTGCCATAGTAGTTTCAGAGAAGAATATTTCACTACATAACTCTATGTAAAACTGCGATCCTTAGGGCCATGGCTGTTTTAACCCCAGGGACATAATTTGAACATTCTTGATAGAGGACCTAAAGATGATGCTTTGTGCCAAAAATGTAAGCTCAGGGTACTGTGCCATGGTTTCAGACAAGAATATTTTTAGCTCCTGTGACCTAGATATGCAACTGACCGTAACCATATTTACAATATTGGTTAAGGGCTTCTAGAAGTGTCATCAAGCCAAATATCAAAGCTCTAGCCATATTAGTGTCAGAGATAAAGATGTTTGAAGATTTCACTACATAACTCTATGTAAAATTACGACTCCCAGGGCGGGATCATTTTTTACCCCAGGGACATAATTTGAACAATCTTGATAGAGAACCTGTAGATGATGCTTTGTGCCAAATATCTAAGCTCAAGGTACTGTTGTTTCAGACAAGAAGATTTTTTAAGTTTTCATTGAAAAATTCTATTTTAGCTCCTGTGACCTAGATATGCAACAGACCAAAACCATATTTACAATATTGGTTAAGGGCTTCTAGAAGAGTCATCATGCCAAATATCAAAACTCTTGCCATATTAGTTAAAGAGAAAAAGATGTTTGAAGATTTCACTATATAACTCTAAGTAAATTTACGACCCCCGGGGTGGGGTCATTTTTGACCCCAGGGACATAATGTGAACAATCTTGATATAGGACCTGAAGACGATGCTTTGTACCAAATATCTAAGCTCAGGGTACTGTGGTTTCAGACAAGAAGATTTTTTAAGTTTTCATTGAAAAAATCTATTTTACCCTCCTGTGACCTAGATATGCAACGGACTGGAAATGTTTGAACAACTTTGAAAGAGGACCATATAAGGATCATTCAGGCCAAGTTTGGTAAAAATCTATTCAGTAGTTTTGGAGAAGATATCGTTTAAAGAAATTGTTGACGACGAACGAACGGACGAACGAACGACGACGGACAGAGGACGATCAAAATAGCTCACCTTGGCACTACGTGCCAGGTGAGCTAAAAAAGGGTGATTATGGTTGGAATCAAACAAATAGATCAAGAGATATCTACCTTTGAATTGTTGAAAATGCCATATTTTACAGTGTTTACACTCTTGCAACTACAGTTTTCAATGGATTTTGATTATACTTGTACACAAAGGATGTAGCTATACGTTCTTGAAGGAGTGCAATTATTGTTGAAATGTAATCAGTGTGGCAATAGTTACCTGCCCTTGATATACTTTGAAATGCTAGAAAAAGGCTTCATTTCAATGTTGTTCAGGCTTTATAAATATAAGTTATCTGCCTTTGATGTACTCTACTATACTACAGTAGGTCGACAAACTTGAATGGATTTAGAATAAAACAGGTGAAATTCAAAGGTTAAGCTATCAGGCTTCATTACAAATGGTGAGCGATATCAGGGCCTTCAGGCCCTCTTGTTTACCATTGTCTTATTATTCACACCTATAGCTTTTATTGTGAGAAGTTTCATCAATTTATTTCAGGTAAATTTTGATTCAGTGAGTGTTTTCATTGAATTGGAGCCGAAAACTATTAAGAAAAAAACATATATATCAGGCACAAAAAGATCCTTTGGAGATTTCATTTGGTCGCATATGTCCATAAAGCAGGTTTGAAGTAAAACAGAAGTGCCTAAGGCAAAATCTGCTTTACTTTCAATCTGCTTTAAGTTGTCACCTGTCTTCACAACTAGAAATAAGTTATGGGATATAGGGTAAATTTTTCACCTGAAGGACTCAATTTTTGTGAGACTCATTGTTTTACAGAATGAGACTCATTCATTTGATTTCTAAAATAATCACTGCTCTAGAAGCTACAAATCTCATTTGATCTTAATGAAACTTTTCTCAAAATTTTTGCCTCATTAAAATCTAGGCCATGATTGAATGTGGGTCATGTGAGGTCAAAATCTAGAGCACTATAGGTCAAGTTTTACATGGTGTACCAGGTGAACAATATAGGGCCATCGTGGCCCTTGTTTTTAAAGTGTTGCATGTAGTTATATGTATCATATTTTGTCAATTTCAGAAAGAGATGATTTCAGTTTGGAAGATCACGTAACAAAGTGGGGTAAAAAAGAAAAAGCTCAGGTAATACTGATGGATCCATTTTATGCGGCTCACCATATATTCTAGTGTAAACATACTGTATTTCTCCTTGTAGATACCCAGTATGACTTATAGATGGGGCAAATTGTTTCGGTCCTCGCTGCTTGTCTGTCCACAGCTTCAAACTTGACCATAAATTTTGAATCACATATGATCTATAAAGACTTCAATAAAATATGATAGACACTTCATAGTTTGCATTTGGTCTCAATTCAAGGTCAAGGTCATGTAGAGGTTATTTAAATACTTAATAGGCTGACTTTAACATTGGTCATAACTTTTGAACTTAGTAACATGTGATAGAAACTTCATAGTCGGTATGTGTACTCATCTGATAAAGCTCTTGATTTCAATACAAGTTTGGTCATGTCTTACAAAGGTCAAAGTCATAAGAGGTTATGGTAAAGTCAGGCATAGTATTGACTTCAAACTTCATATACAGACATATCTCATTGACCAGGAGTGCAGTGTATAAGAACCGTTACTCCGTCATCAGTATTTTTATTGTTTGTTGTTATATTTTATCGAATGTAGTCTTGTCTGGAACATAATATTTTGCCAAAGTATAAGAGTTATTGAATTAAAACTTAATATACAGATATATATCATTGTCTAGGAGTGCCATGCTCAAGAACTGTTACTCTGTCATCAGTAGATTTAGCTCACCTGGCACTTAAGTGCCAAGATGAGCTATTAGGATCGCTGGATGGCTGTCGTCCGTCCACAATTGCTTGTTAACACTTAAATTGCCACAAATGTCATTGGATGTTCATGAAACTTGATAACAATATTTATCTTAATAAAATCTAGGCCAAGTGCGAATGAGGGTCATGTCCGGTTAAAAACTAGGTCACTAGGTCAAATCAAAGAAAAACCTCGTTAACACTCTAAGGACTACACATTTCATTTGGTATTCATGATAATTAGTCTTAATGTTTGTCTTGAAAAATGTAGTTCAAGTTCGAATGTTGGTCATGTCCAGTCAAAACTAGGTCACTATGTCAAATCATAGTAAAAACCTTGTTAACACTCTAGAGGCTACAAATCTCATTGTATCTAAATTAATTTTTTTTAAATGTTAACCTCATTTATATCAAGGTCAAGGTTTGAATGTGGGTCATGGCCAGTTAAAAACTAGGTCACTAGGTCAAATCATAGGAAAACCTTATGAACAGTCTCTAGAGGCTACAAATCTAATTGGATTTAAATGCAACTAGGGTATAATGTTTGCCTAATTGATATCTATGTCAAGTTTGAATGCGGGTCAGTTCGGGTCTAAAACTAGGTCATTAGCCTCAGGGCAATTGATAGGAAAACCATGTTAACACTTTAGAGGCTACAAAACTCATCCAATCTTCATGACACTTACTTAAAATGTTTGCCTCTTTGATATCTAGGTCAAGTTCCAACATTGGTCAGGTCTGGTCAAACACTCAGTCACTAGGTCAAATAATTGGAAAACCTTACTCATACCCTAGAGGCTACAAAACTTATCCGATTTTCATGACACTTGGTAAGAATGTTTGCCTAATTGATATCCAGGTCAAATGTTAATGTGGGTCATGTCTGGTCAAAAACTAGGTTACTCTAGGTCAAATCATAGAAAAACTTTGTTAACACTCTAGAGGCTACACGTCTCAATGGCTTTAAATGCAAAAAAATAGAATGTTTGCCTAATTGATATCTAGGTCAAGATCAAATATTGGTCATGTCAGGTCAAAACTAGGTCACTAGGTCAAATCAAAACCAGTGTTAACTCAGTTCTGAATGATGCTCGCCTACATCAAATCAAGGTCAAAATCAAATGAGGGTTGTGTCTGGTCAAAAACTAGGTTACTAGGTCAACTCATAGAAACTTCTTGTTAACATTCTATTGTTGATTTTGGGTCATGTCTAGTCATACATAATCTAGGTGGGTGGCCTAGTGGTATAGTCACTGTGACTTACATCATTTGCATCAAAGCTTTTATCAGTAAGAAAAGGTCATGAAGTAGCTGTTTGTCCTTGATTGGTAGACAAAACTTCCCAAAACAACCATGTGACACTCCCTCATGTCTCTGGACCCTTTTGTTGATCTTTTTTATGCCCCCGGCATATGCAGAGGCATATACAGTACTGAATCTTATTAAATTAACAATTTTTGCGATTCGCGTGCAATTTGATGGCAATTCGCTTGCAATTCGATGGCAATTCGCTTGCGATTCAAAGTACTAACTTTATCATCGGGTAAGTTTTCTTGAATGGTGTGTCTCACAAATGTTCGCAAATTTGCCCTCGTTGTTGTTTTCGATTCCATTTTTGTCACAACTGCTTCGGAAAATTCGCGTAAAAATATTCAAACGTAGGATTTGTTTTAAGAAGCGCGCGATTCGATGGCAATTCGATGGCAATTCGCTTGCGATTATCAATTTAATTTAATAAGGTGCAGTACTGTCCCTCCATGCGTGTGTGCGTCCGTAACAAGGTTAAGTAGATTTTACCGTTTCGTCTAGCATCAACACCGCTTACTCAAATACTTTGATACTTATACAGTTATTGCTTTGGACCATTCCCTATCCACCAATATCAACAAACCATGATTTTGACATTGACCTTAAAATTATTTGGACTTAGAATATTTAGATAGGCTATTTCTTGGAAAACTAGATTTTACCATTTCATCTAGCATCAACACAACTGACTACAATGTGTTGATACTTATACGGATATTACCTTGGATCACTACCAATCCACCCATATTACCCAACCTTGATTTTGACCTTGACAGGGATTATTCTGTCGCAGAATGCAAGTGAGAGAAATTCTCTCATTTGTCAAAAAAAGTGAGAGAATTTTTTAGATGATGAGAGAAATTTTAATTGGTAGTCTGTTTGTACCAACAAGCACTACTGCTATATCTACTGCTTGAGGATTTTGTGTAAATAATATTTATATGACGTGGAACTGTTATTCTTCTTCTCCTTATCAAAATCTAGTGAAAACATTTAATCCATACCATAAATTGATAGTTTACCGCACGCGCCATTAGCGTATATGTTATCGGCAGATTCATTTTCGTCTGTAGAGGGTCAGTTCGCGAAAACTAGTGACAAAAATTATCGGCGCGGTTACGACGATAACTAAGGAATAAAATGAACGGTATTTGGTGCATTGTGCAGTTATTCAATCCAGTGAAGGGAAATTACATTCCTGTTTTCGAACGAAAGTACGATCCCATGACAGAGGACATAACGTGTACCGAGCCGACCATAATCCCTGACGGTCACCCATCCAGGTTCTAACCGCACAGGACGTTGCTTAACCACGGAATTATACAAAAGTGTATAATTCTGTGGCTTAACTTCGCAACCGAGACAAACGCTTAGACAATATGGCTATAAAAGCCGGCTTCCACAGTCAGACTGTAGAAGTGTTTATATACCGTTCATTTCCGTCACATTTATCTGTCTGTAATTGTCAATTAGTCTATGTGCGGTCTGGTACACGTTTTATTCTGAACCGGATGTGTTTTGATTTTATATATATATATATATATACAAAATTCGGAACTCTCGGTCCTTTCCATTTAATGATTTGCTGTTATACTTATTGGTGCGCGGGATGCTGCGATTACGATAAGGCGTTCGACGAAATTGATCAAAAATGTTTGTAAATATCGGAAATAAATCTAGAAGAATTACGTTTCGCTCGCAAGTATCTGAGAAACGAGTGCGAGAAATATTCGCGTTATACAAATTTTGATGCGATATCTGTCATTTTCGTGCGAAATATCGCGGCCCAGAATGATCCCTGCCTTGACCTTGACTTAATTTGAACTTAGAATATTTTAAATAGGCTCTTTCTCAGTTAACTAGATTTTACCGTTGCATCTAGCATCAACACTGCCTTGTACAATGCTTTGGTACTTATACAGTTATTGACATGGACTGTTGCCAACTCACCAAGAATATCCAAACTCAGTTTGATCTTGACCGTGACCTAATTTGGACTTAGAAAATATTTAGAATATTATTATTGTCAAGTATGCCACCGGGGGCATAAGTAAAGTGTTTATTGAACGCGCAGTCTTGTTTCCATTTGTTATATGCTCAGATAGGATATAGGCTCTAGGTGACCATTTTGGCTTTAAAATTTGATATTAATCCAGAGTCATGATGGCCCGTATGGGACATAGTATTGTATGGTGAAATTTATCATATTTTATGCAATGTGTCACAAATACCTGGAGCCTGTTTCAGAAAACTTCGAATAACAAAAACAATTGTAAGTCTAAACTGTAAATACATTTAATATCTGATTTCTCCATCTAATCAAGCCTTGTGACTAAAAAAAAGATTCCAAACCGATGTCACAAGACAGGATTAGATGGAGAAATAAATAATAGTTGAGCATTTTATAATCTGACTTATGACAACATTTGTCGTATGAAGTTTTATGAAACGGGCCCCTGGTTGCAAAATGTCTGATTTCTTTTAGAACTTTTGTGTAAAATGTAAGTTCCTTTTCTGTTTTTAAGGCAAAGACCAGATAATGGAATATCTGAAAAGGTGCAAGCCACAGTCACTTAGCTTTTTGGAAACCCCAGCAGTATGTGAAAGCAAGAACAAAGCTTTTCAATGAAAGGAAAACACTGAGAACAGAAGCCAGAGCAACACATAAGAGAATTACAGTGAACAAAACATGTTTCTGAAGGGCGTGTGTGTGTGTGTGGCGGGGGGGGGGGGAACACAAAGAGCATGCTGATTGACACTTTTACAAGGAGTGTTTCATAACTAACGAACTTGAACAATAACTTGGATATAATAAGTGTGACATATCAGTGAAAAGGACAATTATTTACCATTGTATAATACACGATAAGATCACAAAACTTGATAAATCACAATACTAACCTAAATTACCCCTTTCAAGAGCACTTGAACATAGCACTTTTCGTACATTTTGCAATAAGTTCTTAAAAAGTACAATTTGTAAAATTTGACTGACTACAATGCTTACATTGTTGCGTTGGACCAATACCAATCAACTCATACTACCAAACGTTGATTTTTACCTTGACCTAATTTGGGCTTTAAATATCTTAAATGGGCTATTTCTTAGTTAACTAGACTTTACTGTTTCGTCTAGTATCAACACTATTTACTACAATCCTTGATACTTAAACAGTTATTGTCATGGACCAATTCACTCTTATTGCTAAACCTCAATTTTAAGTTTAATTTAACTTGACTTAATTTGGACTCAAAAAGTTTCAGAAGGGGACATAAGTGTTCATGGAAACACCCTTGATAATATATTCTCAGAGCAAGTATAGCTATATTGTTGATATTTTACAAAATGATAATATCTCAAACAGTGTAGTATGTGCATATTTGACAAAAAAAATTATGGACTTATTTAGAATAATAAAGTGGCTATAATAGGGAAAGAATCGGGTCTCGCAGAGACCCACGTGATTAAAAAATGTAGAGATCGTGTTTTAGAAATTTCCATGTGGGCAGCTAGCCAGTTACCTGGAAGGGAGTCCTCTGTCGTTGACAATGCACCCACCTCTGCACGTTAATAGAAAATCTGATGTTGATGTACTTGTATCAAAGTTTATTAAAAAACAAATTACCAGTGCCATGGAGTGGGGGTCATCTGGGTTAATGTTGTGACTTATCAAGTTAATTTGTCTTCAAAACTATATGGGGCAATGTATTTATTATGGGTGAATATCATCATGTTAATTTGCAAAAGTGATATTCAATGCCATCGTGGTTGTCATCTGTTGCTTGTTTCAATATATTGTCTACAGAAGTATTACAAGACTTGTTGTTTTCTTAACCTTCTCTTACTGAATATTCATGTAAAAATCTGACCCACAATGAACATCATCATCTGAGCTAGCTTATCATCTATTAACACATTCAAAATTTACAGTGTATTTGTCAAGATCACACTTATCGTATTCAAACTGTGTAATCTGCCCGTCTGCTCGGTTTTTATGCCCCCGGCATCGACAGATGCAGAGGCATATAGTAATCGTCATATCCGTCAGTCCGTGTGTCCGTAACAAGGTTAAGTAGAATTTACGGTTTCATCTAGCATCAACACCGCTTACCCAAATGCTTGGATACTTATACAGTTGTTGCCTTGGATCATTCCCTATCCACCAATATCACCAAACTTTGATCTTGACCTAATTTGGACTTCAAATATTTTGAATAGGCTATTTCCTGGTTAACTAGAATTTACCGTTTCGTCTAGCATCAACACATCTGACTACAATGCTGTGATACTTATACAGTTGTAGCATTTGACCATTCCCTATCCACCAAACTTTGATTTTGACCTTGACCTTGACCTTGACCTAATTTGGACTTAGAATATTTTAAATAGGCTATTTCCTGGTTAACTAGATTTTACCGTTTCGTCTAGCATCAACACTGTTTACTACAATGCTTCGATACTTATACATTTATTGCTTTGGACCATTACCAATTCACCATTCGAACATGACACGTGGATTCGTCTCTATAAACAAAGAACAGGTCTATCGTGGTATACCCGAGACGGTTTACCACGCTCTTCCCTACCCCGCTCCTCCCACGGTTATATGACATGACGTGACCACGTTATGTTTTTTAAATTTCTTTCGTTATTCATATAGCCCGTAAAGACCATATACTTTTAACCAGTAACGTAACAGTAATTTTCTCATTCTTCTGTCTTGTTTGATGTAATGTTTGTTCTATGCCAGATTATGGATCGGTAATTGTAAATTTGCTTATGGGTGTTAGATTCTTGTAATGCCGCGGAAAAAGTTATTCGGTCGAAAAACTTCATCCGCTGAGGAAATAAGTATGAAACATTTGATTTCCTTTCTAATGAATTTCCTTACATCTGGTAATGTTAGAATCGAAATAATCTATGTTCTACCGTTGTGAAACTTCGGCCTTCGTGGTCAATTGCTGCGCACCACAACTCCCAACCGTTGTAAAATACAGTTTCACAACGGTAGAACATAGATTATTTCTTAAATAATACCCAAGCTCAGTTTGACCTTGACCTAATTTGGACTTAGAAAAAATTCAGAATATATTGTAAAGGATGCCACCGGGGGCATAAGCGTTTATTGAACGTGCAGTCTTGTTTTTTTATACGCCCACCTCAAGAAGTGGTCGTATATTGGCATGGCCCTGTCTGTCCGTCCGTGAATAAGTTCGTTTGTTTCTCTGTTCTTCCGTCAACATTTTGTTTGTCCTCAGTTTTTCCAGAAAACTATTGAACGGATATTAATGAAACTTCACACAAATGGTATATGCATAAAGATCTGAATGTGAGTCGAGTTGAGGTTTATTCAATTTTTCGTTACAGAGTTATCTGCCTTTGATGTACTTAAATATGCTATAATGAGCTTGTCCGGAGTTTTCTCGAAAAGCCATTAGAGGAATATTAATGAAACTTCACACAAATGTTAAAAACAATAAAGATCTGAAGCTGAGTCAAGTTTGAGGTTCATTTCATTTTTCGTTACAGAGTAATCTGCTCTTGATATACTCAAATATGCTATAAAAAGCGTGTCCGGACTATTTGAAGGATGTTGATGAAACGTCGCACAATGTTAAAGTCATCAAGATCTGAAGATGAGGGAAATTTTAGAATAATTTGATTTGTTGTTACATAGTTAGCTGACCTTGATGTACTAAAATATGCTATAAAAGGCTTATTTGACAGTGTTAACACACTAAGCAACTACAGTTTTGAATGGACTTTGATTATATTTACCCACAGTATAATTATTGAAGTAAAAGTTCATGAAAGGGTTGATTATTATTGAAATCGGATCATTGTGTCAAGACTTATTTGCCCTTGGTGTACGCAGATATGCTAGAAAAGGTTTTTTTTTTAGTAATGTTGGTGCTTTACCCCTCGACTACATCCGCCAGTGAATAATTTGAGAGAAAAAACATTGATAATACATTAATTTGAATTCAGAATGAATTGTTTTCCTTATATGTTGTATATATATGAATCGGTCTCCTTAAACTAATATCGGTCACCTTAAACTGGAATATATGTTGTGTCTACTTAAAACTCCCAATTAATTTGAGAGAAAACAATTAACACATTAATTTGAATAATTTGAGAGAAAAACCATTGATAATACATTAATTTGAATTTAGAATAATTGTTTTCCGTTTATGTTGTATATATATATCAATCGGTCTCCTTAAACTAATATCGGTCACCTTAAACTCGAATATTATGTTGTGTCTACTTAAAACCCCCAAATAATTTGATAGAAAAACCATTGTTAATACATTAATTTGAATAATTTGAGAGAAAAACCATTGATAATACATTAATTTGAATTAAGAATGAATTTATCCCTTTCATGTTGTATATATATTTTATTTGATTTGTTTTTGATTTACGTCACTTTCAACAGTATTTCAGTCATATCGCGTAGTCCAGCTAATTACAGGTGGAGGAAGACCCCAGAAGTTCTTTATGCACTGTTTCAGGCACAAATCAACAACTGGGTAGAACCACCGACCTACCGCCAGCCAGCTGGAAGGCTTCCCCACATGAAAAATCCGAACGACCCTACTGGGATTCGAACTAGTGATGTTAGTCACAGTGACTACACCACTAGGCCACGGAGGCCCCCTGTATATATATGAATCGGTCTCCTTAAACTTATATTGGTCACCTTAAACTCAAATATATGTCGTGTTTACTTAAACTTCTCAAATAATTTGAGAGAAAAACCATTGTTAATTATTAATTTGTAAAAAAAAAAAAAAAAAAAAAAAAAAAATTTTTTTACTTTTTTTTTTTTTTTTAAATTTTAGGGCAGGGCGCGGCACCCTCCTAAAAAGGCCAAGCTGGAGCACTGTTAAATACACTAATTTGAATTTAGAATGAATTTATCCATTTTCTGTAATATATATATGAATCGGTCTCCTTGAACTTTTATTGGTCCCCTTAAACTCGAATATATATGTTGGTCTACTTAAAGCCCTCAACGTCCTTACAAAATATTAGGGAGACCAATATTTTTGTATATTTTTAACCCTTTCCCTTATGCGCGCGTGTCAGAGCGTGTTTCATTATTACCTTATGAGCCCGTAAAAGCGCGACTTTATCTATTCCCTGATAAGCGCGGGTTTCCGCGGGTTATCAATTACCTGATGAGAGCGGGTTAGAGCGAGTCCTCTATTTAACGGCTAAAATCTCATTCTTCTACTGGAATTTTACTGTCCGGGTGTCTACACATTTAAAGTGTGTTCAAATATCTTCCGAAATCCCAAATCTAATTATAGGGTTGCTACACAAATAATTTCATAAAACGAGGCTTAGGTCATTAGGTGTGACCTATTGTTTGATCGGTGATCTCCGTAAGACGTGCATATGATACTGCACGCAATACTCGTCATTTTTCGGAAAGTACGATCTATGTCAACTTATGAAATATGCAGAAAGTTTTTAACTGTTCCTGAGGTCAACATCTAAATATAGTTAACCAATGGAATCGCGGAATTCCATAGAGCACGCTCCACATGCATGCTATCTACAAAAATATCACAGGGGGATGCCGCTTGACCGTTGCGTGACACACCGGAAGCGGGGTAATAAAGTTTCGGCTCGGGGATAAATATAATCCTAGGCGGTAGACGGAAATATCAATCAACTAATTAACCAATCAAGCAAATCACATCTGCAGGTCTGTGACAAATTTTTACTGTCCCATCTCTTAACTCGGATTCTCATCTTGATCCAAACTGTAAAAATGAAACGAAAAACTGAGCTGTGAATCATTTTTGATCCTGATTAGAACCAAGCTACTCGGCGTCTCATCTACATGAAATGTGTGTAAAAATAAAAATAAAGTAAAAATTGAATAATGCAAAGGTGTCAAACAGTTTGGATCCTGATGCAGAGCCGATCTACACGGTGTCTGCTCAAGATTCAAACTGATTGCGTAGGAATTCACGTGAGAAAAAAATTCTAATAGATATCAAACAGTTACGACGCAGAGTCACTCAAAATTGTGATCGGGATCCAAACTGTCTGAATTTATATCAAAGGAATATTTCTTCATAAAATGTAAATCTGTTTAGATCTTGATCAGATGGCGAGCTACTCGGCGTCTCATCTTCATCTTAATCGCTTTTGTAAAACTATAATAAAAATAATTGAATGTGTTCTAATATGTCAAACAGTTTGGATCTTGATGCAGTGCCGATCTACACGGCGTCTGATCAAAATTCAAACTGATTGCGTAGGAATTTACGTGAAAAAAATTTCTAATAGATATCAAACAGTTACGACGCCGAGTCACTCAACATTGTGATCGGGATCCAAACTGTCTGAATTTACCGGGTTTTTTTTTCAAAGGAATATTTCTTCATAAAATGTAAATCTGTTTAGATCTTGATCAGATTGCGAGCTACGCGGCGTCTCATCTTCATCCAAATCGCTTTTGTAAAACTATAATGTAAAATAATTGAATGTTCTCTAACAGTTTGGATCCTGATGCAGTACCGATCTACATGGCGTCTGATCAAAATTCAAACTGATTGCGTAGGAATTTACGTGAAAAAACAAATTCGAATAGATATCAAACAGTTGTGACGCCGAGTCACTCAACATTGTGATCGGGATCCAAACTGTCTGAATTTATACCAAAGGAATATTTAATTCATAAAATGCAAATCAGACTCCGAGTTACTAAGTATCTGAGCTATATCATTGCTTTTAGATCCAGATCAGACTCCGAGTTACTGAGAATCTTAGCTGTTAATGCTTAGATCAATATCGGACTCCGAGTTACTCGGCGTATTATCTGGATTATAGTTGTTTTGAAATGCTATTCTATGGTATTCTGTTGTAGACAGCAGGTAAATCGTTACTCCATGCGGTATATATACTTACCATAGTAACATAAATCTTAAGTAAAAATATATTGGAAATATATTGACTTGTATCGTTTTCACCCAATTGCATGCAACTTATTCAAACTTAAAATTGTATGAAAATTACACAGTTAGAAAGGACATTTAATTGTCTACAAACTTTACATTTACACTGTTATAATTTGGTGAAGCAAAAAAGCAGTTATAAGGGCTTGAAAATAACAGGTACCATACATCTAAGTGTCAGTAATAAAAAGGATTGGAAATATATTGACTTGTATCGTTTTAACCCAGTGACATTCTACTTATTCATAGTTCAAATTGTATAAGAATAATACCGTTAGAAAGAGAATTTAATTGTCTACAACATTTACATTTACACTATAATGCTATTGTGAAGCAGAAAGGCAGTTAATAGGGCTTAACAATGACAGGTGTCAAAGTCACACTAATTTTCCAATATTTCCAATTAGGTGTATTGGTGAGAGTGTGTACTCTTATCAGACTGATACTGCTATAGATGGCCGTATAAGGCTTATCTATACATCCCTGGCATATACGGATATGGCCTACTTGCTATCAGGTAAAGGGTTAAATACTTAATTTTTCTAAAAATTTTTTTTACAAAAACCCTAATTACAACTTAAACATGATTTTTGAAAAAACAAAAACAAAAACAAAACCAAGATAAAACATATATAAAATGTCTCCTTAAACCCCATTTTTAGGGACGGTCCCCCTAATGCCTTCATTAGGATTATATATATATATATATATATATATATATATATATATATATATATATATATATATATATATATATATATATATATATGTACAAATTTTGTATGTGCGACTGCATAGAAACAGTATTTATGACGACTAAAATATATATGAAAACTCTTTTACGTTTACAAAGGGGAAAATTATATGCACTACCCAGTACACTTAAAAAGCAATACCTAGTGCACTAAATTACGCGAGGTGTCATTTCCCAGAACCTTAATTGTGGCTAACTGACCATCGGTTTTTGACCATATCTCGATAAGATTTCAAGCTATATGGCTGAAATGTTCAGTGTTGATAGTCGGATGATATCACAAGTTTTGTCGATTCACATTTTTATATTTTGATTGCGTCTTTCAATTACATACCAATATATGTGAGAGGGGTAAACATTTCTCCGCCATTGTTTTACCGTCGTCACTCTCTTTTCAACACCGTTTAGTCAAAACACAGCTCACTTTTTAGCAATATCCGGTGTACGTTTCCCCCAGTGGTTCTGAGGGTGTTTCGTGCATTCCAAACAGGTATAATACAAACATAAATTAATGTTTAAAAGACTTAAAATAACATAATATACTATATATAAATATATTTAATATGGGCAAAAGAAAAGTTTGCTATTAATCTCTAACCCTAAACCTACCAAATTCGATTAGTGTTCCAAGTGCCATGTGAAATAAAAATTACGAGATGGTATCTGGTGCGATCTGATTGTGTTTTGCAATGCAAAAAAAGGTAAGAAAAAATACATTAATCAATGTAAAGATCTATGTGTTTCACTAATGTTCGCAACATTATCAGTGGTAACACCCTCACTTTTCGCCCCCTGTCCAAACGGGTCTGGAATGTACCATTTGATTAACATAAAACTGTTAATGAGATCGATGATAGGATAAACCATGCATTTGTATTGGAAGCAAATAAACTATACTGTTCAATAAGTTTGTAGATTTGTTATTGTAAGTTTTTTAAATTCCAATAAAGTGTTCACGTGTCCAATCATTATGTGAGTCAATCTCTTTTCGGATCCCTCTGATCAGGGTCTACATTTTATGGATAGGACTAGTATATTGTACTGTTCACATGTACACTGTTTTAGATAACGAATTAAGTCGTCGATAGGGTTCAATGTGTTAAGCCCAGGACTGTCCGTTTGTCAAAACTTAAAACGAACTGCGTAAAGTTAAGGACACTATATTATCAAAATGACCGTTTTTCGAATAAGCTTTCTAATCCGCACGATTCGCATAGGAACGACCGTCGTGCAAACAAGCTTTCAAATCCGTACTATGGTCGTGCCGATAAGAATCCTTATCCGCACGACCGTTCTGCGGATTAGAAAGCTTATCCGCATGACCGTCGTGCAATAAGAAACACTATCGACACGACCGTCGTGCCTATAGCCTCGCATAGGATCGTTCCTGAATCAATTAAAACACACTGGAAACGTTTCTAAACCATCGGAAACACATTGGGTATGTTCCTGAACAATTAGAAGAACATTTGGAACGTTCCGGATACATCGGAAACACAATGGGATTGTTCCTTGACCATCGCTAAACACACTTTGAACGTTCCTGAACCATCACAAACACACTGGTAACATTCGGGAACAATCGGAAACACACTAGTAATTTTACGGTACCATTGCAAACAAATGGGAATGGTCCTGTACCATCAAAAACAAACTTTCAACGTTTCTTAATCACCGCAAAAACACTGGAAAGTACCTGAACAGTTGAAAACCATCGAGAACATACAGAGAACGTTTCTGAATTATCTGAAATATACTGTGTGTCCTGGAATCATCGCATATCGAAGACTCGGCGGCACAAGAGGGGCGTTACTACATATTTTTCAAAAATTACTTTTTATATTCAGCTTATTTTTGTCAAACTCATATGTTTTAAAAACTTAAACAAAAAGTTCAGATATTTTTTATCAATATTTTGATATTGAAATAAGGGCGTTACTCAGATGATTTAAAGGCAAGAGAGGCATATTGCATACTAAATTTCATCTGGTTGACTTAAGATCTATCCTGTAATACATTAAGTATACACATAACTGTTTTGTTGTCATCTTATGATTTTAACGACATTCTTAATACAAAGAGGCATAGTTTGTAAAATGAGTGTGATTAAGAGTTATGGGCATTTTCATTTCATCTGGATAGTGATGAGGACGAACAAATTCTAACTTTTATTCAAAAACAATTAGGAATGGCAGAGTAATATTGACATTTTACTGAATATGTAAGTAGTAGAAATAAGCAAAACTCTAGGAAAGTTTGAAAAAGGGGTAAATGAGTTGTCGCTGTTGTAAGCCCGTCTTTTTTTTTGGGAGACTCATTCCAAACAGAAAACACGGATTTTTTCCACAAATTGATCCATATTAGGGCGGGTTTTATCTCAAGAATGAACATTTATTCCCCAACATCAAGTATTTTACAACGTTTCAGAACATATCTTCCGAGTGAACAGGTACCAACCCATTCAAAAAGTGGTGAAAAAACATCTAAAGCAAGATGATAACAGTGAATGGTTAAGTAGTTTCAAACTGAATGAGGCCAACACAGCAACTAAGGAATTGATATTTGTGAAAGAGTTAAAGGCCTTGTGTTATTTTATGTGGGTGATGATAAATAAGAATTCCTTCACGGTTGAATAAAATCCATGAAGAAATAACATAGGCAACATATATGTGGTAGAAGGTAGAAAGATGCATAACACTTGACACATTTAAAAATAATAATACACTTGTTGCTGTATGTAATCCAAATGCTACTGCTAACTTGCGTGAACGTCAAACACAGAAAAAAACAACGAAAAATGTATTCTAAAGACATGCTATGTAAACAGAACTTTAATTCTAAACTCATATTTTAGAAACAGCTCCAATATTATCCCCCAAAATGGCCGCACCCACAGGTACTTGACACATACATCTAGATCTACATGTATTAACAAACAAACAAAAATTAATTTTTTTACTATACATCTACTATAGATACAAGGCATACCACAGGTACAGTACTTGACACATACAAATAGATCTATTACCAAAAAAAAAATAAAACAAATGTACTATAGATCTAGATCTACCTCTATAGATACATGATATATCCCGGTACCACCATTATTCGACATCTAAGCTTGTTCGAGTCAATTACACATTTGTATGTGAATAAAAGTTAATTTTTACAAAGATACCTGATATACTGGTCATTTGCAACTTATAATACGATGGATCAGTTATTGCAACTCAAACCGGTTCTCTAACAATGTAAACAAACCATAGTGGCCCGCTTACCTCATTCTCAGTAGGATGCCAACCTAAATTCGAACAGCAGGTTTGACACCGCGAACTGTTTACTATATGTTGTACAGGGTAAGTGTTTGTTCATGAAATGTCAAAAAACATAAAACAAGAGTCTGTAACCTCATAAAAATTAAAAGTCAACTTGTTTTACATGTAATTTACAGTAGTTGAGACATAAAGTTTCAATTGCTACAGCTAGGGCATTAGAAGGGTTCTCCCTCTTGCTGTGAAATGCATATAAAACATAGAAGAAATTTCTAAAAGATGTTGAACATATTTTTCTAAAAATAAAATAGTGTACTGGAACCTGTAAGATAAACAAATATTTGTTTATTTCCTGTTACTTCTTATATGATACACACTTAGGAATAAAAAAAGTCGAAAAAGTAATAAGAACCCCTAGTTTGATATTTGATCAAATTTAGTGGTCTGAACCCTAAATATAATGCATCCGGACCATAAGGAATGAGGTAAATGTAACAGTTTTGCAGCCGATACATCATTGGTCATTTTTGTTGACAGAAAAAGTAGTTTATGGCATAATTACGCATTGGGAAATTTGGGTTTAGCTGTAAATGCAATATAGTCAGAGAAGTTTAACAAATGCCCTTTTACCTGTTTACTGATCTTTTTTGCCGATTTTGTGTTATTGACGTATCTACCGGTGTTACTGTCAAAATGTCACGCACGGTTATGCAAATGTGTTTGTAACCATAGATGTCACGCCAAATGAATCAGGTGTTCGATTTTTGGTTGTGTTCGAAAACGGTTGTAAATGGATACAACGCAATTCGACAGGTAGTCTTAACTATCGACTTTTAAACTGGTGCTAAAACAGACTAGATCGCCAATATTCTCTTGTGGTACCCTTGAGAAATGATTAGTTATCAATATCTAATTTTTATTTAATAATTACATGAAGTACATGAATTTTGACGAAAAAAGTGCATCAAAAAGTTTTATGTTGTTTGGGACGTCCAGTTTTTTATTTGCCAAAATAAGGGGAAATCTTGTCGGTTTGCACATTTAACGATCTTTACGGCTGGAATTTTCACCTTGATTCATTAGAGCAAACACGTTTATGTCAAAACATGACCCTCTTCGCAATCAGCTATATGAAATATACATGTACATGTAATTGGGCACGAAATTGACAAGTGAAAGACTAATTTCATTTTAAATGCCATTTTTAATACCGGAATGGGTCGAATGAACGGAGTGATTTCATTGGCCAAAATTAAACAGGTAAAGTTTCTTTTAATTTTGCATTCTATGTAAATTATATAAAACTGAAAATATTTCATTTAAAGATGATTCATAACATTTGGTGCAAGTTCCAGTAGCATAGGCAATTTACTTTGAACACCTAACAGATCACACCTACATACATGTTGGCCCGTTGCTAAGGAATGAGGACGTCGCAAACGACATAAAACTTTTTGATGCACATTTTCATTATAATGCACATACTGTGGCGTTATTTGACGGAATTTGATGAAACAAAAAGTAGATATTGAAGTGGAATGTGACACGCCATAATCTTAAGATGTATGAACACACTAGGTTTGGTCAACCAAGAAGATAAGGTATATGAGTTATGCTTTCAACATGATATTTCGTTAATCATTGTCAAAGGTCAAGGTCAAAAGGGCCTGACAGTGGTATGTGGTACGCCACCATCTTAAGATGTGTGCACACACTAGGTTTTGTCATTCTAAACGATATGGTATATGAGTTATCGGTTTTTTAACAGGATTTTTCGCTAATCAAGGTCAGAGGTCAAGGTCAATCATACCTGAAAGTGTTATGTGTAACTCCACCATCTTAAGAGGTATGCACTCACTAGGTTTGGTCATTATAGAAGATATGCTATATGATGGATGCTTAATGTTACGAGCCAGGCGCAACAGAAAGACAAAGCCAGCAACAAACTTTACAAACTTTATTAAAACAAATCTACAAGTTGAAGAAACACGTAAATACCTGTTAATTAAAGTCCCAAAATTGTCTTAAATCCTGTCCTTTTGAATAATTAAAAACACTGCACTTTTAATTTAAATTTCCCACACTTTCAATAATCCAGAGATTATATCTGTATCCAAACTATTAGCAAGTAAACTTCTAGTACACTGATGACTGTCAAAAGATCCAAGATAATGCAGTGAATTTTGAATATCTATATATACACAGTTTTACCATTCTAGAAAAGTATTGAACAGTCATAGAATTTCTTGAAGATCATGTGATCAGTTGTTTACCATAAAATGACTAAATATAGACTTTCAGGGGCATTCTGTAAACAAAATAAGACCATGTGACTCAACTTGTTTACCAGTGAATATAAACTTCTAGAACATTATATATGTTTCCATACTATTCAGTAATGTTCTCTTCTATTCCATGATCTTCTAGAATATTCTAAAAACTTCTATATGTTCTAAAGATAGAAGTTACGCATTTTAAAGTATTTAAATCATAAATAAACAACAATCTCAGATAATAAACATGTTTACATAACATTTACCTTTGAACCAGATTTTTCAATAATCAAGGTCAGTGGTCACGAGGGCCTGAAAGTGGCCTGTTACACGTCACCATACTAAGATATATGCACACACAAGATTTTGTCATCATAGAAGATATGGTATATGAGGTATGGTTCTAACATGATTTTTCAATAATTAAGGTCAGAGGTCAAGGTCAATAGGGCCTGAAAGTGTCATATTACACGTCACCATCTTAAGATGTATGGACACACTAGGTTTTGTCATCATAGAAGATATGAGTTATTCTTTTAACAAGATTTTTCAATAATCAAGTTCAGAGGTCAAGGTCAATGTCAAATTTACCGGGAAACTGTAACACAACATTTAGTTATCCCAATATATATCCACACCACCAGGTTGTGTCATCTAACAGCTTCTCCTCCCCCCACCCACCAGTAGTTATAAACAGTTTGACGCCCGGACAGTCCGACACGTCGATAAGTGTGCACGTCAACGGACAACATTGCAAACCAACCAAATATAAATTGCAGAAAAAATAAATTAAATCAAATAACTAGACATAATTATTCTACATAGTGTGTGATAAAGCGTCAACAACTTACCATTCGTTTCCCGTATATTGCTATTCTTCGGCGGTCGTTGAAGCGGAACTTGTCATTTGGAATACCTTCGGATGTTGATGTGAAATGGATGCGTCTCAGAAAGTTGTCCGAAACTTAGCGAATATTTCCACTGTCACGGTTTTGAAATATGACAAATGTATAGGCTTAAACACTCGATTTCTTTTTTTTCAGCAGAAACGTGACAAGCATCGTCACACTACATCAGACGGACAAGTAAACAAAAGTACAACTTTGAAAGTATCAATATATAGTCAAATTCTGAAATAAATCAGGTTTTACGTTGGTCGCCTTAAACAATTATTTTAGGGACTTCAAAACATACGCGATCAAGATTTAAAGTTATTCTTTTGATTTTCTTTATCTTTTCAGACGAGAAAAGTTAATTCCATATGAGTAAGAGGACTGTTTTTAAGGTGTTTGAAAAGTTTCGATGCTATCGCACCCTTTTTACCCCTGAAATCTTATGTCAAAATATTAAGGAGACCGCTTTTGGTCACCTTAAACTGCCGGTCGCCTTAACCCCCATTATAAAGGATAACTTTTCACCTTAATGCCGTCATTATATATACATATATATATATATATATATATATATATAGAGAGAGAGATATAGATAAAGTGAACAGACTACACAGTCATATATATATATATTGTCCAAATATGATTTATTAATATTATTATATATGTAATAATATTAATACTATGTTATATATTTTCCATGTTCGTTTTCTTTTTGTCACTGAATACTTTACACCGTTTCGTCAATTTTTGATCACCGGACCTACACAGCAATAATCAAGTCACTAGTGTTATATCATCTTTTAATTTCAAAAGTGAACATAATGGTTCTGATGATATTCATATCTAATTGGATTTGACACTGATATCACTCGCTTGTCAATGATGAGGGTAGCTTCCTTTCTTACTAACAATATTTTAAAGGTATAGTTTCTAAGGTTTATTGACTAATGTTGATAATTCTGCAAGTTCCTTAACCTTAATTCAATCACAAAGCCATTCCACTATATTTGGTTAATTCCATTTTATATGGTTCTGTGTAGTTTCATGATCAATCATCAGGTAAGATAGCCCAAGGACAATTCTTGTATACATTTGTTATATTCTGTATAATTTGATCACATGACCGGCTAAAGACACTGTCGCCTCATAGAACGCTGATATCACAAATCAAATTTACGGTTCTTTCATTAGGGTTAGGGTAAGATGAGTATGGTTAGGGTTAAGCAGATGCTATTTGACCCAATCGACTTTTTATTTTTAAACAAAACGCACGTACCTTCATACTTGATGTCCATATAAACGACATGAGAAAACAGTGGAGCTCGAGTATGAACTATTTTGCAATTTCGTATTAAATGTTCGGTTGGTTAAACAAATGTTGTAGTGTGTTTAAGCCATCCTTGTGTATTTATGATTACTACCCTCAGCAAGCACAACTGATGAGTACACAGCAAATATCCAAACACACATTGATAATCTTTCTTCTCACAAGGTGATGTATTAAGCCTTAATCCGATCATTACAGCTTTATACGCTTCTACGAAAAGTAGTTCCCGGCTAGAAATACATAAATCTTAAATTTATGACGTGTCCTGTTCGTTTCTAGATACAAGCAATAACGCAGACTGTGTAAAAGGCAGCCTGTTACTAATGAAACATTACGTTTACGTTAAACCTGCTTAACCCTCGTCCGGACATTTGGGGTCCATTTGACCCCAGCGGCTTTATTTTTGCTAGAAAAAAGGATTCAGTCTAATGACGCTTATGACGTTTTTAGATATTGTTTCTATGGCTGTTTTTGACACTTGTGTGACATACATACTAAATAGGTCATTTCGCATAGATTTTACTTTCAAAACACCCCAGAATTCTAAAGGTTAGTAAAATTTATTTCAGGTCATTTTAAAAACGTTCCTTGTTCTTTACAACTACAATAATGGCATTTATTGAATACTAGATAACGCCGACAAAACTGTTCCTCAATTGCACATATCAACATTATATCTTTCACGATCTTGAGATTGAGTTATTTCCCTTGAATAGTATAACCCCGGAGCGCAAACCGCGAGTCCAAGGGATTAACACTGTATGGGACGTATACACTTCTATCTGACCTCAAATTATGCAAATGATTTTAAGTTTCAAATAAGGGTACTGTATTTTATTTGTTTATTCATGTTTATTTTTAGATAATATTGTAGATAGTTTGTCTTTTCTTGGTTTGTAGGTACATTTGTGTAATTTCACGTGACGCGCTTTTGAACGCACTACCCCTGTGTGAAAAGAGCGCTATATAAATCTGGTATAATAATAAATAATAATAATAAATATATTTGGTGCTGATCCTTTCTAAAAGTTTTCATAGCAGTCATTAGCCAAACTAAGTGACCTTGACCTTTGACTTTGACCCAATTTCACATTGGCCAACTAGGTCATAGGCTTGTGCATAACGGGTGAAATGGTATGTGATAACTAAGACGGTTTCATAGCCACCAGATGACATCTCCAAAATAAGGAAGTCCATACACACTATCTCTAAGGGATAAGTTGATACAATAGGAACAAGTCCTGTTGCACGTGCCTCTGAACGTTTCCTTCTGATGCAACTGGGACAATCTCTCACCCGTTTCTCTATATAGCCATCCATACCCGGCCAGTAAAACCAAGCCTTAATGAGTGATGTGGTGCGATCACGACCTTGATGCCCTGAGTCATAATTGAGATCCATGAAGACTATATCCTGATACATGTCAGGTAATACCAGTTGATCAACTCGTTGGCCACTAACAGGTCCATGTCTAACCAAAACTCCATCCTTCAGAATCAAACGATCCCATTCTCTGAGCGGTTTTCTGACAGGCTCAGGTTGCAAAGCAGCCTGGCGACTCGTGAGTCTGTAACCAGTTCTTACAAGGTATATGACTTTGGCAACTGTAGCATCGTTTTCTTGCTCTACCTTCCAGTCGATCTCACTAAGACAAGTATCTGAGTTGATATTATCGACCACTGATTGCTGCGTCAGTGCAACACACTCAAAGGCAGGCAATAATTATGATGCCACAGTATGAGCCTGAAACATAGCTTCAAAAGAGTCTGGGAAAAGTATCACCTCATCAGAACCAAGCTTTGGCCTAGACAATAGATCTGCATCAAGATTCTGCACACCAGATATGTACTGAATAGAAAGTTGTACGTGGCCAGAGCAGCCAGCCAACGATGAGACAAGGCATCCAGTTTGGCTGTTGTGAATGCATATGTTAGGGGGTTGTTGTCAGTACGCACCCTGAATGGTTTACCGCCGTACAGATAGTCGTGAAACTTGTCAACCACTGCCCACTTCAGAGCTAAGAACTCGAGTTTGTGAGCAGGGTAATTCCGTTCACTACGACGTAAACCTCTACTGGCATAATCAACCACATGCTCATCCCCATCAGTCTCCTGATAAAGGACAGCACCCAGTCCAGTACTGCTAGCATCAATATTCAAAATGAATGGCTTTTCATAGTCTGCATATGCAAGTACTGGAGCTGAGGTTAAAAGCTCAATAAGCTTATCAAAAGCTTCCTGTTGGTCATCTGACCATATCCAAACCACTGCTTCCTTACGATACTTCCCTTTCTTGTTTGTAGGATGTCCTACAAGCTGGACATTCAAAGGTTTTGCAATCTGTGCAAAGCTTGGTACAAACCGCCTGTAATAGCTTGCAAAACCTAAGAAGCTGCGAAGCTCTTTTATGGTTGATTGCACAGGCCATTTTTTCAAAGTTTCAATCTTCCCAGGGTCAGTCTCCACACCTTTCTCGCTCACTACATGCCCTAGGTATTGAACCTGAGTGCGAGACAATTCACACTTAGACTTAGAGCCTTTTAACTTTAAACAGGCTGATTCTAAGCGTTGGAACACAGCTTCCAAACTTCTGAAGTGTTCTTTAAGCGTCTTACTGAAACTGATGATGTCATCAAGGTAAATGACGCATTCCCTCAAGTGCAACTCGCCCATGCAACGCCCCATAAGACGCTGAAAAGTCCCGGGGCGTTGCAAAGGCCGAAAGCCATGCGATTACACTCGTAAAAGCCCAAAGGTCTAACCGAGAAAGCTGTCTTAGCCTTATCCTATTGCTTCATGGCAACCTGCCAATAGCCTGATCTCAAGTCTAGCTTTATGAAGTACTATGATCCTTTTAGAGTATCAATGCTTTAATCTACCATCTGCAAGAATTTAAGAGCAATTCTCTTTAACCATCAACCAGGTTATATAGGGGGATCGGCACGTAAAGTCACCGATTTGCATGAAACTTACATCATTTGTACTTCTCTACATGAAATGGGAAAAAATACCCCGAACATTTATTTCCCACATCCGGTTGCCATGGCAAGGCGAAATCAAGATTTTCGCCAAAAATCATTGTTTTTGGTGAGTAAAATATGACGAATTCACAGACATTTTCAGAGAAAACTGTACATTTTTCAGATAAAATGACATTTGTATGTTGAACTATGACACTTTGCCAATAAAATAGCATTGTAGGATTCGACTCAACATACACCCAATTGGTAGGCACGTGCGATCTTTAGGGGCCAATATACTGAAAGTGAGCAATCATGATTTAGGCATATTTTAAGGACTGGTAGAATATTTATGCATCCATGCTGAGCTTGAATATAATCACTCATAGCAAGTAACACATGTGTTGTTTACGGTTTTGGAAGAATACCTTTGGGATTCTGGTTGCTAAGGGGGTAACCATGACAACGAAACTATCGACTTTTTAATGTTGTAATTTCCTATGTAACTGAGCAGGATTGCTTAAAAGATACCAGGATGATTCTGAAATTGTTATTACCATATATTTCAGTGTTATTAAATGAAAGTAGAAGACAACACATACAGATATTAGTTGGTAACTATGGTAACCCCTGCCAACAGAACGTAATTTACTGAAAATATGTGCCAAATTCAAGACTTTCGGAACGCAAAATACAGAAAACTATCAAAACTATTACACACTTTCTTAAATTAGATTCATTATCAGGTTTGCAAGTTAGCACTGTCTTGTAAACATTCACTGTTAAGATGAAAACGGCATTTGGTTGCCTTAGTAACCGCTCAATGCAATTGCTAAATAAGAGCCTTATATTGAAAATGTGAGTCAAACTAAAGTTATTTTTAAGGAAAAGTACAGCAACATATAAGAACCATGGTACCGTAGTTGCATCATCAGATTTGATAGTTAGCAGTGTCGTATAATTTTTTATTTAAACATAAAAATAACGTTTGGTTACCATAGCAACCACTCACAATGTATGCTAAATAACAGCATTGTATCGAAAATATGTGTCAAATTCCATGTATTTAAGATAAAATAAAGCAACCAACCAGAACAGTGGTACTTAAGTGTCATTATCAGGTTCGCAAGTTAACATTGTCATATAACATTCACTTTAGACATAAAAAGAAGAATCGGTTACCTTAGCAACACATCATAACATTATGCTTTATAAGAGCAACATTTTGAAATAATGAGTCAAATTCAAGTTTTTGTAAATACAATATACCGTAACCTCATAGAACTATTGTACTTAATGTTTATTGTCAGATTAACAAGATAAAATTGTCATATAAGTATCCACTTTTAATACAAAAAGAACATTTGGTTACCCTAGCAACCACTCACAAAGTAAAAACATTATTTTGAAAATATGGTCAAATGTTTGCGTTCTTAAAGGCAAAGTACAGGAACCTATCAGAACAATGGTAGTTTAGTGTCATGATCAGATTTGCAAGCTTACATCGTCATGTAACATTTACTTTTGGTATAAAAAGAAGAATTGGTTACCTTAGCAACACCTTATAACATTATGCTTTATAAGACCATCGTATTGAAATAATGAGTCATATTCAAATTTTTGTAAATACAATATATCGTAACCTCACAGAACTATTGAACTTTGATTTCATTATCAGATTTACAAGATAATATTGTCATATAAATATTCACTTTTAATACGAAAAGAACATTTGGTTACCTTAGCAACCACTCACAAAATATGCAAACTAAAATAATTATATTGAAAATATAGTCATTTTTTGGGTTCTTGAAGGCAAAGTATAGGAACCTATCAGAATCTTTGTACTTTAGTTGCGCTTTAAGGTTTGCAAGTTGATATAGTCGTGTAACCGCTCACTTTTACCATGAAAACTACATACATGTATTGTTACCATAGCAACGATTTACAACTAATGTTTTATCAGAGCAAAATATTGAATATATGTGTAAAATTCATGCTTTTAGTGGGAAAGAACAGCAACTTATTACAACTTTTGTACTTTAAGTTTATTATCAGGTTTGCAATGCATAGACATAACTTTCGATTACCTTAGCAACCGCCCATGATTTATGCTTAATTAGAGCATTTTATTGAATTTAAGTGTCAAATTTGAGCTAGCTCAGGGTGAGCTTTTGCAATTCTTGAGTGTCCGGCGTCAAACAAGTTTAGTGTTTACATTCTAGAGGCAGCTTTTTTTTTTATCCAATCTGTCTCAATCTTGCTCAAATTGTTTATAATAATAAAAGTTGGATGAGTTCGATTATCGTTTTAAATCTGACAAGTAGGTCAAGAGTTATCTACCCTTGAATTGCTGAAAATGCAATATTTAACGGTGTTTACACTCTAGAAGCCACACGTTTAATCCAATCTCTATCAAACTTGCTCAGATTGTAAAACAACTATAAGAGTTCAGATAAATTTGATTATGGGTGAAATCTGACTAAATGGTAAAGAGTTGTCTACCTTTGAATTGCTGAAAATGCCATATTTAATGGTGTTTACACTCTAGAGGCCACACATTTTATCTAATCATTTTTAAACTTGCTCATATCGTATATGACTATAAGAGTTGATATGGTTGAAATCGGACCAATATGTGAAGAGTTATCTGCCCTTGAATAGTTGTAATGCCATATTCAAAAGCGTTTACACTCCAGAAACTACAATTTTCATTCAATCTTTCTCAAATGATATCAGATAACAACTATAAGTTCTAAATTGAGTTAAAAGATTGGCTGAAATTGAATAATTAGGTCATGAGTTGTCTGCCCTTGATAAGTTGATGTGTTGAAAATGCCAAATCTGACAGTGCTTATATTCTAGAGGCCACAATTTTATCCAATCTTTCTCACACCTGCTCAGATTGTATATGACTATAAGGTATTGGATGAGTTTGAAAATGGTTGAAATCGGACTAATTGCTCAAGAGTTATCTGCCTTTGATGTGTTGAAATGTTTACACTCTTGCAAAGTTCTCGAAGGAGTGCAATTATTGTTGAAATCTGATCATTGTGGCAAGAGTTATCTGCCCTTGATATACTTTGAAATGCTAGAAAAGGCTTCATTTCAGTATTGTGTAGGCTCTAGTTATCTGCCCTTGATATACTCTACTATACTAGAATAGGCCGTATTCCTAAATATTGTTTACATGCTATACTACAAATTTGAATAGATTTAGATTTAAACGGGTGATTCTCAAACGTAAACCTATCAAACCTCATTACAACAGGTGAGCGATATCAGGGCCTTCAATGCCCTCTTGTTTAGGTAAAGTACAGCAACTTATTACTAGCATCGTACTTAAAGTTCATTATCAGTTTTGAAAGTTACCATTGACATTACAAACATCAACTTTAAGAATTAAAATAACAGTTGGTTACCTTAGCAACCACTCACAATTTATGCTAAATAAGAGTCTTATATTGAGAATGTATGTCAAATTTAACTGTCTTGAAGGCAAAGAACAGCACTTTAATAGATTTTTTGTAGCTTAGTTTCGCTATCAGGTTTGCTGCAAGTTAACATTGTCATATAGTTGTTCAGTTCTAACACTAAAATAACATTTGGTTACCTTAGCAACCACGTGGAAGTGTCAAATTTAAGTTTTAGGCAAAAGTACTGCAACTTATAACAACATTTGTACCTGACATTTATTATCGGGTTTGCAAGTTAACATTGTGATGGAAAACTTCACATTTAGAATTAGAATTACATTTGGTACCTTAACACACTCACAATTTATATTAAATAGCGTGGAGTACCATACCATTTTCCGTGAACTGCTCTTATTTTACATATATTGTGAGTGGCCGCTATGGAAACCAAATGTTATATTCGTGTTAAAAATCAATATAAGTATGACAATGTCATCTTGCCAACCTGATATTGAAACTAAACTATCATGATTCCTTTAAGCTGATGATCATGTGCTCTGCCTTAAAAAGCTTGAATTTGACACATATTTTCAATATATTGCTCTAATTTGCATATATTGTGTGTGGTTGCTAAGGTAACCAACTATTATATTCCTGCTAATATTTAGTTGCAAACCTGATAGTGATCTTCACGTACAATAGTTGTAATACGTTGCTGTTATTTGCCGAAAACTCAATGTTGACACATATTCAATACAATGATTTTATTTAGCATATTCTATGAGTGGTTGCTATGGTAACAACATTTTAATTTAATGCTAAAAGAGAATGTTGGTATGACAATGTTTTCTTGCAAACCTGATTATAAGCTTTAAGTACAATGGTTGTAATAGGTTAATGTGCTTTACATAAAAAGCTCTAATATGACACATACATGCGTATGTTCAATATAATGCTCTTATTTACTATAAATTGTGAGTGGTTGCTAAGGTTACTCAGTGTTATGTTCACGCATAAAGATAATGTTTGTATGAAAATATTGAATTGCAAACCAGATAATGAACTTAAAGTACAATGATTGTAATATGTTGCTGTACATTGCCTTTAACAACTTGAATTTGACTCGCATATTCAATATTATGCTCTTATATAACATAATTGTGAGTGGTTGCTAAGGTAACAATATTGTGTTTTCGTGCAAAAAGTGAGCGCCTATATGACAAAATAAAAGTGCAAACTTTATAAAGAAACTGAATTACAAATGTTCTGATAGGTTCCTGTACTATGCCTTTAAGAAAGCAAAACTTTGACCATATTTTCAAAATAATTCATTTACTTTGTCAGTGGTTGCTAGGGTAACCAAATGTTCTTTTCGTATTCAAAGTGAATATTTATATGACAATATTATCTTGTTAATCTGACAATAAACTTTAAGAACAATAATTCTGTTAGTTAACGGTATATTGTATTTACAAAAACTTGAATTTGACTCATTACTTCAAAATGTTGCTCTTATAAAGTATAATGTTGTGAGGTGTTGCTAAGGTAACCGATTTTTTGTATGTCTAAAGTGAATGTTACATAACAATGTTAACTTGTAAACCTGATAATGACACTTAAGTACCATTGTTTTGATTGGTTGCTGTATTTTATCTTAAAAACACATGAAATTTGACACATATTTTCGATACAATGCTGTTATTTAGCATACATTGTGAGTGGTTGCTATGGTACCCAAACGTTATTTTCATGTTTGAAGTGAAAATTATATGACACTGCTAACTATCAAATCTGATGATGCAACTACGGTACCATGGTTCTGATATGTTGCTGTACTTTTCCTTAAAAAGAACTCACATTTTCAATATAAGGCTCTTATTTAGCAATTGCATTGAGCGGTTACTAAGGCAACCAAATGCTGTTTTCATCTTAACAGTGAATGTTTACAAGACAGTGCTAACTTGCAAACCTGATAATGAAACTAATTTAAGAAAGTGTGTAATAGTTTTGATAGTTTTCTGTATTTTGCGTTCCGAAAGTCTTGAATTTGGCACATATTTTTAGTAAATTACGTTCTGTTGGCAGGGGTTACCATAGTTACCAACTAATATCTGCATGTGCTGTCTTCTACTTTCGTTTAATAACACTAACATATATGGTTATAGCAATTTCAAAGTGATCCTGGTATATTTTAAGCAATCCTGCTCAGTTACATAGGAAAATACAACATTAAAAAGTCGATAGTTTCGTTGTCATGGTTACCCCCTTAACAACCAGAATCCCAAAGGTATTCTTCCAAAACCGTAGACAACACATGTGTTACTTGTTATTAGTGATCACATTCAAGCTCAGCATGGATGCATGAATATTCTACCAGTCCTTAAAATATGCCAAAATCATGATTTCTCACTTTCAGTATATTGGCCCCTAAAGATCGCACGTGCCTACCAATTGGGTATAATGTTGAGTCGAATCCTACAATGCTATCTTATTGGCAAAGTGTCATACTTCAACAAACAAATGTCATTTTATCTGAAATATGTATAGTTTTCTCTGAAAAAGTCTGTGAATTTGTCATATTTTACTCACCAAAAACACTGATTTTTTGCGAAAATATTGATTTCGCGTTGCCATGGCAACCGGATGTTGGAACTAAATTTTCGGGGTATTTTTCCCATTTCATGTAGAAAGGTACAACTGGTGTAAGTTTTATGCAAATCGGTGACTATGCGTGCCGCAATGTGGTTGATGGTTACAGAGAATAGCTATTAATAAACAATCTATTTTGAATGGTACATAATCCAGAGTAATATATGCCTACTTAAAAAGGTTACAACTTAAAGAAGGTTGAAAGTAGAGCAGAACATGCTTTTCTTTTAGCATGCTTTAATCAAATATCTGCTAGGATAAAGAATATGTTTTGTATAGTAATGGAACTATATTCATCAGTTTGGGAATCAAATAAGGGCGTATATGTTTTATTTATGGAGCAATGTTTTAAATACAAAAGGAATAGATAATTAACTGGCACAGCTGTTTCTATCTTCCTAGCATTAAATGCTCATATCTGCACTAAGAATATTATCTCACTGTTCTGTTATGTAGTATGAGACTCCAAATTAAAAGAATTGTAAAATAAAACCAATAACATCAATTTTCAATCTACATTTTTAACCATTACCCTGTAGTAATGTCGTCTGTTTTAAATTATTGTCTGTAAACAATATCTAAACATGATTTGTACTTATCTTAATTAAAAAAATCTTAAAGACAAATGTAAAAGAGTTTGGATACATATCCGACGCGACACTATGCAGCGTCTCATCTGGATCCAAAATGTTTGTAAATAACAGTCAAGTCGCGATCAGCATGATAAAGTTAACTGCAACTTCTATCAGCATCCCCTAAATATGTCTACATCTATACACTAGTACCCTACTGTGATAATTGGTTTGCAATAAACATACTCTGATACGACTGATCTTCGGCTGGTTGACTGATTTACTGATTGAATGACTGTTTTATTCATTCACTCATTAATTCGGTCATTCATTGTGTTATTATATCATCGTTTTCACTGTTTGCTAATTTGTTTGTGTGTTAACTCATTTTGCATTGACATTACATTCAACCGTTTAGCTAATCGTATTTCGCCGCTCTCATTGGTTTTTTTTGTTTAGATGCGCATAGAATATGTACCGAGTTTGTGAAAGTGTTTTGTATCACTTATACGCTGAGTCAATGGCTGTTCTGTCTGGGTCCACACTGCTTACGAAATTCCTGGTTATCTAAGTTTTTTTCTACGGAGGGGTAGATGCTTCTGTACTTTTCTTTTATATGTTATAGATTCATACATGTATACTTATGTGGTGATTACAATGACACCTACCTATAATTACCACTTATAATACATTTTGATCATAACGTGCTTAAGATTGGTGGTTGCCTTCGAGCGGGATGGGGTGACACAGAGGACCCTTTAGGGAATCTTTGGTATTTTAGGTTGTCATCTGTATTTCATAGTGTCGTTTACTGTGGTGGTCGCAGTAGAAGTTTTAACTGTATGGTTATATGCCTGCACTGAAGAGCTGTCATAAGAAGATAAAAATCCGAATATTTTGGGAAAATGGCAGCTCTGGCATTTGTATATATCAATGTTGATATGCGACATATTTTCTATTTAATGCTATTTAATTTTCACCATGAAATTGAATGGTGGCAAAATAAAAACAAACAAAACCCTGAAAAAAGCTTTTGTTCTGACTACACGTGTTGTTTTTTGGTTTCTTAACAAATCATAGTGTATTGTCCGAAAACTAGGTTTATCCGAAATAGTGTTCAATTCGCCGCCACGTGGAAATAATTAGTTTGGAAAGCTCAGTAGTAGTACATGCACTTGAATTAGCAATAACACGGGACTTATATGGTGTTTTGTGGAGTTTTGGTATCCAGTACATTGTTGGAAGTTTGTGATATGCAATGTTGATATCAGCTTTTCATTGTTCACATGTATCAAGATGATCAGATACTACATTACGCTCCGTTAAAGTGGTTGATGTATAGGATTTGGTATTCACAAGTTACTGGTTTAAAGTATCAACATAATGTAATCATCATACAATTATCACATTATTGGATGCTTTGTCTGCAGGAACGAGTACATGATTGGAATAGAAGTATTGTATGCTCTTCTTTCAATGACGAATGTTAAATTTAGAGGTAGATGGTAAAATATGGTTATTGGATAAATAGAACGAAATCCGGGTATCGATAATATCAAACAATAATTATTTCCATTTTGAAAGAGCGTCATTTTCAGCATGTACTTTTCGGCACCAGTTGGTACTATAACTATTCAAAGTTTCCGAAATATGATTGCGACAAGTATCTAAATCAATTAAGGCAGGTAATCTAAAGTTAGGTGCCTTACTCAAAAGCATTCTGTTGCGTTTATCTTTAATGATATCAAACTTGACTGTTATTATATGACCCACTGGAGCGTAACATAATTTAGAAGAGGCACAGTCTCATGTATCTGGTGTGTTTTCGAGAATTTTAAGATCAGAAACGCTTTTATTGTAGTTAAAAAGTAACCCTCTTACATATTTATTATACTTGTAGCAAATAATAGGTGGTTAAGGATTTTGGAAATAATTTGGAATAGCATTCATCACATTTTTGTTTCGAATAATACTTTGTAAATCTATGAATTCAATACCTTTATTTATATAAAAGGGACCTTAATGAAAGATCTTTTGTGATGATGCAGTTTTGTACAGTGGATCTGTGCGTAAAATTATTCCATCAGCCTTGTCGTCTCTTAAAGACGACAATGACAACAAAGAAAGCCGAGAAAGCATTTTATGTTTACCAGAATGTAACAGCAGATTATGCAGCCTATTTACTTGTTTGCTCTTTAATTAATATTTGTGTAGGGCTTTCAGCAGCAAGGGGATGTGACCTTAGTACAAATACCCGAGTTAAAGCAGCATGGAGAAAAATCAAGGAGTTGCTACCAATCCTCACATCACGTCACCTCTCATACAAGACACGTGGCAGAGTATACAGCACTTGTGTGAGAAGTGTGATGCTTCACGCCAGCGAAACATGGCCACTGTCAAAGCCGAATCTCCACCGTCTCCAGCGAAATGATCGTGCTATGGTCAGACAAATCTGCAACATCAAGCCAGAGGACATTGCCACCACCAGATCGAAAATGTTCCTGGTGCAGCTTGGCCTGGATGACCTAGACTTCATCTTAAAGGCTGAGGTGGTACGGTCACGTGGAGAGACCCAGCGGGGCATGGAAGGCAGCAAGTAACACACATGTTGCTGGCACAAGTGGGTCTGGAAGGCCTAGGATGACGTGGAAAGGGTTGACAGAGAGGGATTGCAGAGATTGGAATCTCTCTGCAATCGACCCTCGAGAGAGAGAGAGACACCTGGAGATCAGGTGTAAGAACTGCCATGCGTGCAGCAAGCCAGCTACCTGGAAGGGCGCCCATTGATGTTGATATTGCTCCTGAGCCTGCACGTTAATAAAAAATCCGATAGTAGTAGTAGTAGTAGTAGGAGCTTAATTTTAAATTATTAATATGTAAAACATTATTCTTCAGTTTATTACAGTTGGGAAATAGTTTATTGTAACTTGGGAATATTTAGTTTTGTGAGAACCTTACTATGTCAAATCATAGTTAAAACCTTGTTAACACTCTAGAGGCTACACATCTCATTGTATCTAAATGATTTTTTTTAAATGTTAACCTCATTTATATCAAGGTCAAGTTTGAATGTGGGTCATGACCAGTTAAAAACTAGGTCACTATGTCAAATCATAGGAAAACCTTATGAACAGTCTCTAGAGGCTACAAATCTAATTGGATTTAAATGCAACTAGGGTATAATGTTTGCCTAATTGATATCTATGTCAAGTTTGAATGCGGGTCAGTTCGGCTCTAAACTAGGTCATTAGCCACTAGGGCAATTCATAGGAAAATCATGTTAACACTTTAGAGGCTACAAAACTCATCCAATCTTCATGACACTTACTTAAAATGTTTGCCTCATTGATATCTAGGTCAAGTTCCAACATGGGTCAGGTATGGTCAAACACTCGGTTACTAGGTAAAATAATTGGAAAACCTTACTCATACCCTAGAGGCTACACAACTTATCCGATCTTCGTGACACTTGGTAAGAATGTTTTCCCAATTGATATCAAGGTCAAGTGTTAATGTGGGTCATGTCTGGTCAAAAACTAGGTTACTCTAGGTCAAATCATAGAAAACTTTGTTAACACTCTAGAGGCTACACGTCTCAATGGCTTTAAATGCAAAAAAATAGAATGTTTGCCTAATTGATATCTAAGTCAAGATCAAATATGGGTCATGTCAGGTCAAAACTAGGTCACTAGGTCAAATCAAAACCAGTGTTTACTCAGATCTGAATGATTCTCGCCTACATCAAATCAAGGTCAGAATCAAATGAGGGTTGTGTCTGGTCAAAAACTAGTTACCAGGTCAACTCATAGAAACATCTTGTTAACATTATATTGTTGATTGTGGGTCATACATAATCTAGGTGGAGGGCCTCCGTGGCCTAGTGGTATAGTCACTGTGACTTACATCACTAAGCTCCTCACCGCTGTGAGTTCGAATCCCAGTAGGGTCGTTCGGATTTTTCATGTGTGGAGCCTTCCAGCTGGCTTGCGGAAGGTCGGTGGTTCTACCCAGTTGCCGATTTGTACCTGTTACAGTGCATAAAGGGCTTCTGGGGTCTTCCTCCACCTGTGATTAGCCGGACGTCGCGATATGACTGAAATACTGTTGAAAGCGACGTAAAATCAAAACAAACAAACATAATCTAGGTCACTATAGTTTTATATGGTGTACCAGGCAAGCGATTTAGGGTCAATGTGTCCCTTGTTGGAATTATTTCCCTTTTTTGTTATATTGTATCCAAATTAGGCTTGAAGTTATTGCATTTTGTTATAGTTAGGGAGCACATTAGTGCACACAACAACTTTATCCTGAAACATTTACCTCTTGTAACAAAACCCTACTGGCGGTTTGAATCACCATTTGTGATTGGTCGTTTACCAGCTCATCCGGTGGCCTTAACTCTGTAATTCTTTGGAAGAGTGGAATGAGATTTGGGTCGTGACATTTTTACACTTCATTTTTTAATTATGCATATACAAAGTTTTATATGAATTGGTACAGAAATGTAGAATTGGTTTGGATCCCAAAAATGTACAAGTCCCATTAGTGGCCATAACTTCACCTATCTTAAAACGACTTACTTGAAAAATATCATGTCATGCACATCTACACATGTTAAATGCATATGCAAAGTTTGATGTCAATCGGTAAAGAAATGTAGAAGTCATTTGCATCAAAAGCTTTTATCAGTAAGAAAAGGTCATAAAGTAGCTGTTTGTCCTTGAGGGGTAGAAAAAACTTCCCAAAACAACTATGTGACACTCCCTCATTTCTCTGGTGAGCTCTTCAGGACCCTTTTATTGATCTTTTTTATGCCCCCGGCATAGTAATTGTCCGTCCATGCGTGTGTGCGTCCGTAACAAGGTTAAGTAGATTTTACCGTTTCGTCTAGCATCAACACCGCTTACTCAAATACTTTGATACTTATACAGTTATTGCTTTGGACCATTCGGATTCCCTATCCACCAATATCAACAAACCATGATTTTGACATTGACCTTGACCTTATTTGGACTTAGAATATTTAGATTTTACCATTTCATCTATCATCAACACAACTGACTACAATGTGTTGATACTTATACGGATATTACCTTGGATCACTACCAATCCACCCATAGTACCCAACCTTGATTTTGACCTTGACCTTGACTTAATTTAAACTTAGAATATTTCAATTAGGCTCTTTCTCAGTTAACTAGATGTTACCGTTTCATCTAGCATCAACACTGCCTAGTACAATGCTTTGGTACTTATACAGTTATTGACTTGGACTATTACCAACTCACCAAGAATATCCAAACTCAGTTTGATCTTGACCGTGACCTAATTTGGACTTAGAATATTATTATTGTCAAGGATGCCACCGGGGGCATAAGTGTTTATTGAACGCGCAGTATTGTTTCCATTTGTTATATGTTCAGATGGGATATAGGCTCTAGGTGACCATTTTGGCTGTAAAATTTGATATTAATCCAGAGTCATGATTGCCCATATGGGACATAGTATTGTATGGTGAAATTTATCATATTTTATGCAATGTGTCACAAATACCTGGAGCCCTTTCAGAAAATTTCGAACAACAAAAACGATTGTAAGTCTAAACTTTAAATACATTTAATATCTGATTTCTCCATCTAATCAAGCCTTGTGACTAAAAAAACGATTCCAAACCGATGTCACAAGACAGGATTAGATGGAGAAATAAATAATAGTTGAGCATTTTATAATCTGACTTATGACAACATTTGTCGTATGAAGTTTTATGAAACGGGCCCCTGGTTGCTAAATGTCTGATTTCTTTTAGAACTTTTGTGTAAAATGTAAGTTCGTTTTCTGTTTTTAAGGCAAAGACCAGATAATGGAATATCTGAAAAGGTGCAAGCCACAATCACTGTTAGCTTTTTGGAAACACCAGCAGTATGTGAAAGCAAGAACAAAGCTTTTCGATGAAAGGAAAACACTGAGAACAGAAGCCCACTGGTTAGGAACTTGGTTACAGTGGGGCGAGGGTCCTCGCGACAGGTGGTATCGGAGTTCTGACTATACATGTTTCGGAGTCTCGTCGTGAAACAAAACTTGGCACGCTTAAGTGAACGCAAAAGAGGTAATTTAAGGTCAAATTGACATAAACACTGTAAATCGTTATTGTCACCATATAGTTCGATGTTTTCCTAAGCGTCATGCATGCTTAATTCGTTCCATTTATGGAATTTACGCTTGAACTAGTTAATAAAACGACGCGGTAATCAAGGTTTTTGTTCACAATTCTTATAAATGACTGCATAATCTCGCCTGCAATCAATGTTTCTGGCAAGATTAATACTTTAAATTGCATCTTTGCAAGAGAATCACATTAAAAATATCGTATATCAATGAAATTTTCTGGATTTCAAGTGGTTAATAAGGTTACAGATTCTAACAGAGAGTGTTACAGGTTCTCTAACAACAGGTTATTAAACGTTACAGGTTCTTATCGACATTTCTGTTTTTGTTTGAGAGAGAATGGATCTAAAGTGCATGTATTGCAAGAGGTCCTTTATCTTTTACAATGCTTTAAAGCTGTCACCTGTCTTTTATACAAGCAATTAGCCTTCGTTTTAGCGGTTGTAAATGAGATTTACTGTAATTATTACGTATTACTGCGTTCGGTTAGTGCCAACTTGATATTTGATCATATGTAAAGATCCATCGTCGAATTTAATAATTTCGAAAAAGTTAACACGATGCAAAAATAATAAAATGTACTCAATTTCAATGATTCTGTTGCTGTATTTATTTCCTTAAATGAAAACCAGGCTCTTAAAAATTAAATATATACTTGCTAATATCTCTAAAGCGATCAATGAAATAATCTAACGTGTAGAACAGATCCAAAGGCAAAAAATAACCGGTACATGTAATAAAAACGAACCTGCAAAATTATCGTATGGTTATCTCAGTCCATTCCATGACTTGTCAACCAAAGCATAGTACTTAATGCAAAAACTGAAAGCCACCTTTAATTTAGACATTACGGTGTGCAAGGTAAATTCTTCCTAATATGCAAGTCTCATATCTTGCCACAGGCGAACTCTGGTCTCGATTTTCACTCTTTATGCTCTTTTTGATTGCACATTTTCTTAATAAGTTGCTCAATATGTTTAAGTTTAAATAAGAACTTTCTAACTATTTCTCAGACAAATAAATCATATGTGCAAAACGATCCGTCATATATCAAATATATGTTTAACCTGTTCACTGCTTTACTCTGACCGTATAAACACAGATAAACAGGTTAGATTCGAATGAGAAGCTGGATAAGTATGTGTCTGAATCGGATCAAAGCTGTTTGACTATCGTACAGATCCTTTTTCGAGTTTGATCTTGGTTAGACATCGAGAAAGTTGGCACAGCACCAGACTCTTAACTGTTTGCAAATACGACTGTTAGTCTATTAAATGTATAAAACAGAATGCATTATAGATCTTTCACCGAGAATAGGATCGAACCGCACTCCAACCCGTGAATATTATCAACTTTGCAAACTTGAATAAGTAATTCAAATCTCAAGCGTGAGTAAACTTGCATTTTTTCGGGTGTCGTCTTAACGACGGCCTACATATAAATGAGTTTCACAAACAAAGACCGGAGTCCTTGGTCCATGTTTGTCTTCGACATGTTCAATGAGCGAGGCTTTGGTATTGAGTTCTGCTCCGCAAGAGTCACATTCAAAGGCACTCTTTTACCAAGAATGATAAACATGCCGATGTCTTGCCAGAGTTTTCCGATTATTAAACCGTCCGCTGTATAATTAATAAAGCTGATTTTGTTGTGATACGCCATTACGTGGTAATTAAAGCCATAGACTAAATTGAAAGATTTATTGCACAAAGTGCAATTTATCTTTCTTTTCGATGAAAACTACCCCTGTGAAAAGTGTTCAGGAATTTTAAAATACCCATGAACGGTAAACAGAATCGTTCTAGGGCTTCAAAAAATACTTAACACATTCTACAAAAGGAGTTCAAGAACTTCTGCAATTCTAGAACAATGGTTCTAAAAACATCGAATTCCTAGAATTATTGCAGCATATTCATGAACGTTTAATGGCCACTTCTACTATTTTTTCATGAATATTCAAGAAATCATTCTCGAATAGTTCTAGAATAATTCAATTCCTTCCCACAGGGGTATTTTTGTGGCGCTAAAGAATGCCTGAACTTGTGGTCATGTACTTATATTCTTTACAAAGAATGTACTGATAGTCTTTACAAAGAAACTGCTTTTTTCATCTGCTTTTACGACATTTGCACGGGAGTCCGGCTGCTGGAAATGCCGCATATATTGTTATTGCCGTTTACTTCAATATCCAGACTTATATCGAGTAAACTGGGGTCTTCTAACGAGATCTCGCCCATTTCGAGATCCGTGAATACTCTGTAACACTGTTAAGAAGAACCTGTAACACTTATCAAACAGTCGTCATGGACCTGTAACCTCTACATCACATTGGTAAGTAACACCAAACTTATGATGACATTAAAAATCGAACATATTTCTTTAAGAAATGCTTCAATATTAGAAAAACACGAACAAATAGATTATCTTATTGTGTAAAATGCTGCAATTTGGTAGTAAATTTAACTTATAACAAAAATATGTACATATCTATGTAGGCAGTGGGGACCACTTGCTTTTATTTCCTCTATTTACCTGAATTCTAACGCAGGCGACGTTAAGTATCGTCTTAAAAAGAAGTCAAAAGCTCTTTCCACGTTTTAATGAAGAATCTTTGTTATGAGGCTGTGTAAACTCGCTAAACAATTATGTGTTTACATGTACACGCGTAAAAATGTCATGACTCTGAAATATTTTTCGAAACGACCCCTATACCACCTGTCGCGAGGACCCTTGCCCCACTGTAACCAGGTTCCTAACCAGTGAAGCCAGAGCAACACATAAGAGAATTACAGTGAACATAACATGTTTTTGAAGGGTGTGTGGGGGGAAAACACAAATAGCATGCTGCTTGACACTTTTACAATGAGTGTTTCATAACTAACGAACTTGAACAATAACCTGGATAGAATAAGTGTGACATATCAGTGAAAAAGACAATTATTTACTATTGTATAATACACGATAAGATCACAAAACTTGATAAATCACAATACTAACCTAAATTACCCCTTTCAAGAGCACTTGAACATAGCACTTTTCGTACATTTTGCAATAAGTTCTCAAAAAGTACAATTTGTAAAATTTGTTGTTGCGTTGGACCAATACCAATCAACTCATACTACCAAACGTTGATTTTTACCTTGACCTAATTTGGGCTTTAAATATCTTAAATGGGCTATTTCTTAGTTAACTAGACTTTACTGTTCCGTCTAGTATCAACACTATTTACTACAATCCTTGATACTTAAACAGTTATTGTCATGGACCAATTCACTCGTATTGCTAAACCTCAATTTTAAGTTTAACTTGACTTAATTTTGACTCGAAAAGTTTCAGAAGGGGACATATTATAATAAGTGTTCATGGAAACACCCTTGATAATATATTCGCAGAGCAAGTATAGCTATATTGTTGATATTTTACAAAATGATAATATCTCAAACAGTGTAGTTTGTGCATATTTGAGAAAAAAAAATATGGACTTATTTAGAATAATAAAGTGACTATAATAGGGAAAGAATCGGGTCCCGTAGAGACGCACATGCTTAAAAAATGTGGAGATCGTGTGTTAGAAATTGCCATGTGGGCAGCTAGACCGTTACCTGGAAGGGAGTCCTCTGTCGTTGACAATGCACCCACTTCTGCACGTTATTAGAAAATATGATGTTGATGTACTAGTTTCAAAGTTTATTAAAAAACAGATTACCAGTTCCCTGGAGGGGGGGGGGTCATCTGGGTTAATGGTGTAACTTATCAAGTTAATTTGTCTTCAAAACTATGTTTGGCAATGTATATATTATGGGTGAAGATCATCATGTTAATTTGCAAAAGTGATATTCAGTGCCATCGTGGTTGTCATCTGTTGCTTGTTTCAATATATTGTCTACAGTAGTATTACAAGACTTGTTGTTTTCTTAACCTTCTCTTACTGAATATTCATGTAAAAATCTGACACACAATGAACATCATCATATGGGCTAGCTTATCATCTATTAACACATTCAAAATGTACAGTGTATTTGTCAAGATCACACTTATCGTATTCAAACTGTGTAATCTGTCCATCGGCTCGGTTTTTATGCCCCCGGCATCGACAGATGCGGAGGCATATAGTAATCGTCAGTCCGTCCGTTCGTGTGTCCGTAACAAGGTTAAGTAGAATTTACCGTTTCGTCTAGCATCAACACCGCTTACCCAAACGCTTGGATACTTATACAGTTGTTGCCTTGGATCATTCCCTATCCACCAATATCACCAAACTTTGATCTTGACCTAATTTGGACTTAGAATATTTTGAATAGGCTATTTCCTGGTTAACTAGAATTTACCGTTTCGTCTAGCATCAACACATCTGACTACAATGCTTTGATACTTATACAGTTGTTGCATTTGACCATTCCCTATCCACCAAACTTTGATTTTGACCTTGACCTTGACCTAATTTGAACTTAGAATATTTTAAATAGGCTATTTCCTGGTTAACTAGATTTTACCGTTTCGTCTAGCATCAACACTGTTTACTACAATGCTTCGATACTTATACAGTTATTGCTTTGGACCATTACCAACTCACCAATAATACCCAAGCTCAGTTTGACCTTGACCGAATTTGGACTTAGAAAAAATTCAGAATATATTGTAAAGGATGCCACAGGGGGCAAAAGCGTTTATTGAACGTGCATTCTTGTTTTCTTATACGCCGACCTCAAGAAGTGGTCGTATATTGGCATGGCCCTGTCTGTCCGTCCGTGAATAACTTCGTTCGTTTGTCTGTTCTTCCGTCAACATTTTGTTTGTCCTCAGTTTTTCCAGAAAACTATTGAAAGGATATTAATGAAACTTCACAAAAATGGTATATGCATAAAGATCTGAATGTGAGTCGAGTTGAGGTTAATTCAATTTTTCGTTACAGAGTTATCTGCCTTTGATGTACTTAAATATGCTATAATAAGCTTGTCCGGAGTTTTCTCGAAAAGCTGTTAGAGGAATATTAATGAAACTTCACACAAATGTTAAAAACATAAAGATCTGAAGCTGAGTCAAGTTTGAGGTTCATTTCATGTTTCGTTACAGAGTAATCTGCCCTTGATATACTCAAATATGCTATAAAAAGCTTGTCCGGACTATTTGAAGGATGTTGATGAAACGTCACACAAATATTAAAGTCATCAAGATCTGAAGATGATGGAAAGTTTTGAATAATTTGATTTGTTGTTCCACAGTTATCTGACCTTGATGTACTATAATATGCTATAAAAGGCTTATTTGACAGTGTTAACACACTAAGCAACTACAGTTTTGAATGGATTTTGATTATATTTACCCACAGTATAATTATTGAAGTAAAAGTTCATGAAAGGGTTAATTATTATTGAAATCGGACCATTGTGTCAAGAATTGTTTGCCCTTGGTGTACTCATATATGCTAGAAAAGGTTTTTTTCAGTAATGTTGGTGCTTTACCCCTCGACTTTATCCGCCAGTAAATAATTGGAGAGAAAAACCATTGATAATACATTAATTTGAATTCAGAATGATTTTTTTTCCTTTTATGATGTATATATATGAATCGGTCTTCTTAAACTAATATCGGTCACCTTAAACTGGAATATATGTTGTGTCTACTTAAAACTCCCAAATAATTTGAGAGAAAACAATTAATACATTAAGTTGAATAATTTCAGTAGAAAACCATTGATAATTCATTAATTTGAATTTAGAATAATTGTTTTCCGTTTATGTTGTATATATTTATATATCAATCGGTTTCCTTAAACTAATATCGGTCACCTTAACCCCGAATATTATGTTGTGTCTACTTAAAACCTCCAAATAATTTGATAAAAAACCATTGTAAATACATTAATTTGAATAGTTTGAGAGAAAAACCATTGATAATACATTCATTTGAATTTAGAATAAATTTATCCCTTTCATGTTGTATATATATATATATTTGATTTGATTTGTTTTTTATTTACGTCGCTTTCAACAGTATTTCAGTCATATCGCGACGTCCAGCTAATTACAGGTGGAGGAAGACCCCATAAGTCCTTTATGCACTGTTTCAGGCACAAATCAACAACTGGGTAGAACCACTGACCTACCGCTAGCCAGCTATAAGGCTTCCCCACATGAAAAATCCGAACGACCCTACTGGGATTCGAACTCACAGCGGTGAGGAGCTTAGTGATGTTAGTCACAGTGACTACACCACTAGGCCACGGAAGCCCCCCTGTATATATATATGAATCGGTCTCCTTAAATTTATATTGGTCACCTTAAACTCAAATATATGTCGTGTTTACTTAAACTTCTAAAATAATTTAAGAGAAAAAACATTGTTAATACATAAACATTAATTTGAATAATTCGAGAGAAAAACTATTGTTAAATATTAATTTGTAAAAAGAAAAAAAAACAAAAAACAAAAAACATTTTTTTTTTTTTTTTTTAATTTTAGGGCAGTGCGCGGCACCCTCCTAAAAAGGCCTAGCTGGAGCACTGTTAAATACATTAATTTGAATTTAGAATGAATTTATCCATTTTCTGTAATATATGTATGAATCGGTCTCCTTAAACTTTCATTGGTCCCCTTAAACTCAAATATATGTTGGTCTACTTAAAATCCTCAACGTCCTTACAAAATATTAGGGTGAACAATATTTTTGTATATTTTTAAATACTTAATTTTTCTAAAAATTTTTTTTACAAAAGCCTTACTTACAACTTAAACATGATTTATTGAGTAAAAAAAACAAAAAAACCCATAAGATAAAAAATATATAAAGTGTCTCCTTAAACCCCATTTTTAGGGACGGTCCCCCCCTAATGCCTTCATTAGGATTATTATTTATTAGGATATATATATTATCCTAATGATTGCATTAGGGGGACCGTCCCTAAAAATGGGGTTTAAGACGACATTTTATATATATTTTTATCTTATATATTTATTTTTTTTACTCAATAAATCATGTTTAAGTTGCAATTAAGGCTTTTGTAAAAAGAAATTTTAGAAAAATTAAGTATCTAAAAATATACAAAATATTGGTCTCCCTAATATTTTGTAAGGACGTTGAGGGTTTTAAGTAGACCAACATATATTCGAGTTTAAGGGGACCAATAAAAGTTTAAGGAGACCGATTCATATATATATTACAGAAAATGGATAAATTCATTCTAAATTCAAATTAATGTATTTAACAGTGCTCCAGCTAGGCCTTTTTAGGAGGGTGCCGCGCCCTGCCCTAAAATTAAAAAAAATAAAAAAATAAAAAATAAAAATATATTTATATTTTTTTTTATTTTTTTTTTAAAAATTAATAATTAACAATAGTTTTTCTCTCAAATTATTCAAATTAATGTATATGTATAAACAATAGTTTTTCTCTCAAATTATTTGAGAGGTTTAACTCATTATCCCCTGAAATTTCCAATGGACAATTCCATTTTGCAGTTAAGGCTGGTTCATTTTAGACTATTTAGGGTTGTTTGTTTATAATATATTGCAATATGACAAAAAGTGAAGTCCCTGATTAGAGGGCTCCTGCAGGAGCCCTCAAATCAGGGACTTCAGTTTGCATTAGACCAGTGTACTCTTAACAGGTACACATTTGGTAAAGGACGCATATATGCGTCACTAGGGCTCAATGAGTTAAGTTAACACGACATATATTTGAGTTTAAGTTGACCAATGTAAGTTTAAGGAGACCGATTCATATATATGCAGGGGGGTCTCCGTGGCCTAGTGGTGTAGTCACTGTGACTAACATCACTAAGCTCCTCACCGCTGTGAGTTCGAATCCCAGTAGGGTCGTTCGGATTTTTCATGTGGGGAAGCCTTCCAGCTGGCTTGCGGTAGGTCGGTGATTCTACCCAGTTGTTGATTTGTGCCTGAAACAGTGCATAAAGAACTTCTGGGGCCTCCCTCCACCTGTTATTAGCTGGACGTCGCGATATGACTGAAATACTGTTGAAAGCGACAATCAAATATATATACAACATGAAAGGGATAAATTCATTCTAAATTCAAATGAATGTATTATCAATGGTTTTTCTTTTAAATTATTCAAATTAATGTATTAATTGTTTTATCTCAAATTATTTGGGAGTTTTAAGTAGACACAACATATATTCCAGTTTAAGGTGACCGATATTAGTTTAAGGAGACCGATTCATATACATGTATATACAGCATGAAAGGAAAAAAAATCATTCTGAATTCAAATTAATGTATTATCAATGGTTTTTCTCTCAAATTATCCACTGGCGGATGTAGTCGAGGGGTAAAGCACCAACCTTACTGAAAAAAAACTTTTCTAGCATATCTGAGTACACCAAGGGCAAATAAGTCTTGACACAATGATCCGATTTCAATAATAATCAACCATTTCATGAACTTTTACTTCAATAATTATACTGTGGGTAAATATAATCAAAGTCCATTCAAAACTGTAATTGCTTAGTGTGTTAACACTGTCAAATAAGCCTTTTATAGCATATTTTAGTACATCAAGGTCAGATAACTATGTAACAACAAATCAAATTATTCTTAAAATTCCCGCATCTTCAGATCTTGATGACTTCAACATTTGTGTGACGTTTCATCAACATCCTACAAATAGTCCGGACAAGCTTTTTATAGCATATTTGAGTATATCAAGGGCATATTACTCTGTAATGAAAAATGAAACGAACCTCAAACTTGACTCAGCTTCAGATCCTTATGGTTTTAACATTTGTTTGAAGTTTCATTAATATTCCTCTAATGGCTTTTCGAGAAAACTCTGGACAAGCTTATCATAGCATATTTAAGTACATCAAAGGCAGATAACTCTGTAACGAAACATTGAATAAACCTCAACTCGACTCACATTCAGATCTTAATGCATATACCATTTGTGTAAAGTTTCTTTAATATCCTTTCAATAGTTTTCTGGAAAAACTGTGGACAAACAAAATATTGACGGAAGAACAGACAAACGAACAAACTTATTCACGGACGGACAGACAGGGCCATGCCAATATACGACCACTTCTTAAGGTGGGCGTATAAAAAACCAAGACTGCACGTTCAATAAACGCTTATGCCCCCTGTGGCATCCTTTACGATATATTCTGAATTTTTTCTAAGTCCAAAGTAGGCCAAGGTCAAGGTCAAACTGAGCTTGGGTATTATTGGTGAGACTGAGTTGGTAATGGTCCAAAGCAATAACTGTATAATTATCGAAGTATTGTAGTAACCAGTGTTGATGCTTCACGAAACTGTAAAATCTAGTTAACCAGGAAATAGCCTATTTAAAATATTCTAAGTCCAAATTAGGTCAAGGTCAAAATCAAAGTTTGGTGGATAGGGAATGGTTATATGCAACAACTGTATAAGTATCAAAGCATTGTAGTCAGATGTGTTGATGCTAGACGAAACGGTAAATTCTAGTTAACCAGGAAATAGCCTATTCAAAATAGGTCCAATAAAGTCCAAATTAGGTCAAGATCAAAGTTTGGTGGATAGGGAATGGTCCAAGGCAATAACTGTATAAGTATCCAAGCATTTAGGTAAGCGGTGTTGATGCTAGACGAAACGGTAAATTCTACTTAACCTTGTTACGGACACACGGACGGAGGATCTGACGGATATGACGATTACTATATGCCTCCGCATCTGTCGATGCTGGGGGCATACAAACCGAGCAGACGGGCAGATTACACAGTTTAAATACGATAAGTGTGATCTTGACAAATACACTGTAAATTTTGAATGTATTAATAGATGATAAGCTAGCTCAGATGATGATGTTCATTGTGGGTCCGATTTTTATATGAATATTCAGTAAGAGAAGGTTAAAAAAACAACAAGTCTTGTAATACTTCTGTAGACAATATATTGAAACAAGCAACATATGACAACCACGATGGCATTGAATATCACTTTTGCAAATTAACATGATGATCTTCACCCATAATAAATACATTGTCCCATATAGTTTTGAAGACAAATTAACTTGATAAGTCACAACATTAACCCAGATGACCCCCACTCCAGGGCACTGGTAATTTGGTTTTTAATAAACTTTGATACAAGTACATCAACATCAGATTTTCTATTAACTTGCAGAGGTGGGTGCATTGTCAATGACAAAGGACTCCCTTCCAGGTAACTGGCTAGCTGCCCACATGGCAATTTCTAACACACGATCTCGACATTTTTTTATCATGTTGGTCTCTGCGAGACCCGATTATTTCCCTTTTATAGCCACTTTATTATTCTAAATAAGTCTATAAATTGTTTTGTCAAATATGCACAAACTACACTGTTTGAGATATTATCATTTTGTAAAATAACAATATAGCTACACATGTACTTGCTCTGAGAATATATTAGCAAGGGTTTTTCCATGAACACTTATGTCCCCTTCTGAAACTTTTCGAGTCCAAATTAAGTCAAGTTAAACTTAAAATTGAGGTTTAGCAATACGAGTGAATTGGTCCATGTCAATAACTGTTTAAGTATCAAGGATTGTAGTAAATAGTGTTGATACTAGACGAAACAGTAAAATCTAGTTAACTAAGAAATAGCCCATTTAAGATATTTAAAGCCCAAATTAGGTCAAGGTAAAAATCAACGTTTGGTAGTATGAGTTGATTGGTATTGGTCCAACGCACAAACTGTAAGCATTGTAGTCAGTCAAATTTTACAAATTGTACTTTTTGAGAACTTATTGTAAAATGTACGAAAATTGCTATGTTCAAGTGCTCTTGAAAGGGTTAATTAAGGTTAGTATTGTGATTTATCAAGTTTTGTGATCTTATCGTGTATTATACAATAGAAAATAATTGTCCTTTTCAGTGATATGTCACACTTATTATATCCAAGTTATTGTTCAAGTTCGTTAGTTATGAAGCACTTCTTGAAAAAGTGTCAAGCAGCATGCTTTTTGTGTCCCTCCCACACACACCCTTCAGAAACATGTTTTGCTCACTGTAATTATCTTATGTGTTGCTCTGGCTTCTGTTCTCAGTGTTTTCCTTTCATTAAAAAGCTTTGTTCTTGCTTTCACATACTGCTGGTGTTTCCAAACAGCTAACAGTGACTGTGACTTGTACCTTTTCAGATATTCCATTATCTGGTATTTGCCTTAAAAACAGAAAACGAACTTACATTTTACACAAAAGTTCTAAAAGAAATCAGACATTTAGCAACCAGGGGCCCGTTTCATAAAACTTCATACGACAAATGTTGTCGTAAAGATTATAAAATGCTCAACTATTATTTATTTCTCAATCTAATCCTGTCTTGTGACATCGGTTTGGAATCGTTTTTTTAGTCACAAGGCTTGATTAAAAGAGAAATCAGATATTAAATGTATTTAAAGTTTAGACTTACAATCGTTGTTGTTGTTCGAAGTTTTCTGAAACGTGCTCCAGGTATTTGTGACACATTGCATAAAATATGATAAATTTCACCATACAATACAATGTCCCATATGGGCCATCATGACTCTGGATTAATATCAAATTTTACAGCCAAAATGGTCACCTAGAGCCTATATCCCATCAGAGCATATAACAAATGGAAACAAGTCTTCAACATACTCCCCTTATCTGGATCCCTGATCTGGAAACCTGACATTATTACATGTAGCAGATGACAACATCAACACTTAATTGGTCACTTAGACTGCCCAGTGCCCAATGTGTGAAAAATAGCTTTGTGTATAGAATACAGTCAACTGTCACCTTATGTTAACAGGTAAGGCTTTACCAATGACCTTTAACATAATGCATAACTTAGTGAATTTACACCCAGTGAAGTTGTCGTCTGTAGTCTTTAAGAAAATACTTGCATGACCGTCTGATATTTTCACAAATAAAAATGAATTTTAAACTGTTGGGATCTTCAAGTGTGTGACTTGATCTGGATTCAAACTGATTTTTTCAAGTGAAATGAATGTATAGTATATTTCCAAAATCTATTTGGTCCATGAGCAACTCAAGGAAGGTTTAAGCATTTCGATTTTGCAAATTGAAAATAAGAGCTACCTAAAAATATTGGGTATTTCACCATGGTGCGTGTATTGTAGCTAATAACAACTTGAGTACATCCATGATGAAGCTACAACAACAACATGCATGTATTTTAATACCTTTTTTTTTAACAAATCTGATAATTAAAGCTGTTTAAGCATTACCACATTTGTAGCATTTATACTTGTAAGTTATTGGCAACATGGAGAAGATCCTGGAATCACTTAACTTTTAATCAAATCCTTTTCATTATTATATGTGTTTTCAATCATGTCAGTTTGTAAATAATTTGGAATCAAATGTTTAAAAGATGAAGCCAATCTTTAAAACTACCATTTAAACATGCTTAGAAAATGTATCAATAGGCTAATCTTTGTTTACAGTATGAGTTCAGAATGCATGTACGTATTTTACAAGATTAATTGAAAAGTAATTGAAATTCAATTAACAATTACCCACTTTTTTGAAAAGTAATGATTAAATTACAATTAAAGTAATTGAAATATTGCTCAATTAACAATTATTGCCAATTAAATCACTTTTGATAATTAATTATTAATTAATTAAATTATGAATTTCAATTACCCCATGTCTGCTGGACAATAGTAGAAATTGTGTGGTTGGATATAGGAATAACGTTGAATGAGTTGGTTGGTACAACGTGAGACGTAGCATACAGACCCGGCAGGTTCGACGCAACACAGAACGTCATAGGTTTTCTCTAGACCAGTTATATGGAAATACAGGTACACCGATTTACAGTTTAGCATGTTTAGGGTAGGACTTTATTTATAGTACTTTATTTATTAATAAATATCAGACACATGAATGGATTCCTATTAAAACACCAACAGTCGATTGCAGTTATTATAACTCCATAATGTAGTCTAGCGGGATCGAGTGTAGTCGGGCACAGGTACAGAGGAGATAACGATATTATTTCCCGTTTAAATGCAAAGAAACGCAAAAGCAGTGCACTAAAATGGAGGAAATTACAACTTTTTATACTTCTGACTGTTTATTTTAATCTGAGTAGCAAACAGTTTGGAGTCTGATCAGACACCGGGTTACTCGGCGTCTGATCTGGCTCCAAACCGGCGTCTGATCTGGCTCCAAACCGGCGTCTGATCTGGCCCCAAACTGTTTGCAATGGAAACCATAGTTTAAGAGAATAACGTTTTTTCCACTGTTATCTTAGTAGAAACTTAACAAGTCCCTACAGCTCAATCGTTAGAGTGCTAGAATGTTACGTCAGAGACCCTAGCCCCAAGGTTATAAAGCTGTTGAGTTGAGTCTGAAATCGTCCTAAAGCGTTTGATTGGTCAGATTTGTTTGTCTAAGAACCATATAAGACTCAACTTAAAAGCTTTATAGCCTTCAAACTTTATATACGTCTAACTGTTATTGTGCTTGGTAACCATATTTATACTACAGTTGTCTAAGAATTTAGAATAATTTTGAAAATATGTTTTGATAATTTCATAAACCATTTAGATATTAGGAGTGTACCCAGAGTCAGTTACTGAAATACATGTAGCTGGAACGGAATTTGGGTTGACATGCTATTTAAACAAAATTGCCATTATAGATTCTAAATGTGTTTTTCTGTTAGATTTACTTGTAGGTTTTAAATAAAGATTTGAATTTGAATGGTCTCTTTCAATCATAATTAGTTCTCAATAAGATGATAAAGCTATCTATATGTTTGAACTGTTTATTATTTTTATCATGCATGTTTGTTGTTTCAGATTCTATTACCGGATGTCACTGGTCATCAGCCTTGGATGTTGGTCTAAATCTTGAGAAGTCTGCAATATTAACCCTGGAGTCATCCATTTTCCTTGACGGTGAACAGACTGTGTTTGGTGCTTACTGAACAGAAAACATTGACAAAAAGAAGAATGAACCACATTTAACAAAATAAAGTTGAAATCATGATGAATTTATGTTACACAAAGTCAACACCCGGCTGGTCTCAAAATAACAGGAAAAGTCTTAATTTAATGAGGAACAGCTAACCCAAGACATCTATTGCATAATTTGATTGCACATTAAACCAATCACTCAATCAATATGCAGTTTTACTCTTCTTATCTATTTCTCCACTGAGCAAATTAGTTCCACACTATTGAATCATGAATGTGTGCACTAAAAGGAGCCTAAAGCATTTTGAAAGTAAAGCAGAATGTACCATCAGGTACTTTCTACTTTACTTTCAACATACTGTAATAAAAAACCTGGATAAGGGTTAAATAGAAACAGTCTGAAAGATCAAATTGCTGAGCTACAGGTAAAAGGCATGCTTTTATCTTATTTTCAAATACTCTAAATGTCTAAAAAAAAAATCATTTTAAATTCCATTTCTAAAAAAACATCATTTCCCAAATGCATTACTATGACTACTCAAACTTCTTAGAACATATCTATTACATTGTGTTTCAGTATATTTACCAAGTTCATTTATAATATCGAGCTATGAAATGTGTTAAGTACTTGAAATATGTGTACAAAACCAGCATTTCAAATAAAATATATTTCAATAAGCACAATATTTGCATAAATATTAATCATAACAAGAACTATTGTCTCTATATTTGAATTCCATTTCATTTTTTTTATTAAATATCAGTCATTTTCTTCCATATCACAGCTTTTTTTATTTTAATTGCACATCAATTATATATCTTGCAAGTATAATGCTTCACTAGTGTTCTTACAACGAATGCACTTGTAATCTGACTCAGTGTAAACTTTGAACAGAACATCCCCTAAAGGAGTCCTCTGATCAAGGTCGCCACACGAAGACTAATTTTAATGCATCGGTGTACATGTATACTTTAAACAGAACGCAATCAAACAAGATGGACTACATTTAATTTTGATTTTAAATGTAGATTTAAAGTTCCAGTGGTTATTGAATGAGAGGTTTCGCCTAACTGTAGACAACGTATGCAAATAGTCGCTGTCATGGACATTTTACTGAAATAAACTATCTGGTCGTAGACCAATGGGAGTGTCAGATGGCCGACTTTGTCAATTTCAAAAGTAATTTATATGGGTTTACGGCCGCAAACTGTGACACAAAGGTCGGCATAATAGCGCCGGTGTTGTGTCAATTTCGTGTCATCTATGATGCATGTAGCAAGTCGCTGCCGTCGAAAGTTCGGCATATGTGCACAATAACGGTACAATGTACATATAGCTCGTATACGAGCAATGGGATTCAAGTTGTTTGTTATCGCTTTTATTAATGAGTCAACTGGACATTTTATTAATAAATCAAAACTTACTTTGCCTAGTGTGTTTACTTATATGATGTTTTCTGCTTTGTATCGATCCTACCTAATAAACCTGTCAACAGATTGTTTTAGTTGTACAAGTTTGGTTGTACTGTATACTATTGAGAAGACGTTATTTTTTCCCAATAAACTCGTTAATGCTAGAACTATATTTAACTACATGTAAAACTTTCCATTGTAAACAGTTTGGAAACAGATCAGACGCCGAATAACTATGCGTCTGATCAGGCTCCAAACTATTTTTCACTCAGATAAAAATGATAAGACGTAATTGTCAAAAAGTATGCCATTTTCTACCTTTACACACATTGTGTTTGCGGTTTCCTTGCGTTTAAACGGGAAAGAAAAACGTATTCTTCACTGTCTATTTCTTGAAATAGATTTAGAAACTTATCGGACATGTATGTCTAGGCGTAATGCCGTGTATCATCGGTGTTGGCTTTTATCACATAGTAATGAGTTCAAAAGGTGTAAACTGAATGGGAAAATGTTTAGATCGCGACAAGAACGCTCCGGCAGGAGTCTACATCGTTTTCTAGCTACTGTCTATTTAAATACTTAGGGTTATTACAGTAAAAACCTTTCGCATTTTTTACCGTTATGTGTATTTGGTACACGGTAATTATTTTGTATTTTCAATTACAATACATTCACCAGCATCTTTGCACTGACAGTGTAGGCTGAAGTTTGGCCAGAATGCTGTTCAATCCGTCATTGTTATTGTTTATACTGGGCCCCGGAACAATCATAATTATAACCGGTCATTAACGGCGCGTGTGCACGTGAATCGCCTTGTCAATACACGTTAAAGTACTCGTTAATGCACCCCCCTGGGAACGGCTTTTTATGCAAGAATACTTGTATCATTACAATAATAATAATAATAGTAATAATAATAATAATAATAATTCTTTATTCAATCAGTAACTTGAATTTACAAATTCCTCGTTACTCACAACATAATTACAGATAGCCAAAGTGGCCAAACAAACATGCATAAAATAATAAAAAAAGAAAGAATTCCAAATGATAGTAGATCTATTTTCAAAAATTTAGAACTTGAGGTTGAACTGCTATTTTCATGAAAAAAAAGATATTAAATGGTCATTATTGTAATGATTAGATGATAAAACACTGACTCGTATACAAAACAATCAAGTTAGTTCAATGCAGCTTTCCTCATATCAAAACCTTTATAGATTTAGTAAGGTTTTGGAACTATTTGATTTCATCAACTCTACATACTTATAAGCACTTGGGTTTTGGTAAAAATAACGTTTTGATATTGTTTTCTTAAGTCAGCATACAGAGTACATACTAAAACAAAATGAAACTCATAGTCTATGTAATGCTTGTAACAAAACACACACTACATTTCCTCTCTTTCAGTTCTGCCTTCAACGTAACGCCCGGATTCAATTCTTATCTTTTTTAAAAACAAATTCAGATATGATGCATTGTTTGTCTTAACTTAAACATATTTAAGGTTATATATTAAACAGTGCAGACCATGATGAGACGCCGTGTAACGCGATGTCTCACCAGGATATACACTGTTTGACATTTTCAACTTTAGAAGACACTGGGGTTCAATGGGTTAAATTATGTCTAATTATTGTATTCAAAAGCCAATCTCATATTTAAATATTGATTGATTCATATGTAAATATATTTTTACTAGAATTAATACAGACTGTAAGGCTTATGCAGATATATTAGATCAGCGTCCGTGGAGCTCGGCATCTAAAATGAGTCCAATCAGTGCGCTTCTTATTATATCACCACATTCATTTCACGTTGCTATAACCCCTGCTTTCTAAGGGTCTACTCGCCTAAGTGTTATATATGCGTAACGACTGTTCATAATTATTTTTCGCCGTAAAAGTGTATAACTATTTTACTAATAACTATAATTTATTTCTAATAGCCATTTAAGATCCCGACGAGAGGCACCCATAACACGGCGTCTAGTGTGGATCCACTCGATTTGTATAATTATGAGCCTAAGGTAGCAATAGCGCTAGTTAGCAAAGTATTATATTTATACATAAACTATAGCAACTTATTTTTTATTAACTTACACGATCTTTGTCAATAAATTGATCTTTTTTCAATTATTCATTCAAATATAAGTTCCTAATACACATTTTTGCTAAATAGTATATCGCCATATCTTATTTGAACATAAAAAATATAGCTTAAGATCATTTAAAAAAACGACTTAACCGGGAGGTGGCGACACGACTGTAGCGAACTGTCCCGGGTAACGAAACGTCCCGGGTAGCGAAACGCCGTGTAGCGTTTCGTCCGTAAACCTAATATCATATATGCAAACGAATTAATACGATTGTTTTTAAATCTTTTTTATAAAATAAGTGAACTTTGTAGTTTCTTTGAAATATAAATAAGTTTACATAAATTCAGTAATTCTATATTTTTTTATGTAGACATTAGTTTTTTAAAATTTATTTGATGCAGGTCATCTGTTATAAAATGTTTTATGTTTTATTATTAAATAGTAATCATTTGGTGTGTACTGCCTAAAAAAGAAAACCGTTCACTCTTATCAGATACAGACCTTTATTCGGCATAAGCATATTCATTCATACACTCAGATGATCTTCTAACCGATCAGTCAGATTTAAAGGTGTTACTCTAAAAACTAGTTAATCCGGTTGCCAAAATTTACGTTTTCTATGAAATAGAGATGTATTATAACAGGAAGAAAAGTTTCAATAAAATTTATCACGAATTATGGAAAATAGGAATGAAATTGTAACCTAGCTCTAAAATGACAAGTCACAATGTCATGAATGACATTTGTCTGTTGGGTTACCAGCTTTCAACGCGACATTGGTGCCATATGTAGCATTTGAATGGTTACTTTGAAAGCATACTATCTAAGTATTGATGGAATATTGCCAACTGGCACTGAAATAAGAATACTGAGCCATTCCTGGTCTGTTTTCTTATACTATGTAAAATACCATAATTGCCACTAGCTGTCAGCAGTGGCTTAGTGAAATGTACAGAATACTAACAAAATGCCACCCTAAACGGCTTCAGCGGCGTGTAATGTTAATGTATCGTTGAAACATACGAGCGAGTGTGTGGTGACCAAAATGAAAGATTCTGTATAATGAGATTTTCATCTGTAGGCGCTTATGACGTTAGTCTCTACACTTCCGGTCAGACAACATTTCCTCACAACAAGCAGATATTAGCGAAAACGATGTTGAAATGCGCTTCAGTTGGTGAAATAAGATATTGATGTTTAATGTAAACGAATTTAGAGCACCTAGGACGTAAACTGTCCATAACGTTAACGTGGTATTTCACGTTGGCTCTGAACACAACATTTCGAGTGCTCTTGTGATTAGTACAATCCGCATGTTCGACATGTTAAATGTTTTTCTGTTAGGACGATTGATGACCAACAAATAATCAAAAGCCGTGTTTACCAATGACCCCATACACGCTTCGCACGTGCAAAATACTTAAATCGTCGAATTTGGAGGTGTGACGTAACGTAGAGAGAGACTCAAAATTCAATAATTCGATTCAATGCACATTCAACCTAGTATTTGAAACAAAATTGATTATGTCAGTGTGTCATTTCCTGTTTCGATAAATTTGAGTTTAAAAAGTGATCGGTTAGAAGATCCTCTGAGTGTATTAACCACTATGAATTACTTTCAGTCTGTTTTAAGCGTACACTCATACATGTATATAGCTCAACCCCTTAAATGGGTCATAAAGGTTATACAGGTTACCTCATGGAATTAATAATTAGCTTATGTGATTCAGTTACATTGTTTAGACTCTAATATTATTTTTTCATGTTGTAATGTGTGTTTATATTATGTATGTAAAGAGAAACATTATTTGTTTAAATAACATCAAACTGTTGGATCTTGACTCTCTCTGGTTTAAGATTATGAAGCTGAAAATATATGTGTTCAATCTTTGTGATATGCTTGTGCAGAATAAGATGTGGTCTATTTCGCATGTTATGCAAACTAGCAGATGAAAGTTTAAAGTAGACTGAACAATGAGAATACTGCTCTGATGAGCTGTGTGCTTTACTTGCACTCTGCTTCAATAGTTTGCAGCTGCAGAGATAGGTATTAGCTCTTTGTGCTGATGTGTACACTGTTTTGAAACGGTTCCGTTCAATTTTGTTTTTTCAATTTACTAAAAGATGATAGCTTAACGCAGGCTGAAAGATGAGCAGAATGCTTTAAGACAAAACCCTGCTTTACTTTTAGCCAGCTTTAAGCGTTGTCATCAGCTTTCAAATCTTTGACGAAGATTAATCTCATATTTGTCTAGGGTGTGTTCTGCTGCACCACTGTATTTGACCGTCATTTTGTATTTATACTGTCAACAGTTGAACTTTTATGTGCTTATTGAATGCAATAACAAATAAACTGCGATTATTGATTACAAAGTCATTTTTCTTGTGATTTGTGAAACTAAAAGTGAAAAAAAATTCCACATTTCCGGTGTAACGAAGTATTTGGACCGCCATCGAAAAATGACCCGGTCATTTTTCGATGTCGTAAAAAGACCCCCCCCCCCGGTCAGAATACGACGTCGAAATTTGACCCCCGGTCATAGTACTATGACCCCCACATGAAGTATTTTGACGCCCCTTAACAACTTTGACCCCATCGAAAAATGACTCCCCCTTCCCTACCAATTAAGAGGCGCAGTTTAAACCGTTGGACCCTGACAACCAGTATACTAGTCATTCACAAACCGTGTACGTGAGAATACTACACTTGTCTTTCGCAAACAATGTAGACCCAGATCAGACTGTTCCTCAAATAACCCTTTTTATAGGGGTTTACCCCCCAAAGGTTACCCACGATTCCGCGAGAAACAAACAACAGAACAGAACATAACACACCAAGCTAAGCAATGAAATCCCGAGTGCTGTCTCGTTTGTACCACGTGACATACGATAGTTAAAATTTCGGCACACTCGATTTACTACAATCGCAGCGTTTCGGTCCTTTTTTATTTTATTTTTTTGTATGGAATTGTAATTTGAAACCCCACCGTCGTTTATTCGTGTCCTGAAGGGAAACAAAATTGTTAAGAGTTGTTTAAAAATTACTGGTTGAAAAAAACGACACAAAAAATAAAATACAAAATTTAACGTAAATACTCGGAAATTTCCGTAGTAGTCGTCTGCAAAATCACAGCTCGATTGACACTTGAATGACAGTCATCTTATTAACGAAATACAAGCTACAAGACTACAAGTCATGTAAATGATGTATGGGACATCAGCAATAAGAGTGAGTACATCTTTTCGGAATTATGTTTATTGTTCTTTGTCTGTCATGGTCGTCGATGAAGAGGAGGTTGTTTATTATAGTTCAAGAAAATTACATATTACAGGACAGTAACCGGGTCCCGGACAACGCAACAACAAACCATAGTTTTGTCCCATGTATCATTTTGTACCCACGACATGACGTTTTCGTGCAATTGTTTCTAAAATAAGTATGACTAGGGCTCAATTTAACACAAATCCAAGTGACCATAGTGACCTTCAAATGTAAACATTTTAGCACACCAACATGTTCAGTGTCCAGGATCTCTGAAATTCCTTCATGCCTACAATATTGAGCCCTGTTAACATATGGTAGGTAGGCATCGGCAGTTTTCATGGCTGCCATTTCTCCGGATTTTTCCTAAGTATTCGGATTTTTATCCTAGCAGATCGTAGCTTAAAACACATTCTGCCTTACTTTCAACCTGTTTTAAGCAGTCATGTGTCTTCAAACAAGAAAGAGGCTATGGGTAAAGGTAGAAAATGTAGGATTTGTAAAATTGCGTCTAAAAAATTGAAATCTTAGGATTTTTATGATAAACTTATGTCAGCCCTAAGTATTCTCTTGTGACGTCATACCCCCTTTGTTTACACTTAACGAGCACGCATACTCGGGGACAACAAACCCGAAATTTACATAAGTTTGTGCAACAGGGCGTTTAATCTTATTCTTTTTTCACTCGTCATTATCTGAATAGGTCCTATGAATACTACGAAGGTCTTACATAAGTTGCAAAAGCGCGATTTTACCGAAAATTAGAATTATTTTCTTCTCCGAATAAGACCGTCGCAATCCAAATGAAGGACCCAGAGTATGCGTATGACATTAAATACCCGGATGACTGGAAAATAGAATCATGGCTCAGACCCTTCACGGGTACCCATTTTATTATGTTCCCCTGAGCATATCTTGCTCAAGAACATTCGTGTACATCATCAGGGTTCAGAAAAATCCACTTGTCAGTCCCCTTGTACGGGGGGGGGGGGGGTAAATCTCACGACCCCTGGTACCGTAGATGAGTACGTTACCACTTGACTACAACATTGTGACCGTAAATACAAACAAGAAACAGGCTATGGGGTAAAGGTACGATTGGTAAAATTGCGTCTGAAAAATTGAAATCTTAGGATTTTTATCATAAACTTATGTCAGCCCTGAGTCTATTTGCTCAGACCCTTCACTGGTACCCATTTTAACCCCTGAGCATATCTTGCTCAAGAACATTCCTGTACATCATCAGGGTTCAGAAAAATCCAAAAGTCAGGGGGATAAATCTCACGACCCCTGGTACCGTAGATGAGTACGTTACCACTTGACTACAACATCGTGACCGTAAATAAAAAAATGTTTGAAAATTCTGCAGTAAACACTAAACAATCAAAAAAGTGTAAAACAGCCACTGGAAAATGTACAAATAGCAGTGTAGGACAAATACAGGACAAAAGTAATGCAGATGGTGCATACATCTTTTCATTGGAGTAGTTGATTCATTTCCACGGCAAGAAACTGTATTACAGTATATTATGAGGAAGTTATCAGTGGTTTTTTGTCACCACTTAGGGAATGAGTAGGTACCCCTCCAATAGGGAAAAATATGCCCTAAAACTGCGTACAATACTTAATTTGGGGGAAAATTGAGTCGTAAAAAGCTCATTTTGGGAAAAAATATGCATGTCGTGAAATGCTCAATTTGGGAAAAAAGCCCTTGTTTTCAATTGGGAACAGCCAAACCAAGCCGGAAGATTACCGTTATGATTCGTCTTCGTCAACCAAACAGATTTAAAAGTCAACTTGTTGCTACCAATTTCACGTGTTTGTAAGCAATGTTGCCTCCATAATCATCGGGGATTACTTCGTTTTATACGTTTAGATTAGGAATGTGCCTACATTTTCAGTTTCAAAATTGCGCGATTTTGGAAATTTGACAGTAATGTAGGGATTTTAATCTTGAGATGTGCAATTAAAATCAGAAAAATATAATCTGATTTTTTTTATTGTCAACTTTAAGATTAAAGTTCCTTAATTTATATTACAATTTAAATTTCTCATTTCCATTGTATAATCAATGATTAATCGAAGTGGTCTGTCCGATTATATATGTTGATCGATAATGAAAATTAGTTGATTATGAAACCCTTTTATGAGGACATAATTGTTATAGAAGAAAAAAACAATTACAAGCCTTGACAATTTTGAAAATTCTGCATTGAACAATAAACAGCCAATATTGTGTTAACCGACCGAGTAGCAGTTGTTGATACAGGTTAATGAATGAGGTTATAGCTTACAAAAGGTAAAGCAGATGGCCAACAGGTATGTTAATTGAAGTATTTTGATAAAGGTTGTGCTTTAACCCTTTTATTCCATCCATAAGCCTATTTACACATTTACTTCCTGTGTCCACTGGGAAAAATAGTTACATTTCTGATTTTATACAGAAATATTATTTCATGTGCAATATTTCCAATATTCTAGCAGATGGAAGCTAAAAGTAGTTTATACATGTTGATTATACTTTGGTACCACCATGCAGTTTTTAGACCTCAGGATCCATTAACAAGAAAGTGTATTTCAGGACATACTTAAAAAAATGAAAAATGTGTAAAAAATCAGTATAATATGACTTGGAAAAATTAAAAAATTGACAATTAAGTATAATGTGACAACTTGGCAATACCTCAGTTACCATGTTCAACGCTTTCTGAGAGCCTGCTTGCACTTCTTCTTTAGCGACCTAGTGTTAGCAAAGAAATCTGATGGAATGATTGGAGTTGGACTTCTTTCGTATTTATTGGATGACCTGAAGTCGTCATCGTCTCATCTTATCGTCCATCATTTATCATCGGCGCTATATTACCTATTGTGTCGCAGTGTTGTAAAACCAAACTCATTCATCCATCATTCACTACCTGAAAGTATTTTTTTAAAAGAGCAAACTTGTTCTTAAGCGTTCAGCACAGAGAGTCATTGTGTACAACGACATTTTATAAAAAGGTCTGACTTGTTTTAAAATCAAAACAAGTTCATTGCATTATTGCATATCCCCTGAAGAAGACGTAACTGTCGAAAGCGCTCGGGAATATATCTATAGTTAGAATATTGCAGCACTGTAAGAGTAACTTATATCTCAACCATATCTTAAAACCATTCTTATTCTGCGAATCAAATTTTTTTTTGATCCAGTGCTACGTAAGGTCGTTTGTAGATGTCTGGTTTTTTTGGTTTTTTTTGTGTTTTTTTTTTTGTGTTTTTTCTTTTTCAGGCTTGTCAGTAGGGACCTCATTTATTGTCCCCGTCATAGGTGCGTCGGGGTCGGGGAGCCATCCACCGACACACCTTACAAATACATATAATAATATTATTTATGGCTGACAAAGCTCCAAAAGTTTACATTTTCATACAAAAAGAAAAAATACGTATTTGAAGCCAGGTATACCAGAGACTGTATAAAGCCAGAGATACACGACTCCCTTATTTTCCTTCTTTCCCCATATAACAGGTGTCCGTTGAGAGGCAGTGACGTATGTCGATGCGGTCACGTGACCAGCACAGGTAATGACAGCGTCGCGATAATGGGAAAAAATACACATATCGACCAGTTGACTTATAAATATTGACTTTGTTTCGTTTTTATACAATATTTTGTGATACTAATCGAGTGAAACCAAAATATGAGTTGTGGATTAAACCGAGAAAGTGTATTCCTGGCTCAAAGGAAGATACGTTGCTGCGTGGTTGCTGGTAAGTTCCGAAAAAATGAAGATCGATTCAATATCGTATTGCCGTAAACGCTTAAAACTTCAGTATGAACATTCAAACATGGATAAGAATGGATTATCCATGTAGTTCAAACTAAGATACAGTTTTGGCAAAATGTTCATGTCAATCTGTCCACGCATTTTGCTATCAATTAAATTTTATTGAGGCCACCAACTGGTGCTTCGATTGAAGATCGATGCAATATCGTCTTGCCGTAAACGCTTAAACTTCAGTTTGAACATTCAAACATGAATAAGAATGGGTTGTCCATGTAGCTCATATTAAGATACAGTTATGGCGAAATTTTCATGTCAATCTGTCCACGCATTTTGCTATAACTTCAAAAAAAAATTAATGAGGCCACCCATGGGTCCATTCACACCTTCGTGCAAACTGCCGTCACTTTTCATTGAATCGGCATTTTCCAAACACTAATTAACGTGTGTGCGATGCGCGGAGGGGTTAATTTATGCTCGGACTTTATTCTTATTATTCTTTTGTGTTAAACCTCGAAAAAGAGGCTTCTTTAAGGAATGTTTGTATTGTAAAATAAATGTAGACCGTATTAACGCAGCAACTGATAAGTAATTCCAAATATCGACTTTTTCCCGATCGTCGCTAAAGCTTATATAACTCGCGAGGACCTGTTCTGGCGAAATCTCGCTCAACGGTCTCGTATGTATAAATCAGTCGAGTCGTGTATCTCTGGCTTTATACAGTCTCTGGGTATACTAATAAGTTTTCTTTGTGATTTTGAAAGAGAAAATTATTTTGCAATGAATAGATTATGCTTATTACTAGTGTTGTTTTATCCATATACACCCACATCTTCGTACATACTAACAATTACATTTATGTGCAGACGTTTTGAAGATAAAAAAAATAAAATAAAAATAAATAAATAAATAAATAATAATAATAATCTAAGTCTTTGTCAGAATATTAAACTGCTCCCATTGTTTATGAAAAGTGTCTTCAGTACTATTTTGAATTGAGATAGACTTAAGTAAATTGTATTTATAAGATATATAGTTCCTTAGACCTTGCGCCGTAGGTTGATATTTTTTGTATTTGCATTGAAAAATATACATTTTAAAAAAGATGATAATTAAATTCTTTACACTATCAGAGGTTTGTCTAAAACCAAAGAGCATTGTTTCCATATTGAGATTTTGAATATCGTTATGAATGGACATCAGTATGTTATTTATAAGCGCTTGGCTGATGGTGCACTTCCAAAACAAATGATCGATAGTTTCTATGTCTTTGTTACAGAACGTACATAACGGGCTATCAGCATACTTGATTTTAAATAGATAAGAGTTAGTGCCCAGTATTCTATGTATTACTCTAACCTGAAACCATTGTATATCTTTAATCATTCGTTACTGAAAAGGGCATATGAAATATTTGTTTCCAATCATCGTTGCAAATGTTCTTTCCTAATATTTTACACCATTTTTGAATACAAGTCGGGTTATCAGTGTTTGTATTTAAACATTCGTACATTGCTTTAGAACCTCTAGAATCTTTAAAAAGTATTTTTAAATAAGGCGGGAAAGCCGGTTTCATAACAGGTTTTAAGTTTCTCTTTCGTATTTGTAACTGTTCAAGCCCCTTTTCAATTGCAAGTTTAATTCCATTATATATTAAATAGTTGGTAGATATTTTATATTTATTATTAAAATCGTCAAAGTTCATGATAAAACCATATTCATTTACTAAATCTCCAATACAGTGTAATCCTACCTTAAACCATGATTTCAAGAAAATACTTTTCCCACCTATCAAAATCATATGGTTATAAAATAATGGATAATCCTGAATATTGTTTTTATCTATAATGTGATTATTGAATAATTTTGAAAATGCTGTAAAAGTTTCAGCCCAAAATGTATTACTACATTCATTTGCAAGAGATTCATAAAAATGTTTCCCACAGTTTAGCATTTTGTTTAAATCAATGTTAGTTTTTATTATACCTGTCCATCCACCGTTATTTATTATTAGCCTTCTGATCCATGTTGTTTTTAGTGAATCAATAAAAAATCTTAAATTTATCATTTTTAAACCTCCTTCTTCATAATCCTTTACTATTATAGATTGCTTTATCTTGTGTCATCCGCCCCAAATGTAGGTATAAAATATGTTATGTAACTTGTTTATCATTTGATCCGAAGGTTTCGGTAATGCAAGAACTAAATGGTTTAATTTAGCAATACACAAACTTTTAATAACTGTAATTTTGCCTAATGGTGTTAATATTCTTCTATTCCAATTTCTTATCGTGTTTTCTATTTCAACTTTTTTTGGGTTATAATTTAAATGTATCATTTTACCTCAATCTACATGGAAATGTATACCTAGCCTTTGGAATTGATGTTGGTTCCATGTTAGCTTCCATTTAGTTTTAATTGCATCGGAACTATATTTTTTCTTCCCTATCCATACCACTTTTGTTTTTTCAAAATTTACTTTTAATCCTGATATTTCTGAGAACTTTGAAAGAGTGTCTAGTGTTTCATTAAGTGATTTACTTGAACCATCCAATATTATACTTGTGTCGTCTGCAAATTGGGAGAGTTTGTATTCAGTTTCATTTTTCTTTATTCCTTCATGTTTGGATTAGACCTTATTTTAATAGATAAAATTTCTGCACATAAAATAAAGATATAACAGGATAAAGGATCCCCCTGCCTGCAGCCTCTTCCTATTCTAAAAAAGTCTGAAAGGAATCCACACTGAGTTACAGTTGATTTTGCATCTTTATAAAAAACATCAAACCATGTTTGTATTGAATGACCAAAATTAAAAGCTTTCAAATAAATACGAAAGAAGACTCAAGCAGGAAACGCAACACAAACAATACACCCATCTCTAAAGCAGAACACACACACAGCAATACCATAACAAACACACACACACACACACACGCAATACCATTCCTTCATCTACACACTAAATAGAAAACAACACGCAAGACAAACATCAAGCTAAGTGAATATAGGAGCCCGCCTTGGTACGGTCAGTAGCAATCAATAATCAATTATAAATTAATTAATTATTAACAACCACTGGGGGGTTAAACCTGGGTTTAGGGGCTCCCAACCTCACATTTATCTCCTATATTCACCTATAACGACGAACAGTGTACATAAAATATAAACCCTGTTCCACAACCTTACAATAAAAAAGACCGCCAGCACAGTAAGTAAATACATGTAAAACATCTAACAAAATTCTCTGACAGGATTATTAGTAACACGGGAAAGAATTAAACATTCAAGCCCGTGTTAAAAATAACCCACTATGGCAACGGTCAAATTGTACTCAAGCGAATAGTCTGTAATCACGAGTTACTGTAAGGCATGGGAGGGTTTAGGGTACGACAGAGAGGGAGAGAAAAACCAAAGCACGAAAATCCGACATAACTCTCCCGGTTAAGGACGGCTTTAGAGATACATCATCATGTAGTGCTAAGCCCTGTATGTCGCCGCACAACCAAAGAGGAAAGCATAGCTATCAATTGTAGATTGATCGATAACCAAACGTGAAGTGCGCAGCAATATAGTTGGATCATAATTTTTTTTGAGAAAAAATCTAATACGTTTCACAAATAGGTTTTGAAAATGCATATGTCCAAGAATCTTACGAAGTCTGTAAATCACATCACCATAAAACTCCGGATGTGAAATACCTTGCCGCAGAAAAGACTTTAAGTTACATTTATACTTGTTAATGAGAGGAAGATTTCTATAAAAGAATTTAGAAAATGTTGTACGAAGTTTATGAAATCTGTACCCCTGTTTAAGAAGCTTTTCAGTAATAGTTTTATTACGAATGTGGAAGTCCTCAACAGAGGTACAAGTCCTAGCAAAACGAATAAGTTGTGAAATATAAACCCCGTAAGATGTAGAACGGGGAACATCGCCATCTGGATGAGGATAGTTTACAATACTAAAATCAAAATCATATCGTTTATCGTAAATCTTAGAAGAAACAATACCGTTATTTATTAAAAGATCCAAATCTAAAAATGGTGCCGATAAATTTGACTCGTTTGTTTTATTAAGGCGTAATTCTTTTGGGTAAATAAAAGGAAACAACGTATCAAAAAATGGGTTGTCTATATTAAAAATATCATCTAGATAGCGCGATGTGTTGTTAAAGGCTTCGATCATATCTGCCTGTGTATCAGGTTTTAGACTTAGCATAAAGTCCCTCTCATAACAGTACAAAATAGGTCTGCGACAAGGGGCGCACAGTTTGTACCCATAGGGATACCAATCACTTGGCGGTATATGGTACTCCCAAAACGTACATAAATATTATCCAGAAGAAATGATAGTGATTTACAGACATCGGTGCAAGTCCACATAGTGTAATGCTTAACCGTGTCATTTGTAAAAAATGCAAGATCAGTATTACACGCCAGAAATAGTTTCCTTTCTCTGGCAAAAGTCTTTTCAATAAGTTGTATAAATTTATCTTTTATTAAATTATGAGGTAAGGTAGTATATAGTGTTGAAAAGTCATACGTACTAATATTGCAAGCTTGGTATTTTCTATGTTCAAGCTTCGTCAAAATTTCATTCGAGTTTTTGATAGACCAAAGCAGATTAAGTCCAGAATTTTCGTAAGTCTTGTCACAATACCTTTGAACATGTTCTTTGATTTTAATTAAAGACGATGTCAAAAGTTTGGAAAGCTTAGTAGTAGTGGAGTTTTGGTATCCAGTACATAGTAGGAAGTTTATGACATGTAATATTGACGTCAGCTTTTAAGTGTTTACAAGTATCAAGATGATCAGATACTACATTATGCTCCGTTAAATTAGTCGTTGTATAGGAATTGGTATTCACAAGTTCCTGGTTTAAAGTATCAACATAATGTAATCGTCATACAATTATCACATTATTGGATGCTTTGTCTGCAGGAACGAGTACATATTTGGAATGAAAGTCTTGTATGCCCTTCTTTAAGTGACGAATGTTAAATTTAGGTTTAGGTGGTAAAAGATGGTTATAGGATAAATAGAACGAAATCCGGGTATCGATAATATCAAAAATTAATTTTTTCCATTTTGTAAGAGCGTCATTTTCAGCATGTTCTCTGCGGCACCAGTTGGTACTATACTTATTCAAAGCTTCAGAAATATGATTGCGACAAGTATCGAATTCAATTAAGGCAGGTAATCTAAATTTAGGTCCCTTACTCAAAAGCGCTCTAATGCGTTTATCTTTAATGCTATCAAAATTGCCAGTTATTATATGACCCACTGGAGCGTAACAGAATTTAGAAGAGGTACAGTCTCATGTATCTGGTGTGTTTTTGAGAATTTTAAGATCAGAAACAATTTTATTGTAGTTAAAAATTAACCCTCTAACAGATTTATTATACTTATAACAAATAATAGGTGGTTCAAGATTTTTGAAATAATTTGGAATAGCATTCATCACATTTTTGTTACGGAGAATACTTTGTAAATCTATGAAATCAATACCTTTATTTATAAAAGGGACCTTAATTAAATATCTTTTGTGATCGTTTAAAGAATCAATATGAGGTCTAAGAACATGCTGAGTATAACTTTGTATTAAACCTGCAGTATAATACAGAGGATATGTGCGTAAAATTATTCCATCAGCCTTGTCGTCAATATCTTTTAAAGACGACAATGACAACGAAGAAAGCCGAGAAAGCATTTTATGTTTACCAGAATGTAACAGCAGATTATGCAAGTCTATAATAGAAATCAACTGACGTGATTTACGTTTAATATTTCCATTTATACGAATACCATGCGATCTAGATTTACGCTTTCGTGTAGAATAAATCGAAAAAATATCAATTGAAGGTTCTTTAGAAATATTGCCAGATTGGTATATATTATCATTCAAGCCTAAAGGAAAGGGTGTCTGTAAATTTTTAATCCCTTATAAATCTAGCCTTACATTTGAAACTATTAGTAGCATTTATATCATACGTAATATGTTCAACAGGTTGAATTGAAATAAAATCTAATCCATGTCCAGATTTCCGAAAATGTTGATACAGAAAGTTCCTCAGTTTTTTGTTCTTACAAGTACGAAGATGTTCATTAAACCTAGTTTTCAGAGGACGATCGGTTTGCCCAACATACTGGATACCACAACCTGGTGCTTTTCAAGTTAACACGTATACAATATGGTTAGTTCGTCAGTTGAAGTCTGAATCTATGACAACACTAAATAATCTACCGTTTACTGTTGATTGTATAGTAGACTTGCAAGATAAATAATTGCAACACGCTCACCTCTTAGCATTGCACTTTTCAATAATAGGATGCACTCTACGTTTTTTGTTCAGTGGTCGTAATAAAACAGAATTATTGCGTTGAATAGAATATTTAAGAGGTGAAAGCACCACTTTTGGACCATTATGAAAACAATTATTAATAGAAATAGATGGAATGTGAAAAGAAGATGCCGAAAAGAGCTTAAGTGGTGTTAGCAGTACGCACGGCTTTAGTGATGAAAAATTAGTAGTATTTCTAGGGATATGAACAGAACACGCAGAGTGCATTCTAAGTGGTGTAAGGGGTATTATAAGTATTTTGTTTGTTTGAAGTTCCATGTTTAAGAGAAGTAAGTTAGCACCTGTCCCTATGTATCGACTATAACTCTACAGAAAGAAAGTTCGAAATTTATTATAAAGTAATTCCAATTGGAAAAATGTGAAGATTGAAAATGGTTAATGTAATTATAACTCTATAGAAAGAAAGTTCGAAATTTATTATAAAGTAATTCCAATTGGAAAATGTGAAGATTGAAAATGGTTAATGTAAGTAGTGAAAAAAGTAACTGGTGCGACGTTAGCAACTCATCGCCATATCTTATCTTTAATAGAAAGTAAAGAGTTAATAAAGAACCGGTACAATACCGAAGCTCATCTGACCATCGGTACATAGAGACCTACCATACGGTGCAAGAAAGAAAGCCAAAGAGACGAGTTGTATAACCAGTGCACGCTCCTGCAGGATGAATGATAACAATATTGATTAAATGTACGGGGCGACGTTTTACGGCCTCCACACGGCACAAGTAACACTATTGTGGCAACAAATAAATACGAAAGAAGACTCAAGCAGGAAACGCAACACAAAGAATACAGTTGTTTTAACAAAGGACCATGAAAGAGAATCAAAAGCTTTTTCAAAGTCTATTAAAAGTAAAATTCCTGGAATGTCATGTTCTTCAGTATAATGAAGCAAATCATATATCAATCTAGTATTTTCTCCTATAAAACGCCCTTTAAGAAAACCTGTCTGATCCGGATGAATAAGTTTGGAAAGAAAAGATTTTATTCTATTTGCAATACACCCAGTTCCTATTTTGTAGACTGTATTTAGTAATGTAATGGGACGCCAATTTTTTAGATATTGCTTTGGTTGGTCTCCTTTAGGTATACAGGTAATTAGACCCTGAGTAAGAGTTTCGGACAATTTATTAGTATGATATGATTCGTTTAAAGCTCTGACTACAAAAATTCCGATCTTTTTCCAGAAAACTTTATAAAAATCAGCGCTAAAACCTGATGTACCAGGACTCCGATTATTTTTCATATTTTTCAAAACAATTGTAGCTTCATCAATGGTTATATTTCCTTCTATAAGTTCTGATTCATGTGTACTCAACTTCGGTATGTGTTCATTTTCAAAAAAATAGTTATGTTCTTTATGTTTTGTATTATTGTCATGTGATTTATATAAAGTCTCGTAAAAACTTTTAATTTCATCTAGAATCAAATTTTGTTTAGTTATTTCCGACCCATCGTCTTTTATGATTTCTCGTAGCGTTTTTGTCTGCATGTTTGATTTTTCTAGACCACAAAAATATCTAGTTGGTTTTTCACCTGCTATGCTCCATTTTACTTTAGATCTGATAATATATCCTTTCATCCTATTTTCATTTATTTGTTTTAGCTCACTATGTAAAGAAACAAGTTCGCCTGAATTTTCATCTGTTAAATTTTGTTCTATTTTACATATTGCATCTTTCAGTTCTGCTTCTTTATTTTGGTTAATTTTTTATTTATAAGAGCTATATGAAATCGATTTCCCTCGTAGTTCCATTAATAATGTATCTAAAAATAATTGGTCACTTATACTAAATTGGATTTCACAGTTTGGAATATCTCTTATCGCATCTCTGTTGTATATTGGTAATGAATATTGTTCTTTAATTTCTTCAATTTTACTATTTATTGTATTAATGTATTCTATATCATTTAAATAAGGAGTTGTTATGTTTCCATAAACCTGAATTATGTTGAAACTCGTTGTAGATGTCTGTTTATACATTTCTCTACCTTATACCTAAAGCCAAATTCTCCATTAACCAAACAAATAAAGTTGTAAAGTGCGGAAGGTCAAACTGTAGCCTCTGTCAACATATTACAGAAAGTGACTCATATAATTTTAATGGAAAAAAATTCAAAGTAAACGCAAATATGTCTTGTGATGTTAAAAATTGTATTTATGTTATTACCTGTAATGGATGCAAAGAATATTATATAGGCCAAACGGGTGACAAACTCAGAACAAGAAGAACAATCCATGCGCAGCAAATTCGAGATCCATCAACACGCCAAATTCCGCTCAGTGCACATTTAGACCAATGTTCCAATAATGACCCTAAATTTCAAATGTTCCCTTTCTACAAAGTACGTTCAACAAAGGCATCTGCTAGGTTAGCCAAAGAAAACTATTTCATAAAATGTTTTAAGCCGAAATTAAATGCTTAAAACTACTCAAGTAATACTCTCATTAAAAACTTCATTGACGTGACGTCAAATAACGAAACAACGTCGATGACGTCACCAACGACGTAATGACGTTATTTCCATTGACTACTGAGGAGCCGAAAGGCGAAACTAGTTTAGTAGAGGAGCGTAATGTTTTTATTAAATATTGTTTAAACAAAGGCATAATCTTTCTCTTTTTTTAATTCGATATATATATATATATATATATATATACATATAATAACAGTGTACTTAACACTTTTTGCATACTAACAGTGCAGACCCAGGTCAGAGGGCTCCTAGAGGAGTCCTCTAAACTGGATATGTCGTGCTTAATGCTGAACGAGTAAAGGCGTCGTTTACTAACAATGTACCTAGGAAAAGTACACTTTTCCTATGCAAACTGTGAAGACCCAGAATTGAGGGCTCCTTGAGGCGTCCTCCGAACAGGATCTACACCGTTTATGTTGACGAACACAAATTCCAATTGCTTAACACCCAACCCTGTTGTCGAGTACTCTCGTCATTTACTAACAGTTTAGCTATGAAACATACACTTGTCGTATTCTAACAGTGAAGACATGCTAACATAATATACAACGTTTATGCATACAATCATGTATTTATAATACTTCCAAAACACATTTCACCCTATCGACGAGTATTCTCGTCATTTATTACAAGTGAAGCTATGAAAAAGCACTTGTCGTATGCTTACAGTGGATACCCAGATCTGAGGGCTCCTAGTGGAGTCATCTGATCCGGATCGACACTCCTATGGATACGCTCACATATCGTAATTGTTCAGTATATGTTTTCTTTTTCCTGTTGCTAGTTTTAAATATACAGCCAAATTGGTCAAAATAGACTTATTACTAGATTTAAATAAGTTCGTTAACTTGAACATAGATGGTCTTTGATAATAGTATTTTTCTATATAAGCTTTCCTAATATCCAAAAAACATGGACATACCATGATAAAGTGGTATATATCTTTAATACATGCTAAATTACAACATTCGCATAAACGCTCGTTTCTTGGTAGAGCATTCCTAGTATACCTGCCAGTTTGTATTCGAAGAGAATGTGCTGATACTCTAAACCTGGTTATGAAACCTCGTAAATCAGTATTCAGTATATCTAAGTAACACTCGTAAGCAAAAACGTCTTAAATGTATATATATTCTTCAAGACCACGACTATTATTAATAGTGTCGCACCATTCTTGGATAACACAATCTATAACTCGTTGCTAAAACAAAAATGGGAAACGCTTCGTGTCGATGTTTCTATTATTTATGAACATGAACGAAAACCCATAATTATCTAACAAAGTTTTGACATCAGTAACCCAATTCTTTTTTACTATTTTCACAATCAATTAGACCTTGTTCGTACAGTTTTTTCAAAATAATATTATCAAAGTCAATAACTTTGCACCAATATTTAATAATTCTACTATATCGAGATATGTACAGTGGATAACGACCTAGTTCCCCATATACCCCTGCTGAAGAAGTACTTAACCTTACTTTAAGTAAATGTTTACACAATTTTAAGTGGATACGTTCGTGGTCTTCCGATTTAGAAAATCCCCATATTTCCGAAGCATATGATAAAATAGAGCCTACACAGGCATCGAATAATTGGCATAATGACTTAGGCTTTAACGGCACTTTTTTACAATTCATTAACAAAACGTTCATCGCTTTTAGTGCTTTTCCCGCTATGTACTCATTATTAATTGAAAAATTACCAGTATATTTAAAAACGGTACCTAAATAATTAAAGCTGTCTACAACCTCAACCTCTTGGTCATTATATGTCCAGTTCTCTCCCCTCAACAGGCCACCCCTTTCCCAAAAAAACTATTACCTTTGTTTTACCTGTATTAACTTCTAATCCCCATGTGTTACAATATCTTTGTAGAAGGTCGAGATTATGTTGTAATTCGTCGACTGATTTACCATGTCGTCGGCAAATAGTAATAATATTAAAACAATGTCGTTAATCAATAAACCAGAATCTGCACGGTCTTGTAAGTACAATTCTAGATCTTCCATAAACAGCGATACTAAAATGGGCGAAATTACCTCCCCTTGACGTAACCCGACAGAGTATTCAAGGAAGTCTGACACACTATTGCAGGCTTTCACACGTGACTTTACCCTTTCGTACATCGATTTAACAATTATTAACAGTTTCCCACGTATACCTTGTTCGAAAAGTTTTAACCACAATGCATTCCTATATATACTGTCAAAGCGTTTTTTCAAATCTATAAAGGCAACGTACAGCCGTTTATTGTTACAAAGATAATGTTGTACAACAGATAACAAAGCAAACATGGCGTCTATTGTCGATCTACCTTTACGAAAACCAAACTGTGCATCAGAGATATTATTATGCTCTGAACAAAATGACTCGATTCTATTGTTTAAGACACTAGTAAACAATTTAGACAAGCAACTTAGTAACGTAATACCACGATAAGTCAGCACACTGCTACTGTCCCCCTTTTTGAATAACGGTATAATGATACCCTCAGTCCACCCTTCTGGATAATAACCCGAATCCAAAATACTATGAAATATATCACATAAATATGGGGCTAAAATATCTGCACTTTCGATAAAATATTCATTTAAAATATTATCGCATCCATGCACCTTTCCTGACTTTAACTTTTTGACACACGACAAAATCTCAGCAATGCTAATTGGTCTATCCAGTTCGCCATTTAAATCGTCACTATTTGAAAAATCATGAGAATTATTAAACTCATCTGCTTCTTTATTTTCTCATGTAAATATATCATTTTCAAAATTAGCAAAGAAATTGTAAAATTCTCCAGAGAAATATCGTTGGTCTGCATAGTGCGCTTCTTCTTAAAGTAAGCCCAAAATTGTTTAGGTCGACAATGTTTCAATTTCTCAATCTCAGCTAACTTTTTTAATTCAAAGTTACGTTTTTTCTTACGTAAAAGGGTCTTATATGTAAGTTTACGTTCACATAAGTGCAATCTACTTGTCTCTGTTTTTATCTGGTAAAAAACACGCAATGCCTCATGGTATCGATTTTTCGCATGGATACATTCTTCATCGAACCAATCCGCCTGTTTGACAAAGGAAATATCATGGAAAGATGTTTCGCATTTTTTCGTACCATATTTAGAAAACAATGGGTCTGCCACACTTCTTATTAAAGCTGTAAAATTTGTAACTAAGTTATTTATAGAATCCTGAGAGACAATATCAATGTTTCCTGTTAAAGTGTTAAAATCAGGCAGCTTTCCGATAAGTCCAGATCTAAAACTATGTCTACTATATTCGTCCCATTTCACCTTTACCTGCCCCTGATTCTCAGAGACAGGTAAACTCTCAGTATTACATTACAATGAAAATGACACAGGTGTATGATCACTCCACTCATTGAAAGGCTCGATAGAAAAGTCCGCTATGCACGAGAAATTGCGTTCTTCGGTGAGTAAATAATCAATGACAGAAGCGCCCTGGTTTGACAAGAATGTATAATCTCCTATATTCTGATCACCTGCTAATCTACCGTTACAAATTCGCACACTAGACGCTTTACATAGATAATAATTTAACTCCATAGTTATTTGATTTTTTATCTTGGGAGGCCCGTACCAAGGGGGAATCGGGAACATACTCAATATCATCCAACAAATCGTTTTAACAGTCTTGTACAATAAAATCATTTTTTAGTCCCACTCTACTGTTCATATCACCGATTAAAAATACGGATCCATTATTACCCCTAAAATACTCGATATCGTTTTCTAAAAGCTCAAACAAATCAACATTAAATATATTATTCATAGGGGAGTTTTCACACCAAACATAAGAGCCACAAATATAAGCATCTTGATCTAGGTGAAAAAACTCACGCTTAAGTTTTATCCATACAATAGTATTATGATGTGTTTTCACAATTTATATGCCATTTTTTAAACATTCTTTATAGTACAATGCAATACCCCCTACGCCTTTTAGCATTACGATTTTGTACATTTCTATAAAAGTTATGAGAAATGAATCCAGATAATTCAATATCACTCTCAACCACAGTCCAAGTTTCGTATAAGAAAATAATATCATATCCTGAAATAATATTTACAAAGTCTTCACAGTTTTTTTTATCTACAGAAAGTCAATTCACATTCCATGACAAAATGTGAAGTTCACCTCCATCGTATCCCTAGTCTCTCACAGCTTTGCCATTAATGTATAAAGTGTCATAAGCAATCCAAGCTTGATTGTTTTCATCGCGGGCAGCTTTCATCTTGGTCACCAGTCTGCGACGTTTGTCCATTATTTCTTTAGGAAATTGTTCGCTAACAAAATAATTGGTTCCCTTCAGTGTTTTTCCTTGTTTCCGAACAAACTCTTCTCTTTATAGTCATGGAATTTGGCGACAATTCTGCGACACTTGCCTTGGGTATAAGCACCCATCCTGTGCACCCTATCGAATACAATCTTATCAGAAAGATATTTCGCCACTTTCATTTGCTCATTAATGAACTGTCTCACCTTTAACTCTGCGTCTTCACTGGTCTCTCGATCCGCCTCTGGTATGTTTGTAAACACTAGATTATTCCTCATGGACTGAGACTCGAGATAAGTGACTTTTCTCTCCCGAGGGTTATAACTTTATCACTGATTAAACCACTGGAAAACTCGTTAGTATCAACCCTTTCCTCCACCTTTGACAATCTATGATCTGTTTCCTTATGCCGATCTTCCAGTACAGTCCACATTCTCTTCAGCTCTTTATCAAACCCCTCTACTTTTGATTTCACCACCTCTAGTGCTTTCAGCCTTTCCTCCATACCACCGATTCTTTTCTCCACACCGCCCAGTTTCTTATCTATCTTATCTAAACAGTTCATTATATCTGTATTTGAGGGTCCAGTGCCTGTAGTTTTAGCGGGTGACGCCATATTAGATTTATCGTCAGATTTCGATGAAATATCAATGGCAGAGTCTTTCACATTACTTTGTAGATCTGATCTGGATAATTTGAACACGTTATCAGAATGTATACCAGTGTCACCAGTGTCACTGTCGTACAATATAGATTTAGGCTGGTTCAAAACATCACTCACCGACACATTTACGCTACCCTCTGCCGAACCTCCCGCCTTGGACACCTTGCTTTGTGTGTTGCTGTCCCCATCACTACTACCTCTTTTCTTCCGGTTAGTGTGTTTTCTCGTCATCACACATAATTAGTATCCAATATATTAAACAATATCACACAATTCACAACCGATCCCACTTCTTAAAATTATATTTGAAGGCAAAAGTTTCTTTACAAACGAGAGCTCAAAAAACCATGTCCGCTCTTGACAAAACCACGTGACCTTTAACAAAGATCCCCTACGTTTTGGCTTCACGCTGTGACGCGTTCTTTTAAGCTCTGTTAAGCTGTACGACGCTCTACTAAGGTTCCAAATTTCTATTACGCTCTCTCACGATATAAAAACCAATCGGCATAATCGTGTCAAAATTTTTGACCGTCAAAAAATTTGCCATGATCCTTGCGATTCTCCCGACTCTTCCACGCTCTCTCAAGATCATCACGATTCGTCCCACGGTCCGCCACGCTCATCGCGATTCCCTCGAATCGTGGGTATCGCAGCTTTCGTGGCTGAGTGTAACGCAGCATAAGCAACATTACTGTACTGCCTCGACCACGATGACATATAGGTATCCAAATCTTATTCTAAATATGAACTTTATGTTTCAACCCAGACCTACCCGTAAACAGTAAGGGAAATAATCGATTTCGGCCGAAGCTTAGTATAGCGTGTTCAACCAGCGTGTAATTATTTAAATTTTGACAGGTTAATAAAACACAACAATAAGCAATGTTGCCTCCATATACATAGCGGATTACTTCTGTTTATATGTTTAGATTACGTATGTGCCTAAATGTTCAGGTTTAAAAAATGCGTTATTTTGGCTTACATACTGCCTTTAAAGTAATATCAACTCCAGTTATGTTTGTGCTTGTAATGACTCATTATGTTCACCAGTAAAAACATTCAGATTACAAGAAACATGTAACAAGGCTACCATAAATTGATAAAAAAAAAATATCCTTAGATTTCCAAATTTTCAAGGGCGGTTTTAGGAATCGTACCTTTAACCCTTTTGCTGCCAGTCTCTATAATACTAACATGGTTATGCAAACAGTTCAGATCCAGATCAGACGCTTCGTTATGCAGCATCTGATCTGGATCTGAACTGTTTGAATATGCATATCAATGGTTTTTTTAGTTAAAAAACACAGAAAAATCCAATTTAAGAGCAGATATTCGAATTTTTCGGAAAAATCCGAAGGTCCGGAGAGATTAAGAAAATCCGAAGATTTCGGAAAAATCTGGAGAAATGGCAGCCCTGATGTACTGAAATTGAAACATTTAAATTTCTTTCTTATTTCAAATCAAAGAGAGGTAATGTAATATTATAAGACTTTCTAGTCTTGATAACGCCGTGAATATTGCGATGAATCACAGTCTAATGTGATTTTATTTCCTTTAAGAAAAAGTTCTAGCTGCTGAATATGAACACCATTGTTTTTCTTCTATGAAAAACATTTCTAATCAAAAATGCTGTTTTCAGACAAAAGAGTTTTAGACCTTTTTTTCACATATCTATTCCTGTTTTCAATAGCGAACAGCGATCGCGAATATTTTTGTCTCAATCATGTGTGAGATCAATTTGAATGACGTCACTATAACGTCACTATTTATAACGGCGTTTTGAAGTCACCGGGATTCGCAAAAAATGCCTATTGCTTTTAAAATACTTAAAATCGTTTGTTATGTGAGAAAAAGAAATTGTCACTCGTCGATGTTTAAGACAAACTGACCTCAAACTCTCCAAGGCTCGCTTAATAACATTTCAATTCTAGACTCGTTTGAGATCAGCTTGTCTTTAAAATCGACTCATGACATATCCTATATATCTCTACAATATGCCAGTTATTTAGCCACAATGATGTCATGTCGTCTGCTACCTTCTATAAAACAAAAATCAAATACAGTATGTATATATGTAACGCTGATAATTTAGAATACAAAAGAGGGTAATTTCTATGTTGGCTAAGTTTCCTCTATATACAAATATTAGAGATCTATATTTTTAATTATGTTTCCAGATTTTAAAAACGATCGTGGGTAAACCCCATTGAAGGCCGTGCCTTATTTCATATTATGGTTTGCAGTATATGTCAATTTTGTAATATATCGTATAAAATAACCCTAACTAGTGAATAATTGACCTGATGCATAATCGAAACTAGTCCATGGGCAAATGACTTGAAAGATACCTAAAATTCAAATGATAAACATGTCAAAATTCAAATTGGCCGGGGTGTCAAAATACGACCTGGAATAATGACCGAAGTCTTTCTACGACACTGAATGGTGTGATGTGCCATGAATTTGATCGATATTTGTTTGCTTCTTTGTCTAGTAAATGCAATTAACTTTACACGTAACATGGTAAACTATAAACGCACACACAACATAGCAAGTGTTGACAAAAGACAACAAAGCCCACTCAAAACAACCGACCTGCTTTCTTCGTATTACTTGGCAAAAGGGATAAGTTCCGACAAATCAAAACATCCTCTATGAAAATATGTTAAGACTTTACCTAATAAATACGAATTTTACGCCTTTGATCCTTTAATTCCTCTACTGGAGATAATAGATCAAATTTATACAGTCATGTTTATATACCATGAGAACCTATTTTCTATATCCTAGCAAGTGTAACTTAAAGCAGGCCGCTGAAGTAAAGCATAATGCGCAATCTGCTTTACTTTACATCATCTGTTTTTAAACCTAGAAAAAGGATGTGGGGTAGTTGGTTAAACAACAGAAACCGCGGCAAGATAGTAAGATTTCTTGGAATGAATGTCAATACGAGCGTATTGTAAATTCTGATCAAACGCTTTCTCGGAGACGTGGTGCATGTGTGTTTGGGGTTTACTCAGCCTGCTACGTCGAAATTAAATCAATAATCGAACAAGAGTAATTGGTAGATCGTAAAGGTATACTTGTAAAAGGGTAAACGGCTCTGGGTTCGATACCCATAAGGTAGGACACACTTACAGTTCAATCAATATAATTTATTCACTCAAACGTTATTTAGGTTCAAAACAACTTTAGCATATGCAAAACTGACTTTAAACAAAATATCAAGGATTTTTCAAGGGGGGGACATATTTCGACAGAGTGGGTCATATTTTGACGATGGGGGTCATAAGTGGACGATGGGATGTCATTCTACGACGTCTAAATTGGACCGGGGGTCACTTTTCGATGGGAGTCAAATACGTCGTTACATCGGCACGTGCAGGAGGCGATAATTGGCTTGGTATGAGTGTTTATCCGATGTGTAAACTGTTAAAACAACATACAAGTTAATGTTTGACACGCCTCACCTACATTGAGCGATTAACGACCAATTATACACGTTCAGTGTTAACAAATGGACCATGTAATTGAATTAAAGACAAGTAATAATATTCATGTTTTAAAAAACATTCAACAACTTGATTACAAATAAATTAATCAAGGTTATAATTAATTCGGACCCCAAACTGTCTTAACATATATATATAACTTTGCATGTTTGCACAAGTAATGTCAGAAAACTGCAAAACAAATTATAAAAAAATAAAGAAAAAAATAATCGGCTACGAAATGACTTTAACAAATTTCCGAGGCTACAAAATAACTTATGCCTTCTTTGGGGCCATTTATGTTTTTTAATTTTTGGTGTTTACGAAATGACTAATTCAACTATTTTCGGCTACGAAATGACCAAAACATCGGCTACGAAATGACTTTTAGGTTTTGCGCGGCTACGAAATGACTCGAAATTCGGCTACGAAATGATTTATTTTACCGGCTACGAAATAACTCGGCTATGAAATGACTAACTCCCCACAGAGACAATACCCGGCAAATATTTAGAATGCAATAGGTAGATCTACCTGATTTCATCAGCATAAACATCAAGCGCATACAGTGTTCTAACATAAAAATAGGTCTACACATTTCATTACACAAAACACGGTGCACTGTTTACACTTCCGGTGACGCTTAACCTTTGTTTAATTTTCAAAAGGGTGTGTCCGATTTCGAAACACTGGCGAGTTATTTCGGCGTTTCACACAGAATCGGTGTGTTTGAACTGACTAAGATAAAAAATAAATCAGAAATGAAAAGTAACTTTTGTTCGATCTCACTACACTAATTCGCCGAACGGCACATTCAGTCTTCACTACAAAGATTTCTAAAGTCTGATTTAAATAGCGCAACCATATTTGACTCAGGTTTGACAGAATCGTATTCAGTCTGAATTCATCGACAATATGTACATAAAATTCGGGATTTCATTAAAAATATTGATACTGAGCAATTAAGATGGGATTTTTTTTGTGCTGATTAGTGCTATTTACGAAATGTTCACACATTTGATGCTACATTCAGTCACGGTGGCCGAGAGCCATTTTCGCACCTACATTATTTGTTTGCCGAATGTGCGATATGCGGTCACGGTGAAGCAGATACATACCTTCATCTTAAAAGAGAAGACGTTGACATAGCCCACCGGTTGGGTAGAAAGGAACTAGGCAAATCAAGGCAAATCATTGTGAGATTTGTCTCACGTGTCACACGTGACCAAATCATGAAGGAAAAGAAACAATTTAGAGGCAGTAATGTGTATGTCAACGACGACCTTACAAAAAGTAACCAGCTGGTATTGTCAAGCGCAAGAAAGAAAATGCCAGACGAAGTTGAAACAGCGTGGTCACGAGGAGGAAAGCTCTTCTATAGAAACAAATCTGGAACAATACATCAGATCAACTACAAACAGTTCGATCACAGGATTGAACTTCCGTGGCCAACATCCGGCACCCACCCTAGTAGAAGTAAATAAACCTAGAACCTTTCATGAAAGGTTTTGTGCTCCTTATTTCAGGAAAACACTTTTGTTCCATGTGATAAAAAAAACATTGCAAAAGTACATAAACAAATAGTTATTTGAATATTTCTAATTATGTTGAAGATACAACAATAACTTAATTATCATTAAAGATTGAACCAGTTCTGCGTCTACATTGTGAGAACAGTAGATAATACGACCATTTCTATACATTGAGTGCTTACTTTTTTTAACACTATACTGTGCAAAGTGTGACTATACAGTGGTATAGTAAACTATCGGACAATTGGTATATGCATGTGCGGCCAAACCTTTGTAAAGTGATCACTGAATGATGATGCATACTGACCTTTTAATATATGTGACCGCCTGGTGCGTGGTAAAAGTAATGCAGATGGCTTCCGTGGGAGCCTTCTGCGTTGCTGTTACCCAGCATTAGGCTGTAACCTGCTGTAAATACAACTAAAACTTTGTAATTCTGACGGTCGATTTATGCAGGTTTGACTGTACAGTTCAATGATAAACAACATAAACTGCACGGGTCAATCATCGCTTTATGTCACATGACTAGTTCAGTAATGTACCCTTTCACTGATGAACACGATGTCATATGAAGCTTGGATTTGAATTAGATACAGATTCATTCCAGGTACCTGATGAGGTTCCAAGCTACTAGACATTTAACTCGATGTTTATCTGTTCTAAATGCCTAAAATAACACAATAAGTTGTAAAGTTTTTTGACGACGGTTTAAGCGTGCAACACCGTGCCAGTGAAGGGGCGAGTTATACAGTAGAGCCTATGTTTGGCAGCCACTTGATAAGAAACCTGATGTATACGATGCGAAGGGCTACTAAATGTGCCGATCGGAGAGCTCGGATGCAGTTATAAGTCTTTCCAATACAACCACTAAAATAATAAAACTGGTGAGTATTAGTTTAAGATGGATCAAAATTAAGCAGACATATTACAAAGGAGCTTTCTGCATCTTATTTTTATCTTGATTTAGGCAGCCAAATACATTTAAACTTAAACACTAAAATCTAACTTCAAAATGCTTTGCTTTATTTGACCCCCTTTGGCTTTATTAATAACTGTTCACTTCCTTAATGACTAATCTGTTCTTTTAACATTTAGCCTGCTGTGATATCGATTTCTGTGAATAGTACTCCAAATCTACAGATTGTATCCCCGCTTGTTTAAAGAAACCCAAATACGAGTGTCGGAAAGTTTGGATTCTGAGCAGATGCCGCGTTCCGTGGATTCTGATCTTGGTCCAAAGTATCTGCAAAATATAACCTGATTTCTTTCGCGATCGGCAGGCAACTGGTCAAATAGGCAACTGGTCAAATGGTAAAACAATTTCTGTTATTCCTGTATGAACTGAACACTCCGAGTGAGACAGAAATCATAAGAGAGACAGAGAAAGACTGAAAGGCAAATATACAAACAGACAGAGAGAGAGAGAGAGAGAGAGAGAAGGAGAGAGAAAGAAATACAGAGAAAGAGAGAGGCATAGACATACAGCCAGAAAGACAGACCGTCATACATACATTAATACATGCATACAGACAGATAGACATACAGACATACATTGGGCGTGACACAGTGACTGATACAGAATAACATTGAAATAGATACATGTATCAAACAGTAGAATAAGGGGATGGAGAAAGGGATAAATGATAACATATTTTGTTTGTTCTACTATTTCACTACCAGATTGTCATTTTTATATTTTTTGCTTTCGTTTGACCCTTTCAACACTAACAACCTGCACTGATGTCATTTACAAACAGTATTAATCCATATCCAATTTAACGCGGTACCTGAATACGATCTTAACTGTTTGTCACCAAGATCCTGCGTGTACATACAAACCTGTTTCTACCACTGTATGTGATGTTTCCGGCTAACTATGGTTGTTTTTGTGTTGAAAGAGTTAAGTACAGCTTAATAATAACTATTCTCTATATTTCGTTTCTATAGAGAATTGCCAGTTATTATTACACAATTATGGTTGTTTTAGACATACAGTCACTATGGCTGTCCATGTATTGTATTCAGCGATCATTAAAGATACCAATCATTGTGCTACTCGGGACACATGGCTGTCTGGTGATGGGTGGAAAGTAATGTCGTGTGCTCCTATGGGAGCTTTCTGCATTGCTTCTTCCTGCACCAGTAGTCTACCTATTTTTGGAGGTTTCCATGATATTCAAATGAGTGGTCGTGTAATCCCAGAATGACAGACTGTACACTACTCTTTGTCTACTGTATTATGTTACTGACCACTTACAATACGAGTTGTCCCTCTGATATATCTTTATCGCTCATAGATACCTCTCTGTGTTTCGTCTCGACAGAGGTGTATCGTCTTGAGCACATTATTATAACCATATAAACACAAAACGTTTTTGTCAATCGGTATTACTGTCTTTTTATTCTAGCCTAAATAGCAAGGATTTTGAATGCCATGAACGTAAGTTCTTAAAATAAACGACAGCTGTATCAAAGCGATCCTTCTCACAACAAACAGTCAGGAACCAGACGAAACGCCGCATAATCCGACTACTGATCAGGCTTCAGACTGTTTGTCACTCAGTTTCAGGTGAGTTTTCGCCTAATCTTAACGTACTGCGTTTGCGTTTAATTTCGTTTAACCCATTACTCCATTGCCAGTTTGTAGTTATGAAGATATTCTATTACTTAAAGGGAATTGAAAGTGAAACAGAATGCGCGTTAAGGTACATTCTGCTTTACTCTCAGTCTAAATATTGCAATGTTACATATGTATGGCTGTATCAATTGGAACTACTTTCTTCAATTAACCAAATTCGCTAAAAGGTGCTCCTGTTGGGGAACGGGTTAAACGGAAGAGAGCAATGACTCCGTCAGTGTCACACCCCCCTATCCCCCTACCCCCACCCCAAGCCATATCTATCTAGTTAAAGACTCCCAGCTGTAAAATTTATTAAGTATTTGAGGAGTGTTGACAAATTGTTAATTTAATTCATGTAATGCTGAAATTGAAAGTCTTAGTACAAGCGACAGCAGGGCGCAATTATACAAGTCACACTCGTGTCCTGCTGCCAGGGGTCACAACACAACTGCACAACCGTGAACTGTGTATCCTTAATAAGTGCCCTCGTACATAGAAAATGATGCTTATTTATTAACTCAGAAGTATTTGTCTCTAGTTGTCTCCTACAGTATGTATACATGTATCTGTTTTTAGATTTGCAATACAAGTGTGTATGCTTTGACGTACAAAGTAGTACACAGGACACGATAATGCAAATTAATTTCATTTAAGTACAGAGCATGAACATTTATTGTTAATATTGACGTTTATATAATTTAGTTCTGTGCCTGTCAAACAGAATATTTTAGAGCCTGACCAAAGTACGATTGACTCTGTGTTTGATCTAAACCTATACTGATTGCATTGAACACATATGCCTGTTACTACTCAGTGTTTAAACATAGTCACGCATTCACATTCTAACACGTTTTAAAATGTTTGCAAATGATATGTATATATGTTAAGAAATTATTTTTGTTCATGTACATAAGATAGATATGTATATATACGCTTAAAAGTTATATGTGTATTTAATTATCTTAATACATTAGCCTTTTTCGCAGCTAAATATATCATATATTGCTAAAGCACACATATTTAGACAAAGCGTCGTTTCAACTCGCTTTTTGAACTGTCTGTTGTCTGATCATTCTCAATGCAGTGAGACCTCTCTATTACGGCCATTAAGGTACTTCGCATATGCGCGTAGTTTCCATACGATTGTTATGAAAATTGTCATGAAGAATGATAATAGCCTAAGAAACAATGTGTGTAAATATAGGCAAAATTTATCGTGTGGTTTGTCTTTAAGGGTTTTTTTCTGACAAAAACCTAGAATTTTGATGATTTTATTTTTCTTAAAAATGAATAAAGCTAATGACTATAATTCTCGCCCAATAAGTAGTCCACAACATTCATTACAAGAAAAGCTAAAAACATTTTGAATAAAGGTGTTCAGAAAGATGTTATCAGCTATTTAAATTTTGCAAAATGCTAAAAAATTGAATTACAAAAAACTGACTCATTCAATGTATATTTGTTTTCATTTTATTCAAATATATGGGTGATGAACTAGTCAGTCTGAAAAAAAAAAATTACAGTCAGGATTTGTTGTAATAACATATTTTCTTATTAAGATGTGGGATATTTGTTGTTTAGATACAGTTACCTACCTTAGAATTAAAACTTCGTCATTAAAATGCATTATTATTTATTCATGGACTTGCATACAAGGTTTATTATATTGTTTGAACATAATTATAATGGGCAATATCGATCTTGAAAAGGTTAGCGTATTGATAAGCTTCAAGGTGTGGCTTTATAGTTCGATCAAATCGTTTACATGTTTACCGATTTAATTGATTTGTAAGTCATTAAACTAAAACGTACAGGTAAGTGGACATATACTTGGACCGTAAACATCACTAGTACTAATCAACGAAGACTAAACATAACATGTCTCTTGATTACTGCGTTATTGATTGACAAGTCAATAAATCGGACACTAAAAAAAATATTTGGATCGGATGGGTCTCGAACCTATGACCTTTGGATTGCTAGTCAACCACTATAGTCAACCACTATACTAACTGCGCTATGAAGGTTTATACTAATTTATATCAACATTTCCTTTATATAAATTTTCTAGTATAAACACGTACGAAAAACGTCTGTGTCGTCCAGACGCATATCCGATCGCCCGCAAGACCGACTTCCGGTAGCGAAAGGCCTTAAGCGATGTCTATTTTATTGTATAGAAGAGAGACGGCTGCTTTGGGAGGATTACCAGTGGAGCAGTTAGATCCTTTAGAAGAGTTCTGTTCTGCTGTAACCTTGCCTCAAGCAGTCGACCGTCGTTAACACCTAATGCTAAACACAATTTGGTGGACATGGTGAAGGGGTCTTACTTAAGTTCTAAGTTTGATTAGTCTTAAAACTAGTCGCTCAGCCTGCAAGTAAGTCTATTATGAAAATGTTATTATTATTGATCACTAGTTGTGATATAGTCAAACAACTAGGTCTGACGTGTCAAAGGTCAGCCGAGTCCATTTTTTAGGGAAAACAGCATTCCGCATGTTCTCGGACCATATTTTAAACAGCCGAGATTCGTATATGAGATAAAAATGAAGGCGGAATTATTGTGAGCAGTTTAGCGCAGTAGATAAAGTCTAGGTATGCCGAAGGCAAATAGCAGTATTTTAAGTAAGCGCGGGTTCGAATCCCACGCCGACCTTAAACTTTTTTTTTTATATAAATCTTACATGAATAGAAAAGCATTTTGTTATATTTCATACTGTATAATATAAGCTGACCATTTATTCGTCAGTGTTGGAGAAGGGGTGTTGCTTCAGTTCGAGTCCTATATTATTTTAAAACATTAATCGATGATAAAAATACATACATGTACATACATAGGGCCCTACATGTATATTGAAATAAAATGAAGTACTGTTTACAGGGCTCCAGATAAGGGAGAATAGACTCAAATGTTCCAACATGCACCAAACCTTATGGTGTGACTACTAATTAGAATGGTCTCATCGAGAAGCTTTAGATTAGTAGTCACACAATATGGTTTGATGGAGAAATGCATATTTAAATTTTTGAAATACTCTCCTCATCTGGAGCCCTGATTACGGCGAAACACCTAGAAATCGACCACTCATTCAGGACGAAAGTGGTATTTTTAGACAGGCTGCTGCTGAATGCAGAACAAAAGTAATGGATACTGCATTATGCATTTTCCCCCTTGAAATTATGCTTCCACCTGCCTCTTAAAGGCCAACAATGACTTAAGTTAAGACCGTAGATCTACATAGATCTACATTACAATAAAAGTATATGATGGTTGAAATGAAAATGGAAATAAAGTAATTATAGAATCCTTAAAATGTTTTAGCAAAAAAAAAAAAGAGTTTTGGGTTGATGCGAGATTCGAACCCACGCCAAATAAAATTTACGATGATACACTCGCTTATATGCCTACGACCTATCCATTACGCTATGTTTCTGATAACTAATTCGCTCATTGTTTATACCTATAACTCAACCTTTTCTTTAAAAGAATGAGACGAGGATATCCGAAATGCTGATCTCCCTTATAAATGGACTCGGCGACCCCGTGACACGTCAGACCTAGTTGTTTGACTATACCTGCAGTGCTCAGCGGTCACCTTTCCCAACTGAGCAGGCATCAATTTGAGTATGGATTTGTAGTGTCTCAATACGTTATGCTTTCTGCGGGCCAGACGTTGAATAGAAGGCTCCCTAGAGAGTTTTCAGCTTTACGTCTGACCTGCTTAAAGCAGTTTTGTCTCTTTATTAAGTATTAACCTCGCAAAAGAAATAAGTATAGGTTAGACCATGGTTGCAAGCGAATAAACGATATAGCTCGAGGGGGCGTAGCCCCCGAGAACTATGTCATTTATTCGCGCGCAACCATGGTCTAACCTATTTAGCACTGGCTTGGGCTCGAGGAAAACAAGAAAACCATTCGTTTCTGATTTCTGTTTTAGACGAAAAAGTCAGTTTGTTTGTAATATTTTACTAAACTTGAAAGGTTATTTCAAATGATAAGTTTGAGACATTAAGCATGCTTTAACACAAACATAAATAACGCTTATTGAAGCTCTATATGTAAGCACAATTCATTAGTAATTGTCTTTAAAGTCTCGGTATCACTGTACATAATATAACGTCATGAAGCGTGTGCAGTTCACCTCTGACCTCAGTTGTTTTTAGAATTGTGACGTCAAATTGCCTTGAGATGACGGAAGCGAGGAATAAGTGAACAGTTTGTTAGTTATTCCATGGTTTGTTGAAATAAACGATATATTCACAGGTTTTTGAGGCATCTGATTGGCCGAGAGCTCCAAGTCATGTGCTAATTACTCATATCCAAAATGTGACAGCATAACACATGCCTTACTAATCCTCTTCAACTCAGTCACTCGTTTGTCGTCTCCAGATCCTTTCTGTCATCACCTAACAGGTATCAACTTAAACAACTCTTAAGCTTTCTCTGGGCCAGATATGGAGTAGAAATCCCTAGTGGGACTTTCTGCCTTACACCTGACCTTCACGAACAGTTGTGTCTCTTTCTTATGCATTAACCTTGCGAATGAGCCAATGCGCTGGCGCACATTTATTACGGGTTAAGGAGCACTCTTCTTTACTGTTGACCCTCATGAAGTGATTATCTCTTCTTGCTAGACAGGCATCAGTCTCACTATGGTTTGTAGTCTGATTTTTTTAAATATTAAAACGCTGTAAGTTTTCACCGGGCCAGATGTTGAACAGAAAGCTCTCTTATGGGGGCTTTCTGCTATACATCTGACCTGTTTAAAGCAGTTGTGTCTCACAACTAGATATTAACTCTCCTCAGAGAGTATCTGGTATAACTTGTATCAAAAATGTTGAAGCATAACACATGCATTGCATGGCTTTTGTACTCAGTCACTCTTGTTTGTCGTCCCCTTAGCTTGTGTCATGAATGTTTCTAAGGTAACAACACATTATGAATGTAAATGCTAGATTTCCATAATTATCTTTGCATTGCTATATTTTACGCGTACTATTGTAACGTGCTTTTCAACACTGGATAACCGCTGCCAATACATTAACATGCAGATGTGATCCAGACCAGTTCATATTGAACGTAGGATCTGCTCAGGTTCCAAACTGTTTGAAGGAAACTACGTAAAATTCGAGGTCCTAGCAGACGACACGTTTGATGCAGAACGGTAACCGAATGTTTTAAAGTTTACTGATATTGAGACGATTGTGAAAGGTACACTTTTTAGCATCACAATTTTCAGCAGTATTAACCCCTTCACTGCGGCCTTGTCCCGAGTACAATAGGTACTTGCAAACAGATTGGATCCTGTAAGGCTGCGTCTGATCAGGACCCAAACTGTTTGGCACTCATTCCAATATTTCTTAAATCAAAATACCTAAAATTTAAATTTGAGAAATAAAAGCAGACGACAATTGTTTTAAACTGATGACGTCACGACAGTGAATGGGGTTAAGCATTGTAGAACTTGTCTCAAGTGGTAACTTCATAAAGTATATGAGTATCGTGTCTTTCTGGACAGGTAGCATTTTTGTGCAGTACAGATAAAGTAATGTCTAGTGTATTTTCTCCATATACAACTGTGGATATTGATAATAACCTGATTTTACCTTTTTCCGCGCCAAAAATTGTGAAAACGTCACCAATTCACTGCAATATTGTCGTCTGTTTCAATATTGTCGTCTGCAATCTTATTTCAAATTTAGATTTAGGGTACATGTAGTATGACTTAAGATATGACGACATAAGTGCCAGGCAGTTTTGATCCTTACCAGACGCCGAATTACGCGGCGACTGATCTGGATCCAAATTGGTTGTAAGTTCGACTTTATACGTTCTCAGCGCCGAAGGGGTGAATAGTTTTACCGATAAGTATGAAGTAAAAGAATTACCCTAATTGTGAAGTTATCGTGTCGAGTCTGGGATCGTTATGGTGCTTTGACTGTTCAGACTTTGGCAGTATGCTCAAGTCAGACCAGTCAATCACTTGGGGCGGTCTTAGGCTCGACTCATTCGCTTTACAGGCATTTACAGAACAATGTTAACATAGCATACAAAAGTAAGTTGTAATTTATTTAAATACCTGTCCTTCATTCTTACATGATTGATATCGAAATGTTTTCGATTGAATTCCTAATTTTGCTAGTTCCAGTATATATATTTTATTTTGAACTAGATGATGGAGTGGTTGAGGCAAATATTATATATTTACTCTTAAACCGAATGTACTCCTACATGCACATTGTCAGAACTGCGTGGCTTAGTGGTAGAGCGTCCGCTTGCAGTGCGGGAGGTTGTGGGTTCAATCCCCGGCCGGGTCAAACCAAAGACTTTAAAATTGGTAGTAATGGCTTCCCTCCTTGGCGCTCAGGATTTCGGGTTAGCATTACAACTGGTTCGTCGGTGTCAGGATAAAGTGACCGGCCGGGTACAGTCCCATTGGTGCACCTAAAAAGTGCCCCTGCTCGTAATACCTGAAAGGGGTGTGTAGCAGTATATATAGAAAGAAAGAACTGGGTTGATTTCACATACGTGTATAATACCTAAATTCTTCAATGATGAATTTTTCTAAAAACTGTCCTTCTATCAGGCCGCTGTTTCGGTGTAGACTGAAATTCCGTATTACGTTAACAATGATTATTCTACTGTCAGTGTACAGTTGCCAAATCTCGTCCTTCTCTATACATAGAAAACTCCTTAATACAATGGAGAGTTACAGACGTTGTAATTTTTCAATACATAAACACTTACAACCAGGTCTAGCCTATTACAAAAATGTTCAGCTTACAGCCACACTTCTCATAACTCTTGAGATTGGAATATGCTCATACTGTCTAATGTTATTTATTGTTTACTCACATGCTTCACTCTTAGCGCTTTTGTTACTAGTCTGTTCGAGAGACGTCCATCCAAACCCATGAATCAAACAACCAGTTCCTTTTTTCTTCAAGTTTTGCAAATGACAGCTCTCTTTTAAGCCTCCCTGACTTTTCTCGAAATTTATCTCTTGTTCATTACAATGTTCAGAGTATTCTACATAAGATCGACATTCTTTTTGTCGAACTTAATACTTTTGATATTCATGCCTTTTCTGAAACTTGGTTAAGTGATAAGATTGACACAAAAGACGTCTGTATTCCGTCGAATCACACACCAGAAAGGAAAGACTGGGGAGACCGCCATGGGGGAGTCATATTATACATAAAAGACAACTTACCATATAAAAGGCGCAAAGATCTTAAAATTAATGGCCTCGAGTCAATTTGGGTAGAATTACTGCTTAAAACAAAACACATACTAGTCGGTGTCTACTAAAGACCGCCTAATGCTAATTCAGCCTACCTGGACATAATTGAAGAATCTATTAATTACGCATTTGACTCACAACCACATGATGTAATCATAACTGGCGAATTTAATTTAAATATGCATAAACAGACTACTGCTCGTAAGATAAACTCAAATATGCCAAAAAAATTCTTTGAACCAGGTTATAAACGAACCAACCAATTTTACAGAACATTCTTCTTCACTCAGTGATATTATTTTAGTAAAAAAATACTAGTGGGGTCGGCGATCCATTTTTAAACCAAGAACAAAGATATCATTGTCCAATTTATGTTATTTTAAATTATGATAAACCTAAAATCAATTCTTATCATAGACACATATGGTACTATGACAAAGGCAATTACGATACATACTTTACGACATAACGCAAATACGACTAATTGGACCGACTTAAGCAACGAAGACATTGACTTATACAGCAAAAATTTGACTGAAAAAATACTAGATCTAAGTACAAAAAGTATACCTAATACAATTATAACAGTAAAACCCACCGAACCTCCGTGGATTACAACAACACTTAAAAAGAAAATAAGAGCACGTAAAAGATTATATAAAAAAGCAAAGAGAATAAATAACGATTATACCTGGAACAAATTCAAAAAGCTCCAAAATGAAATTGTAAATCTAATCCGTGATGTTAAACAAACTTATTATAAAAAATTGACCTCTAAACTTACAAGTACTCACAACTCTCGAGATTGGTGGAAAACTCTAAAATGCTGCATGAACCCACAATACCAACTCTTTGTTATAACGATAATATTGCTACTGAAAACAAAGACAAAGCTGACCTCCTTAACACTTTCTTCACAGAACAAACACACAAACATTTATGACACCAACGCAGCTGTGCCAATTGTTCCCGCGAGTAATTCTTCTCTGTCTTCTATAATATTTAATGCTGATGAAGTTCATGATATCCTAGAATGTTTACCATTAGGAAAAGCGTCTGGGCCAGACGACTTAAATAATCGTATCCTTCGTGAACTTTGTAATGAACTCAGTGATCCTCTATGTAATATATTTAACAAATCTTTATCTGAAGGTGTTTTACCCCAAATGTGGAAACAGGCAAATGTCTTGCGCTGTTTTTAAAAAAAGGTGACTCTTCTCTGGTTAATAACTATCGCCCCATATCCCTTTTTAGTAATCTTGACAAAGTCTTGGAAAGGCTTATTTTTAAACTTTCTTTTAGATAATGACTTTTTGTCACATTTGCAGTCAGGTTTTATAAGGGCGGATTCTACAGTTAATCAGCTTACTTTTATTTATAACACTTTTAGTACAGATTTGGACGATGGTAAAGAAATAAGATCTGTTTTCTTTGACATTAGCAAAGCTTTCGACCGTGTTTAGAACAAAGGACTCTTAGTAAAACTTAAAAGTGCAGGTATCGACGGCTCTCTCTTAAAATGGTTTGCTGCGTACCTGTCAAATAGGAAACAACGGGTAATTCCTCCAGGTACAACCTCCAATTGGTAAACTATTAATACAGGTGTACCTCAAGGTTCTATTCTCGGTCCTCTCTTATTTCTAATATATGTTAATGACATTGTCTCAGACATCCAATCTAACATTCGTCTTGTTGCTGACGATACTAGTCTTTACATTATCGTTGAGCATGCCAACACCTCTGCTGCTATTCTTAACTCTAACATCTCTGTTATCTCAAACTGGGCTAAACGTTGGCTTGTTTCTTTTAATCACTCCAAAACTGAATCATTAATAATTTCTCGGAAAACTAATAAACCTATCCATCCTACGTCATCAATGTCAAATGAAAATATATCTGAGGTTCAATCTCATAAACATTTAGGCGTTCACTTATCAAATGACGGTAAATGGCACCAACACATTGAGAATATAAAACTAAAAGCTTGGAATAGAATAAATATAATGCGCAAATTAAAATTTATGCTTGATAGAAAATTACTGGAGACAATTTACTTTAGCTTTGTAAGACCTATTCTTGAATATGCAGACGTTGTATGGGGAAACTGTACACATGAAGAGAAAGACGAACTTGATAGTATTCAAAATGAAGCTGCAAGGATCGTAACAGGTGCCACTAAACTTGTATCTATACACAACCTTTATATTGAAACTGGATGGGAAAGCCTAGCAAAAAGAAGGGACAAACACAAACTCGTTATGTTCTATAAAATGTTCAATAATATAACCCCTTCATATCTCTCCTTTTTAGTACCCCCTTTGGTCAGCGATACCTCCGCATATAGCTTAAGAAACGAGAACAATATCCAGATTCCATTCTGCCGCACACAACTGTACTCTAATTATTTTCTTCCTTCCGCTGCCACTTTCTGGAATTCTCTCTCACCTGAAACTCGTAACTCCACTTCTGTATCTTCGTTCAAGCACTCGCTAAGCACCGCCCTATTACTACACTGTGCTTAGACATGCTCAAAACCGCAGAACTAACTGTAGTTCTCTCAATCTTACTCTTTTTCATAAGGATATAGTAGATTCACCACTTTGTCACTGTGGAAATATAGAGAGTACTGAGCACTTCTTCATGTTCTGTCGCACATACAACGATTTCCGTTTGGCACTGTTACACACAGTTAATCCAAATATGTACAGCTACTACACTACTTTTTCTCTACGGCGATAACAGTCTAACTGCGGAACAAAATACTACCATTTTTAACGCTGTACAAACCTATATTACCAAAACAAAGCGCTTTATTTAATCAACAATTTCGCTATTAAACCTAATGGAAACACGGCGTTGTGCCAACGGTGTTACAACGTTGATTCAAACGTTGCAACGTTGTTTTATCGTTGGGGCAACGTTGTTTGCCCTCTGTGCTATTCATATATACGGCCGTTATATCGCTTCAGTTTCCGTTTTCAAAGTGAACAATCTCACACTTTAAAGCAACAACCCTCATTAATATCTATCCCATACTTTCCGTCAAAGAGTACCATTCTAGTCTACCTCAACCTCTCCATCATCTTTGATGCTATATGCATCGCCAATATCATGCCAAAAAATTTAAACTTTAACATTACAGTGTACAGTTGATTTTGAATAAAGCGACTCCTTAGTGTATAAGTGTATATACATGTAGTAGCATATGCCATAGGTCTGTGTGGTATAATCCATTGTATAAATATCCACTGTAGAATCTTTCTATTTTTGGCGTGTCATGCATCTCATAACAATACGTATGTATTGTATATAATGTTGCACATAAACCCTCTATTGCATTGTTGCTTGGTGCAGGATTGACTGTACACTGCCATATTGTTACGTTCACCAAACATATTCCTTTATTCCAAATGTTTATTTGTTAATCGTGATTGTTTTCAGCCACAAGCTAGGAGAATAACTTAATAAGCAAACATTGCTTTCGTTCTCATCCTAAAATATATTTATGTATGATTATAAAATATGTACTATGTTTGAAAAAAAATATGTTTAAACTAAGCAGATATCGACGTAAGGGTGAGCACATTGCTTAGGTTCTGAACAATTACATCGACGTAACCGATAATATCGACGAAACAATTTCGAGCAAATGAGGGATTTACTATAATATAGATAAAGAAGGAATTTGCCGGGACCGGCGAAAAATATCGTCGTAAGTGGAGTATCGACGTATCGAATATCGAGGTAACGGAGTTCGACTGTAGTCATTTCCTCCTAGGCACAGCGCAAATGCAATTTTGATGCCAATGTCTCTATCATTGAACCTAGATTCTAGAAGTGACAATATCCCTCTAATGTTGTTTACGTCTTCTTTGCCTACTGGCTTACAAAGTATGACGTAAACAGTATTTCTTCAAGTGCCATCCTCGTTTCGTTTCATGTGCCGATTCATGGCATACAGGTGGATATACACTGCATCAATGTATGCAGATGTAACATAGCAAACTGCTACCTCTCCATTCTTCATGTCAGTTTTTACCAGCCAGTCGGCAACAGCCATCTCGGCCTCTCCCTTCCGTTGCTCAGCATCCTCTATTTCTGTCACTGTAACATTTTAATGTCTCACAAAGTTACACACACTTGGAACACTATATTCACGGATGCAATAGCATTTGAATTCACACTCACAGTCTTTCCTCAAAACATGTTCATCAGCAGTTCATCGTATGTTTCTGTTGAACTTCAGGAGATCAATATGTTTTGACAGATATGTGCTGATTAATTTTTTACCGTGGTCCGTTTTGGATAGCACATCTTTGTCATAGACTTTTTCACTATAAATATGTTCACCGGTTTTTAGATGCAAAATATCTTTATTTGCTTTAACCTTTCTATGTTCACGAGTGTTTGACTTAAAATCGTCAGGGATGAAACTATATTTTTCTTCACATACAACTATGATTGACGCTTTTGAAAGTTTCAATTGGTTTTCAATAAGGCTGATATAGTCTTGGCCTGACTTGATGATCCCAACCGTAAATTGCATCTCAGCAAACTTAACTGTGCATAGTGTCATTGAATTTAGTATTTGCTTTGGTACATATGGTAAATTCAAGTCCATGTAGTGTTTTAAGCAAAGTAGGTGACGTACATAAAGATATCAATTTAAACAAGGTTTATTGTATTCGAAAGGCTTTCGCAGCTTTAGGTTACGAGCTGTCAGGCTTAAGGAGGGCCTGACATACATTGTTGTCGGAAGATAGGGCGTCAATAATCTGTTTCTGCTTTTCAACAGTCTTCTGTCTCCTCTCCTCTTTTTCCTGTCTCTCAGTCTTTTTTTGTAATTAATTTTATTTCCGTCAAAAATACAATGGATAACAAATACAATAATCATGCTATACATCAGTTATACAGAACATGCAATATATCGTCAAGACATGGCATCTACATGAATCAGTTTTATGATAACAATATATTACCGAATAACGAACAATAAACATGAAAATTGCATTTGAAGATATTGTCGATTAAAAAGTATCGACATATTCTGACGGTCATAGTTTTTTGGAGGGTATAGATGAGAAAATGGTGGTGATTATGAAAATAATAGAAAAAAGTAAAAAGAATAGGTGAGTAAAAGGAAAGAAAATAAAATAAATGGGATTTTTTGTCAGTAATACATTAATAAAAAAACAACAAAAAACATGTTTAGTTAAGCATTTCGGATAATTGTATAAGCTAATAAAAATGCCTCTATTTTAATTCATATTGTTCGAATTTGTCTTGGTTTAGAGCAATATGTTTTTCAATACTAATAGCTTTTTGGAGATTTTGTTTAATATGTAATATATTAGGTTTTGTTTTAAAAAGTTTGCATCTGTAGATGAAGTATTTTGCATATATAATTATAAAGTGTTTTTGTCGAAATATGGTCCATTTTTTAAAATTCCGAATGAAATTGCTTTGTAAGATAATTCTATGTTAATATGTTTTGATATTAAATAGGTGTTTAAATCTGTCCAAAAAGTCTGGGTGTGGTAGCATTCCCAACATAAATGTTCTGGCGTTTCGATGTGCATACTACAAAACTCACATACATTTGTAGATACCAAATTAAATTTGATTAACATATTATTTGTACGTATGATCCTCATAAGGTATTTATATTGAAAGTTTATTAGCTTAACATCTATTGTGCTTTTAATACCTATTAGATATATTTTTTGCCAATCAAGAATTTCTTCTTTGGTGATATTTTGCCATTTTTGTTGTGCGGTTATTTGGTGTTAAGATATTTACTAAAGAGATTATCTGCATTGCCTAAGGACATGGTATCATGTTTGATTGCATTTTTCCATGCTTTAGGTATACACGATACCAGTTGATTGTATTTTAAATAATCATTTTCAGGAATGTCATATAAGTTTTTAGTGCGTTAAATGTAAAGAAAGTTTTGCTTCGAAAATCGTATAATTGGTTAAAGTATTTAATGCCTCTGTCGTACCATGTTTTGTAGAATACAGTATTTGAATTGACTTTTCTATATTTGTTGTTCCATATAATTTCGTTTGAGACTTGATCGGGGGGTTGAGTTTTTGAAAATTATTCCATGATGACAGTACATCTTGAAGAAAGGTAGTATCTTTGAAAAAATAATTAATGTCAATATTTGCTAGGTTACTTTCTAAAATTAATTGCCCTCCATATTTGTTCAGCTTGTTAATATATATATATTTCCATTTACCTCTATTGTTTTTATCAAATAATCTACTTATCCAGCTTGCTTTCAGAGACAATATAAACGTGTCAATATCAATCATTTTAACCCCCCGTGTTCGTATGTTTTGATGATCGTTTCTCTCTTTATTTTGTCTGTTTTTTTGTCCCAAAGAAATTAAAAAAATTGTTTATAAAATTTATAGTTTTCGGTGATGGGTCTGATAATACTGTTAATGGATAAATTCATTTTGGGAGTGCAAAGGTTTTACTTACATTAATTTTGCCCATCAAGGTTAATTTTCTGTGCTCCCAGCTTTTAAGACAATTTACGAAATTTGAAAGTTTTGTATCGATATTTTTTGAAATAGTATTTTTTGTGTTTGAACTAAATATTATTCCGAGTGTACTTGCGTTTTCCGAATTCCAATTAAAGTTCTTGTTTTCTAAATATTTTATGTGGCTTTTTTAAGAACTCCAGCTCGAAGAGCATTACATTTCTTACTATTAAGTTTCAGACCAGATATAAGTGCAAAATTGTAAAGTGTTTCTATTAGTGTTTCAAATGACTTTCTCGATCCATCGGTCATACAGGTACCATCATCTGCATACAATGTTTGCTTAAATTCTAGACCACACATATTAATATCCTTAATATCATTGTTATTTGATATACTGTAAGAAACAAGTTCTAAGCATGTTATAAATAGGTAAGGTGATAAAGGACAGCCCTGTCTAACCCTTCTTTTAATATCGAAAAACTCAGTGAGGAACCCATTGCTTATTACACTGCTTTTTTGCATTATTGTAAAATAATTTTACCCAACTTATGAATGAATCACCAACATTTAAATGTTTTAAAACTTGAAACATATATGTGTGGTTCAAGCTGTCAAATGCTTTTTCGAAATCTGCAAAAAAGAAGAAAGAGGGTAAATTATGTTCATCGACATATTCAAGTGTTTCACAAAGAATTCTTATATTTTCTCCTATATATCTACCCCTAACACAACCTGTTTGATCTGAGTCTATTATCGAATAATCGAGAACTGTTTTTAATCTATTTGAAATTGCTTTTGTTGCTTTTTTGTAATCTGTGTTTAAAAGACTTATTGGGCGCCAGTTTTCTAACAATACTGAATCCTTTCCTGTTTTCGGAAGAAGTGTGATTAAACTTTGATTTTGAAGTTATGTTAATTGACCGTTTACATAGGAGTAATTTAAAGAGTGAAGAAGGTATTTGCTTATATCTTTCCAATATATTTTATAAAATTCTGTTGTTATGCCATCTAAACCTGGACTTTTTCCATTTTTCATATAAAACAGTGCTTGTTTACATTCGTATTCAGTCAAATTACACTTCTGTTTGTCTTCTTGATTGAGTTTTTTTTATTTTCATGAAAAAAATGTTGTGTTGAATTTTGACAAGGTCTTTCTTTATAAAGATTCTGGTAGTATTGCTTCTGTTCTTTTCTTATTTTGTCTTGTTCGTTAATCATTTTTCCATTTACGTTTAATTGACTAATTATTTTTTTTGCGGCATTTTTCTTTTCTAAACTTGAGAAATATTTTGTTTTTTTTCCATTAAATTCGACTGATTCTGCCTTTGCTCTAATTATTATTCCTTGTATTTTATGGTCTATGATAGTGTTTAATTCTTGTTTAGCTTCTAAAAGTTCATCTGATGCTCTAAAGAAGAAACTAATTTATTCTCTAAGTGTTCGATCGTTTTGTCAATTTGGTTTTCCCTTTCAGTTTGTCTTTTTTTTCTTTAGTGTAGAAAATTGTATGCTTTCGTTTCTAATACTACCTTTTATTATTTCCCACAATGTGTTTGGATTGCATTCTTTATTCAAATCAGTAATAGTTTTTATCGAATTTAGAATTGTTTTCTGATAATCAGTGTCCAGTAATAATGAATTGTTTAATTTGAAGACTCCAGGTCCTTTAGGTGTTTCATTTAATCTAATGTTTATTGTAATTAGTGAGTGGTCCGACTTGTAACTTGATTTAATATCAGTCTTAGTTACATACCTTTGTAAGTTATCTGACATTAGAAAGTAGTCTAATCTGCAGAAAATGGGTGGTTTGGTGTTTGAATGCCATGTAAATTTAGCTTCGTTTGGATGCTGAGTTCTCCAAATATCAATTAAGTTAAAAGTGTTTATAATATTATGTAATGTTTTACGGGAGTGTTTGTGTGTATCATTTGCACCATTCTTTTTGTCTTCAGAGATATTCTAAACAGTATTGAAGTCACCTCCTATTAAAAAATTGTTTTGTTCGTTATTTTCTGAGAATTGTTCTAGTTTTTTAACACGTTTATGTCATCTTTATTGGAGCCGTATATATTAATAATTGTTAGTTGTTTTCCGTGTAATTCGACATCTATCATTTGGAGTCTGTCTTGTATTAAGTCCTGATAATTGTTTATTTTATAAGGGCATTTTTGATTTATTAAAATTGCAACACCTTCGCTGTTTGAACTATTCCCGCTAAAAAAACATTCCCCTCCCCAAAGACTTGTCCAGTCTGAAGTTAATTGTGGTGTTGAATGGCTTTCTTGCAGAAGACATATTGAAAATGATTGAGTTTTTAGCCACTGGAAATGTGTTCTCGTTTACGTTTGTTCCCTAAACCTCTGACATTATATGAACATATTTCAGTCGCCATAATATGCTATAATCACAATTATGTTCAAATTGTATCTACCCATTTCTGGTATAAATAAAAGATTCAAAAGAAAAAAAATAAGAATGATGAGAGACAGTGAGCGTGGTGTAAAGGTTTATCATGTTTGGATGATAAACTGGATATTCTCACATTAGATGTAGAATCGTAAGTATAGTTGCATGAAGTAATATGGCTGCTGTAGAACTGGTTAATAACAATAATAACAACAACAAAAAAACACCACCGTGTAATATGTACATTAAAATCAGTTGGTGTACAGTCAAATCTGTCTTAAGCGTCCTTGTTCCCTCCTATATTCAGCTTTTGCCCGCTTTTTTGCTCCGTTACTAACATAGTAGACCCGGATGAGGCAGCTCCAGTCGGTCGCTTAGTACAGATTTCACTGTACACCTAGGTTTTAACTTTTCAAGAAAACAAGTGAAAAGTAACGTAAAAAAGGGTACATGTATTTGTCAAAAAACACTTTGTGTTTGGCCAAACGAGCAATGCATAGATTGTAGTAATCTATGCATTGCTGGTCTGACCATGAACATTGGTGTCAAGCCACGACATTGAATAAGTAGTAGAAAAATAACTGTTAATGTTCCACCTTTGAGGCTTCAACTAGACATTTTCCAATTAAGTCAAGTCCATGTTTACATACTTGTAGTTGATAAAAAAGTACGATCCTGATAAGAAGGTTCCTGATGTAGGAGTCCCCTGATCATGGTCCACACTATTTGCATAGGACTAGTGCACTCTTCACAGACACATAATTCGAGGTGCGGTGACAACGTGTTTGGTGGTATAGCCAGTCAATAACAGTGCATAAATTAGTTAACACTCGGCACGACCTTAATACTAAATATGTTGATAGCTTTGGTACAGATGAGACGCCGAGTTCCCACACTCGGCGTACCACCCATATCTTAGCCACCCTACATCAAGACAATAGTTTCCGCCAGCCAAAACACAGAGTAGTTGCTACCTGATATATATATATATATACATACTCTATATATACACTTACATGCAAAAGTAAACCAGAAATTAAGCGTGATAATGTTTATCAACTTTTCTGTAACTTAAATCCCGTATGAAAACCCCTCTTGTCTACAGCTGTTCTGCAAAATGGATGAATCATGTAGTTCGTTTATACGGTCAGTTTGCCAAACAGTTTGAAATTCAGATCAGACCTCGAGATACTCGGCGTCCCACCCGGATCCAAAGTGTCTGCATAGTCTATCGATGATGTGTTCAAAGCATATCAAATGTTAAGAGAGAGGATATTACGTCGTTTCTCCAAATGACAGGCGGTAGCTTAGAGCAAGACAAAGGCTAAAGAAAAAGCCCCAATCTACTTAAAGTAGTCACCTGTCCCCAAAACTTCGCTGTAATAATATAACTTCATATAGTGACCTATATAGATAGGTTCCACTGTATTCAACCAACGCATGTTGTAATTTTCCTCTGACCTGACCGATCTACCCTTACATTGGAATATTCTAAAAATGAACTGACATAACTGCCAGCAAGAGGTAGGGATAGCTGTATTTTATTGCACGTAATGTACAATAAAATTGACTTTATATTTTCCAGTTCAAGTGCTACCTTATTGCACTGAACTGTAGAAAGAAGGAGGTTTTTTTATAATTTTATCTTCTAGTATTTAATCTGAGTTGTAAACAGATGATCAATCTGGTCAGACGTCGGATTACCCGGCGTCTGACCTGGTTCGAATCTGTTTGTTATAGTATAGCAGTTTCAGCGTTAACGCATCTACTGGGAAGCAATAACGCTGTGGTCTCATACATCACGGGTATCATGCTTATTTCAAGTACGACGACGTACGATCATATCAGATGTCACCTTGCTTACCTATTACCATTGTGAACTGCTGTGTTATATATACTAAATCGGCATGGTCCGACAATTGGACAATAATAAAGCATATTACCAATAGTATGTATTATTATGCGTATACAACATTGAGGAACAATATAAGGTGCTTGAACCGGGGTCACCTGATCTAGATCGAAAATTTCGAAGTATATATCTACCGAATACCTTGTAATATACCATTACAACAATTTCAGATTATATTGTGGATCTGGATCAGACATTTCATACAAGTCAATCTGTCCAGCTCTATAGCGTCTAAAGCCCTTCGATCTTGATGGTCGTAATAATACATTTCACAGTTGCCACAAAACTTTCAACTGAGCAAATTTCGATAATCGTATCATAATGAAACATATCACAAACTATAACGTTTTTATATAAAGATCAGTCCGACCTTGGTCGACAGCATTCAAACTACACAATTTCATCAATGGTATTAGATTATAATTCATGAAATCTCAGTTGGCAGCCTAAAGCGTGGCGAAAGCTAAACAGAAAGTTCCCTAAGGAGCCCTCTGCTGTACTTTCACCCCGCCTTAAGCAGCCACAGTTTGTGATCTAGACCAGAGGCTTCGACTAGTACCGCACTAACTAGGTCGACATATTTTCGACAATGATAATAAGAAATAATGTAAAAAAGCGCAGTTGTCAGCTAAAGCAAGATGAAAGCTAAAAAGAAAGCTCGCAAAATACTTTCCTAAAAAGAAAGCTCCTAAAGGAGCTATCCGTTCCACCTCGACCATGCTTCAAGCATAAATCCGTCCCAAAACCGAATCATTTATACAGTGAACAGAGCAGAACCTTTTAATGGGTACACACTGGTCTAGATTGACAACGTATAAAGTACAACATTTGTATTAAAATATGTAATAGTTCACATAACTTGTAGATCCAAATCCTGCTTTCCGTTTAGACTATCAGTTCAAGTCAATTTTGACATTGTTCAGCAATATAGCACACACACCCTGTGGGCCCAGATAATATGTCTCCATGGAGACTTCGATCCGAATCGACAGCGTCTGAAATGCAGCAGATTTAAGAATAGGATCTATAAATTTCTCTATTTTCAACAATCTTGCATACACAAACATTTATAGATCAAGATCATATTTCTGATAACGGACAATTTCGACATTCTTTTATAAAGCAGATAACAATTGTTGCAAAAAACTGGATCCAAATCAGACGCTTTTGTAGCCCCTAGATCTGAATCCATTTTAGCATGATGTTAAAGCACGTATGTCATGGCTGTTCTTTTTATAAAGCAGATCACAATCGTTGCAAAAAAACTGGATCAAAATCAGAAGCTTTTGTAAGCCCCAGATCTGAATTCATTTTAAGCATGAAACAACGAAAGGTATACGTATATTAATGCAAATATGTAGTTTTAAATGTACATGTATGTATTCTCGTATGTATAATTATACAGTAGAACCACTGATGAGTCTATTGATGGCCTCAAAGACAAGTAACAGCCCAAAGCCAGTCGAGAGAAAAACAGAAAGCCCCTACTGGGCTTTCTGCTTCACCCTCATCCCGCCTTAGGCAGTCCCCATCCCAAATATCGAAGACCGTAATCAACTTTTTCACCATGTTACATTTGGCGCCCAACGTAAATAACCCGTAGGATAATATGTAACTCGTGGAGTGTACAAAAATAATAATAAGAAACTCGTGGGGTGTTCTTTAATAAGAATTCGGGACGAATTCTTGTGTAGAGGGGGTGTGTGTAGCCGGGTAAAGAATATGGCGAAATGGTTAATTGGCTTTTCTGGGTGACTCGGTAGCTCAGTAGTTAGAGCGTTGGCATGGTAAGCCAGAGGTTCTTGGTTCGAGTCCAAGTTGGGTCACAACTTTTTCACCATGTAACATATATATACATGTTACACCAAATATGTAGTAGCCCTCTTATATGGGACTTTTACGTGTAGGGATAGGGTAACAAGTTATCCTATCCTTATTCGTCTTCGGGCTCGTAATATCAACTCAAGACTATTTCAGGTTTACAAAGTAGTCAAATACCAATCTTTATTTCATATTTTACAATATATGCCAAATGCTTGTGTCCATATTAACTAAATAACCTAACATGAGTAGATAAATAACCTTACCTTTGTTGAACCCAGATAGGGACTACTGTGGTAATACCAGAGTTAGTGGAGAAGTTGCATCCCAGAGAGGGTATAGCTGTCTCCCCTTGATATAGCCGATTTGCCTGTTTATATACTAAATATCTGGCCAAAAAGCATGCAAAAAGCATGGTACTTAAGGTATTGCTGGTCATTGCAGCCAGCAATACCCTATCTACCCTACTTAGATTATAGTCATATATACTTACTATAGTTTGACCAGTATAAGTAAAGATGACCAGTACAATATACATGATATTATTTGTCCTTTATAAATGCAGCCTGCTACATTCCTCCATGCCAAAATTTTAAAAAATGAAACATTTTTTAAAGAATTCTAAAAAATTAGATTAGACAATCAAATTTTTAAATCCAAACATTTCTATTTAAAATAAATTTAAATATCAAAAATAGAAAAAAAAAAATAAAAAAAAAATGGACACAAGACATTAAATCGAAAGGAGTAGGACATTGGAATCGTCAATGCATGAGGAAGGGTCAAAACCCCGCTTCTCTACTCCTATATTTGTGACACGGCATCTAGCATCTTTGTCATCCTGCTATGACTGTAACATATCTCTGTTATACAAGTAAATATGAAGTATACATAAAAGAGTATGAGTAACATTTCATAAAGTAGACTTAAGTATATTGAAATAAGTGATAAAAAGCTAATTTAATTGACACAAAGAAAACTTAATGAACAGTTAAAATTCATTAAATTTTCTTACGTAAATGAAAGTTTCATCATCTTTTCACGAAACAAATATTTAAATTTTTAAATGTTTAAATGACTTTAAAGAAAATGTATCAAGATTCCAGTGTAATTATATGCTAAAGAGATAGAAATAAAACAACCCTATCTACATAAGAACTAAACAAATTTTTAAATGTAATAATCTTACAAAACGTTCTCATATAGATTTAAGTTGTCTCAATTCAATTCAAATGAAATAGTTTTCATTAAAAAGACATGTAAGTAAACCTGATATTTTTCTATTATTTTTTTTAATGAATATACAATTAACATGTAAAGTATGTGAATATATCCAATTTAAATGGACAAATATAGGACAAATAAAAAACAGAAAGACAGCTTTAAACATTTGACTTTAAAACAAATAAGTTTTAAGTTATCATAATAGTCATCTCCTCATCCCATAATTTTAATACGGATGAATCAAGAGGAAAGAACACCATATAAGTTACATTAAGGTTTTTAATCCTAATAATTTAAAGTTGTCTCATCTCCTCATCCCATAATTTTATATTTTGTCTATTCAAAATTGTATACTAAATCTACCCATTAAATTCACTTCATCAAATCAGCATACACCTTTAATGTACGTACAAGAACCCGGATCCAAGGTTCCATAATACAATCTAAATGTTGACCTTTAAGACTTGATCAAGTACAATTCGGAAAGTGTTATATGTATATTCACAATACTTAATCACGCAATAGTATGGATATATAGTATAAACAACGGATAAGTGGACAGACACACAACAGACAGACAAACAGATATACATACAGACCGACAAACAAACAGATAGACAGACATACAGATAAACAGACAAACATATAGACAGACAGATAAACAGATATACACGTTTTCCTGACGCCGTCTATTTCTAAACTCACACCTGTATGTTATTTCCATCTGCCGGGGTGAGAATCTTTGTATAAGAAGAGTTTTAAGATACTGATAATCTTGTAATTTTTGTGGCTGTACATTTGTAATTGCCTTTTGAGCCTCTCCTGTTAACTTAATTATAAGTAATTGTGTCATTTCTTGTTCATTGATTTTATTTCAATGACAGACGGTTTCAAAATGTAACAAATAATCATAATCATGAATATCACATTCATTTCCATTGAACGTGCGAGGTTCTATTTGTTTTCTACATGTATTGTCTGCCATGTGTGTAATCTTTGTGGGCCTATTGAAAGATGAGCTGTCATTGAAATGTACATGAGGGACCTGTGAAGTCTTGGGTATAGGCGTGTTACCAGGTTGTGTATATCCAGGTGTACTGGGCACACTTGTGTATTGAGTATACCCACATGTACTGGGCACATTTGTGTATTGAGAATACCAAGGTGTACTTTGCACTTTTGTGTATTGAAAGTGATGTGGTGTACTTGCCCTACTTGGAGTAAACATGGGACTGGTTGACGTAAAACATGTATTTCCAATAGTAGATTGAGCCATTACAGGTGCATTGTTTGGAAACTGAAACATTGAGGATTGGGTTCCAAACCCATTTGTAAAAGAGGCAGTTGTAACTGGCTGTCGAAATACAGGTATAGGCGACAAAGGCGGTGTCTGTAATTAAGGGGTCTGCTTTCTTAAGCTTGTCTTTAACTGTGTAGACTCAGATGGATTGTCTGTGTAATCTAACCCTGAATCGACTGAATGCTCATCTACCTGCTCTGACCAGAGATTACCCATGATTAAATCCTAAATTTACACTGAACCCTAAGATTATACTGAAGTGCAATTCTTTAGACCTAATAACTAACTGAATGTTTTATTTTATTTTTATTCCTAAAATATTCTTGAAAGTTGAAATTCTCGGCCGACGCACCAACTATGTAGTATTTCTGCTTTTCAACAGTCTTCTGTCTCCTCTCCTCTTTTTCCTGTCTCTCAGTCTTATGAGAGACCACTTTCGACTTCTGTGTCCGTTTGATGGTAACACCTTTGCTTCTTTTTGCTCGACTGACAAGTTCTTTTAGACTGTTGAAGTGTTCTTACTTGTCCGATTTAGAATGATCCACACTGGTCAGTTTTTCATTGAAGAGAAATATCTCTAGAAGATATCTTCCAACTTCGTCACTTGCTGAATCTAAAATAGATGGTGGCAATAGCAATGTAGATTATTCTAGGGAAATACCTCCTCTCCTGCGGATCAACGATGCTATTGGGTAAACATCTGATAATTTCATCCGTAGAGTGTCGTTTTTCTCAAGAGATCAATTGTTTCCTTTTCCTTCTGCAGCTTCCAGACTGTCACTCAATGAATTCCTGCATGTCAGAGAATCTATGCTGGATCCAGCACGAAAGCCTATTGCAACAGCGATTTGATATATTTCCCTCTTTGTGTCACATGCAAAATTTCTGGTACACTTCTTGAATAGTGTCGTATAAAGCGCTTGCTTTATTCTTTGGTTGAAATGCCCAGAGGTATAATGGCTATACAAAAGTCTTGCACAGAATGGAGCATATGATGTACTCCCGTTGACGAATGAAAAAAGGAGATAATGCTTGACCTCTGCCAGAATAAGATTTTAACCTGTTTCCCCACCAAGGCGCTGAGACAATGCAATGTATGCAACATCATCACAGCAATTCATGTCCTCATGAAGGGAGAAAGTGGCATTTTGTTATGACCCAAAGGTCAATAATTCACCAAAGCGTTTCGACCATTTTGCTGATGTGATGGCAGAGTCATCAGTTTCCAAGTCACTCAGCAGTTCAAGTTATCAAAGTACTAAGTGAATGCAATTAGGAATGCAAAGTGAAGAGACAAACTGAGCTGTTTGAATTGTTTCGTTTCAATATGTTGTATTGATATCAAATTTGCCCAATCATCATTTTCATCAACTTGACAAGTTGAACAATGCCAGCCTCTTTGTATGCGCTGAAGAAAATGTTTATTTTGGACTTCCGAAGATACAACAGGGGAAATTCTAGAAGGAACACTTGATATCGAACATCACTTTTCTGAAGTTGTTGGATACATTTTCCAATTTTATTATCTGGGCCGCAAATAATTTTGTTTGAGTATTTGCTTTGATCAGCTCTGTACCCTGCTTTCAAAAAACACGTCATCCAGATTTTCTTTAATCTTACAAATATCGACCTGTTGATGGTGGTGGGTGTCTGCAAAGCAGAGGAGGAACTATGTAATTCTCAATCCCAAACGATTTCAAACATTCCTGATTGGATTGGCCACCAGGAACTTCAACTTCACTGTCGTCAACTACTAAGGACATTTCCTCCATCGACTTTTCGACCGCACTTAAGCCCAAATATTTCCACTTTCTCCATCAATGGAATAGATGACGGGGTCCACATTTATGTCCTCTTCGTATCCAATAGGCTCCTGAATAGTTTCCAGAGTCATCTTCAATGGTATCTCTTTCTTGGATTTTACATATTCACATAGCATATGCTGATTTATGACGTAACGAAACATGGTCAAAATAAAAAGTATACGGAGTTGAATGTGACGTTTTATGAAACAGAAAAGTTTTATAATTTGTGGTCATCCTTGATATACAATACATCTGTCAAATGAAAATGATCCTATATTGAACAAACCCTGTTTTAACTTTTAAAAGTGTCAAGCATGTCTAAACATTGAATCAGTAAATCCCCTTAAAACTGGACACGTATTTCAGCAATGAAATGTCATTTAAGACAGTTGGTCACTAATTACAGGTCAAAAACAGCACTGAACGTTCACCAAGAGCAGCCACCTGACATATAGGAACATTTATTGCTAAAATATGTGTTCGGATTAGAGAGGTTTGACTGTACAAGGTTAAAGAGTTAATTCTTTTCACAGCAATTTATCTGTTCATGGTGTGGTACTGCATCAAAACTCTGTGGACTGATCACATCATCTTTGGCAAGTTTTCAACATATTCCAATAGGTCATCTGGAAATGAATTAAACAACGAATAAATAATTGCGCAATTGTCCAAGTGAAAGTCTATTGCGTATGGGTATTAACGTTTTGGTTAACCTGTATATACCCATTAAGAATCTAAGGGGACTTAAAGTTGAACGGAATTACTTTCTTAGAGCAAAACTTCATGTTTGACTGACATTTATGATAATAAGTATACATATGCTAAATTTAATGCTTTGGGCATTTGATTGGGATTTCACGGTGAATATGTATATTCAAACGTAAATGCACCAATCCTTTCTTTGCACTTATGTTGATTATTCACTCCACCAAATTTGCAACACAACTCGATTGACTCTACAAACGCTTATGGACAAACAACTTACATCCAAATACGGTGTTGGTGCAACAAAGGTTAAATAGAAGCAATTGCTGTAACATCTCAATCCAAATACAAATTGCAGAGCATACAAAATGGATTTGTCCATCATGACTGTTTTAGATAGTTGCTGTGGTCAATTCCAACCCGAATGCGTACCACTGTTAATTCTTTTATTTCAAATCGGCGGGTCAGTATTTACAAAAGCAACAAGAAAATAAATAATTAAATTGTTACAAAAATAACACTATTAATAGTATCATAATTCGCCGCGAAACTGTTTGCAACTCGTATATTGATAGTTTGTTCAATAAGAAAATCGCAGACGACAATTGAGCATGATAAGGGTTAATCCGCGCATCAGATAAATAGGCGTGTAGAAAGTTTGCGAAAGACTCTCATTCTCAATTACTACAGTAAAACCCATTTGTTCTGGCCATTCAAGGTTTAACTATTGTTTTGAAAATAGGTAGCAGCCTAAAGCAAGGCGAACGTTAAACAATAAGTTATTTACGAGTTGTTTCTTTTATTTGTACCTTGCTTTAAGCATCCACTTGCTTGATTAAAAGCAAAATAGCCATTTTCACTAAATTGCCGTTATGCAGAGACTTTTCTGTATCATGTCCGTATCTATCGTCAACATCGGCATTGGCATAAGTGACAAATCTCCAAGTTAGCATTATTTTTCATCCATGTGGTTTAAGCTAGCTGTTGCGCCTGCTCCGGCACTTTTATTTTGAAAAAGGCCTGCATAATTTCTGTTGTGAATGTTTAGTAGGATATTATTACACAACATAAAGTTTTTCCAACTTTTTCTTGTAGAATTCATGTCCATGTTGTTGAGCAAATTTCAACGATCTTTCATTAATGAAAGGTTCGAAAAGTATTTGTGTCTCTGATGGAAGCTCGATGTACCACTCGTGAAGAATGTTGAAACTGTCTAAAGTCAGTGGTTTTGTTAGACTTGGAATAAAACACGCTTGGCATTGTTCATTTTCATCATCAAGCTATACTGTTCCGTCTATTCGGTCGTTTGCCTGCCAGATAATTGCCTTCTCATCAGACTGTCTTGATTCAACAACGTCCCTGAGTTAACATCTTTGTAGTTTTCTGTCAAATTTTGAGTATGATGTGATGTAATTTTCAGCTATTAAATAAACAGTCTCTAAGTAAATACTTTGCTGTCTCTTTAGTTCATAAAATGAGTGGGAACATACATCATTGAAGTCTGTTTCGAGATTGCATTTGTTAACAATGACATCCCATACACCGTTTTATATTTTTTGAGCTTGAAACATCAAAGCTTGTCAAATGGCCAACGCTATTTGGACAATAAACTTCTACCATAGATCTTTGTTCACAGTCGGCAACAATCCTCACTTCATTACTCGTTTCTGAGACTGTTCTTCCTAATTTGATATTTTGATGATGTATTCCATAATTTACAACACTCTTTTAAGGACAAGAGAGACCGACATCTTTGATACTTTAAGTTTACAATGTCTTCATAAGAATACTCATGATACTTCTTGTTGACTATGTTACATGTAGATATATTTTTTTCAAACCAGCATATCCGCTTCCATTCGATATCACACAAGTGATCTTTATAATCTGTGTTTAATGTGGGTATACTAGAAAATTCACTGCATTCAGTGGAATGAAATACTGAAGAGTCTCTAAATATCTGAGTTTTGGCAATAAGACAATAAAGATCCCATATTGTTTTAGAAATTTGTTTGTCGTGAATGAACTCCTTTTCGATACCTTGTATAATGTTCTGACACACTGGTTTAGAGCTATTAACCAATAAATACTTCAAAACAGCCGGAACATTTGCACAATATTGTCTCCAAGATATGTTCTCAGGCCACCTTGAAAGTCGTTTAGGGTACGTCTTAAATTGTTTATGGTTATAGTATCTCCACCGATGTGCAACACTTTGAACACATCGTCTTAATTACATTCTCCTCACTTGTGCAATGCGTCTGGACTTTGAACTTGGTTGAGAATTTCATATTCCATTGCTATGCAAAAGAATAAAAGATATGAGCAGGGACATCTGTAGGAACTTGGGAAATGACTTTAACCTCATCACATTTTGTGTCTTTCAAAAGTAACAGTTAAGTTTGGTCGGCTGGGTCCCTTGGGTACCGGATACATGAGCATTAAATAACCAAACCCTTAGTACATGTTTGCATATCTTTAGCTCTCAATGGTTCACATATATCTTCATAATAACCAATGTTTGAGTCAGGGTTATGATTTACAGAATTATTTTTCAATAAGGTGTCTGAATTATCAAAAAGAGTAAATAACTCCTTAGAAAACTTAGTTATTCCTCTTTTCAAGTATGAAAACCCATTTTAGGAGTTTACTGCTCATTTGAAGTCTTAAAGAACGTGACTCCCTTTGGGACCAACTATTCTTTTTCACAGTGTGTTTTAATGATGTATCCTGCCAATGGAATAGTTGGCACCCGGGGTGGGGTGGGGGAAGATCTCAATATTAACTTTTCTGGGACCCGTTTAAAAGCCGTTTTGAATTGTATTGAAACAGGTTTTCATTCACAATTGCTTTGTTTCGCTCATGTTCACTACGATTTCAATAACTGTTAGGTTGGGCTAATTGACTCATATTTTTCCCAAATCCCAGGGCAACTGAATCCATAAATTAAGTTTAAGACTCTTCAGATATCATATAATCAGAATCAATTTTAAAAATTGTACAAATCGAAGTTTGAAATATCAAAGTTCTAAAATTGAAGTAGGAGAATATGTCACTTTATCGAAAGGGTCCTTATAGAACGGGGCCGTTGGAACAAAGAGGGGGAGCAACAAAACAATGCTTCAATTGTATAAAATTGGCCCTTAATTGCTCACCTGGAACCGTTGATGTAAATGTAGCATATCTTGAAAAGCTAAGAAAGTATTGCAATACGATTGTACCAATAGCTGATTGGATGATGCTGAATGCAAAATATCTTAGCTCAGGGTACTGTGGTTTCAGACAAGAATATTGTTTAAGTTTTATTGCAAAATCTATTTTCTTAGCTCCTATGACCTAGATATGCCACGGACCGGAACCATTTGAACAGAATTGGTAGAGTACAATATCTTGAAGTTATACTATGCCAAATAGCAAAGCTCTAGCCATATTAGTTTCAGTGGAGAAGAGGTTTGAAGAGTTCACTATATAACTCAATTTAAATTTGTGACCCCTGGGGCGGGGCCATTTTTTACCACAGGGACATAATTTGAACAAACTTGATATAGGACCTGAAGATAATGCTTTGTGCAAAATATCTAAACTCAGGGTGTGTGGTTTCTGACAAGAAGATTTTTTAAGTTTTTATTGAAATAATCTATTTTTAGCCTCTGTGACCAAGATATGCAACGGAACGGGACCATTTGAACAGTATTGGTAACGTACCTCTAGAAGTTACACCATGACAAATATCAAAGCTCTAGCCACATTAGTTTCAGAGGAAAAGAGGTTTGAAAAGTTCACTATATAACTCTGTAAATGTGTAACGGATCTGATATATTTGAACATCTTTCAAAGAGGACTATATAAGGACCATCCTTGACAAGTTTGGTTAAAATCCATCCAGTAGTTTAGGAGTAGATGTGGTTTAAAGAAATTGTTGACGACGGACACATGACGTTAAAAATACTTCACCTTCAAGGCTTGTGCGACGACAGACAGGGTTTAGCACTACATGATGATGTATCTTTAAAGCCGTCCTTAACCGTGAGAGTTATGTCGGAGTTTCGTGCTTTGTTTTTTCTCTCCCTCTCTGTCGTACCCTGGACCCTTCCATGTCTTACAGTTACTCGTAACTACAGACTAGTCGCTTGAGTACAATTTTTTTTTTGTAATTTCAGTTGCTCTGCAACCCATTTATTTCCCCGTCATAGGTATGATGGGGTCGGGGGTCCATCCACCATCACACCTTACATTTATATAGTGTACATTGTTAACATATTCAATGATTACTATTATTTCCGTTAACCCTTTCCCCCGTAGAAGTGACTTTTAGCTTATTTAATTTTTTCCTTCCCTGAAGAAAAAAGCTCCAGTTAATACTAACACGAACACTTACCATTACAAATATTTTATATATCCTGGCAGATTTAGCTTAAAGCAGGCTGGTAGTAAAGCAGAAATGTGCCTTAAAAAAAATCATTCTGCTTTACTTTCAACCTGCTTTAAGTGGTCATCGGTCTTCAAAACTAAACACAGGCTACGGGGTAAAGGGTTAATAGGTATCACGTACCTGTAACATGTTCTACATTGTCTGGAGTTTTGTATTTTTTTCCTTTTTGGAGAATTTGTATTTATTCCATTCTGATGCATATCATTCCTATTTCGACAACAGTATTGATCAAGCCTCAATAGGAATATTAAGACAATCCTTTGATATTATGTGAAGTAGTAGAGTCGGCCTTATATTAGTAAAAGGGGGTTTCAGTTAATAGTTGAGAAACATGAATAGCTAATGAGTAACCTATTTATGCAGTAACTATATCTAATATCTGTCCTCAACTTATCCTAGTACATATACCTATCTTCTACGACTAAATTCAAATCTGAATCAATCGTTCATTAGGTTGGTTCATCCGAAGATGAGATAACTCTTGCTAAATAAACACACCTTTTTACGCTCTTAAATTCATTTCTAAACTGAACAAGATAGTTCCAATTTATACAGTCATGAAGTTGTGTCTTATGAAACAGTTTATATATACTAGTCGGTGATTGCTTAGAGCAGGCCAAAAGTAAAACAGAATGCACCTTAAGGCGCATTCCGCTTCCTTTTCCATCCGCTACAAGTGGCCACCTATCTACAAAAGTAGAAACAAGTCATAGGGTTACAGGTTAACTCAAGATTGACTGTACATAGCCTACATAACAAGTAATCCATATTAAATCTCCCAAACCCCTCCTCTACAGGTAATATCTTATTGTATTTATTAAACAGATGGAAGCAAGTCAGAAAGCCCCTTTAGGAGCTCTTTGCCTTACTTTTATCCCATTCAATGGCATTTGTACCCAAAACTGTACATTTGCAATCCTATAAGGGACATATCTGGAGGAGTAGTTAAATGTGTTTCTGTGTATAGCTGTTAGATTCTGTAGAGGAGATGGCTTTTAGAGTATAAGGAAAAAAGTTCTTTACTCAATAATAGTTATCTGTTTGCCTGAAATTTTCACAAATGGCATTATTAGTATTTCTTATCATTAGATTAAATATTTGACTCTAGTAGCGTGTAAACACACCCTATGCAAACAGTAAACTTATTGTTGTTAAGGGCACAGTGTTCCTATGCAAACAGTGTAGACCCAGATAAGGGGGTCTTATTCTAGGGCCCTCCAGTCCAGGTCCTCACTGTCCCTAGTTTTATGAAATAGGTGAACTATGAATGCCTTATTCTAGGGCCCTCCAGTCCAGGTCTCACTGTCCCTAGTTTTATGAAATAGGTGAACTATGAATATCAAATAAATACGAAAGAAGACTCAAGCAGGAAACGCAACACAAACAATACACCCATCTCTAAAGCAGAACACACACACAGCCATACCATAACAAACAAACACACACACACACACACACACACACGCAATACCATTCCATCATCTACACACTAAATAGAAAACAACACGCAAGACAAACATAAAGCTAAGTGAACATAGGAGCCCGCCTTGGTACGGTCAGTAGCAATCAATAATCAATTATAAATTAATTAACTACTAACAACCACTGGGGGGCTGTAAAGCCCTGTAAAAAAAACCTGTAAAGCCAAAATAAAAGTTTCTAAGTCTTATTTGCCCATTAAAATGTTCAGGCTTGAACGGGACAATTAATGGGGTTTACATAATCAATACATTATACATGTACATATATAGGTCTCCCAAACCCCTCCTCCATAGGTCATAGTGCCCAATCATCTGTATCTAGCCGAGTTTAACCGATAACTGATTAAAGCAAGTTAACTGTATCTAGCCGATACATGTGTGAAGGAGCATGTATAGGTGCTCCAATAGGTATCTATGGAGGAAAGGTTAAAAGTGCAAGGATCTGACCTTTTCAATATATAGATGTTCAGTGCATCAACCCAGTACCCCATAAATAAGCCTTTTTACGGCTTTCATTTGTTCTTCCTCTGTAAAAAAGGAGTCATATTTATACAGCTTTGAATATGTATAATAAGAAATCTGTTCTTTATTCTAGTAATTTAAAGTAGGCTAAAAGTAAAGCAGAGTCTGCCTTAAGGCACATTCTGCTTTACTTTCAACTTGCTTCGAGTGGTCATGTATCCTCAATACAAGAAACAGGCTATGGGGTAATGGGTTAATTCACTGGCCCGAAATTTAACTATTTCAGGACCCCAGATAAGAGGGAGTAAGTTAAGCAAATCCCACATTTTCTTACTCATTACAGCACCAAACCCCACGATGATACTACTCATACATTATCTCAAAGAGACGATCTGAAAGAGCAGCGACACAATAGAGCCCACTGTCCCCTTGTCAATGTTCCTGTTATTCATATCTAGCACTATACATGTACTATGAACAACTTGTATCTAATAAATGGTCAAAACTTACTCCATACTACATTGGGACCTCCAGAGTTAGAGGGTTAAATGTGTCAAATACTGAGGATTGACCAACACCATTGAATGATATGAATGCTTTCATTTAGTTTTAATTACATAGGATAAAGCTAAAATAGAAAGGACATTCGCGCAAATTAACTGTTTCCATTCTGTTTTTAAAACATAGAAACAGGAAAAATGTGAGAAACCAAATTTAAAACAGCAAAGGAGGCAGATGACCAGCTTATACCCAAAGGGGTCCAGTGGTATATACCAGAGTGTCTATTCTACAAGAAGGTAGACATATTATACTGCAAGTGTACATCTCAAACAATTTTGCTACCGATTAAAGTGGACATTAACAATCTATGTTAAAAGTTTATAAGACAAATGAAGTTATAGAATATTGACTTATTTCAAAATTGCTAGTCTTGAATAAGTTCTTTGAATTGGGCCCAGCTTGAGTACAATTTGACCGTTGCCATAGTGGGTTATTTTTAACACGGGCTTGAATGTTTAATTCTTTCCCATGTTACTAATGATCTTGTCATAGAATTTTTGTTAAATGTTTTACATGTATTTACTTACTGTGCTGGCGGTCTTTCTAATTGTGAGGTTGTGGAACAGGGTTTATATTTTATGTACACTGTTTGTCTTTATAGGTGAATATAGGAGATAAGTGTGAGGTTGGGCGCCCCTAAACCCAGGTTTAACCCCCAGTGGTTGTTAATAATTAATTAAATTATAGTTAATTTTTGATTGCTACTGACCGTACCAAGGCGGGCTCCTATATTCACTTTGCTTTATGTTTGTCTTGCGTGTTGTTTTCTATTTAGTGTGTATATGAAGGAATGGTATTGCGTGTTTGTGTGTGTGTTTGTTGTGGTATGACTGTGTGTGTGTGTTCTGCTTGAGAGGTGGGTGTATTGTTTGTGTTACGTTTCCTGCTTGAGTCTTTCGTATTTATTTGGCAATTTGTGCTAGGTGAGCTAAAAACAAAAGGTCTATAACTCTTTCGTCTGAAAACAGCATTTTTTTATTAGAAATGGTTTAGCTAAAAACAAAAGGTCTATAACACTTTCGTCTGAAAACAGCATTTTTTATTAGAAATGGTTTTCATAGAAGAAAAAGCATGGTGCTCATATTCAGCAGCTATTTTTATTTCTTAAAGGAAATAAAATCACATTAGACTATCATTCATTGCGATATTCACGGCGTTATCAAGACTAGAAAGTATTATGATATAAAATTACGTCTCTTTGATTTGAACTAAGAATGACCTTTAAGTGCATGTGTCGTTCAATCAGTATGTTTGTACTGGAATACATTGGTGATTCGTCTCGCCAAATAAGAGTGACAAACAAGGCAGATTTTTTAGGACAGGGGAGGGGGAACAAAACTGCATGCCGTCAGTTTCCCCCACAGTCCCAACAAAGCCAGAGTCATTCAACAAAAGCAACATCAAGCGGAAACAGACAGTATCAACACAAGAAAAACTTCGCACAAAATTGGATGAACTACGGAAAGCAATCTCAGCAGAAAGGTCATCAATCACAAAGGAAATATTAAATCAAACTGTAAGTAAACACAAACAATTAACACTTGTTAACACTGTTGATAACTTTAAAGCCGGTAAAACTAGATATTGCATCAATGAATGGCGCAAGATTACGCAAGATCGTTGGATTTTAAAAACTATTTGTGGCTACAGTGTTGAACTTGCTGCCAAACCGTTTCAAGTCTGTTATCCTACACCTTTGTCATTCAATGATAGTGAATGTGAAAAAATTAATGCTGAAATTAATAGGTTTTTGCTCAGTATCGAACCAGTAACCACTGGCGATAAGGGGGAGTACATTTCTAACATATTCGCTCGCCAAAAAAAGGATGGGAGAATACGTGTTATTTTGAATTTGAAAAAAATCAATGACTTTATGCGTCATATTCATTTGAAGATGGAGACTTTGAAATCTGCCATAAGTCTTATGACGCCGGGTTGTTATTTTGGATCAGTTGATATTTCTGATGCTTATTATTCAATCCCACTTTGCATGAAGGATAGGAAATATTTTAGATCTTTTCATAATGGGCAAAAATACCAATTTACAGCTCTTGATATGGGACCATACATGAATCAGTTTTTGAAACCATTGTTGAACGGTTTGGACCGTTGCATATAGACATGTTCGCGTCCAGACTTAACAAGAAACTAGAAAAATATGTCACTAGGATTCCAGAACCTTTTGCATGGGCAAGTGATGCTTTTTCTATGGATTGGGGAAGTAAGACTCTCTACATGTTTCCGCCTTTCAGTCTGATTGGTCGAGTACTTCAGAAAATCAGCGAAGACGAAGCGGAAGTGGTTTTGGTGGCACCAGTATGGACGACACAAGGCTGATGGGCGTTGTTACTGCATCTGCTATGTCAACACAGTTACTTGATTCCTCCACCACAGATAATTCTATATCTACCACACAAACCGGAACTAAAACACCCGTTAAAGAAAATGGTTTTAGGTCGTTTCCAGTTATCAGGGAAGCCCACCTCAAACAAGGCCTATCGGAGCAGTCTGCAGAAAATGTAATTGATGTATGGCGATCTTCAACTCAAAAACAGTACACAATGTTTATCAAACGTTGGTTGCAGTTTTGCGATAGGAAATCGTTTAGTTCGGTTAACCCTTCTGTGAATATTGTGATTAAATGTCTTACAAAATTGTACTTATTAGACTTAGGATATAGTTCGCTGGGTACAGCTAGAGCTGCAGTAAATGCTTTCACGTCTTTGTGTGGGGGACGCGATTATAGTAATAGTGCTCTACTGAAAAAGTTTATGAAGGGTATTTTTCATAATCGCCCTAGCCTACCCAAACATCCAGTTGTTTGGTATCTATAGATTGTCTTGGATTTTTTTAAGTTCAGAGACTGATGAATCCTTAATATTTCTGTCGGGAAAATTATGTGTTTTGTTCTTATTATTAAGCGCACAGAGATGTCAAACTCTGCATGCTTTACAATTGCAAAACATTATTATTGATAAGAATCAGATTACAATTTTGACACCACATTTGCTGTAACAGTCTAGACCAACTTTTCAGTTAGAACCCATTACGTTGGTCGCATACCCTAAGAATGCTAAACTTTGTTAAAGTATTTGATGAGTATTTAACAATAACTGCTGCTCTTCGCTACGCTGGTGAAAAATCTCTATTAATTAATACACAAAGTCCTCACAAATGTGTATCTAGAGCCACTGTGACAAGATGGGTTAAGCAAATTCTGAACAGGGCGGGCATTGACAGTAATTTCACGACTCATAGTACACGCTCTGTAGCTACTAGTTCAGCAAAGGTACGCGGTGTGCCAATGGACAAAATAGCACAGACAGCGGGGTGGTCTAATGTTAAAACTTTTAGGAGGTTTTATGATAAACCATTACAGAAGACTGTTTAGGCTGCAATACAGCCATAAAGGATTCAGTAATTTAGACATTAACGGTCCATTGCAGTGATGCTCGCATTAATAGGGTTGCTGTACCACGACCGTTACCACTGCCTCCATTTCTACTATTACTACTACTGCTACTTTACTGCTACTACTTTTACTACTACTATGGTTGCTGCTACTGCTGCTAGTAATAGAACAACACCTTTGTTTATTTTCACTTTACTTTCCTTAATAAAATATGGACAATGGGTCACTTGTCTACATAGAATGAAGACCCGAGTCATTTCCATTGGTAGCATACGGACCCTGGGTCATTCGTCTACGTATAAAAAGGACCCTGTGCAATATTTTTTGCATAGAATAGATACCCCGGTGACTTTGTGTACGTTATTAGTTATACATTTCGAAACCATATACAATGTACGGTATGTTCTACAAAAACAGGGCTTCCATATGAGGAGTATTTCAAAACGTAAAATATTTTATTCTGCGTTAAAACCTATGGTGTCACAACTCATTAGCATAGTATTTTACAGAAGATTCTAATGTGTAGTGATCATATAGGATTATGTTCTGACATGAGTAAGAACATGTTTGATTTGTTCAATTTACCTTCTTATCTAGAGTCCTTGTAAAACCTAGTCAAACATAAATTTGAATGCGTTATTCTTACAGTACGTTTTTAGCTCGCATGTACCGTCAGTCTCTGCTTTTCAGTTTCAAAATTTGCCACGAGCTTTGTTGTGACAATTGTTGTTGAAATATTATTGTCGGTGTTGTTTTAATGTTACCTAACAGGGAAACGATTCAAAAAGTGAATGTCAAGTAGTTGTTTAACTGTTAAAATAGTCTGAAATATATGTTATTAAAATCGTCTCTAAAGATGATTAATCAGAAAATCGAGGAAAAGGCGTGTTAGAATCATCTCCATATGTGATCAGTTTTACAATTTACTCTTTAAAACTATATGTGCATGTCATTTACTTAACATTTAGTTCAAATAATCGTTGAGAATTAAAATTGTCTTTAAATATATTTGATTCACAAGAAGAACATGTGACATAGCGTGGTTAAGTGAAAGATAAACATTTGGTATATTTTTATGTTTGGTTACGAACATTGTAGAGTCAGATCATAAGCAAAGAATACTCGTTTATGGTCTGTTTCTACTACGTGTATGTTCAACTATCGGGTATAAACCGACAGCAGCTCGGAGGTACAAGTGTAGTATACAGATATCGGCCATATGACCCTTCAGCGTCACTGTGCGTTGAAATAAAGCACAATTAAGCAAACAAATGTAATAGTAGCAGCGATAGTAGTATTAGTATCAGCAGTAGGGGTTATGCAGCAGCAACATTATTAGAAGTAGTAGTAGTATCAGCAGTAACAACAATAGCAGAAGTAGTAGTAGCACAAGAAGCAGCAGCAGCGGTAACAGCAATTACATTGAAAGGGGGAGCATTTCTATACGGGATTCATTCCTCTACGTCAGGGGGGAAATTCTACTACAAGTCGATGGGGTCCTTTTTCTACGGTATGGGGTCATTTCTCTACTTACTTAGTATAAAAATCCGTGTCATTATGCACGGGTATATCATTCTACTTCGTTTCACCGTAAAACCCAACTTTATCAGTTAACCTTAACAAAACACAAATCACTATAAACGTGTAATTCTCAACACCTCGTACACTTTTAGCTTTCGCCTTCGCTACAAACCGTACATCTGCGAATTGTCTAAACATCTGTTTTTCTATAAACGAACAAACAGTTAAATGTAATTTCCATGCATGCTGTAAGGAAATCTCATCTATGTTTATGTAACAGCAGACTTTCAGAAACCCGTCGTTTCGAGGGACCTGACTGACCAATTTTGATCCGGACCGACGATCTCGACCCGAAAATCGGTCCGACCGAACGGAAATAATTCAGACCCAAAATGGTGTCGTTAAAATTCTACGCTGGAGCAACTGCCGGGAAAACCTCAAAAATAAAGACCGTTGAGCGTCAAAAAAATAAAAAAGAGAATGAAAAACTTCGACACGATCGTGATTTCAATCAGATTGGTTTTTTAACTGGCTTGTATTAGTTATGTTACAGAACCTTTACCATAAGATTACGGTCACCGATTTACCGCCAATCTCATTTAAATCTCACCGGTGTGTAAACTAAAACAAATACGATTTTTGTAAAATTTCCCTAGAAAATACTGCATACAATTTTCACTCACCTAAAATAGCAATCATATATCCCCCAATGCATTAAAATTAAATTTCCAGTCAAATAATCACGCTTCCATTCACTTAATCAAAGTTTTGGAAACAATCTTCCAATGTCCGATATTTTGACACATTTAACCCTTTCCCTTATGCGCGCGTGTCAGCGCGTGTTTCATTTTTACCTTATGAGCCCGTAAAAGCGCGACTTTATCTATTCCCTGATAAGCGCGGCTTTCCGCGGGTTATCAATTACCTGATGAGAGCGGGTTAGAGCGAGTCCTCTATTTAGCGGCTAAAATCTCAATCTTCTACTGAAATTTTACTGTCCGGGTGTCTACACATTTAAAGTGTGTTCAAATATCTTACGAAATCCCAAATCTAATTATAGGGTTGCTACACAAATAATTTCATAAAACGAGGCTTAGGTCATAAGTTGTGACCTGTTGTTGATCGGTGATCTCCGTAAGACGTGCATATGATACTGCACGCACTACTCGTCAGTTTTCGGAAAGTACGATCTATGTCAACTTATGAAATATGCAGAAGTTTCTAACTGTTCCTGAGGTCAACATCTAAATATAGTTAACCAATGGAATCGCGGAATTCCATAGAGCACGTTCCACATGCATGCTATCTACAAAAATATCACAGGGGGATGCCGCTTGACTGTTGCGTGACACACCGGAAGCGGGGTAATAAAGTTTCGGCTCATCAAAAGTAAGTATAATCCTAGGCGGTAGACAGAAATATCAATCAACTAATTAACCAATCAAGCAAATCACATCTGCAGGTCTCTGACAAATTTTTACTGTCCCATCTCGCAACTCGGATTCAAATATTGATCCAAACTGTAAAAATGAAACGAAAAACTGAGCTGTGAATCATTTTGGATCCTGATGAGAACCATGCTACTCGGCGTCTCATCTACATCAAATGTGTGTAAAATAGAAAGAAAGTAAAAATTGAATAATGCAAAGGTGTCAAACAGTTTGGATCCTGATGCAGAGCCGATCTACACGGTGTCTGATCAAGATTCAAACCGATTGCGTAGGAATTCACGTGAGAAAAAAATTATAATAGATATCAAACAGTTACGACGCAGAGTCACTGAACATTGTGATCGGGATCCAAACTGTCTGAATTTATATCAAAGGAATATTTCTTTATAAAATGTAAATCTGTTAAGATCTTGATCAGATGGCGAGCTACTCGGCGTCTCATCTTCATCCAATCGCTTTTGTAAAACTATAATAAAAAATAATTGAATGTGTTCTAAGATGTCAAACAGTTTGGATCCTGATGCAGTGCCGATCTACACGGCGTCTGATCAAAATTCGAACTAATTGCGTAGGAATCCATGTGAAATAAAGTCCAATAGATATCAAACAGTTACGACGCCGAGTCACTCAACATTGTGAACGGGATCCAAACTGTTTGAATTTACCGGGTTTTTTTTTTCAAAGGAATATTTCTTCATATAATGTAAATCTGTTTAGATCTTGATCAGATGGCGAGCAACTCGGCGTCTCATCTTCATCCAGATCGCTTTTGTAAAACTATAATGCAAAATAATTGAATGTTCTCTAAGATGTCAAACAGTTTGGATTCTGATGCAGTGCCGATATACATGGTGTCTGATCAAAATTCAAACTGACTGCGTAGGAATTTACGTGAAAAAAAAATCTAATAGATATCAAACAGTTGTGACGCCGAGTCACTCAACATTGTGATCGGGATCCAAACTGTCTGACTTTATACCAAAGGAATATTTAATTCATAAAATGCAAATCAGACTCCGAGTTACTAAGTATCTGAGCTATATCATTGCTTTTAGATCCAGATCAGACTCCGAGTTACTGAGAATCTTAGCTGTATCAATGCTTAGATCAATATCGGACTCCGAGTTACTCGGCGTATTATCTGGATTTTAGTTGTTTTGAAATGCTATTCTATGGTATTCTATTGTAGACAGCAGGTAAATCGTTACTCCATGCGGTATATATACTTACCATAGTAACATAAATCTAAGTAAAAATATATTGGAAATATATTGACTTGTATCGTTTTCACCCAATTGCATGCAACTTATTCAAACTTAAAATTGTATCAAAATTACACAGTTAGAAAGGACATTTAATTTTCTACAAACTTCACATTTACACTGTTATAATTTGGTGAAGCAGAAAAGCAGTTATAAGGGCTTGAAAATAACAGGTACCATTCATCTAAGTGTCAGTAATAAAAAGGATTGGAAATATATTGACTTGTATCGTTTTAACCCAGTGACATTCTACTTATTCATAGTTCAAATTGTATAAGAATAATACCATTAGAAAGAGAATTTAATTGTCTACAACATTTACATTTACACTATTATGCTATTGTGAAGCAGAAAGGCAGTTAATAGGGCTTAACAATGACAGGTGTCAAATTCACACTAATTTTCCAATATTTCCAATTAGGTGTATTGGTGAGAGTGTGTACTCTTATCAGACTGATACTGCTATAGATGGCCATATAAGGCTTATCAATACATCCCTGGCATATACGGATATGGCCTAATTGCTATCAGGTAAAGGGTTAACATAAATTACGTCCTCCACATTGAATAGGTATGTGTAAAAAATAATTTGTTAAAGTAAGATGTTTTTGTTTAGAATTTGTTTAAACCCAGTGTAGGACTGAATGTATTGTGTATTTAAGATACAATACAAGAGTACTTGGCGATTGTTAATAAACATAGAATCTACTTACGAACAACTTAAACATTTGAATCACTTTAACTGACTGAAATATTTATGAGCAAAAGCAGTGTTTTAATTTCTTAAAGTGTTAAATATCTATGCATGCATTCATGATTAGTTAATAATAATAGGGCATTATTCATGATTAAGCTAGCAACAACAGGAAATTATTAACATTGTCATTGCTTGTTGTTGTAACTGTTTTTTGTTTGTTTAACATAGCTTGCTTGCAAATGACACCATGCTTAATAAATCTCATATGGGCAAGTTACAAACATAAATGGGCAAGTTTAAGTGCACTTGCCCTGGGCATGTCAGTTAAAAACATTTTATTGAAGCTCTGCAGAGGTAATATTTTGACTTTGAAACAACAAAGCTTGCATGTAACCAAGTTAATCGCAAGCCGAGTACGATTTCTCCAAATGCTTTATAAATAATATATCTAGATATGTACGAAGGGAAAAGAAATATGAAGACAGCATACAACAATCATAAAAACAATAATGACAAATGATAAAACGCGTAATAGAAGTGTCAAAAGATGGAACAAAAAACAAATTCCATATAAAAGTGTTGATCTCTAAATTACTAAGTTCCTCAATTCTATAAGAACACATATCAATCGAGTTTAAAGTTTGTAACAACCGTTGTCATGTGTCATATATAGCAGAAATTATATACAACAATGACGTTTTCCTAACTGCAACACCTTAATTATGTAGTAATCTATTTTTCGATATAGTATCGACTGAATGGAACGTTATACCATCTAATATCGCAGTCGATATAAATGTTACAATATCATTCATATAATTATTAGGTTTTGAACCTAGGTTTAAGTCTATTTAGTACAGTGAAAAATTGTTTGTTTGGGAAATTAACGCATATGCACTAAAACAAGCGGTCATCATTCAGAAATATATATTTTATCAGAAACAGCTTACTTAATTATCAATATATATGTTTTACTTTCATCATTTAGGATCTCATAAGTAAACCACGGGTCTTACTGTCCAAGCAGTTGTTTCAAAAGAAGGCTCATTGGGAATCTAATACACCTTCTATTGTACTTAAACTAGTTTTCGCACACACCCATAGTACTTTCTTAATTTACAATTAATTATATAGTAATAACATGCCTAAAAAGTCGATTATTGGACAAACATTAATTAGAGATAGCGAGTTTTGTGTAATTTTTCTGGAGTATATGAGTTAATACAAACGTTATTGTCCCTGAGAATTCTCAGCGACCGACACTTATTCAGCAGAAAATATCATTGATGCGAACAGGTAAATCGTTCACTGATGCGTATAAGTAAAGTAGTAAGGTCGTAAAATGTTAGTTTAGTCCATATACATGTTACACCAGCATTATAGATTTTATTTTCAATTGTGTGAGCGCGAAACGTAGCTGATAATATGTGAATGAAATGGCAAGAAAATTTACATTGGTTATGATAATTGTTACACTAAATGGTAAGTAAGTTTTAATGATGTAATACCGCTACTATTTATGCTACCCCTATCACTAGGTTAACTGTTGCTTATACTTCAACGATTATAACTATTACTTCAACTACTATTATTACAAGTTATTTTATTACTATTTCGACCCAAACAACACTACTACTAGTACTACAACTACTACTTCTAATGCTATTTCTACGTCTTCTACTTCTACTGCTACTATTACCGTTTCTGCGGATAGTGGTCTTACGGTAATGAGTATCATTACGGTGTCAGGGTCGTGAGTCTGATCCCGACTAGCGGTTAAACTACGGGATTTGTTCTAAAAACCCGATGATATGCAGGGATGAATTTCAGCAATACATGCACCTCAAAATGCTCCTCTAGATCAGGTGTTAGAATGGGTAAATGTGAGGGGTCTGCGCCGGAACTGCGGCTGCCTACGCCCAATAAGTTATTTCTTCTTCATCTGCTACTACTACAAATACTATGAGCGGTGTTTCATAAGTAATGCAACTTGATCAATAACTTAAATAAAGTAATTGAAAATCACATGTGTGATATATCGTTGGAAAGGACAATTCCTAATTTACACGTCTGAGAAATGCAGGGTAAGATGAACTTATTGGATAAATAACTAAATTACTCCTTCTCAAAGGCACTGGAACAAAGCAATCTTTAGACATTATTTAATGAACTTATTAGTGTAGGTTAGTGTCTATTAGTCGATTTTAACAAAAATTAAAAGTCAAGCGAGGGGCACCCGAGCGACTTGTAATCTTTTGTTAAAATAGACTAATAGACACTAACCAATTTAGTGGTTGAAATTATTTTTTGGTACCGACAAAGCGCAATGCCGTCAATTGGAGTAACAAAATGTTTGTTCTCCCGAAACACCCTTTTTAAATAGTACCGACATAGAGATGTCAAAGGAAATGGACATACCTTTAAATAGAAACCAAAATCAGTTTATTTATATCATTTCCAAATTAGAATGGTTTGCGCCGAAATGACAATCTGCGTTTCATTGCTCAGCTAGACGGATAGGCTCCAGATGCAAGCATAATGTTTTACTTTCTGTTTTACTTTCACCTTGCTTTAGACTGACATCGGCCTTTCATACAATCAATTAACCAACCTGTTAGTGGTCGTAATAGAAAGGTTTTGCTGTATATACTTTTCTAATTTTAATTGCATAGTTCTTGCAAATGTATTAGTTAAAACGGCAAATCACCATGGATTAGTGCTTAACCCTTTACTCCATAGCCTGTTTTCAGTATCGAAGACAGATGGTTGCTTAAAATAGACTGAAAGTAGAGCAGAATACTCCTTTAGGAGTAGTCTGCATTATTTTCATCCTGCTTTAAGATACTATCTGCTAGGATATATGTAATATTTCTCATGGTGCATATACTTGACTGTATAAAACGGAGGAGGATCAAATCAAATACGTTAAAATGTGTATCTATGGAGTCAAGGGTTAAGAGAAGTAGCACTGTGCTAGTTTACTGTTAAGACAATCTTTTTCTAGTTTTGTATAATTAAATATCTACATTCTCTATCACTAAAAATGTTGGTGGTTTTTTTGGGTTTTTTTTCTGTTTTTTATGTTTATTGTAGATTCCCAAAACCCGACATTGCACTTGCAATCTGTTTTTAGTCATGTAATCAAAGGCTCTTTGAGGTTCTTTGAGATTTACCGCCACTAGTACTTCAGACGGCCCTACCGAAAGAAACACCTGTGAATCAACCCAAATACGCACCGCAGGATTACATTGTTTAGTCATTGTTTAGTGTTTGATAGTACTGACTTACAAAAATTAATCCTCGACATTTTTTTCAAAAATACTCAACTCTCATTGGTCAACAAATAAGTTCAACCACTAAGTACTTAAAAACTAAATTTTCTAAAGGGTCATCTGTCTTAAATCTAAATTTTTCAAAGAATAAGATATCAGATTTTCTTATAATTTAAAATCTTATTTCAAATAATAAAGCCGCGTTAATTATTATAGTATCACAGTGTGTACGAACAACTACGCAACATATACACAAAAAATGTCGAGTGAACTGTACTTGGGGTCTTTTAGGTTCGTTATGTGACTTATCTAGAGATGTAATATTAAGGTGCATTATATCATTGTGTAGAAGAATATTTGTTTTCTTTCGAAAGATATATGCTACATGCATTTTGCACTTACTATGTTGAAGTAAACGCCCCTCATATACTACTAGTCAAGCTACTGCTACTACTACTTGTACTATTATAACTTCTACTACTTCCACTATTTTTTTCAAGTTAAACAATATTATTTTAAAGGAAAAGGTTTTTGCTAGTCATTTCATATTATTTACATTCCCCCTTTACATTCCTTATATAAACACTATGTTGAAATATAGTTTCATAATCTCATGAATGCCGATTGAAACAACTAGTCTAAACTAGTTTTCATTTACCCAGAATTCCGTGTTGTAGACGTGGTTTAGCGCGGATTAATAGTGACCCAGTTAAATAAATACGAAAGACTCAAGCAGGAAACGTAACACAAACAATACACCCACCTCTCAAGCAGAACACACACAGACAGTCATACCACAACAAACACACACACACACAAACGCAATACCATTCCTTCATCTACACACTAAATAAAAAACAACACGCAAGACAAACATAAAGCAAAGTGAATATAGGAGCCCGCCTTGGTACGGTCAGTAGCAATCAATAATTAACTATAAATTAATTAATCAATAACAACCACTGGGGGGGTTAAACCTGGGTTTAGGGGCGCCCAGCCTCACACTTATCTCCTATATTCACCTATAAAGACAAACAGTGTACATAAAATATAAACCCTGTTCCACAACCTCACAATCAAAAAGACCGCCAGCACAGTAAGTAAATACATGTAAAACATTTAGCAAACATTCTATGACAAGATCATTAGTAACATGGGAAAGAATTAAACAGTCAAGCCCGTGTTAAAAATAGCCCACTATGGCAACGGTCAAATTGTACTCAAGCGACTAGTCTGTAGTTACGAGTAACTGTAAGACATGTAAGGGTACAGGGTACGACAGAGAGGGAGAGAAAAAACAAAGCACGAAAATCCGACATAACTCTCCCGGTTAAGGACGGCTTTAAAGATACATCATCATGTAGTGCTAAGCCCTGTCTGTCGTCGCACAACCAAAGAGGAAAGCAAAGTTATCAACATAGTTAACCCAGTTAAGATATATCAATGGGGAATCGATACGTGACAGAGTGAATAAACACCCCACACTCCACCTGTAGATTTTAATGTTGAAATGCACAAATTAAAATAATATCGATCTAAATCCATGCTCTAGGGGATTAAATAAATACTGAATATATGTTTTTAATGATTTGTTTACCCTCGGATCAATACAAATCATTATAGATAATACATATATATCGTTCGTCTCACGGTCTGCCCTACACGAATGAATGACGCTGACTTTTAGGCACGACCTATGTTAATGTCTGGCCACAGCTATGAAAGTTCAATCCGACCCTTTAATAGGAACTTATTTTCCTAACAAAAAACAGCTGCTTGGTAGATCCCTTCGCTCAGTGTCATCTACAGCAACAATGTCTGAAAATTACCAAAGCAAGAATGTTTCAGCGTAAAAAAGGCTAATCCAATAAGTATACAGTATATTACATCAGCTTCCAAATTTTAGATTTAGATTCGATTTCATTTGGAATTTTGTTAAAATGGGAAAGAATGACCCAAAATATTTTTTTCAAGAGCTCCAAATAAGGGGAGTATTTCTAAAACTTAAGTCTTTATTTATTCAATAAACACTATGGAGTTACTACTCATTACTAATCATTCCCCAGAACCATACCACTGTGGAACAGACTATCTATCAGCCAGTATCGTTGAGGCTCCCTCCTTGGCATCTTTTAAGAGAGAGCTATCCTGCAAACCCTTCTAGGGGATATTCAAGCCATCTGCTGCTCCTCGGTTGACTAAGTGTCCTGGTAGCGCCATACAGCATGCATGGTACATCTTCTCTTTTTCCACTACATGCAAAACCTTACTCTTGCCCGTACTAGCTCGTTTCTGTCTTTACTTTTTCGCTTTATATATTTTTCTCTCTTATACTTGCGCATCGTTAAATAGTTGCCAATTGTGACAGCTTAACGTGACCTGTAGATGAAGATGAATAATCTCATTGAGAAATTATATTGAGTAGTTACGGCATAGGGTTTGTTGCTTATATAACTGAGAAAACGTATAATTGATTCAATCTACTCCCTCTTATCTGGATCATTGTTTCCTGTACATCAGTGAGGTTGAATGTTCCTAATGATTTCGGGTCAATGTCTGTACTGTTGGTAGAACAAACGACAATTTTACTAGAAAGGTTAAGCGAGTAACATCATTGAAGTTGCATTTCCTCATATTTACCGGAAGTATGCAATACATTTCTTAAGTAATATATTTAAACGGATACATTCGTGTGTCAAAGCTGTAACGTGGATAAACTTAAACACGTTACAGATTATGACGGCTTTGAAAGCGATGTAATTTTAATGAGTCTTTTAAAATTGAAACAATAAAAAAATTTAGTTTGAATGGCCAATTATGGGCAAATGCCTATCACTTTAACCTCTTAGCTATACAATGGTACATATTATACATCATTAGAATAAATTAGAAGATCATTTTGCAGTGCTAGATACCTTAAGTAATGACTGCATTTTCTCTGTATAATGATAAAATTTAAAATTTGGTTCTAGATCTCACACGAGGTGGCTATGTAGTAACGTATATTCGATAGGATGGTTATATGTCAGCAGAGAAAAAAAAGAGAAACCATCTTTCTGTTGCAGGATACCCATAGGGTCTGTCAGTCATACCACAGGTGAATGCTAAAAACAATATGAGTATATTTTACAGAAAGAAATGACCATTACTATGTTCACATATGCGTTTATATGTAAAACATACAGACCTGAAGGCAACATGAAAGTGAAAGTGGTTTACTGGATGAACTGGTAGACACGTGTTATATATTTAAAGTATGCAAATGTCGTCTTAACGTCGCTTTTCGGGAATATCCAATCCTATTGTTGGAAAGAATGACGCCGAATTATTACAAACATTGTTAAAAAGATAAATAGTACATGCATGAAATAAGGGACTATGACAGTCACACCATACACCAAGGATAACACAAAAAAGGGAACTACCATATTTCCATTGTGGTCCTTATACAACGTCACTGATTCGATTTTTAACCTGAGAAAATCTAATTCCCGTTACTGTCTCCGTCTTCAAATCTAGTTTTGTAAAGCATTTTCTGATAATAAAATCACATGGTAACCATCCAAATTTAGGCTAACTTTTTGCATTTATATGTGTAGTTACTTTGTTCCAAGCCTTACACACCAATAAACCAGAGATTGTAACAATACTATTGAAGAAGTAGTTGTCTCCAGACTTTTGAGTTTCTAAAAAATCTCCGTTATCGCATATTTGTGTATGTTCAAATAATAGAAATAGCTTCGCTACAGCTGCCAATTTATATTCATTTGGAAGTATATGAACTTTCTATACCATCTAGGTGATAGAGTCACTGACTGCTTTTCAATGTTGTCAATCTATAACTGCCGAAGGTGAAGTGTGGTCATTTTGTTATACAAACCTAAATATCCGTTACCGTTATTTTCGCACATACTGTTGGGATATTGGGTATTCTAGTTATTAAACAAAATGTAAAGAACACTAATGCTTAAAGCAAGCAGCCTTTACCAATTATCAACTCCTTTTCAAATTGCTAAAGTTGGTATTTATGACAACAATTAAATTTCCGTGATCAAAATTCTAAATTCAGAAAACAGGGATATAACTTTGTATTTGATTGCATGACGACATTGTTTGATGTCATTGCATGATATAATCATACTGTGAATAGACTACCATGATAATAAGAGTTTAATTGACCAGCTTGATTAACAGAGAAGACACGAAGGTAAGTGATCATTTATATAAAAAACTCATTTATGTTAAGACATTCATAAAAATGTAATCGGAATCACTCTTTCTTTTCTAAACACCCCTATTACTTAAATAAAACTAAAGGTGATAACACATTGCAAACAGTGATCTTGTTGACATCAATATATTGGAGGTAAATTTTCCGTTACTGAGCGGTAACGGACATTTTTATTTCATTATCATTGACAAATGGGACGTATTCCTTTGCATTTCTCATTAATGAAGCAGAATATTACTTTTTATTCTACTTTAAGCTAAATTGCAGACACATTGACGCAAATATAAACTGGGTTCATAAATAAGAGCGTTCAACATTGCCATTGCCTTTCTTGGCAGTAACATAGGCAATTTATGTTTTGTTGAAAGATGGTTACATTCCAAAATAACATTACTAGAGTTTCTTTTGACATTATTTAAATAGACAAATGCAAGAAGAGTGTAAGGTGACACAGTTGTGTATCGAAAACTAGACCAGTTTGACACACAGGCCATGTTCCATGTTAGTAACGGACATTTGATTTTTGCTAATGGAAATGTATTCTTTCCAGAGACAAAATGGTGCCAAAAACAAGGGAAAAAATCCAGAGAGCATATCTATTTAAACATATTTGTTTGTATTTGAAATAAAAATGTATGCCATCAATGATTTATAACAGTTTAACAGTTTGATTGAAATGTCCGTTACAGAACCTGCTATTTTTTCTTCTTTGCTTTACTTATGGCCAATTGTAAATATCGACTCCAAAATTAAAACAACATGCACAAGATAGCTAGAATTTTAGATTAAAGTGACAAACTATGATTAAAGTAAAAAATCATTAGATTTAGAGTTTCCAAAATACTAAAATATGTTTAATTGTCTACAAATGTACACCCCAAAAGTAAAACACACTTAGTTCCATGTGATAATCAAGTAGATTGGTGGGTAGTTCATGCTATTATATCTAATTTTGGATACAGATAAACATGTTGAACAAAAAAAAAAGTATTCTTTTTTGCATTTGGTCTACAGCACATATGCCGTTTTAGCAATATTTTCTATACATGCACATAACGGATATAGGATTTTAGTTCCATAATCCCAGGCTAGTGTCGATATATAATCATTCGTTACATCAAATCATAAAAGATATGCATGCAACATTTTAGATACAAATTCTTGAGATAACTCTTTAAGGTAAAGTCAATAGGACATATGTATACGCTGAAGTTCAATTTTTGACATCTATATAGCTGCTGGGTTCCTTCTTATTGAGAAACAGTGATATAGTACTGGCAAACATAGAGCGGCATGAGTTATGCTATCACAGTTAAGTTATGAATATTAAAAAATATTAAAAGAAAATAGATAAGCTATCACTTGTAAAATACGAGTTATCAGAAAAAGGGGTACTGCAATAAATCAAAACGATGTTTATCAACATAATACTCACGTTAAAAGAAGATGCTTTTTAACAGTTGCCTTAAAGGAAAATTAACAACTCCGATTATAGATGCTTTCTTACAAACAACATATGTCCAAATCCCGTTGTCGTTAACATGCATACAAAATAGATAATAAACTAGCCAGGTAAGTCTTCACTAATTAAATAAGAGGCCACCATCTTTGCATATTCGTAAGCGGAACTATTCGGTCTTTATCCTATTTGTGACGTCATATCTCTCCACGCATGTTGTCGGTTACTTGTACTATTTTCGGCGACACATGGCCCGCCGCTACCGAACATATATGATAACGACTGCGGTCTTTAATTACCGTGCGAAAGGTAGGAACATTTGATGGCTTGATCACTTTTATAATAACCCTTGTCAATATATATAGAGTAATCTGTAGAAAATAAAAGCATTACACGGCGAAATGTAATGTGAAAATATGGTCAATTTCGGACATTAAAAATCAGATTTGTAAATTAAAATGTTCTTTTATAAAAACCAATTGAACTACCAGGAACGTTGAACTTACATGGGTATTTGCAAAAATACCAACCGTACACGAAACATGTTTGTTTAATATTAACTTAATAAGTAAATAAATATGAACGATTCAAGCAGGAAACGCAACACAAACAATACACCCACCTCTCAAGCAGAACACACACACAGTCATACCATAACAAACACACACACGCAATACAATTCTTTTAATCTCTCAAACTGTCTTTTTTCAATGATGTATAAATATACCGACAGGGAAAAATGATGTCGGCCTCAATGAGAGTTCGTTATCCAAACTAATACATGCTATAATTGCAATTTTATTAAAGTGTTGAGGATATTTTTTCAATTTTGGCATTTATAATACATTAACTTTCGTTTTAATGAACTTTTGTTTTAAACCAAGTTGTAATCAGCTAGCCATTTTCCTTCAAAACATTTTAAATTGGCACACTGCGAATAGAAGGTGCCAACTTGTTCCAAATGCTGCAACCTAGGAAGGAAAAGGACTTTAGATCAAAACCTTTTACCTTTGGTAGTATACAACCTTAGTTTCACTTGATCTTGTCACACTTCACTTGATATTGTCCTCTTTGAATGAACATAACTAAAATGGGTTCATAGATCACTCATAAAATTAGAAGCCAGCCCATTAATAACTTTGAAGACTGGTTACCAGTTAAGAGTCTTGAAGTGAGTATTGTCTATATTAGACGTATGCCCCAGGTCAAGGGCAAACCTAATGCGCCTGTTATGTGTAACTTGCAGCTGAGCTGTTAGGTTCTAGGTGAGACTTGGATATCAGACAAAACATGCATAATCAAATTAGTGTTTTATTAGACAGTTAATAAGAAGTTTTTAATATAGGCTGTAAGGTATTTGCGCTTCCTGTACACAAACTTCAACCTTGAATTAGCCTTCTTTATGATTGCAACAGTTTCGTAGGATAAAGTTTGATCAAATGTAGCTCCAAGGTATTTCACTGATGATGTTTGAAGTATTTATTTTCCGTAACAAGATATATTCAAATTTACCCAGAGCTTTGGGTTTAGACCCAAACAGTATATGTTTAGTTTTACCTAAATGTAGAGATAGTTTGTTGTCAATCAGCCACTAACGTACCACATTTAACTCTTTGCTGAGATTTAAACCAGTGAAAAATATCAGTACCCAGTCCTACAGCTTCTAACGTGTTGAGTAAAGTAGCTTGTATATACTGGATGCAGACATAGTAATGTATTGACAGTAACCCATACTAGCGTTTAAAGAAGCCGGGACCCGTTCCTCTGTCAGACAGTCATTCAGTGAGACTGTCACACTTTTTTTGTCCGCTCTCTAACTCGAATATTTTATCTGATATTCCATAAACTTGCTGAAATATGTATGATAAAAAAGATCCTGCTTCAACCTTGTCCGCTCTCTAACACATCTCACTAATCTTGGTAAAAATGTGTATTTAAAAAAGATCTAGGTCCAGTATGATTACTACTGTAATCGCATGAGGCACGTTGGAGTTATTGCCCTCTAAGTATTAAAAAAGGACTGTTTCAGCATGTTTTGGACTTTTGAAACATACATTTTGTATTGGATCTTAACCAAACTTGCTTAAACTGTTTATTAATATAAAATCTAGGTTTAATTTGATAACTACTAAAGATCGCATATGCATATCTGAGTTTTTGTCCTTTAAATAGTAAAAAAACGACTGATTCAGTATTGTTTACTCTCTTACACAAATGCTTTTATATGATATTCACCAAACTTGGTGAAAATATTATATAATATAACATCTACGTTTAGTTTGATTACTTCTTTAAATCGCATAAGGCATGTTGAAGTAATTGCCCTTTAATTATTTTGCTCTCTAAACATACAGCTTTGTCAATTCTTCACCAAACTTGCATCTCAAATATAGGTCCAGTTTAATTACAACCTACAACGAATTAGGCATGTCTGAGTTTTTGCCCTTTATGTATTAAAAAATAACTGTTTCAGCATTTGTTGCATTCTAACACAAACACCTTTTAATTTGAACTTCACCAAACTTGCTGAACTTGTTTATTATTATAAAACAAAGGTTACATTTAATTACTACTCAAATCAAATAAGGTATACCTGAATAATTTCCCTTTAGTATTTAAAAATGACTGTTTCAGTACAGTTTTATCGGAATTTACTAAATTTGCTGACAATCGACGTATTTATATCAAATATAGGTCCAGTTTGGTTACTACTAAAATCGTTAAGGGCATGTCTGATAAGTTTCCCTTTTAGTATTAAATGTCACAAAGTTATTTTACATCTTCAACGCTCAAGGTTGATTGCACTTTCAGTGCTTTGATTTATTGCCCATAGTCGCTGCCCGTAGTCCGTTTTTACCTATATGGCCAGGTAACCAAAATACATGTATAGGTGTAACTAGTGCATTTCGGACATCGTGTTAGACGAGAGAAGACGTATTGATGTGACAAGGCATTAGATAGAATATTGTAAGTTCTTCCCCACCCAGATGTCCAGTAGTTTAGAGTTTTATTGTATTTTGTATTTCTCGCGTGGATTGAATATTTGTTTCTGCAAATTGAAGGTTAGTTTTAATATTGTAGTTAGAAATACCCCGTATCTTTGTTGTAGGTGGCTATTGGCAGGAGTTGGTTGTCGAGCGGGAAAGGCGTCTGCTCCATATGTTATGTTGTCCAAGTAGCTTTGAACTATGGCTGGTAAACGGAAAGGCGTATGCTCGATATTGAAGCCCTTATAATTTGATGGAAAGTTATTTGACTGAAAGCTGTTTGCTCCATATTTGAGGCGTAACAATTCCCGGAAAGGTGCCTGCTCCATATTTGAGGCGCTGATAATTAGCAGAAAGGCGTCTGCTCCATAGGCATGTAACCATGTAACTTCAGATAGTGCCAACTGAGTTATATTTTCATGACTGAAAGACTTACCTACATAGAGTGTGGAATAACGATATGCTTTGGAACCAAATGAGTAATTTGCAATGTGACCAAGAGGCATAGCTTAAAGGAGCCTTTAACCCAAAGTGTTTAGATTTGGTGTGAACTTGATTTAGCAGTTATACATAGTTTTATTTGCAGCCATGTTTTATTACTGCGAGATTGAAGCGTAATTGCTTATTTAGATTGTACATATTATATGAGTTTGACTGGCGTAGTATAATATACGTGCTAGTTATGTCGCAGTTTATTATGCGTATATATAAACATCGAGACTTAGTGTTTCGTGTCCTTTGTGGAAGTTTGCGGATATATATTGAGACTTAGTGTCCTGCTATCCTTAGTGGAGTTAATGCATATATATATATATATTGAGACTTAGTGTCTTGTATCCTGTGTGGAGAACTAGACCTGTGTGGTCATTACATATACGTGCATAGTCAGACTTAGTGTCTACTAAAGGTGTGGATAAACTGTTGACTTAACCCAAAGTGAACCTGAGTGGTCATAAACTATTACCTGTGTGGTGGTTTAATTGTATAGACAGAACAGTTATATTTAGATAACTGTATAAAGACGATGAATTAGTGATATTTGTCTATAGATTTTAAATAAGCTTATAAATATATTAAATACTGTGGTATTATATATGTACAAACTGTGTTGCTCCTTGTCCCAACTCCATAAATGAATTCGGATCAGACTGTTTTTTTATTTATGTGAAGAAGCTTGTGACAAATGGGGGTTCGTCCGGGAGGTTTTACCCTCCTTATATTATGATTTACTTATTGCCTAACAGGGGTTGAATATTTTATATGGAGTTTGGATCTAAGACTGTTATAAAATAGACACGTTTGTATATGTATTTGTAAATAGAAATAGAGAGGTTTATTCAGATTGGGAAAGACATTGGTTTAACTGGGACAGATCTGCTAGAATTTGTAAGATATGAGAGAGAGAAGGAGGAAGAAAGGGCAGAAAGTGATAGACAGAAGGAGGAAGAAAGGGCTGAAACTCCTAGACAGAAGGAGGAAGAAAGGGCAGAAATTGCTAGACAGAAAGAGGAAGAAAGGGCAGAAAGTGCTAGACAGAAAGAGGAAGAAAGGGCAGAAAGTGCTAGACAGAAAAAGGAAGAAAGGGCAGAAAAGGCCAGACAGAAAGAGGAGGAAAGGACAGAAAAGACCAGAGTCCAAGATGAAGAGAGGGAAGATAGATTAGCGCAGAGAACGTTGAAAAAGCTGCAAATTCAGTATGAGGCCAGGGAGAAAGAATTGGTAGTAGAAATAGAAAAGGAAAACTTGCAGGTACTAAGCCGACCACAGTTGAAAAAACACCAGCTGCTCAAGCTAAATTACCCAAGTTACCCCCATTCAGTGATAAGCAAGATAGTATGGAAACATATTTAAAACGGTTCGAAAGGTTTGCTGAAAGTGCTTTATGGGATAAATCTGCCTGGGCTACAAATCTTAGCGCCCTGTTGCAAGGCAAGTCTTTAGATGTTTACTCAAGATTATCAATAGATGATGCTCTTGACTATGACGCCTTAAAGACAGCTTTACTTAAGAGATTTCAGTTGACTGAAGAAGGTTTCAGAACTAAGTTCAGAAGTAGTATTGCCGAAGAAGGCGAAACCCCTAAGCAGTTTGTTATTCGCTTAGAGGATTATCTCCTCAGGTGGATGGACTTAGCTAAGTTACCACAAACCTTTGAGGCATGAAATACCTAGTATTACGGGAACAGTTTATGAATGCCTCTTCAAAACCGTTACAAGTTTTTCTGAAAGAAAGAAGAGTTAGTTCTGTACTAGAAATGGCCGAATTTGCAGAGCAGTACCAGGAAGCTCATGGTGTAACTAAAGTTATTCCAAATGCTGGCAAGAACAGTACTCCGTCGCCATTTATTCCTAAACGTAGTAGTGACAGTAAGCCACAGGGCTCTAGTAATGATTTCAATTGGATAAGAAAAGGCATTGCTATGTTTGTAGAGGTGCTGGTCATATAGCTAGAGAATGCCCTAGTAGCCGCTCTGAAAAGAAAGTTAAGGTAGGAGCGTCAGCTATAGAGAGAGGTAGAGGAAGGTTTATAAGTAGGTCGTCTACGGTTGGACGAGGTGGTTACAGAGGTAGAGGTCAGAGCAGAACTTATGACAGTGGAAACTATGATAGTACAAAAAAGGGTGATGCAGGTGGAAATGTTGGTTGTTTTGTTCAGAGAGGTGTACAGTTGTTAGATGCAGATACAGTTGTGACTGGGGTTGAAACTGGAAAAGAGTTACCAGTAATATCTGCAGTTAGTTCAAGGGGACAGTGCAAGTTGGAGAATATGCCTGTAGGTGGTGGTGTAGTAAATGGTGAAACAGTTAGAGTCTTGCGTGACACAGGGTGTTCTAGTGTGGTTGTCAGACGTAGTCTAGTTGATAGGGATAGTATGTCTAGAAGAGTTCAGAAATGTGTATTGTTAGATGGTACAGTTAGGAGATTTCCATTAGCCACAATATTCGTTGAAACTCTATTTTACACAGGTGAAGTTGCTGCTTTATGTGCAGAGTATCCGGTATATGATCTGATTATTGGGAATATTTCTGGTGTCAAAGATCCCAAAGAGGTTCGGTCTGCAGAAAGTATTTCTTCAGAATGTGAAATTGGTTCTAGTGTTCAAACAAGAGCTCAGAAAGTTAAAGAGAACAAACATACACAGTTGAAAGTTGTGAGTCCTATCTCTAACGTGAACGCTGAAGACATTAGAAAGTGTCAAAAGAGTGACAAAACGTTAGACAATGCGAGAGCGAAGCTTAAAGCAGGTGAGAAGGTAACAAGTAGGAAAGGAGCTGAGATTTGGTTTGGAGAAAATAATGGGTTCTTTTATAGTTACTTCAAGTTCAACAAAGTTGAAAATGGTAAGATACTGAAGCAGTTGTGTGTTCCGAAGAGTTTGAGAACCAAAGTAATGAAACTTGCTCATGATGCTCTCATGTCTGGTCATCTGGGTATCAAAAAGACTTATGACAGGATTTTGTACACGTTTTTGTGGCCAGGTTTACAATCAGATGTCACAAGGTATTGTAGGTCATGTGACATATGCCAGAAGACATTCCCTAAAGGTAAGGCTCAGAAAATTCCTATTGGAAAAATGCCTCTTATTGATTCCCCTTTCACAAGGGTAGCCATATACCTTATTGGGCCAATTAATCCGCCATCTGAACGCAAACATAGATTTATTTTAACATTGGTAGATTATGCCTCAAGGTACCCAGAAGCTGTTGCTTTGAAACACATAACCACTGAATCTGTTGCCGAAGCACTTCACTTCTTGAGATATTTAGCAGGGTAGGTATTCCTTCTGAAATATTGTCAGACATGGGAAAACAATTCACCTCAGACCTTATGCGAGAAATCAATAGGTTACTCTCGGTGAAACAATTAACCACTACGCCATATAACCCAGCTTGCAATGGTCTGGTCGAGAAGTTCAATGGGACTCTCAAGAGTATATTAAAGAAGGTATGTGCAGAGAAACCAAAAGATTGGGACAGGTACATTGCTCTTTTGTTGTTTGCTTATAGAGAAGCACCACAAGAAAGCACAGGGTTCGCTCCGTTTGAGTTGTTATACGGGCGTACAGTTAGGGGGCCTATGCAGATTTTGAAAGAATTGTGGACTAAAGACATAGACTCTGAAGAAACAAAGACAACTTATGAATACGTTGTAGACCTTAGAAATAGGTTAGAGGATACACTGAAAGTTGCTCAGGATGAGTTGAAGAAAAGTCAGAGAAGGTACAAGAAGTACGCAGACAAAGGGGTAAGAAAAGTAAGAAGTTTGAAGCAGGTGACAAAGTACTGGTGTTATTACCTACTGACAGGAGCTAGTTGCTAATGCACTTGAAAGGTCCATATGAGGTGGTAAGTAAGGTGAATGAATTTGATTACAAAATCAGAATAGACAAAAAGGAAAAAAATTATCATGCAAATTTGTTGAAAAAGTATGTAGAGAGAGATGAAAGCATGGCTGGCTTAGTTCAAAGTGTACAGGAAAAAGATGGTATAGGAGAAGAGACAGGATGTGTAGCAGTAGTGGAAGAAGAAGATGAGGTAGGTACGGATACAGCTGAAGGTGAGAGTAGGTGTGATACTGATTTACTCAGAGTTGAGTTATTTCCTACACAGTCTACAGAAGGGGTAGATGATGTACAGATAAACCCACATTTGTCTGAAGACAATAAAAGAGAACTCAGATCATTGGTGAGTGAGTTTAGTGATGTTTTTACAGATTTGCCTGGTACAACTGATCTGGTAGAACATGAAATAAAGCTCACTAGTGACATACCTGTTAGATCAAAATGATCCTTTCTCCTTTTTGTCTATTCTGATTTTGTAATCAAAGTCATTCACCTTACTTACCACCTCATATGGACCTTTCAAGTGCATTAGCAACTTGCTCCTGTCAGTAGGTAATAACACAAGTACTTTGTCACCTGCTTCAAACTTCTTACTTTTCTTACCCCTTTGTCTGCGTACTTCTTGTACCTTCTCTGACTTTTCTTCAACTCATCCTGAGCAACTTTCAGTGTATCCTCTAACCTATTTCTAAGGTCTACAACGTATTCATAAGTTGTCTTTGTTTCTTCAGAGTCTATGTCTTTAGTCCACAATTCTTTCAAAATCTGCATAGGCCCCCTAACTGTACGCCCGTATAACAACTCAAACGGAGCGAACCCTGTGCTTTCTTGTGGTGCTTCTCTATAAGCAAACAACAAAAGAGCAATGTACCTGTCCCAATCTTTTGGTTTCTCTGCACATACCTTCTTTAACATACTCTTGAGAGTCCCATTGAACTTCTCGACCAGACCATTGCAAGCTGGGTTATATGGCGTAGTGGTTAATTGTTTCACCGAGAGTAACCTATTGATTTCTCGCATAAGGTCTGAGGTGAATTGTTTTCCCATGTCTGACAATATTTCAGAAGGAATACCTACCCTGCTAAACATCTCAAAAAGTGCTTCGGCAACAGATTCAGTGGTTATGTGTTTCAAAGCAACAGCTTCTGGGTACCTTGAGGCATAATCTACCAATGATAAAATAAATATATGTTTGCGTTCAGATGGCGGATTAATTGGTCCAATAAGGTCTATGGCTACCCTTGTGAAAGGGGAATCAATAAGAGGCATTTCTCCAATAGGAATTTTCTGAGCCTTACCTTTCGGGAATGTCTTCTGGCATATGTCACATGACCTACAATACCTTGTGACATCTGATTGTAAACCTGGCCACAAAAACGTGTACAAAATCCTGTCATAAGTCTTTTTGATACCCAGATGACCAGACATGACAGCATCATGAGCAAGTTTCATTACTTTGGTTCTCAAACTCTTCGGAACACACAACTGCTTCAGTATCATACCATTTTCAACTTTGTTGAACTTGAAGTACCTATATAAGAACCCATTCTTTTCTCCAAACCAAATCTCAGCTCCTTTCCTACTTGTTACCTTCTCACCTGCTTTAACCCTTTCCCTTATGCGCGCGTGTCAGCGCGTGTTTCATTATTACCTTATCAGCCCGTAAAAGCGCGACTTTATCTATTCCCTGATAAGCGCGGGTTCCGCGGGTTATCAATAACCTGATGAGAGCGGATTAGAGCGAGTCCTGTATTTAGCGGCTAAAATCTCATTCTTCTACTGAAATTTTACTGTCCGTGTGTCTACACATTTAAAGTGTGTTCAACTATCTTCCGAAATCCCAAATCTAATTATAGGGTTGCTACACAAATACTTTCATAAAACGAGGCTTAGGTCATTAGGTGTGACCTATTGTTGATCGGTGATCTCCGTAAGACGTGCATATGATACTGCACGCACTACTCGTCATTACGGAAAGTACGATCTATGTCAACTTAGGAAATATGCAGAACGTTTCTAACTGTTCCTGAGGTCAACATCTAAATATAGTTAACCAATGGAATCGCGGAATTCCATAGAGCACGCTCCACATGCATGCTATCTACAAAATATCACAGGGGGATGCCGCTTGACCGTTGCGTGACACACCGGAAGCGGGGTAATAAAGTTTTGGCTCGGGGATAAATAAAGCTTCGGCTCATCAAAAGTAAGTATAATCCTAGGCGGTAGACAGAAATGTCGATCAACTAATTAACCAATCAAGCAAATCACATCTGCAGGTCTGTGACAAATTTTTACTGTCCCATCTCGCAACTCGGGTTATCATCTTGATCCAAACTTAAAAATGAAACGAAAAACTGAGCTGTGAATCATTTTGGATCCTGATGAGAACCAAGCTACTCTGCGTCTCATCTACATCAAATTTGTGTAAAACTAGAAAAAAAGTAAAATTTGAATAATGCAAAGGTGTCAAACAGTTTGGATCCTGATGCAGATCGAGCAGATCTACACGGTGTCTGATCAAGATTCAAACTGATTGCGTAGGAATTCACGTGAGAAAAAAATTCTAAAAGATATCAAACAGTTACGACGCAGAGTCACTCATCATTATGATCGGGATCCAAACTGTCTGAATTTACATCAAAGGAATATTTCTTCATAAAATGTAAATCTGTTTAGATCTTGATCAGATGGCGAGCTACTCGGCGTCTCATCTTCATCCAAATCGCTTTTGTAAAACTATGATAAAAAATAATTGAATGTGTTCTAAGATGTCAAACAGTTTGGATCCTGATGCAGTGCCGATCTACACGGCGTCTGATCAAAATTCAAACTGATTGCGTAGGAATCCACGTGAAAAAACAATCCAATAGATATCAAACAGTTACGACGCCGAGTCACTTAACATTGTGATCGGGATCCAAACTGTCTGAATTTACCGGGGGTTTTTTTTCAAAGGAATATTTCTTCATAAAATGTAAATCTGTTTAGATCTTGATCAGATGGCGAGCTACACTGCGTCTCATCTTCATCCAAATAGCTTTTGTAAAACTATATTGTAAAATAATTGAATGTTCTCTAAGATGTCAAGCAGTTTGGATCCCGATGCAGTGCCGATCTACATGGCGTCTGATCAAAATTCAAACTGATTGCGTAGGAATTTACGTGAAAAATAATTATAATAGATATCAAACAGTTGTGACGCCGAGTCACTCAACATTGTGATCGGGATCCAAACTGTCTGAATTTATACCAAAGGAATATTTAATTCATAAAATGCAATTCAGACTCCGAGTTACTAAGTATCTGAGCTATATCATTGCTTTTATCCAGATCAGACTCCGAGTTACTGAGAATCTGAGCTGTATCAATGCTTAGATCCAGATCGGACCCCGAGTTACTCGGCGTATTGTCTGGATCTTAGTTGTTTTGAAATGCTATTCTATTGTTTTCTATTGTAGACAGCAGGTAAATCGTTACTCCATGCGGTATTTATACTTACCATAGTAACATAAATCTAAGTAAAAATAGATTGGAAATATATTGACTTGTATCGTTTTCACCCAATTGCATGCAACTTATTCAAACTTAAAATTGTATGAAAATTACACCGTTAGAAAGGACATTTACTTGTCTACAAACTTTAAATTTACACTGTTATGATTTTGTGAAGCAAAAAAGCAGTTATAAGGGCTTGAAAATAGCAGGTACCATAAATCTAAGTGTCAGTAATAAAAAGGATTGGAAATATATTGACTTGTATCGTTTTAACCCTGTGACATTCTACTTATTCATAGTTCAAATTGTATAAGAATAGTACCGTTAGGAAGGGAATTAAATTTTCTCCAAAATTGACATTTACACTACTATGCAATATTTAAGCAAAAAGGCATTTAATAGGGATTGAAAATGACAGGTGTCAAAATCACGCTAATTTTCCAATATTTCCAATTAGGTGTATTGGTGAGAGTGTGTACTCTTATCAGACAGATACTGGCTATAGATAGCCAAATATCTCTTATCTATATCCCTGAAAGATACGCCTTTGAAGTTATTGCTATGAGGTAAAGGGTTAAGCTTCGCTCTCGCATTGTCTAACGTTTTGTCACTCTTTTGACACTTTCTAATGTCTTCAGCGTTCACGTTAGAGATAGGACTCACAACTTTCAACTGTGTATGTTTGTTCTCTTTAACTTTCTGAGCTCTTGTTTGAACACTAGAACCAATTTCACATTCTGAAGAAATACTTTCTGCAGACCGAACCTCTTTGGGATCTTTGACACCAGAAATATTCCCAATAATCAGATCATATACCGGATACTCTGCACATAAAGCAGCAACTTCACCTGTGTAAAATGGAGTTTCAACGAATATTGTGGCTAATGTAAATCTCCTAACTGTACCATCTAACAATACACATTTCTGAACTCTTCCAGACATACTATCCCTATCAACTAGACTACGTCTGACAACTACACTAGAACACCCTGTGTCACGCAATACTCTAACTGTTTCACCATTTACTACACCATCACCTACATGCATATTCTCCAACTTGCACTGTCCCCTTGAACTAACTGCAGATATTACTGGTAACTCTTTTCCAGTTTCAACCCCAGTCACAACTGTATCTGCATCTAACAACTGTACACCTCTCTGAACAAAACAACCAACATTTCCACCTGCATCAACCTTTTCTGTACTATCATAGTTTCCACTGTCATAAGTTCTGCTCTGACCTCTACCTCTGTAACCACCTCGTCCAACCGTAGACGACCTACTTATAAACCTTCCTCTACCTCTCTCTATAGCTGAAGCTCCTACCTTAACTTTCTTTTCAGAGCGGCTACTAGGGCATTCTCTAGCTATATGACCAGCTCCTCTACAAACATAGCAATGCCTTTTCTTATGTTTTGGAAATCATTACTAGAGCCCTGTGGCTTACTGTCACTACTACGTTTAGGAATAAATGGCGACGGAGTACTGTTCTTGCAAGCATTTGGAATAACTTTAGTTACACCATGAACGTCCTGGTACTGCTCTGCAAATTCGGCCATTTCTAGTACAGAACTAACGTTTCTTTTTTTCAGAAAAACTTGTAACGGTTTTGAAGAGGCATTCATAAACTGTTCCCGTAATACTAGGTCTTTCATGCCTGCAAAGGTTTGTGGTAACTTAGCTAAGTCCATCCACCTGAGGAGATAATCCTCTAAGCGAAAAACAAACTGCTTAGGGGTTTCGCCTTCTTCGGCAATACTACTTCTGAACTTAGTTCTGAAACCTTCTTCAGTCAACTGAAATCTCTTAAGTAAAGCTGTCTTTAAGGCGTCATAGTCAAGAGCATCATCTATTGATAATCTTGAGTAAACATCTAAAGACTTGCCTTGCAACAGGGCGCTAAGATTTGTAGTCCAGGCAGATTTATCCCATAAAGCACTTTCAGCAAACCTTTCGAACCGTTTTAAATATGCTTCCATACTATCTTGCTTATCACTGAATGGGGGTAACTTGGGTAATTTAGCTTTAACAGCTGGTGTTTTCTCAACTGTGGTCCGCTTAGTACCTGCAAGTTTTACTTTTTCTATTTCTTCTACCAATTCTTTCTCCCTGGCCTCATACTGAATTTGCAGCTTTTTAAACTCTCTCTGCGCTAATCTATCTTCCCTCTCTTCATCTTTGACTCTGGTCTGTTCTGCCCTTTCCTCCTCTTTCTGTCTGGCCTTTTCTGCCATTTCTTCCTCTTTCTGTCTAGCACTTTCTGCCCTTTCTTCCTCTTTCTGTCTAGCACTTTCTGCCCTTTCTTCTTCTTTCTGTCTAGCAATTTCTGCCCTTTCTTCCTCCTTCTGTCTAGCAATTTCAGCCATTTCTTCCTCCTTCTGTCTATCACTTTCTGCCCTTTCTTCCTCCTTCTTTCTCTCATATCTTACAAATTCTAGCAGATCTGTCCCAGTTAAACCAATGCCTTTCCCAATCTGAATAAACCTCTCCATTTCTATTTACAAATACATATACAAACGTGTCTATTTTATAACAGTCTTAGATCCAAACTCCATATAAAATATTCAACCCCTGTTAGGCAATAAGTAAATCATAACCTAAGGAGGGTAAAACCTCACGGACGAGCCCCCATTTGTCACAAGTTTCTTCACATAAATAAAAAAACCAGTCTGATCCGAATTCATTTATGGAGTTGGGACAAAGAGCAACACAGTTTGTACATATATAATACCACAGTATTTAATATATTTATAAGCTTATTTAAAATCTATAGACACATATCACTAATTCATCGTCTTTATACCGTTATCTAAATATAACTGTTCTGTCTATACAATTAAACCACCACACAGGTAATAGTTTATGACCACTCAGGTTCACCTTGGGTTAAGTCAACAGTTTATCCACACCTTTAGTAGACACTAAGTCTGACTATACACGTATATGTAATGACCACACAGGTCTAGTTCTCCACACAGGATACAAGACTCTAAGTCTCAATATATATGTATATATGCATTAACTCCACTAAGGATAGCAGGACACTAAGTCTCAATATATATCCGCAAAATTCCACAAAGGATACGAAACACTAAGTCTCGATGTTTATATATACGCATAATAAACTGCGACATAACTAGCACGTATATTATACTACGCCAGTCAAACTCATATAATATGTACAATTTAAATAAGCAATTACGCTTCAATCTCGCAGTAATAAAACATGGCTGCAAAAAAAACTATGTATAACTGCTAATTCAAGTTCACACCAAATCTAAACACTTTGGGCTAAAGGCTCCTTTATGCTAAGCCTCTTGGTCACATTGCAAATTACTCATTTGGTTCCAAAGCATATCGTTATTCCACACTCTATGTAGGTAAGTATTTCAGTCATGAAAATATAAAACTCAGTTGGCACTTTCTGAAGTTACATGGTTACATGCCTATTGAGCAGACGCCTTTCTGCTAATTATCAGCGCCTCAAATATGGAGCAGACACCTTTCCGGCAATTGTTACGCCTAAAATATGGAGCAAACAGCTTTCAGTCAAATAACTTTCCATCAAATTATAAGGGCTTCAATATCGAGCATACGCCTTTCCGTTTACCAGCCATAGTTCAAAGTTACTTGGACAACATAACATATGGAGCAGACGCCTTTGCCGCTCGACAACCAACGCCTGCCAATAGCCACCTACAACAAAGATACGGGGTATTTCTAACTACAATATTAAAACTAACCTTCAATTTGCAGAAACAAATATTCAATCCACGCGAGAAATACAAAATACAATAAAACTCTAAACTACTGGACATGTGGATGGGGAGGAACTTACAATATTCTATCTAATGCCTTGTCACATCAATACGTCTTCTCTCGTCTAACACGATGTCCCAAATGCACTAGTTACACCAATACATGTATTTTGGTTACCTGGCCATACAGGTAAAAACGGACTACCGGGAAACAGCGACTTTGGGCAATAAATCAAAGCACTGAAAGTGCAATCAACCTTGAGCGTTGAAGATGTAAAATAACTTTGTGACACATCCCCTTTCTCAAGTTAAAAATCAATGATTTTTACACAAAACCCACCAAAAAGTAATTAAAACACTGACACTGCACTTCCCTCTAAAACTATCTACACAAATCTCTGATCCCTATGAACGACTTAAAAAGTCAGCTCCAACGTTTTCTGAACCCTTTATGTATTCAATCCTGAACCGATATAGTTGCAGTGCCAAGACCCACCTCATGATTCTGGGATTAGTCACTTTTGCCCTATTCATGTGCATGGTCAGTCTCTAGAATGAACTTTTTGCCATAAAAGTAACACTGGAACTTTTGAATCCCCCACACTATAGCTAAACCTTCCTTTTCAATAGTTGAATACCTCTTTTCCCTGGGCAGTAACTTTCTGCTAGCATATGCAACAGGGACATTCTTTTCACCATGTTTCTGCATGAGTACACTACCTATGCCACAGTCAGATGCGTCTGTTCTCAATATAAACTGAAACTTCCAATCTGGCAAGCAAAGAATCGGAGACTTTGTCAAGTAACCGATCAACATACAGAAAACTTTTTCTGCTGCTTCAGACCAAACAATTTTGTTGGGGTTACCTTTCTTTGTCATGTTGGTAAGGCAAGCTGCTACAGTACTAAAATTTGGAATAAATTTCCTGTAGTATCCAACTAGTCCAAGAAAAGATCTTACCTGCGTTTTTGTCGTTGGACGCTTGCAATCGGACAGGGATTTTATTTTTTCAGGATTTGGCTGTAATTTCCCGTCACCTACAACATGTCCCAAGAAATCTATGCTTGTGAAACCTAGTTTACACTTTGACGGCCTTGCAGTCAAATGTGATGACCTGAGTCTCTCAAACAGCAACCTCAAACTACCAATATGTATTTCCCAACTCTGTGAAAAATCTAATATATCGTCGACAAAATTGTCCACGCCATCAAGCTTATCTAATACTTTCCGCATCATTCGGCTGAATGTTTTTCCAGAATTTACCATTCCAAAAGGCATTTAATTGAATGCAAATAACCCCTCCGAACAAACAAACGCTGTACATGGCTTACAATTATCTTTTATCTTAATCTGCCAGTAACCTTTCGACAAATCAATCTTGGACAAGAACTTTGCATCATACAACCTGTCAAATATGTAATCTGGATTGCCAATAGGTTCTGAATCAAAAATGGTCATAGCATTGACCTTCCGATAATCGATACACACGCGATTAGAACCGTCGTATTTCTTTACAATCACAACCGGCGAAGCATACGGAGAATCACTATGTTCAATTATACCAGTAGCTAACATTTTCTCAATATCTTGTTTGAAAGATTCTCTCAAAGCACCAGATATAGGGTAGGGTTTTGATCTAACAGGTATGTCACTAGTGAGCTTTATTTCATGTTCTACCAGATCAGTTGTACCAGGCAAATCCGTAAAAACATCACTAAACTCACTCACCAATGATCTGAGTTCACTTTTCTTGTCCTCAGACAAATGTGGGTTTATCTATACATCATCTACCCCTTCTGTAGACTGTGTGGGAAATAACTCAACTCTGAGTAAATCAGTATCACACCTACTCTCACCTTCAGCTGTATCCGTACCTACCTCATCTTCTTCTTCATGTTCAAAGGTATTGTGACAAAACTTACGAACATTCTGGATTTAATCTTTTTTGGTCTATCAAAACTTTTGACGAAGCTTGAACAGAGAAAATACCAAGCTTGCAATATAAGTACGTATGACTTTTCAACACTATATATTACCTTACCACATACTTCAATAAAAGCTAAACTTATACAACTTATTGAACAAACTTTTGCCAGAGAAAGGAAACTACTTCTGGCATGTAATACTGATCGTGCTTTTTTTACAACTGACACGGTTGAGCATTACACTATGTGGACTTACACCGATGTCTGTAATGCCTTATCATTTCTTCTGGATAATATTTATGTACGTTTTGCGAGTATCATATACCGCCAAGTGATTGGTATCCCTATGGGTACAAACTTCGCGCCCTTTGTCGCAGACCTATTTTTTACTGTTATGAGAGGGACTTTATGCTAAGTCTAAAACGTGATACACAGGCAGATATTATCGAAGCCTTGAACAATACATCACGCTATGTAGATGATATTTTTAATATAGACAAACTATTTATTGATACTTTGTTTCCTTTCATTTACCCAAAAGAACCTTAATAAAACAAACGAGTAGAATTTGTCGGCACCATTTTTAGATTTGGATCATTTAATAAATAACGGAATTGTTTCTTCTAAGTTTTACGATAAACGAGATGATTTTGATTTTAGTATTGTAAATTATCCTCATCTAGATGGCGATGTTCCCCGTTCTACATATTTCACAACTTATTCGTTTTGCTAGGGCCTGTTCCTCTGTTGGGGACTTCCACAATCGTAATAAAACAATTACTGAAAAGCTTCTTAAACAGGGGTACATATTTCATAAACTCCGTAAAACATTGTCTAAATTATTTTATAGAAATCTTCCTCTCATTAACAAGTATAAATGTAACTTAAAGTCTTTTCTGCGGCAAGCTTTTTCACATCCGGAGATTTATGGTGAGGATATTTACAGGCTCCGTAATACTCTTGGACATATGCATTTTCAAAACCTGTTTGTGAAACGTATTAGATCTTTCCTTATGATCCAACTACTAGTATATTGCTGCATCAACCTCCAATTGATAACTATGCTTTCCTCTTTGGTTGTGCGACGACAGACAGGGCTTAGCACTACATGATGATGTATCTGTAAAGCCGTCCTTAACCGGGAGAGTTATGTCGGATTTTCGTGCTTTGTTTTTTCTCTCCCTCTTTGTCGTATCCTGAACCCATCCATCTCTTACAGTTACTCGTGACTACGGACTATTCGCTTGACCGTTGCCATAGTGGGTTATTTTTAGAACGGGCTTGAATGTTTAATTCTTTCCCGTGTTACTAATAATATTCTTGTCATATAATTTTTGTTAGATGTTTTACATGTATTTACTTACTGTGTTGGCGGTCTTTTTTATTGTTAGGTTGTGGAACAGGGTTTATATGTGACGCACATTGTTGGTCTTTATAGGTGGATATAGGGGATAAGAGTGATGTTGGGCGCCCCTTAACCCAGTTTTACCCCCCCTAGTGGGTATTAATAATTAATTTGTAATTGATTATTGACTGCTACTGACCGTACCAATGCTGGCTCCTATGTTCACTTTGCTTAATGTTTATCTTGCGTGTTGTTTTCTATTTAGTGTGTAGATGAAGGAATGGTATTGCGCTTGTGTGTATATGTGTGTGTTTGTTATGGTATGGCTGTGTGCGTGTTCTGTTTGAGAGGTGGGTGTATTGTTTATGTTGCGTTTCCTGCTTGAGTATTTCGTATTTATTATGGATTGTAATACCTTACTTAGTCAGTTTGCATTGATTGTACTACCTGATGGGACGCCCGCATCTGAAGGACAAGAGCTGTTCATAAACCATTTTGTCAGAGGCTGGACTGTTAAAGTTCAGCAACTGCTTATCAAGACATTGTCATACATCTCTTATTTAAGCGTGTTTGTCTAGTATGTGTCTTTCTTCTCCTGTAGTTAAAAAGTTGAATCTGATATACTGAAAAATGACCCTGAAGCGTTCAAGTAGATGCGTTAAATTCTGACTGATTAAACCTCGTCAACCAATTTTCAATAAGCTCAAGGGCAAAGGTCAAGGTCACCCAACTTGGCTCATAACTGCTATTGAAATCTCCAGAAAGGTCAATGACCCACAATAATGCAGCTGACTTATTTGTTTTCTTGAAATTGTTTGCCAATATTGAGGTCTGGTAGAACCTTAGTCAGTCCATACTGCGTGAACTTTCTAGCTCCCGGTTAATTATATCCATGGCAAATAACTAGATCATAAGATGATGAAAGATATATCTTGATAGATGTATTTGAGAAACAGTATTGCCGTTGCTTTTCTAGTATTCAATAAATGACATTACTACTGTTGTAAACAACCAAGAACGGTTTTAAAATGACCTGATACACATTTTCACACCTTTAGAATTATAAATTCCGTCTGGACCCAAGACCTGTTTTGCGAATAAATTTCATGCAAATAGACCTATTTGGTACGTATTGCACATAAGTGTCAAAAACAGCCAAAAGAACAATGTCTTAATGTGACAAAAGCGTCATTAGGCTGTCAACTTTTTTCTGCCAAAAATAAAGTCGTTGGGGTCCGATGTGGTTTAATATAAATACTGACAATTAAACCCTTCTCCTGCGACTAAAACTTTCAAAATAACTTCAAATGTGGCCGCCAGATGCGTACAAATATCACGCACACACTTATTAAAAAATTCAATTACTTTAACAGTTTTACTTAGAGTGATGGCAATTCAAACTATATTCACTAAATGTGTTAAAGGCTGTTTAATTCTTATACCACGGATAAGATGTTTAAAATGGCGTCCAAGATCGTCAATACAAATATCAAATATCACGAAAACACTTCTAGTCCGGCAGAGGGCTGACTGGCCCTGGAAATGCCGTCCTACGTATTTTTCTCGATTGATTCTACTTCAGCATATGTTACTTATTGAAAAACCACCGGATGCCACTTTGTCATCCTTGAGCATTTTCGTTTATTCATGATGGCGGCCAAAATGCCTGCCGAAAGACTTTTTAAACAAAATTGCAAAAAACTCGGCATTCATTTTTCTTTTTTTAACTGATTTGACATCACCATAATGATAGCTAATTATTCAAAAGATGTTTGATTATTTTACCTTCGAGCAATTTCATATATGCAAGATAGCTGCCATAATTGCGATAGAAATGCTTAAAACATTTAAAATATTCAAAGTCAGAATAAACAGGTGTCTCTTGACTGGTTCTATTTTAGCACATGTTTTTGTTCCCAAGAGTGCTGTGACATTTAATCCAAGACACCTTCCTACCTGATCGTGGTTCTAAGGCGTAATTGTCATAGGAATGTTTCTGTTCATTTGACCGAGATAACAGAAAGGAAGCCAAGTAGGTGGTTTTGATCCAATACATTGATTAGCAAAGAATGAGACTAGTCGAAATCATCTTTCTGAAATCATCATCATCTCATCTCATCACCTCTCATCATTTATCGGCGCTATATGACCTATTTTGTGTTGCAGTACCCTAAGATCCAACTCGTCCATCCATGCTTCTACATTGAATATTTACGTTTTATAGGGCATGCTACATTCACAGTCACACATTGCTCAGTTTAAAAATAAACTCTAGCGATATGACAATGTTTTCGGTCCAAGTCGCTGGCTGTGAAGATGCTATACGTGTTTCCTTCCTCCAGCCAAAATCTGCTGGATCAACTTCATGTAGATTGTTTCCTTTAATAAATTCCTATTTCATCGCTATATATGTGGTATATACTTAAACGGGTGTTTAAGATATGAACTCGAGGAAATCCTATCGCATGTGAAATGTAAGTGTCAATAGAAAACTCATGTCAACCAATACGTGAAAACACACAGTTGGACCACAATTCTTTCCTTGCAGCATTTCACGTTCAAATTCCAAAACTGTCTGCAACTGTGTTACATCCCGAGAGGGTGTTTGCAGATATAATGTCCTCAACAATGACCATATGTTTGTCCAATGCAATATCAATATCAATAATAGATTTGATTAACATTTTATTCGCCCTCATTGTTTTATAATATGACTGACAGCTTAGGATTCGAATAATTTATTGTGCATGAGAATCCATTCTGCATAATAATGCTCTCTGCCTCTTAATCTGTTGTTTTCAAATAATTTTTCTGACATAATACATCGGCTTGCTGTAGCTTGTGTTTCATTTTTACCAGCTTGTTTATTTGAATAAGCTTAAGGTTCATGTAAAGTCCCTGAAAGAGAAAAAATACTGAAATTTGAAAAGTCGTAATACTCCATAAATATACCACATTGGCTAAAGATATTTTCACACAGTATAAATAATCAGTCATTGAAAAGGAACATGCCAATTGTTGGTGTACTTGTGTTGTCAGAAGCTCAAAATATAGTGAAAATAGAGGAAAATAATTATTTCAGCAGAAACTATCATACCACTAAATGGCACGTATTATCGGAAAATTAATAGAATACATACAAAGAACCCTTTAAATACTAGGTAGTCCTACATAGAACATCTCAGTAAAGGCACAAATATAGATGTAAGATGTAGTTTGTACTTCAAATTGTTTACAAAAAAAATGCCACCCTGATAGCCTTATTCCAGAAGTTGTAAGTGTTTAGAAATTATGATTAGGGCCCACATATTTGAAAATTTGGTCAAAAACAATCATATGTCAGTTTATCTGATGCTCAATTCGGTTTTCGTTCTGGGAGATCCTGCGTTTTACAGTTAATTGATTTCATGGAGGTATAGTCACACTTCATTGAGGGTGGTGAAAGTTGGTACAGTATATAGTATATCAAGACTTTGTCAAAGCTTTTGACTACACAGTGTACTAACGTTTTCTTCGCAAGGTATCAGTATTTGGTATCAGAGATCGGTTTTGTCATGGAAACGTGACTCTTTTACTAGCCGTAGACAATATGTATCAGTCAAAGGAGAGTCATCTTCATGGGAAGACGTTTGAAGTGGGGTACCCCAGGGAAATGTAGTGGGACCCATATTATTCATATGTTTATAAATGATATCCCTTAAGTTTTTGAGAAGTATTGTGAAAGATTAGAATCAAATATTACATACTGTTTCATGAATAATTCAGTTGAGAGGGTCGAAATAAAATAGTCTTAATAATTAGAATGACCACATAGCATCTGGAACCACACATTTACTTGATGCGCATGTAAAGTGATGTTAAAAAAATCACTAGTAACCACTGTGCCCTCCGTTTTACGTATGTATTGCAGAATACGTCCCATCATTGATTTTACGTAACGTTTCAAAGACGTTGCCATTCTAATCAAAATGCACTTTGGATGTCCTTATGTCCAAATTTGATGATTTGACCTGACCTTGTTATCAAATACATCCGATATGTGTTCTATGGGGCTCATGTCCGAGGATAAAAACGGGCTAAGGCATGACGTTAATGTATATTTAGCAAGAAAGTGTGTGGTGATACGCACCGTGTGATGCTTTATACATGTAGTGTCAGGCTGGAAATGCCAGGTCCTTCCGTTATTTTGCCTGACTCGTATCACTGTGTTATTTAAAACATTGATGTAAGGTTAAACATTGACATTTTATTTAATAATAACCAAGTCAATTTCCAGAGTTCCCATTTTCCCAACATAGACCATAGCGCTGTTACCACCCATTATGTCATTCTCAAACATATCGTTCTCCTGTGCGCCTCGAGGCTAGCGGACCGTGGCGAGAGATTATCTTGCTTTCGCGGTAATGAATGTAGCGCTGTTTACAAATAAACACCTGTATCTGCGCATGTGCATAGTTATGAACACGTTTGCAAGCTTAGACGCATAAAATGACCTGGGTTTTGAATAGCAATTGTGTAATCGTTATCCGAAATGAAATCGTTATAATCATGTATAAATCTGGCAACATTCGTTAAAACACAGTTATAGAAGAATTCTAGGAATAGGATGGGCTTATAAAGAAGCAGATCCTCCCGTGAGAGCCCAACAACGATTCTCAATGTATTCTCATGGTATAATTCAGTTAATCAAATTTATAAACAAGGATGAACAAAATAATACCGTCTGTATATTATGTTTGACAGAGGCTCGTGTTGTCCACCATACTTTGGAAAAAATAAGTAGTCTCCCATGGCAAAAAAGTGTTTTCCTTGAAAATTGTCAAATATTCTTCTGTTGTTATTTGAGTGGATTTCGTCAGGGTTTTGGTCCTACTACCTCATGTAAAGCATATTATTCAATATAGAGGAAGGATTTGTTGAATGTCCATACAGAAAATTTGGTTCACATTTTGGTGCAAATCTACACATATGGTTCAAACTCAAAATACACATTTTTCCTTTCAAATCGTAAGCTATCTCATAAGTTTGTTCATTTCAATACGAACATTTTGATATGAAATTATGCATCATTGCTCCATAAATGACCAAATAATCACCTTTCAAAAATGCACCAAAATACACTTTACATGAAACTTAATCTGAAAAGTCTCAGCATCTAGAATGTAAGAGAGTATCTGCTTCATTAACTGCTTTTTCAGTGACAGTAAGATACACTGTGTTTGGTAATGTGCTGTTAGCATGCAACTGATAGTAATCAATTTTAACCTGTTGTCTCGTACACTTATATCAATTTCGGTGCTGTATATATAGGTGGACATTGTTGTTCTTCTCCAATGTTGGCGATGTAGTTCTGCATATAGCCTTTTGTAAGGTATATCATAACCCATAATAACAATCTATATCAGTCAATTGTGACTGTCTACTGTTCCCATTTTTCTGTCATAAAATCCAATTTGGAACAGTTACTGTTTTCCTCAGTTGCTTTATCAATTTTCGTTACCTGTCATTTAAGAAATGAATGACGGACTTCCTGTGTTCATGATGTTATACAACGCAGAGCTTTTATTAGCAAAATTCGTGCATCCCTTCGGGATACACGTAAATCTTTGTTAGTAAAAGCTCTGCGTTGCATACTTTCATGAACACTAGAAGAACGTTATTTATTTCTTATATTAATATTTAATTGTCAACTGATCTAGGCGGAGTTAAGCTATATTTACTGTGCTGTTGTAAAAGTTGTCAATTCATGTGACAGAACATCTCCGATATCAACCTAATGGCTGCTAGCTTGGAGACTGTCAAGTGCTATTGAGTAAATTCCACATGTATCAAGCACACTGAATCGACCAACCATCACATTATTTTGGTCACGGTGAATCATTAGAATAAGTGTAATAGTAAGCGTGTGTAATTATTTGTACGCTTCTGGTGGCCATCTAGTACGCCATTTTGAATATTCTGGTCACAGGAGAAGGATTAAATGGTTAGTATTTATAAATACGAAAGAAGACTCAAGCAGGAAACGAAACACAAACAATACACCCATCTCTAAAGCAGAACACACACAGCCATACCATAACAAACACACACACACAGACACACAACCACACACACACACACACGCAATACCATTCCTTCATCCACACACTAAATAGAAAACAACACGCAAGACAAACATAAAGCTAAGTGAACATAGGAGCCCGCCTTGGTACGGTCAGTAGCAATCAATAATCAATTATAAATTAATTAACCATTAACAACCACTGGGGGGTTAAACCTGGGTTTAGGGGCGCCCAACCTCACACTTATCTCCTATATTCACCTATAAAGACGAACAGTGTACATAAAATATAAACCCTGTTCCACAACCTTACAATAAAAAAGACCGCCAGCACAGTAAGTAAATACATGTAAAACATCTAACAAAATTCTCTGACAGGATTATTAGTAACACGGGAAAGAATTTAACATTCAAGCCCGTGTTAAAAATAACCCACTATGGCAACGGTCAAATTGTACTCAAGCGAATAGTCTGTAGTCACGAGTAACTGTAAGAGATGGATGGGTTTAGGGTACGACAGAGAGGGAGAGAAAAAACAAAGCACGAAAATCCGACATAACTCTCCCGGTTAAGGACGGCTTTAGAGATACATCATCATGTAGTGCTAAGCCCTGTCTGTCGTCACACAACCAAAGAGGAAAGCATAGTTATCAATTGTAGATTGATCGATAACCAAATGTGAAGTGCGCAGCAATATAGTTGGATCATAATCTTTTTTGAGGAAAAATCTAATACGTTTCACAAATAGGTTTTGAAAATGCATATGTCCAAGAATCTTACGAAGTCTGTAAATCACATCACCATAAAACCCCGGATGTGAAATACCTTGCCGCAGAAAAGACTTTAAGTTACATTTATACTTGTTAATGAGAGTAAGATTTCTATAAAATAATTTAGAAAATGTTTTACGAAGTTTATGAAATCTGTACCCCTGTTTAAGAAGCTTTTCAGTAATAGTTTTATTACGAATGTGGAAGTCCTCAACAGAGGTACAAGCCCTAGCAAAACGAATAAGTTGTGAAATATAAACCCCGTAAGATGTAGAACGGGGAACATCGCCATCTATGTCTAGGGAATAATATGACTCTTTATGACTCGTTGTAATGTTCAAAGTTCATTGTCCTCACTGTTAGTCGAACCATCAGAAAACAATTGTAATACAGTCAAACCTGTATTAAGAGACCTTCTATGGGAGTTCGCAAAGAAGGTCACATATGACAGGAAGTCTATTAAAACAGACACACTTTTGATGTAGTGCAATTTATTATGAACCTCTGCATATATGTGATAGCTATTTATTATTCAATAAATAATAAATGGAATAATTTGAATTAAGTAATAAACTATTAATCAAATACATTTGAAGTAATCTGTAACTTAAATGCATTTTAAAAACATAATTTGTTTATGAAACTCATTTTCAACAAACAATTAGTACCTAATTGTAAGCTTGAAGCAAATGTGACAAGTATGGTTTATACATACATAGATACATGTGCTATACAACAGTTCATCAGAAGATATTTTAGTAAAGTAATAATAGAAGCTCATTAATTGGTACAAAGTTACAGTATGATGTTTAAATGACTTTTTGGTAATAAGAAATGTACAATTTAATAATTGATTAGGCTTACATACATATATGTATTTACAATTGTCACACATTTTACAAGATCATAGAGCTCTTTCACTAGTATATAAACTCATTTCAATTTATTTCCTACAATGACTCTTAAGTAAACAATCAAATGTGTTAATGTCACACCTCAAACAACTAGTTGTTTTAGCCATAAATGTTTGACCATGTGCTACAAAGTGTTAAAACACTACCTTAAATACTTTAAATACAGGGTGATAGTTGCCGAAGGGAGTCACATTTCATAGTCACTTGTCACATAAGACAGGTAGTCTCTTAATTCAGGTTCAGTATATAGTAAAAACTGTTGGGGGCCTCAAGTAAGGTCATATATGACAGGTAGTCTCTTAAAACAGACGGTCACTAAGGCAGGTTCGACTGTATATAGTATGTTCGTGATATTTAATTTTTGTGGTGGCCATCTTGGAAACCATCTTCAATAGCTATGTTGGCCCACAGATATCACGTTTTATAATATACAAACGTGTACACACGGTATATACCTTTTTCTACAGACGAATATCAGTTTGTGCTAGAGTTAAGCATGCTATTGGGCCTCAGTTGTACTTCAATATATGACTCTACGCAATACATATTGAAACAATTTTTTAAACAACCGCCATCTTGGAATTAAAAGGCTGCCATGCAAGCAAATAATAAGTTGTTCCAACGTTTGTAGACCCCAATAGCATATATGTTGCACCTGAAATCAGAACTTTATGTGCATTCTTAGCAGAGATACGTCTAAATCATTAAATTTAGGGTCCGCAATTTTGAATTGGAATTGTCCGTTAAAAATGTCAGGGGTGAATGAGTTAAACTTCATGATTTGGCCTAGTTACCTAGTGTTTGACCTTACATGGCTCACATCCTGACTTGGCCTAGATATCAATGAGGCAAACATTTTAATCAAGTCTTATGAAGATCTAATAAGATAGCCTCTAGTGCGTTTGATTTGACCTAGTGACCTAGCTTTTGACTCAACATGATCATATTTAAATTTGACCCAGATGACATAAAGACACACATTGTCAATAACTTTTCTATGAAGACTGGATGAATATGTAGCCGTTAGAGTGTTAACGAACCATTAACGAGTCAGACAGACAGACAACGGATATTCATCGATCCTTATACCAATAGTTCACCATGGCACTCTGTATATATATATATATGTATAGCGCATGATGAATTATAGTGAAACGCGTCGCGCATTGTTTGAAGAAATAAAATTGTGTTTTTAAAGCCTATAATACATCATTTAATTTTTTAATTCATATATATATATAGAGAGAGAGAGAGAGAGAGAGAGAGAGAGAGAGAGAGAGGAAGAGAGAGAGAGAGAGAGAGAGAGAGAGAGAGAGAGAGAGAGAGAGAGGGGAAGACACCCTAAGATGTATTCTCACATATAAACTTTGACATTCCTATCAGAAAAACTGTAGGGGATATGCTCCAGATACAGTATATAACGATGAATGACTGTTTGATTATTGGAATAAACAACATCTTTTTGACGTGCATGACGGTATGAACACATTCGCTCCACAGGGGGTAAGTTTAGTAAACGCCCAAAAGCGTTTATGTTTAAACCTACCCTGCGAAGCGAATGTGTGCATACCGTCGTGAGCGGCAAAAATATGTTTATTCCTTATATTTATATTTATATTTTCTGTCTTGTCAATTTAATGTGTTTATTGGCCAGATTTGTTTTTCTGTATAAGAATGTATCATATACCGGTCAAAGAGGTTTGATAGATGTAATATCGATGTAATAGCCATTCCAGTTTCTAAATATGGTGATAAAGTAGTCCCAACTACATGTACTGTAACTGTATTAAAAAGTCAGGTTTTCCCAGTCAACTTTCTCTCTGTGAATGGAAAAGACTTACAAGGCAAACAAATAAACTGTGAAACTTGAATATCTATTGCCAAAGCACATTCTAAAAATACAGGTCGTGGTTGTTTTCTATGTTTTTGAATTGGACATTTTCGATGTTGACGGTAAGAACGTTGCATTAATTTTGATTAAATGAATACTTAATATAATTATCTGTGGCAGAAAGACTTCAAAAGTGGCTGTACTGTGTCACAGCAGTATTCATAGGAAACCTTCCCCGTAGCACGTAGTGCAATGGCCAGCGTATTTTGAAATTGTAACGGTTTTGTTTCCCATTTCCGGCTAAGGGTCGAATCATCTGTTTTAATTTCTTTGCTATTAACCCTTTCGACGCTGGGGTCGCATAAAGGCGACTTTAAAAACAGTTTTAATCCAGATCAGACGCCGTGTAACGCGGTGTCTGATCTGGATCAAAACTGCACTTCTTAAGTAATACCTTTTTAACCATTTAACCTGTTACTTTTATCGAAGATAGGTGACCACTTAAAGCAGGTTGAAAGTAAAGCAAAGAGTGCCTTAAGGCACATTCTGCTTTACTTTTAGGCTGATTTAAGCTACCATCTGTTAGAATATAGACACTATTTATTTTGCTCATTATTCATTACTGTATAAATTTGAACTAAATTATTGTGGTCTTGTAGCTAAGGCCCCAATTAGTCTGACTATCACTCTGGTATATTTTCTCTCTGGTACAACTTTGTAAATATAACTCACAGGTAAACTTAAAGGCGTCAAAAGGCGTAAAATCAAATCTAGATCTCGTCCATTTTTTACTAGAGTTGTTCTTGACAAAAATTGCAAAATGACAAACATTGCATATCCTAATGTAAGGGCTACTACACGAGTCCTTTGATCAGAGTCTACACTGGTTTGTTTGTGTTAGTCATTTTGTACTGCGACATGTACTCTTTGATTAACCTTGCAAAAACTTCCGTTTTGTGACCTTTGGGGTCCGTTGGACCCTATTCTGTATTTTTGTTTTTTTTCTAAGTCAAGATAAGAATTTGTGACATAACTGATGCCGCATTATAAATTGGTGTGTTTATGTTATATGGTAGTGATAAAACCGAAACGTTGCTCTCATTGTTACCATGGCAACCAGTGACCAAAGTAGCCCCAAAAAGTATTTTATTTTGCAGTATAAATCGAATTTATCTAATAACTTGTGCAGAAAATGTACAGATGGGGAGATGTTGACATATTTATCACTAGATATACCTTTTGTTACATTAATGGTGTATCTTTTACAGAACTGTGTAAATATTTGGAAGAAAGATGACCAAAATACGGTTGAGGTCCAGTGGATCCAAAATAATATTTATGCATATTAACATTGGTTACTATATAACTTTTAACCACGACTAATTTAAAAACTTTGTTAGTGGAACATATGTAACCAAAACAGCTTCCCATCTGATCAATATAGTAAACTTGTTAGCTTTGCTTCTGCTTCCAATTATTTCATTGCAATAGTTGTCCAATTTATTTGACCTGTCACCGTGCATGGCTTCGCACCGTGCAGGATTCATGACGCTGACACTGAGACAGTGGCATGTCAAATATATAAAACTAAGTATGGTTTACACATGTAATGAAAGTAACACACGCATACCTTAACATGGCAAAGATATAAGAGTTTCGAGTAGCAATTGCTTACCACAATGTATTGAGTACTACTTATAAATATGTCTGCTTCACATCATCACATGTGTGATTCATTAGCTTCATGATAGTGTTCTAGACGCAGTAACAGGTGCACGGTCTGTTTTGGTCAAAGGTCTGCTCCAGATTTGTGTATCACTGTAATGGACTATGATTTAAGGTGTCCTGCGATCATCATCTATTACATTAAATTTGATGCATGAATGAAATAACAAGAAATTGTATCAAACATTAGGTTAAGCCACTGCTGAACAAGCGTTTGCCATACATCCTAATTGGAGCATGTTTGTCTGTTTTATGTCTATCTTCCCCTGTAGCTATATAGTTGAATCTTATTTAATGAAAAATGGCAATGAACATTGGGATAGACACCTTAAATACCGACCGACAGACCTCATTGGCCAACGTGCAATAGGGTCAAGGTCAAATGTCAAGGTCACCAATATTGGCCAATGACTGCTATGGAAACTTTCAGAAAGGACCAGAACCAAAAATAATACAGAACATTTATTTGAATCTTGATATTATTTGCATAATTTGATGTCATATAGAAAGGTATTCGTTTTTTACAGTGTGAATCCCTTAGACTCGCGGTTTGAACTCCGAGGTTATAATATCTAAGGAAAATAACTCAAACACAAGATCGTGAAAGATTTATTTTTATATGTGCAATTGAGGAACAGTATTGTCGGTGATATCTAGTATTCAATAAATGCCATTATTATAGGTCCGGATGAGGGTTAAGTAGTCACTTATTTTCTAAACCAGAAACAGGCTATGGGGTATTGGGTTAAAGACATTTTTTGGTTTATTTACCGAAATTGTATGTTACCTGAACAATTTTAGAAGGAGGAATTTGCCATGAAACCAGTTTGTGCTGATATAGATGACACAATTTGACAGCTTTGCACGTTGGCCGATGATGTCTGGTCGGTCGGTATTTAAGGCGTCTATTTCAATGCTTCATTGCCAATTTACCGGCGGTAGTGGCCCAATGGTTAACACCTTGGACTACGGTACCAGGGGTCGTGAGTTCGATCCCCCGCCGGACCAGCGGTCTGACTAGGGGATGTTTCTGAAACCCCGATGATGTACAGGAATGTTCTTGAGCAAGAACTGTACCGCGAATTGCTCCTCTCCACCCAGGGGTTAAAATGGGTACCTGTGAAGGGTCTGAGTCGGTACTGCGGCTGCATTTGACTGCGCCATATGTTAGCAGTGCTCATAGGCAAGATGACTCGATGATCAGGGGAGTATATGTACAGTCGGCTGAGCGGTCATTCGGGCTGAGCGGTCATTTGGTCTGAAAGTAGACTTTAACTTGGTATATTACTTTTTTTTATTACTTTTTCCAAAGTTTGGCTTTGCATCATCGTTGTTATAGCTCCATTTTGGTTCTTTTTCAAAAGTTGCTGTTGCAGAAGAGGCTGAAGATGACAAGTTACAAAGGGAGGTGCTCAAAATGTGTTTTCGACTAGAAGAAAGAGTTCTATTATAAGACCTTTTTTTCTTTTCATTTTTTTAATACTTTATTCAAGAATATTACAATCACATATGTGTAATTATACACTCATCTTCAGATCAATTTCATATACACAATATTTGTCTCAACCTCATGTGGACAGTATTATGTACATTCATATCAATATACATGTATGACCGAGTATGTGTATGTCTGACTGTGTAGTCTGTTCACTGATTATCTATCTCTCTCTCTCTCTCTCTCTCTCTCTATATATATATATATATATATATATATATATATATATATATATATAATTGTAAAGGTAAAAATGACTAAACACGCCTTCTATTTTTTCTTTTGTATTACCATACGCGTTTCGCCTCTCGGCTCATCAGTGATTGTAATATATTTGTTGCTATGACGTGGCGTCAATGGTAACGCTACGCCATAAATGTGACGTCATAAACGTGACGTCATAAAGTCATTTTAGTGGAACGTCATTGAAGTTCTTTTGATCAATTCTATGCATTTAATTTAGGTTGGAAACAGTTTATAAAATATTTTTCTTTTGCTAACCTGACCGAAATATTTTCTGAATTCATTTTAAAGAACGGGAACATTTGAAACTTGGGAATTTCTTTACAACATATGTCTAAATGTGCACTTAAAGGTATCTGCCGGGTGGATGGGTCCCTTATTTGTTGGGCATGTATTGTTCTTCTTGTTCTTAATTTGTCGCCTGTCTGGCCTATATAATATTCGTTACATCCATTGCATGTTATGACATATAAGACGTTTCTTACATCACAGGACATATTGGCATTTACTTTAAATATCTTACCATTAAAATTGTATGAATTATTTTCGATGATGTGTTGGCACAAGCTGCAGTTTGGCCTACCACATCGTGTTACTTTGTATCAAAATTGTTTTGTGTCTGTGAATTTTGCCCTTGTTAGAATTCTTTTTAAATTTGGTAGTTGTCTTTTGCTTTTAATGTTTGTTTTGGAAATTATATTATTCATGGTTTCGTCTGATTGTAGTATATGGAAATTATTTTTCAAAATCGGGAACATTTCAGTATTAGTTGGATTGTGTGTCGAGACGAAAGGAATGCTTTCTTTCTCAGTTTTGTTATTTACCTTTAAAAGTGTATCTCTTGAAAGTCTTGTAGCTTTTTTTATTCCATCTTTAATTAATTGTTTGGGGTAATTTCGTGACAAAAGAGATTCTTCTAATTCCTGCAATCTTGTATATTTCATACCTTCATTAGATACAATTGTCGAAATTCTACGGGCAAGGTTATACGGAATGCTTACTTTAGTATGTTTAGGATGACAGGAGTGAAAGTTAAAGTAAAAGAAAAATATTTTATAAACTGTTTCCAACCTAAATTAAATGCATAGAATTGATCAAAAGAACTTCAATGACGTTCCACTAAAATGACTTTATGACGTCACGTTGATGACGTCACATTTATGACGTAGCGTTACCAGTGACGCCACGTCATAGCAACAAATATATTACAATCACTGATGAGCCGAGAGGCGAAACGCGTATGGTAATACAAAAGAAAAACTAGAAGGCGTGTTTAGTCATTTTTACCTATACAATTATATATACTTTTGCCGGTCCGGCATTTGCCGGAATATTTTACATTTTCCGTCTATATGGCTTTCATCCAAATGAATGTTCGTAGCATGTGCTATGGTTGAAACCCTAAAAGGGGCACCATGCATATAAGCTATAATTGTATGTATGCTAATATACTGTACCGGTTCGGAGTGTTGTGATGAATGGTGTACTTTATAAGATGAACTTGAAGCATCCTTTATTGGGGATGTGGATGGTTCATTCTTGTTGGTACATTTCATTGTTACAGCTAGGCGCGCTGCCGTATCTGACCGAGTATGTGTATGTCTGACTGTGTAGTGTGTTCACATTATCTATCTCTCTCTATATAATTTGTACAGTGAACTTGTATCTGCAAAGATCCTACAGAATGGAAAGCATGCTGTTTGAGTTAGTTAATTATCTCCCTTTATCACATATTATATCGTCTAACTCTGTATCCTATGGATCCAGCGGCTTTCATCCAAATGAATGTTCGTAGCATGTGCTATGGTTGAAACCCTAAAAGGGGCACCATGCATATAAGCTATAATTGTATGTATGCTAATATACTGTACCGGTTCGGAGTGTTGTGATGAATGGTGTACTTTATAAGATGAACTTGAAGCATCCTTTATTGGGGATGTGGATGGTTCATTCTTGTTGGTACATTTCATTGTTACAGCTAGGCGCGCTGCCGTATCTGACCGAGTATGTGTATGTCTGACTGTGTAGTGTGTTCACATTATCTATCTCTCTCTATATAATTTGTACAGTGAACTTGTATCTGCAAAGATCCTACAGAATGGAAAGCATGCTGTTTGAGTTAGTTAATTATCTCCCTTTATCACATATTATATCGTCTAACTCTGTATCCTATGAATCCAGCGGCTTTCATCCAAATGAATGTTCGTAGCATGTGCTATGGTTGAAACCCTAAAAGGGGCACCATGCATATAAGCTATAATTGTATGTATGCTAATATACTGTACCGGTTCGGAGTGTTGTGATGAATGGTGTACTTTATAAGATGAACTTGAAGCATCCTTTATTGGGGATGTGGATGGTTCATTCTTGTTGGTACATTTCATTGTTACAGCTAGGCGCGCTGCCGTATCTGACCGAGTATGTGTATGTCTGACTGTGTAGTGTGTTCACATTATCTATCTCTCTCTCTCTCTATATATATATATATATATATGTATATATTTACGTTGAAACTTTGAATGCTGATCGATGTTTGTGTCTGATATATTCAAGAAAGTGGTATTTTCCAAATTTTAAGCGCTGATGGATATGCATAGAATGTTCATCTACACTGTCTTCAGCATTCAGAGAATCAACGACAATATATTCTATTTAACAAAAGAGTGAATATTTTTTAATATTGCAATATTCAAGAGTTTTTATGAGTTTTTGAAGAAAAAAAGAGAAACAAGAAAAAAATGAAAGAGGAAGAGTAGATTTTTGTTATTCTTGTAGAAATATGCTATATGACTATATGTAGTTTGATAGAAAAAACTTTACAAGTGTCCATGAATTATCTGTTTTAGCTGTTTTTTGACTTACATCTAATGCCCATTTTAAGGAGCTTTTTAGTCCGGTTATTGACGGTGTAATTTCTTTGCATTTACACAGAAAAATGTATATTTTTATTTCTATTATAAGACCTTCTGTGACCAGACGCATACATTATATAGTCCGGCCGCGGACACGTTTAACCTTGCTTGGAGTTGTATAGAAAATGTTTTTGTGGTTTTTGGTAGAATAGACCCTCAGCATCAAGGATCCGATGTATGACCGCCGGTAATCCTTTTGCGTTTCCAGATATTCAAGATGGCGTCCAAGATGGCCGCCGGCATATATCTGGCTAATTGTTCGGTTTGATTCAATAAGCTTTAACATATATTTCAGCATATTATTGCTCAATTTTATATTTTGCGACATAATTGAAGTTTAAAATAGAAATAAAAATAATATATAATTCAAAATGGCGTCCAAAATGGCCGACAAAGTAATTTTCATGTAAAATAAAATGCAAAGTATGTACGTTACTTTACAAGGCTACGATTTGCTTCAGTATTTCCCCGTCGTGATAATATAATTGTTCATAATTAATAATAAAGCATGACAAGATAAAGTTGGCGATAAATTCATTCATAAATGAATTATAAGAGACTGTCACCAGAATAGAGTATGCATAAAAAACATACAGCTTAAGTGTACACACAAATATTATCAATTAGTTCATAGAACCCAATTACCTACCTTTACTATATAGAGGATCTTACATGAGTGATCTTTAATTATCATTTTTAACAAACGAGTTGACTAAAACAATATAACGCGAGCCTAGGCGGGCGTTATATTTATTTTAGTCAACGAGTTTATCAAGAATGATAGATAATGAGCACAAATGTTAGATCCTATTTATCACATTAACGTTTAAAAACCTATTAAGTCAACCGAATCCGTAGTTTTTTGCCACTCCGCCATATGTATTTTCCGCCAAAACTTGACGTTGTTTATAGTAACGCCATGGCAAATGACGTCATTTGGCGCACCGTGTCATGCAACGCTTGTGGACGAACAGCGAGGGCCGGAACCCAAATATTGATATTTTACTATAGTTTATTGAATGGCTTTATTACACTACCAGAGTCGGTTTTATGTGATAAATACATTTCACTGTTTTTTAAGCAATGAAATTATCGTACAAAAATAAAGTTCTGTGTTTGCATTACTGTTATATTTGTCACCACATGTCACCTTTCTTGTTAAATAGTTCAATTATATGTGAGCTTCTTAGGAACAGGAAAATAACTTGATAGAATGGATACCAATTATTCTTCTTGGGATGCAAGCCTTCTGAGGATGTGGTGGCACCTCTTTGAAATCAGATAACTATATACAGTATCTTTCAGTATAAAACTATGTTCAGTATTCCTTTTCATCAAGCCTTTTAACATGTATTCTGTGAGTTTCTAAGCTAGTACTGCTGCTGCAAAGAATCGTCATATCTTTGAAATATTGCTGAATGAGTACATGGCTACATAGACACTTGACTGAACAGTCATTTAGCTTAACCATAGATTAGAAAAAGAAAGAATGACACCACACATATAATTTCAAATATAAACATTGTATATCTTTACTCCTGAATTACCAAAGTAAACAGAACTTTGGTACAGTTACTGTCAAATTCAGTCACTACAAAAGTGGTCATCTTGTATAATAAGTGCAAAACTCTTGACATGATGATATATTGCAAGGCCGCTGGCCTATCATGAGTGATAGTCGAGATGATAAAAGCAGCTTCGGAATACAAGGATTTTGAGGGTTTGAAAACGACTGACTGATGCGATTTTCAGTAAGTGTGTGATATCTGGGGACAGGGAGGCAAATTACATCCTCAAACAATAAAAAGATGAATAACAAGCTCGCATGAGCGACACTTATCATGTGGTAGAGCTCAAGGACCAGACAATAAAGTTGATGAACCGATTTAAAAGATACTTCTGAGCATGAGATTATCAACATTGATGCATGTAGTTTGGCGTTTTAAGGGTAGAGGTAATATTTATTCGTTCTTCACCGTGTACCATCTATAACACAAGTAAAAGGTCGAAATCAAGCCTCTGCGTGTGGCCTTTGTTGATCTGGAGAAAGCCTTTAAATTCAATACCAAGAATGAGCTTTTGGTTTGAGGAAAGCGATTTGCATGTCAAATAGAGTTTGAAAACCGCTTACATAAAGCAGACACTACTACGAGAAGTTTTTGTGTATGGTTTGCATTAGGTATTTGATCTCAAACCTCTGCTGTACCATTGCTTGGTGTTCTGCTTTACTAGTGTATGAGGCTCTGTCACAAGAGTCTTGCAAAGGTGTTCCGTTGGCGCTTCTGTACACTATTTTCTGTGATCACAAATTCACTGACAGGGTAACCCAAAAAGCTGGATGGAAGGATGTTATCAAACCGAGTTAACATGAAGAATACTTGGCTCATGATCTCAGAGTGGTCATTGGCTTGGTCGTCTTCGAGAATGTAGGGAATGTTCCTGTGCTGACTGTCAGATTGGAGAAAATTCAATTGCAGTAATTATGTTACTTTAATTGTAAAATTACAAGCAGTGTAGACTTTTCTGTGTTTTCTGTGCTTTCAAAGGATCTCCCATAATTCAGATTTGTATGCCCATGACGTCAGGACTTGTAATTTTGATGGAATACCAGTTACTCAGTTAGGTGTCGATGGGGCTAGGTTTGATGTATAGAATAGCATCTGTAACATGGTGTTTGCTAGAAGAGGGTTCGAGCTTATCATAATCACAGGACAGGAAATTTCAAAGAAACGCCTAGCACAATTATATCCTTTGAGACTCGTAGAATAGTGTTCAACACCTGTTTGTTAATTTTGTCATTTAATATGGAGGCTATACATTAATGTCGTCTGCCCAAGACTTGCAGACAGTTTGCAGAAATTGAGCCTGTGATCAGTTGGATCTGTGGCGTTAAACATGACAAGGAGGTCCCACAGGTACAATTAATGAGAACTAAACGTTTGGGATGTTATGGACAGGTGAAGTGTGCCACTTCATGCATCAACTCAATAACGAGGAGGACCATGCTGCGCTTTAGACTTAGTAGGAGATCACACTCGCCATGGTTAGACTATGGAAGAGATGACCAGGTCCTGCGTGTAAGCGTAGCATATAAATTAGGTTTGAGGACATTCTAGCCACATTCAGCCTACCCGAGTTGCTAGGATACCCACATCAGTTGAGAAATAAACACAGCATCATGTCAAGTGCAACTAACTTAATTGCAAGCTATGTTAGAAACCTGACATGACCTTTTGTTTCTAATTATCATTTACAGTGTGCAATTTTATTCCCTACTTATAATAATATTCATTTATATTATAGTACAATATGCATATGCTAATTTATAAACGTACTGTATATCGACACCAATATGTTTATTTACTCATTTAGTCACGACATTTACATAGGTTGCTGTGTGCGACACACTCATTTTTAAATTCACAATACAAGCAGAAACAGGAATATTATCCAATTTATATTACAACTCACATAATATTACTTCTTGAAAAACAAACAAAACAAAAACGCAGACTTTAGCAGCCATTCTGATTGCCATTTTGAAAACGAAGCATATAAATGTTGAATGTTTCTGCAGAATGCGATGATTAAGATAGATCGACAAAAAACTAATCTTTCAAAAACAGTTATTTCATAATTCTTATTAATTCTTCAAACACTCATTTGTCTTAAAAAGAGGCTAAAAAGAATGGTATGCTTGGTGGATAGATTATATACTCACTTTTTACATTTTTTTTACATTACGTACATTTTAAGGCTCCATATCTTTTGAAGTACATCATCAACTCAAGTTTTGTTTGAGTTTTTTAGGGCTTATACGTTCATCAATGTATTCCAGTAAAACATTTATATTAAACGACACATGTAACGAAAATGAAACACACAAGGCATATACTTATTTCTAGTCTTGATAACGCCGTGAATATTGCGATGAATGAAATTATAATGTGATTTTATTTTCTTTAAGTAAAAGTTCTAGCGGCTTTATATGAGCACCATTGTATCTCCTCTATAGAGAACGTTTATAATAAAAATGCTGTTTTCCGGAAAGAGTTATCGACCTTTTTATTTCCAATACAATGTGCCAGTTATTTAGCCACAACGATAAGTTTATGTATGAGACGCTGATAATTAAGAATACAAAAGTGGGTCCTGTTTTTGTGCTTATTATATAATACTGAAGAAACAAGCATCTGTTTTGCATATTTTGTCGGCCATTTTTGACGCCATTTTCAAATTAACAGTATAATTTTCTCTGTTTTTTTTGTTTTAAACATCGAAGATATATTGAACTACTTTTAATCTTGTTTACAGTTGACAATTACCTAATCAAAACTGACAGCAGTTTCATTTTTATTCCTGCAACCATCGTGGACGTCACCTTAATACTCTGTCGGCCATTTTGGACGCCATTTTGAATAAAGCATTATTATTATTACTTCCATTTTTAACTTTAATAATGTCAAACGTTATGAAAGTGAACTATACTATGCTGAAACTTTTTGAATCAAACCCAACAGCTCGTTATTTTACATCGTTATGCATGAACTACCTCAATGTAAATTTAAGCTGTATGTTTTTATGCATACTGTATTCTGGTGACAGTCTCTGATAATTCATTTATGAATGAGTTAATTTCCATTTTTTTGTTGTTGATCTTTTCATGCTTTATTTATTAATTATAAACAATTATATTATCACGACGGGAAAAACTGGCGCAAATCGTAGCCTTGTAAAGTGTCATTTTTCATTTTATTTCACATAAAAATGGTCTTTGTCGGCCATTTTGGACGCCATTTTGAATTTAAGATTATTTTCATTTCTATTCAGAACTTTAATTATGTCATCAAAGACGAAATTGAACTATAATTTGCTGAAAAGTAACGTTATAGCTTATTGAATCAAACCTAACAGTTAGCCAGATACATGCTGGCGGCCATCTTGGACGCCATCTTGAATATTTGGAAACGCTCCAGGATGACCGGCGGTCATACAGCTGATCCTTGATGCTGAGGGTCTATTCTACCAAAAACCACAAAAACATTTTCTATACAACTCCAAGCAAGGTTAAGCTAAAATATCCTTATCTGCTACCAGACTATTTAATATGGCGAGCCTCAAACCCAGCATCATTCAATTTGGATATGGCTGTTGCCCTCAGACAGTGTGCAGTGTACCTGTCAGCACACTTATTCGACTTACAAATGTCTGGCATGCAATTTGCAAATGAGCGTTTGGCTAGGGGCTTGTCATCGCACTAACAGCCACAAATTTGAGGGTATTGTTCTGCATTTTATATGCAGGAGTTGAATTTTGATTGAGCCTTTGGAACTGTTTTTTTAATGATAAGACGCAGCATTTATACAGGACAGTTTGACTGCCCTGTGGTATACATACGTTATCATTTTCAGCTTCTTTTGAGTGTAACCCCCTTGAAAGTTCTTTTGCCAGGTTTCATGTGACAATTTTACATACTCATGGCCATTATCATCAGCATGAAACTCAAAATATGTTTTTGTAATCTGGACGTGATGACACTCCAAGCCCCTACTGCAAAAGTGTATGGCTAATTAGTACCAAACACACTCTCTGAGGACAATGGGATTCACTGGTGCATTTGCCATGTACTTTTGTATTTTTAGTCAGCAGTTGGTATTATTGGTTTGTGCTTACTGGGTTTGGACTTATCACTTGCTGTCAAACTCTTTAACAAGCCATTTAGTATTCTGTTTGAAAATACAAATTCTTTGTCTCTTACAACGTCAAGGTTTCTACTAAAGTCCTGTAGGTTGCTCTTAATTGCATCCCTGATATATTTTAGAGTGTGTGTGTGGTAAACTCCACCGCCATTGTGTGGTCTTGCTTCACAGTAAAATTTTGCTAGTTTTGCAGCCAACACAGGTGTTGAAACATCCTCAAAATCCATTGAACTCTCAAACACACTTGAGTGCCATGCTGAAATTAGTGAAATTAAAGTGATTCAATAAATACTTTAATGAAATAAATTAGTTACGCATTCTCTGGGGTTCATGATGTTATGCATGCACCTCATAGTTTTCAGAACCAATGTTCAGCGTGAACACCTTCGGGGTTCATTTACGTTTGTCCTATAACCTCATGCACACTCTAATTACGTATTGTATTTCTTAAACCTTAACTTCAGGAGCATTGTTTATCATTGATCCTATCGGAATTTACAAGACTTAGCTTATGGAGTTAAGGCTGTTTACAATCGCATACAATGCAGAAGCAATTATGGTTGATTTATTAAGTTTATATCTTAAATATCTATTTTTTGTGTGATTAGCCTGCATGTAATAGTTTTTGGGATTAGATTCTTGTCAAAGCAAGATGAACTTAAATCAGTAAACTTCTTTTGGAGTTTTCTGCTTGATTTTCAACATGCTTGAATCCTTTAACCAATAGCCTGTTTCTAGGTTTGAAGAACACTATCAATTTTACGTAGATTGAAAGTTAGAAAAATAATGTGCCTTTAAGTACATTTATTTTGCTTTCAGTTGCTATTTGCTGATATAGACAAAATAAATTAGTGTGCATATTCATGACTCTTATCAAGTGGAGTAATTTCTTTCTATTAGGTCTGATTGACTTATGGTATTGTTTTTGAAGTTTAACTCAAGGAGAGTAACTCTGTATGTGTTAAAATGTAGGTTGAATTTCTGGAAATCATGTATTAAAAGTAAAGTCTGTTGTAGATTTTTATGACATTTTTGTGGTAAGTACAATTTAGTAATGTCTATGTAACATTTAACATTAGTATATATTCCACAGGTAATTTTTGTAATTTGAAATTAAGTGACATTTTCAGATTTCTTTTTAAACATTGATATTATTGATTGTTTCATAATCGGCTAATTTTCATAATCGATAATTTTATATAATCGGACAGATCACTTTGATCAATCATTGATTATACAATCGAAATGAGATATTTAAATTTTGAGTATAATTTATTAACGAAAATTTTAAAATTGACAATCAAAAATCAGATTTCATTTTTCCTTATTTTAATTGCACATGTGAATATTAATAGATATCTACATACATTAAAAATGTTGTTAAGTGAGTTCATACATTTCATAATGGAAACAATTTAGCTACATCTATTTTACTTAGAATGTAATAATAAAAAAATCGACTATTTGATTTTATCATATATTATCTATCGAATGAGCACTTTCGATCAATTATCGAAATGATTTTTCATCGTTTAAACAGTAAATGATATTTCCAGAAAATTTCATAATTTTTTTAACGCTATCCCACCTACAGTTTGTACAGTTTACTTGAATGTATAGAAACTATGGAGTTTTACTTATGCTTTTCAGTGGTTTACTAGGAAATAGCTTGAACTTTCGCTTTAAATTGTCGAACAATTTCGTTTAAAAAGTAGCTTAAAAGCATAAATAACTGTAGAATAACTGTATACTGTCAGTAAAAGATTTATTTTACTCCATTTCTTAAACATCAAACTGTTATACTTTCACTCGTGGCTTGGCCACTCGTGAACATATAAAATCTGATGTTCACTCAATGGATTAAATTTATATATCATACAAAAACAAACAAGTTATCCTCTATAGATCTAAAATATTTTTCAAACAACATTGCTGTTTATTAGAAATGGTACTTTTGTCGACTAGTCTTAGACTCTATATCCAGAAAAAAAACGGTGTTATAAAAGCTAAACTTATACAACTTATTGAAAAGACTTTTGCTAGAGAAAGGAAGCTATTTCTGGCGTGTAATACTGATCGTGCATTTTTTACAAATGACACGGTTAAGCATTACACTATGTGGACTTGCACCGATGTCTGTGAATCACTAACATTTCTTCTGGATAATATTTATGTACGTTTTGGGAGTACCATATACCGCCAAGTGATTGTTATTCCTATGGGTACAAACTGTGCGCCCCTTGTCGCAGACCTATTTTTGTATTGTTATGAGAGGGACTTTATGCTTAGCCAAAACCTGATACACAGGCAGATATGATCGAAGCCTTTAACAATACATCGCGCTATCTAGATGATATTTTTAGTATAGACAACCCATTTTTTTGATACGTTGTTTCCTTTTATTTACCCAAAAGAACTACGCCTTAATAAAACAAACGAGTCAAATTTGTCGGCACCATTTTTAGATTTGGATCTTTTTATAAATAACGGAATTGTTTCTTCTAAGATTTACGATAAACGAGATGATTTTGATTTTAGTATTGTAAATTATCCTCATCTAGATGGCGATGTTCCCCGTTCCACATATTACGGGGTTTATATTTCACAACTTATTCGCTTTGCTAGGGCCTGTACCTCTGTTGAGGACTTCCACATTCGTAATAAAACTATTACTGAAAAGCTTCTTAAACAGGGGTACATATTTCATAAACTTCGTAAAACATTTTCTAAATTCTTTTATAGAAATCTTCCTCTCATTAACAAGTATAAATGTAACTTAATGTCTTTTCTGCGGCAAGGTATTTCACATCCGGAGTTTTATGGTGATGTGATTTACAGACTTCGTAAGATTCTTGGACATATACATTTTCAAAACCTATTTGTGAAACGTATTAGATTTTTCCTCAAAAAAGCTTATGATCCAACTAATGTTTTACGAAGTTTATGAAATCTGTCCTTAACCGGGAGAGTTATGTCGGATTTTCGTGCTTTGTTTTTTCTCTCCCTCTCTGTCGTACCCTGGACCCTTCCATGTCTTACAGTTACTCATAACTACAGACTAGTCGCTTGAGTACAATTTGACCGTTGCCATAGTGGGTTATTTTTAACACGGGCTTGAATGTTAAATTCTTTCCCATGTTACTAATGATCTTGTCATAGAATTTTTGCTAAATGTTTTACATGTATTTACTTACTGTGTTGGCGGTCTTTTTGATTGTGAGGTTGTGGAACAGGGTTTATATTTTATGTACACTGTTTGTCTTTATAGGTGAATATAGGAGATAAGTGTGAGGTTGGGCGCCCCTAAACCCAGGTTTAACCCCCCAGTGGTTGTTAATAATTAATTAATTTATAGTTGGTTATTGATTGCTACTGACCGTACCAAGTCGGGCTCCTATATTCACTTTGCTTTATGCTTGTCTTGCGTGTTGTTTTCTATTTAGTGTGTAGATGAAGGAATGGTATTGCATGTGTGTGTGTGTTTGTTGTGGTATGACTGTGTGTGTGTGTTCTGCTTGAGAGGTGGGTGTATTGTTTGTGTTACGTTTCCTGCTTGAGTCTTTCGTATTTATTTGTAAAAAAATAATATTTTAACAATTTTTCACTTTCTATAGGGTATATTTCAATTTAATCAAGGTTTCAATATGATTTGACATGCAATAAGCAGACTTGTAAATTACTTTAAACTCATAAAAATATATTTCGAGTAGATCTAATGGGTTAATTAATTCAGTTTCTGGCATCTTCAATAAATATTCATATGTGGTGGTGTTTTATTTTATTAATTTGTTTATCATATCCTATCTATTGATAGACGTTTTACCAACACACATTTTATTTATTTAAAAAATGAAAAATTCTTATATAGATCTATTTCAAGCAGTTTTGAAAGATTCTTCATAGATATAGATCTAAATGAAATGAGGGCTCCAGAAAAGGAGAGTATATCTCCTTCTGAAACTGAAATCTATTTTTTGCATTAAACCCTATGGTGTTACTATTCATTAGAAATTCAGATTGAACTAGATTTTCTTCACACATTTTGAATTATTTTTCCCATCTAGATCTACCAGATCTATCATGGTGGGATCTAAACAGTAAAAAAATCAAAATGTGTCAATTATGTGTGATTATAATCGTTTCGATACAATCGAATGAGTAGTGACACCATTTGATTTGGTGCTGGAATGAGTGAGAAATTGTATTTGTTATGTTTACACCTTCTTTGAAGTACTAGGCTGAGATTGTGTATGCTTAATTTTTTGGAACTAAACTTAACTTGAACAAGTTTGAGTATTTTTCTTCGTCGATTCAGAATGGTTTGAGTCAAAGAGGTTTGACAGCTGATTGTCGTCAACTTGTGCAAATCTTGGCATTGGTGGTTGGGCTAGATCTGTTAGTTCTACCATTTTCATTTGTTGGAATGAACACGCTGCATCAAGTGCATCAAAATCAATCGACTGCATAAAATCATCGTCAAATGCATCCATTGTTTAACTGTTGATTGCGGACGAACAAAATATTGTACATGTATGAGGTGATTAATATTTTGCATTGGTCCGAAGGCGAAAATAAACACACACAAACAGAAGTATGCTTGTGTTTTTTTAAACCTCTATTGCATAAATCAAAATTTAATTCATTTTTTTATTCATGTATCATAAAATGTCCACACGTTTACGTGTCGAAGTCATTAAATCGACTAGCTAATGTTTCAGAATGCCGATTGTTTGTTTACAATTGCATTGGTGAATCTAAAATAGACCCTTACTGGTCTGTGTCACTCCGTCAGCGTCATATGGCCGTCGAACAATGGGAGCTTAGTGATAAGTGCCCGATTTAGTCTATTTTACGTAGTCCACGAATAGCATTGGGGACATCCGAACTGGCTGGAACCAGTTTCGATTTGTAGGTTCACCGGCAGATGGACTGCATATATTTGATAGGTTTACATAAGGACTATACAGTGTGAATGTTAATATTAGTATTTGACATCAAAACTTTCATTTAGGGCATAAAACACGTAGCAAGAACAATCTTAATTCCAGCTGGGGTAGAGGGAGTATTAATACCTCTGTTATAACTCCAATGTGACAGCTGCCTTGTCTTGGTACAGTATATTGAATTCATGAACAGCAATGAAACAGTCAAGAGTTGACCATCCACTTTTAGAGCAACGTGTCTAGCAGCCAGATAAGTTTCACTGCTGGAAATTAATAATAATGCACTATTTTCCACATAACCAGTTCCTTTCCATGAAACTTGAACTGTAAAGATAGTTGTGTGTGAATATTTTCTGCTAACATAAACATAGTCAACTTAAAGCATCCAAATGTTGGGTAATTTAGCAGACACCACAAATTATTATAAATTACGCCAAGGGGCTGTTAAAATTATTTGGCTGAAAACAAATTCGAGCTATGAAGTCTTAATCTGTATATTGGCATGATGTCTCTATATATCAAATTTGAGTTGAATATGTGCATCGTATTTTGAAGGGAAATTGAATGATGACAGAATGACAGAAAGAGGTACTATATGGCACATCCATCACTACAGTCTAGTTTAATTTTTCCTGATACCATAGGGGCTACAATGTCATGTACATTGGCCAGGAGGTAGTAGTCCTAGTTAAAATAACTCAACTGTAAGTACTGCACACGGCTTATGTAGACCATTATATATACAATAAGGATAAAACCACGTTAAAAGTGCAGCTAATTATAAGTGGAGGAAAACCCTTTAGTAAAATTAATTGGAATGTTCAATAATATACATAAATATATATAGTAGTCTACATAAAACTGTAGACAAAAAATGGTCTACCTTAAGGTAATCACTGTCAGATTTGACATTTTCAACATGTCAAGAGCAGTTCACTCATGACCTTATGGTCGATTATCAGTCATAATCTAACTTATCTAAGAACTTGTGGTTATATACTATCATAACAAGTTTGTAAAAGATGGAATAAAAATTGGAGCCTCTACAGAGTTAAATAAGACATTTTCAGCAATTAAAGGGCAAATAACTCTTGACATATTATTTCGAGTTCAACCATAATCAAACTCATTCGTACTCATGGTCATATATAATCTGGGCAAGTTTGAAAAATACTATATAATAATTGTGACCTCTTGAGTGTAAACGCTGTTAAATATGGCATTTCTAGCACTTCAATGGCAGATAACTCATGACCTATTTGTTTAATTTGTAACTATAATCAAACTCGGCCCATTTGACCTTTAGATTTATCTCTAAATGAACTTGACCTTTGCCGATTATGACCGATTTGTATTGAATTAAAGAGCCTTTAAAGTTGAGAACACCTGCTTATAATGAAGTTTCTATCACATGTAGTTGTAAAGTTATAGACAAGGTTAAAGTTGTGGACAAACAGACAGACAAACAAGCAGACATACACTGACAGAAAATTAAACAGAAATACCACACACAATATGCCCTCGACCAACCTGTGCGGGGGCATTACAAGATATGGAGTAAAGGATTAAGCAAAACAAGTATGTCTGTAGGTATTTAACTTTACTTTAACAAGCATTGATTCACAATCATAGAAGGTCCATTTTTATTGTTTTATCCTTTGAAATATATACTGATCTCAGAGCTGGTCCTCCTAATCATTATTATTTCCTTTTTTGAAATGTTCTCTTGATGGTGGTCCCCTTAAGCACTAATTAGTCCTTTCTAAAATATAAGATGTTTGATTTTTTTCTGGAAATATTAAAATACTTTATCATATTGCTTCTTTGCTAACAGATATACCAGAGGCAGACTAGAAAATCCTTGAAATAGGCAAACGCAATATATATATAGATCCAAAATAAAAACGAATGTTAAAAAGCATAATACACACTGGGTCTACACTACTCAAAATGTTATTCTAAGATTCAATGGTATACACCTTTATATGTTCCGATGGATTGACCCTTTCACTTTCTCACAGCATAACTTCCAACATTTTTGTTGGATTCCTCCAAATTTGGAGACATTATTGCCAAGGGTTTATTTTATGGATTCCGATGACTTATACACTTGTCTACGTCCTGTAGGCCAAACTCGAGGAAAATATCAAAATGTGAAATTTCTGAGAATTCCTCGCAATTATCAAATCCATTGAATTCTTCATTGTTCTTGTTCTTTAAGATGTTATTTATTGGTAAATACAATGTGTTACCTTTCAATGATCAATTCTATCCATGTTAACATCTCTAAGAACATTATATTGTAGAATTCAATAGATTTGAAAATTACTCCATACCTCTGCAGTTCAGTTTGAAACCATCATCAGTCAAGAACTTTCTTTTAACTTGCCATGTACACAACAAGGTTAAGCTGATTTAACTGACTGCAGATTTATCGCTTCACTGAGCATCTCTAAATTTAACAGGCTACTTTATCGGAAAACTAACCATTTTTGAGTTCATGTATTACAGTAATACAGTTTTACTGATTGCTAAACAGGAAGTTTAACTAGCAGCTACATTTTTAGATTTTTGTAAACATTAATCAACATTTAATCAGAAATTTAGGATCCAATCTGTTTTTATACATATTTTTAAACATTCAGATTGTAATAGAAGAAAATATAACTTGTACAGATGAAGCGGATAAAATATCAAGAACGAATAGCTTGATACAGGCTTAATCAATATATGATTTTCCATTATTCCTTTAAATATGAAAGAAGCAGTTCTATTTGAAATGTAATATAATCTGTACAGTACTTACACATTTTAAATACTTGGTGATTGCTTTGCTTGAAACCCCACATTCGAGTTACCTGGTCACTCCTGTGCTTGCAAACCCACATTTGAGCCTTCAGGTAATTGGTGAATCCTCAGTCTGGTTGTGACTGATCAAGTTGTGATGGACTGTAACAATTTAAATAAAACTTAAAGAGGTTCAAGACAAAAACGTTAAATGAGAGATCCATGCGACACTAAAGCTCTCATCACGTTACCGTTTGACTTACAAACTTGACCTTGCGAAACTCCCTCTTTTCTCCGTTGTTGCGTATCTTTATGATATAGTGATTTACTAACATTTGCGAAGCTATGTTCTTACTTAAATTCAAGCTTAGCTTTACACAAACCAATTGTGGTTGTAAACTAAGCGTAAATAGTAAACCTAACCTACAAGGGCTCTTTTTCTTGGTTTGTAAAGTAGCTAGAGGTAACTGTTTTGCAACGATGAGAGCGATTTGGCGAAACTCTATCCACTAAGTCTTGATAATAAATTTGATATATAAATATTGATATTTATAATTAATATATTTTAACCACCCTCTATCTTTTGCGTATAATCAATTATAGTGTTATGGCTCTGGAGCCCTGCTTGTTTATTACATACATCAAACCCCTTTTTCCTGCTGAGTTTTTAACATTCTTTTGGTGAACAACTTTTGGCTCTACGGCCATGTAAAATTTACAGCGCCCATACTTTCTTATTTTGTCCTTTTCAAACAGCCTGCTTTAATAAAATCCATTTCAAATGAAAACAAATATGATAGTTTGGTTTTGTGTTAGTAATTTCCCGTCTATGGTAGTATTTCTTCATACAAAAACTAATTTAAGAGAAAACAGGCACCAAATGTGAATTTATAAAGCTCTAAATATCATTGATATGGTACTTTTATGTAAATTTTGTAAAGGGAGATAACTCTTTTTACTTTAATAACTCAAAATGTTCAATACTGAGCTTTCAATGTTTTTCTTATTTTAAACTCCCTTTGCATGGGCTTTCATCTGGTAGAGTATAAGAAAAAGTATAATACTAGAACTATTTCCTTTTCAAACGTTTTTGCTTTTTTTGATAAAAGAAAAAATCTAATAAAACCATGCCCTATAAAAAGCCTTATTTTATATTCAAGGATCCAAAGTGTTCAAACCTGGTGCCTGGTTTTTCTAAATTTGGTTTCTATATGTAAAAATACCACCATAGACATGAAATAAATAAAGAAAACCCAAATTACCATGTTTGTTTTGTTTTGAAATAGATTTTACTAAAGCTTGAACTCGGAATTGGTAAAATTTGAAAAAGAAGTCCAAATTTGACATACCCTTTTCAAATCGCTGCAGCTCAAAAAAGGACACCACCATATTTTTTTTTTTCATTTTTCATTCATCATAAACAGCTCTTCCAAAATATCAATGATAAAAAAAAAGTTTAATACTTCGAAAGAATCTATAATTTATATAAAATCTTACTGTTATAGTCTCCATTTCTGGTCAAATAACTTGGATTGATAGTTCACTGGTGTTTTCAAACAAAATACGAGCAGACGATAACGAAAATCGTGAATATTCATTGAAAAATTAAAAGTTTTCCAGGGCCGTCGGAATGACGTTGTTGCCGTAAACAGGTTGTCGCAGGATACAACGTACGCAGAGACCATGACAACAAATCATTGACGTACGTTACATATGTATGGCTCAGAGGTTCAGCACCAGCTTGCAGCTAGGTTGGTTACGGGTTCAATTATAAACGCTTTATTTTTTTCCGTAGTGTGGGATAATTTTCGACACACTTTTATCTCTCTCTCTTTCTCTCTCTCTCTCTCTCTCTCTCTCTTTCTCTCTCTCTCTCTCTCTCTGCATATTGCATATCCCCTGATGAAGACGTAACTGTCGAAAGCACTCGGGAAACAATTGCAGTATTTAGCAAATATTAAAGTCCCATTGTGTTTTCAGACCTTTTCTTAATGCCTGAAATACAATAACGGTTTATAATAATGTTTGAATATTCTTATGGGCCAAACTGATCTATGAAATGATGAAGACGGACTTAAATCACCAAAAAGGGCGATTTAAAATCATAACAAACCGAAAATAGAACGTCTGTCATAAACATTACCACACGGCTTAGTATCACGTGATACAGCCGAATTCAACTTCACTGGGGGAAACCGTATCTCGCTCCGCCCGTCCATCCATCAGTCAGTTAGACTATCACACTTTTTTGTCCGCTCTCTAACTCAACTATATATAAAATATAAAATCAAGGTTTAGTTTGGTTACTACTAAAATCACATAAGGTATTTTTGAGTTATTGCCTGTTAATTAATAAAACATGATTGTTTCAGTCATTTTTGCACTCTAAAACAAACAGCTTTTATCGGATATTCACCAAACATGCTGAAAATATTTATTCATATAAAATTTAGGTCTAGTTTGATTATTACAAAAATCGCATGTGGCATATCTGAGTTTTTGCCCTTTATGTATTAAAAAATGACTGTTTTCAGCAAGTTTTGCTCTCTAACACAAATACGTTTTATTGGATCTTCACCAAACTTGCTGAAAATGTTTAATGATATAAAATCAATGTTTATTTTTATTACTATTAAAAGCGCATAAAGTATATCTGAGTTATTGCCTGTTTATTAATGAAAAATGACGGTTTCAGTCACTTTTTACACCCTAACACATACAGTTTTTATCGGATATTCATTAAACTTGCTGCAAATGTTTAAATATTTAAAATTTAGGTCCAGTTTGATTATTACAAGCATCGCATGTGGCATATCTGAGTTTTTGACCTTTATATATTAAAAAATGACTGTTTCAGCATTTTTCAGCAATAACTCAGATATGCCTTATGCGATTTTGCTAGTTATTGGACCTGATTCTATACTAATAAACATTTGTAGCAAGTTTGGTGAAGATCCAAAAAGAAGTGTTTGAGTTAGAGAGCGGACAAGGCTGAAACAGTCATTTTCAGCAAGCTCAAGGTATACATTCTCCGTAGTTTATTTTTACCGTTTCCACACAGTGAAAGATATGTACACGTTGTTATTGAATCTCATAGTGTTTAACCCTGTGCCTACTTTACGGAGTTTACAAACTATTTGAATCTAAAATGACGCCGCGTAACGCGGCGTCTCATCTGGATCCAAACTATTTGACACCCGTCTTAAGGTTTGTTTAATTAAAACAATGCATAAATCTAAACTGAACACATTTTGCAGACGACAATGTCGAAGCAGACGTCTGTGCAGCAGAATATTATTATTATTATTATATACCATATTTGTATAGCACAGTCATACGTTCAAAAGTGCTTTACACTTATAAAAACACAAACAAAACATGAATTGAGAGTAACAATTAAAAAAACATTTCATAAGATTACCTACAGTTTAAAACATAATCATTTCTTTATAAAAAAAAATTAAATAAATTAAAACAGGAATAACTACAGATAAAGATGGCATATTGGCATATAAAACAAATATAATTATGTCTCGTCAGGAATAAGAATATTTTTCTACATACGCACAGTCAATATGACATTTATTGTCCATGTATTTGCAAAAAGAACTGTGTTTTCAATGACCTTTTAAAAGTTTCTAATGATTCAGAGTCTCTGATACCTTCAGGCAAAGCATTCCAGAGTTTGGGAGCAGCAACTGAAAAGCTCCTTTCTCCGGACATGACTTTGTTACTTCTTGGCACAATGAGCCCAATGGCGTTGTTCTGAGATCTCAGGCTTCTTGCTGGCATGTATACGTGTACAAGACTTCTGATATATACAGGGCATTGACCATGCAACGCTTTATATGTCAACACAAGTATCTTAAACTGAACTCTAAATTGAACAGGTAGCCAATGCAGCTCCTTGAGGACAGGGGTGATATGACTATGGCGAGCAGTCTTACTAATAAGTCGAGCATCTGTGTTTTGAACGTTTTGTAGTTTGCTCAAGATTGTCTTTGGAACGCCGTGTAGAAGAGAATTACGGTAATCCAGACGTGAGGTTACTAAAGAGTGCACAAGTGACTTTGTTGCATCAGAGGTTAAGAACTTTATTATGTGACCTATTTGTCTAAGTTGCATATAACAATACCTGCAGACTGAGTTAATATGTTGTTCCATGGTCAGTTTTGAGTCGAACCAGGCACCCAGATTTCTAACACAGTTTGATGGTCTTATGTTTGCACCACCAACATTTATAGATATATCAGAAGTGTATTTATTGTTGTTTGTGGAAAACAGTATGACTTCGGTTTTGTCAGCATTGAGTTTCAGCATGTTTTCATGCATCCATGACACAATTTGGTTGAGACAACCTTCGATACGATTCAAGGCATCACTTACTGTCAAACTATCAGTTGGTCTGAACGAAATGTACAGTTGGGAGTCATCCGCATAGAAATGGTGTTTCAGTTAATGGTTACGACATATAGCACCAACCGGTTTTGTGTAAATCGTGTAACTTTTGGGACCTCGAGCAGACCCCTGTGGCACACTGTATTGCATTAGCAGAGGTTCTGAAAGGTGACCATCGATACACACGGTTTAGTGACGGTCATTTAGGTATGAGTTAACCCATTTTAACGGATTTCCTGTAACTCCAAAGTGATGTTCCAGGCGAGAAAGAAGAATATTGTGGTCAGTTGTGTCAAATGCTGCTGATAGGTCAAGTAGAACCAATACTCTGACATTGCATGGTCTAACGATTGGAGAATGTCGTTCTGTACTTTCAGAAGTGCTGTTTCTGTCGAGTGAAACTTGCGGTATGCCGATTGATGTTCTTCATGTAGATTGTTTAATGTTACATGCTGCTCTAAGCGCGTGTCAACTACCTTATCGAGAATCTTCGATACAAATGGTAGGTTGGACACTGGTCTATAATTCTTTAAAATGTTTTGATCAAGGCCTGGCTTTTTCAGAAGAGGTCTGATACGTGCACTTTTGAAAGACGCTGGAACTTGTGCAGATTCTAGCGAAGTATTAATTATTCCTGTTAAAATTGGAAGAAGTTCATCCAGGCACAGTTTCAGAAGCCACGTCGGTATTGGATCAAGTTCACAGGATTTATTTGGAGATCTCTGTATGATCCGTTTAACTTCATCATGTGTAACAGGAATAAAATGGTCCAAACAGTTCACTGTCGAAGGTAAATCTGAACCAGTACACAATAAATTTAAAACTGGTTGCGTCTGTGTAGTCATTGCAGTTCTTATGTCTTTAATTTTGTTGATGAAGAAGTCGCTAAATTATTGAGCTAATTCATTTGAGGGCTTGTTTGAAGGTAGAACAACTTCATTCGTGTTGCCCAACAGATTTTTAGTAATTTTGAACAGGCTCTTCTGATCTTGACCGCATGCTCAATTTTGTCTGAATAATATTCAACTCTAGCATGTTTCAATAATTTATTCACAATGGCACACTGGTGTCTGTAAATGCCATGGTCAACTGTTAGATTGGATGTTTGCCATTTGCGTTATAGCTTTCGCTTTAAGTGTTTTGCCTTATGCAGTTCCTCAGTGTACCACTCGCAAGAAGGCCTCAACACTGTAGTCTTCGTCCGCATAGGTGCATATTTATCAACAAGCAAGGAAAGTTTATCTGTATATATGTGTTAAGAAGTGTGTCTACATCTGATCCCTGTGGGCTTTTGTTGACTGTATATGATGATTTAATGTCATCCTTAAATGATGAGTTTATGTCATCCTTAAATGATGACTTTATGTCATCCTTAAATGAGTCTATATCGATTGCCCTGAATTTTCTGAAAGATATGGTTTTCCTTACAGGGGTAGGTTTAGCGGATTGAGCTGTGAATAATATTGCAAAATGGTCTCGTGCAACATTACCCTTGTTATCAGATAACCCAATATCAGTAACCGCCACATCAGTAACTATGTTGTCTGTGTCTCTGGTAATAACAACGTCTAATGTATGTCCACCAACATGGGTTGGCTCACTGACTAACTGTCGCATGCCACATGAGTCTAATGTACTGGAAAATTTGATGGAATCTTTGTCTGTTGGAATATTAAGATGGATGTTCAGATCACCGACAATGATAATATTTTTTTAAAAAAGGGTTAACAGGGTCATTTTCAGTGTTCCAGCTAAACATGTAATCGGGAGTAATCTGAACTAATCTAACATTTTCTCATTCATTTCAGCACCGAATGCTATTGTGTTACTACTGATTAAACCGTCTCTTCGAGACACTTTTAATGACTATGACACCATTGGGTTTAAAAGCAGAAATAAAGATTTAAGTTTTCGAAATACTTCCGTTATCTGGAACCCTGTATTTACAGAGTTGTCCTTCTTTCCATTCACAAGGGAGGCTCTTTAATTTGTGCAGCACCAAAATATTATAAATACAATTTAAAAAGCTAAATTGCTTAGATAAAACCGGTTTTTGTGAAAGAATCACGTCCCACGTAGTTCAAAGGGGGCTCAAACAACCGTTTTATGCAGGTTTCTCAAAGCACAATGCGGCTTTAATCTCGCACTGTATGAAAAAAGTTTCTTTCTCTACTATATACACATCTTTACTGTTATTCTTTGCATCAACTAATTTTGATCCAGTGCTTTGGAAGGACGTTAGTAGATGTCACACTTTATTTCTCTAATATAGAAAAAAATGTGCGGAAACAAATAACGAATATATAGAACTTGAAGATCCGGAAGACTTATCCTTTAGATCAATAATAGCAGGACCAGCCTGGGAAACCCTCAGGTTCAGTAACTTAATTGACATTTTGCTGAAACCCTTCATACAAGAAATTCCAAGTTTTGTGAGAGATGGTTTAGATTTCTTAAAACACATGCCAAAGGAAATATAAAAACGTTCTTTATTAGTTTCTTTTTATGTAATCAATTTATACACAAATATCTCACACGAATTGGGCCTTGAAGCAGAAGAGTACTGGCTAATCAGTAATACACAAACGTTTCACAAAAGAGTTTATTAAAAAAGTATTAAAAAATTATCTTAGAAAACAATAACTTTGAATGTGATGGCAAACTATTCAACCAAATAAAAATGCACCGCTATGGGCACCACATGTGCCCCAACGTACGCAACCCTAGTGTTAGCATATCTGGAAAGTAAAATGTATGATAAAATTGAAACTACAGGTGGCAGTAATGTATCAAAGTATATAAAACAAAATTAGAAACGGTTTCTTGACGACTGCTTTATTATTTGGAATAAATCTAAAAAGGAACTAGAAGATTTTCACTCACTTTAAAACAATTTACATAAGGACATAAAATTTACCGTTGAAACATCTATAGACAAACTTTCATTTCTGGATATTTTGGTAATAAACAATGACGGCCGATTAGAAACCGATATCTTCGCTAAAGAAACGGACACTAAACAATACCTTAATTTCAGGTCATGCCATCCAAGACACACTAACATTGGCATACCGTACAGCCTATCAAGAAGAATATGTACACTAGTTTCAAACCCCATTACACGAAAGAAACGATTAGACGAGTTATTTAAAATACATTTAGACAGAAACTATCCCACATCTGTAATCTCAGACGGCATTAGAAAGGCGAACAGTTTATCCAGGCAAGAAATACTAAATCAACTAAAAATGATATATTACCATACATTTCTTCATTTAATCCCCAAAAATACGGATTTCTTTAAAATAATCAATACAAATCTACCCCTTCTACAAACAGACCCAGTAATGAAAGAATGTTTAAAAGATGTTAGAATAATAAAAAGTGATAGACAACCTCCAAATCTTAAAAGAATCTTAACGAAGGCAAGGTTTACCTCTAAGGATACAAATACAGGCCAATTTAAAGTAACAAAGTGCAATAGACCCAATTGTAGTCTTTGCCAACACATTGTAGAAAGCACATCCTATAAGTTTAATGGTAAACTATTTCACGTCAATGAAAACATGGCATGTGACGTTAAAAACGTACTATACGTCATAACTTGTACCGGATGTCAAGAATATTATATTGGACAAAAGGGGGATAAACTACGCACACGTAGAGCTGTACATGCACAATATATACCTGACACCTCAACACGGCAAACTCCCCTTAGCAGACATTTAGATACATGCGGAAAAGCAAACTTAAAATTCTTAATGTTTACTTTCTTTAAAATGAGATCAGAAAGTACTTCGGCTAGGTTAACAAAGCAAAACTATTTTATCCAATGCTTCAAACCAATATTGAACGCAATACAGCGTATGTGAATAAGAAATTATAGTTAAATTTAAACAACGACGACGTCATGACGTCATTTTTCGGCAGAGTAACGTCCCCTCCTAATACTGACGTCGATTTTTCACTCTCCATAATATGGTATATTTCAATTTAATCAAGGTTTCAAAGAATTCTGACACAGAATAAGCTGACCAGCGATCTGCGCGATGTACATAGGTCGAAGTATAGAGTAGAGAAAAAAAGGTGTGACATCTACTAACGTCCTTCCAAAGCACTGGATCAAAATTAATTGATACAAATAATATGATTAAATATTTGTATATAGTAGAGAAAGAAACTTATTCATACAGTGCGAACCACCTTAAAGCTCTTGTGTATTTCTTTTTTAGAAAATTCAAGTTGTTAAAAATATACAAACATATTGGTCTCCTTAATATTTTGTAAGGACGTTGAGGGTTTTAAGTAGACCAACATATATTCGAGTTTAAGGGGACAGATAAAGTTTAAGGAGACCGATTCATATATACACTCAGAGGATCTTCTAACCGATCAGTCAGATTTAAAGGTGTTACTCTAAAAACTAGTTAACAAATAATCCAAAGCCGTGTTTACCAATGTCCCAATACACGCTCCGCACGTGCAAAATACTTAAATCGTCGAATTTGGAGGTGTGACGTAACGTAGAGAGAGACTCAAAATTCAATAATTCGATTCAATGCACATTCAACCTAGTATTTGAAACAAAATTGATTATGTCAGTGTGTCATTTCCTGTTTCGATAAATTTGAATTTAAAAAGTGATCGGTTAGAAGATTCTCTGAGTGTATACAACATAAAAGGGAAACATTCATTCTCAATTCAAATTAATATATTATCAATGGGTTTTCTCTCACATTATTCATATTAATGTATTAACTAATTTTTGACCCAACATGCCCACATTCAAACCTGACCTAGATATCAATGAGGCAAACATTCTGACCAAGTTTCATTAAGATCCATTGAGATTTGTAGCCTCTAGAGTGTTAACAAGGTTTTTCTAAGATTTGACCTAGTGACCTAGTTGTTGACTCAACATAATCCACTCTAAAACTTTTCCTAGATTTCATAAAAACACATATTGTCAACAAGTTTCATAAAGATCGAAAAACATTTGTAGCCGCTAGAGTGTTTACAAACCCATTTTGAACGGACGGGCAGACAATTCTAAAAGCTCACCTTGGCACTTCACAGAGGGTTTCATGAAGATCCCATGGAATTTGTAGCCGCTAGACAAACCAATTGACCACAGACATTAGCAAGTCTAATAGCTTACCTTGGTACTTTGTAATTTGTGCCAGGTGAGCTAAAAACGGCCATGATCACTCCATTAGATCACCAGATTGTTCAGACAGACCAGTTGGAGATTTCTTCTTTCCATCATTATTAAAACAGAATGGGAAATCAAATATAACAAAGCTCAACTCCTGCAATAACAGACTTCTAACACAAAACCGTAACATTGACCCCAGGGATCAAGGTCAAAGTCACCAAGCCATGATGCATTGTGGTCATTGAGGCGCATTATCTTATGAAGTTTCATGACCATAGGTGCAGTTTTCTCAGCACAGACTTTTACTTTAATGTTGACCCTAGAGTACAAGGTCAAAGGTCTAGGTCACCAAACCGCAATGCTTTATGGTCTACTTATTGAGGTGCATCAGCATATGAAGTTTCGTGACTGTAGTTGCAGTCGTTTTTTCTAAACATGCTTTAACGCACACATTAATGACCCAACATGCCCACATTCAAACCTGACCTAGATATCAATTAGACAAACATTCTGACCAAGTTTCATCAAGTTCCAAATAGATATATAGCCTCTAGAGTGTTAACAATGTTATTATATGATTTGACCTAGTAACCTAGTTTTCAACCCAACATAACCCACATTCAAACTGTGCCTAGAATTTTGACTAGGCAATTATTGTGATTAAGTTTCATGAATATTGGATATAATTTGTAGCTGCTACAGTGTTAACGAACCATTTGTGAATGGACAGACGGACAAACAGCAGACAGACGACGGTCATCCAGCAATCCTAAAAGCCCACATTGGCACTTCCTGCCATGTGAGCTAAAACAACACTCATCCGATTAGTGACACTAGTAGAGTAATCAACCTGACCCTGAAAGAACATGGGCTTATTTCAGTATTGCTTATGAACAAGCTCAATTAAACAGAGTCTGCAATTTTTAGTATTTGCTTTGTTTTCTGTGTTTTAAAAGGATCTCCCCTTATTCAGAGTGTTTACATAGACACCAACCGTACATGAAAAATGTACGGTATGTTTAAAAGGTTTTAACTGATCAAGACAGATTGTAAGGCCTATTTAATTATACCGTATCGTTATTATTGATAAATTCACAAGTCATCCACATCTTACTGTGTGTTTAACACCTATGCCTCACGGTGTTTATTGCGCGAATTACATAGGTTACTGAAGACTGAAACAAGATGAAACTTCGCTATAACGAAAGTATTTTAAAGCGTTTTGTGGATGAAGAGACTTGAAAATCATTTCCCCCTCAGCGAAAATTCCCTCTGTGCAAATTTGCACTTAACATCATATCTTGTATAGAATTAAGTTCGCTATAAGCCAAAATTTTCCTTATCAGAGTTTGGTTTAAATAAGTTTTACTGAACATGTAAGGAACAAGATGTTCTCATTCCAATATGATGACGTAATCACAGGGTTGCCATTTCTCCGGATTGCTCCTAAATCTTTCTTTCTAGTACATGGTAAATTAAGGCACATTCTGCTTAACTTTCAGCCTGCTTTTAGCAGCCATGTGTCAACAAAACTAGAAACAGGCGATTTAAAAAGGTACGTTTCGTAAAATCACACTTGAAAAAAGCAAATTTGGAAATCTTAGGAATGTTTTATGTCAACTTATGGCAGCCCTGTAATCATGTTAGATACAGTGGAACTTAGAGACTATATTTAATATGTTCGAGCCAAACATATTGGTATTTCAAAGTTAAAAGGTGGCTATGCGACATTTAAAGGTTGGCATACGGATTTTTAACAGAAACAGTTTAAACAGAAGCAGGTTTATGGCATTAATCTATAGGAATGCAGGTACTACTACTACTACTTCTACTACTATCGGATTGTTGATTAACGTGCCGGTTCGGGGACAATATCCACATCAGTGAGCCCCCTTCCAGGAAGCTGGCTTGCTGCACGCATGGCAGTTCTTACACATGATCTCCAGATGTCTCTCTCTCGAGGGTCGATTGCAGCGAGATATCAATCTCTGCAATCCATCTCGATTAACTGTTTCCAGGTCATTCTAGGCTCACGTGTGCCTTCAACATGTGTGTTGCAGGCTGCCTTCAATGCACCGCTGGATCTATGTACGTGGCCGTACTACCTCAGCATTCTTTCCATCCAGGCCAAGGTAAATTCTATTAAATGCAAGTGGACCAGACACATCGAAGTTTGACTGTAATAATTTTTGTTCTCAGTTTTCCTAAATTGATGTCAATTTCAAGTGTCCATTTAGGGTCAAGTTTGTGAAACTGCCAGATTATGCATGTTTTCTTTATTCTTAATTTGCTACACGGCATTTCGGCAGGGTTTACGGGCTTGTAAGACAGTTTCTGGCTGACCAAATCTGCGGATTTTTCCTGAATCTGCGGTTTTTTGACAACTTCTACGGATCTACGGAATGATTTTCAAATCTATGGAATTTTTGACAAATATTCAGCAAATTTATTTTTCATGAAAACCAAACACTCGGTTCTGTATTTCTTTGTATTGGCCACTGCAATTACGTAATCGCTGCTAATTCACTGCCGATAAACAAAGAAAATTATCTAATAGCGCACAACATTCATCCCACCCTATGTCGATTACACATGTTAAGTGGTGTCTGGTATCATGAAAATATAGATAGATTGATACTGTAATGGCGGGTTTAAATGATTATCGTGTGTGAAATAAAGTACAATATCCTCTAAAAATGAGTTTTAGTGTTATTTTTAACATACGAATAAGTAGTCAAGTTGAATTAAGTTAAACGTATTTAACCCATTACTTCATAACCTAATTCTTGTTCTGACAGCACGAGAGCACTTAAAACATGTTGAAAGTAAAGCAGAATACGGAATAAATTAAAGACGTAGCAAATGCATTTATGGGGTAATGGGTGAAGATTCATTATGCTTTGTTATTTTCATAAGCACGAGCTATGATTGAAAAAAAAGAAATCTGCGGATTTGTTTTGTCTCAAAGTTATGGTCATGCACCCTGCGGTTTGTGATTCCGTAATTCCTTTGCGTTTAGTAAATCTGGAATCCAAACCCGTCATACAAGCCTATACAACCAGGTGACCTTGCCTAAATTAATTCATACCCTGTAACTAATAATATCAATCTGAAATCGCATAGAAAATACAATAAATAATGTTGTATTTATACCTCTTTACGGCCTTTACACGTATTAGTTTGGTTTATGAACACAAAAACTCCAAACACTGCCAAAATGCAAATGTTTCATACAATATGTGACTCATGCCAGGTACCAAACTCGATGAGGGAACCAGCTACATGGTTACCCTTGTAAGCTTCGTGCCTGAAAGTTACAAGCATTCTGTGTTACTTTCAACATGCTTAAAACAGCCACCTGTCAACAAAACAGAAAACAGGTTAAGACTCTCTTGTTTTTAAAGCACTACTTTTATCCTTCCAATGCTTTAAGTAAGTTTTCAAGGCTAATTTCTAACCAAGTTTAGTACTTACATGTTGCCACAATATATTGCAATACGGTTCCTCTGTATTGCAATACTGTTTTCACGGTATTGTTTCACCACTAGACAGGTCGATTACTATATGCCTCGCCCTCTGCATCTATAGATTCGGGGACCATGAAACGGAATATCACAACATTCTGTGATCCAAAGCCTTGTATTAGTTCCAGTTGGTCGTGTAATCCAGATCACACAAGGTGTAGTCTCGAGTTTGATCTGGAACACAAAATAGATGGGTTCCTTGGAACACGTGTCACCTGCCAGCAAGCATTAGTAGAGCATTCTCTTTCCGTAAAGAAATTTAATTTCAAAATCTTAAGTAAAACAGAGTAAATCTGCAAGAAAAGAAAATGTTGAAAAGGGAAACAACTCTCACAATATTGATACAAAAGTTATGACCCTTGTGCAATACACTTCAATTTGTCAAGTTCTTCCCATAAATGAAGTTTCCCCAGTGACCTTAGAAGCTTCAGTAGAACAAGTTATGAGGCTTGACACAAAGACAGTGACGGTCAGACACTAACAGACAATGGAAAACTAATTTCTAAGTGTCACCTCTGCCTACAGCTGGTGACATAACAACCAATGAGAACCGATACAAGACTGCGGAGCACACACTGGTGATATTTCTTTTAATATAAATACCTAAACTGTTTGGGACTAGATATGTATGTTGTTCCACCAAATAATAAATTGATGCATACATGTAATAAAAAAAATAGTAATATACCAAGTTAAAGTATACTTTCAGTCCGAATGACCGCTCAGCCGACTGTACATATACTCCCCTGATCATCGAGCCATCTTGCCTATGAACACTGCTAACATATGGCGCAGTCAAATGCAGCCGCAGTACTGACTCAGACCCTTCACAGGTACCCATTTTAACCCCTAGGTGGAGAGGAGCAATTCGCGGTACATGTCTTGCTCAAGAACATTCCTGTAAATCATCGGGGTTTCAGAAAAATCCCCTAGTCAGACCGCTGGTCCGGCGGGGGATCGAACTCATGACCCCTGGTACCGTAGTCCAAGGTGTTAACCATTGGGCCACTGTAGGCCCCTATATGGTTAAACTTCTGCATACATTATGCAATCTTTGTATTTATGTATTGGAAGTCATGTGACCACCAATAATTACGCAATGCAATACGTCATTATTAATTTCGATGACGCAATTCTTTGTTCTCAATAGAATCGGTTATTTTGGTAGGTTGGATTGAGAGGTTTTGCAAATAACGGTCATATAAGCGTTTAAGAACTGTTTTAAGCTTTAATCTTTTGAGTAAAACATTAAAAGTAAAAGTGAATGTTGTGGGTTATTTACCCTTTTACCGGAAATAAACTGTTCAAATTCATCAACACTTTATAATAGACCGTAAATGAAAAAGGACATAACATTAACAAGAGCCCCATGGGGCATATTTCGCTCACCTGATAATAGCTGAAAAATTAAGATAATGATTTATGTCAAGGGCGGGGTCATTTTTTACCCGAGGGGCAATATTAAAATTGAACAATCTTGATAAAGGACCTGTATATGATGTTTTATGCCAAATATCTAAGACCAGGGTACTAGGGTTTAAGAAAATATTTTTTTTATAAGTTTCCATTGAAATAATCTATTTTTAGCTCCTGTGACCTACATATGCAACAGACTGAAACTATTTGAAAAAAAAGGTAAAGGACATCTATAAGTGTAACCATGCCGAATATCAAAGCTCTGGCCATATTGGTTTCAGAGGAGAAGACGTTTAAAAATTTCACTATATAACTCAATGTAAACTTTTGACCCCCCCCCCCACCCCCCCGGGACGGGGCCAATTTGACCCAATGCTATAGGGACGTAGGTATGCAACCGACCAAAACCATTTGAACGACATAGGTAAAGTACATCTAGAAGTGTCACCATGTCAAATATCAAAGCACTGGCCAAATTAGTTTCAGAGAAAAGGACATTTGAACATTTCACTATATAACTCTATGTAAAACTGTGAACCCCGGGGCGGGACCAATTTTTACCCCAGGGGCATAATGTAAACAACTTTACAGAGGGCCTGTAGATTATGCATTGTGCCAAATATCTAAGTTCTGGCTCTTGTAGTTTCAGACAAGAAACCTTTTTAAGATTTCCTTACTTTTTCACTTTGATTACAATGGCAACCAGAGTTCTACAATGTTTTTAATTTTTGGAACAAATTTAAAAGAGTTTGACCCAAAGAACATTCCTGTAAAGTTTAGTTGAAATCTGTCAAGCGGTATAGGAGGAGATGTTATTTGAATCAATTGTTTACGAAGACGAACGACGGACAACGCACGACGGACGACGCACGACGATGGACACAGGGCCATCCCAATAGCTCACCTTGAGCCTTTGACTCAGTTGAGCTAAAAACAATGATGTCAGAGTTATGGCCTTTGCACATGGTATTTGCTCTCATAAGGCTCTTTCCAAATATGCAATTTCATTTTACCCATTACCCCATAGCTTGTTTCTAGTTTTGAAAATAGGTGGCCACCTAAAGCTTGAAAGTAAAGCAGAATAAGTTACACCCTGCTTTATTTTCAAACTGCTTTAAGCTACCATCTACTAGATATAGAAACATATTTCTTATCTTACATTTTCATGACTGTATAAAGTGGAATTATATTCTTCAGTGGAGGAATAAATAAAAGGCCCAAAAAATATATTTATGGGGTAATGGGTTAACAAAAATCAGTATTTATAGGAGAATGGGTTGAATTAGATTATCTCCTTGACAAGAACAAATGACAAGACATACAGATAACTCTGATGAAACAAATATTTAACATATGTATAAATATGGCAGAATACATAATTACATAACTGTCAGTGGATCACTTCCAGATCCTGTTTCTCTAAGTATGAAGCAAACTGAACCATTTCTAAATTTTAGCAGACAACATGTTCAGCAGACACCACCAGTTTTGTTGCTGTACAGCAGCTGACCTGGTCAGTTATGCAATTCTGCCACTAGCAAAATGTAGCTGGGAACTTTACTCTTATAATGCTGAATTGATGTATGTTATACATATGAATTTTGTAAAGCAAATCATACTTTACATTTTCTAAATTAAAAAAAACTATGTAAATAAATGGCAAATAGTTTGGAGCCAGATTAGATGCAGAATTATGTAGTATTTGACCTGGATCCAAACTGTTTGCAACTATAGGTGATTTAGTATAAGGGTGGATCACATAAACATTTTAACCTGCTTGAACCTGCAGTAAAACCTTAATAAAGCAACAATGAAAAAATCCCTATTGTGAATCCCTATGGTGAAAATGGGCTTTGATGCGAACGATTTCCAGAGGGATCAACCAGAAGTTACTATAGACATAATATCAAACTTGTGACCTAATAGGTTTTGACAAGATGATTGTTTAAAGGTTTTCGCTTTTTGTAATAAATGTCAATAAGTAGTCCACTTTTTACTTTCATGTTAACGATTTCTGTAGAGAAGCATCCAAGGAACATCGTGAGCAAGTTAGTTTTTCTCTCAAACTCTCGGTTTCAGAGGAGATGTCGCTTGAAGTAAATTTGAACGGACGGACAGACGGACAGACGGACGGCGGACGATCACAACAGCTCACATTAAGGCTTCGGCTCAGGTGAGCTAAACTATGCGACAATAATCGCCCTTTCTTCAATTTTAGGTCAATAATGTTGAAACTTAATTATACCAAAAAGAATGTCGTGCAGATTTGCGGTGAAAGTGCAGACTTGAAAACTGATCTAGAGCTACTTTACAGGCAAACAAAATCCAAGTATTTTTTTCTCTTTATTGCCAAAAGTATCAACAGATCAGGCCTTTTTTCTGGTGTATCCACAGGTCCGGTAAACGGACACATTCTCAATAGGAAATGGTAAAAAATCATTCCCAATTTAAATAAAAAATCAAAATTAGAGTGCCTTTCTGCCTTTCGGTAATTCTATCCGGTTATGATTAAAGCGTACCGAGTCGAAGCGTACCATTTTTGGTCGAAGCGTACCACATATGATATAGGATAAGTAAATTGTTTTTCACACATTATATACCTGTAAATATCGTAATAAGTGTATTTTACATACGCCTTGATAGTTTTTACTCAGACACAACATTATCGTTAAAGATATACTGAGCAAAAATAGAAATTGTCCACCCTATTACAGGGAAATTTTCTTGAAATTTATAAGGTTGATGGTAGTAAAATCTATACAGAAAATGAAGTTTATTCATTTTTGAATCCATATCAGTTAACCTAATATTGCTGAGATAAAAACTTTTCGAGTGATGTAAACAAGAAGTTGGTAGGGGTCAAAATAAAAAATCTGAATAAATGTTAGTTTTTTAAAAAAGTTTCAGTTGATTACTGAATTCTCATAAAAAGTCCAAAGTTGTATTCAGTAAGATTAATATTGTGTACGGCCACCCTTTACACCAATATACGCACCATTTCTACGGCGTAACGTAACGTTTAATGAGAACGTCAGACATTCACTCGTGCTGTGAGGTCTGTGTCAAATATTGAATGCTTAATCTTAAATGTAATCAATTTGCGTAATCTACAATTTGAATAGCTAAGTGTGAATCGAGATTCGTCAGTAAAAATAACTTGGTACAAGTCAGTTTGCCTCCAATTCAAACGACGTCGTGACGACAGATACCTTACCACCACGGTGACGTGTCGTCCGAATTTGACTGAAATATGGGCGTCATGCTCTGATCGGTTTAGCGTTGAATTGTTTGTGATGACTTACACTGTTCCGGTGGCTTGAAAATGACGTAGACGTCAGTGCGTTAACGTGCCGCAGTGATCAGTTCTGACGGTGGTAAAACGGGATGACCAAGGCGAAAACGATTGTGAACAGTCCCAGCCTGGTGGTACCGGAACGCAAGCCTCTGTTTGGTCTTTCGGCAGCAGCAGAACTAGCGGGCGACGTCAATGGCCGCCATTGTCTGATTTCTATCAACTTCAGACGAGCGTGGCATGATGCAAGGATTGAATTCATATGGTGTTTTTCAATTTTTTTATTAGCATGTGTCGTGTGCATTGTACGGCGTTGGCGGAATTACTTTATTTAAACGTGTGTACCGTGCACGTGCAAAACGTGCAAATCATGATTCCGTTACGTTAACGGTTTTTATCCGTGTTATTTTGTGAAAACTTTACACATGTGTAACCTCAACTAACAAGTATCCCACAAGTGCATTCACTTGATGTATAACTTAAATAACGTCAGAGATATGTCCGTTCAAAACATGGGACGTTTCTGTTTTTGCTGAGTATTAATAATCAGGAAAAAAATTACCATTATGGTCATCAGTTTTAAAATATTAATATTAGTGTCAACAATTATGTCCATCCTGACCATACGCTGCCATACATGGCTTATGATCAGGATCCAAATTGCTTGAAAATAAATTGTGCACCCATGAACCACACTATCTTTGAAAATTCAGTTCTCAAAGTTTCGAAATGTTAATATTAATAATCTCAACAAGAGTGAGGATCCTGATCATTCGCCGCCATACTCAGGATCCAAACTACTTGAAAATAAATGTTGCACCCATGCGAAAGATAGCCTAACGAGGGCCACCATGGCCCTAATGGACCTCGAGCTACTGAGCACCCCCTCCCCCCATGTGGGGACTTTTGAACACAATACTTTTCTGAAACCCCATGGTCTTCCGAGTACATTCTGTTTTTCTGCACGTTGGGGCTTTACCCTGTCAGAGCAAATTGAAATTACCTCCCTTTTGTGAAAATTAAATTCTGATAGATAATGTTATGATGACTTGTTTTAGTCGCAAAATAGATGTTTTCACTGCTATCACCATTGTTTTTATGGAGACATAATTTCTATTCCAATAATCGATCGAAACGAGTGTTTTTCTTACTTTTTACTGAATTATCTCCCCACATTAATATATCAAATACCATAAAAGATAGTTATTTCATAATTTTATTACATTTTAAGCTTCTTTGAAACCTAGTATTTCTTTAAATGATGATAAAATATTCAACTGGGTATAGAGAGGATGTTTTCTAGCATACATTTATTATATTTTCGCGGAAAATATTGTCTTAAATTATGAAATAACAAAAATACCGGCAAATACTTAAATACAGTTAATAACTGTAAGAAATAAGATTCGGAGAATTACGTAGCAATCATGGATCATGGAAATGGATAATACACGGATACAGTGCTAAAAACTTTTTCTAGGGGCGCCCCACCGACATATACAGTGCTACAACCCTTTTGTAGAGGCGGTCCATCAACGGAAACAGTGCTAAAAAGGTTATTTAGAGGCGTTCATCAGCGGATTCACATGTAGTGCTAAAAAAGTTATCAATCAGGCGGGCCACCAATATATCCCGTGCTTTAAACGTTATCTAGAGGCGGTCAACCAACAGGTACAGTGCTAAAAGGTTATCTAGAGGATGTCAACCATCATATACAGTGCTTTAAACCTTATCTACATGTGGTCCACCAACAGATACAGTGGAAACAAGTTATCTAGAGGCGGTTAACCATCATATACAGTGCTCTAAACGTTATCTACAGGTGTCAACCAACGGATACAGTGCTGAACACCGGATACATTGCTAGAAACGTTACCAAGAGAAAGTCCACCAACAGATACAGTGCTAGAAACATTATCTACAGGCAGTCCACCAGCGGATACAGTGCATTAAACATTTTATAGAGGTATTCCACCAACGGATACAGTGCTACTAAAGTTATCTAGAGGTGGTCCACCAAGGGATACAGTGCTAATAAGGTTATCTAGAGACAGTCCACAACGGATACAGTGCAAAAAACGTTTTCTAGAGGCAGTCCACCAACGGATACATGGCTAGTAATGGTATCTAGAGGAGATCTACTAACCAATTTAGAGCTAGAAACGTTATCTAGAGGCGGTCCATCAACGGATACAGTGCTTAAAAATATCTAGAGGAGGTCAACCAACGGATACAGTGCTTTAGACATTTTATAGAGGCATTCCACCAACGGATACTGTGCTACTCAAGTTATCAAGAGGTGGTCCGCCAAGGGATACAGTGCTAAAAGGTTATCTAGAGGCATTCCACCAATGGATACAGTGCTAGAAACGTTTTCTAGAGGCAGTCCACCAACGGATACATTGCTAGAAACGATATCTAGAGGAGGTATAATAACCGATTTAGTGCTAGAAACGTTATCTAAAGGCGGTCTACCAACTGATACAGTGCTTAAAATTATCTAGAGAAGGTCCACCAGCGGACACAGTACTTTAAACGTTATATAAAGGCATTCCATTAACGGATACAGTGCTACTAAAGTTATCTAGAGGTGGTCCACCAACGGATACAGTGTTAAAAAGGTTATCTAGAGGCAGTCCACCAATGGATACAATGGTAGACACGTTTTCTAGAGGCAGTACACCAACGGATACATTACCAAAAATGTTATCAAGAGGAGGTCCACCAACAGACACAGTGCTACAAACGTTGTCTACAGGCGGTCTACCAATAGTTACAGTGCTGGAAACGATATATACTGGCGGTAAATGAACAGATACAGTACTAGAAACGTTATATACAGGCGGTCCACCAGCGGATACAGTGCTAGAAATGTTATAGACAGGGGTTCCACCAAGGGATATAGTGCTAGAAATGTTATCTAGAGGAGATACACCAATGGATACAGTGCTAAAAACGTTATCTACAGAAGGTCCACCAACAGAGAAATGTTATCTACAGCAGGTCAACCAACGAATACAGTGCTAGAAACGTTATCTTGAGGACGTGTACATATCGATAGAGTGTCAAAAACCTTTTATAGAGGCCGTCCATCAACGGATACAGTGCTAAAAATATGTTTTAGAGGCGGTCTACCAACGGTTATAGTGCTTAAAACGTTATCTACAGGCGGTTCATCAATAGAAGCAGTGCTTTAAACGGTATCTAAAGTCGGTCAACTAACGGAAACAGTGCTAGAAACGTTATTTTCAGGCGGTCTACCAACGTATACAGTGCTTAAAACGTTATCTACTGGCCATTCATCAACGCAAACAGTGCTTTAAACGGTATCTAAAGTCGTTCAACGAACGGAAACAGTGCTAGGAACGTCATTTTCAGGCGGTCCATAAACGGAAACAGTGGTATGTACAATGTTATCTAAAGGCAGTCCACCAGCGGATATAGTGCTAAAACCTTTTGTAGAGGCAGTCCACCAACATATACAGTTTTTAAACGTTATCTAGAGTCGATCCACCAACGGATACAGTGCTAGAAATGGTATATACTGGCGGTACACCAACTAATACAGTGCTAGGAACGTTATCTACAGGCGGTCCACCAATGGATATAGTGCTTGAAACCTTTTCTAGAGGTTGCGCTCTAACGGATACAGTGCTAGAAACATTATCTAGAGGACGTCTACTAATGGATATAGTGCTAGAAACCTTTTCTAGAGGTTGCCCACCAACGGATATAGTGCTAGAAACGTTATCTATAGGAGGTCCAATAACGGATACAGTTCTAGAAACATTATCTATAGGACGTCCATCAATGGATACAGTGCTAGAAACCTTTTCTAGAGGTTGCCCATCAACGGATATAGGGCTAGAAACGTTATCTATAGGAGGTCCAATAACGAATACAGTTCTAGAAACATTATCTAGAGGACGTCCACCAATGGATACAGTGCTAGAAACCTTTTCTAGAGGTTGCGCACTAACGGATACAGTGCTAGAAACATTATCTAGAGGACGTCCACCAATGGATATAGTGCTAGAAACCTTTTCTAGAGGTTGCCCACCAACGGATATAGTGCTAGAAACGTTATCTATAGGAGGTCCAATAACGGATACAGTTCTAGAAACATTATCTAGAGGACGTCCATCAATGGAAATAGTGCTAGAAACCTTTTCTAGAGGTTGCCCATCGACGGATATAGTGCTAGAAACGTTATCTATAGGAGGTCCATTAACGAATACAGTTCTAGAAACATTATCTAGAGGACGTCCATCAATGGATATAGTGCTAGAAACATTTTCTAGAGGCAAACCACCAACGGATACAGTGCTAGAAAATGTTTAAAGGCGGTCCATCAACGGATTCAGTGCTAAAATGTTATCTACAGGCTGTCAACCAACGGATACAGTGCTAGAAAGGTTATCTAGAAGCTCCCCCCCCAACTGTTATTGTGCTAAAAGGTTATCTGAAGGCCGTCCACCAACTACTACAGTGCTAAAATGTTGTCTAAAGGCGGTCCACCAACGGATACATCAACACCTCTATACATGTATAAAAACTGACATTTCAAAGTACATCTATATTGATTGTAAGGATATAAGGAATATAATATGTGAAATGTTTGTATGTATCTATCACATGTACCGATTATTATGTATTGTGAAATCATATTTGTATTGATGAGAAACTGTGTATAGTTTAAGTCAATAAAATTATCTATCTAACACTGTATCCATCGGTGGACCTCCTCTAATTTTCGTTCTTCTTGTTTTGTTTGAAATGGAGGCAATTATCTTACTCCCATCAATTTTTTAGTCCCCCTATGGGCGGAGGGTTCACATTATTGGCCAGCAGCCTATACGTCGCTCACCTGGTTCACAATGTAAAATCAATCTATAGTGACCTAGATTATGACTGGCCATGACCCACAATCAACCTTTACAGTGTTAACAAGATTTTTTTCTATAATTTGACGTAGTGACCTACTCCTAGGTTTTGACCAGACACAATCTACAATTGATTTTGACCTAGGTTTGATGTAGGCAAACGTTCTGAAAATATTTCATTCAGATCTAACGAGATTTGTAGCCTCTAGAGGGTTAGCACTGGTTTTTTTTTTATTTTGCCTAGTGACCTAGTTTTTGACTCGACATGACCCATATTAGAACTTGACCTAGATATTAATTGGGCAAACATTCTAAGTTGCATTAAAATCCAATTAGTTTTGTAGCCTCTAGAGTGTAAACAATAATTTTCTAAGAATTGTCCTAGTGACCTAGTTTTTGACCTGACATAACCCACATTCAAACTTGACCTAGATAGCAATAAGGCAAACATTTCCTCAAGTTTCATATATATAAATTGATATTTGTAGCCTAAAGAGTGTAAACAATGTTTTTCTAAGAATTGTCCTGGTAACCTAATTTTTGACCTGACATAACCCACATTCAAACTTGACCTAGATAGCAATTAGGCAAACATTTCCTCAAGTTTCATCAAATATAAATTGATATTTGTAGCCTCTAGAGTGTTAACAAGGTTTTTCCAACATTTGACCTACTGGCCTAGTTTTTGATCTGACATAACCCACATTCGAACTTGACCTATATATAAATGAGGTAAACATTTTAATCAGGTTTCATAAAGATTCATTGAGTTTTGTATCCTGTACAGTGTTTTAAATGTTTTTTTCTATGATTTGACCTAGTGACCTAGTTTTTGATCTGACATGACCCTTATTCGAACTTGACCTATATATTAATGAGTCAAACATTCTAAGTTTCATTTAGATCCATTGAGATTTGTAGCCTCTAGGTTTTTTTCTATGATTTAACCTAGTGACCAAGTTTTTGACTGGACATGACCCACATTCAAACTTGGCCTAGATTTTATTCCGAAAAACATCGTCATAAAATATCATGAAGATCGGATTAAATTTGTAGGCGCTACAGTGTTAACAAACAATTGTGGACGGCGGTCGGACGGACAGACGTCCTTCCATTTTGGCACTTGTTGGCTTTTTCTTTTGTTTAAAAATACCCAATAGCAACAAAAAATGACCCAACATAACAATATGGCAATCACGGAATGCATTGAATCTATTGTTATCCCTACCGAAACAAAGGACCTTTCGTGCGAGCCGACGGACGGATAGACGACGGACGACATACGAGCAAGGTGAGCCAAAAAGTAATCTAAATATATAAAATTCATAATGCAGTAACTGTAAGGCAAATATCGTCTCTTCTAAAACTTAGTGGCAATCATTGTGGATCCTAAGCAGACGCCGCTTTACACGGCTTCTGATTAGGATCTAAAATGCTTGAAAGTAAATCTTTCATCATCGAAAAGGAAGTGCTTACATGAATTTTGATTTGGATCCAAACTACTTTAAAACGAAAGTATTCCGTTCTAAATACAAGCTAATAAAATAAATGCCAATCAATGAAAACCAGTGTAGCGGCTGATCAGACGCCGCTTTATGCGCTTCTGGTAAGGATCCACAATGCTTGGACAGATTTTTGCATCCGTAAAAAAGTGGTTGTTCCCAAGCTTTTGATCAGGATCCATAGTGGATAAAAAAAGGTATGAGTCGTCTGTTTCTATTTGAAATATCAAGTTTGGGACTTACAGTGATTACAGTTGAGAGGTAAATGTATAACAGGGCATTCTAACACGACTCGAAACCTACGGCATATAGACAGAGAATACCGAGAAACGTATATTACGTCGCGATAATGAACTGCACGCGCGGTGTTTCTATTCGCTGTGCCATTTGCCCTATACGCGTAATACATAAATATAGTTTTTATAATAAAAGTCGTGTTAGAATTAAATCTGTTATTCCTTAATTCTAACATGACTCGAAACCTACGGCATAAAGACAAAGAATACCGAGAAACTTATATTACGCCGCGATAATGAACTGCACGCGTGGAGTTTCCATCCGCTGTTACATTTGCCCAATACGCGTAATACATCTTTAGTATTCTTATAACAAAAGTTACAGTTAGTCGTTGATATGTGGGTAATTAGATCACTCGGCCTAAAGGCCTCGTAATCAAATGACTCCACATTTAAACTCCTAACTGTGATCTAATGCACGGTAATGAACACCTACGAATTTGTTATTTCTTAAATCTGTAAGGTACGTAGATCTTATGTAAAATAATATGGGCAGTATGCATTTATATATGATCAGCATCCAAACAATTTCTAGCTGTTTAGTAACATGTTTACATAGGTAAATCGTATATTTACAGTGTTTATAGGTGTGAAAAAAATGTGGATATAATTTATTTTCCCGGTCCCCACGCTCTTCCTTACCAACATGTTGTCATGCAAGAGTAAACGCGTCACTATTTTGCATTTCATTTCGAAGCGACCATAGGGGGTTCGGGGGTGCTAGCCCCTGATTATTCTGTTGCAAAAGGTACGCAGAATTCGATTTTGAGGTCCAAATCCCGTTATTTTCCAAGATAGCCTATTTGGGTGCTGGTTAATTCGCCTAGAGACGAACTCGCCTACAATTAGATATATAGTAACCTAAATGGTGAATTCGCCTAGAAAACATTTATATAGTGATTGTATTTCACACCTTGTAGTACAGGTATATATACCGTTAACAAGTAGATAAAATAAAAATATTTGTAGAGGATCAACATATCTTGTTGTTTTCTTATCCAGATTTTTTCTAACAAAACGAAAGATCAGTGTAGCCCCTAATCACTACACTTAGATTTGACATCCTGTTTGAAAGGGGGTGATGCCAACGTATTTATCATATTGAAAGTAAAAATGCCGCTTGCACCTACATAAAAAGTATTCGATATTATTGCACCTCGCTTTGAGTTACATATGATGATCAGGGGCTACACTTATCATCCAATCTTAGTAAACACTACCCTGAAAACAAGTTTTGTTTTGTTATCGATACCTTAAAATAGGTGCGAAATTCAAGCACCATATAATTGCTTTCGAGGCGAATTCACCATTTTGGTTACTATATATCTAATTGTAGTCGAGTTCGTCTCTAGGCGAATTCACCATAAACCGCCTATTTTCCACGGGGTTCTATACGAGGGGTGTTCCAAAAATAATGTCACTTGCATCGGTGCTCATATAGTGGAAGTGCTTTTGTTCATTTTAATTTGTTCTTCCCTTCAGAATATTCTCCGCCAGCCAGAACACACCTTTTTAGCCGGTCAATCCATTTTTGGAAGCATTTTTCAAACTCTTCAATGGGGACACCCATCAGACACTGATAAACAGCAGATCCAAGGGCATTTCTCGAATTGTATCTCCTTCCAGATAAATGCTATTTAAGTTTTGGAAAGTAAACTAGTCGCAGGGGCCAAACCTGGCGAATACGGGGGTTGCGGAAGAACGGTAACCTTCTCTGACTCTAAAAGGTCAGTCACAATACGTGCCTTGTGAGCGGGTGCATTATTATGCAAAAGTCGGACATACTTAAGTTCTGTTTTGGGGCGGCGACTTTTGTTGTAGTTCTTCAATTTTCTCAGAACAACGTTTTTGTAGTACTTGCCTGTGACCGTTCTGCCTTTTGAATATAGCGGGAACCTAATTAGTGAAAAAAATAGCATACAAAACCTTCTTTACCGTTCGTATTCGTTTGGCAATACTTGGGCATCTGACATTTTTAGTGGCTCATATTCGGTTGGAAACCTTTCGCTTTGGTTCAAAATAATACACCCAGGTCTCAACACCAGTGACTATATTATCAAAAGCCTTTTTACTATTTTCTGGGTGCACTTTGAGAAGTTATTTTGCCATTGTTACACGCGTCTTCTTTTGCTCATCCGTTAACAAATGGGGTATCCATCTTGCATGTATCTTTCTAACTTTTAGGTGTTTCTTCAAAATTGCATGAACTCGAGCCAATTTTCTTACGGTGAATCGAGCATCAGTTTTGAGGATATTTCGGAAATTTAGCTACCAACCTACAAACAGTCCTGTGAGACATTTGGCCCTCCCCATAAATGTCACACACCTCGCGGTGAATATCTACAGCTTTTATGCCGTGTAATGACCTACCTTTTATATAGGCCCTAATTTCAAGAACATTTTCAGCTCGTTTTCCTGTCATTTATTGTATAGTCTAACGAATAGGCTATGAAACGATGTACACTGTACCGCGGCCAGTGAACGTGTGGACGAGATATTTACCTGTGATCACTCAATCGACACGAGGTGGTTTTGTGCATAAATTGCACGATTTCCGCGAAATAAAGCACATATGACATTATTTATGGAACCCCCCTCGTATAAACAGTAAAATGTCAATATTTCCAGGACTTTTTGGGAACCGGCAAAGTAAAGGCGTTCCAAAAATGTTTTACGGGAAAATCTTTAAGGAAAGTAGAACAAACGTAAAATTTTGGCGAGTGTCATATAATTATGATCAGGATTGAAACTACTTCATAACATGTTTTTACACTGATTAAAGGCGTTAAAATAGATAAAAAATATAGTATGCGCCGGATGTGACTGGCTGCATTTTTCACAACTCTGACTGTTATAAATATTCAAAGTGGTATAACTGTATATAAACTTCTGAAACTTGACAGTGTTGTAAATGAATATATTTTTAAAAGAATGGTGTGATTAAAATGTGATGTTATAGTGAGGTTTAAAAGATATTGTGGATTCAATCAATCACATTTGTTGAATATCAAGTGCTACACTGGACTTATTGGATATTTAATTCAACATGTATTTGGCCCAAGGCAAAACTGACGGTGAACAAGGCCTACCAAAACAGATGTTATCCTATACCAGGTTGTACATTCTAAGCATTTGAGTAAGCAGTATTGGTGCTAGACAATAGACATACAAGTTACTGAGTAAAATCTAGTCAACCTTGTTACGGACGGAAGGACGGACGGGACTAGGGGTGTCACAATAAGGTAATATATTGTTATATTGAAATACGCCTCTTTGCAATACAGGTTTTGCGTATTGCAATATTCTTTATATCATTGAGCATATATGATAGTCAGAGAGGATGCCTTGGTTTTTTTTATGTAATGATGTGACAATTATAACATTCACAGTAAATGTGACAGTCTATGTTAATTTGGACTCTCTTGTATTTAAAGCACTACTTTTATCCTTCCAATGCTTTAAGTAAGTTTTCAAGGCTAATTCCTAACCAAGTTTAGTACTTACATGTTGCCACAATATATTGCAATACGGTTCCTCTGTATTGCAATACTGTTTTCACGGTATTGTTTCACCACTAGACAGGTCGATTACTATATGCCTCGCCCTCTGCATCTATAGATTCGGGGACCATGAAACGGAATATCACAACATTCTGTGATCCAAAGCCTTGTATTAGTTCCAGTTGGTCGTGTAATCCAGATCACACAAGGTGTAGTCTCGAGTTTGATCTGGAACACAAAATAGATGGGTTCCTTGGAACACGTGTCACCTGCCAGCAAGTATTAGTAGAACATTCTCTTTCCGTAAAGAAATTTAATTTCAAAATCTTAAGTAAAACAGAGTAAATCTGCAAGAAAAGAAAATGTTGAAAAGGGAAACAACTCTCACAATATTGATACAAAAGTTATGACCCTTGTGCAATACACTTCAATTTGTCAAGTTCTTCCCATAAATGAAGTTTCCCCAGTGACCTTAGAATCTTCAGTAGAACAAGTTATGAGGCGTGACACAAAGACAGTGACGGTCAGACACTAACAGACAATGGAAAACTAATTTCTAAGTGTCACCTCTGCCTACAGCTGGTGACATAACAACCAATGAGAACCGATACAAGACTGCGGAGCACACACTGGTGATATTTCTTTTAATATAAATACCTAAACTGTTTGGGACTAGATATGTATGTTGTTCCACCAAATAATAAATTGATGCATACATGTAATAAAAAAAATAGTAATATACCAAGTTAAAGTATACTTTCAGTCCGAATGACCGCTCAGCCGACTGTACATATACTCCCCTGATCATCGAGCCATCTTGCCTATGAGCACTGCTAACATATGGCGCAGTCAAATGCAGCCGCAGTACTGACTCAGACCCTTCACAGGTACCCATTTTAACCCCTAGGTGGAGAGGAGCAATTCGCGGTACATGTCTTGCTCAAGAACATTCCTGTAAATCATCGGGGATTCAGAAAAATCCCCTAGTCAGACCGCTGGTCCGGCGGGGGATCGAACTCATGACCCCTGGTACCGTAGTCCAAGGTGTTAACCATTGGGCCACTGTAGGCCCCTATATGGTTAAACTTCTGCATACATTATCCAATCTTTGTATTTATGTATTGGAAGTCATGTGACCACCAATAATTACGCAATGCAATACGTCATTATTAATTTCGATAACGCAATTCTTTGTTCTCAATAGAATCGGTTATTTTGGTAGGTTGGATTGAGAGGTTTTGCAAATAACGGTCATATAAGCGTTTAAGAACTGTTTTAAGCTTTAATCTTTTGAGTAAAACATTAAAAGTAAAAGTGAATGTTGTGGGTTATTTACCCTTTTACCGGAAATAAACTGTTCAAATTCATCAACACTTTATAATAGACCGTAAATGAAAAAGGACATAACATTAACAAGAGCCCCATGGGGCATATTTCGCTCACCTGATAATAGCTGAAAAATTAAGATAATGATTTATGTCAAGGGCGGGGTCATTTTTTACCCGAGGGGCAATATTAAAATTGAACAATCTTGATAAAGGACCTGTATATGATGTTTTATGCCAAATATCTAAGACCAGGGTACTAGGGTTTAAGAAAATATTTTTTTTATAAGTTTCCATTGAAATAATCTATTTTTAGCTCCTGTGACCTACATATGCAACAGACTGAAACTATTTGAAAAAAAAGGTAAAGGACATCTATAAGTGTAACCATGCCGAATATCAAAGCTCTGGCCATATTGGTTTCAGAGGAGAAGACGTTTAAAAATTTCACTATATAACTCAATGTAAACTTTTGACCCCCCCCCCCCCGGACGGGGCCAATTTGACCCAATGCTATAGGAACGTAGGTATGCAACCGACCAAAACCATTTGAACGACATAGGTAAAGTACATCTAGAAGTGTCACCATGTCAACTATCAAAGCACTGGCCAAATTAGTTTCAGAGAAAAGGACATTTGAACATTTCACTATATAACTCTATGTAAAACTGTGAACCCCGGGGCGGGACCAATTTTTACCCCAGGGGCATAATGTAAACAACTTTACAGAGGGCCTGTAGATTATGCATTGTGCCAAATATCTAAGTTCTGGCTCTTGTAATTTCAGACAAGAAACCTTTTTAAGATTTCCTTACTTTTTCACTTTTATTACAATGGCAACCAGAGTTCTACGATGTTTTTAATTTTTGGAACAAATTTAAAAGAGTTTGACCCAAAGAACATTCCTGTAAAGTTTAGTTGAAATCTGTCAAGCGGTATAGGAGGGGATGTTATTTGAATCAATTGTTTACGAAGACGAACGACGGACAACGCACGACGGACGACGCACGACGATGGACACAGGGCCATCCCAATAGCTCACCTTGAGCCTTTGACTCAGGTGAGCTAAAAAACAATGATGTCAGAGTTATGGCCTTTGCACATGGTATTTGCTCTCATAAGGCTCTTTCCAAATATGCAATTTCATTTTACCCATTACCCCATAGCTTGTTTCTAGTTTTGAAAATAGGTGGCCACCTAAAGCTTGAAAGTAAAGCAGAATAAGTTATACCCTGCTTTATTTTCAAACTGCTTCAAGCTACCATCTACTAGATATAGAAACATATTTCTTATCTTACATTTTCATGACTGTATAAAGTGGAATTATATTCTTCAGTGGAGGAATAAATAAAAGGCCCAAAAAATATATTTATAGGGTAATGGGTTAACAAAAATCAGTATTTATAGGAGAATGGGTTGAATTAGATTATCTCCTTGATAAGAAAAAATGACAAGACATACAGATAACTCTGATGAAACAAATATTTAACATATGTATAAATATGGCAGAATACATAATTACATAACTGTCAGTGGATCACTTCCAGATCCTGTTTCTCTAAGTATGAAGCAAACTGAACCATTTCTAAATTTTAGCAGACAACATGTTCAGCAGACACCACCAGTTTTGTTGCTGTACAGCAGCTGACCTGGTCAGTTATGCAATTCTGCCATTAGCAAAATGTAGCTGGAACTTTACTCTTATAATGCTGAATTGATGTATGTTATACATATTGTATATGAATTTTGTAAAGCAAATCATACTTTACATTTTCTAAATTAAAAAAAAACTATGTAAATAAATGGCAAATAGTTTGGAGCCAGATTAGATGCAGAATTATGTAGTATTTGACCTGGATCCAAACTGTTTGCAACTATAGGTGATTTAGTATAAGGGTGGATCACATAAACAGTTTAACCTGCTTGAACCTGCAGTAAAACCTTAATAAAGCAACAATGAAAAAATCCCTATTGTGAATCCCTATGGTGAAAATGGGCTTTGATGTGAACGATTTCCAGAGGGATCAACCAGAAGTTACTATAGACACAATATCAAACTTGTGACCTAATAGGTTTTGACAAGAAGATTGTTTAAAGGTTTTCGCTTTTTGTTATAAATGTCAATAAGTAGTCCACTTTTTACTTTCATGTTAACGATTTCTGTAGAGAAGCATCAAAGGAACATCGTGAGCAAGTTAGTTTTTCTCTAAAACTCTCGGTTTCAGAGGAGATGTCGCTTGAAGTAAATTTGAACGGACGGACAGACGGACAGACGGACGGCGGACGATCACAACAGCTCACATTAAGGCTTCGGCTCAGGTGAGCTAAAATATGCGACAATAATCGCCCTTTCTTCAATTTTAGGTCAATAATGTTGAAACTTAATTATACCAAAAAGAATGTCGTGCAGATTTGCGGTGAAAGTGCAGACTTGAAAACTGATCTAGAGCTACTTTACAGGCAAACAAAATCCAAGTATTTTTTTCTCTTTATTGCCAAAAGTATCAACAGATCAGGCCTTTTTTCTGGTGTATCCACAGGTCCGGTAAATGGACACATTCTCAATAGGAAATGGTAAAAAATCATTCCCAATTTAAATAAAAAATCAAAATTAGAGTGCCTTTCTGCCTTTCGGTAATTGTATCCGGTTATGATTAAAGCGTACCGAGTCAAAGCGTACCATTTTTGGTCGAAGCGTACCACATATGATATAGGATAAGTAGATTGTTTTTCACACATTATATACCTGTAAATATCGTAATAGGTGTATTTTACATACGCCTTGATAGTTTTTACTCAGACACAACATTATCGTTAAAGATATACTGAGCAAAAATATTACAGGGACATTTTCTTGAAATTTATAAGGTTGATGGTAGTAAAACCTATACAGAAAATGAAGTTTATTCATTTTTGAATCCATATCAGTTAACCTAATATTGCTGAGATAAAAACTTTTCGAGTGATGTAAACAAGAAGTTGGTAGGGATCAAAATAAAAAATCTGAATAAATGTTAGTTTTTTAAAAAAGTTTCAGTTGATTACTGAATTCTCATAAAAAGTCCAAAGTTGTATTCAGTAAGATTAATATTGTGTACGGCCACCCTTTACACCAATATACGCACCATTTCTACGGCGTAACGTAACGTTTAATGAGAACGTCAGACATTAACTCGTGCTGTGAGGTCTGTGTCAAATATTGAATGCTAAATCTTAAATGTAATCAATTTGCGTAATCTACAATTTGAATAGCTAAGTGTGAATCGAGATTCGTCAGTAAAAATAACTTGGTACAAGTCAGTTTGCCTCCAATTCAAACGACGTCGTGACGACAGATACCTTACCACCACGGTGACGTGTCGTCCGAATTTGACTGAAATATGGGCGTCATGCTCTGATCGGTTTAGCGTTGAATTGTTTGTGATGACTTACACTGTTCCGGTGGCTGGAAAATGACGTAGACGTCAGTGCGTTAACGTGCCGCAGTGATCAGTTCTGACGGTGGTAAAACGGGATGACCAAGGCGAAAACGATTGTGAACAGTCCCAGCCTGGTGGTACCGGAACGCAAGCCTCTGTTTGGTCTTTCGGCAGCAGCAGAACTAGCGGGCGACGTCAATGGCCGCCATTGTCTGATTTCTATCAACTTCAGACGAGCGTGGCATGATGCAAGGATTGAATTCATATGGTGTTTTTCAATTTTTTTATTAGCATGTGTCGTGTGCATTGTACGGCGTTGGCGGAATTACTTTATTTAAACGTGTGTACCGTGCACGTGCAAAACGTGCAAATCATGATTCCGTTACGTTAACGGTTTTATCCGTGTTATTTTGTGAAAACTTTACACATGTGTAACCTCAACTAACAAGTATCCCACAAGTGCATTCACTTGATGTATAACTTAAATAACGTCAGAGATATGTCCGTTCAAAACATGGGACGTTTCTGTTTTTGCTGAGTATTAATAATCAGGAAAAAAATTACCATTATGGTCATCAGTTTTAAAATATTAATATTAGTGTCAACAATTATGTCCATCCTGACCATACGCTGCCATACATGGCTTATGATCAGGATCCAAATTGCTTGAAAATAAATTGTGCACCCATGTACCACACTATCTTTGAAAATTCAGTTCTCAAAGTTTCGAAATGTTAATATTAATAATCTCAACAAGAGTGAGGATCCTGATCATTCGCCGCCATACTCAGGATCCAAACTACTTTGAAAATAAATGTTGCACCCATGCGAAAAATAGCCTAACGAGGGCCACCATGGCCCTAAGTGACCTCGAGCTACTGAGCACCCCCTCCCCCCATGTGGGGACTTTTGAACACAATACTTTTCTGAAACCCCATGGTCTTCCGAGTACATTCTGTATTTCTGCACGTTGGGGCTTTACCCTGTCAGAGCAAATTGAAATTACCTCCCTTTTGTGAAAATTAAATTCTGATAGATAATGTTATGATGACTTGTTTTAGTCGCAAAATAGATGTTTTCACTGCTATCACCATTGTTTTTATGGAGACATAATTTCTATTCCAATAATCGATCGAAACGAGTGTTTTTCTTACTTTTTACTGAATTATCTCCCCACATTAATATATCAAATACCATAAAAGATAGTTATTTCATAGTTTTATTACATTTAAAGCTTCTTTGAAACCTAGTATTTCTTTAAATGATGATAAAATATTCAACTGGGTATAGAGAGGATGTTTTCTAGCATACATTTATTATATTTTCGCGGAAAATATTGTCTTAAATTATGAAATAACAAAAATACCGGCAAATACTTAAATACAATTAATAACTGTAAGAAATAAGATTCGGAGAATTACGTAGCAATCATGGATCATGGAAATGGATAATACACGGATACAGTGCTAAAAACTTTTTCTAGGGGCGCCCCACCGACATATACAGTGCTACAACCCTTTTGTAGAGGCGGTCCATCAACGGAAACAGTGCTATAATAGTTATCTAGAGGCAGTCCACCAACGAATACAGTGCTGGAAGCAGCATATACTGGCGGTACATCAACGGATACAGTACGACAAACGTTATCTAGAGGAGGGAAACTTTCGGATACAGTGCTAATTCCCGTTTCTAGACTCGGGCCACCAACTAGAACAGTGCTACTAACCTTTTGTAGAGGTGGTCCACAGATAGATACAGTGCTATATAGGTTATATAGAGGCGGTCCACCAACGAATATAGTACTAGAAACACTATATAGATGTGGTCCATTAATGGAACACTGCTAGAAAAAGTATCAACAGACTGTTCACCAACGGATACGTTGCTATAAAACAGTATATTGAGGTGGTCCATCAACGGATACAGTGCTAAAAACCCTTTCTAGAGGCGTTCCACTAACATAATTATACAGGGCTAAACCGTTATCTAAAGGCGGTCCACCTATGGATACAGTGCTAAAAAGGTTATTTAGAGGCGTTCATCAGCGGATTCACATGTAGTTCTAAAAAAATTATCAATCAGGCGGGCCACCAATATATCCCGTGCTTTAAACGTTATCTAGAGGCGGTCAACCAACAGGTACAGTGCTAAAAGGTTATCTAGAGGATGTCAACCATCATATACAGTGCTTTAAACCTTATCTACATGTGGTCCACCAACAGATACAGTGGAAACAAGTTATCTAGAGGCGGTTAACCATCATATACAGTGTTCTAAACGTTATCTACAGGTGTCAACCAACGGATACAGTGCTGAACACCGGATACATTGCTAGAAACGTTATCAAGAGAAGGTCCACCAACAGATACAGTGCTAGAAACATTATCTACAGGCAGTCCGCCAGCGGATACAGTGCATTAAACATTTTATAGAGGTATTCCACCAACGGATACAGTGCTACTAAATTTATCTAGAGGTGGTCCACCAAGGGATACAGTGCTAATAAGGTTATCTAGAGACAGTCCACCAACGGATACAGTGCAAAAAACGTTTTCTAGAGGCAGTCCACCAACGGATACATGGCTAGTAATGGTATCTAGAGGAGATCTACTAACCAATTTAGAGCTAGAAACGTTATCTAGAGGCGGTCCATCAACGGATACAGTGCTTAAAAAATATCTAGAGGAGGTCAACCAACGGATACAGTGCTTTAGACATTTTATAGAGGCATTCCACCAACGGATACTGTGCTACTCAAGTTATCAAGAGGTGGTCCGCCAAGGGATACAGTGCTAAAAGGTTATCTAGAGGCATTCCACCAATGGATACAGTGCTAGAAACGTTTTCTAGAGGCAGTCCGCCAACGGATACATTGCTAGAAACGATATCTAGAGGAGGTATAATAACCGATTTAGTGCTAGAAACGTTATCTAAAGGCGGTCTACCAACGGATACAGTGCTTAAAACTATCTAGAGAAGGTCCACCAGCGGACACAGTGCTTTAAACGTTATATAAAGGCATTCCATTAACGGATACAGTGCTACTAAAGTTATCTAGAGGTGGTCCACCAACGGATACAGTGTTAAAAAGGTTATCTAGAGGCTGTCCACCAATGGATACAATGGTAGACACGTTTTCTAGAGGCAGTACACCAACGGATACATTACCAAAAATGTTATCAAGAGGAGGTCCACCAACAGACACAGTGCTACAAACGTTGTCTACAGGCGGTCTACCGATGGTTACAGTGCTGGAAACGATATATACTGGCGGTAAATGAACAGATACAGTACTAGAAACGTTATATACAGGCGGTCCACCAGCGGATACAGTGCTAGAAATGTTATAGACAGGGGTTCCACCAAGGGATACAGTGCTAGAAATGTTATCTAGAGGAGATACACCAATGGATACAGTGCTAAAAACGTTATCTACAGAAGGTCCACCAACAGAGAAATGTTATCTACAGCAGGTCAACCAACGAATACAGTGCTAGAAACGTTATCTAGAGGACGTGTACATATCGATAGAGTGTCAAAAACCTTTTATAGAGGCCGTCCATCAACGGATACAGTGCTAAAAATATGTTTTAGAGGCGGTCTACCAACGGTTATAGTGCTTAAAACGTTATCTACAGGCGGTTCATCAATAGAAGCAGTGCTTTAAACGGTATCTAAAGTCGGTCAACTAACGGAAACAGTGCTAGAAACGTTATTTTCAGGCGGTCTACCAACGTATACAGTGCTTAAAACGTTATCTACTGGCCATTCATCAACGCAAACAGTGCTTTAAACGGTATCTAAAGTCGTTCAACGAACGGAAACAGTGCTAGAAACGTTATTTTCAGGCGGTCCATAAACGGAAACAGTGGTATGTACAATGTTATCTAAAGGCAGTCCACCAGCGGATATAGTGCTAAAACCTTTTGTAGAGGCAGTCCACCAACATATACAGTTTTTAAACGTTATCTAGAGTCGATCCACCAACGGATACAGTGATAGAAATGGTATATACTGGCGGTACACCAACTAATACAGTGCTAGGAACGTTATCTACAGGCGGTCCACCAATGGATATAGTGCTTGAAACCTTTTCTAGAGGTTGCGCTCTAACGGATACAGTGCTAGAAACATTATCTAGAGGACGTCTACTAATGGATATAGTGCTAGAAACCTTTTCTAGAGGTTGCCCACCAACGGATATAGTGCTAGAAACGTTATCTATAGGAGGTCAAATAACGGATACAGTTCTAGAAACATATCTATAGGACGTCCATCAATGGATACAGTGCTAGAAACCTTTTCTAGAGGTTGCCCATCAACGGATATAGTGCTAGAAACGTTATCTATAGGAGGTCCAATAACGGATACAGTTCTTGAAACATAATCTAGAGGACGTCCACCAATGGATACAGTGCTAGAAACCTTTTCTAGAGGTTGCGCACTAACGGATACAGTGCTAGAAACATTATCTAGAGGACGTCCACCAATGGATATAGTGCTAGAAACCTTTTCTAGAGGTTGCCCACCAACGGATATAGTGCTAGAAACGTTATCTATAGGAGGTCCAATAACGGATACAGTTCTAGAAACATTATCTAGAGGACGTCCATCAATGGATACAGTGTGCTAGAAACCTTTTCTAGAGGTTGCCCATCGACGGATATAGTGCTAGAAACGTTATCTATAGGAGGTCCAATAACAGATACAGTTCTAGAAACATTATCTAGAGGACGTCCACCAATGGATACAGTGCTAGAAACCTTTTCTAGAGGTTGCCCACCAACGGATATAGTGCTAGAAACGTTATCTATAGGAGGTCCACTAATGGATAAAGTGCTAGAAACATTATCTAGAGGACGTCCACCAATGGATATAGTGCTAGAAACATTTTCTAGAGGCAAACCACCAACGGATACAGTACTAGAAAATGTTTAAAGGCGGTCCATCAACGGATTCAGTGCTAAAATGTTATCTACAGGCTGTCAACCAACGGATACAGTGCTAGAAAGGTTATCTAGAAGCTCCCCCCCCCCCCAACTGTTATTGTGCTAAAAGGTTATCTGAAGGCCGTCCACCAACTACTACAGTGCTAAAATGTTGTCTAAAGGCGGTCCACCAACGGATACATCAACACCTCTATACATGTATAAAAACTGACATTTCAAAGTACATCTATATTGATTGTAAGGATATAAGGAATATAATATGTGAAATGTTTGTATGTATCTATCACATGTACCGATTATTATGTATTGTGAAATCATATTTGTATTGATGAGAAACTGTGTATAGTTTAAGTCAATAAAATTATCTATCTAACACTGTATCCATCGGTGGACCTCCTCTAATTTTCGTTCTTCTTGTTTTGTTTGAAATGGAGGCAATTATCTTACTCCCATCAATTTTTTAGTCCCCCTATGGGCGGAGGGTTCACATTATTGGCCAGCAGCCTATACGTCGCTCACCTGGTTCACAATGTAAAATCAATCTATAGTGACCTAGATTATGACTGGCCATGACCCACAATCAACCTTTACAGTGTTAACAAGATTTTTTTCTATAATTTGACGTAGTGACCTACTCCTAGGTTTTGACCAGACACAATCTACAATTGATTTTGACCTAGGTTTGATGTAGGCAAACGTTCTGAAAATATTTCATTCAGATCTAACGAGATTTGTAGCCTCTAGAGGGTTAGCACTGTTTTTTTTTTTATTTTGCCTAGTGACCTAGTTTTTGACTCGACATGACCCATATTAGAACTTGACCTAGATATTAATTGGGCAAACATTCTAAGTTGCATTAAAATCCAATTAGTTTTGTAGCCTCTAGAGTGTAAACAATAATTTTCTAAGAATTGTCCTAGTGACCTAGTTTTTGACCTGACATAACCCACATTCAAACTTGACCTAGATAGCAATAAGGCAAACATTTCCTCAAGTTTTATATATATAAATTGATATTTGTAGCCTAAAGAGTGTAAACAATGTTTTTCTAAGAATTGTCCTGGTAACCTAGTTTTTGACCTGACACACCCACATTCAAACTTGACCTAGATAGCAATTAGGCAAACATTTCCTCAAGTTTCATCAAATATAAATTGATATTTGTAGCCTCTAGAGTGTTAACAAGGTTTTTCCAACATTTGACCTACTGGCCTAGTTTTTGATCTGACATAACCCACATTCGAACTTGATCTATATATAAATGAGGTAAACATTTTAATCAGGTTTCATAAAGATTCATTGAGTTTTGTATCCTGTACAGTGTTTTAAATGTTTTTTTCTATGATTTGACCTAGTGACCTAGTTTTTGATCTGACATGACCCTTATTCGAACTTGACCTATATATTAATGAGTCAAACATTCTAAGTTTCATTTAGATCCATTGAGATTTGTAGCCTCTAGGTTTTTTTCTATGATTTAACCTAGTGACACAGTTTTTGACTGGACATGACCCACATTCAAACTTGGCCTAGATTTTATTCCGAAAAACATCGTCATAAAATATCATGAAGATCGGATTAAATTTGTAGGCGCTACAGTGTTAACAAACAATTGTGGACGGCGGTCGGACGGACAGACGTCCTTCCATTTTGGCACTTGTTGGCTTTTTCTTTTGTTTAAAAATACCCAGTAGCAACAAATAATGACCCAACATAACAATATGGCAAACACGGAATGCATTGAATCTATTGTTATCCCTACCGAAACAAAGGACCTTTCGTGCGAGCCGACGGACGGACAGACGACGGACGACATACGAGCCAGGTGAGCCAAAAAGTAATCTAAATATATAAAATTCATAATGCAGTAACTGTAAGGCAAATATCGTCTCTTTTAAAACTTAGTGGCAATCATTGTGGATCCTAAGCAGACGCCGCTTTACACGGCTTCTGATTAGGATCTAAAATGCTTGAAAGTAAATCTTTCATCATCGAAAAGGAAGTGCTTACATGAATTTTGATTTGGATCCAAACTACTTTAAAACGAAAGTATTCCGTTCTAAATACAAGCTAATAAATAAATGCCAATCAATGAAAACCAGTGTAGCGGCTGATCAGACGCCGCTTTATGCGCTTCTAGTAAGGATCCACAATGCTTGGACAGATTTTTGCATCCGTAAAAAAGTGGTTGTTCCCAAGCTTTTGATCAGGATCCATAGTGGATAAAAAAAGGTATGAGTCGTCTGTTTCTATTTGAAATATCAAGTTTGGGACTTACAGTGATTACAGTTGAGAGGTAAATGTATAACAGGGCATTCTAACACGACTCGAAACCTACGGCATATAGACAGAGAATACCGAGAAACGTATATTACGTCGCGATAATGAACTGCACACGCAGTGTTTCTATTCGCTGTGCCATTTGCCCTATACGCGTAATACATAAATATAGTTTTTATAATAAAAGTCGTGTTAGAATTAAATCTGTTATTCCTTAATTCTAACATGACTCGAAACCTACGGCATAAAGACAAAGAATACCGGGAAACTTATATTACGCCGCGATAATGAACAGCACGCGTGGAGTTTCCATCCGCTGTTACATTTGCCCAATACGCGTAATACATCTTTAGTATTCTTATAACAAAAGTTACAGTTAGTCGTTGATATGTGGGTAATTAGATCACTCGGCCTAAAGGCCTCGTAATCAAATGACTCCACATTTAAACTCCTAACTGTGATCTAATGCACGGTAATGAACACCTACGAATTTGTTATTTCTTAAATATGTAAGGTACGTAGATCTTATGTAAAATAATATGGGCAGTATGCATTTATATATGATCAGCATCCAAACAATGTCTAGCTGTTTAGTAACATGTTTACATAGGTAAATCGTATATTTACAGTGTTTATAGGTGTGAAAAAAATGTGGATATAATTTTCTTTCCCGGTCCCCACGCTCTTCCTTACCAACAGGTTGTCATGCAAGAGTAAACGCGTCACCATTTTGCATTTCATTTCGAAGCGACCATAGGGGGTTCGGGGTGCTAGCCCCTGATTATTCTGTTGCAAAAGGTACGCAGAATTCGATTTTGAGGTCCAAATCCCGTTATTTTCCAAGATAGCCTATTTGGGTGCTGGTGAATTCGCCTAGAGACGAACTCGCCTACAATTAGATATATAGTAACCTAAATGGTGAATTCGCCTAGAAAACATTTATATAGTGATTGTATTTCACACCTTGTAGTACAGGTATATATACCGTTAACAAGTAGATAAAATAAAAATATTTGTAGAGGATCAACATATCTTGTTTTCTTATCCAGATTTTTTCTAACAAAACGAAAGATCAGTGTAGCCCCTAATCACTACACTTAGATTTGACATCCTGTTTGAAAGGGGGTGATGCCAACGTATTTATCATATTGAAAGTAAAAATGCCGCTTGCACCTACATAAAAAGTATTCGATATTATTGCACCTCGCTTTGAGTTACATATGATGATCAGGGGCTACACTTATCATCCAATCTTAGTAAACACTACCCTGAAAACAAGTTTTGTTTTGTTATCGATACCTTAAAATAGGTGCGAAATTCAAGCACCATATAATTGCTTTCGAGGCGAATTCACCATTTTGGTTACTATATATCTAATTGTAGTCGAGTTCGTCTCTAGGCGAATTCACCATAAACCGCCTATTTTCCACGGGGTTCTATACGAGGGGTGTTCCAAAAATAATGTCACTTGCATCGGTGCTCATATAGTGGAAGTGCTTTTGTTCATTTTAATTTGTTCTTCCCTTCAAAATATTATCCGCCAGCCAGAACACACCTTTTTAGCCGGTCAATCCATTTTTGGAAGCATTTTTCAAACTCTTCATTGGGGACACCCATCAGACACTGATAAACAGCAGATCCAAGGGCATTTCTCGAATTGTATCTCCTTCCAGATAAATGCTATTTAAGTTTTGGAAAGTAAACTAGTCGCAGGGGCCAAACCTGGCGAATACGGGGGTTGCGGAAGGACGGTAACCTTCTCTGACTCCAAAAGGTCAGTCACAATACGTGCCTTGTGAGCGGGTGCATTATCATGCAAAAGTCGGACATACTTAAGTTCTGTTTTGGGGCGGCGACTTTTGTTGTAGTTCTTCAATTTTCTCAGAACAACGTTTTTGTAGTACTTGCCTGTGACCGTTCTGCCTTTTGAATATAGCGGGAACCTAATTAGTGAAAAAAAATAGCATACAAAACCTTCTTTACCGTTCGTATTCGTTTGGCAATACTTGGGCATCTGACATTTTTAGTGGCTCATATTCGGTTGGAAACCTTTCGCTTTGGTTCAAAATAATACACCCAGGTCTCAACACCAGTGACTATATTATCAAAAGCCTTTTTACTATTTTCTGGGTACACTTTGAGAAGTTATTTTGCCATTGTTACACGCGTCTTCTTTTGCTCATCCGTTAACAAATGGGGTATCCATCTTGCATGTATCTTTCTAACTTTTAGGTGTTTCTTCAAAATTGCATGAACTCGAGCCAATTTTCTTACGTTTAATCGAGCATCAGTTTTGAGGATATTTCGGAAATTTAGCTACCAACCTACAAACAGTCCTGTGAGACATTTGGCCCTCCCCATAAATGTCACACACCTCGCGGTGAATATCAACAGCTTTTTGCCGTGTAATGACCTACCTTTTATATAGGCCCTAATTTCAAGAACATTTTCAGCTCGTTTTCCTGTCATTTATTGTATAGTCTAACGAATAGGCTATGAAACGATGTACACTGTACCGAGGCCAGTGAACGTGTGGACGAGATATTTACCTGTGATCACTCAATAGACACGAGGTGGTTTTGTGCATAAATTGCACGATTTCCGCGAAATAAAGCACATATGACATTATTTATGGAACCCCCCTCGTATAAACAGTAAAATGTCAATATTTCCAGGACTTTTTGGGAACCGGCAAAGTAAAGGCGTTCCAAAAATGTTTTACGGGAAAATCTTTAAGGAAAGTAGAACAAACGTAAAATTTTGGCGAGTGTCATATAATTATGATCAGGATTGAAACTACTTCATAACATGTTTTTACCCTGATTATAGGCGTTAAAATAGATAAAAAATATAGTATGCGCCGGATGTGACTGGCTGCATTTTTCACAACTCTGACTGTTATAAATATTCAAAGTGGTATAACTGTATATAAACTTCTGAAACTTGACAGTGTTGTAAATGAATATATTTTTAAAAGAATGGTGTGATTAAAATGTGATTTTATAGTGAGGTTTAAAAGATATTGTGGATTCAATCAATCACATTTGTTGAATATCAAGTGCTACACTGGACTTATTGGATATTTAATTCAACATGTATTTGGCCCAAGGCAAAACTGACGGTGAACAAGGCCTACCAAAACAGATGTTATCCTATACCAGGTTGTATCTTGCTGAGCTCAAGCAATTATCACCTGATTGTAAACCAGATCCCCTTTTATTATCTAGATTGAGAGAGTTAGGTTTTTATGACTTTGGGCAATTTAGATTAACAAAGTATAGGGGCACAATAGGGGGTAAATCCAAACTGAAACGCATTTGGGATACAAATGATGGCATTCATCATGAACTTGTGAGACAATTACTGGAGTCAATAGAAGTTGTTTCCGATACTTGTCAAACAAATAGTAAACTTGAAATCTCAGATGAATCTTCTAAAGCAAAAACAAAAAAAATCATTCATGTAAAGTACGAATAACCCATGCCCATCAAACCCTTGAAGCAAATTAAAATCTGCAGTTTGAACCCCAAATAAGTAAAAAAATAAAGCTTTGGCTATACACGACGATATAATTTCAAATGATATCGATGTAATGGCCGTCACTGAGACCTGGCTTGGTAGTGCTGCAGATAAACCATGCTTAGGTGAACTGGTTCCTGAGTTCTATAAGATCACACATGTTCCTCGCTGTAGTGGAGGCCACGGTGGTGGGGTGGGGCTCATATATAAGGCATCCATTGATATCAAAATTCTTTCTTCTACAACAGATAATGATTTTTCAACTTTTGAGCACATTGACTGTACATTGAGCATCAAATATTTCACAGTGCGTCTAGCAGTCGTTTATAGACTCCCTCCATCCACTGCAAACGGTCTAAAAAATACAGTATTTCTTGATAAGAAATGGCATCTTTTCTTATCGAAATTTGCAACCATTGATAAACAAGTCATCATTGTAGGGGCTTTAAACCTTCATTTTGATATCGCAAACGATAGGAACACTGTCAATTTCGTCAGTACAACTGAATCATTTGGCTTTGAACAACATTTCAAAGAAGCAACTCATGTAGGGGGACACACTCTTGGTGTTGTTATTACAAGAGAAAATGAAGACTGAGTGTCAAATATCGAAGTCAGTGACCCTGGACTATCTGACAGTAGTGGCAAAATCTCTCGAGACCATTTATCTGTGCCTTTCAACGCAAAGGTAGAAAACAACCTTCATCCATCAGAAAAACTGTTTCATTTCCAAGGCTTAGGGATATTAAGTTTGAATCATTTAAAAGAGATATCCTCAACTCAGATTCAATGAAAGAAATTCTGCAAATGACAGATATTGACGAAATTGTCAGGTTTTATACATACGAACTTAAAACTCTGATCAATAAGCATGCACCATTGAAAACTAAGACCATAACTCTCAGGCCATCATGACCATGGTACACTCAGGAACTTCACGATGCTAAACATTTAAAGCGTAAGTTTGAACGAAAGTGGAAATTATCCAAACTCATAATTGAGCATCAATTGTATCGAGAGCAGAATGCTGAAGTAAACAAATTGTTAGCAAAGTCAAAGGTTAATTTTTACACAGAAAGGTAGAATCCTGTCAACGGGACTCGAAGTATTTTTAAAGTCACTAAACATATCCTTGGTGCAAACAGTGAAATTGCACTGCCAAACAATGTCTCCTCAAAACTACTTGCGCATGTTTCAGCGAGTTTTTCATTGACAAGGTGGATACATACGGACAGGCATTGCCTCTGAATCAATGCCATGCACCCAAAGCATCACAGAAACGTTGCATTCAATGAACTCTTTAGAAAGCTTTGACTCTGCTACAGCAGCAGAAATTGGGGAGATTGTGAAGGCATCCCCATGTAAGTCCTGTGAACTCGACCCAATACATACATGGCTCTTAAAGTAATGCCTTGACGAGCTCCTACCGTCGTTAACAAAAATTGTGAACTCCTCGCTGGAATCTGCTTATGTTCCAAAATAATTCAAAAAGTCGCATGTAAGACCTCTTTTGAAAAAACCTGATCTCGAGACAAACGATCTTAAGAACTACAGGCCTGTATCAAATTTGCCATTTCTCTCAAAAAGTATTAGAAAAGGTAGTAGACAAACGCATTGGGTCCCATTTGACCACAAACAATCTGCATGAACAGCATCAGTCAGCATATCGTAAGCATCACTCTACAGAAACTGCTCTTCTAAAAGTTCAAAATGACATCTTGCAATATCTTGATAAGAATGAAATCACAATTTTGGTGATGCTTGATCTATCTGCCGCATTCGACACTATTGATAATGAAACATTACTCAATCGCCTTGAAAAAGACTTCAAAATTATTGGTAACCCACTAAAGTGTATGACCTCATACCTGACTGACCGTTACCAAACAGTCGCAGTAGATGGGGAGGTATCTGCCCCTGTTCAAATGAAATATAGTGTGCCACAGGGGTAAGTCCTAGGGCCGAAAAACTACATCTTGTACACAAAACCTGTCGGTTAAATTTACAGAAATCATCAGCTGGATTATCACTTCTATGCGGATGATTCACAGTTATACTTGTCATTTAAGCCTAAAGACACATTTTGTCAACAAGAAGCCCTATCAAAAGTCGAAAAGATATAGTATCATGGATACACCAGAACATGTTGAGGCTAAACACTGACAAAACTGAGGTCATACGGTTTCATTCAAAAAAGTTTAACGTTCCTGGAGATTTTCACGTTCAAGTGGGAAACTCTAAAAATCAAACCATCATTGTGTGTGAAGAATCGTGGTGCTAGCTAAGATTCCCAAATGCACATGACACAGCACATTAACGCTGTGTGCAGGTCTGGCTACGCACAGTTGCGGCAAATAGGTCATATTAGACAGTACCTTTCTTCAGAAGCTACAAATACCTTGATCAATTATCTGGTCACTTCAAAAGTTGACTACTGCAACTCACTGCTGTATGGGATTCCCCAAAACTCACTATGAAAACTACAGCGTGTGCAAAATATAGCAGCCCGCATCATTACCAGGACCCCTCGTTACAATCACATCACTCCAGTCTTGAAGGATCTTCACTGGCTTCCAGTTCAATACATCTGACACTCACATACAAAGCCATGTGCAATGATTCTCCAAGGTACATTGACAATATGCTTGACGTGTATAAACCTCGAAGAGAGCTGCGGTCTGCGACTAAATCAGTATCGCTTGTTGTACCGAGTAGTCTTTGGTGAGGTTTGGAGATAGAAGGTTCATGCATGCAGCCCCAAAGCTCTGGAACAGTCTACCATCAGACATCAGAGATGCGAGCTCAGTTGCAGTCTTCAAAAAAACGTCTGAAAACTCACTTCTTTAATATGTATTATTAGAACACTGCTACCTATGCGATATGTTCTTGCTGTAGATGTTGTGGGTTTAAATGGCAGTTCATTGTCGCATGCTATTTTTCTTAGTTATGTTACATTGGACGACCTTCATTTGGCGTTCTGCTATTGTTTCTGATGATCGGCAATCATTAGCCGGTCGGTTCATTGCTGATTAATGAGGGTAATGTAATCGCCGTTCTGGGGACTGTCTTTTGTATGTTTATTGATGATTATTTAAGATCTAATTGTAGTTATTTGTCTTTTCTCGGCGGCCTGCATTTGGGCGCTTTACTATTATTTCTATCAGTCGGCAATTATTAGCCGATCGGTTCATTGCTGATTGATGGGGGTAATGTGATCGCCCTTTGGGCTGTCTTTTGTATGTTTATTCATGTTTATCTTAGATGATTGCAATTATTGTCTTTTCTCGACGGCCTGCATTAGGCACTCATCTATTGTTTCTATCAGTCGGCAATCATTAGCCGGTCGGTTCATTGCTAATTGATGGGAGTAATGTGATCGCCGTTTTGTGGGGCTGTCTTTTGTATGTTTATTCATGTTTATTTTAGATCTAATTGTAGTTAATTTGTCCTTTCTCGCTTTGTAGGTACATTTATGTAATCGTATGTGAAGCACTTTTGAACGCACTACCACTGTGTTGAAAGAGCGCTATATAAATCTGGTATAATAATAATAATAATAATAATAAATTGCCACCAAAAATTACCTGTAACGTATTAAAATTTCCCCTATATGTTGTACTTTTCGACCAATAATGGTTCACTTTCACCATGGTACGCTTTGACCATAACCCTTTCTACCCACCATAAAACATATCTGCAGTCAAAATAGTGTATTGCAACACAGTGTAAATGAGTCACGTACCCCTAAAAAACACTCGCAGGCCTTCTTACTAGGGGTATGTAACCGTACCGCTTATTTCAAAGATTAGAGGTACGATCCCATTCCCCTAGTCACTACCAATTCTAAAACATAGATAATAAGGAATTACAAAGATGATTATCATAAATGCGAGTTTGAGCTCTATTTTTTCCGTCTCCATTATTTCGAAGAAATGTAGATCAATATTCTATATTTCAACAGGTACAACATACGTTTTAGAAGAGTGTTTTCACAGGGGGAGAAAAAGATGCAGCCTGACCGGGGCTCGAACCCGGGACCTACGGACTACCGTTCCGACGCTCTACCGACTGAGCTATGATTTAAAAAAGATAAATGATGTATTAGGCTTTTAAAATTCATTTATTTTCTTGCTCAGAGGATCTTCTAACCGATCACTTTTTAAACTCAAATTCATCGAAACAGGAAATGACACACTGACGTAATCAGTTTTGTTTCAAATACTAGGTTGAATGTGCATTGAATCGAATTATTGAATTTTGAATCTCTCTCTCTACGTTATGTGACATCTCCAAATTCGACGATTTAAGTATTTTGCACGTGCGAAGCGTGTATGGGGACATTGGTAAACACGGCTTTTTTTATGTGTTGGTCATCAATCATCCTAACAGAAAAAAACTTTTAACAGGTCGAAAATGCGGATTGTACTAATCACAAGAGCGATCGAAATGTTGTGTTCAGATCCAACGTGAAATACCACGTTAACGTCATGGACATTTTACGTCTTGGTTGCTCTAAAATCATTAACATTAAACATCAATATATTATTTCACCAACTGCAACGCATTTCAACATGTTTTCGCCAATATCTGCTTGTTGTGAGGAAATTTTGTCTGACCGGAAGTCTTTACGACTAGCGTCATTAGCGCCTACAGATGAAAAACTCACTATACGGAATCTTTCATTTTGGTCACCACACACTCGTTCTTATGTTTCCACGAATGAACGGTGACTGCTCGAGCATGTCTGGACCGTCGAATATGTCAAAATAACGTAACGTAAATGCGTTAACGGCATCAACGCCAATCGTTTGAATGCAAAATTTTAACTTGGCGCGTCAAAATTCACCCTTTTTTTATTGATACATTAACATTGCACGTCGCTGAAGCCGTTTAGGGTGGCATTCGTTGAGTATTCTGTAAATTTCACTAAGCCACTGCTGACAGCTAGTGGCAATTTTGGTATTTTACATAGTATAAGCAAACAGACCAGGAAATGCCTCAGTATACTTATTTCAGTGCCAGTTGACAATAGTCCATCAAAACTTAGATAGTAATTTTTCAAAGTAATCATTTAAGTGTTACATATGACACCAATGTGGCGTTGAAAGCTGGTAGCCCAACAGACAAATGTCATTGATGACATTGTGACTTGTCATTTTAGGGCTAGGTTACAATTCCATTAATATTTTCCATCATTTGTGATCAATTTTAATTAAACTTTTCTTCCTGTTATTAAACATCTCCATCTCATGGAAAACGTCAATTTTGGCAACCGGATTAACTAATTTTTAGAATAACACCTTTAAATCTGATTGATCGGTTAGAAGATCCTCTGAGTGTATATATAGACGGGAAAGGTAAATTATTCCGGCAAAAGCCGGACCGGCAAAAGTATCAATAACTATAAAGATAACAAAACAACTAAACACTCCTTCTATTATTCCTTGTGTTTCCAAACGCGTTTCGCCACTTGGCTCATCAGTGATTGCAATATAGTTGTAGCCATGACGTGGCGTACGAAATTAAATGCATAGAAATGAAGAAAAGAGCCTCAACGCTGTTCCACTTAAATGACGTTATAACATCACGTTTATGAGGTCACACTTATGACGTTGCGAAACCATTGACGCCAAGTCATAGCAACACATATATTGTAATCACTGATGAGCCGTGTGGCAAAACGCGTTTGAAAATACAAGGCATAAAAGAAGGCGTGTTTAGTCGCTTTTTATATTTTATATGTATGTATATGCGTTATTTCCATAGAGATATCACAACACTGAAGAGTCGCAAAGGGGTAGTCGTTGAGATGCCTAAAATCCTCGTGATTAAATTACTACGCATCTCAACTACTACCAGTGTTCGATTGATAAAACACTGGTATGAATTTATTATTTCGTATCTAAACATTTTTCTGATGCCTTGAATATACCTCAAATGCTTTCAGCTGGGATATATTACCACATCTACAATGGAAACCATCTTGATGATATACACACAGTAGGAAACAATGGAGAACAGTTATTGATACCAAATGACGAAATACTACAAAAAACTAGTAATGTTACCCTACTGCGTTTATATGAAAGGTAATATTGTCTATCTTTACAATGGAGAACCCTTTACTATTTCTGGTTTAAACAAGATGAAAGGCAAACTGATTAAGGTCACAAATCAGCGTACCTCACAATGATCTGACAAATACATTTGACACTCCTCCATTCGCATATATAGTATAATTACACAATTATATTAGATGCTCCGAACAAGAGGTACGCGCAAACTCCGACAAATTAAATGACACACGAACTGTTAAATCGATTAGTGTTTTGCGTTTTTCGGGCTACTGCGGCATAAAAATGTAAATTATATACATCTTAGCCGACGGAGACTATTTTATTTGGTTTGAACATGGTCAGCATTAGTTTATCAAATGTAGTTGAACGTTTTTCAAGAGAAAAACTTGTTTTAAGGTACTTTAACGTACATGACTGCACTATTGTTGTACTGAACAAACGTACAGCATATACACTTAAATTCTTGAATTTAAATGAAAATAATAGTTATGTTAAAAAATAGAAATTGATTATATATATATATATATATATAGGAAAAAAAACGTTATGAAAAATCATCCGCCGCGGCCGGGAATCGAACCATGGGTCTCTGGATTGCCGGTCCAGCATGCTAACCACTACACCACATTTGCCAGCTGACATATCATGACGTTAATGACGCTATATACGCAACGCCGTTGTTAGTAGTCCCCAAGATGGCTTCTTAGTTTACAAATCGGGTGGCCATTGTGCAAATAATGCCCCAAGCATCGGTAAACAGATACAAAAATGAAGAAGGAACTCGATGCTGGAAATAGATATCGGAAAAAGACGTTATGAAAAAAATAAATGCATATATATATATATATACGGAAAATGTAAAATATTCCGGCAAATGCCGGACCGGCAAAAGTATATATAATTGTAAAGGTAAAAATGACTAAACACGCCTTCTATTTTTTCTTTTGTATTACCATACGCGTTTCGCCTCTCGGCTCATCAGTCTGATGAGCCGAGAGGCGAAACGCGTATGGTAATACAAAAGAAAAAATAGAAGGCGTGTTTAGTCATTTTTACCTTTACAATTATATTTATATATATATATATATATATATAATGACGACATTAAGGTGACCAGTTATCCTTTAAAATGGGGGTTAAGGCGACCGGCAGTTTAAGGTGACCAAAAGCGGTCTCCTTAATATTTTGACATCAAATTTCAGGGGTTAAAAATGATGCGAGAGCGTCGAAATTTTGCAAACACCTTAAAAACAGTCCACATACTCAGATAGGATTGACTTTTCTGGTCTGAAATGACAAAGAAAATCAAAAAAATAATATGAAATCTTGATCGCGTATATTTTGAAGTCCCTAAAATAAGTGTTTAAGGCGACCAACGTAAAACCTGATTTATTTCAGAATTTGACTAAATATTGATACTTTCAAAGTTGTAATTTTGTTTAATTGTCCGTCTGAGGTAGTGTGACGATGCTTGTCCCTTTTCTGCTGAAAATAAAGAAATCGCGTTTTTAAGCCTATAAATTTGTCATATTTTAAAATCGTGACATTGGACATATTCGCTAAGTTTCGGACAACTTTCTGAGACGCATCCATTTCACATCAACATCCGAAGGTATTCCAAATTAGCAGTTCCGCTTCAACGACCGCAAAAAAATGGCAATCTATACGGGAAACGAATGGTAAGTTTTTGACGCTTTATCACACACTATGTAGCATATGTCCAGCTATTTGATTTAATTTATTTTTGCTGCAATCTGTCTTTGGTTGGTTTGCAATGTTGTCCGTTGACGTGCACACTTATCGACTTGTCGGACTGTCCGGGCGTCAAACTGTTTATAACTACTGATGGGTGGGGGACGGAGAAGTTCCACTTGAAGTCTTGAGAATATCTGTGAGGTAGGCCCATTTGTAGGAGGCTCTTCCGCTTTATGTTAAAATCAACAAAACGTATATTGTACCTGTTGAAATATAGAATGTTGATCTACATTTCTTTGAAATATTGGAGACTGAAAAAATAGAGCTAACACTCACATAATGATGATCATCTTTGTAATTCCTTAGGCTTATTATTCATGATTTAGAATAGGTAGTGACAAGGGGTATGTGACCGTGCCTCTAATCTTTGAAATAAGTGGTAGGTCACCTTAGTGAGGGTTGGCTAGTGCAACAACACACTATTTTGACTGCAGATACATTTTATTGATGCTAATATTAATACTCTCTCATTTCTACCATATCTTATGGATATTCAATGGAAAAAATAAAGAAACTTCAACAAATATTCGCCACCAAACTTGTTTTCATAACAGCAATGAGAGTATCCTCCAGACATGGGGTAATCATGAAAAGTAATCATCATGATTATTAATCGATTAACAGTTCTCCATTAATCAGGTTTAATCATTAATCATGCATGTTTATGATTATTTTAATCGTAATTTAATCGAGTACTGACAAAAAAGGGCTGTAATCATGATTATTTTATGATTACTTTGTGATTACTCTGTATTTTGTTTTATCAGTGAAAGGACATTTCACCTGTCTCACCACTAAGTTTTTCACACCTTATGATAAACATGTGCCTTGGGGTTTAATAATTCAATAATGGTGACAATAGAACAGGCAGGTCTGTAAAGGTGTTAACTGAAAATTATAGATATGTAATCTGTATTTAGTATTGATTCAAATTGTTTGATTCAATAATAAATAAATTCACTAATTCATTCCATGTAAATGGGGTGAATTAAAGAATGATGCAGTACTTTTGTAGTACTTGAAAAAGATGATGAGAATGATAACATTCACAGACATTGAAACCAAGTTGAGAACTGGTTATATGGTTGGCATTCAGTTGCCCTATGTAAAGAACTAACTATGATTGACGGACATGAGCCCCCGGCCGATTTTACGTGGGCGGACACGAGCCCTCGCCTGTTTTGCGCGGGCGGACATAAGCCCCCCCTGATCGGACAGATAATTAACTAATGTTTTGTTAATATTTGTAGAAAAAATAAGTTTTTCTTCGGCTATGAGTATTGCCTTGCTTGTTAGTAATAATTCGCCAATTATTAATTGTTTCAATTTAATCATGATACATCTTAGGACAAAGATAATGATGAAAGATATAATCCTTTATATTGTCAACTTGATTGCACAATAGTGACAAAATAAGATAATCGTTGCCTATTAGGGAATCAAACTATCGGTAACACTTTGATGATACATAGAATAAATTGTTAATTGACTCTTTTTACTGAAGAAAACCGCCAGTGAAATGTGTCAATTTGATAGATTGATTGAATCTATTGTCCTGATAATCGTAAGTTAAAGGTGTTGTTTGTGTCTCATAATTCTCAAACATATCAAAGTTCTCAAACATTTGGGGTTAAAAGCACATTATATAAAGTGCAATTCTGACTAAATAACACTTAAAATCACATTTTGAAGTTTTAAATTTAAATGTGTACACAATAAAACATGTTATTATCATACGGTGGGTCGGGGGGCTCATGTCCGCCCGCGCAAAACAGACGGGGGGCTCATGTCCGCCCGCGCAAAATCGGCCGGGGGGTTCATGTCACCTTACCACTAACTATATCTGTCTGTCTAAAACTGAGCAATGGTCAGTGGAGCTTCAATGGAACACATGTACCTATATTGCTGCCTAGTCCCAGCTACTGGGACACTCACAGCAGTTGAAAACTAAACTCCGGATCTTTAGAAATAAAAACTAACTATCCATATTTGTATTAGTTTAAACTTGCATTCGAGTATTATTGATGTGTTCTTGTTTAAAGTTAACATGTGTCAGTTAGAAATCTATTTGATTTTCCGAAAGATTAACAAGAAGCTGGAGACAGTCAAAGCACAGTTAGTTCTGCCCGTTTTGAAAGACTATTCAGTACTGCTGGAAAGTTGTCAGACCTGTGAGGTGTCGCCTCAGTGATGAGACATTTGAAATGCTACTGGTGATCAAATGCAACAAGAAATTTGAAAGTTTATATAGATCTACTTGTACATCTGGATAAATTGATATAAACCTACTACCCTATACATTCAGCCTGTTTCTAGTTTTAAAGGCAAATCAAACTGGATACACAGTCATACAGTTCTTTTTCAACTTCTTACTTGCAAAGTAATCATTAATCATGATTACTCGCACTGAAAGTAATCACAATAATCGATTACTGGCAAAAGATGCAGTAATCGTGAAGTAATCGATTACTGCTAGAATGTCAAATAATCATAATTTAATCGATTACTTTTTTCAAGTAATCGCCCCATGTCTGCTGTGACTACGAAAATAATAAACGTAAGCGAACTTTTTAGTGATTTTAAATGGTTACATGTCTGCCGTTTGTATCCCGAAATCGCTGATACTACAGTACATCAGTGATACAGACCTCTGCTAAACCTGTGACCTCTATGAGGTCCTGTACTCTATTGCTAGATACAAAACATATTCTCACGGAGCCCTAGCCTACCCTCACAGGACTCGCTAGGAGTATGTGACCGTATCGCTAATTTCAAGTATTAGAGGTACGGTCACGTACCCCCAGTTACTACCTTTAGAATATAGTCATGTCTGAATAATTGGCTGAAATTTATCGAGTCAAGAAAATTAGCTTAACTCACTTGATTATCGGTATCACAGTAACGTAACAGATAAGGGACCGCCTAAGCACTCGGTGAAGGCAATGCCCTGGCTAAAGCCACGATCTCAATGTCCCGGTGCTGGCCCCGGTACGGTTGAGATAGCCGGTGGACTTGGATGAGCCGGGGCGGTTTTTATGAAAAAATAAATTGCGATCTCACATTCCCGGTGTCTCCCCTGGTGGAGCACCGGTTATGAAGCCCGACCTTCCTGGTGAGTTCCCAGTTTGACCCGGCGTAGTTACGGTGCAGGGCCGGTCTGTTCCCGGTTAACCCCGGTATAATAATAACACAGTGTAACTCCGGTCATCGTTGGTGGTATCCGGATGACCACCGGTGTCGTCCCGATCAACCCCAGGTTGTTCACCGGTGACTTGCTGGCTTTACCCGGTGTTTGCCGGAAAGGACATAAACCGGGGCGGACGTGAATTAGTATAAATTCTCTTTTGTCTCTCGGGGTATATGAGATGAAATACAAAGGAAATGCAATAGAATAGAACATAATAATTTTGTAGACTGTTCAAACTTCATTTTAATATGAGTTTCAAACAGTTTGCCCGGCGTCTGATCTGGTTACATACTGTTTGTTAAAATGTAGTGGACATAAAGACTTTAGCCTGAAGCCGTTTATTTATAGAGAAAAATTTCATTTTTAAATATTAGATTTACCCTATACAATAGAGAGGACGATTTTAATTCCTATTTAAACACAGACGAAACGGAAACGCTAAAAATAAAATGTAGTAATCTGCATTTTTTTTTTTAAAAAAATCAAATTTATCCTCGCATATTATATACACGGTAAATATATTGCTGATTACTTCCTACGGCCAATAATACCATCAACTTAGAGGCATTGATTTTTAATGACTAAGTGATACATGTTATTATAATTATGGTAATTTTATATCATCATTGAACAAATAAAATAATAAAGGGGCATGCCGATGACAACTTACCGCCAATAATGAGCACCTCAGCTTAATCTTAATAGATCTTATTAATCCTCCGGAGAAGAAAATAATTATACCACCTCAAACGAAGTTTGGTGAGGGGGTATACTGGAGTCACCATGTCCGTCCGTCCGCTCGTCCGGCTTGTCCGGAGCATAACTTCTAAACTTTAAAAGTATAACAGCTATTGACTTCAAACTTCATATACAGATAGATCTTATTGACCAGGAGTGCAGTGCGCAAGAACCATTACTCTGACGTCAGTATTTTTGGAGTTATTGACCTTTGTTATTTTTATCAAATTTAGGCTTGTCCGGAACATAACTTCCAAAGTATAATAGCTATTGACTTCAAGCTTCATATACAGATAGATCTCATTGACTTAAAGTGCAGTGCGCAAGAACCGTTACTCTGACATCAGTATTTTTGGAGTTATTGCCCTTTGTTGTTATATTTTTACCCAATTTAGGCTTGTCCGGAGCATTACTTTCAAAGTATAAGTACTATTGACTTCAAACTTCATATACCGATAGATCTCATTGACTAGGAGTGCAGTGTGCAAGAACTGTTACTCTGTCATCAGTATTTTTGGAGGTTTTGCCCTTTGTTGTTATATTTTTACCCAATTTAGGCTTGTCCGGAGTATAACTTCCAAGTATAAGAGCTATTGACTTTAAACTTCATATACAGATAGATCTCATTGACTAAGAGTGCAGTGCGCAAAAACCGTTACTCTGTCATCAGTATTTTTGGAGTTATATACCTTTTTTGCTATATTTTTACCCAATTTAGGCTTGTCCGGAGCATAACTTCCAAAGTATAAGAGCTATTGACTTTAAACTTCATATACAGATAGATCTTATTTACTAAGAGTGCAGTGCACAAGAACAATAACGCTGCCATCAGTATTTTTGGATTTATTGCCCTTTGTTGTTATATTTGTACCTAATTTAGGCTTGTCCGGAACATAATTTCTAAAGTATAAGAGCTATTGACTTCAAACTTCATATACAAATAGATCTCATTTACCAGGAGTGCAATGCATAAGAACCTGTACTCTGTCATCCACATTTTTGGAGTTATTTCCCTTTGTTGTTATATTTTTATCCATTTTTTGAGTTGTTGCCCTTTGTTATTCTTTTCCAAGTTAGGGAGCACACATCAACTTTATCCAGAAACATTTAATCTCTTGTGACAAGACCCCACTGGGGGTATGAATCACCATTTGTGATAGGTCTAGTTTAAATTTGTACAGTCATGACTTTGAATCGGAAGATATAAATTCTATATTGCATCAAATGGTAGCTTAAAGCAGACTGAAAGTAAAGCAGAATGCAGTATATTGCACCTTAAGGTGTGTTCTGCTTTACTTTAAACCTGCCTAATGTGGTAATTTATCTTCAAAATATGAAAAGATATGTGCCGGGTTAAAGTATAAACTGAAATACATCCTTTTTGTTGCAGATAAAAGCCAGTCTGGATTTGGACACAACCAATGTTAAGGTGAATATTTGTTTACTTTTTAACTGACATAACCTGTTTTCTGTTCTATAGACAGGTGGTTGTTTAAAGCATGTTGAAAGTAACACGGAATGCTTGTTACTGCAATGGTACATATACATCCAGGTACTAAGCTTGCAAGGGTAACCATATAGCTGGTTCCCTCATCGAGTTTGGTACCTGGCATGAGTCATATGTTGTATGAAAAACTTGCATTTTGTGTTGGAAGTTTTGTGTTCCTAAACCAAGCTAATGCGTGTATAGGCCGTAAAGAGGTAAATACAACATTATTTATTGTATTTTCTATGCGATCTATTTTAAGATTGATATTATAAGTTACACGGTATAAAATAGTTTAGGCTGGGTGAATTGGCTTGTATGACGGTTTTGGATTCCGAATTTCCTGAACGCGAAGGAAATAAGGAATCCAAAACGGTCATACAAGCCCATACACCCTGCCAAAATGCCGTGTAACAAATTTGCAACTACGGTCACGAAACTTCATATGCTGATGCGCCTCAATGGGTAGACCATGATGCATTGCAGTTTGGTGACCAATACCTTTGACCTTGACCTCTAGGGTCAACATTAAAGTAAAAGTCTGTGTTGAGCAAACTGCACCAATAGTAATGAAACTTCATAAGCTGATGCGGCTCAATGACAACAATGTATCAAGGTTTGGTGACTTTAACATTGACCCCTAGGGTCAGTGTTATGGTTTTCTGTTAAAAGTGTGTTATTGGTTTACAGGAGTTAAGCTTCTTAATCTTTGAATTCCCATTCTGTTTAAGGCTCAAGGTGAGCTATTGGGATGGCTCTGTGTCCGGCGTCCTTCCTCAAGGGCGTAGTCCGTCGCTGTTAACAATTGCTTCAAACGACATCTCCTCCTATACCGCTTAACAGAATTCAACCATGCTTTACAGAAATGTGCCTTGTGTCAAGCTCTTTCAAATTTGTTCAAAGAATTAAAACAATGCAGAACTCTGGTTGCCATGGCAACCAAAGTGAAAAAATAAGGAAATCTTTAAAAAATCTTCTTGTCAAAAACTGCAAGGGCCAGAGCTTAGATATTTGGCACATAGCATCATCTACAGGTCCTCTATCAAGTTTGTTCAAATTATGCCCCTGGGGTCAAAATTGGCCCACCCCTGGGTCATTGTTTTACATAAGAGTTATATAGTGAAATTTTTAAACGTCTTTTACTCAAAAACCAATATGGCCAGAGCTTTGATATTTGGCATGGTGACAGTTCACGATGCCTTTTACCGATATTGTTCAAATGGCTTTGGTCGGTTGCATATCTAGGTCACAGGAGCTAAAAATAGATATTTCTCAATGAAAACTTAACAAATCTGCTTGTCTGAAATTACAAGAGCCAGAGCTTAGATTTTGTGCATATAGCAACGCCTACACGTCCTCTATCAAGTTTATTCAAACTATGCCCCTTGGGTTAAAATTGTCCCTGCCCCGGAGGTCACCGTTTTACATAGAGTTATATAGTGAAATTTCTCTGACACTAATATGGCCAGAGCTTTGCAATTTAGAAAGATGACTCTTCTGAATACTTTACATATATTTTGTTCAAATGGTTCATGTCTGTTGCATATCTAGGTCACAGGAGCTAAAACTATTTTTTTTCTATAAAAACTTAAAAAATCTTCTTGTCAAAAACTACAAGGGCCAGAGCTTAGATATTTGGCTGCAGGCACATAGAATCACCTACAGGTCCTCTATCAATTTTGCTCAAATTATGCCCCTGTGGTCAAAATTGGCCCTGCCCCAAGGTCACAGTTTTACATTGAGTTATATAGTGAAATTTTCAAATGTCTTGTCCTCTGAAACTTATATGGCCAGAGCTTTAAAATCAGCATGGTGACACTTCTAGAGTAGATGTCCTAAAGTTACATTTTTTGTTCAAATGGTTCCAGTCTGTTGCATATTTAGGTCAAAGGAGCTAAAAATAGATTTTTTCAATGGAAACTTTAAAAAATCTTCTTGTCTGAAACCGTAGTACCCTGATCTTAGATACTTGGCACATAGCATCATCTATAGGTCCTCTATCAAGATTGTTCAAATTATGCCCATCAGGGAAACAATTACCCCGTCCTGGACATAAAACATTATCTACATTTTGTAATCTATTCTCAGGTGAGCGAAATATGCCCCATGGGGCTCTTGTTATAAATTTAGGTTAAGGTTGAATGTAGGTGACATCCGTTTGGAAAACTTGATCAAATTAGCTCAGGGTGATTGTTTGCAATCCTTGAATGTCCGGCGTCCGTCATCAGTCAACCGTCGTCCGTCATCAACAATTTTAGTGTTTACATTCTAGAGGCCACTTTATCCAAACTTTCTCAAACTTACTGAGATTGTATATTATTATTACCATAAGCGTTAGATTATTTTTGAAACCCCCCATCATCCTAACGAAAGATGGTGTCTACTTAAACCCCCAACATCCTAACCAAATATATGATGGTGTCTACTTAAACCCCCCAACATCCTAACCAAATATATGTTGGTGTTTACTTAAAAACCCCAACATCCTTACCAAATATATGTTGGTGTCTACTTAACCCCCCCTCCCAAACATCCCAACCAAATATATGTTGGTGTCTACTTAAACACCCCCCAACATCCTAACCAAATATATGTTGGTGTCTTTTTAAACCCCCCAACATCCTTACAAAATATACACGTGTTGGTGTCTACTTAACCCCCCCCCCCCCCCCAACATCCTAACCAAAATTTATAAGTAATACACTGTTTTTCCCGTAGTCTGCCTACGGATCGAAAATAAGGCTCTGGAAAATGGGTCTCATGGCATGTCGTGTAGACGGGCAACATCCACTTGATTTATATTCAGCATATGTATACGAACAATTCTAGGGGGGATGTAAAGTTCTAAGGCGCGTATTAAGGTCAGAAATAGGTCAAAGGTCATTGGGTGCAGATTTTTGCATTCCATAATATAAACCTAACTTTATTTACATTTCAAATATATCAAATGAACTATTATTGGTTACAATTAGTTTACAAATGTCTGTACTTGCTAAATATTATCAAAAAAATAAAATATTACTGTCAATGTCCTTTTCCAGGGGCAATAACTCTGATTTTCCTCATTCTTTTTAATATTGTTTATAGTTATTCTTTCGTTATTTTTGTCTTTGTTCTTATAACATCAAATTATTTTTATGTTTCTTTACACCTTTGACATAAAGCAACAATTCTAAATGCAAATGGAAGTAAATATTACAGCCAATGCCAGTTTCCAGGGACAATAACTCTGATTTTTCTCTTTCTATTTTATTTTTTATGGGAATTTGTTTTCGTTATTTTTTGACTGTTTTCTTATAACATCAAACTTTTGGATGTTTCTTTACACCTTTGACATAAAGCAACGATTCAATATGCAAATAAAAGTAAAAATTACAGTCAATGCTCTATTCCAGGGGCAATAACTCTGTTTTTTTCTGTTCCATATCTCCTTTTTAATAGGAATTATGATAATTAATTGTTATGCTATTTGCAATCACTCATAGATAACCTAAAAAACTTTAATTTATTGAATGTATAATTGGTGGAAAATCTAGAAATAGAATTTTCGTGACAGAAAAAACAATTATAAGTCACAAACAAGGGCGATAACTCTTAAAATAAGCCAGTAAATCACGTATTCTGTTCATTTCTGCTATAATAGCTGGGAACATTAGAGAAAAAAATCATAAACTTGATATACAATCATCAAAGTAGGTTTACATAATATACTGATATGGCATTTCTTTCAACAAAAAGCCCTTTTGCACCGTAAACATTTAAAATGGCCGCCATTTTTCAAGATGGCCGCCATTTTCGGTTCTCATATACCATTTCTCTTCTAACATTTGACATGTATGACCAAATTTTATACTTTTGGTGTTGAACTATATGTTTTTAAGCATTGGCAAGGTAATCAAGACATTTTTTAATTGATTTGAAGCTTACTTTAATGCATAATGACCAATGTTTGAAAAAGAAACGTGTTTGCTTTAAGATGACCGTTACCTTTTGCACTAATGATTAATTTGGTTTCTTAAATTTTCTCATACATGACCATTAGTCAAACTTTCGGAGTCAAAGGTAGTGTTAAAAATCACTAATTTTGTGATTGTATATTTAATAAAGAACTTGTTTAATTGGGTATTGACTTACTTTTGGCAAATACATATACATTGTATATATATATATATATATGGTTTATGAATAGTAAAGTAGTAAATCATGTTTGTTGTTGTATTATTGCTTATGATGTGTGTATATATTCATTGTCATATTCACAAATTTATTAATCTGAACAAAAGCGGCAACATCGAAAATACAGGCATCTGTCACTGCAATCAGTTTTCTTTAGCGCATACGCTTAATCTTCGCAACTATATGTATATCTATATCCAATAAATAGCAGCCTAGTCTAATGTATCAGCAATATATTTCCTTCATTCACACTCTACTGGACACTTATATTATTTTGCGCAATGCCACAAAACACAAGCTATTTAGTATGCAAATAATTTCGTGTGTTTAAACAAAGCTGCTTGGCTTGTAGGAATTGCGAAGTAAGGTTTTTTCCACTATCAGGCAAACACGTCCAGTCCAACACAATAATTGCATTAAATACAACTTATCTAATGGCTTGTCATACATAGCAATTGCAATGTTTTCAAGACTTTACTGTTTCTACATTTTAACTAATAGTAAATAAACAATAAATTGTAAATGTAAAATATTTTCCATGAAATGCATTCGATGTGGTCCATGCAGCCTTTTCTCTTTCCATATGAAAACCATCTAATACGAATTAACAGAGAACACGAAATATAATGCGTTGATTGTGTATGTTCAGATCTCACAGGGTCAATTAACAAAATGATTAACTTCATTACGGGAAACCAGCTCAAATTTGATTGTTGTACAAAGGAAAACAACTCTTTCTGTATACCAAGATCTTTTAGCAAAGGTAATTCTAAGCCCTTGCTGCACTGGGCGGTTTGTTAGATGTATTTTGTATTTCGACAAGTGAAAATCGAAAGACGCATCCAATGCTGTAGACCAATTTGTTGAGACAGCGTTAAAGGATGCTGAAACAAAAGACATTAGCCATATTTTGTTGGACGCGGTCTGATTGCAGAACCCTCTCATTGGTTTAGGACTTTACAAATTATTGATTCAAGGAGTGCAACACCGACTATTTGCTCCACCCAAAAAACAAAGTCAAAGACATTAGCAAGTATTTATAGAGACACGAGATCAGACAAGCAACAAGTATCGAAACAGATAAGACCTGACCTTATTAAAGCTCGAGAAAGATCTCAAGGATGTCAGACATTCGGAGAGTATGCTCAAGAATTTGTTAAGTCGGTATATTCCCATTTCACAGGCACATCTACTCGCATTGATGTCACATTTGATACCTTTAGAGCAGGTCAATCAAAGCTGCCACTGGAAAAAATCACAGGTCCAGAAGACCCACTACCTGGACCCACTACCGCATGTCAGAGAGCCATACCTTGTGCTCGACGAGAAGTAGAAATACATGTACATTGCCGAGTTTCTATCATCTGAATGACACATTATTACCACAAGGGTTGCTTGTTGTAGCAGATGGAACGTTCGTAGGCGTTATAAATGCAAAGTCATATAGCTTCCATGCTGATAAGTTGTCGGTCGATAATAAAGAAGGTGACAATAGAATGATATGCCATGCTAAGGATGCTGTTGCAAGCGGGATTGATCGTCTGATTGTTATATGCAGGGACACAGACGTAATACTGTTGATGCTTTGTAGGAAATGACGTGTTAATATGGATGTTATCCGGTACAGCAAAGCAAAGGGGATGGTTCCTTGTTAACAAGATATATGAAGCACTCAAGGTCGACAAAACATCATAGGTTTCCATACCTTAACTGGTATATAGACACTTGCTGGTATAGGCAACTCATGAAAGTCAAGACAGCCTTGGACCCCATACACACACACTAATTATGTATCACCCCCAATTGGATAAGAAATCCCTCTATCCCAATGGCATACATGCAACTCGCGTCTTGCTATTGCAAGACAAAGTGCAGCTCGGCAAAATGTGCTTGCTATAAAAGCCAACAAGTATGCATGTATGAATGTGGTTGTGAGGCAACACACTGTGTAACTCAGATTAATTGGTAGCATGCGTCTTTATAAGAATCACCACATTCTCACTTTTGCTAGACGCGTCATTGTAAACTGAATGTATGTAGATCGATGATCTGATTGTTTCATAACGAAGCATAATGCATGTCTTAGTACATCCAATTGGTGATGAAAGTTCTGTAAAGTTATTCGCAAGCTTGGTCAAATGACACCACGAGTGTATGGTTTGTGATTGTTCTTTTTCGTTCAAATATCTCTAAAAGGATATTGATATTGTAAATGTTCATTTGTAAAACTGTACGTTAAAGTATGTGAATAATTATACAGAATGTTTACAACTTATTCATTTGGTATGTGTTAAAATTACACGTATACAGGCTGTAAAGCACAACTTCCCGTCACAAAATTGTAAATACACCATGTTTTAGCCAGATACATAGTAATAACCCTTGGATTTGTCACAAAACCAACGATAACATTTTATAGAAATTCGAACCTAACATAGTCATCCATTATGTATGTTCATGTCAATACAGTGTTCCTAAGAAAGTAATACTTAATATAATGATACTTTCCCCAAAGTGAATTTAAGAGCAACTCATTTGGCATCGCACACAATCCAATCTTTTGGCTTTTTTATATATCGGGGTTGTCTGTATGTATACCCTAAAACGCATATTTCAGTGATGAATTTCCATAGTGAATTACTGCTTCATGTCAATGATGTTTATATACATGTACATAAAGTAGTTTGATTTTATAAGAAAACAGACGATAAATAATAAACAAACAAACAAAAAAACATAAAAAAGAAAGAGAAAAAACAGAGTTTTTGCCTAAAGAAAGAACAATGACTGTAAGATTACATTTGATTTGATTATTTAATTGCTGTTTTTATTAAAATGTACTAGGTAAACCCAAACAAATTCGATATTATAAGAAAACAGTCAAATATAACGCAAACAATTCTCATTAATAATTGTTTAATTTGACTCATTTTAAAAATGATTTTACAAACTTACTATAACAATTTTATAATCTTGGTAATAATATTGAAAGAATTTCCATGTTTCCATGCATCTCAATATTGCATCTCATTTTTATTGTGAATGTAGTTATTTGTCTTTCTCGCTTTGTAGGTACATTAATATAATTTCATGTGAGGCGCTTTTGAACGCACAACTCCTGTGTGAAAAGAGCGCTATATAAATCGGGTATAATAATAATAATAATAATTAAATATAAAATAGGAATGGAAAAACAAGAGTTATTGCCCCTGGAAAAGAGCACTGACAGTAATATTAACTTTTTTTTGCATATTGAACTGCTCCTTTATGTCAAAAGCATAAAACATTATCAGAAAACAGTACAAAAAACGAAAACTTATTCCCATTTAAAATTAAATATGGAACTGAAAGATCAGAGTTATTGACCATGGAATAGAGCATTGACTATAATATTTTACTTTCATTTGCATATTGAACTGCTCCTTTGTGTCAAAAGTGTAAACAAACATAAACACATTATGAGAAAACAGTAAAAAAATAACGAAAACAAATTCCTATTAAAAAAGAGATATGGAACAGAAAAAACAGAGTTATTGCCCCTGGAATAGAGCATTGACTAATTTTTACTTTTATTTGCATATTGAATCGTTGCTTTATGTCAAAGGTGTAAAGAAACATACAAAAGTTTGATGTTATAAGAAAACAGTCAAAAAATAATTTCTAAGATATGTTCACTGAACACGAATCAGGTGGATGTAACCCGTCTACACGACATGCCATGAGGGGTCAAAAACGGTCAAAATGTTGGTAGACTACCGGTGTAAATGAGAATTAATTTTATTCTCAGCTGAAGAAAATAATAATGCCTGAGCTGTTATCTCTCCTTTTCTGAGTTTAATATTACATTTTTAGTTCACCAGAGCTTATGTCTGAGTCCTGATCAATTTCTATAGCAACTTTCGACGCTATGGATAAAACGATGGAAACTATCTAAAAAACTAAGATTTGAAGACTTTTCGAGAGGGTGTTATTAAACTGGTCATATTTTTCCAATGCCAGATGCACGATGATATATTTGAGTATTTTCTTTTATTTTTTGCAAATGCACCATCTGGTTGCGAGTCGCTTTAAGAAGTCACATAATTTGCCTATATCTTTATTAGATTCTGTCAGTGCCATATCTTTCATAAAATTTAGGTCACACTTGAAGCTTGGTCATGTGGATTTTAAAGTAGGTAAAATCGCAAAACTATGGGATATGCCGTCAGTCATTGTGTTACACAAGCTGTTATCACCTTGCGGACGGAGATATCCAAAAATATTGGGGGGGAGGGGGTTGAGATTACCTTATCTGTCTGGACGGACAAGACAAATTATTTGATGTTAATTAGATAACGAATCCATTGGAAACAATAAATGAACATTATTGTGGTGTTTCATGGGATGACGTAACGACCGAGTCTAGGATTGAAATGTTATTACTTATTAAGCGAGTCTTGGCGAGCTAAATAATTTTTTTATTCAAGCCGAGGTTTAGATCAGTTTGTCTCGTACAACGACTAGTGACAGGTTCTTTTTCTCACATAACCAATAGTTTTAATCTATTTTAGCTCATCAAAGCATGACAAGAAAATGTGTATGATTATGGGGACAGCAATAATCTCTGATGGAGGAATGAGCGTAAGTTTTCTTACATCTCTCTTTTAGTCGAAACTCTTCAAAAGTTATTATAAAATTATGAACCATTGCAAATTAAGGAATAATCTGTTTATATCAAAATGTAGGTTTAAAAATCTCATCGGATTTTAATGCAACTGGGTCAAAATGTTTATCTCAATTATATCTAGGTCATGGCTTTTCTGGCATTTATTAACACATTACTCCATATAAGTTGAATTAAAACACAGTCGTTTGCCTTTATTGTACTCTTCCACTGCCGTGAATAATTCTACAGTACTTGTATAATATGCAACATCTCTTTCCTAGCAGATAGTAGGACATATGCTACCAATGCCTGAGACACCTAGTGGCTTTTAAATAAGTACGATAAATCAAGCATCGTTACTCTACGAAATCGTGCATATCAGTTACTTCCCAAACTTTGAAAGGTACCTTCAGTTTCAAACAATCTCCATTAATTGCGTATTATAAACGTTAAATGCATGCCATGAAATTGTACTTGGTAAATGAAAGTATGTGCAACTTAGCAAATACTCTTATCTAATAAGGATAAGTTACCCAGAACTTTATCAAATTGAATATAAGCGTTAACCTGAGAACACATAGACAAAGTTGTCTGCTTTTTAGGCCATTTGTATAGGTATATAAGTGCCTGTAGTTTCAAACGAAGTATTATAACTTATTCTTTTTTACCATTGTCTTATTATTCACACCTATAGCTTTTATTGTGAGAAGTTTCATCAATTTATTTCAGGTAAATTTTGATTCAGTGTGTGTTTTCATTGAATTGGAGCCGAAAACAATTAAGAAAAAAACATATATATCAGGCAAAAAAAGATCCTTCGGAGATTCCATTTGGTCGCATATGTCCATAAAGCAGGCAAAATCTGCTTTACTTTCAACCTGCTTTAAGTTGTCACCTGTCTTCAAAACAAGTAATAATGTATGGGATATAGGGTAAATTTTTCACCTGAAGGACTCAATTTTTGTCAGACTCATTGTTTTACAGAATGAGACTCATTCATCTGATTTCTAAATTAATCACTGTTCTAGAAGCTACACATCTCATTTGATCTTAATGAAACTTTTCTCAATTTTTTTGTCTCATCACAATCTAGGCCATGATTGAATGTGGGTCATGTGAGGTCAAAATCTAGAGCACTATAGGTCAAGTTTTATATGGTGTACCAGGTGAACAATATAGGGCCATCAGTGGTATCAATATTTTGTCAATTTCAGAAAGAGATGATTTCAGTTTGGAAGATCACGTAACACAGTGGGAAAAAAAAGAAAAAGCTCAGGTAATACTGATGGATCCATTTTAGTGTATTTCTCCTTGTAGATACCCAGTATGACTTATAGTTGGGGCAAATTGTTTCGGTCCTCGCTGCTTGTCTGTCCACTGCTTAAAACTTGACCATAAATTTTGAATCACATATGATCTATAAAGACTTCAATAAAATATGATAGAGACTTCATAGTTTGCATTTGGTCTCAATTCAAGGTCATGTAGAGGTTATTTAAATACTTAATAGGCTGAATTTAACATTGGTCATAACTTTTAAACTTAGTAACATGTGATAGAAACATCATAGTCGGTATGTGTACTCATCTGATAAAGCTCTTGACAAGTTTGGTCATGTCTTACAAATGTCAAAGTCATAAGCGGTTATGGTAAAGTCAGGCATAGTATTGACTTCAAACTTCATATACAGACATATCTCATTGACCAGGAGTGCAGTGTATAAGAACCGTTACTCCGTCATCAGTATTTTAATTGTTTGTTGTTATATTTTATCGAATGTAGTCTTGTCTGGAACATAATAATTTGCCAAAGTATAAGAGTTATTGACTTAAAACTTAATATACAGATATATATCATTGTCTAGGAGTGCCATGCTCAAGAACTGTTACTCTGTCATCAGTATTTTTAGCTCACCTGGCACTTAAGTGCCAAGGTGAGCTATTAGGATCGCTGGATGTCTGTCCTCCGTCCACAATTGCTTGTTAACACTTAAATGGCCACAAATTTCATTGGATCTTCATGAAATGAAACTTGATAACAATTTTTATCTTAATGAAATATAGGTCAAGTGCGAATGAGGGTCATGTCTGGTTAAAAACTAGGTCACTATCTCAAATCGAAGAAAAGCCTTGTTAACACTCTAAGGACTACACATTTCATTTGGTATTCATGATAATTAGTATAATGTTTGTCTTGAAAAATGTAGGTCATGTTCGAATGTGGGTCATGTACAGTCAAAACTAGGTCACTATGTCAAATCATAGTTAAAACCTTGTTAACACTCTAGAGGCTACAAATCTCATTGTATCTAAATTAATTTTTTTTAAATGTTAACCTCATTTATATTTAGGTCAAGTTTGAATGTGGGTCATGGCCAGTTAAAAACTAGGTCACTATGTCAAATCATAGGAAAACCTTATGAACAGTCTCTAGAGGCTACAAATCTAATTGGATTTAAATGCAACTAGGGTATAATGTTTGCCTAATTGATATCTATGTCCAGTTTGAATGCGGGTCAGTTCGGGTCTAATACTAGGTCATTAGCCACTAGGGCAATTCATAGGAAAACCTTGTTAACACTTTAGAGGCTACAAAACTCATCCAATCTTAATGACACTTACTTAAAATGTTTGCCTCATTGATATCTAGGTCAAGTTCCAACATGGGTCAGGTATGGTCAAACACTCGGTCACTAGGTCAAATAATTGGAAAACCTTACTCATACCCTAGAGGCTACAAAACTTATCCGATCTTCATGACACTTGGTAAGAATGTTTGCCCAATTGATATCCAGGTCAAGTGTTAATTTAGGTCATGTCTGGTCAAAAACTAGGTTACTCTATGTCAAATCATAGAAACACTTTGTTAACACTCTAGAGGCTACACGTCTCAATGGCTTTAAATGCAAAAAAATAGAATGTTTGCCTAATTGATATCTAGGTCAAGATCAAATATGGGTCATGTCAGGTCAAAATTAGGTCACTAGATCAAATCAAAACCAGTGTTTACTCAGATCTGAATGATGCTCGCCTACATCAAATCAAGGTCAAAATCAAATGAGGGTTGTGTCTGGTCAAACACTAGGTTACTAGGTCAACTCATAGAAACATCTTGTTAACATTCTATTGTTGAATGTGGATCATGTCTACTGTCTAGTCATACATAATCTAGGTGGGGGGCCTCCGAGGCCTAGTGGTATAGTCACTGTGACTTACATCACTAAGCTCCTCACCGCTGTGAGTTCGAATCCCAGTAGGGTCGTTCGAATTTTTCAGGTGGGGAAGCCTTCCAGCTGGCTTGAGGAAGGTCGGTGGTTCTACCCAGTTGCCGATTTTTGCCTGTTACAGTGCATAAAGGGCTTCTGGGGTCTTCCTCCACCTGTGATTAGCTGGACGTCGCGATATGACTGAAATACTGTTGAAAGAGACGTAAAATCAAAACAAACAAACAAACAAACATAATCTAGGTCACTATAGGTCAAGTTTACATGGTGTACCAGGCAAGCGATTTAGGGTCAATGTGTCCCTTGTTGGAATTATTTCCCTTTGTTGTTATATTTTATCCAAATTAGGCTTGAAGTTATTGCATTTTGTTATAGTTAGGGAGCACATTAGTGCACACAACAACTTTATCCTGAAACATTTACCTCTTGTAACAAAACCCTACTGGGGGTTTGAATCACCATTTGTGATTGGTCTAGTTGTCCAGCTCATCCGGTGGCCTTAACTCTGTAATTCTTTGGAAGAGAGGAATGAGATTTGGGTCGTGAAAATTTAACACTTGAACTTCATTTTTTAATTATGCATATACAAAGTTTTATATGAATTGGTACAGAAATGTAGAATTGGTTAAATTGATCCAAACATGTACAAGTCCTATCAGTGGCCATAACTTCACCTATCTTAAAACGACTCACTTGAAAAATATCATGTCATGCACATCTACACTTCATGTTAAATGCATATGCAAAGTTTGATGTCAATCGGTAAAGAAATGTAGAAGTAATTTGCATCAAAAGCTTTTATCAGTAAGAAAAGGTCATAAAGTTGCTGTTTGTCCTTGAGTGGTAGAAAAAACTTCCCAAAACAACCATGTGACACTCCCTCATTTCTCTGGTGAGCTCTTCAGGACCCTTTTGTTGATATTTTTTATGCCCCCGGCATATGCAGAGGCATATAGTAATTGTCCATCCATGCGTGTGTGCGTCCGTAACAAGGTTAAGTAGATTTTACCATTACGTCTAGCATCAACACCGCTTACTCAAATACTTTGATACTTATACAGTTATTGCTTTGGACCATTCGCATTCCCTATCCACCAATATCAACAAACCATTATTTTGACATTGACCTTGACCTTATTTGGACTTAGAAAAGATTTAGAATATTATTATTGTCAAGGATGCAACCGGGGGCATAAGTGTTTATTGAACGCGCAGTCTTGTTTCCATTTGTTATATGCTCAGATGGGATATAGGCTCTAGGTGACCATTTTGGCTGTAAAATTTGATACTAATCCAGAGTCATGATGGCCCATATCGGACATAGTATTGTATGGTGAAATTTATCATATTTTATGCAATGTGTCACAAATACCTGGAGCCCGTTTCAGAAAACTTCGAACAACAAAAACGATTGTAAGTCTAAACTTTAAATACATTTAGTATCTGATTTCTCCATCTAATCAAGCCTTGTGACTAAAAAAAACTATTCCAAACCGATGTCACAAGACAGGATTAGATGGAGAAATAAATAAGAGTTGAGCATTTTATAATCTGACTTATGACATCATTGGTCGTATGAAGTTTTATGAAACGGGCCCCTGGTTGATAAATGTCTATTTAGAACTTTTTTGTAAAATGTAAGTTCGTTGTCTGTTTTTAAGGCAAAAACCAGATAATGGAATATCTGAAAAGGTGCAAGCCACAGTCAGTTAGCTTTTTGGAAACACCAGCAGTATGTGAAAGCAAGAACAAAGCTTTTCGATGAAAGGAAAACACTGAGAACAGAAGCCAGAGCAACACATAAGAGAATTACAGTGAACATAACATGTTTCAGAAGGGTGTGTGGGGGGAAAACACAAAGGGCATGCTGTTTTACACTTTTACAAGGAGTGTTTCATAACTAACGAACTTGAACAATAACTTGGATATAATAAGTGTGACATATCAGTGAAAAGGCCAATTATTTACTATTGTATAATACACGATAAGATCACAAAACTTGATAAATCACAATACTAACCTAAATTACCCCTTTCAAGAGCACTTGAACATAGCACTTTTCGTACATTTTGCAGTAAGTTCTCAAAAAGTACAATTTGTAAAATTAGTTGTTGCGTTGGACCAATACCAATCTACTCATACTACCAAACGTTGATTTTTACCTTGACCTAATTTGTGCTTTAACTATCTTAAATGGGCTATTTCTTAGTTAACTAGACTTTACTGTTTCGTCTTGTATCAACACTATTTACTACAATCCTTGATACTGAAACAGTTATTGTCATGGACCAATTCACTCTTATTGCTAAACCTCATCTTGACTTAATTTGGACTCGAAAAGTTTCAGAAGGGGACATAAGTGTTCATGGAAATACCCTTGATAATATATTCTCAGAGCAAGTATAGCTATATTGTTGATATTTTATAAACTGATAATATCTCAAACAGTGTAGTTTTTGCATATTTGACAAAAAAAATTATGGACTTATTTAGAATAATAAAGTGGCTATAATAGGGAAAGAATCGGGTCTCGTAGAGACGCACATGATTAAAAAATGTGGATATCGCGTGTTAGAAATTGCCATGTGGGCAGCTAGCCAGTTACCTGGAAGGGAGTCCTTTGTCGTTGACAATGCACCTACCTCTGCACGTTAATAGAAAATCTGATGTTGATGTACTTGTATCAAATTTTATTAAAAAACAAATTACCAGTTCCCTGGAGTGGGGGTCATCTGGGTTAATGTTGTGACTTATCAAGTTAATTTGTCTTCAAAACTATATTGGGCAATGTATTTATTATGGGTGAAGATCATCATGTTAATTTGCAAAAGTGATATTCAATGCCATCGTGGTAGTCATATGTTGCTTGTTTCAATATATTGTCTACAGATGTATTACAAGACCTGTTGTTTTCTTAACCTTCTCTTACTGAATATTCATGTAAGAATCTGACCCACAATGAACATCATCATCGGAGCTAGCTTATCATCTATTAACACATTCAAAATTTACAGTGTATTTGTCAAGATCACACTTATCGTATTCAAACTGTGCAATCTGCCCATCTGCTCGGTTTTTATGCCCCCGGCATCGACAGATGCGGAGGCTTATAGTTATCGTCATATCATTCTGTCCGTGTGTCCGTAACAAGGTTAAGTAGAATTTACCGTTTCGTCTAGCATCAACACCGCTTACCCAAATGCTTGGATACTTATACAGTAGTTGCCTTGGATCATTCCCTATCCACCAATATCACCAAACTTTGATCTTGACCTAATTTGGACTTAGAATATTTTGAATAGGCTATTTCCTGGTTAACTAGAATTTACCGTTTCGTCTAGCATCAACACATCTGACTACAATGCTTTGATACTTATACAGTTGTTGCATTTGACCATTCCCTATCCACCAAACTTTGATTTTGACCTTGACCTTGACCTAATTTGGACTTAGAATATTTTAGATAGGCTATTTCCTGGTTAACTAGATTTTACCGTTTCGTCTAGCATCAACACTGTTTACTACAATGCTTCGATACTTATACAGTTATTGCTTTGGACCATTACCAACTCACCAATAATACCCAAGCTCAGTTTGACCCTGACCTAATTTGGACTTAGAAAAAAATCAGAATATATTGTAAAGGATGCCACAGGGGGCATAAGCGTTTATTGAACGTGCAGTCTTTTTTTTTTATACGCCCACCTCAAGAAGTGGTCGTATATTGGCATGGCCCTGTCTGTCCGTCCGTGAATAAGTTCGTTTGTTTGTCTGTTCTTCCGTCAACATTTTGTTTGTCCTCAGTTTTTCCAGAAAACTATTGAAAGGATATTAATGAAACTTCGCACAAATGGTAAATGCATACAAATCTGAATGTGAGTCGAGTTGAGGTTTATTCAATTTTTCGTTACAGAGTTATCTGCCTTTGATGTACTTCAATATGCTATAATAAGCTTGTCCGGAGTTTTCTCGAAAAGCCATTAGAGGAATATTAATGAAACATGTTATAAACATAAAGATCTGAAGCTGAGTCAAGTTTGAGGTTCATTTCATTTTTCGTTACCGAATAATCTGCCCTTGATATACTCAAATATGCTATAAAATGCTTGTCCGGACTATTTGAAGGATGTTAATGAAACGTCACACAAATGTTAAAGTCATCAAGATCTGAAGATGATGAAAATTTTAGAATAATTTGATTTGTTGTTATACAGTTATCTGACCTTGATGTACTAAAATATGCTATAAAAGGCTTATTTGACAGTGTTAACACACTAAGCAAGTACAGTTTTGAATGGATTTTGATTATATTTACCCACAGTATAATTATTGAAGTAAACGTTCCTGAAAGGGTTGATTATTATTGAAATCGGATCATTGTGTCAATACTTATTTGCCCTTGGTTTACACTGATATGATAGAAAAGGTTTTTTTCAGTAATGTTGGTGCTTTACCCCTCGACTACATCCGCAGGTGAAAAATTTGAGAGAAAAACCATTGATAATACATTAATTTGAATTCAGAATGAATTGTTTTCCTTTTATGTTGTATATATATGAATCGGTCTTCTTAAACTAATATCGGTCACCTTAAACTGGAATATATGTTGTGTCTACTTAAAACTCCCCAAAAAATTGAGAGAAAACAATACATTCATTTGAATAATTTGAGAGAAAAACCATTGATCATACATTCATTTGAATTTAGAATAAATTTTTTCCGTTTATGTTGTATAATTATATATATCAATCGGTCTCCTTAAACTAATATCGGTCACCGTAACCTCGAATATTATGCTGTGTCTACTTAAAACCTCCAAATAATTTAATAGAAAAACCATTGTTAATACAGTAAAACCGGAACCTCTAAATACCGGAATTCTCTCTAAACCGGACAAAAATTTTGGTCCCGTTTCCCACCCATTTTTACGCCTTTGATTTATTCCTTCACTGAAGAAAATACATTCATGAACATATATCATCAGAAATATTTTCTATATTCTAGCAGATGATAGCTTAAAGCAGGTTTAAAGTAAAGCAGAATGCGCCTTAAGGTACCTTCCATACTAAAACAAGCTATGGGTTAAAACCCCTCTAAACCGGAAACCCCTCTAAACCGGATGTTTTTGTTGTCCCCACACATGTCCGGTTTAGAGGGGTTTCACTGTACATTAATTTGAATAATTTGAGAGAAAAACCATTGATAATACATTAATTTGAATTTAGAATGAACTTATCCCTTTCATGTTGTATATATATTTGATTTGATTTGTTTTTTATTTACGTCGCTTTCAACAGTATTTCAGTCATATCGCGACGTATTTTTGTATATTTTTAAATACTTAATTTTTCTAAAAAATTTTTTACAAAAGCCTTAATTACAACTTAAACATGATTTATTGAGTAAAAAAAACTAAAAAACCCATAAGATAAAAAATATATAAAATGTCTCCTTAAACCCATTTTTAGGGACGGTCCCCCTAATGCCTTCATTAGGATTATATATGTTTATAATATTTCCATTGACTACTGAGGAGCCGAAAGGCGAAACTAGTTTAGTAGAGGAGCGTAATGTTTTTATTAAATATTTTTTAAACAAAGGCATAATCTTTCTTATTTTATAATTCGATATATATCTTAACTTGTACCGGACCGACTTTTGTCGGACCTTTGCATTTCCGTTTTTATATATATATATATATAAATATAATGACGGCATTAAGGTGACCAGTTATCCTTTAAAATGGGGGTTAAGGCGACCGGCAGTTTAGGGTGACCAAAAGCGGTCTCCTTAATATTTTGACATTAAATTTCAGGGGTAAAAAATGGTGCGAGAGCGTCGAAACTTTGCAAACACCTTAAAAACAGTCCTCTTACTCATATGGAATTAACTTTTCTGGTCTGAAAAGATAAAGAAAATCAAAAAAATAACTTGAAATCTTGATCGCGTATATTTTGAAGTCCCTAAAATAAGTGTTTAAGGCGACCAACGTAAAACCTGATTTATTTCAGAATTTGACTATATATTGATACTTTCAAAGTTGTACTTTTGTTTAATTGTCCGTCTGAGGTAGTGTGACGATGCTTGTCCCTTTTCTGCTGAAAATAAAGAAATCGAGTTTTTAAGCCTATAAATTTGTCATATTTTAAAACCGTTACAGTGGACATATTCGCTAAGTTTCGGACAACTTTCTGAGACGCATCCATTTCACATCAACATTCGAAGGTATTCCAAATTAGCAGTTCCGCTTCAACGACCGCCAAAAAATGGCAATATACTGTACGGGAAACGAATGGTAAGTTTTTGACGCTTTATCACACACTATGTAGCATATGTCTAGTTATTTGATTTAATTTATTTTTCTGCAATCTATCTTTGGTTGGTTTGCAATGCTGTCCGTTGACGTGCACACTTATCGACTTGTCGGACTGTCCGGGCGTCAAACTGTTTATAACTGCTGGTGGGTGGGGGGGACGGAGAAGTTATTATTCATGATTTAGAATAGGTAGTGACAAGGGGTATGTGGCCGTGCCTCTAATCTTTGAAATAAGTGGTACGGTCACCCTAGTGAGGGTTGGCTAGGGCAACAAGCCAACAACAACACACTATTTTGACTGCAGATACATTTGTAAATTTTGATTGATGCTAATATTAATACTCTCTCATTTCTACCATATCTTATGGATATTCAATGGAAAAAACCAAAGAAACTTCAACAAATATTCGCCACCAAACTTGTTTTCATAACAGCAATGAGAGTATCCTCTTCATTCGTTTCACCGGAGCCCTCAGCGAAAAATATTATAAAGATTATCATTTTAAATTAAAAAAAAGGTAGTGACTAGGGGTACGTGACCGTACCTCTAATATTTGAAAAAAAAAGGCAAATACAGTGAAGGAATGTGAAGAAAAATTAGTTTTCTAACTGAAAATAACTAGAGCTGTCATTGATAGGAACGTTATTGATGTATCGGCTTGCCAATAACTGTTCATCAATCAATATATCGACAGGGGTGCGGAAATCCCACGTTCGTCTCGTACATTTTTTGGCCCGCACAAAAATTTAATTGATTTTTGCATTTTAATTGTCCACGGACAAGCACGGATTCGGGATAATATTATATTTGGAAGCCTAAATGTGCCTTCAAATCTGACCAAAATAGCTATAAATTCAAAGAAATGGAGATAATCTGCGACTTCTGACGTTTATATTTGAATAAGGCGAATGTGTTCACTAAATAAGCTGATGAATAACTATTTGGATTTTTTTCTTCTAAACTTGATTTAAGCCGGCGAAAAATTCCCATTAACAGTGAGAACCACTGTGAAATAATAAAGAAGATGTTATAATTGGCCGGATTGAAAATGCGGTCTATAGATTGGCGAATGCCGCCCGTCTGTCTGTCCGTCCTCACTTTGGTTGACCTTTTTGTAAGTGTCAGTTTTAGCCAAAGCTTAAGTCCTACTGCAACCAAATTTGGCATGTACAGTTATAGTGAGGTCATCATCACATGCTGTGGGTAACAAGGTCACTGTGACCTAGATTTCACGGTGCAATGACTTAGAGAATTCTTGGTTAACCTTTTCGTTTGCGTCTTGGTTTACCTTTTTGTTAGTGTCAGTTTTAGTCAAAGTTTAAGTCCTACAGCAACCAAATTCGGCATGTACAGTTGTAGTGAGGTCATCATCACATGCGATATTTCGCACGAAAATGACAGATATCGCATAAAAATTTGTATAACGGAAGTTTATTCTTCTCGATTTATTTCCGATATTTACAAACATTTCTGATCAATTTCGTCGAACGCCTTATCGTAATCGCAGCATCCCGCGCACCAATAAGTATAACAGCAAACCAATAAACGGAAAGGACCGAGAGTTCCGAATTTTGTATATAAAATCAAAACACATCCGGTTCAGAATAAAACGTGTACCAGACCGCACGTAGACTAATTGGTTAAGCAACGTCCTGTGAGGTTAGAATCTGGATGGGTGACCGGCAGGGATTACCGTCGGCCCGGTACACGTTATGTCCTCTGTCATTGGATCGTACTTTCTTTCGAAAACAGGAATGTAATTTCCCTTCACTGGATTGAATAACTGCACAATGCACCAAAATATCGTTCATTTTATTCCTTAGTTATCGTCGTAACCGCGCCGATAATTTTTGTCACTAGTTTTCGCGAACTGACCCTCTACAGACGAAAATGAATCTGCCGATAACATATACGCTAATGGCGCGTGCGGTAAACTATCAATTTATGGTATGGATTAAATCTTTTCACTAGATTTCGATAAGGAGAAGAAGAATAACAGTTCCATGTCATATAAATTTTATTTACACAAAATTCTCAAGCAATAGATATAGCAGTAGTGCTTGTTGGTACAAACAGACTACCAATTAAAATTTCTCTCATCATCTAAAAAAATCTCTCACTTTTTTTTGACAAATGAGAGAATTTCTCTCACTTGCATTCTGCGACAGAATAATCCCTGCAAAGCAAAATTGCAGACAATCCGGCCATACCGACATTGGCTGTTTCTCGTTTTAATCATATGATGCTTCAACACAAGTGAAACCGTCTGTAGTTAGGTCCGGTATTGTTAAGAAACCACTGTGTCGGTGTCCGTTTTGTAGCCCTTATTTTAAAATAATGTCACTTACGTTTTCACATTTGTTTATAACATGATTGACAGCTAAGAGGATGAAAAAGTTTCTTGTAAGAAAAGACAGTAAAACCAGAGACAGTGTAAAGCCAGAGATTCACGACTCGAATGATTTATACATGCGAGACCGTTGAGCGAGATTTCGCGAGAACAGGTCCTCGCGAGTTATATAAGCTTTAGCGACGATCGGGGAAAAAGTCGATATTTGGAATTACTTATCAGTTGCTTCGTTAATACGGTCTACAGTTATTTTACAATACAAACATTCCTTAACTCTTTCCTCCCTGAAACTTTAAATGGACAATTCCAGTTTCGATTTTTGTCTAGTCCATTTCTGACTTTTAAGAGTTGTTTTTATCAATTTTGCCATTACTGACAAACAGTGAAGATCCTGATCAGAGGGCTCCTTTCGGAGCCCTCTGATCTGGGCCTTCACTGTTTGAACAGGACAAGTGTACTATTCACATGTACACTGTTTGAAAAGACGCCTATATGCGGGACTAGGGTTCAAAGGGTTAAAAAAGCCTCTTGGTCGAGTTTTAACACAAAAGAATAATAAGAATAAAGTCCGAGCATCAATTAACCCCTCCGCGCATCGCACACACGTTAATTAGTGTTTGGGAAATGCCGATTGAATGAAAAGTGACGACAGTTTGCACGAAGGTGTGAATGGACCCATGGGTGGCCTCATTAAAATTTATTTTATAGCAAAATGCGTGGACAAATTGACATGAAAATTTCGCCATAACTGTATCTTAATATGAGCTACATGGACAACCCATTCTTATTCATGTTTGAATGTTCAAACTGATGTTTAAGCGTTTACGGCAAGACGATATTGCATCGATCTTCAATCGAAGCACCAGTGGGTCGCCTCATTAAAATTTAATTTATAGCAAAATGCGTGGACAAATTGACATGACAATTTCGCCATAACTGTATCTTAATATGGGCTACATGAACAACACATTCTTATTCATGTTTGAATGTTTAAACTGAAGTTTAAGCGTTTACGGCAAGACGATATTGCATCGACCTCAATCGAAGCACCAGTGGGTGGCCTCAATAAAATTTAATTTATAGCAAAATGCGTGGACAGATTGACATGAAAATTTCGCCAAAACTGTATCTTAGTTTGAACTACATGGATAACCCATTCTTATTCATGTTTGATTGTTCATACTGAAGTTTTAAGCGTTTACGGCAAGACGATATTGAATCGATCTTCATTTTTTTGGAACTTACCAGCAACGTATCTTCCGTTGAGCCAGGAATACACTTTCTCGGTTTAATCCACAACTTTTATTTTGGTTTCACTCGATTAGAATCACAAAATATCGTATAAAAACGAAATAAAGTCAATATTTATAAGTCAACTGGTCGATATGTGTATTTTTTGCCATTATCGCGACGCTGTCATTACCTGTGCTGGTCACGTGACCGCATCGACATACATCACTGCCTCTCAACGGACACCTGTTATATGGGGAAAGAAGGAAAATAAGGGAGTCGTGAATCTCTGGCTTTACACTGTCTCTGGTAAAACTAAAGCTGTTGGAGACAATGGCATTCAAAACGAAAGTGACTGTAACTACGAAAAAAATAAACGTAAGCAAACTTTTTATTGATTTTAAATGGTTACATGTCTGCCGTTTGTATCCCGAAATCGCTAATACTACAGTACCTCAGTGATACAGACCTCTGCTCAACCTGTGACCTCCAGTAAGAGGTCCTGTACTCTATTACTAGATACAAAATATATTCTCACGGACCCCTAGCCTACCCTCACAGGACTCGTTAGGAGTATGTGACCGTATCGCTAATTTCAAGTATTAGAGGTACGGTCACGTACCCCCAGTTACTACCTTTCGAATATAGTCATGTCTGAATAATTGGCTGAAATTTATAGAGTCAAGAAATTTAGCTTAACTCACTTGATTCTCGGTATTACAGTAACGTAACAGATAAGGGACCGCCTAAGCACTCGGTGAATGCAATGCCCTGGCTAAAGCCCCGATCTCAATGTCCCGGTGCTGGCCCCGGTACGTCCCGGTTGAGATAGCCGGTGGACTTGGATGAGCCGGGGCGGTTTTTATGAAAAAATAAATTGCGATCTCACATTCCCGGTGTCTCCCCCGGTGGAGCACTGGTTATGAAGCCGGACCTTCCTGGTGAGTTCCCAGTTTGGCCCGGCGTAGTTACGGTGCAGGGCCGGTCTGTTCCCGGTTAACCCCGGTATAATAATAACACGGTGTAACCCCGGCCATCGCCGGTGGTATCTGGATGACCACTGGTGTCGTCCCGATCAACCCCGGTTGTTCACCGGTGACGTGCTGGTGTTCGCCGGAGAGGACATAAACCGGGGCGGACATGAATTAGTATCAATTCTCTTTTGTCTCTCGGGGTATATGAGATGAAAATCAAATACAAAGGAAATGCAATAAAATAGAACATAATAATGTTGTAGACTGTTCAAACTTCATTTTAATATGAGTTTCAAACAGTTTGCCCGGCGTCTGATCTGGTAACTTTCGTTTTTAGCTCGACTTTTTCAAAAAGTCGAGCTATTGTCGTCACCCTGTCGTCTGCGTCAGCGTCTGCGTCGGTTAAGTTTTTTGCTTAAGGTTTTTGTAAGAGTTGATTTCTCAATAACTATCAAAGGTATCCATTTGAAACTTGGAATAGTTGTTCAGTATCAAAAGGGCAACTCATTACAACAAGGCAGGTAACCCTGGGATTTGTCATTTCAGAGTTATTGCCCTTGTTTTAGTTACTTAAAAATTGTAAATTAACATATCTCAATAACTAGCAAAGGTATCTATTTGAAACTTGGAATAGTTGTTCAGTATCAAAAGGGCAACTCATTACAACAAGGCAGGTAACCCTGGGATTTGTCATTTCAGAGTTATTGCCCTTGTTTTATTTACTTAAAAATTATAAATTAACATATCTCAATAACTATAAAAGATATCCATTTGAAACTTTGAATACTTGTTCAGTATCAAAAGGGCAACTCATTACAATAAGACAGGTAACCCTTGGATTTTTCATTTCAGAGTTATTGCCCTTGTTTTATTTACTTAAAAATTGTAAATTAACATATCTAAATAACTATGAAAGATATTAACTTGAAACTTTAAATAGTTATTCACTATCAAAAGGGCAACTAATTACATTAAGGCAGGTAACTCTGGGATTTGTCAGTTCAGAGTTATTGCCCTTTTTATTTACTTCAAAATTGTAAATTAACATATCGAAATAACTATGAAAGATATTAACTTGAAACTTTATATAGTTATTCAGTATCAGAAGGGCAACTCATTACAACAAGACAGGTAACCCTGAGGTGTGTGTATCCAGAGTTATTGCCCTTGTTTTATTTACTTAAAAGTTATAAATTAATATATCTAAATAACTATGGAAGATATTAACTTGAAACTTTGAATACTTGTTAAGTATCAAAAGGACAACTCATTACAACAAGGTAGGTTACTCTATGATTTGTAATTCCAGAGTAATTGCCCTTGATTTATTTACTTAAAACTTGTAAATTGAAATATCTTAATAACTGTCAAAGGTATTAACTTGAAACTTTAAATACTTGTGTTATATCAAAAGGGCAACTCATTCAAACAAGAAAGGTGATCCGGGATGTGCCATTCCAGAGTTATTGTCCTTGTTTTGACTTATAGTTTACTTTAAATGGAATGTAGACTGTCCAAGTATGTTTGAGTTGTTGTTGCTTACAAATTTCTATGATCAATAGGGCATTAAACACCCATACACATTCTTAAGTTTGAAAAATGTAGCTGTCTCAAGTATATGAAAGTCGAGCGTCCAGCACCCGTTTGCGGTGCTCTCGTTAAATATTAGATTTACCCTAAACAATAGAGAGGACGATATTATTTCCTATTTAAACACAGACGAAACAGAAACGCTAAAAATAAAATGTAGTAATCTGCATTTTTAAAAAAAAAATCAAATTTATGCTCGCATATTATATACACCCCGGTTGTTCAGGGTAGAGGCCCGGATGTGCTGGTAAAGATCCGGCATTGCTCTGGCATTCCCCTGACCCTGGATGAAGCCGGTTCTGGTTTCTGTCCCGGTGACCCCCGGTTGTATTAAACATTTTAAAGCATCCGGGGAAGTTAGCCGGTGGAAGCTGGTCGATCCAGGATCGAGCTGGTCGCCCCCGGCCCCGCCAAGGTTGTACTCCAGGTGACTGCCGGTTTGCTAAACCGGGACTCACGGGGACCCAAACCTGGACAGTGAGATCGTGGCTTAAGCATCAGCTACGGGCTAATCCTAGCGTATTACAGTCGTTTTTTTGTTGCTGTTAACTGAATTAGCAACATCACTTTTTGTCATAAAACAGTTAAATATAGTTTTGAGAAGAACTTATTACAAACCATGCCTTATTTATACTATGATGAGGTTGACAGGCTATCTCTAGATATGACCAAAAATCGCAGTTAAATGCACTCGGACCCGTACACATTTCTGGTATTTGAGTAGGTTTCCCTGGTCAAACAATGCAGCGAAAGGGCCATTTTAAAAACAAAATCAAGAGATCTAGTTCTAGATCTAAAGTTCCGTCCATCCGCTCGTCCAGCTTGTCCGGAGCATAACTTCTAAAGTATATTAGCTATTGACTTCAAACTTCATATACAGATAGATCTTATTGACCAGGAGTGCAGTGCGCCAGAACCATTACTCTGACCTCAGTATTTTTGGAGTTATTGCCCTTTGTTATTTTTATCAAATTTAGGCTTGTCAGGAACATAACTTCCAAAGTATAATAGCTATTGACTTCAAACTTCATATACAGATAGATCTAATTAACTAGGAGTGCAGTGCGCAAGAACCGTTACTCTGACGTCAGTATTTTTGGAGTTATTGCCCTTTGTTGTTACATTTTTACCCAATTTAGGCTTGTCCGGAGCATTACTTTTAAAGTATAAGAGCTATTGACTTCAAACTTCATATACCGATAGATCTCATTGACTAAGAGTGCAATCTGCAAGACCCGTTACTCTGTCATCAGTCTTTTTGGAGTTATTGTTCTTTGTTGTTATATTTTTACCCAATTTAGGCTTGTCCGGAGCATCACTTCTAAAGTATAAAAGCTATTGACTTCAAACTTCATATACAGATAGATCACATTGACTAGGAGTGCAGTGCGCAAGAGCGTTACTCTGTCATCAGTATTTTTGGAGTTATTGCCCTTTGTTGTCATATTTTTACCCACTTTAGGCTTGTCCGGAGCATAACTTCAAAAGTGTAAGAGCTATTGACTTTAAACTTCATATACAGATAGATCTTATTTACTAGGAGTGCAGTGCACAAGAACAATAACTCTGCCATCAGTATTTTTGGTGTTATATTGCCCTTTGTTGTTATATTTTTACCAAATTTAGGCTTGTCCCGAGCTTAACTTCCAAAGTATAGAAGCTATTGACCCCAAACTTCATATACAGATAGATCTTATTGACTAGGAGTGCAGTGCACAAGAACCATAACTCTATCATCAGTATTTTTGGAGTTATTACCCTTTGTTGATATATTTTTTATCCAATTTAGGCTTGTCCAGAACATAACTTCCAAAGTATAAGAGCTATTGACTTCAAACTTCATATACAGATAGATCTCATTTACCAGGAGTGCAATGCATAAGAACCTGTACTCTGTCATCCATATTTTTGGAGTTATTTCCCTTTGTTATATTTTTATCAATTTTTTGAGTTGTTGCCCTTTGTTATTCTTTTCCAAGTTAGGGAGCACACATTAACTTTATCCAGAAACATTTATCTCTTGTGACAAGACCCCACTGGGGGTATGAATCACCATTTGTGATAGGTCTAGTTTGAATATGTACAGTCATGACTATGAATCGGAAGATATAAATTCTATATTTCATCAAATGGTAGCTTAAAGAGGCTCGCAACCGGATTTAGCATTAAAAATAGTAATTTGTAAATATATGTCAAATGCTTATATAAATGGGTAAGATTTAGTTTAGGATAATAAATTCTGTTAAAAAATCCATTTCAAAAAAAAAAAAGAAGAAGCCCTGGTGGGATTAAAACCCGTGACCATCCATGCGGAGAGAAACGTGAAAAAATGAGGAAGCTCCTATACTACCTCGGCTACCAGCGCTCTCTATATCTATAGTAGCGAATTAACGTACTTCACTAGCGGCGATCGATAGTACTTTTACTATTTTATTCGTCTCGGGTTTATGTCTGAGCCCGTGTAAAGGAGCAACAACAACAACTATACCGTTAGCTAACGCTATAGAAAAACGATGGAAAATATCTTTAAAAAACTAAGATTCGGTGCCGATTCTTGAGACTTTTTTTGGACTGATCATATTTTTTTAATGTCAGAAGCCAAATAATGCCACAAATTTGCTTTTATTTGAGTATTTTATTTTATTTTGACAAGTACACCATCCGGTTGCGAGTCCCTTTAAAGCAGGCTGAAAGTAAAGCAGAATGCAGTATATTGCACCTTAAGGCACGTTCTGCTTTACTTTAAACCTGCCTAAAGTGGTAATTTATCTTCAAAATATGAAAATATATGTGCAGGGTTAAAGTATAAACTGAAAGACATCCTTTTTGTTGCAGATAAAAGCCAGTCTGGACTTGGACACAACCAATGTTAAGGTAAATATTTGTTTACTTTTGAACTGACATAACCTGTTTTCTGTTCTATAGACAGGTGGTTGTTTAAAGCATGTTGAAAGTAACACGGAATGCTTGTTACTGCAATGGTACATATACATCCAGGTATGAAGCTTGCAAGGGTAACAATATAGCTGGTTCCCTCATCGAGTTTGGTACCTGGCATGAGTCATATTATGATGTATGAAGAACTTGCATTTTGTGTTGGAAGTTTGGTGTTCCTAAACCAAGCTAATGCGTTTATAGGCCGTAAAGAGGTAAATACAACATTATTTATTGTATTTTCTATGCTATCTATTTTAAGATTGATATTATAAGTTACACGGTATAAAATAATTTAGGCAGGGTGAATTGGCTTGTATGACGGTTTTGGATTCCGAATTTCCTGAACGCGAAGGAAATAAGGAATCCAAAACGGTCATACAAGGCCATACAGAGTTTTTCCCGGTCTAAATGAGGATTAATTTTATTCCCAGCTGAAGAAAATCATAATGCCTGAGCTGTTATCTCTCCTTTTCTGAGTTTAATATTACATTTTTAGTTCACCAGAGCTTATGTCTGAGTCCTGACTTAATTTTCTATAGCAACTTTCGTCGCTATGGATAAAACGATGGAAAATATCTAAAAAAACTAAGATTTGAAGATTTTTCGAGAGGGTGTTATTAGACTGGTCATATTTTTCCAATGCCAGATGCACGATAATGCTACCCTTTTGTATATATTTGAGTAATTTCTTTTATTTTTTGCAAATGCCCCATCTGGTTGCGAGTGGCTTTAAGAACTCACATATTTGGCTATATCTTTATGAGTGTCTGTCAGTGCCATGTCCTTCATAAAATTTAGGTCACACTTGAAGCTTGGTCATGTGGGATCTTAAAGTAGGTAAAATCGCAAAACTATGGGATATGTCGTCAGTCATTGTGTTACACAAGCTGTTCTCACCTTGCGGACGGAGATATCCAGAAAAGGTGGGGGGTTGAGATTACCTTATCTGTCTGGACGGACAAGTCAAATTAATTGATGTTAATTAGATAACGAATCCATTGGGAACAATAAATGAACATTAATTTATTGTGGTGCTTCATGGGATGACGTAACGACCGAGTCTAGGATTGAAATGTTATTACTTATTAAGCGAGTCTTGGCGTGCTAAATAATTTTTCTTTTCTTGCCGAGGTTTAGATCAGTTTGTCTCATACAACGACTAGTGACAGGTTCTTTTTCTCACATAACCAAAAGTTTTAATCTATTTTAGCTCAGCAAAGCATGACAAGAAATTGTGTATGATTATGGGGACAGCAATTATCTCTGATGGAAGAATGAGGTAAGTTTTTTTACATCTCTCTTTTAGTCGAAACTCTTCAAAAGTTATTAAAAAATTATGAACCAATGCAAATTAAGGAAAAATCTGTTTGTGTCAAAATGTAGGGTTACAAATCTCATCGGATTTTAATGCAACTAGGTCAAAATGTTTATCTCAATTATAACTAGGTCATGGATGAATATGGGAAATGTCCGGTCAAAAACATGGTAACTAGATCATATCAGACAACATTTGTTAACAGCTAGAAGCTAAAAATCTTTTTAAATGTTGATGAAACTTGGTAAAAATGTTTTTTATTGATATCTAGGTCAGGGTTGAATGTTGGTTGTGTCGGGTCAAAATATAGGTCACTGGGTCAAATCAAAAGAATACATTTTTAGCTCACCTGGCACGAAGTGCCAAGGTGAGCTTTTAGGACCGCTGGATGTCTGTCGTCTGTCCGTCTGTCTGTCTGTTCAGAATTGGATCGTTAACACTCTAGCTGCTACAAATTTCATCCAATCTTCATGGAACTTGATGACAATGTTTGTCTTGGTGAAATCTAGGTCAAGTACGATTGTGGGTCATGTCAGATCAAAAACTAGGTCACTAGGTCAAATCATAGAAAAATCTTGTTAACACTCTAGAGGCTACAAATCTTATTGGATTTTAATGAAACTGTCAAAATGTTTGGCTCATTGATATCTAGGTCAAGTTTGAATATAGGTCATCCTCGGTCAAAAACTAGGTCACTAGGTCAAATCATAGAAAACCTTGTTAACACTCCAGATTCTACAAATCTCATTGGAATTTAATGCAACCTAGTCAGAATGTTTGCCTAATTGATATCTAGGTCAAGTTCGAATATGGGTAATGTCAGGTCAAAAACTAGGTCACTAGGTCAAATCATTGGAAAACATTGTTTACACTCTATAGGCTACAAATCTCACCGTATCGTCATGAAGCTTGGTCAAAATGTTTGCCTCATTCATATCTAGGTCAAGTTCGAATGTGGGTCATGTCCGGTCAAAAACTAGGATACTAGGTCAAATCAAAGAAAAACCTTGTTAACACTCTAGAGGCTACAAATCTCAATGGATCTTAATGAAACTTGGTCAGAATGTTTTCCTCATTGAAATCTAGGTCAATTTCGAATGTGGGTCATGTCCGGTTAAAAACTAGGTCACTAGGTCAAATCATAGAAAAACCTTATTAACACTCTAGAGGCTACAAATCTCAATGGATCTTTATGAAACTTCATCAAAATGAATGTCTTGATGAAATCCAGGTCAAGTTCGAATGTGGGTCATGTCCGGTCAAAAACTAAGTCACTAGGTCAAATTTTAGAAAAATCTTGTTAACACTATAAAGGTTGAGTATGGGTTCAGTCATTATCTAGGTCACTATAGGTCATGTTTTACATGGTGTACCAGGTGAGCGATTTAGGGTCATGGTGGCCCTTGTTTACACTAGCAGTGATTCTTTTACCTGTGCATCCTGAGTTCTGTACTCATTAAATTTGCCAGGGACTCATTATTTGAAAAGTTGCGCATCCCATGGACCCAAAGCTTTTCTGGCATTTATTAACACATTACTCCATATGATATAAGTTGAATTATAACACAGTTGTTTGCCTTTATTGTACTCTTCCACTGCCGTGAATAATTCTACAGTACTTGTATATTATGCAACATCTTTATCCCAGCAGATAGTAGGACATATGCTACCAATGCGTGAGACACCTGGTGGCTTTTAAATAAGTATGATAAATCAAGCATCGTTACTCTACGAAATCGTGCATATCAGTTACCTCCCAAAGGTACCTTCAGTTCCAAACAATCTCCAATAATTGCGTATTATAAACGTTAAATGCATGCCATGAAATTGTACTTGGTAAATGAAAGTACGTGAAACTTAGCAAATACTCTTATCTAATAAGGCTAAGTTAATTACCCAGAACTTTATCAAATTGAATATAAGCGTTAACCTGGGAACACATAGAAAAAGCTGTCTGCTTTTTTAGGCCATTTGTATAGGTATATAAGTGCCTGTAGTTTCAAACGAAGCATTATAACTTATTCTTTTTTAGCTCACCTGAGCTAGCTCAGGGTGAGCTATTGCAATCCTTGAATGTCCGGCGTCCGTCGTGCGGCGTCAACAATTTTAGTGTTTACACTCTAGAGACCACAATTTTTATCCAATCTTTCTCAAACTTGCTCAGATAGTATATTGCCAGAAGAGTTCAGATGAGTTCGATTATGCTTGAAATCGGACAAATTGGTCATGAGTTATCTACCTTTGAACTGCTGAAAATGCCATATTTAACAGTGTTTACACTCTAGAGGCCACAGTATTTATCCAATCTTTCTTAAACCTGCCCAGATTGTATATGACCATAAGAGTTCGGAAGAGTTCGATTTTGGTTGAAATAGGACAAATAGATCAAGAGTAATCTACCTTTGAATTGCTGAAAATGCCATTTTTAACAGTGTTTACACACTAGAGTTCACAATTTTTATCAAATCTTTCTTAAACTTAGTCAGATTGTATATTACTATAAGAGTTCAGATGAGTTTGATTATGGTTGAAAGCAGACTTATAGGTCGAGAGTTATCTACCTTTGAATTGCTGAAAATGCCATATTTAACGATGTTTACACTCTAGAGGCCACAAATTTTATCCAATCTTTCATAAACTTACTCAGATTGTATATTATTATAAGACTTCGGATGAGTTCAATTTTGGTTGTAATCTGATCAATAGGTCAAGAGTTATCTACCTTTGAATGGCTGAAAATGATATATTTAACAGTGTTTACGCTCTAGAGGCCACAATATTTATCCAAGCTCTCTCAAACTTGCCCATATTGTATATGACCATAAGAGTTGGACAAAGGGTGATTATGGTTGGAATCAGACAAATAGATCAAGAGATATCTACCTTTGAATTGCTGAAAATGCCATATTTTACAGCGTTTACACTCTTGCAACTACAGTTTTCAATGGATTTTGATTATACATGTACTTGTACACAAAGGATGTAGCTATACATTCTCGAAGGAGTGAAATTATTGTTGAAATGTAATCAATGTGGCAATAGTTACCTGCCCTTGATATACTTTGAAATGCTAGAAAAAGGCTTAATTTCAGTATTGTTTAGGCTCTAGTTATCTGCCTTTGATGTACTCTACTATACTACAGTAGGTCGACAAACTTGAGTGGATTTAGAATAAAACGGGTGAAATTCAAAGGTAAAGCTATCAGGCTTCATTACAAATGGTGAGCGATATCAGGGCCTTCAGGCCCTCTTGTCACCATTGTCTTATTATTCACACCTATAGCTTTTATTGTGAGAAGTTTCATCAATTTAATTTCAGTTAAATTTTGATTCAGTGAGTGTTTTCATTGAATTGGAGCCGAAAACAATTAAGAAAAAAACATATATATCGGGCAAAAAAAGATCCTTCAGAGATTTCATTTGGTCGCATATGTCCATAAAGCAGGTTTGAAGTAAAACAGAAGTGCTTTAAGGCAAAATCTGCTTTACTTTCAACCTGCTTTAAGTTGTCACCTGTCTTCAAAGCAGGAAATAAGTTATAGGATATAGGGTAAATTTTTAGCTCTAGAAGCTACAAATCTCATTTGATCTTAATGAAACTTTTCTCAAATTTTTTGCCTCATCAAAATCTAGGCCATGATTGAATGTGGGTCATGTGAGGTCAAAATCTAGAGCACTATAGGTCAAGTTTTACATGGTGTACCATGTGAACAATATAGGGCCATGGTGGCCCTTGTTTTTAAAGTGTTGCATGTAGTTAAAGTTAGTATGTGTATCATATTTTGTCAATTTCAGAAAGAGATGATTTCAGTTTGGAAGATCAAGTAACACAGTGGGGAAAAAAAGAAAAAGCTCAGGTAATACTGATTGATCCATTTTATGCGGCTCGCCGTATATTCTAGTGTAAACATACTGTATTTCTCCTTGTAGATACCCAGTATGACTTATAGTTGGGGCAAATTGTTTCGGTCCTCGCTGCTTGTCTGTCCACAGATTTAAACTTGACCATAAATTTTGAATCACATATGATCTATAAAGACTTCAATAAAATATGATAGAGACTTCATAGTTTGCATTTGGTCTCAATTCAAGGTCAACGTCATGTAGAGGTTATTTAAATACTTAATAGGCTGAATTTAACATTGGTCATAACTTTTGAACTTAGTAACATGTGATAGAAACTTCATAGTCGGTATGTGTACTCATCTGATAAAGCTCTTGATTTCAATACAAGTTTGGTCATGTCTGTCAAAGTCATAAGAGGTTATGGTAAAGTCAGGCATAGTATTGACTTCAAACTTCATATACAGACATATCTCATTGACCAGGAGTACAGTGTATAAGAACCGTTACTCCGTCATCAGTATTTTTATTGTTTGTTGTTATATTTTATCGAATGTAGTCTTGTCTGGAACATAATAATTTGCCAAAGTATAAGAGTTATTGACTTAAAACTTAATATACAGATTATGTATATATCATTGTCTAGGAGTGCCATGCTCAAGAACTGTTACTCTGTCATCAGTATTTTTAGCTCACCTGGCACTTAAGTGCCAAGGTGAGCTATAAGGATCGCTGGATGTCTGTCCTCCGTCCACAATTGCTTGTTAACATTTAAATGGCCACACATTTCATTGGATCTTCATGAAACTTGATAACAATGTTTATCTTAATGAAATCTAGGTCAAGTGCGAATGAGGGTCATGTCCGGTTAAAAACTAGGTCACTAGGTCAAATCAAAGAAAAACCTTGTTAACACTCTAAGGACTACACATTTCATTTGGTATTCATGATAATTAGTTTTAATGTTTGTCTTGAAAAATGTAGGTCAAGTTCGAATGTGGGTCATGTCCAGTCAAAACCAGGTCACTATGTCAAATCATAGTAAAAACCTTGTTAACACTCTAGAGGCTACAAATCTCATTTATATCAAGGTCAAGTTTGAATGTGGGTCATGGCCAGTTAAAAACTAGGTCACTAGGTCAAATCATAGGAAAACCTTATGAACAGTCTCTAGAGGCTACAAATCTAATTGGATTTAAATGCAACTAGGGTATAATGTTTGCCTAATTGATATCTATGTCAAGTTTGAATGCGGGTCAGTTCGGGTCTAAAACTAGGTCATTAGACACTAGGGCAATTCATAGGAAAACCTTGTTAACACTTTAGAGGCTACAAAACTCATCCAATCTTCATGACACTTACTTAAAATGTTTGCCTCATTGATATCTAGGTCAAGTTCCAACATGGGTCAGGTCTGGTCAAACACTCAGTCACTAGGTCAAATAATTGGAAAACCTTACTCATACCCTAGAGGTTACAAAACTTATCCGATCTTCATGACACTTGGTAAGAATGTTTGCCCAATTTATATCAAGGTCAAGTGTTAATGTGGGTCATGTCTGGTCAAAAACTAGGTTACTCTAGGTCAAATCATAGAAAAACTTTGTTAACACTCTAGAGGCTACAAGTCTCAATGGCTTTAAATGCAAAAAAAATAGAATGTTTGCCTAATTAATAATATGGGTCATGTCAGGTCAAAACTAGGTCACTCGGTCAAATCAAAACCAGTGTTAACTCAGATCTGAATGATGCTTGCCTACATCAAATCAAGGTCAAAATCAAATGAGGGTTGTGTCTGGTCAAAAACTAGGTTACTAGGTCAACTCATAGAAACATCTTGTTAACATTCTATTGTTGATTGTGGGTCATGTCTAGTCATACATAATATAGGTGGTGGCCTAGCGGTATAGTCACTGTGACTTACATCACTAAGCTCCTCACCGCTGTTAGTTCGAATCCCAGTAGGGTCGTTCGGATTTTTCATGTGGGGAAGCCTTCCAGCTGGCTTGCGGAAGGTCGTTGGTTCTACCCAGTTGCCGATTTGTGCCTGTTACAGTGCATAAAGGGCTTCTGGGGTCTTCTTCCACCTGTGATTAGCTGGACGTTGCGATATGACTGAAATACTGTTGAAAGCGACGTAAAATCAAAACAACAAACATAATCTAGGTCACTATAGGTCAAGTTTTACATGGTGTACCAGGCGAGCGATTTAGGGTCAATGTGTCCCTTGTTGGAATTACTTCCCTTTGTTGTTATATTTTATCCAAATTAGGCTTGAAGTTATTGCATTTTGTTATAGTTTGGGAGCACATTAGTGCACACAACAATTTTATCCTGGAACATTTACCTCTTGTGACAAAACCCTACTGGGGGTTTGAATCACCATTTCTGATTGGTCTAGTTTTCCAGCTCATCCAGTGGCCTTAACTCTGTAATTCTTTGGAAGAGTGGAATGAAGATTTGGGTCGTGAAAATTAACACTTCATTTTTAATTATGCATATACAAAGTTTTATATGAATTGGTACAGAAATGTAGCATTGGTTTGGATCCCAAAATGTACAAGTCCCATCAGTGGCCATAACTTTACCTATCTTAAAACAGCTCACTTGAAAAATGTCATGTCATGCACATATACACTTCATGTTAAATGCATATGCAAAGTTTGATGTCAATCGGTACAGAAATGTAGAAGTCATTTGCATCAAAGCTTTTATCAGTAAGAAAAGGTCATAAAGTAGCTGTTTGTCCTTGATTGGTAGAAAAAACTTCCCAAAACAACCATGTGATACTCCCTCATTTCTCTGGTGAGCTCTTCAGGACCCTTTTGTTGATCTTTTTTATGCCCCCGGCATATGCAGAGGCATATAGTAATTGTCCATCCATGCGTGTGTGCGTCCGTAACAAGGTTAAGTAGATGTTACCGTTTCGTCTAGCATCAACACCGCTTACTCAAATACTTTGACACTTATACAGTTATTGCTTTGGACCATTCCCTATCCACCAATATCAACAAACCATGATTTTGACCTTGACCTTATTTGTACTTAGAATATTTAGATAGGCTATTTCTTGGAAAACTAGATTTTACCATTTCATCTAGCATCAACACAACTGACTACAATGTGTTGATACTTATTCGGATATTACCTTGGATCACTACCAATCCACCCATATTACCCAACCTTGATTTTGACCGTGACCTTGACTTAATTTGAACTTAGAATATTTTAAATAGGCTCTTTCTCAGTTAACTAGATTTTACCGTTTCATCTAGCATCAACACTGCCTAGTACAATGCTTTTGTACTTATACAGTTATTGACATGGACTATTACCAACTCACCAAGAATATCCAAACTCAGTTTGATCTTGACCGTGACCTAATTTTGACTTAGAAAAGATTTAGAATATTATTATTGTCAAGGATGCCACCGGGGGCATAAGTGTTTATTGAACGCGCAGTCTTGTTTCCATTTGTTATATGCTCAGATGGGATATAGGCTCTAGGTGACCATTTTGGCTGTAAAATTTGATATTAATCCAGAGTCATAATGGCCCATATGGGACATAGTATTGTATGGTGAAATTTATCATATTTTATGCAATGTGTCACAAATACCTGGAGCCCGTTTCAGAAAACTTCGAACAACAAAAAAGATTGTAAGTCTAAACTTTAAATACATTTAATATCTGATTTCTCCATCTAATCAAGCCTTGTGACTAAAAAAACGACTCCAAACCGATGTCACAAGACAGCATTAGATGGAGAAATAAATAATAGTTGAGCATTTTATAATCTGACTTATGACAACATTTGTCGTATGAATATTTATGAAACGGGCCCCTGGTTGCTAAATGTCTGATTTCTTTTAGAACTTTTGTGTAAAATGTAAGTTCGTTTTCTGTTTTTAAGGCAAAGACCAGATAATGGAATATCTGAAAAGGTGCAAGCCACAGTCACTGTTAGCTTTTTGGAAACCCCAGCAGTATGTGAAAGCAAGAACAAAGCTTTTCAAAGAAAGGAAAACACTGAGAACAGAAGCCAGAGCAACACATTAAAGAGAATTACAGTGAACAAAACATGTTTCTGAAGGGTGTGTGTGGGGGGGGGAACACAAAGAGCATGCTGCTTGACACTTTTACAAGGAGTGTTTCATAACTAACGAACTTGAACAATAACTTGGATATAATAAGTGTGACATATCAGTGAAAAGGACAATTATTTACTATTGTATAATGCACGATAAGATCACAAAACTTGATAAATCACAATACTAACCTAAATTACCCCTTTCAAGAGCACTTGAACATAGCACTTTTCGTACATTTTGCAATAAGTTATCAAAAAGTACATTTTGTTAAATTTGACTGACTACAATGCTTACAGTTGCTGCGTTGGACCAATACCAATCAACTCATACTACTAAACGTTGATTTTACCTTGACCTAATTTGGGCTTTAAATATCTTAAATGGGCTATTTCTTAGTTAACTAGACTTTACTGTTTCGTCTAGTATCAACACTATTTACTACAATCCTTGATACTTAAACAGTTATTGTCATGGACCAATTCACTGTTATTGCTAAACCTCAATTTTAAGTTTAACTTGACTTAATTTGGACTCAAAAAGTTTCAGAAGGGGACATAATTAAGTGTTCATGGAAACACCCTTGATAATATATTCTCAGAGCAAGTATAGCTATATTGTTGATATTTTACAAAATGATAATATCTCAAACAGTGTACCGTAGTTGGTGCATATTTGACAACAAAATTTATGGACTTATTTAGAATAATAAAGTGGCTACAATAGGGAAAGAATCGGGTCTCGCAGAGACCCACATGATTAAAAAATGTGGAGATCGTGTGTTAGAAATTGCCATGTGGGCAGCTAGCCAGTTACCTGGAAGGGAGTCCTCTGTCGTGGACAATACACCCACCTCTGCACGTTAATAGAAAATCTGATGTTGATATACTTGTATCAAAGTTTATTAAAAAACAAATTACCAGTACCCTGGAGTGGGGGTCATCTGGGTTAATGTTGTGACTTATCAAGTTAATTTGTCTTCAAAACTATATGGGACAATGTATTTATTATGGGTGAATATCATCATGTTAATTTGCAAAAGTGATATTCAATGCCATCGTGGTTGTCATCTGTTGCTTGTTTCAATATATTGTCTACAGAAGTATTACAAGACTTGTTGTTTTCTTAACCTTCTCTTACTGAATATTCATGTAAAAATCTGACCCACAATGAACATCATCATCTGAGCTAGCTTATCATCTATTAACACATTCAAAATTTACAGTGTATTTGTCAAGATCACACTTGTCGTATTCAAACTGTGTAATCTGCCCGTCTGCTCGGTTTTTATGCCTCCGGCATCGACAGATGCGGAGGCATATAGTAATCGTCCAGTCCGTCCGTCTGTGTGTCCGTAACAAGGTTAAGTAGAATTTACCGTTTCGTCTAGCATCAACACCGCTTACCCAAATGCTTGGATACTTATACAGTTGTTGCCTTGGATCATTCCCTATCCACCAATATCTCCAAACTTTGATCTTGACCTAATTTGGACTTAGAATATTTTGAATAGGCTATTTCCTGGTTAACTAGAATATACTTTGATGCTTTGATACTTATACAGTTGTTGCATTTGACCATTCCCTATCCACCAAACTTTGATTTTGACCTTGACCTTGACCTAATTTGGACTTAGAATATTTTAAATAGGCTATTTCCGGGTTAACTAGATTTTACCGTTTCGTCTAGCATCAACACTGTTTACTACAATGCTTCGATACTTATACAGTTATTGCTTTGGACCATTACCAACTCACCAATAATACCCAAGCTCAGTTTGACCTTGACCTAATTTGGATGCCACCGGGGGCATAAGCGTTTATTGAACGTGCAGTCTTGTTTTTTTATACGCCCACCTCAAGAAGTGGTCGTATATAGGCATGGCCCTGTCTGTCCGTCCGTGAATAAGTTCGTTCGTTTGTCTGTTCTTCTGTCAACATTTTGTTTGTCCTCAGTTTTTCCAGAAAACTATTGAACGGATATTAATGAAACTTCACACAAATGGTATATGCATAAAGATCTGAATGTGAGTCGAGTTGAGGTTAATTCAATGTTTCGTTACAGAGTTATCTGCCTTTGATGTACTTAAACATGCTATAATAAGCTTGTCCGGAGTTTTCTCGAAAAGCCGTTAGAGGAATATTAATGAAACTTCACACAAATGTTAAAAAAATTAAGATCTGAAGCTGAGTCAAGTTTGAGGTTCATTTCATTTTTCGTTACAGAGTAATCTGCCCTTGATATACTCAAATATGCTATAAAAAGCTTGTCCGGACTTTTTGAAGGATGTTGATGAAACGTCACACAAATGTTAAAGTCATCAAGATCTGAAGATGAGGGAAATTTTAGAATAATTTGATTTGTTGTTACATAGTTATCTGACCTTGATGTACTAAAATATGCTATAAAAGGCTTATTTGACAGTGTTAACACACTAAGCAACTACAGTTTTGAATGGACTTTGATAATATTTACCCACAGTATAATTATTGAAGTAAAAGTTCATGAAAGGGTTTATTATTATTGAAATCGGATCATTGTGTCGAGACTTATTTGCCCTTGGTGTACTCAGATATGCTAGAAAAGGTTTTTTATGCCCCCGGCATCTATAGATGCGGAGGCATATAGTAATCGTCCTGTCCGTCCGTCTGTAACAGGTTAAGTAGATTTTACCGTTTCGTCTAGCATCAACACCGCTTACTCAAATGCTTGGATACTTATACAGTTGTTGCCGTGGACCATTCCCTATCCACCAATATCACCCAACCTTGATTTTGACCTTGACCTAATTTGGACTTATTTTAAATAAATAATATATTTTAAATGGGCTATTTCTTGGTTAACTAGATTTTACCGTTCGTCTAGCATCAGCATAACTGACTACAATTCTTTGGTACTTATACAGTTGTTGCCTTGGATCACTACCAATCCACCCATATTGCCCAACCTTGATTTTGACCTTGACCTTGACCTAATTTGGACTTAGAAAAAATTCAGAATATATTGTCAAGGATGCCACCGGGGGCATAAGTGTTTATTGAACGCGCATTCTTGTTTTTAGTAATGTTGGTGCTTTACCCCTCGACTACATCCGCCAGTGAATAATTTGAGAGAAAAACCATTGATAATACATTAATTTGAATTCAGAATGAATTTTTTTCCTTTTATCTTGTATACATATGAATCGGTCTCCTTAAACTAAAATCGGTCAACTTAAACTGGAATATATGTTGTGTCTACTTAAAACTCCCAAATAATTTGAGAGAAAACAATTGATACATTAATTTGAATAATTTGAGAGAAAAACCATTGATAATACATTAATTTGAATTTAGAATAATTGTTTTCCATTTATGTTGTATATATATATATCAATCGGTCTCCTTAAACTAATATCGGTCACCTTAAACTCGAATATTATGTTGTGTCTACTTAAAACCCCCAAATAATTTGATAGAAAAACCATTGTTAATACATTAATTTGAATAATTTGAGAGAAAAACCATTGATAATACATTAATTTGAATTTAGAATGAATTTATCCCTTTCATGTTGTATATATATTTGATTTGATTTGTTTTTTATTTACGTCACTTTCAACAGTATTTCAGTCATATCGCGACGTCCAGCTAATTACAGGTGGAAGAAGACCCCAGAAGTTCTTTATGCACTGTTTCAGGCACAAATCAACAACTGGGTAGAACCACCGTCCTACCGCAAGCCAGCTGGAAGGTTTCCCTACATGAAAAATCCAAACGACCCTACTGGGATTCGAACTCACAGCGGCGAGGAGCTTAGTGATGTTAGTCACAGTGACTAGGCCACGGAGGCCCCCCTGTATATATATGAATCGGTCTCCTTAAACTTATATTGGTCACCTTAAACTCAAATATATGTCGTGTTTACTTAAACCTCTCAAATAATTTGAGAGAAAAACCATTGTTAATACATATACATTAATTTCAATAATTTGAGAGAAAAATTATTGTTAAGTAGATCTAAAAATTTGTAAAAAAATAAAAAAAAAAAAAAAAAAATTTTTTTTTTTTTTTATTTATTTATTTTTTTTTTAATTTTAGGGCAGGGCGCGGCACCCTCCTAAAAAGGCCTAGCTGTAGCACTGTTAAATACATAAATTTGAATTTAGAATGAATTTATCCATTTTCTGTAATATATATATGAATCGGTCTCCTTAAACTTTTATTGGTCCCCTTAAACTCGAATATATGTTGGTCTACTTAAAACCTTCAACGTCCTTACAAAATATTAGGGAGACCAATATTTTTGTATATTTTTAAATACTTAATTTTTCTAATTTTTTTTTTTAAAAAAACCTTAATTACAACTTAAACATGAATTATTGAGTAAAAAAAACAAAAAAACCCATAAGATAAAAAATATATAAAATGTCTCCTTAAACCCCATTTTTAGGGACGGTCCCCCTAATGCCTTCACTAGGATTATATATATATATATATATATATATATATATATATATATATATATATATATATATATATATATATATATGAATTAAAAAAATAAATGATGTATTATAGGCTTTAAAAACACAATTTTATTTCTTCAAACAATGCGCGACGCGTTTCACTATAATTCATCAGGCGCTATACTATTGTTTATGACGTCATGACGTTGTTGTCATGATATCGACGTCGTCACTTCCTGTTGACGTACATCTAAGATAAATAACTGTGTTTTATTAAAGGGAGATAATTATTGAGAATTAAGAATAGGTTTAAATTTAGCTATGAAATATTCTTCTTTTGCTAGCCTAGCTGAAACACTATTTGTCTTTAATTTAAAAAAAGGAAACATTTCATAATTTAAGTTTTTCTTTCCGCATTTTTCTAAATGGGCGCTTAAAGGAATTTGTCTTGTTGAAGGATCTCTTATCTGTTGTGAGTGAACTGTTCTTCTTGACCTCAGTTTGTCTCCAGTTTGACCAATATAGTATTCTCCGCATATATATATACTCCTAATGAAGGCATTAGGGGGACCGTCCCTAAAAATGGGGTTTAAGGAGACATTTTATATATTTTTTATCTTAAGTTTTTTTGTTTTTTTTTTACTCAATAAATCATGTTTAAGTTGTAATTAAGGTTTTTTAAAAAAAAAATTAGAAAAATTAAATATTTAAAAATATACAAAAATATTGGTCTCCCTAATATTTTGTAAGGACGTTGAGGGTTTTAAGTAGACCAACATATATTCGAGCTTAAGGGGACCAATTAAAGTTTAAGGAGACCGATTCATATATATATTACAGAAAATGGATAAATTAATTCTAAATTCAAATGTATGTATTTAACAGTGCTCCAGCTAGGGATTTTTAGGAGGGTGCCGCGCCCTGCCCTACAATTAAAAAAAATTAAAAAATTAAAAAATAAATAAATAAATAAAATTATTTTTTTATTTTTTTACAAATTAATAGATCTACTTAACAATAGTTTTTCTCTCAAATTATTCAAATTAATGTATATGTATTAGCAATGGTTTTTCTCTCAAATCATTTGAGAGGTTTAAGTAAACTGTTTTACACGACATATATTTGAGTTTAAGGTGACCAATATAAGTTTAAGGAGACCGATTCATATATATACAGGGGGGGCTCCGTGGCCTAGTGGTGTAGTCACTGTGACTAACATCACTAAGCTCCTCGCCGCTGTGAGTTCGAATCCCAGTAGGGTCGTTCGGATTTTTCATGTGGGGAAGCCTTCCAGCTGGCTTGCGGTAGGACAGTGGTTCTACCCAGTTGTTGATGTTGCCTGAAACAGTGCATAAAGAACTTCTGGGGTCTTCCTCCACCTGTAATTAGCTGGACGTCGCGATATGACTGAAATACTGTTGAAAGCGACATCAATCAAAAACAATTCAAATCAAATATATATACAACATGAACGGGATAAATTCATTCTAAATTCAAATAAATGTATTATCAATGGTTTTTCTCTCAAATTATTCAAATTAATGTATTAACAATGGTTTTTCTATAAAATTATTTTGGGGTTTTAAGTAGACACAACATAATATTCGAGTTTAAGGTGACCGATATTTGTTTAAGGAGACCGATTGATATATATATATACAACATAAATGGAAAACAATTATTCTAAATTCAAATTAATGCATTATCAATGTTTTTTCTCTCAAATTATTCAAATTAATGTATCAATTGTTTTCTCTCAAATTATTTGGGAGTTTTAAGTAGACAACATATATTCCAGTTTAAGTTGACCGATTTTAGTTTAAGGAAACCGATTCATATGTATACAACATAAAAGGAAAAAAATTCATTCTGAATTCAAATTAATGTATTATCAATGGTTTTTCTCTCAAATTATTCACTGGCGGATGTAGTCGAGGGGTAAAGCACCAGCACTACTAAAAACAAGAATGCGCGTTCAATAAACACTTATGCCCCCGGTGGCATCCTTGACAATATATTCTGAATTTTTTCTAAGTCCAAATTAGGTCAAGGTCAAAATCAAGGTTGGGCAATATGGGTGGATTGGTAGTGATCCAAGGCAACAACTGTATAAGTACCAAATAATTGTAGTCAGTTATGCTGATGCTAGACGAAACGATAAAATCTAGTTAACCAAGAAATAGCCCATTTAAAATATATTATTTATTTAAAATAAGTCCAAATTAGGTCAAGGTCAAAATCAAGGTTGGGTGATATCGGTGGATAGGGAATGGTCCAAGGCAACAACTGTATAAGTATCCAAGCATTTGAGTAAGCGGTGTTGATGCTAGACGAAACGGTAAAATCTACTTAACCTGTTACGGACGGACGGAAGGACGGACGTCCTTACATTTGGGCACTTGTTGGGTTTTTCTTTTGTTTAAAAGTACCCAATAACAACAAACAAAACCAACAATAACAATAGGGCAATCACGGAATGAATGGAATCTATTGTTCTCCCTACCCAACAAAGGACATTTTGTGCGTGCGGACGGACAGACGGACGGACAGGACGATTACTATATGCCTCCGCATCTATAGATGTCGGGGGCATAAAAAACCTTTTCTAGCATATCTGAGTACACCAAGGGCAAACAAGTCTTGACACAATGATCCGATTTCAATAATAATCAACCCTTTCATGAACCTTTACTTCAATAATTATACTGTGGGTAAATATTATCAAAGTCCATTCAAAACTGTAGTTGCTTAGTGTGTTAACACTGTCAAATAAGCCTTTTATAGCATATTTTAGTACATCAAGGTCAGATAACTATGTAACAACAAATCAAATTATTCTAAAATTTCCCTCATCTTCAGATCTTGATGACTTTAACATTTGTGTGACGTTTCATCAACATCCTTCAAATAGTCCGGACAAGCTTTTTATAGCATATTTGAGTATATCAAGGGCAGAATACTCTGTAACGAAAAATTAAATGAACCTCAAACTTGACTCAGCTTCAGATCTTAATTGTTTTAACATTTATGTGAAGTTTCATTAATATTCCTCTAATGGCTTTTCGAGAAAACTCCGGACAAGCTTATTATAGCATATTTAAGTACATCAAAGGCAGATAACTCTGTAACGAAAAATTGAATTAACCTCAACTCGACTCACATTCAGATCTTTATGCATATACCATTTGTGTGAAGTTTCATTAATATCCGTTCAATAGTTTTCTGGGAAAACTGAGGACAAACAAAATGTTGACAGAAGAACAGACAAACGAACGAACTTATTCACTGACGGACAGACAGGGCCATGCCAATATACGACCACTTCTTGAGGTGGGCGTATAAAAAAACAAGACTGCACGTTCAATAAACGCTTATGCCCCCGGTGGCATCCAAATTAGGTCAAGGTAAAACTGAGCTTGGTGGACAGACAGGGCCATGCCAATATACGACCACTTCTTGAGGTGGGCGTATAAAAAAACAAGACTGCACGTTCAATAAACGCTTATGCCCCAGGTGGCATCCAAATTAGGTCAAGGTCAAACTGAGCTTGGGTATTATTGGTGAGTTGGTAATGGTCCAAAGCAATAACTGTATAAGTATCGAAGCATTGTAGTAAACAGTGTTGATGCTAGACGAAACGGTAAAATCTAGTTAACCCGGAAATAGCCTATTTAAAATATTCTAAGTCCAAATTAGGTCAATGTCAAGGTCAAAATCAAAGTTTGGTGGATAGGGAATGGTCAAATGCAACAACTGTATAAGTATCAAAGCATTGTAGTCAGATGTGTTGATGCTAGACGAAACGGTATATTCTAGTTAACCAGGAAATAGCCTTTTCAAAATATTCTAAGTCCAAATTAGGTCAAGATCAAGGTCAAGATCAAAGTTGGTGATATTGGTGGATAGGGAATGATCCAAGGCAACAACTGTATAAGTATCCAAGCATTTGGGTAAGCGGTGTTGATGCTAGACGAAAAGGTAAATTCTACTTAACCTTGTTACGGACACACAGACGGACGGATATGACGATTACTATATGCCTCCGCATCTGTCGATGCCGGAGGCATAAAAACCGAGCAGACGGGCAGGTTACACAGTTTGAATACGACAAGTGTGATCTTGACAAATACACTGTAAATTTTGAATGTGTTAATAGATGATAAGCTAGCTCAGATGATGATGTTCATTGTGGGTCAGATTTTTACATGAATATTCAGTAAGAGAAGGTTAAGAAAACAACAAGTCTTGTAATACTTCTGTAGACAATATATTGAAACAAGCAACAGATGACAACCACGATGGCATTGAATATCACTTTTGCAAATTAACATGATGATATTCACCCATAATAAATACATTGTCCCATATAGTTTTGAACACAAATTAACTTGATAAATCACAACATTAACCCAGATGACCCCCACTCCAGGGTACTGTTATGGTATGGCTGTGTGTGTGTTCTGCTTTAGAGATGGGTGTATTGTTTGTGTTGCGTTTCCTGCTTGAGTCTTCTTTCGTATTTATTTGTTTTTTAATAAACTTTTATACAAGTATATCAACATCAGATTTTCTATTAACGTGCAGAGGTGGGTGTATTGTCAACGTCAGAGGACTCCCTTCCAGGTAACTGGCTAGCTGCCCACATGGCAATTTCTAACACACGATCTCCACATTTTTTAATCATGTTGGTCTCTGCGAGACCCGATTCTTTCCCTATTATAGCCACTTTATTATTCTAAATAAGTCCATAAATTTTGTTGTCAAATATGCACCAACTACGGTACACTGTTTGAGATATTATCATTTTGTAAAATATCAACACTATAGCTATACTTGCTCTGAGAATATATTATCAAGGGTGTTTCCATGAACACTTATGTCCCCTTCTGAAACATTTTGAGTCCAAGTTAAGTCAAGTTAAACTTAAAATTGAGGTTTAGCAATAACAGTGAATTGGTCCATGACAATAACTGTTTAAGTATCAAGGATTGTAGTAAATAGTGTTGATACTAGACGAAACAGTAAAGTCTAGTTAACTAAGAAATAGCCCATTTAAGATATTTAAAGCCCAAATTAGGTCAAGGTAAAATCAACGTTTGGTAGTATGAGTTGATTGGTATTGGTCCAACGCAAAAACTGTAAGCATTGTAGTCAGTTAAATTTAACAAAATGTACTTTTTGAGAACTTATTGCAAAATGTACGAAAAGTGCTATGTTCAAATGCTCTTGAAAGGGGTAATTTAGGTTAGAATTGTGATTTATCAAGTTTTGTGATCTTATCGTGCATTATACAATAGTAAATAATTGTCCTTTTCACTGATATGTCACACTTATTATATCCAAGTTATTGTTCAAGTTCGTTAGTTATGAAACACTCCTTGTAAAAGTGTCAAGCAGCATGCTCTTTGTGTCCCCCCCCCCCCCACACACCCTTCAGAAACATGTTTTGTTCACTGTAATTCTCTTTAATGTGTTGCTCTGGCTTCTGTTCTCAGTGTTTTCCTTTCATTGAAAAGCTTTGTTCTTGCTTTCACATACTGATGGGGTTTCCAAAAAGCTAACAGTGACTGTGGCTTGCACCTTTTCAGATATTCCATTATCTGGTATTTGCCTTAAAAACAGAAAACGAACTTACATTTTACACGAAATCAGACATTTAGCAACCAGGGGCCCGTTTCATAAAACTTCATACGACAAATGTTGTCATAAGTCAGGTTATAAAATGCTCAACTATTATTTATTTCTCCATCTAATGCTGTCTTGTGACATCGGTTTGGAGTCGGTTTTTTTAGTCACAAGGCTTGATTAGATAGAGAAATCAGATATTAAATGTATTTAAAGTTTAGACTTACAATCGTTTTGCTGTTCGAAGTTTTCTGAAACGGGCTCCAGGTATTTGTGACACATTGCATAAAATATGATAAATTTCACCATACAATACTATGTCCCATATGGGCCATCATGACTCTGGATTAATATCACATTTTACAGCCAAAATGGTCACCTAGAGCCTATATCCCATCTGAGCATATAACAAATGGAAACAAGACTGCGCGTTCAATAAACACTTATGCCCCCGGTGGCATCCTTGACAATAATAATATTCTAAATATTTTCTAAGTCAAAATTAGGTCACGGTCAAGATCAAACTGAGTTTGGATATTCTTGGTGAGTTGGTAATAGTCCATATCAATAACTGTATAAGTACAAAAGCATTGTACTAGGCAGTGTTGATGCTAGATGAAACGGTAAAATCTAGTTAACTGAGAAAGAGCCTATTTAAAATATTCCAAGTTCAAATTAAGTCAAGGTTACGGTCAAAATCAAGGTTGGGTAATATGGGTGGATTGGTAGTGATCCAAGGTAATATCCGTATAAGTATCAACACATTGTAGTCAGTTGTGTTGATGCTAGATGAAATGGTAAAATCTAGTTTTCCAAGAAATAGCCTATCTAAATAGTCTAAGTACAAATAATTTCAAGGTCATTGTCAAAATCATGGTTTGTTGATATTGGTGGATAGGGAATGGTCCAAAGCAATAACTGTATAAGTGTCAAAGTATTTGAGTAAGCGGTGTTGATGCTAGACGAAACGGTAACATCTACTTAACCTTGTTACGGACGCACACACGCATGGACGGATAATTACTATATGCCTCTGCATATGCCGGGGGCATAAAAAAGATCAACAAAAGGGTCCTGAAGAGCTCACCAGAGAAATGAGGGAGTATCACATGGTTGTTTTGGGAAGTTTTTTCTACCAATCAAGGACAAACAGCTACTTTATGACCTTTTCTTACTGATAAAAGCTTTGATGCAAATGACTTCTACATTTCTTTACCGATTGACATCAAACTTTGCATATGCATTTAACATGAAGTGTAGATGTGCATGACATGATATTTTTCAAGTGAGTTGTTTTAAGATAGGTAAAGTTATGGCCACTGATGGGACTTGTACATTTTTGGATCCAAACCAATGCTACATTTCTGTAGCAATTCATATAAAACTTTGTATATGCATAATTAAAAATGAAGTGTTAATTTTCACGACCCAAATCTTCATTCAACTCTTCCAAAGAATTACAGAGTTAAGGCCACTGGATGAGCTGGAAAACTAGACCAATCAGAAATGGTGATTCAAACCCCCAGTAGGGTTTTGTCACAAGAGGTAAATGTTTCAGGATAAAATTGTTGTGTGCACTAATGTGCTCCCGAACTATAACAAAATGCAATAACTTCAAGCATAATTTGGATAAAATATAACAACAAAGGGAACTAATTCCAACAAGGGACACATTGACCCTAAATCGCTTGCCTGGTACACCATGTAAAACTTGACCTATAGTGACCTAGATTATGTTTGTTTGTTTTGATTTTACGTTGCTTTCAACAGTATTTCAGTCATATCGCGACGTCCAGCTAATCACAGGTGGAAGAAGACCCAAGAAGCCCTTTATGCACTGTAACAGGCACAAATCGGCATCTGGGTAGAACCACCGACCTTCCGCAAACCAGCTGGAAGGCTTCCCCACATGAAAAATCCGAACGACCCTACTGGGATTCGAACTCACAGCGGTGAGGAGCTTAGTGATGTAAGTCACAGTGACTATACCGCTAGGCCACGGAGGCCCCCACCTAGATTATGTATGACTAGACATCACCCACAATCAACAATAGAATGTTAACAAGATGTTTCTATGAGTTGACCTAGTAACCTAGCTTTTGACCAGACACAACCCTCATTTGATTTTGACCTTGATTTGATGTAGGCAAGCATCATTCAGATCTGAGTTAACACTGGTTTTGATTTGACCTAGTGACCTAGTTTTGACCTGACATGACCCATATTATTAATTAGGCAAACATTCTATTTGTTTTGCATTTAAAGCCATTGAGACTTGTAGCCTCTAGAGTGTTAACAAAGTTTTTCTATGATTTGACCTAGAGTAACCTAGTTTTTGTCCAGACATGACCCACATTAACACTTGACCTGGATATCAATTGGGCAAACATTCTTACCAAGTGTCATGAAGATCGGATAAGTTTTGTAGCCTCTAGGGTATGAGTAAGGTTTTCAAATTATTTGACCTAGTGACTGAGTGTTTGACCAGACCTGACCCATGTTGGAACTTGATCTAGATATCAATGAGGCAAACATTTTAAGTAAATGTCATGAAGATTGGATGAGTTTTGTAGCCTCTAAAGTGTTAACAAGGTTTTCCTATGAATTGCCCTAGTGGCTAATGACCTAGTTTTAGACCCGAACTGACCCGCATTCAAACTTGACATAGATATCAATTAGGCAAACATTATACCCTAGTTGCATTTAAATCCAATTAGATTTGTAGCCTCTAGAGACTGTTCATAAGGTTTTCCTATGATTTGACCTAGTGACCGAGTTTTTAACTGGCCATGACCCACATTCAAACTTTACCTTGATATAAATGAGGTTAACATTTAAAAACAAGGGCCACTATGGCCCTAAATCGCTCACCTGGTAACCATGTACACCGTGTGACGTCACCTAGTTTTTGACCGGGCATGACCCTCATTCTAACTTGTCCTCGATTTCAATGAGACAAACATTTTGTTCAAGTTTCATGATATACATTCAATGAATTTTGTAGTCTCTAGAGTGTTAACGAGGTTTTTGGATGATTTGACCTAGTGACCTAGTTTTTGACAAGACATAAGCCACATTTGAACTTGACCTAGATTTCATTAAGGCAAACCTTTTCATTCAGTTTTATGAAGATCAAATGAAATTTGTAGTCTCTAGAGTGTAAACAAGGTTTTTCGAAGATTTGACCTAGTGACCTAGTTTTTGACCGGACATGACCCACATTCAAAGTTGGCCTAGATTTTATTAAGGCAAACATTTTGATGAAGTTTCATGAAGATCCAATGAAATTTGTAGTCTCTAGATAGTTAACAAGGTTTTTCGAAGATTTGACCTAGTGACCTAGTTTTTGACCGGACATGACCCACATTCGAACTTGGCCTAGATTGCATTGAGGCAATCATATTGATGAAGTTTCATGAAGATCCAATGGGGTTTTTAAGTAGACACCGACATATATTTGGTTAAGATGTTGGGGGGTTTAAGTAGACACCATCATATATTTGGCTAGGATGTTAGGGGGTTTAAGTAGACACCATCATATATTCTGTTAGGATGTTGGGGGGTTTAAGTAGACACCATCATATATTTGGTTAGGATGTTTGGGGGTTTAAGTAGACACAACATTGTATATTTCGTTAGGATGATGGGGGGTTTCAAACATAATCTTACGCTTATGGTAATAATAATATACAATCTCAGTAAGTTTGAGAAAGTTTGGATAAATACTGTGGCCTCTAGAGTGTAAACACTAAAATTGTTGATGACGGACGACGGTAGACTGAAGACGGACGCCGGACATTCAAAGATTGCAAACAATCACCCTGATCTAGCTCAGGTGAGCTACAAAGGTTTATATAATTTGATCAAGTTTTCCAACCGGACGTCACCTACATTCAATCTTAACCTAAATTTATAACAAGAGCCCCATGGGACATATTTCGCTCACCTGAGAATAGATTACAGAATGTAGATAATGATTTATGTCCAGGACGGGGTAATTTTTTCCCTGATAGGCATAATTTGAACAATCTTGATAGAGAACCTGTAGATGATGCTATGTGCCACGTATCTAAGATCAGGGTACTAGGGTTTTAGACAAGAAGATTTTTTAAAGTTTCCATTGAAAAAATCTATTTTTAGCTGCTGTGACCTACATATGCAACAGACTGGAACCATTTGAACAAAAAGGGTAACTTTAGCCTAAAGTTTCAGGACAAGACATTTGAAAATTTCACTATATAACTCAATGTAAAACGGTGACCTTGGGGCAGGGCCAATTTTGACCCCAGGGGCATAATTTTAGCAAAATTGATAGACGAACTGTAGGTGATTCTATGTGCCAAATATCTAAGCTCTGACCCTTGTAGTTTTTGACAAGATTTTTTAAGTTTTTATAGAAAAAATATATTTTTAGCTCTTATGACCTAGATATGCAACAGACCTGAATCATTTGAACAAAATATATGTAAAGGATATTCAGAAGAGTCACAATACCAAATTGCAAAGCTCTGGCCATATTAGTGTCAGAGAAGAAGACATTTGAAAATTTCACTATATAACTCTATAGTAGAGGGGCTGACCCCATGATTCCAATTTTTTTTTTAACCCATCTGGTATAAAATTTCTGTTGGTACGAGGGAATAGTATATATACAGACATGACACTTTAGGGTGGATGCCAGATTCAGAAGTGGTGCAATTTTTTTCAACAGCATTTTTTGTTACCCCACCCACTGAAATTCAATGCTAAATACCGATCTTACAGATTGTTAAATCTTATGACAAGTTGGTTATGTAAACATGTTAACCGTTTGAACAGAGTTATTTATGTGGTATTTAAATGCTTTAAAATGCACAATTTTAGTATTTAGAAGGTTTAGAAGCTCATAGAATGTCCTAGAATGTAATAGTAGAAGGGCTGGCACCATGAATGAACTTTATTTATTTAACACATCCAGTATAAAAGTTATGTTTATATGAGGGAATAGTATATATACAGACAATGGCACTTGAGGTTGGATGCCAAATTCAGAAGTGGTGCAAAATTTTGTTGTAATATTTTTTTTATCCCCCACCCACTCCAGTCCAATGGTAAATACAGATGTCATGTTAAGTCTTATTATCAGGTTACAAATAAATGTATTTACTCAAAAACACCTTAAATATGTCTTCTTATATACTTTTATGTAGAATCATAGTATAAAAGGTTTGTTTATTGTTAATGTATGGTCCCCCCCCCCCGACAGACAGATAATTTATATATGTCTCATTTCTATAAATGATGAGTAACTAAAATGAAAAGAATCATTAAATTATGAGTTATGATAGACAGTGTAAATCTTAAATCAAATAATTAGATCTACAAACCTAAAATCATGCAACTTAGTGTATGCTTATAAGATACTAAAAACAATTAAACTTTCATCACAGCATACTCAAAGTTTTAAAATACATGTATATGTAAATTATATACATCATAACAGGCTTATTTATATAACTGTTGTCGTCTATACATTATAATATAATTACAAATTTTGGTACTATTTTTAACATTATGAGCATCAGACAGCATGAATTCAAATTTCGCATATGTGAATGTGTATAAAATGGTTTGGATAGTTTACTGCGACCATTTGGACGGTAGTTATGGCGCTTTGAATCTATTTCCTACATAGAATATATAAGACAAAAAGGTGTGCAGCGAACTTCCTCTAGACTGTTGGATGGGGTTTACAACAAATTTCCAAGATTGACTACTTATATGTGAAACTGTTTGAGGGGTTTGCTTTTTGAGCTGCAATTATTTACTTAGAATACATGTATACATAAATAAGAAAATATCGCGTGAAGTTTATTCTTCCTACAGTTTGGGGGATGTGTTCCGACATTCATAGACTTACTGCGTGTATGTGAAGGTGTAGAAATGGTTTGGAATTTTGACTGCGACATTTTGGATAAAAGTTAATGCCTTTCTAATAAAGAATTGTGTGCAACTTCCTCACTATGTGAGGGAGTTGGTTCAAACTGCCATAGATGAACCACTTGCAGCTATATGTATTATGAAGGGATATGGATGGGAGAACTGAGGTATTTTGCATTGGTGAGTGCTTTGAAAAGCTACATTGATGTTGGAAATAGTGATATTGATAAACAATTAACTCCATAAATGAGAATGGTTCTTATAAAGAACTAAGCTGATGGGACTCGCATAGGCATAGTGAAAATTACTGATATAAAAGCTGCTATTCTTAATGAAACAGGCTGAAACTATTCCATGTCTGACTTGGATTCGAAACCTGCCTCCGCTCTCCCGCACCGCTATAAGCAACCATGACTTATTACAAACATAGAACTAATTTATTAGGTGTTCAAGTTAAAAACTGTCATATCTACATTCCAATTTAGCATGAATATAACGTTTGGTTACCTAATCGACTACTCACAATATATGTGTCACAGGGGGAGAAAAAGATGCAGCCTGACCGGGGCTCGAACCCAGGACCTTTTGACTACCGTTCAATCGCTCTACCGACTGAGCTAACCGGCTGACTACAAATTAATCTCCCCAACTGTGTTAGGTTCGGTACCGTGACATATGCTTAATAAGGGTATTATACTGAAAATGCATGTATGTGTCAATTTCCAATATTTTTAAACAGCAAAGTACATCAATTTATTCGAATTAGTGTACGTCAGTTGCATTACCATTGTCATATAAACATCCACTTTTAGCATCAACATAATATTTGGTTAATTTTGCAAGCAATGACACTATATATATACTCTTTATTTCCTCTTGTTACAGAAATTATATCATTTGGCAGGATATATTATAAAACATGTAATAAAACTTATATACATATTATGAACGAAACACAAATGAATCAAGTATCTAATTACACTGTTTGAACTTAACCTATGAGTACCAAGAATACAGAGATCATCACTTTAAGTTTGTATGTAGCATTGATATGATTAGATACAAATAAAAAATTCTCAAAGTGAATGGAACATTAACAGCGGACATCAATTTAGTAATGGTTGAATTATATACGTATACTCTAAAATGATTTGAGAACAATAGGTTGTAAGCAAATGGTAACTTGAACAGGCATAATAATTCGTAGCTACCAGTTTTATATAAAATCAAACTTGATTATGATTGACCCTTTGTGCATGATATGTCAAATACGACACTTAGACAGAAAATGCATCAAAAGAAGTCAAAAGCAATATAAATGCTCAATGGGATTCCATTACTATTCCTTATAAGATTCCTTTTTTCGAAACGAAACAAAATAAGGTGTAATATGGACAATATTAAGCTGCTTTCTTATAGAAACACAGGCAATTCATTTCATTCTCAATGCAATGCATTGAATAAAGAGTTTGATCACTCTAAATCGTATACACACTAATACTATGACAAGAGGGCCATGGCCCTAAATTCGCTCACCTGAGGACATTGAAGTTTGTACCTAAGTTGACTGGGCAAGACAACATTTTAATATAACTATAAATGGAGTTATCTTCCAGACAAGAAAACATGACAAAAGTGAATTTTGTTGCCAAGCTTATGACCCTTATCCATGACACATCCTCTTATCAAGCTATTTCCATTTCCAATAAATGATAATTATTTCACTAGCGTCAGCAGAACTGGAATTATTTTCCTGACAATAAAATATGACAAAGGGGAAAAACTAAATATTGCTGCCCTTGTGCATGGCATTTTCTCTCATCAGTTTCTTTCCATACATAAAATTTCATTACAATAGCATCAGTAGAACTGAAGTTGTCTTCTTGACGAGAAAATATCACAAAGGGAAATAACTCAAAAAACAATGATGTCAGAGTTATGGCCTTTGCAAATGGCACTTCCTCTCATCAGGCTCTTTCCAAATAGGCAATTTCATTTTACCCATTACCCCATAGCATGTTTCTAGTTTTGAAAATAGGTGGCCAACTAAAGCAGGTTGAAAGTAAAGCAGAATGTGTCTTAACCCTTAGCCTGCCACTCACGACTATAGCTTTATATGCAAAGTAACTCAGACGCCGAGTAACTCAGTGTCTCGTCCGGATCCAAGCTGTTTGACACTCGGACAACATTTTCAGCAATTTTGAGCAATTTTGAAGCACTTTGAAACTTGAAGCAGACGAGAAATATAGCAGACGACAATTTATTTGGCGGGCTAAGGGTTAATGCACACTTTGCTTTACTTTCGCATCTTACATTTTCATGACTGTTTAAAGTGGAATTATTTTCTTAAGTAGAGGAATAAATCAAAGGCCTAAAAATGCACATTTATGGGGTAATGGGTTAACAAACGTCAGTATATGGGGGGAAATATCTAAACTTTAGCAGACAACATGTTCAGCTGATCATGACCAGTTCTGTGATACTCCCTACCAGTACCAGTTGCATAATATTTGACCTCAGTGGCTATAGAGCTCTGGGAATTACCCTTACCAGACTGAAATGATGTCTGCTTAAAACCTACTGTATGTGAAAAGTGTACAAAAAAACAATTTAGAAAATGTTAAGGTGGTAAATGAGTGGCAAATAGGTTGGATCCAGATTAGATGTAGCATTATGATTATGTTGCATCTGATCTGGATCCACAATGTTTGCAAATATTGGCTATTTGCCCTTAGTATATTAAGAGTAACTCAGGTAAAATACAGTTCTGCTTCTGTTTCATCAAAAATACTGTGAAACCTGCCTAGAGCAGCACTTAAACTGCGCAGGGTGGCGTCAAGTGTGACCCTAGGGATTTCATTTTAACAAACTATAGAGGGATCGACCAGGAGATTCTACTGTAAAAATATCAAAGCTTAGGGCCTAGTAGTTTTTAGCAAGAAGATTTTTTAAAGTTTTTTGCTTTTTTGCTTTTTCAAGCAGAGCTTTTGCTTTTTCTCTTTCATTTAAACAACTTCTGTAGAGAAGCATCCAAGGAACATCATGAGCAGTTTGAATCCGCCCTACAATCCGCGGGTTCAGAGGAGATGTCGTTTGAAGTTAAAGTGAACGGACAGACGGACAGACGTACTACGGACGGTGAGCGGTCACAATAGCTCACCTTGAGCCTTTGGCTCAGGTGAGCTAATAAAAACAGTATAAAGCAGTAAAGCAATAATCATATTCATGTTCAGGGTTTATGCTGATCAAATGTATGCACATTGCAACTAACAAGGTGGTTTTTGACAGAAAAAAATTGTTAGTTCATTCTGACCAGGTCTAACTCAAAGTTGCGTATTCAACATTTTGACAGAAGAAACAAAGGTGAGTGACATTTGAAACCAGATCAGACGCCACATTACGGGTTCTAACTGTTTCAAATGAAAGCCAAGTCATGCTCAGCATTCTAAGGGTATTTATTATTTTCCCTATAACAACCCCCTTCGAATAAAAAACACACTCTTTGTCTCTCATTGGGTGCTGTTGTACACAGGAAGCACTGTATATTGCTCTCATTTGGCATATATTGTGAGGGGTTGTTAAGGTAATTAAAAGTATATTTTGTGTTATTTCACTCAAGAAGGAATGATTGCTTAACAGTATTAATTCGCAAACCTGAAACTGCGACTAAAATACACTGGTGCAATATACTTTCCCTTCAAAATAGCTAAATTTGACACATATACTTACACACATTTTCAATATAGGTTTCTCATTTTGCAATTACTGTGAATGGTTGCTAAGGTAACCATTTACTATTTTCATTTTAAAAGTGACTGATTTACGACAATGTTAACTTGCAAACTGTATGAATACGGGCTCAAATAATGAACGTTGAGTACAATGGTTCTGATAGGTTCAGTGGTTGACTTAAAAACGCTAGAATTCATATTTTTATTATAATGCTCTTATTAACAATTGTTATGGGTGGTTGCTATGGTAACCAAATATCAGTTTCATGTTATAGCGAATGTGTACATGACAATACTTATTTGCAAATCTTATAGTGAAACTAATTAAAGTAAATGTGTAATGAGTCTGATAGTTTACTGCATTTTGCCTTCCAAATGTCTTGCCTTTGACACACATTTCCAGTAAATACGTTCTTTTGACAGGTGTTACCATAGTTACCAAGCGCTATATGCATGTTTTGTCTTCTATTGTATTTTATAACGCTACAATAATGTGGTTATATCCATTAAAGAGTGATCATGGTACATTAAAAGCAATACAGCTTAGTTACATACCGGTAGCAATAAAAACATTGAAAAAAATATAGTTTTGTTTTCATGGTTACCTCCTTAGCAACTCCAATCCAAAAGGTTTTCTTCCCAAATAGTAATCAACATACTTTTATTTATTCTTGTTTGTTAGTGATTATATTCAAAATCAACATAGATGGATTTTTCCTACCAGTCCTTAAAAATGCCAAGCTCATAGTTTCTTAAAGTATACTAACCCCTAAACCTTGCAGGTGCGTACCAATTAATTATAATGTTGACCTGTAAGTTACAATGTTGTTTTATAATCAATATGTCATTTTTCGAAATCCAAATGTCATTTTATCTGAAACATGTACGTTTTACCTGAAAATGCCATGTATTTATTGTTTTTTACACACCAAATACTCTGGTTTGAAGTGGAAATCCTCTTTTCGCGTTACCATGGCAACCGGATACCGGAAACAAGCTTGCGGTGTATTGTTATCTATTTCATGCATAGAGGTACAAATGGTGTAACGTTCATGCAAATCGGACCCATACATGCCGACACCTTTATAATACAGAGCATTCCTATTACACAGTGTTAATTCTGATGACAGAGTTATGGCCCCTGTTTAAAAAAATCTGCACCACTTCCAGATCTGGCATCCACCATAAATTAAAGCCTCAAGGTCTAAACTATCCAAAAATATCATTAGAATTTTTATACTAGATGGGTTAAAAAAGAATCCATTTTAAGGCCCTTTTATTCAGTTGGCCCCTCTACTACTATGTAAAACGGTGATCCCCGGGGCAGGGAAAATTTTGACCAAAGGGGCATAATTTGAATAAACTTGATAGAGGACCTGTAGGCGTTGCTATGTGCAACAAATCTAAGCTCTGGCTCTTGTAATTTCAGACAAGCAGATTTTTTAAGTTTTCATTGAAAAATATCTATTTTAGCTCCTGTGACCTAGATATGCAACCAACCAGAGCCATTTGAACAATATCGGTAAAGGGCATCGAGAACTGTCACCATGCCAAATATCAAAGCTCTGGCCATATTGGTTTTAGAGTAGAAGACGTTTAAAAATTTCACTATATAACTCTTATGTAAAACGATGACCCAGGGCGGGGCCAATTTTGACCCCAGGGGCATAATTTGAACAAACTTGATAGAGGACTTGTAGATGATGCTATGTGCCAAATATCTAAGCTCTGGCCCTTGCAGTTTTTGACATGAATATTTTTTAAAGATTTCCTTATTTTTTCACTTTGGTTGCCATGGCAACCAGAGTTCTGCATTGTTTTAATTCTTTGAACAAATTTGAAAGAGCTTGACCAAAGGAACATTTCTGTAAAGCTTGGTTGAATTCTGTCAAGCGGTATTGGAGGAGATGTCGTTTGAAGCAATTATTAACAACGACGGACGACGCACGAGGAAGGACGCCATCCCAATAGCTCACCTTGAGCCTTAAACAGAATGGGAAATCAAAGATTAAGAAGCTCAACTCCTGTAAACTAATAACATACGTTTAACAGAAAACCATAACACTGACCCTAGGGGTCAAGGTTAAAGTCACCAAACCTTGATACATTGTTGTCATTGAGCCGCATGAGCTTCTGAAGTTTCATTACTATTGGTGCAGTTTGCTCAGCACAGACTTTTACTTTAATGTTGACCCTAGAGGTCAAGGTCAAAGGTATTGGTCACCAAACTGCAATGAATTATGGTCTACCCATTGAGGCGCATCAGCATATGAAGTTTCGTGACCGTAGTTGCAAATTTGTTACACGGCATTTTGGCAGGGTGTATGGCCTTGTATGACCGTTTTGGATTCCTTATTTCCTTCGCGTTCAGGAAATTCGGAATCCAAAACCGTCATACAAGCCAATTCACCCTGCCTAAATTATTTTATACCGTGTAACTTATAATATCAATCTTAAAATAGATCGCATAGAAAATACAATAAATAATGTTGTATTTACCTCTTTACGGCCTATAAACGCATTAGCTTGGTTTAGGAACACAAAACTTCCAACACAAAATGCAAGTTCTTCATACATCATATGACTCATGCCAGGTACCAAACTCGATGAGGGAACCAGCTATATGGTTACCCTTGCAAGCTTCGTACCTGGATGTATATGTACCATTGCAGTAACAAGCATTCCGTGTTACTTTCAACATGCGTTAAACAACCACCTGTCTATAGAACAGAAAACAGGTTATGTCAGTTAAAAAGTAAACAAATATTCACCTTAACATTGGTTGTGTCAAAGTCCAGAATGGCTTTTATCTGCAACAAAAAGGATGTCTTTCAATTTATACTTTAACCCTGCACATATATTTTCATATTTTGAAGATAAATTACCACTTTAGGCAGGTTTAAAGTAAAGCAGAACGCGCCTTAAGTTGCAATATACTGCATTCTGCTTTACTTTCAGCCTGCTTTAAGCTACAATTTGATGAAATATAGAATTTACATCTTCCGATTCATAGTCATGACTGTACATATTTAAACTAGACCTATCACAAATGGTGATTCATACCCCCAGTGGGGTCTTGTCACAAGAGATAAATGTTTCTGGATAAAGTTGATGTGTGCTCCCTAACTTGGAAAAGAATAACAAAGGGCAACAACTCAAAAAATGGATAAAAATATAACAACAAAGGGAAATAACTCCAAAAATATGGATGACAGAGTACAGGTTCTTATGCATTGCACTCCGGGTAAATGAGATCTATCTGTATATGAAGTTTGAAGTCAATAGCTCTTATACTGTGGAAGTTATGTTCTGGACAAGCCTAAATTGGATAAAAAATGTATCAACAAAGGGTAATAACTCCAAAAATACTGATGATAGAGTTATGGTTCTTGTGCACTGCACTCCTAGTCAATAAGATATATCTGTATATGAAGTTTGGGGTCAATAGCTTCTATACTTTGGAAGTTATGCTCCTGACAAGCCTAAATTGGGTAAAACTATAACAACAAAGGGCAATAACACCAAAAATATTGATAGCAGAGTTATTGTTCTTGTGCACTGCACTCCTAGTAAATAAGATCTATCTGTATATGAAGTTTAAAGTCAATAGCTCTTATACTTTTGAAGTTATGCTCCGGACAAGCCTTCAGACGGGACGTATTATGTCGTGGCGCTGTCCGTCTGTCTGTCCGTCTGTCCGTCCGTTAACTTTTTCATGTCCGCTCTCTAACTCGAACAACTTTTGTTTAATCCTTTTGAAACTTTGTCAGAACGTGTATGCCCATAATATCTCTGTCAAGTTCGATAACCAGCAAGATAGCCCAAGACATGCAAGAGTTATGCCCCTTTTTTCGTCAAAAACGGGCATTTTAGTAACTTTTTCATGTCCGCTCTCTATCTCAAACAAATTTAGTCCAATCCTTTTGAAACTTGGTCAGAACGTGTATGACCATAATATCTCGGTCAAGTTCGATAACCAGCAAGATTGCCTAAGACATGCAAGAGTTATGCTCCTTTTTTCGTTAAAAGCGGGCATTTTAGTTTGACCGCTCTCTAACTCAAACAAATTTATTTTAATCCTTTTGAAACTTGGTCAGCATGTGTATGATTATAATATCTCAGTCAAGTTTGATAATCAGCAAGATTGCCCCAAACATTCAAGAGTTATGCCCCTTTTTATGTCAAAAAAGGGCATATTTTAGTTTGTCCGCTCTCTAACTGAAACAAATTTATTTCAATCCATTTGAAACTTGGTCAGAATGTGTATGATTATAATATCTCAGTCAAGTTAAATAACCAGAAAGATTGCCTCTGACATTTAAGAGTTATGCCCCTTTTTTCGTAAAAAACGGGCATATTTCAGTTTGTCCGCTCTCTAACTCAAACAAATTTATTTCAATTATTTTGAAACTTGGTCAGCATGTGTATGACCATAATATCTCAGTCAAGTTTGATAATCAACACGATTGCTTTAGACATTCAAGAGTTATGCCCCTTTTTATGACAAAAAAAGAGCATATTTTAGTTTGTCTGCTCTCTAACTCTAACAATTTATTTCAATCCATTTGAAACTTGGTCAGAATATGTATGACCATAATATCTCAGTCAAGTTAAATAACCAGCAAGATTGCCTCATACATTTAAGAGTTATGCCCCTTTTGTCGTAAAAAACGGGCATATTTTAGTTTGTCCGCTCTCTAACTCAAACAAATTTATTCTTTTGAAACTTTGTCAGCATGTGTATGACCATAATGTCTAGGTCAAGTTAAATAACCAGCACAATTGCCCAAGACATTCAAGAGTTATGCCCCTTTTTCGTCAAAAACGGGCATTTTTTAGTTTGTCCGTCTCGTACTCAAACAAATTTATTCCAATTCTTTTGAAACTTGGTCAGCATGTGAATGACCATAATGTCTAAGTCAAGTTCGATAACCAGCACAATTGCCAAAGACATTCAAGAGTTATGCCCCTTTTTTCGTAAAAAACGGGCATTTTTTAGTTTGTCCGCTCTCGTACTCAAACAAATTTATTCCAATCCTTTTGAAACTCGGTCAGCATATGACCCCTAACTTTCAAGGTTCTTCCCCTTTTTTCCACTTTACCTTGATAGGGTTTTAGTATGACTACATTCTAAGATCGATTTGACGGGCGTATAATGTGCCCGGCTTGCGGTGCTCTTGTTGATAAAATGATAAATTACCAATCTTTATCTTTAATCTGTATCGTTTAATGCATTTTGTTTCAATACTACTGACAATGCGCTAAGTGTTTTAAATTAAATCACTCGGCCTTATAATCAGCAGTCGTCGACAAAGTTAGAGAATAGTTTACTGTTTATGTTAAGAAAACTAACAGGAAGTTTGTTTATAAGTTAGTAATTAACAGTACCTTGACAGCATCAGTGAGGAACAGTTTTAATGTTATCTAGGCCGTGTTTGTGATTCCGCGTATCGTAAAGCGTGATTGTCTGGAAGACTAACAATGGTCTATTCTAAGAAGTCCGCCAATGTCGTATGTTTCTAAATGGAATATCACAATTACCTGAGTTATGGTAAAAATTACTATTGGTTGAAAACGTGACAGGGAACACAGTATAATATTTCTTTCATTTCAGATCAAAATTGAAAGTGAATTTTGTCACCAACCTTTAACTGATGGTGAGCCGACGTTGAGTCTCCGGGATAAGGGATACAGATTAATTAACACCACAAGTAAAGCCCGAAACAGCAGTAATGTAGTGCAGCCCTGTATGACTGTTCATGTACAATGTAGGAAAGACTATACACGGCCAAGAATTCAAATTGAAAAATCAGAATATGTTGTGACCGAAGAAAACAATTGAGATCTGGTGTAGCCGTATAATTTACTTTAAAAGTAACTGTTTATTTTGTTCAAAACCAGCAAAATATAGATAGATACTTTAGATAGATAGATACTTTATTCAGTACAAAAACCATCGGCTTATCAGTACACAGTTGCTACATGCATATAATTATGGTCATGTCAATGGAAGAACAGTTGTATTGATCTCAATTAAGGCTAGTGCTATGCATCGAAAAGTAGTTGCAAAGTGTAAACGTTTAATGTAGAATTTTGACTTATAAACGTTTATATCAGAGAGAAATGAAAAAAATTGAACTAAAGATTTAGATGACTAGCAAATCAAAAGGAAACTATGGCTATACTATACAACCTGTTTGCCATGAATCATTAGGCACATATACTGTACAAGTAAAACAGAGGTGAAACAAAATAGAACAATTTTGTATTAAGCGGACACAAGATAGGAAACACATTGGTCGACCTAGATTCAACTTATTTAACCCAGGCGACGGCCAAATTCGTCCTGAACGAACAGTATAAAATATAAGCATTTCACCTGTTCCATGCAGATATAGGAGACCTAGACCAGAGGGTCTGATTAAGATCCCTCTGGTCCGTGTATGCAGTGTCTGTCATTTTGCTTCGCCGTTTGACTATGAGAAATATATACCGTTGAACCAGCTGTTTGCACGTTAGATTTTCAAAGTACTATTTATAAGATATGTAGTACAAGACGTGATGCATGGGCAGGTGAGGTTAGTGCTAGGTTCCATTGTGGCATAGATTTACCCGCAGCAAATGCAGTAAACCATCACTCATGTAGTGTCAATCTACATTCTCCAAATCCTCCCGGAAAGTAACTATTTTTTAAAATGAATATCCAAATTTACTAGACATCATGAGCGACAAATATTGTAGGCCCTGATAAGCAACCCCATTTTCGCAGATGACCTCACATAATGACATATGTCAAAGTTAATTAAATTATTTTAATAGTAAAAAGGTCGGCTTGCTACGACACGGAGGGTGGGCCATGAAGGAAGTGATTGCCCAGTCTCTATGAGACCTTCCGTGTTGATTGGTGGCCGCCACGCTGGCACCCAAACGGTCACAAAGATAGTCGTAGAATGTTCATATTGTACATTATTTGTTACTTTCTATTACAAAATGCTTATCAACCCATTGCTTCATTAGGCTTTATCCTAACAAAACGGCTTGAGTAGGACAAACTGCACACGTCGGAAAGTCTGTTGGATGGTTCCAACACTTTATATGTTTTTCACTTAAAGATATCATGTAAGCTTCAACTCGACATAACAAAGGAGAAATTGAATTATCGACAAAAACAGTCTGACAGAACTGTCTGAAAAAGATCAGTAAATAATGTATTTTATAAGGTGTGAATGGGGCGTGGTCGCCCGGTCCCCTTTAACCGATTACGGAATTAATTCGACAGCATCCTTTGTTGTTCGACACACGATTAATTTGTTGTCTAAAGGTAATTGTTTTGCAATAAAACAAGTCTGCGTTTAAGTAACAACGTAAAGTATTGGCCCAAATTCGAGCACATTTTCATATATATTTAGGATTAATTCATTATAGTGACAATGGATGCAGTCATCTAATATTGTACCTGTGTAAAAAAACAAATGGCTTGCTTGTTCGTAGAATATCATTTTCAATGATTATTTATTTGTAAAAATGAAACAAAAATGCATAGCAGGGATTTTGAGTGAAAAATTAAAAAAAAAAAAAATCTTATAAAGTGGGTGGGGTAATTCATTATTGTGCCCAATATTTCACCATTTAGACCCTGAAATATCAATATTATATAAATTTCAGTGTAAAGAGTTCTCATATATGATGAAGTGTTATGCATATTCTTGTTATAAATGAACGAATAGTGAGTCAATAATTGCTTACTGTCAATTTTCCTATAACTGAAAATTGTGTCCGCCTACATATAATCAGGTACCAAATTTAATGAATGCTGTCATTTAATATTGTAGATGTGTAAACATTTGGCTTGCTTGCTCGTAGAATGTCTTTTTAATGATTATTTGTTTGTTAAAATGTAACAAAATGGCATGGGAGGGGTTTGGGCTGAACATTATTATTTTTTAAAAAAATAAGGTTATAAAGTGGGTGGAGTAATTGTACCCCATAGTTTATCATTCAGACCCTGAAAAATCAATATAATATAAATTTCAGTGTAAAGAGTTCTTATATGTGATGAAGTGTTAAGCATATTCTTGTTATAAATGAACGAAAAGTAAATCAATTATTGCTTACTGTCTATTTTCCTATAACTCTGATTAAATATTTTTTCCGCCTAAATATAATCAGGTACCCAAATTCTATGAATGCAGTCATCTAATATTGTAGATGTGTAAACAGTTGGCTTGCATGCTCGTAGAATGTCTTTTTAATGATTATTTGTTTAAGGCATGGGAGGCGTTTGAACTGAAAATTATAAAAAAAGAGAACATATTTAATGTTATAAAGTGAGCGGGGTAATTGTACCCCGTTTTTTATCATTTAGACCCCGAAATATCAATATAAAATAATTTTTACTGTAAAGAGTTCTTATATATGATAAAGTGTTATGCATATTCTTGTAATAAATGAACGAAAAGTGAGTCATTTATTGCTTACTGTGTATTTTCCTAAAACTTTGATTGAATAGTGTGTCCGCCTAAATAAAATCAGGTACCCAATTCAAACCCCCTAAAAATGAATTTCCCATCTAGCTACGGGTTGGGACTTTTAGTATGACAAAGAATACACCTGTGTGATATAAATACAGCAGAAAAAGTTTCTGTTGCAATTAGTTCTAGGTTCGACCTTTTTTGGGGCTTATTTGACTGGACTACAATGAGATCTATCAGATATGAAGTTTGAAGTCAATAGCTCTTATACTTTAAACGTAATGCTCCGGACAAGCCTACATTGGGTAAAAATGTAACAACAAAGGGCAATAACTCCAAAAATACTGATGTCAGATTAACGGTTCTTGCGCACTGCACTCCTAGTTAATTAGATCTATCAGTATATGAAGTTTGAAGTCAATAGCTATTATACTTTGGAAGTTATGTTCCTGACAAGCCTAAAATTGATAAAAATAACAAAGGGCAATAACTCAAAAAATATTGATGACAGAGTAACGGTTCTTGCGCACTGCACTCCTAGTCAATGAGATCTATCTGTATATGAAGTTTGAAGTCAATAGCTTTCATACGTTAGAAGTTATGCTCCGGACAAGCCTAAATTGGGTAAAAATATAACAACAAAGGACAATAACTCCAAAAAGACTGATGACAGAGTAACAGTTCTTGCGCACTGCACTCTAAGTCAATGAGATCTATCTGTATATGAAGTTAAAAGTCAATAGCTCTTATACTTTGGAAGTAATACTCCGGAGAAGCCTAAATTGGGTAAAAATATAACAACAAAGGGCAATAACTCCAAAAATACTGATGACAGAGTAACGGGTCTTGCAGACTGCACTCTTAGTCAATGAGATCTATCAGATATGAAGTTTGAAGTCAATAGCTCTTATACCTTTAAAGTAATGCTCCGGACAAGCCTAAATTGGGTAAAAATGTAACAACAAAGGGCAATAACTCCAAAAATACTGATGTCAGAGTAACGGTTCTTGCGCACTGCACTCCTAGTTAATTAGATCTATCAGTATATGAAGTTTGAAGTCAATAGCTATTATACTTTGGAAGTTATGTTCCTGACAAGCCTAAAATTGATAAAAATAACAAAGGGCAATAACTCAAAAAAAACTGACGTCAGAGTAATGGTTCTGGCGCACTGCATTCCTGGTCAATAAGATCTATCTGTATTTGAAGTTTGAAGTCAATAGCTGTTATACTTTAGAAGTTATGCTTCGGACAAGCTGGACGAGCGGGCGGACGGAACTTTAGATCTAGAACTAGATATCTTGATTGGCCCTTTCGCTGCATTGTTTGACCAGGGAAACCTACTCAAATACCAGAAATGTGTACGGGTCCGAGTGCATTTAACTGCGATTTTTGGTCATATCTAGAGATAGCCTGTCAACCTCATCATAGTATAAATAAGGCATGGTTTGTAATAAGTTCTTCTCAAATCTATATTTAACTGTTTTATGACAAAAAGTGATGTTGCTAATTCAGTTAACAGCCAAAAAAACCGACTGTAATACGCCAGGATTAGCCCGTAGCTGATGCTTAAGCCACGATCTCACTGTCCAGGTTTGGGTCCCCGTGAGTCCCGGTTTAGCAAACCGGCAGTCACCTGGAGTACAACCTTGGCGGCGCCGGGGGCGACCAGCTCGATCCTGGATCGACCAGCTTCCACCGGCTAACTTCCACGGATGCTTTAAAATGTTTAATACAACCGGGGGTCACCGGGACAGAAACCAGAACCGGCTTCATCCAGGGTCAGGGGAATGCCAGAGCAACGCCGGATCTTTACCAGCACATCCGGGCCTCTACCCTGAACAACCGGGGTGTATATAATATGCGAGCATAAATTTGATTTTTTTTTTAAAAAATGCAGATTACTACATTTTATTTTTAGCGTTTCTGTTTCGTCTGTGTTTAAATAGGAATAATATCGTCCTCTCTATTGTATAGGGTAAATTTAATATTTAAAAACGAAAGTTTTTCTCTATAAATAAACGGCTTCAGGCTAAAGTCATTGTAACAAACAGTATGTAACCAGATCAGACGCCGGGCAAACTGTTTGAAACTCATATTAAAATGAAGTTTGAACAGTCTACAACATTATTATGTCCTATTTTATTGCATTTCCTTTGTATTTCATCTCATATACCCAGCGAGACAAAAGAGAATTGATACTAATTCACGTCCGCCCCGGTTTATGTCCTTTCCGGCGAACACCGGCACGTCACCGGTGAACAACCGGGGTTGATCGGGACGACACCAGTGGTCATCCAGATACCACCGGCGATGACCGGGGTTACACCGTGTTATTATTATACCGGGGTTAACTGGGAACAGACCGGCCCTGCACCGTAACTACGCCAGGCCAAACTGGGAACTCACCAGGAAGGTCCGGCTTCATAACCGGTGCTCCACCAGGGGAGACACCGGGAATGTGAGATCACAATTTATTTTTTCATAAAAACCTCCCCGGCTCATCCAAGTCCACCGGCTATCTCAACCGGGACGTACCGGGGCCAGCACCGGGACATTGAGATCGGGGCTTTAGCCAGGGCATTGCAGTCACCGAGTGCTTAGGCGGTCCCTTATCTGTTACGTTACTGTAATACCGAGAATCAAGTGAGTTAAGCTAATTTTCTTGACTCTATAAATTTCAGCCAATTATTCAGACATGACTATATTCTAAAGGTAGTGACTGGGGGTACGTGACCGTACCTCTAATACTTGAAATTAGCGATACGGTCACATACTCCTAGCGAGTCCTGTGAGGGTAGGCTAGGGGTCCGTGAGAATATATTTTGTATCTAGTAATAGAGTACAGGACCTCTTACTGGAGGTCACAGGTTGAGCAGAGGTCTGTATCACTGACGTACTGTAGTATCAGCGATTTCGGGATACAAACGGCAGACATGTAACCATTTAAAATCACTAAAAAGTTCGATTACGTTTATTTTTTTCGTAGTCACAGTCACTTTCGGTTTTCGTTTTGAATGCCGTTGTCTCCAACAGCTTTAGTTTTACTGTCTTTTCTTACAAGAAACTATTTCATCCTCTTAGCTGTCAAACATGTTATAAACAAATGTGAAAACGTAAGTGACATTATTTTAAGATAAGGGCTACAAAACGGACACCGACACAGTGGTTTCAAAACAATACCGGACCTAACTACAGACGGTTTCACTTGTGTTGAAGCATCATATGATTAAAATTATAACATCTTCTTTATTATTTCACAGTGGTTCTCACTGTTAATGGGAATTTCTCGCCGGCTTAAATCAAGTTTAGAAAAAAAATCCAAATAGTTATTCATCAGCTTTTTTAGAGAATACATTCGCCTTCTTCAAACATAAACGTCAGAAGTCGCAGATTATCTCCATTTCTTTGAATTTATAGCTATTTTGGTCAGATTTGAAGGCACATTTAGGCTTCCAAATATAATATTATCCCGAATCCGTGCTTGTCCGCGGACAATTAAAATGCAAAAATCAATTAAATTTTTGTGCGGGCCAAAAAATGTACGAGACAAACGTGGGATTTCCGCACCCTGTCGATATATTGATCGATGAATAGTTATTGGCGAGCCACTACATCAACAACGTTCCTATCAATGACAGCTCTAGTTATTTTCAGTTAGAAAACTAAGTTTTCTTCACATTCCTTCAATGTATTTGCCTTTTTGAATTTAAAATGATAATCTTTATAGTATTTTTCGCTGAGGGCTCCGGTGAAACGAATGAAGAGGATACTCTCATTGCTGTTATGAAAACTAGTTTGGTGGCGAATATTTGTTGAAGTTTCTTTGTTTTTTTCCATTGAATATCCATAAGATATGGTAGAAATGAGAGAGTATTAATATTAGCATCAATCAAAATTTACAAATGTATCTGCAGTCAAATAGTGTGTTGTTGTTGCCCTAGCCAACCCTCACTAGGGTGACCGTACCACTTATTTCAAAGATTAGAGGCACGGCCACATACCCCTTGTCACTACCTATTCTAAATCATGAATAATAAGCCTAAGGAATTACAAAGATGATTATCATTATGTGAGTGTTCCACATACGACAGTGTCTCAGCAATGCAATCCTCGCTTGGTTTAAGATCCCTAGAGAACAGACGAACTGACGCTAAATTGATAATGTTCTACAAAATTGTTTATCAGCTCGTAGCTATTCCTATTCCGACCTACTTTGCAAAACCCAGAAGAATGACTCGTCATACACACACCTTAGCCTACAGACAGATCCACACTGTTGCCAATTATTACCAGTTCTCATTTTCCCCCAAGTACCATGATCCTTTGGAACAACCTTCCCTCTGAAACTGTGCTTCTGCCTACGCTTGAATCCTTCAAGCAGGCAGTATGCCAAATTGCCTACAACTACAGCAAGTCTGTTTTTAATCTGATTTTAAACTCATCTGTATATTTAACACTTTTAACTGTTTTTCAGTCTTACTTTCATACTTTGACGTCTTTTTTTTTTAACCTCTTTTTTCTTGCACTTGTCTGCTAATAATACCCGTAAGGAGAGTTCAGCAGTAATCGAAGATAGATAGATAGATAGTGTTAGCTCTATTTTTTCAGTCTCAAATATTTCAAAGAAATGTAGATCAACATTCTATATTTCAACAGGTACAATATACGTTTGTTGATTTTTACATAAAGCGAAAGAGCCTCTTACATAGGGGCCTACCTCACAGATATTCTCAAGACTTCAAGTGGAACTTATCCGTCCCCCCACCCACCAGTAGTTATAAACAGTTTGACGCCCGGACAGTCCGAGACACGTCGATAAGTGTGCACGTCAACGGACAACATTGCAAACTAACCAAAGATAGATTGCAGAAAAATAAATTAAATCAAATAACTAGACATATAATGCTACATAGTGTGTGATAAAGCGTCAAAAACTTACCATTCGTTTCCCGTATATTGCCATTTTTTGGCGGTCGTTGAAGCGGAACTGCTAATTTGGAATACCTTCAAATGTTGATGTGAAATGGATGCGTCTCAGAAAGTTGTCCGAAACTTAGCGAATATTTCCACTGTAACGGTTTTAAAGTATGACAAATTTATAGGCTTAAAAACTCGATTTCTTTATTTTCAGCAGAAAAGGGACAAGCATCGTCACACTACCTCAGACGGACAATTAAACAAAAGTACAACTTTGAAAGTATCAATATATAGTCAAATTCTGAAATAAATCAGGTTTTACGTTGGTCGCCTTAAACACTTATTTTAGGGACTTCAAAATATACGCGATCAAGATTTCAAGTTATTTTTTTGATTTTCTTTATCTTTTCAGACCAGAAAAGTTAATTCCATATGAGTAAGAGGACTGTTTTTAAGGTGTTTGCAAAGTTTCGACGCTCTCGCACCATTTTTTACCCCGGAAATGTAATGTCAAAATATTAAGGAGACCGCTTTTGGTCACCCTAAACTGCCGGTTGCCTTAACCCCCATTTTAAAGGATAACTGGTCACCTTAATGTCGTCATTATATTTATATATATATATATATATATATATATCGAATTAAAAAAAGAGAAAGATTATGCCTTTGTTTAAACAATATTTAATAAAAACATTACGCTCCTCTACTAAACTAGTTTCGCCTTTCGGCTCCTCAGTAGTCTACTGACAGTGACTACTGAGGAACCGAAAGGCGAAACTAGTTTACTAGAGGAGCGTAATGTTTTTATTAAATATTGTTTAAACAAAGGCATAATCTTTCTCTTTTTTTAATTCGATATATATCTAAACTTGTACCGGACCGACTTTTGCCGGACCTTTGCATTTCCATTTATATATATACCCTGATGAGCAAATGCGAAACCGGTCGGTTTTTATGTATATGTAGTAATAAAATATATAAACTTAGGCATGTAAGTCATTTTTCTATTTTCTATATTGTGTTAAAGTAATAGGCGGATTCATGTCTAATGAAACGGAAATGCAAAAGGAGTTTGTTGCATACAAATGCCAAAGGTTTAGCTTTCCTAATTGACCGTTGACCCGGTGCATGTCTGGTAGATCTTTTACGATCTATTTGAAACCGGTTGGCTTGTGTTTGTGGTATACGTCTTGAACAGCTTAAACTCCTAGAATTTTAACAATAAATAAGAAAATGAAGGCAGTAAAACAAAGGAGGTATGTCATTACAACCGTTATGAATAACGTCATGCTCATGACCTGGCATAGTATGTGTGAGACAGTAGGGAGCAGGTCTTTTTTGGAAATAAGGCCTCTCGTTACCCTCAACATTAATTAGGTTATGCTCAATTATCACATGGCTCAATATGCCATAATTATGTCAGATGTGTGTCACAGTAGGAAGTAGGTGTTTGGAACAACAATGACTTTCAAAGTACAGTTTTAAATAATGTCATTTCTTTATTTAACTCATTTTAAAATTGATTTATAAACTAGAAATAGCAATTCTTAAAATCTTTGTAATTGAAATAATTACCAGTAAGACATTTTACTTTATTGTAAATGTATTTAGATGTCTTTTCTCACATTATAAGTACATATTTATGAGTTCATGTGAAGTGCTTTTGAACGCACAGCTTCTATGTGAAACAAGCACTATATGAATTTGTTGCAATAACAATAATAATAATAAAATCGAATGTAAGAGGTGTAGATTTATGGGTTCCCCCCTCTTTCGAATGATCTGACAGGTTATTCGAGAAACAATTGTTTTCAAAACAAATCAACCTAATGCTTTTTCGAACACAATGACACTACATTACGTATGTTTTTCTTTGCAGATATACCAGTTCGATGCAAATCTTATGCAGAAATATTCAAAGGACTGGGGGCATGTATGACGGGGGCAAGGAAGTGTGTATTGATGAATCAATAAAACCACAACAACCGTGTATTGTGTATTCATTTGGGTAAAAACTTAAATACGGACTTTACATGTGCAGCAATGAGACCCACTTGTATAGCAAAGCAATCACTTTGGGTCCTTATAAGACACTGCGTTACGCGGCGTCTGATCATATTCCAAACTGTTTGATTCTCGTATCGATGCATGCGTTACTGATTTCGTAACTAACAACAGGCACAACAGAAAACCAGGTGTTTATTGCTTTCAGATAGAGGTGATATGATGTAACCATTCACTGTTTACACGAAGTTAAATGCAATCTCTATGTAAAAAAATAATAGCGTGTTTAGTTATTGCTGAGTGGCAAACTTTATGCATTTAGATGAGACACCCGATACTGGACCAAACTGTCCGTAATGAATAATTTACGTACATGGGAAAGTACAAACGCTTTGCAAGAAACAATTAAAATGAGGAATATCTAAATATTAAAACGAGTGGCAAACTTTTTTGAGCAAGCTTCCATTAGTCTGAAATTGGTCAATAATTTATTATAGTCACCAACAAATTTGATCTATCAGGTTTTTTAGACTACATTACATTTCTTCCAAACAAATAAGGCATTACAGTAGCAAGTATCAGTCATTGACGATATACTTTAATTGGATATCGAACTCCGAGCGCTGTTTACCATTTGACTTCACTTACTTCCTTTAAAACAAGCGCATGTGTTGGAGGAGATAAAGTATTCCCTATTAGCTTGGAGCTCTCGGCCAATCAGATGCCTCAATAACCTGTGAATATATAGTTTATTTTACGAAACCATGTAATAACTAACACACTGTTCACTTTTTTCATGCTTCCGTCATCTCAAGGCAATTTAACGTCACAACTCTAGTTTGATGACGTCGTTTTATGTACAGTGAGACCTAAACTTTAAAGGCAGTTAATAATGAATTGTGCTTACATATAGGGCTTCAATAAGCGTTATTTTATGTTAGTGTTAAATCATGCTTAATATCTCAAACTACACATTGAAATAACTCTTCAATTTAATTAAGTAAAATATTACAAATACAAATGACTTTTTTTTCTAAAACAAAAAGCAGAAACAGAGGGTCTACTTGTTTTCCTCGAGCCCAAGCCAGTGCTAAATAGGTTAGACCATGGTTGCGCGCGAATAAACGACATAGCTCTCGGGGGCTACATTTTAATAAGCTTGACTACAAAATATAGCCACGTGTTTATATGTTAGCGATTTTTCGTTTTCAGATCAAACAACAACTTTGAATTTGAAAAAGAAGTGATAAGCTTGTACGGATGTCGAGTCAAAACGTTTGATCCTAGGTAAGAATTTCCTATAAAGTTGAGTCACGATAACTGAAAGTAGTTTTTGTCGAACTTAATGTATGTATTTACTGTCAAAAAGCCGTATATACCCGTATGTTAAAATTTTATGTACCACATTAACAAAGTACTGACAGGTATAATAAAAACTAACATTGATTTAAACAAAATGCTAAACTGTGGGAAACATTTTTATGAATCTATTGCAAATAAATGTAGTAATATATTTTGGGCTGAAACTTTTACAGCATTTTCAAAATTATTCAATAATCACATTATAGATAAAAACCATATTCAGGATTATCCATTATTTTATAACCATATGATTTTAGTAGGAGGGAAAAGTGTTTTCTTGAAATCATGGTTTAAGGTAGGAATACACTGTATTGGAGATTTAGTAAATGAATATGGTTTTATCATGAACTTTGACGATTTTAATAATAAATATAAACTATCTACCAACTCTTTAATATATAATGGAATTAAACTTGCAATTGAAAAGGGGCTTGAACAGTTACAAATACGAAAGAGAAACTTAAAAACTGAAATGAAACCGGCTTTCCCGCCTTATTTAAAAATACTTTTTAAAGATTCTAGAGGTTCTAAAGCAATGTACGAATGTTTAAATACAAACACTGATAACCCGACTTGTATTCAAACATGGTGTAAAATATTAGGAAAGAACATTTGCAACGATGATTGGAAACAAATATTTCATATGCCCTTTTCAGTAACAAATGATAAAGATATACAATGGTTTCAGGTTAGAGTAATACATAGAATACTGGGCACTAACTCTTATCTATTTAAAATCAAGTATGCTGATAGCCCGTTATGTACGTTCTGTAACAAAGACATAGAAACTGTCGATCATTTGTTTTGGAAGTGCACCATCAGCCAAGCACTTATAAATAACATACTGATGTCCATTCATAACGTTTTTCAAAATCTCAACATGGAAACAATGCTCTTTGGTTTTAGACAAACCTCTGATAATGTAAAGAATTTAATTATCATCTTTTTTAAAATGTATATTTTTCAATGCAAATACAAAAAATATCAACCTACGGCGCAAGGTCTAAGGAACTATATATCTTTTAAATACAATTTACTTAAGTCTATTGCAATTCAAAATAGTACTGAAGACATTTTTCATAAACAATGGGAGCATTTTAGTATTCTGACAAAGACCTAGATTTTTTTATTTTTTTTGCCTATTTTCAAAACGTCTGCACATAAATGTAATTGTTAGTATGTACGAAGATGTGGGTGTATATGGATAAAACAACACTAGTAATAAGCATAATCTATTCATTGCAAAATACTTTTCTGTTTCAAAATCGCAAAGAAAACTTATTAGTATACCTGGCTTCAAATACTTTTTTTACTTTTTGTATGAAAATGTAAACTTTTGGAGCTTTGTCAGCCACAATGTTATTATATGTTTTTGTAAGGTGTGTCGGTGGATGGCTCCCCGACCCCGACGCACCTATGACGGGGACAATAAATGAGGTCCTTACTGACAAGGCCTGAAAAAAACAAACAAAAAAAACAAAAAAAAAACAACAAAGTACTGATATTCAAACTATGCAAAATATGCTTTTAGGGGTAAAAATGTTGAACCCCCCCCCAAAAGAAAATAAACCCGCATTGTTTAGGGATGTTCTTACCGTGGCCTTTAATTATCAATATAACGCTCAAAACGACATAGTGCACATAAAACATGATTTCTAAAATTACTAAAGTTTTGTTAAAACATACATTACACGAAAGCTATTATTACTGTGGCCTTTGATATGACTATGTTTCCATCCAATACACCGACTTACTAATAAAAATGAATATATAGTTTGAAAATAAAGTATTGAGGATATGTTTAAAGATATACATAAAACAACACCTTCTAAGTTGTTTTATATGGGGAAGATATAACTATAAAAACACAGCATGCACAATGCCTGACGCAATCTTTTTAAATGAGCATGTAACTACGAGTTTATTCCAATTCTAACAAAAAAAACAAAAAAATTATGAACACTTTTCTGTACTTTTGGATTTTCTGCACAGTACTAGCTAGTTCCGTAGTTGGTTGGAGTTATAAAGATATGTCCTATCCTGCAATTTGAGCTGTGCTATTGGATTCTGACAACTGTAGGAAAATGTCAGAAAATCGTTATAAAATAACATGACATACATTGTAAATAATTGAACTATCTGAGGTTAACTTTGACATATAATGTCACATAATGAATAGAAATTGGTCGAGGAAAATAAACAAACTTAGATTGCTTGTTTGCAACTGTTTTTCTTATTCATAGCATAATCCCCTAAAGATTATCCAAATATAGTTTGTTTTTCTAAATGAGACCTTTTCTGTGGTATAAAATAAAATGTGGACTGTTTATAAAAACTCACTTTTATTTTTCATTTAAACTGAAAATCAGATTTTCTAGACTAGAGGGTTATTTTTAACACGGGCTTGAATGTATAATTCTTTCCCATGCTACTAATGATCTTGTCATAGAATTTTTGTTAAATGTTTTACATGTATAAACTTACTGTGCTGGCGGTCTTTTTGATTGTGAGGTTGTGGAACAGGGTTTATATTTTATGTACACTGTTTGTCTTTATAGGTGAATATAGGAGATAAGTGTGAGGTTGGGCGCCCCTAAACCCAGGTTTAACCCCCAGTGGTTGTTAATAATTAATTAATTTATAGTTAATTATTGATTGCTACTGACCGTACCAAGGCGGGCTCCTATATTCACTTTGCTTTATGTTTGTCATGCGTGTAGTTTTCTAGTTAGTGTGTAGATGAAGGAATGGTATTGCGTGTGTGTGTTTGTGTGTGTGTGTGTTGTGGTATGACTGTGTGTGTGTGTTCTGCTTGATAGGTGGGTGTATTGGTTGTGTTACGTTTCCTGCTTGAGTCTTTCGTATTTATTAGATGGGAATCTCATAAATACGCTTCGTTAAAAAGCTGGAGGCATTGTGATACAAAGTCGACATACCACCTATTTATCATAATAAAAGTATGCAAATCTATTCATAGTGCATGTCACCCTCTCTAAATATGTTGAAAGCCCAAAATTGATTAAAACAAAATGGCCGCAAAAACACTATCGTTCGCTTATATATCCATTTTGTCTAGAGTGAAATACAACTGATAAATTTGCTTCTCCTAACCTATGTGGTTTATTACAACAAAATCTTACAGAATTGTTCCTGGTGTGAATCTACTTCAAACACAATCATAACATGATGTCTGTCTGGTTGTCGTGGCAACCAAGATGAAAAATAGGGAAACATCATTTTGTAACAACATACCACAAAGTTAAGATAATTGATTGATAATTGACATACCACCTTATAACCATAATTGAAGTGTATTGAATCCAGTTTGATGCATATCACCCTTTCCTATGAAATCTCGAGAAAAACATACTGGATAATCATTTCGGTTAAATTGAAGTGTTACAATAGAAATGATAAATTAATTCCAGTGTTTTAGCGTGCAATCGAACACGGATTGCCGTTGAGATGCTTGTAATTAAATTGCTACGCATCTCAACTCCTACCCGGGTTTACAATCAAGCTCATCAGGAGGTATGATAATAAAAAGGTTACATAGCAACACCATCGTAGTTACAAAACATCAATATGTTTAGTTTAAAAGGCGCCACTTTGGGTGAGGTCAAACATATATCAGTTATAAACAACTTCCCTGTAGACTGCCTGGTCATGACAAGAGAAACAACAACAGATTTTTTTAATTTTAAGCCTACACAAAGCACTGCTTCTTCTGATAAATCCAAAACATACAAACATTAGTATACTACTTTCACTAACCAGAGTATTATTTCAAACGAATCATTGTGCTAATAAGTTGGAAATGTATTCGATTAACCCATATCCAGACCTTTAATAAACTATCGTTTTGAAACGTTTGATTTCATTACATGTGGGTTATCTTACTAGGTCAAGATAGGCATTTGTGACATAACTAATATCGAAGTTTTAATGGGTGTGTTTAGATATAAACTGCGGATTGTGCATCCATTTAATTGAAGGCGAATCGTACACAATGAGATGTGGCAATAAAATAACAGTGCATGAAAGTATGAATTGAACTTTTAAGATGTAATATATAATTACATGTTTATGGATGCGGCAGGGAATACATTGGCGAGAAAAATTATTTACGGAAGATATATAACAGTGAGAAATCCCCGCATAAATGGTCACATTGCCGAATGCCTGCAAGGACCGATCCAAATTAAGAGTTCACGACTCTTAAAATGCAAACAAACAGCAAAGTATCAAGACAATACAAAGAGAACCTATTTATGTATGTTCAGACCAAGCATAAACTGACTTTTCTGACTGCACATAGAGTGACGTCCATTATTTTACACATATTGACGTTACGTCAATACGACAGTGATACATTGCAACTTTGTTATTATCAATACTCTTCCTGTTGATCTTGATTGGGAAATCGCTTGAGGATATTAACACAAGATACATAAATGACAAGTGCTGCTATTCAGATTCGCAAAAAAACATTACGCTACAGACAAGCCGGGGTGAAATAACTTTACTACGCGTCGAACACAAAAAGCAGAAACCCAATTCGTTGCTAATTAATAGTAACGATACAAAGCGGTATTTGATTCTATACACCTATCAAAAACGTTCGACTGCAATTTCTTCTGATATGGTTCCCTTTCAATTACAATCTGACAACTGAAAAACGTGCAGAAAGCCGTCAAAGAGCTAATGAACTACCGAACTCGGATTACAATAATTGAAAAGATAAAACTACCGAAATGACCGAAAATACAGCATGGTCACATTAATATTGACGTCATTGACGACATCTAGAGAATAGCAGTAAAAAAAAAAACGTTGTTGTTATGGAACACAGGTCGGGAAATGCTAATTGCCAAATAATAAATGCTTATTAGGCATTACTAGTCTATGGTAGTGTAGATGTAGACATCCGATGTCACTCAAATGTTGACCAATACCAATACCAGGGACATAATCAAAAGGTGTACGTTCCAGTTGGACTATATATGTCAGGCAAGCACACATCTGTGTTTTTAAGGGAATGTATATCATCATTGCGTTTCATGAAATATAAAAACAAAACAACCCCCCCCCAAAAAAAAAATCTATTACGATCAGGATCTACTTGGTAGGCAGACCACGTGAAAATAAAACAAATAAACCTTATGTTAACTGACAATGTTAGAATCTACTTTTATTTAATCGAGTGTAAACAGTGTAGACCAAGATCAGTAATTGGTTCAATACATTAAATATTTGCCGAACATGTCGAATCCTAATCAGATACAGCGAACTAGAGAACTTTATAGATCTAACAAGTCCTTCCCTGCGTTAATATACTATGCAAACAGTGTAAACCCATATCAGCAATTGGTGAATCAGCAAATATTTACACTGCCATCGTAATTTGCTAACAGTTTGAATCCTGATCAGACATCGCGAAACGTGACTCTTTGACACACATTGATTATGAGTATTTAACAGTCCTCTATTGCCTTACAACGTGTGCAAACATTTTTTCTATCTGTTTGGATCCTGATGGGACATTTATGGGGAAATGGGTTAAGTGTTTGCATGTATCTATCACATGCTATCTATATATTGAGCAGAATCTCAAAATGATCTTGATTTACCAATACTTAATCTTGAAAAACGACGGGTCCAAAAAACGACAACGTACGTATTTGCAGTAATATTTTTCATAATTATGTACATTGGTAATTTTGAGTTATGTATCATTTTGAGTTATATTCAGTAAAATATGTTTTAAACATGAAAGGAAGATACAAAAAAAATATAAAGTACATTTTTTAGTTATTAATTATTTTGAGATGTAACAAACAGCTTATCTTCTTATGGAAGAAATGAAATCAATATTTAAGAAATGCAATTATTTTATCCTCTTCGCATGTTCATCTATTTTGTTGGTAGATCAGAAGCCGCACATATGAAAACATCCTGCAAAAGTGGCACAAACACCGTGGCATAGTCTCATTGTTACCGGGAGAGGTGCGATATACTTAATTCTCTAATTACTGTACTATAATTAACCTTTTTACCGAAACGTCCAGACCTTTCACTATATAAAATCAGTTTACCGAACTGGTCATTTACCGAAACGTCTGTAAATCAATCAAACAACTTCATTGTGTAAACAAATACCAGTCATTCAAACTAACATTCTGCTGTAAATGCAGCGCCGTGAATTCTTACTAGGCCGGAAATTTGACGTCATCATCCTGGTAGCAAAGGCGCTTGTACACAACCGGGTCAAATTTATACTGCATATGAAAGTTCAATTTCCAGACACTCGCTACACGTAATAAACATTAGAGTAATATTGGAAAATGTGTTATTCGGAAACATTTTACAAAAATTAGGTACGTGGTCAATTTTGGTATTCATATTTTGAATGTATAATTTTCTTCAAAGTTTCACTAAAATTCCAAGGTTTTTTAGCATTTGTTTCGGCTATTATCTGCCCGCACCTAATACCTAACCTGAACCGATTTTTTTCGATGACGTAAGCAAACCGCACGCGCTGTATCAATCGTTTTTGCGAGGCTTCCGGGTCCGTTGTATAATGGAGGATATATATAAACTCGACATCAATAAGAAATGTCTGAAATAATGAAGAGCTAGAGACCATCAGTAATTAAAGGTGTGTATAAGCTCCGAGGGCCTTTGTGAAATAAATGGATTTGTTTGATCCCAAATTGCGGAGAGTGATAACTGTAGGCTGTACAGTACTACAGGGACGTGTTCAATTGACCACTGTTTGCTGTTTGGTGACGGGTCAAAACGGCCCAGATCCATAACGGCCCGGGTCAAAACGGCCAACTTTTGGGCCGTTTTGACCCGCATTCGGAAGTGAAATATTCGCTTAACGGGTAACCGGACGTATGATTAGGCTGTAAACTAGTTGCCACTCAGTTTAAAATGTGTATACGATATCGTTAACACTTTTGTGCAGAGTACACTACAGTAGATAAAACATTTTTTCTTTCCAAATAACCACGGTTACACTTTAACTTTCGTTTTCATTGAAAACAGTTTGGAGTCGGTAACCCGGCGTCTGATAAGCCTCCAAACTGTTTGCCACTCAAACTAAAACTGGTAGTCGGAGTTGTCAAAAAGTTGTCATTTTCTGTATTTCATTGCAATGCGTTTGCGTTTGAACTGAAGAATACCGTTTTCTCCACTCTGACTATTTAAGAGCCAAATTGCAATCAATGGCCGTAGTTGGCCATCCGTTTTATTACTGAACTCATGACTATTCGGATGGTTACATACTTGGCAGGCAGCGGGTAGTTTAACAACAGCGATTTAGTGTTTATTTTACAGTTAAATCATGCCGTTTGTTGTTTTTCATCGGCTCATAAAAATGACAATTAAATGCCATCTTTGAATCTGTAGGGGAAAATCTGTATTTATTATGAAGGCTTCCTTTTTTAAACTGACACTGATGAGTATCACTCTGAATTGAATACTTACTAACTGCCACTCGATTTTTCTGATGCGAGATGAATTTCAGAGTGCAGATTTTGATGTTATAAGTAGGAAAAATAATTAATGTAAACAAATAGTTTACAGAGGATACACTTTTTAGGCCCCGCACGACTGAGTCGGGGGCATATTATTTTTGGTATGTCTGTCTGTCTATACAACTTTAACCTTGGCCTTAACTTTTTAATTTCTGAGGATAGAGACTTTATATTTAGTATGTGTACTCACCTCAAAAAGCCCATGAGCTCAGTAAAATTTGGGTCATGTCCGACAAAGGTCAAAGTCATTAAGAGGTCGTTTAGCGGTAAATCTGGTGGAAAGGGAGATAACTCATCATATATGCTGTCAAGTGACTAAGAACTGAATAGGAAGGGAGATAACTCATCCTAACTGGCCATGATTCTTTGATCATGTGATCATTTCTAAATTTATGTGGAGCCCTGTATCCATGTTAATTTTTTAAAAGAAAAACTATGCTGTTGTAATTTGTGACAAATGATTTTAATATAGTCTCTAAAAGCTGTAATTATGTTTATATGAAATTGAAACGTAACTTTAGTGTCGTTGTGTTTTTAGCTCACCTGAGCCAAAGGCTCAAGGTGAGCTATTGGGATGGCCATGTGTCCGTCGTCGTGCGGCGTTGTTAACGATTGCTTCAAATGACATCTCCTCCTATACCGCTTGACAGATTGCAACCAAACTTTACAGGAATGTTTCTTGGATCAAGCTCTTTCAAATTTGTTCAAAGAATTAAAACAATGTTGAACTCTGGCTGCCATGGCAATCACAGTAAAAAAACAAGTAAATCTTAAAAAATCTTCTTGTCTGAAACTACAAGGGCCAGACCTTAGATATTTGGCACATATCATTATCTACAGGTACTTTATTAAGTTTGTTCAAATTATGCCCCTGGGGTCAAAATTGGTCCCGCCCCGGGGGTCACAGTTTTACACATAGTTATATAGTGAAATTTTCAAACGTCTTCTCCTCTGAAAATAATATGGCTAGAACTTTGATATTTGGCATGGTGACACTATAGATGTCCTAAACCAATATCGTTCAAATGTTCTGGTCGGTTGCATATCTAGGTCACAGGAGCTAGAAATAGATTTTTTTCCATGAAAACTTAAACAATTTGATTTTAGAGCTGCAACATTCTGCATTGTTAAATTTTGGGAAATGATGTTTTGATGGTAAAGAGAAATTAAAACTGATGTTTATCATGCTGCATATAATGCTTATATTTATAGTGTTGGTGATGATGACAATAATACTAATTATTGTAGTTGTGTTATAAAGATAATAATAATAAATATATTATTATTGATTTAAAGAAAATTATAATTAATAAATAGTACTATCAATAATATAATCCAAATAATAAATATAAATTATTTGAAGTAGTAGCAGTAGAAGTAGACATAGAAAGTAGTAGTTGTTGTTAATGTTGTAGTAGTAATTTTTGCAGTAGAAGAAGTAGTAGTAGTTGTAGTAGTCGTTGCAGCAGGGGCATAATTAGTAGTAGTAGTAGTACCTGTTGTAGAAGTAGTAGTTGTAGTAGTTGTAGTAGAAGTAGTAGTATAAGTTGTCACTACTAATTAAGTAGTGGTTTTTAGTAGTACGAGTAGCAGTAGTAGTTAATAAATCCTCATCGTTTTCTGCATCCACAACATCAACAAGTTTCTCATCATCATTACTATCTATTTATCTATACATGTATGGTCGCTGTTATTATAAAACATTATGATGCGGGTATACATTAAAATGTTTGTCTTTAAAACAGGTGGTAGTTCAATGCAAGAATCAAAACTGTTTGACACAATGCTAGTGGTAACCGGACAAAATACCCCTCGGACAAAATACCCTTCGCTCAAGTTCGCCTGGGTGGACAAAATACCCCTCACCATTTTGCCTGGGTGGACAAAATACCCTTCACGTTTTTTGCAAGGGTGGATAAAATACCCTTCATATAAACTTCATATAGTGATGAGGAACAATATAAAGTGATAAATAACAAGTGAAAATAAATAAATTGATAACTAATTAGTAATAATAATTAGTATAAATTTTACATCAAGTGAAATACAACATAGTTATTTGTGTTGTGATATTAGGCTTATAATTATATTTTTTAGTTAATTCTTCAAAACAGAAAAATCAAAAAGAATAAATATAAGTTTAATTACTTTCTGAATTTAGAGATATCCCTTTCATTTAAAATTGCACCAATCAAGAAAGTTCACACCTTATGAAACCTGATGCTCTTGCTCAATTACTCAATCATTGTCAAAGTTTGTCACATACTTAGATTAATAATAATGCAAACTGATAACATTGGTTATTAAAGCTGATAAACATTGATACTTGACAAACTGAGAATTGGATGATAAAGCCCTTTAATAAAGTCAGACTAATTAAAAGACACAGACATAGACACAGACAAAATTTCTATTACTTATCATATATGAAGGGTATTTTCTCCACCCTTGCAAAAACCACGAAGTGTATTTTGTCCGGGTTGACAAAATAGTGAAGGATATTTTGTCCGCCCAGGTAAAATAGAGCGAAGGATATTTTGTTCGAGGGGTATATTGTCCTACACTCGATGCTAGTAGTACCTGCGATAATGTCTGATTAGCATGCTAAATGTTTATAGATAGCTCATATTTTAAGAAAATTAAGAAATTTGATTTGACTTATTATCAATGATTTATATCAACTATCGGTATACATGCATGATCGCTGTTATTATAAAACATTATGGATGTATGATGCGTGTTTACATAACAATGTTGGTCTTTAAAACAGATGGTAGTTTAATGCAAGAGCCAAGCATGAAAAACTTAAAGCAGCTTTCTTTGGGCCATTCATCGTTCATTTTGCAACCACCTGGCTATAAAGTTTTTACCTAACAATGTAACAGGATTAGCGTCATTACATAAGTCCTAGATTCTGATCAAGGGTTAGACTTAAGAGTTCTATTTGATATTATTTCAAGGTTTATGTTTTGAATGTTTTTCATATTATTTCGGTATATTTGAGCGATAGCAATAAAATAACACTTTTTAGGTATATATTTCTTTAAATGCAAAACCCCTATACAGATAAGACACCCTATTGTATCAAGTATCAAGCTGTGTTTGGGGGGACTGTTATGAATGGCTTGGGACAGCCCTTTAAGAGATTAACACTGATTGCTGATAAAGATATAAGCCAGCGTCCACTTTCACACCATGGGATCAGTGATAACCAAACATTTTTGTAAAAGGAAGCATCACAAAAATAACAATTTAGTAAAGAAAGGTGGCTGCTTTATTGAGGACGATATTCATACAGAAAGCTCATGTAGGATATTCATCCAGCATTAATCTTCCACCTGTCTTAACGAACTATTTCTGTCCAGGGTCACATTAGAGAGGTCACTGTTACTTTAAACCAAAATAGAATATAACTGTGCGTTTGTAAAACAGGTTGCAGAAAAAGACTATGATCACACTTGTGTGAATACAGTAAAATCCATCTAAACTGGACACATACTTATTATTTGGAGTATAAAAGACAAATGGCTATTTAATACAGGAAGAAAGCGAACATGTGAACTTTCTGTTATAGTTTCATTCTGTAATAAGACACAATAATTAAGACATTATTTGCCCGTATTAATAGTCTGTCAATTGGGTTTAGGGGGGATTTTCTGTATTTTCGGCAGCAAACAATTTCAAGACTATATAAACAGTTTTCAGATTTAAAGTAACAGTATACTGTATAATGACTTGCTATCTATGAGCTGCTATTGAAATCAAAGTGCACTGCTAGTTATCTGGTTTAAACTAAATCGTCACTTAAACGCCATAAGGGCTCATCAACAGTTTTCACAGTTTTGAGATATAGCCATCTGAAGTTTAGAAGTGTCCTTAAAATCTACTTTTACATTTACAGACGAAATATTCCACACTCTTATAGTATATATGGATGCTTATTGGTCATATGAAAAGCATAACAAATAAATACCATTTAAAGAGATATGTTGATCATTTTGTTGATGAGCCCTTTTGGCATAGGATATTTGTCGATTTCAAGGTAGAATATTTACAGCCAAAAGGGCTCATCAGCTTTTGTTTGTTTCTACTAGTACAGTTAAAATGAATTAATAAGTTATTCAAAGCACAGACAAAGCAATAGTAACCTTTAATTCAACAGTTTATCAAAATACGAGTTTTAAATGAAGCATTTTCCCAAAACTTGTCAGATATTATCCCCCCACCAAAAAAAATAAATAAATAAGGAAAAAAAAAGTATTGTGTGTGTGTTCAGTTTCCTATTTATCTTTAACTAACCACTAGACATACATGGGTTAGATATAATTGCATGATCATTCATTTAACTGTTATCTATACCATCTGGCTCTGTATCTAAGATGCTAGATGGCCGTAAGTCAAAACGTTAAAATACCTCTAACTTCTTATGTTTCCATTTAATCACATCTCGTGACATCTCTTTGAAATTGTCTTGCGAAAACGACTCTAAAGAGATGTCACAAGAGAGGATTAGCTGCAGAAATTAATAATTTTTGAGAATTTAGAATCTGACTTATGACAACATTTGTCGTACGTCGTTTCGTAAGATGGGACCCTGCTCTTTTGCTGATTTTATTTATGAATTTATACATAACTAGAAACCTGTCAACACATGGACTTGTCCAGTTCAAATTGTGAAAAGCGGTAAACAAAAGCATACAATTTATTAAACGTGTGGTTGTTTAATGTTTGACAAAAGTAATGCAGAGGGCACCGGGGCGTTTGGTATGTTCTTCGTTGATTTTCTAATTATGCTTCTACATTAAGGAATCGTTTGCCTATAAGTGTGTCAATATTTTATCGAGTGACAGCAATACACATGGTTGACTGTGTATTGGCAGTTGCACATCGCTAAATAGGACAATTTGAATAGGTTTGGGGTTATTATAAAGGCAACTGGTTGTTTAATGCACACAGAGGGCAGTATGGAAAGCTCATTTGATACTTCCACTTGCGTTGAACAGCCACTCGTGTCAAAGTCCCATAAATAAAAGCACTCTTTTGTATCCGTATAAATTGACTCTGTACTACAATGAGTACTGAGTAAAGCATTCGCATTTACGTTTAACCTGCTTTAAGGAACCATCTGTCTATATCACTTAAAGTAAGCTATGGAGAGAAAGGGGTTATGCGATGTATGGGTGGAAATTGAGGTCAAAATTTATAGACAATGCGTTTATGGGTATGCAATAGATGATTTGGTTAGACATGTTAATTATAAACAGGACAAACCTCCCTTTTAAATGGAATGCCATCACTACTGGAAGTATTTGCAATCTTTTATTTATTTTATCCTTCTGGATTCTCAATCATATTCAGATTTAGTTTTTATGTCATCAGGGTATTCTTTTAGAATGTTCAATACTTTAACCGTGAGTCGGTAAACGTAATTCGCATTTACATGACTATTGAAGTTATTATGACTTTTAAGATCAGGAAAGAGTAAAAGGTCATGTGAATAATTGTGTATGGTTTATGTCTACGGGCTATACGAATAACGTGAACGTATATCAGAAGTTAAGGTAAAAAATGCCTTACTTGTTGTATAAATAGAAGAAGTAAAGACAGGGCATGAAATCGAAGTAATAATAGAAGTGAATGTAGTAGTTAAACTAGTAGTGTAGTAGTTTGAAATGTAGTAAACAGTAGAAGTCGTAGTGATAGTAGTAGCAATAGAAGTAATAGTAATAGTATTTGCAGTAATTGTAGGTTGTAGTATTAGTAGTTGCAGTAATAGTTGCAATAGTAGCAATAGTAATGGTAGGTAAAATAATTAAGAGTAGTAGTGATGGAAGGGAGTATTAGTAGTATTAATATAGGTTAGACTGCATTAGGACAAGTCTTCGTGGAATAGACGGGGCGGAGCGTTAGCGGAGCCCGTCTATTTCACGACGACGTGTCCTTTGCAGTCTAATCGATTTAGACCACCCCTAAATCATAATAAGGAATATTGTTTACAAAGCTACGTCACTATGTGACGTAAACTTGGTGGTTGCTAGTCTATACACGTGCCCGACTCAGCTGTTTTAAGTTTTCAGCAACGATAATCATATTTTCCTCACAAGAGTTTCATTTTGGTGGGGAAAATCTGGTCTTCACGAAAAAGGAATCACTGAATAACCGACTCTGATTGGCCAACGGCACAGAATTTCACCAAAAGGCGGTCTAAGTAGTAGCAGTAGTAGAAGCAACAATATCAGTAGTAGTACAAAGTTTATTTCCAAAATGTTTTATAGGAAAAGGGGTTGGGCCACAAGTTCTACCAACCTAGAATCGGCCCTTCCCCTACAGTTTCGCAAATAATACAAATACTGTTGGAGTGCGAGAGAGGGGGGGGGGGAGAGGGAAATAGACAGAAAGAAAGAGAGAGGTTGCTTTTTTCCAGGACCTTGTGTGTCCACATAATCTTGGTAAGAAGAATCAATTTAGATAAATAAAAATACAAAGCTAAATTATCCACCAGTGCATCTCTTTCAAATAGAGTGGCGGAGCTAAATCGTATATACAGCAAAATCATTGTTCAACGGTCTCTTAAGAACCCTTGATTTAGTAGTAGTAGCAGTAGATGTAGTGGTAGAGGTAGAAGTATAAGTAGTGTTATTAATTGCTGTTATAGTAGTAGTAGCAGCAATAATAGTAGTAATAGTAATGGAAGTATTTTTTGTTACAGTAGTAGCAGTAGTTGTAATGGTAGTAATTTTTGTAATAATATTTTTGTTGGTTAACGTCCGTTTCTGCCATCTATGGGTTAAGTGGACGCCCCAGGGAGAGGGGAGCGGATACAGAGAACCCGGGCGCGATGCCCTATTCTTATTATCGAGAGAGTTCTCTGGGTGTTTTAGATGTCCAGTGTAAAGCACTGATGATTCGGACCTCGGTTTATAAAGTCTCATCCGAAGGACTTAGTCCGGCAGGGGATCGAACTCACGACCCCTGACGTCGCAATCGGGCAACTTACCCCTCGACTACGTCCGCCGATCGTAAGAGTAGTAGTAGTGATATTAGTAGAATAAGTAGAAGGAGTACTGGTAAGGTACTAGTTAGTAACAGTAGTAGTAATAATAAGTAGCAATAATAGTAGTTGTACTAGTTAGTAGTAGTAGATATAGTAGCAGTAGTAATAGTAACAGTAAGTAGTAGTATCAGTAATGGTAGTAATAGTGGTAGTAATAGTAGTAGTAGTCTTAGTAATAGTAGTAGGATAAGTTGTAGAGGTTTACTAGTAGATTGTAGTTGTTGGCCTATGAAAGTCAAAAATTTAAAGAAAATTCAGTTTTCTCTGGAGCCAAAAGGGCTCATCAGCAAATGAAAATTTCTTTCAAATCCAATATTAGCAAATAAATTGTTAGAAACAATGCTTCATGCTTTGAAAATTGATTATTCTGTGTATTTGTATTTATCTAAGTATTATAAAGTGCAATAAAACTATTTATTGTGTGAAAAAATTCCTTAAGAGCCAAAAGGGTTCATCAACAAAAACGAATGTTGCACTATTTTCAATGCGATTTAAGTTATAATAAAACACTTTTAAACATTAAAAAGCCTTTTGTTCAAATATAACAAGATATGATAATTAAATTAACTGCAGGAATAGGTATTATATCTTCACAACAAAAGGGCATGGTTGTCTGTAAGAACGTATAATTTTATTCAACGTCAACACAAGGAAATACGTTAGCAAGTTCAATGTAGATTCAATGTTAGCAGATAATAAAGTTCTGATGTCAATGTGATGTCTTTTTAATCGCAGTAACTGTGTAGTTACAAATATGGCATATTCATAAAACAATTCGGTATATTATACATATACATGAAAAGGGCTCATCAACACGTGTAACTGCTGTTGAGCCCTTTTGGCTCAAACACATTTGTTGATGAGCCCTTTTGGCACTAGGAATTACTGAAATTTTGGAAACAGTCAAAATGTCAAGTGTATTTTTTTACGTTTAAAATCAGGAAGTCAAGCACAATATCAATTTCTCATATAGTTTACATTGAATATTTGTCAATTTTGTCAAAAAGTGAAACTTGACCAAATATGTTGTTGAGCCCTTTTGGCGTTCAAGTGACGAAATGTGCACTATCAGTTTGCTATTGAAATCTCTACTACTACTTCTACTACTACTATTACTACTACTACTACTACCACTACTATTGCTACTACTTCTACTACTTTTAATAATTTATATTTATTATAGGTATCATATTATTGGTTTTATTAATTATTTATTATAAATTTCTTCAATGAAATTGTTATATCAATAATAATATATCTATTATTATTATCTTTATAACTACAACTATAATAATTAGTTTTATTGTCATCATCACCAACACAATAACTATAAGCATTATCTGTAGCATGATAAACATTGTCAGTTTTAATTTCGTTGTACCATCAATACATCATTTTCACCACAACAATGCAAAATATTGCAGCTCTAAAATCAAACTGTAGTCATTCACAATTGCATTCCTAGTTACCTGGTTAAGACTGGCAGTTCACTATCAGTTTGAAATTGAAATTCAATTGCACTATCAGTACACTGACAGTGCAACATTAATTTACTCTCGGTCAGTGTAAACCCAGTTAACTGGCAGTGCACTTTGTGTATACTTTAGCTTAAACAGTACTGTATTCTCAGGTGAGCGAAATATGCCCATGGGGCTCTTGTTTTTTTCCTTTTGTGTTTATAAATAATTCCTAAAGTGCCAGTGAAATAAATCAGAATTGAAAGCCCGAGAGAACCTTAATTTTAACAAGATCATGTTTTTCTTTTTGTCAATGTGATATTTCACTCTTTGACATTTATTTTGAATCTCGATTCCAACAATTTACAGTAAAACATATTTAATACAACTACTACATGAGGTCCAATTGTTGGTGTGCAAGACAACTTGTCAAGTGACTGCATTATGCAAGAACATCTAGATAATAGTAAAGCAGAAAGCCCCTTAGGTGCTATCTGATTACTTTCACCTTGCTTTTCTCCATAGCCAAAAGTGCAAATCTCCTATATCAAACACTGACTGTTTAAAATTAAGATGAAAGTAACTTTTTGCAGGGAGCTCCTGCCAGCGCTTTTTGCTTTACTTTTATCTTGCTTTTCAAGAACTACCTCATGTATTCAAAACAGTCACTGGGTAGCAAGTACTCATTTGATATCCTGATAGAACAGAATATTTCTAGATGTCCTTTACCAATATTGTTGAAATGGGCTGGGTCTGTTGAATAACTAGGTCACATGACCTTAAATAGATATTTCAATGGAAACTTTAAAAATAATCTGACCTGAAACCCTAGTACACAGAGTTTAGACATATAGTATCAAATACAGGTTTTTCGTCAAGTTTGTTCAAATTATGTCTCTAGGATCAAAAATCGTCCACCCTGTAGTCACAGTTTTACATAAAGTATGTTATTTAGTGACATTTTAAAACATTTTCTTCTCTCAAACGAATGTGACCAGAACTTTTGAAATTGGGCTTGATGACGCTTCCAGATAGCCTTTACACGTATTAAAGAAATGGTTTCGGTTTCGGTCTGATGAAAACTTAAAATTCTTCTTTTCTAAAGTCCTAGTACATAGAGCTTAGATATTGGGCATATATCATCATTCACTGGTTTTCTATCAATATTATTCAAATCATGCCACTGAGGGTAAAAATGCCACGTCCCGGGAGAGATTTCTTTCACTTAATTTTTTCAGCTTTTGTCAGATAGGAGAAATATGGCCCATGTGCCTCTTGTTATGCTGTTTTTTCAGTCAACAAGCTTTCAAAGGCCGCATCACAAACATTTCCTGCTTCCAACATATCTTTTGTACCATCGTTTTGCTTGATATACTTGCGATGACGGCCTTTGTGATATTTGGCCTCATTTGCAATGAGCTTGTTGTAGTCACAAATACTACAGCTCATTCCTGTGTTATTATTTCCTGTGTTCTCTTCTCCAATATGGAACAAAATTCAAATATTGCCACATTGATGATATTCTTGTCTCTTTTATAAGACTTTTTTCTCACAAAATAAACACAGTTCTTTCCAGTTGAAAAACTTCCTCTGAAGTTTATATGTAGAAGGGCCTGGTTTCTCATCACTATAAGTGTCAGGGTTAATGTGTAATATTGCAATGTTTGTTTTACTGTGTAGTGTATGTTGAATAACACCCAATATCCTTATGCTAGTGAATATCATCCAAAGATTATTTCAATTTATACTCATCTTCAGACCTCCTTTTAACATAGCTGTCTGTGGTCTCGGCGAATTCTATACAACCAGTCCTCCTTCTAGAAAGTAAAGCACAAAGGAAGGTATATATCCTAGGAGAGGTAGCCTTTCTCAAGGTCTTGTCTTTTTCAGACTGGCTTATAATCAAGTTGAGCTTCTCCGTTTCTTGTCGATTTGAATGTTAAGACATTCTACACTCTATATAGCACATACAACTATGAGCCAATATCAGAATAGACTTATCTGAAATGAAATATCGGTGTAGATTTCTATTTTGCTGCAATGTGTAATACTGCAAAGATTTCCGATTTGGCATCAACCTTAAATGATGTGCAGGCTTTCATTTTGTAGACTAATCCACGTATATGTGATCTTTTTAAGTACTTATGACTGAACGTGTTCATATCGAACTCTGAACTGATATGGCATCGGTTGTTTTGATCCCATGCTCTGCTTCGAACAAATGGGATACGCCAAAATCATCTTCCTGAAATCACCAGCTTCTCATCTTATCATCCCTGATCGCTATATGACCTATTTTGTATCGCAGTACTGTAAAACCCAACTCATCCACCTATGTGATCACTCATTCATCCTAATCCTTCAAAAGGCTAATGTAGTGACATTTGCAAACAGCTTGGATCTGCATAACCACCGGGTAGGTTTGCATCTAACCCAGATCCAAGTTTTTGTCACTCAGACAACATTTTCACCAATTTTAAAATGCATTGAAAGATTTCAGGACCTTTGGCCACCTGGTTTTTCTCTACCTTAGCATCTTCGCTACATTGTGGTTTTTCGCGGCTTGTCTTTTCGCTACCTAGATATTTTCGCTATCCACTTTTATTTTACATATCTCTTATTCACTAATATGCAGGGGCCGTGTGCCTTAATAATGGATTTTTATTAGCTGATCTGGGTCACAACTAACGTAGAGCAATAGAAGTTGTATTTACTTATTTGGAACCACACTGACTTACAGAAATAAAGTCACACTTTGACCAAATATTTGCACTGACGCCACTCTTGTATATACATGTAACATATTTTATTCATTAATCTGGTTAAAATCTATGGAATCACCATGTACTAGAATTTTTAATAGTCTGGATTGAAACTAACTGACAGAAGTAATTTTTTATCCAGACGTCACGCATCCACATCAGAGATTTTTATCAATTTATCTGAATCAAAACCATTTGAATATCACATTTGAAGAAAAAAAACAACTAAAAACATAGTCTGAATACAATCTAACTGGCAGACATAATTTCAATTTTTGGCGCAATATTTTCGAGATATTTCGTTTTAACATAATGACCCAAACTAACGGAACTTAAGGGTTTTATTTATTAATCTGGATCCTAATTAACAGACATAAAAAGAGATTTCTATAAGTTAATCTGGATCCAAACTAAATGTGACAGAAATAATTAGTTTGACGAAATATTTATGCAGACGCCACCGGTCCACATTTAAGAAATTAATATCTATTAATATATCAATTTAATATACTCGTGTATTATGCTAAACTTAAAGTATAACTCATATAGCGTAAACAGACTAAGATTAAAATTGTGTGAAGCGAAAGGTCCAGGGTAAAAACATCCTGGGTAGCAAAATGACGTCGGTGTGCAATGTTAAATTTGGTGGGTGGGGTAAAACAGTCACACATTTAAGCAGTACCGCATCGCTTTTAGACTTGACATTCACCCTAAATGATTAACCGATATTGAAATATGTATAATCAACCGCGTATACATGACTTTGATCTACTTCCGACTGTTGAGATTAAATGAATTCATAATTTTCTATGATGATGTAGACGAAAACTATACTTTAGTCAAATAGTCTCATTAATATTCATAAGTATGCAGATGAAATAATAAAAATAATTTTTCATTAAATACATTATAAATGTTTGCGCTCATTTACAAGACTATTTTCAGTATTCTATCAAAACGAATTAACAAAGAAACAATGGCTTGAAATCCTGGAGTGTGATGAAAATTTAAGTGATTGTCATGTTTTCTGTGTAAAAAATGGACAGTTGTCATGGAAACGGAATTTGGGGCATATACAGTAGATAATTTTTAATCAAACCCAGATCATTCTTCCAACGAATGTTCATATATGTTTTAAATGCAAAATTGGCACATTTTGTGTCCTTTGAGTGTGTTTAATGGTTAGTTGAAAGTATGATTTTGATATTATTTTCCTTATTTTTATGAGTTTTTTAACTGCTCATTAATATTCATAAGTATGCAAATGGGATAATTTCCACAAACTCTCATAGCATTAAAGCTCAATAGCTAAGCTTCATCACTGTAAACACTGATTCTCAATAAGTAGGAACACTGCATGTTCATGCACATGTAAGAGTTGTTTTACCTTTTAGATTTCAATTTGAAGTATTTTATGGTAGTTTCACATTACGTAATATACTTGAATAGAGTTTTGTCAAGTTATAGAACAATGGAAGAAAAATATTCGATTTTTAACCTGAGAAAATCAAATTTCCGTTACTGTCTCCATCTTCAAATCTAGTTTTGTAAAGCATTTTCTGATATTAAAATCACATGGTTACAATGTCAATTAAGGCTAACTTTTTGCATTTTTATGTGTAGTTACTTTGTTCCAAGCCTAACACACCAAGAAACCAGAGATTGTAACAATACCATTAAAGAAGTAGTTGGCCCCGGACTTTTGAGTTTCTAAAAATTCTCCGATATCGCATATTTGTGCATGTTCAAATAATAGAAATAGCTTTGCTACATCTGCCAATTAATATTTATTTGGAAGTATATGAACTTGCTATACCATCTAGGTGATAGAGTCACTGATTGCTTTTCAATGTTGTCGATCTATAACTGCCGAAGGCGAAGTGTGGTAATTTTGTTATACAATACTAAATATCCGTTACCGTTATTTACGCACATACTGTTGGTATAATGGGTATTCTAGTTATCAAACACCACGTAAAGAACACAAATGATTAAAGCAAACAGCCTTCACCAATTATCAACTCCTTTTTTAATTTATTAAAGTTGCCGTAATCAAAAATCTAAATTCAGAGATACAGGGATAAAACCTTGTATTTGATTGCATGATGACATTGTATGATGTCATTGCATGCTGTTATTATACTGTGAATAGACTTGGACCATTGTAATAAGACTTTAATTGACCAGCTTGATTAACAGAGAACACACAAAGGTAAGTGATCATTTATATAAAAACTCATTTACGTTAAGACATTCATAAAAATGTCATCTGAATCACTCTTTCTTTTCTAAATACCCCAAATACTTAAATAAAAGTAATGGTGATAACATATTGCAAACAGTGATCTTGTTGACATCAATATATTGGAGGTGAAACTTCCGTTACTGGGCGGTAACGGACTTTTTTATTTCATCATAATTGACAAATGGGATGCATTTCGTTGCATTTCTCATTAATGAAGCAGAATGTAAGTTGTTATTCTACTTTATGCTAAATTGCTGACACATTGACGAAAAATTAAATTTGTTCATAAATAAGAGCATTCAACATTACCATTGCTTTTTTTGGCAAAAACATAGGTCATTTCTGTTTTGTTGAAATATGGTTACATTGCAGCATAACATTTCTAGAGTTTCTTTTGACATTATTTAAATAAACAAATACAAAAAGAGTGTAAGGTGACACAATTGTGTATCCAAAAATATACCAGTTTAACACACAGGCAATGTTCCATGTTAGTAACGGAAATTTGATTTTTGGTAACGGAAATTTATTCTTTCCAGAGACAAAATGGTGCCAAAACAAGGGTAAATACCCAGAGAGCATATCTATTTAAACAAATTAGTTTGTTTCTAAAATAAAAATTTATGTCATCATTGATTTATAACAGTTTAAGTGTTTGATTGAAATGTCCGTTACCGAACCTGCTTTTTTTTCTTCTATGCTTTATTTATGACCCATTGTAACTATCGACTCCAAAAATAAAACAACATGCACAAGATAGTTTTTTAGATTAAAGTGACAAAATATGATTAAAGTAAAATATCATTAGATTTAGATTTTCTGAAATACTAAAATATGTTTAATTGTCTACACGTTTTACATCCCAAAAATAAAACACACTTTGTTCCGTGTGATAATCAGATAGATTGGTGTATCATTCATGCTATAATTTTTTAAATTGGATACAGAGAAAGATGTGGTACAAAAAACAAGTATAATCGTTTGCATTTGGTCTACAGCACATATGCCGTTTGAGCATTTTTTGTATACATGCACATAACGGATATATGATTTTCTTTCCATAATCCCTGGCTAGTGGCTATAGATAATTATTCGTTACAGCAAAACCATAAAAGATATGCATTCAAACTTTTAGCTACAAATTCCTGAGATTTCTCTCTAAGGTTAAAGCAATAGGACATATGTATACATTGAAGTTGATTTTTTGACATCTTTAAAGCTGCTGTGTTCCTTCTTATTGAGAAACAGTGACTATTTTCATTCTTCTATTACAAAAATTGACCAAGTTACAGTGGTTTTCCTGAAACACAGTGTAAAACTGAGCGGTTGCCATGGAAACGCCGAATAAAAAAATATGCACCACTTTCAGGATTGCCATCCGACCTAAATGGGGTCGGCTTTATGCATACTATATCATGGTATATGTGGAAATTGTCTACCTTTCGGGATGAGGGGGACGAAAATTTTACTTAGCCAGCTGATAGCCTACTGTCCGTCTATGAAGACGATGAGTTGCCCCATGAAGAATTGGAGCTGGAGCTCCAATCTTGAAGTGGTATTTGTCTGCTGCAATTGTCACAGATGTAGTCCGAATTTGTCAAAGAGCTTGCACAACCAGATACCTTTCATTCTACTCTATTCTGTCTCTCTTTGTTGCTTCCGCTCTTTTGTCTTTCTTTCTCTGTCCCGTTGGTACCCATACTGAGCTGATCTCTTATCCCCTGGATGAGTTATCCTCTGCTCTGCTATGACTACATGTCCATGAGTGCGGACTTGTGGTCTTTCTTGAACATATCAACGTACTTAAGGTTCATTCTGATTCAAGTTTACCATGCAATAGATCTTCTGGGAGTCTGCCTTTGTCAATTGTATATATGTGGTCAAGCAAGGACAGACGTCTCAGTATGGCAAACATAAAGGTGCTTAAGATACATGCCTGGTAAATGCCTGTTGTGTGTAGAGATACAGGGTATTGTTCTACCAGACTCTCTTGTATATCACACTGGTGTCATTGCCAATTCGGGCGTTGATATCTGCATCAAGCGAAATATTTTCTGAGAGGAATGACCCTAGGTACCTGCAATTGTTTATGTTTGCCAACTGCAAACCACTAATGAAATGGCAAGATGCAATAGGGCATCCTAAACCATAACTTCAGTCTTCTTGATGCTAACTGTCAGAGCAAACTGCCTGCAGGTATTTGAAAAACAGTCCATAAGGGGCTGTTGGCCGTCATGTGTGTGGCTTGCAAGGGTAGCATCATCTGCAAACAACACTTCTCTGGTCAAGTTACGAGTGACTTTTCATTTAGCACGGAAGCAATCTAAGTTGCAGAGTTTATCAACATGTCGGTAGCGCGTTGAAGTACCGTATCAGCGAACAGCAACGTTAACCGATGCAAACAACCCATATAGTTCGACATCTAACGTTCACCAATACTCTTCAATAATAACTCATTGCACCCCAATGTTTATTAACTTTTCAAAGGTACGAACGATTTATGTACGAATCGGAATAACACACGCAAAAGTGTACTAATCAACTGAAATGCATCAATTTTACCACATATAAAACTAAGATATTGCTGCTCAGATGTAAGCTGCTTTGTTTGATACATTAAGTATCGGAAAATATTGGTATATTGATGAGAAATTAAGTCGGGACTGTTCGCTGGTTTTAATAAATTCACTTGGTCGCCATTTTGTTTTCCTTGTTGGCCATGGCTAACTTCTGAGGCCATTTGTGCCGTTTGCTATCGATAACAACCAAACGGTCGTTTAAGTTAAATTGTTAACGTTTTCTGATGTAATCGATGCAATCGATACGGCACTTGAACGCGCTACTGGTGTTGATGTAGACACAATCAGAGGAAGACTCAAATGCATTGGTACAGGAGCAGAGAAAAACTGTTTCCAAAGAGTGTAGGAGGGAGCCCGCATCTTTGTTTGTCACCACGTAGCATGTCCAAAGGCTCGGATGTGTCCTAGACAAAGCTGACGGTCCCTTGCATGTCCTAGTGGAATGACTTGATGAGGCTGAGTAGCTTTGGAGGGCAGTCTATCTGCTGTAGATGGCTAAACAATCCACTGCGGCTGACAAATGCCTTGTTTAGTAGACAAAGGCCAATTACAAGGGTTGACAGAAATCCGCATTGTGCCTCCAGGTAGACTCGTTCAGCTAGTATTCGTGGGCAGCACTCGATAATACTTTGAACGATAATGATAACATGGTAGTTGTTGCAGTCAGATCGCTTATCCTGGGTTTGGTACAGTGTCACCATATGAGCATAGCTCATGTCCTGTGGCACCAGTAGAGATAGGGAGTTCATGGAGACGATTTCGGTTGTAAAACAGTTCTGCCTTACGTTTAACCGCTTGCTATGGCGTTAATAGCCTTTTTCAAGATCTGACATGGTAGATAAAGCATCAGCATCCAGTTTGCTCCTTGTTGAAAGTACATGTATGTTATCTAAGGATTCCTGGAAAACTGCACATGTGTTCTCGCTGGGGGACAGTTCTTGGAAATATTCCACCCACCTGTGTTGCGGTCTGTTATGGTCTGGCCATCTTTTGTCATAATAGGTGTCGTCTGCCTGATAGCTTGGCATGTTGCTTTCTTTATTCCTTCTTACATGCCTCTTATATCGCCAGTAGAAGATGCTTGTTAAATGGAAGCGCACAGGTCTAACCAGTTATTGGCACAATTCCTCGTCGCCTTTTGACATGCAACTCTGGCCTTATGTAGAAAAGTTAGATTCTGCAGTGTTGGACTCCTTTTCATCTTGTCAGTGCGTGTCTTTTTGCCTCAGAAAGAGGTCCCTGTGTTCAATAGTTTGCTTCAAACCAATCTTTATTCATTCTGTCATTTGGTTTTCCAAAAGCACTGATGGTACTGGTGTAGATGGGGTGCAATGACCATCTTGATGTTGACTACCGGCATTATGGAATTGTTACATCAGTATATATATTCCATGAACCTCAAGCAGTTACACCTTCCAGCAAAGCTTGACACTATATCACAGCATGTTATGACACGGACCACTGGAAGCTTCAGACATTTGTTATTGCCAAGCATTTGAAAAAAGATATCATAAACTGCAATCAAAATTCAAACAATGATTTTAGAGTTCATCACAAATTGTGTTACTAAATTTGCAAAGATATTATACAGTCAATACAACAATATCATTGTACACGGTTGGAATGGCTATTTGTATAGTGTCTTGTATGGCCATGTTAGAATGAAATAAATAGAGGAAATAACTTCAGCAGTCCGTTGAACATATACATTTATTATCAAAATACAAATTTACAAAGATAAAAACACAGACTTTAAAAAATATGTACAATTCTAGATGGCATTTATTTGTCTCCGATATGCAAATGTGACAAACTCTTTATGTTCATGTTTGCTGAAAATTTGTTATCAGTATAAACCTTGTAAAAACTGTTGATTAAGGTAACATAAATAGGTGCGTCTGTATAATGTAAATAAGCGGATACCTCAAAATTTCTTTTTCTTTCAAATCGTGGTAATATATTTAAATAATATGTTAAATATAAAACCTTTCTTACCTTTTCTCTATGTGTTTTTTACCAATTTCACAGTTAAGTAAATTAAAAACTTCTGAAGTAGACAATGATCATCTTTGTTTACATGAGGCGTGCAAGTACAAATCGTCATATGGCGGAGAATAAAGACAATTCAAATTCCGAAAATCCTGTTTAACTGTTTACTTTTAGATAGTTTGTGTTAATATGTTTAAATGCTTATGGACGGAAAAAGGCAAAGTTGTACTAATAAGTAATACTTAATGCTTCTTGATTTTGACAAAATTGTGGTAATTTAACCTAGAGTCTTAATAAATTAGCATCTAAGATATTACATTGTGACCTGCTTTTTGACTCCATACGACCTATATTCAAAGCGGAGCTACAACTCTTCAAGATGAATATCCTGAGCAAATATGATCTTGATAGGGGTAAATCTATAGCCGATAGAGTGTACCAAACCAAATGTTGATGGACAACAGACATCTACTGATCACTATAGTTCACTTGAAAAAGTCTCGGGTGAACTAATAAAAATAGGATGACAAACAACCGACAGCCGAGGTATTTGTCACTGCAATGTATTAATTTGGCTTTCAAATAAAATCATACAGCAGGCTATAATTGTACTCCTTGTTGTTGTTGTGTTGTAATATATCAAGAAAAACGCTTGTTCTAGCTGTTTCAAATGCATCATCACCATAGTATCATGACGTCATCTGATGTCATGATGGCGTCGTCGTCATAGCAAGGTTTGTCAAATGTCATAATGAGGACTTATTTCTAATTAGGAAATGATCAATGAGTTATGGCCAGTTAGGATGAGTTACCTCCCTTCCTATTCACTTGAAATAATATAGGATGAGGTATCTCCCTTTTCACCGGATTTTACCTATAAATGACCTTGACCTTTGCAGAACATGACCCAAATTGTACTGACCTCAAGAGCTTCTTGAGGTGAGTACACATACAAAATATAAAGTCTCTAACCCATGTTGTTCAAAAGTTATGGCCAAAATTAAAGTTGTGTGCAGACAAACAGACAGACAGATAAACATACCAAAACAAATATATCCCCGACTAAGTCGTGCGGGGGCATAAAAATGATGCGACATACAGTAATGCTGTGTGATCAAAACTTGCATTCTGTTGCAGTATAACAGAGACCATACATTCACCCTTTCCTCCACAGAACTGAAGTGCATACAGAACCTCTACATACACCTCAGTATAAGGATATCACATGAGTACTTGCTACCCAGTGACTGTTTTGAACACATGAGGTAGTTCAAAGCAAGATTAAAGTAAAGCAAAAAGCTCTGACAGGAGCTCCCTTCTTTCATCTTACTTTAAGCAGTCAGACATAGTTTGATATCTTTAGACTATGGAGGAAAGGGGTAAAGCAAGGTAAAAGTAATCAGAAAGCCTCTGGTTGTGTTATATATGTTTTACTGCAAATGAGACAATTGTTGGCATCGAGATTAATAGGTGCCATTGAGTGAAATATCACATTGACAAAAAGAAAAACATGCTCTTGTTAAAATCAAGGTTCTCTAGGGCTTTCAATTCTGATTTTGTTACTGGCACTTAATTAACATGGATACAGGGCTCCACATAAGGGGAGTACTTCATTAACTTAAATCGTTATGTCTGCATTAAACCATATGGTGTGAATACTCATTAGAATTGGTTCAAAGCGACAATTTTTATGATTAGTTAAAATACACCATATGATTTGGTGCTGATATGAAATTTGATCCATTTTAACTTATCCACCGTTCTAATCAGTTCATATATTTATTACCCCAATTCAGCACATAATTATGTTGTTCTCTCTTGGAAAAAAATCAGTCTTGATTTGCATCACATTCTCTGACTATCTGTATGAAAGTCCATATTAGATAGGAAACTGCTGAATGTTATGGTTGATGCTTGTCCTACATTGCTTACCACTTCAGGCAGGGAAACATTCCAAACATTTCACTGCTTATGAAACACCATAAAGGCTATGCTGATTCTGTAATAGATAGTACATAAATAATTTATTGTTATGTATAAGGCACTCTACAGGCCTCAAACATCTCAGGACTTTTGTGTTGTTGTTTTCTTTTATAATTTGTGTACGACTTAACATATTGACCAAATAGCGGGTTTTATTCCGCACAGAGACACTAGTGGTCTCTAACAATTTCCTGCTTTAGCATTTAGTTACTTGTGCAAAAGCAGAAGGTTATGTTGAAATTTATTGAACTATTCTTTATAAAGCATACGCTGAAATTTGGAGGCAATGTTAAGTATTATTTGGCTTTATGGAAACATGTGAATAAGGCATGGTTTTGGCTAATGAGTATTTTCTCATGAATTATCAGCATGTCTGGTATATGTATTCAATCAATGGAGCTAAAGTTCCGAATCAGAATGATAATAAATTAATGGTGACATAGTTCTACTCATACAGGGCTACAGATAACTGAACATACGTTTTTTCATGTCTACATTAAACCCAGTGGTGTGACTACTTATTAAAATCCTGTTTTTGAGTCAACTCTAATGAATGGTAATACCATAGGCGTTGGTGCTGACATGAAGAAAAGCTGCATTTGGTCTGATTACTCCAACTTATGTGGAGCACTGACTCGTAATCATAAATCAGATTTCATGGACTGAAAGGAAAATAATTATACTGTTAGTTTCAGAGCATTACTTGCTTATTTTTCAATCTAAAGACCCACACACATTGCCTTTAACTTACAAGTATTTCCAATGTTTTCTTTCAAATATTTACCATATACTGTACTTTGTAGGCTCTTTAAATTATAACATGTATGTAATAGAGTTGTTAACTCTATGGGTTTCGACCAGATGGAAGGGTAGTAAACCAAACGCCAGTGTTTAGTCCGTGTTATATATTTATTTCAGAGCCTAAAGGTTATGGCACCCTGAAATAGGATAAAATACATACATTACAACATATACAATGACAAATTAACAATCTAGTGGCCATGGAACTTACCTAAAACATAAATACATATAACACTTTATACATCACATCACAGACTCGCACAAATACACAAAACGCAATTGCCGAGGACACACACCTACACACAAACACATAACTCACCAGCTATGGGCCAATCACTCACACACCTCCCAACTGTGGCTTTCTGGTGTTAAGGTAACTGACAAATCTGCAAAGGGTTAATGAACAGGTGTAAGAAGGATATAGGTGATGCTTTTAGAATTAGAGAGATCCGATGCTGCCATTTCAAAACTACTGCGAAATCCTATAAGTAACTAAATGTCACACCATGATTAGGAAAGGATGAAGACTGCTCACTGCACTCGATTGCAACCAATACCTATACCCAAATAAGTTCCCATCAAAGGAGACAATGATTCAACATACCTAATCAAATTCCTAATGGACATCCTCAACTTAGAATAGATCTTCCTAGTGTGAAGTGCGACTATAGAGTGTGAAAATACATGAAAAGAACAATAGGAACAATCACAACTTCGCGGGCTTTCAAGAATACTATAGAATTAAGAAAGATAACTCCAAACATACAAAGGGAATGAATACGAGCTAGGCTTTGATACACGAAATTAATCTGAATAAAAATACATCCTGTTACATGTATACGAAAATATTTTGCATTTTAAGGAAACTCAGCTTTTAAAGACCAAATAGGCATAATTTAGCATTGGCCATAAGTCCATAACTTTGTAACTTCACGTGATAGAGATTTCATTTTGACATGTGCATTAAAGAATCTCTTGAGAACATTACAACTTGGGTTAAGTCAGACAAAGGTCAACGCCATGTACATGTCATCTAAAGGTCATATATGATGAACTTGACCTATGAGTGTCAAACAGAGTAGATCCAGTTCAAGCCCCCGTATTAGTTGTGCCTTATCTGTATCAAAACTGTTTGCAAGTCCCGGATGAGTAGCATGTTTTTTCACCATGTCGCAATTTCAATAAAGGCTAACCTCAGCTGTTTGTTATTTTTTTTTACTTTTTCTAAATTTATGTAATTTCTCAATGAAAGAAGCAATAATTTACCTATTTTATGGCTGTTGAATACCCCAATGCAAGGTCTGGTACCATGTAAGTGGGATGTTACCATGGCCATCATCACAATCAATGAGATTAGATGAAATCAGCTGTCCTGAAATCATCATCATCTCTCCTCATCATCCATCCGTGCTATATGACCCATTTTGCATTTTGGTGCCATAAAATATGACTCATCCATTGGATCCATCCATACCATATGACCATTGCCCCTGTTGAAATAATTTACAAATATGTGTAAGTTTTCACGATAAACAACCAACATAAATCAGACGATTGAAGGTCTTGAGAGTTGCCAAGGATGAGGTTTGGCAATTAAGTAAACCACTCTGTAGACACAACTGAGGCTACAGTAATCATTTATTGTATACATCAGGTGGTCACTTAAAGAAAGATGAAAGTAAAGCAGAGAGCATTTAAAGATGTTTTCTGCTTTAGTTCCACTATGCTGTAAGTTTTCAGCTATTTTTTATTCCATCAATAAGTATTGTTTAGTCCTGGCTACAGAGGGGTATACATCATTGATTAAGCAGAAGATACAGTTTGCATCGAGCTGATCTACTGCTTGATTCACAGGGGTAAAGAATTTTAAATGTAGCCAGTGTCAAATTATATCTTTAAAAGGCAGTTGAATTGCACTTAAAGACATCTCCTGACAACCTTTTGGTCATAACGCCTTGCCAGATTATTTACTGTCAATTTCCTGGCAAAAATCATGGGTCTTGTGCGTATTGAACTATTAAATCGTCTAATGTGAGACTCTACTTTTATATTTAATAGTTTGGTTAGAAATTATCATTGAACATCACTAGAGCATGAGTATAATTTGACCCTCACCAGATACACTGAGATTGTGATGCACGTGATTTGACAGTTACATTGACACCTCCAGAACAATAGGAGCGGGGGAGGGGACTCTCTCTATGGACTGAGGAAAAGTCTTTAATTCTCTCATTGATGATGAGAATATTTTAAGAAATATCTATTATTTTTATTTTGTATTTTTTTAAAGTACATGACTATGTATCTATCTATCCATACTGCAGCACCCTCGTATTGAGTATTATGTGCAGCTGCGCGTCTGAGCAAATTAGTAACAAGAGCCGCATGCAGTCCTTAATCGCTCACCTGGTACCTATGGTTACGGTCATGGTAATGCACAATTTATGGTTTAGTTTTCAATATAAGCCATCATCGGTAAATTCACACCCACCAACTGGTGGTTATGTTTGAGATAGGTAGATTATTTGAAGTAAACTGGCAAATTGCTTTGTTCTTGCTGTAGATAATGTGGGTCTGAATGGGAGTTATGGAGTCGTACCGTTTGCCCGTGCCTGTTTAGCTCAAACACTAGTGGACAGTATGGACTTTCCAAGCTAAGTTAAACTAGTGGATGAAAGTAAAACAGAGCTTGAATTGTACTTTTGGTAGTTAGCGGGAGTATGACTGGCGGGGTATGTGGTATAATTCTTGGACAGCTTTCACCATTTTTAAACATGTCATTGATCTTCTATAGAGTTTTTAGTTATGTTTGCATGCTGTTGACCTAGTTTATGTTACATTAGGCGGCCTGCATTGGGCGCGCTGCTATTATTTCTATTTGTCGGCAATCTTTAGCCGGTCGGTTCATTGCTGATTGATGGGGGTAATGTGATCGCCGTTTTGGGGGCTGTCTTTTGTATGTTTATTCATGGTTTTTTTTCAGATATAATTGTAGTTATTTTATCTTTTCTCGATTTGTAGGTGCATTTGTGTTATTTCGTGTAAAGCGCTTTTGAACGCACAACCCCTATGTGAAAAAAGCGCTATATTAATCTGGTATAATAATAATAATAATAATGATAATATGAATCATTATTTGTGTAAAAATATTCTTAAATGACACCAATCGTTTCCGGGAAAACTTGCCCCTACAACTGGCAGCCATATTGTTTAAGATAACAAAATGATTTGTGTGAAATTACTTTCAAATCGGATCATCGATTTCAGACAAAAATATTTTTTCACTATATAGCCATATAAGGAACATCTGCCCCACCCACTAGCGGTCATGTTTTTTAAGATAGGAAAATTATTTTAAGAAATCTGATAGACGGTCACCAATTGCACATTGGGTAAAATTATTTACAATTCGGACCAGTACTTTTTGACAAGAAGATTTTTAAAGTTCTTTCAATTGGTAGCCATGGCAACCACAATTTCAATTGGATGACCTATATTTGAAAAATCTGATAGAGTACCCTACACAAGAAACGATCTGATGAAGTTTTGAAGAAATTGGCTCAGTGGTTTCCAAGAAGAAGATCAGTTAAAAAAAAGTTTGGCGACGGACGGACGTACGGACGACGACGGACACAGGGCGATCACAATAGCTTACCTTGGCACTTAAAAGGAGAAGTAAAAAGTGTAAATAAAAAAGGTTGATTAACAGTTGCGCCCCCATCCTTAATTACTTTTTAAGGGTACAAAAGATTTATGTACGATTCTAACACACCTCGCCCACACCCATATATAAGCGAAGAAGGACCGTCTTAGTGTTCGAATTTTCAGTAGAACACTCAAGCGCAAAAACGTTCTAATCTGACGTCATTTGGCTTTGAAAATGCGTACGCCAAAAATGTAGCCCGTTTCTTCGTTGCAAATTAAGGTTCAATTATGTGTTAGAAATCGAAATAATAAATTATTACCAGTGTTTTATCTCACAATCGAACACTGGTAGTCGTTGAGATGCTTGTAATTAAACCACTCGGCCTAAAGGCCTCGTGATTAGATTACTGCGCATCTCAACTCCTACCAGTGTTCGATTGCGCGATAAAACACTGTTATGAATTTATTATTTCTTAAATCGAAATAACAGTGGTATTCGGGTCGGTTTACGTGTAATCAAATCGACGCCATTTTGGATGACATACTTTCTAAAAATAGAAAAAGCACGTGGGTCTATTTTTAGCCCAGTGTGGGGGGCAGCCATATTTGAACGGGTAAAAAGCGGCCATGTTGAATTCTTGAGTTTTCACGAATCTGGGTCTACACGGTATACAGAACTGACCTGTTTACCATCTGTTAAGATAGTCACGGACATTGTCTTCCCTATCAGAGGGGAATCTTAGAGGTGTTGCATATAACGTGTGTTCACTTCGATGTTTTCAGGTCAAATGACTGAGAGGTTTCTCCTTCATGCGCGGGTAGAGTGCGCAATGTTTAAAATGACAGCATCGCTATATTTAGCTGGCCGGTGTTACAAGTATTGCATCAGCTGAGAAAAGGCCTAGGGCATTAACCCCCCATCCAGGGGGATCACTTTCGATCAATCATCGGAAATAATCGATCGTCGTTTAAACACTATTTCAGAGTGATACTAATCAGTGTCAGTTTAAAAAAGGAAGCCTTCCTACATGTAATAAATGCAGATTTAAAGATGGCATCTAATTGTCTATGACCGGGAGCCGAACTTTCATTTTAATGAGCCGATGAAAAACAACAAACGGCATGATTTAACATTAAAATAAACCCTAAATCGCTGTTCTTAAACTACCTGCTGCCTGCCAAGTATGTAACCATCCGATTAGTCATGAGGTCAGTAAAGAAATGGATAGCCATCTACGGCCATTGATTGCAACTTGGCTCTAAAATACAGTCAGAGTGAAGAAAACAGGGTTCTTCCGTTCAAACGCAAACGCATTGCAATGAAATATATAAATAGAAAATGACAACTTTTTGACAACAACGACTAACATTTTTAATTTGAGTGGCAAACAGTTTGTAGTCTGATCCGACTCCAAACTGTTTGCAATAAAAACGAAAGTTAAAGTGTAACCGGGGTTATTTGGAATGAAAAATGTTTTCTCTACTGTAGTGTACTCTGCACAAATTGGTAACCTAAACAGCAAATAGTGGACAATTGAACACGCCCCTGTAGTACTGTACAGCCTACAGTTATCCCTCACCGCAATTTGGGATCAAACAAATCCATTTTTTTCACAGAAGCCTGTGGCACTTATACACACTTTTAACGACTGGTGGTCTCTAGCTTTTCATTATTTCAGACATTTCTTATTGATGTCGAATTTATATATATCAAAACATCGGTTTGCCTTCGTGTAGCCTACACATTACAATTTAGCGTTGTCGTTGTCAGCCATCTTGGGTAGAGTGTAAACCGACAAACCCGCACAGTAATTATCGGGGGATTATTCGGTTCCAATGAAACGCGACTTGTATGTTTTACTTGATAGATATGCCTGTACAATAATTGCAGCACAAATCTGATGTCAATTTGTCGAATTTTCGACACTTCAGACAAAGCAGTCGGGAATAATACCATTAAAATCAACTTTCCTGATAACTGATCCCAGGTGTATACAATTTTGTGTCACAATCCTGTTTTCCAGTGGAATATCTATGTCCAATAGTAGATTCTAATCATATGGTATGGTCCTAATCACTTAAACTGTCTGACATAAGTTGACGACGGAACTAATACGAAGTACTACGCCGTTTCCGGCGTAGGTTATCACAAAATACAGTTCGTTTAACTACGATTTAAAATCAAACATTCCATGTAAATAACGTCTTTCTTCATCAATTATTGCTTCTTTATGGTGAATAACAAAACGAAAATTTGAATCGAGAGCTTAAAACTGACGACCACTTGCATTTGTTGGATTTTTTAAGTACTATTTCCAAGGTGTCAGTCCCCGTGTCGTATTGTTGCTTAGTTTTTAAGGAAGGTATGCACGCGCAAATCAAACACTTTTCAAAGTCTGTCAGGGATTGAATTGAATAAGAATTCCTTTGTTTTTTCCGTGCATTACCTAAGAATGGAAAAAAGCAAGCTTTGTTGTATTACTGCTTTAACATTTTTAACAGTAGTTATTTCCATTGTGACATGAACCTATTTATAGTTAGGGATAAAGTCAGCAGCACAGAGTCACCAATGCTATGGATTCAATACATATGAAAAACAGTTTCAAACCTTGCCCAGTCCTGCAAAAAGGAATGTTGCCTGCTTTAAACCTTCAGATTATATATAACAAGTGTTTTTCTTTCGCTATGTTGGGCATCTTGAGAAGTATGACACCTTCGTACCCTGAATGTGGTTAAATTTGTCGTTTTTTAGTAGGAAAATCGAAATAAAAATACCCCTGTATAAAATTAAAAAGCACAATTGGTCCAACATTAACTAAATCTGATTTGCAGAGCATATTCCTTTCTAAAACAAGCAATCACATTTTACAATAAAGTGTGATTTACAATAAATAATTAGTCTGGTTCCTGTCGATCTGAAAATGGCCACTCCCATGATAGGGAGGAAAATGGGCGGAGTTATATGAGCTGTTAAAGAGGTTTTTCTTTTTTGAGTAGGTTAGCAATGTCTTATGGTAACCTAAGGGTCAATCTTATTCAAAACTAAAATACCAATTCTAAATTATGTCGTTAGCGACTGAATTCAGCAGTAATTCGTGCGACGAATCATTTAAAGCACTCCTATGTTCGGCTATTATATAGATAAGTTAGATAAAACAGTTATATATATAATCGTTGGTGTAGTGGTTAGTGTCCCTGCTTCTCGTCCAGGCGATCCGGGTACGATTCCCGGACGGCTCATTTTTTTGCTCTTTATTTGGAAATGTATTTATTTTTAAACTTTGAGGAGTAAATCAAATATTAGTCTGGTTAATAAGACAACTTAAGGGCAAACGCTCCCATTTTGAGCTTACAAAGTACGATAATTTAAGAATCGTTACTCAACAAAATCGTGCGTGTCGGTTACATCCCGTGGGTACTTTCGTTTTAAGAATCTCTATTAATAACGTAATATAAACGTGCCAGTTAGTGTGATCCCGAGAACACATACAGACAACTGCGACCCAACGCTCAACCAATCAGAGCACGACGCCCATATTTCAGTCATTTGAATTGCAAGCAGGCTCACTGGCACCGAGTTCTCACAGAGCAATGCAGATGGTAGGCTACGCAAATTTATAACATTATTCGGGGCATTATGACATTTCACTTTGTCGCGGTGCTGTAAAACCTAACTCGATCAATTCAAGATTCAGTATTCAAGATGTGAGACAGGCATCACAGCAAGCGTGGAGGACTGACGTACTTATTTAATGTTACGCTACGCCGTAGAAATGTAGCGTGTGTTGGTGCAAATAGTGGCCATTCACGATACTAATAATACTGAATACAACGTTTGACCTTTTACGATACTTTATTAAACACCTAAACACTTTAGGAAAAAACAAATTTTGTTCAAATTTTTCATTTTGACCCCTACCAACTTCTTCATTACACCACTCGAAAATAATTCATCCCAGCAGTATGAGGTTAACTGATATGGATCAAACATGATAAACTTTATTTTCGGTATAGGTTTTAGACCATCAACATTATGACTTTCCGGCAAATGTTCCAGTAATCGTGTCTACTTTTGCTCAGTATATGTAAAACATACTCCAAATGACCCCAGCTATTTAAATATTGGACAACATTTCTCGACAGGTTGCTTTCCAGATATTAAATTCCAACCCCTACCCTTCATACTAACTAGTTGGGGTTCAGGGGCATGCACCCCAGGGGAAATTATAGTTTTAGATTGCTTCTGGTGCGTTCAGGGGTCGTGCTGTACATTTAAAACAGGTAAAATACTAATACAAATCCATGTAAATTTTTAACTTAAAATAACAAATTGTTAATGATAAAGGATCATATTTTTGACGTTGTCTTCCTGCTATAAGCCAAGTCAACCTCTACCCCAATAAGTGTACACATTTTTACTAAGGTGTCAGAGGCATGTTTCCTGGGGAATATTTTTATTCTATATGGACTTTGGTGCGTTCTGGGGGCGTTTTGTATATAACATGCTTTTTTAACTATTTCTTATTATTCACATCTAAAACATTTACATGTATATCTATTTGTGAAGTTTGATCAATTTCTTTAGGATACATTTTGATTTAGTAAGTGTTTTCACTGAATTTGAGCCAAGAAAAAATGCACATACTTCAGGCAAACAAAGTATACTTTGCATCATACCTTGAGTAGGCATCAACGTTTAGCTGTTTTTAGTATGTTTGTGCCAATTATTACTTAACATTATTTTAGAAAGCCAAAAAAATGCATGCCGACTCTTTGCCGAGAATGGTTACATTATACATTTCAAATGGCCATAGACAAAAACGAACATTATAACCTATGTTTTTCTTTTAACCTTGGTACTAAGGTATGTTTGAAAACCCTATGTAGAAAATTTCATAGAGATCCTACGGAGATTTCATTTTGGCGCGTATGTCCTTAATACAATATTCATACAGTCTGACGAGGTTTTATGTATCCAAAATGTCAACGGACCTACATAATATCCGAATATAAAGCTAATTTTAAAATAAATTAGTTGCTACAATGGCTTATGGTGAACCACCTAAAATAAGAAAACCCGTTATTAAGCTTATATAACTCCATCCACCATGTATCCTTATGGTTCCCGGTTTCCTCTTTTTCATGGGTGCCGCCATTATTCCCATTTGCCTCTCCCTATCTGTCTGAAGATTAAAAGACGGACCAAGTCTACTATATAACGTGCATGTATATGACCAAGAAGGTCTACTGGAACATTATCACATTTCATTGGAGGTCAAACCATTGGGGACAGGTTTTATACTATACAAAAACACCAGATATACTTTGGAAATCCATTTATTTATATGAAAAACATATCTTTATTTGGGCGATTTTAGGAGGGGGGACTAAATTAAACTAAATGAAACAATAAAATTGCATCGTTGGAGTCTTTCTTGCTTAAAAAATATGGAACCGCAACAGTATAGTACAAAAGCATATCGTCGTATTTCTTACAACGTTCTATCTCATATGAGGGTTGTTTTAAGACAATCGACTTTGAAGTTTTGGACCCATTAAACAGCATAGTTTTGATGGATTTGAAATTTATTTCAGCTTTTCATGATGAATTGTGAATGCTAAGGGTTCCATTTAAAGTTTAATGAGGATTGTAAGCATGGTTTTCGAGATATATCTTACTTACGGTTTGATATAGATCATTTCTCAAACTCTACTTCTATTTCATTCATTATTACAATAAAATTATAGACAATTGCATACACCATCACATTTGTACAATGTTCTATGTCCATTCTAAAATCACCTAAAATCTCCCTCAGCAGTGTTTATTACCTTACCTTGTTCTAATGGAATCATTACCATGGTTTATTAAAAAGTATGATTAACCAGGTTTGGTATAAAACTTTTCAGTAAACTACAGTACGAGTGTAAATACATTGTTTTCTTATTTTGCCAAGAACTACATGTCGCTGAAAGAAAAAACAGAATGCCTCTTAAGCATTGGGTTTAGTTTGTTGTTGTTGTTAACATCCGCATCTGGCATATATGTGGACCGATTGGATTCCCCAGGAAAATGGGAGCTCATAAAGAGAACCTGATTGCGATTCCCTACTCTTGTTATCATCAGAATGGTCTGGTTCTTCATTGAACAGTGTAAAGTACCGATACATGGGACCTCGGTTTATAAAATCTTACTTGTTGGACTTGGCTTAGTTTGACTTCTTTAAAGTCCCATTGTGTTATCAAACATTTTCTTAATGCCTGAAATATATTAACGGTTAATAATAATGTTTGAACATTCTTATGGGCAAAACTGATCTATGAAATGATGAAGACGGACCTAAATCACCACAAAGGGCGATTTAAAATCATAACAAACCGAAAATAGAACCGTATCTACATCCGACCGTCCATCCATCAGTCAGTTAGACTATCACACTTGTTTGTCCGCTCTCTAACTCAACTATTTTTTAATTCGATCTTCCACAAACTTGCTGAAAATGTTCATTGATATAAAATCAAGGTTTAGTGTGATTACTACTAAAATCGCATAAGGAAGTTTTTGTTAATTAATTAAAAATGACTGTTTCAGTCATTTTTGCACTCTAAAACAAACAGTTTTTTATCGGATATTAACCAAACATGCTGAAGATATTTATTCATATAAAATTTAGGTCTAGTTTGATTATTACTAAAATCGCATGTGGCATATCATAGTTTTTACCCTTTATGTATTAAAAATGAGTGTTTTCAGCAAGTTTTGTTCTCTAACACAAATACGTTTTATTGGATCTTCACCAAACTTGCTGAAAATCTTTATTGATATAAAATCAAGGTTTTGTTTGATTACTACTAACATCGCATAAGGTGTATCTGAGTTATTGCCTTTTTATTAATAAAAAATGACTGTTTCAGTCATTTTTGCACCCTAACACATACAGTTTTTTTGGATATTCACTAAACTTGCTGAAAATATTTAATTATACAAGATTTAGGTCTAGTTTGATTATTACAAAAATCGCATTTGGCATGTCTGAGTTTTGGCCCTTTAAGTATTAAAAATGAATGTTTCAGCATTTTTTGCTTTCTTACACATACAGTTTATATCAGATATTCACCAAACTTGTTGAAAATGTTTTAATATAAAATCTAGGTCAGTCATCTAAACTACCAAAATTGCACAAGGCATGTTGGAGTTATTGCCCTTGAATGACTAAAAACTTCCATTTTTAATTAGTCAAGGGCAATTACTCAGACATGCCTCATGCGATTTTGCTAGTTATTGAACCTGACCTAGATTTGATACTAATAAACATTTGTAGCAAGTTTGGTGAAGATCCCAAAAGCAGTGTTTCAGTTAGAGAGTGGACAAGGCTGAAACAGTTATTTTCAGCAAGCTCAAGGTATAGGTTCTCCGTAGTTTGTTTAAATCTTTTACCCCCAGTGAAAAATATTTACACGTAGCTCATAGTGTTTAACCCTGTGCCTACTGCTCGTAACTTTACCGAGTTTACAAACTATTGTAATCTAAAAAGACGCCGCGTAACGCGGCGTCTCATCTGGATCCAAACTGTTTGACACTCGTCTAAAGGTTTGTTTAATTAATACAATGCATAAATCTAAACTGAACACATTTTGCAGACGACAATGTCAAATCAGACCTCTGTGCAGCAGAATAAGGGTTAACAGGGTCATTTTCAGTGCTCCAGCTATACATACACATGTAAGCGGGAGTAAACTGAACTATTTTTTTTTAGTTTTCGAAATACTTCCGTTATCTGGAGCCCTGTATTTACAGAGTTGTCCTTCTTTCCATTCACAAGGGAGGCTTTTTAATTTGTGCAGCACTAAAATATTATAAATAAAATTTAAAAAGCGAATTTCTTAGATAAAGCCGGTTTTTGTGAAAGAATCGCGTCCTACGTAGTTCAAATGGGACCCATAGTTCGCCTATTACATTGTACGCCAATAACCATAAAGGACGCTGTCGCAAATAGCGATCTTATAAAAATGTAAATTTTGTTATTTAATTTGTTTTTCGTTTACCGTTTGTATGAACGGTGTCCTATTGTATAAAATGTGTCTTTATTACTTTATACACCGTACTTTATACGTTTGTAACCGTTCATTTGATTTAGCACGAGCTATTTTGCACCGTTCTTTGAATTTACTTCAACGGTGCTTAGTAGAGTATAAAAGGCAGGTCTATTTCATTTGAGTTCAGAGTTTCATTAGAGTTTCACCAGAGTTTACTAAAGAGTTGTTATAAAGAGTTTTACTGGAGAGTTTACTAAAGAGTTGAGATAGTTGTTATAAAGAGTTTTCTAAAGTGTGTGGAGTTTAAAGAGTTCTGTAAAGTAAAGTAAAGTTAAAGTGAACGTTGTGTAAAGGAATAAAAGAGTTTATACGTTAAAGTGAACGTAAAAAGGATGTAATAAAGGTGTAAAAAGGATTTACTCGTTTTCTGTGAACTCTCACCAAAGTTAAAAGTTATCAGTGTGGCGAAGAAAAATTGCTATCCAGTTTACAGTAAAAGAATACTAAAACTTTGCCACAGACGCAGCCATTTTGGAAATGTATGTCACGTGATCCAGTTGGAACACAATGACCGGATAAATAGTACATAGATCATTGTAAGACTTAACAAAGCTTTAAAAATGTAGATGGAACATTATAATATTGGCGATAACTTCAAATGGAATGCTCGGACAAACATATGATTTGTACCAGGAGATAGCTCTTGAAGTTAGCGTTCCAACGGTTAATATAACTTTTTTGTTTACAAAATGGACATAGAACGTTGTAAGACTCATGCAACGCTTTCACGGCGGCACATTCATGCAGTTTAAAAGTTACAAAAGCGAAAAGTATTCGTGGGGTATCTTCTCTGGTGCTGCACATTATTTTAGCCAATGTAGGTATTAACATTTCTCAGAAAACCGGTAGAACAACTTGTGGTTTAAGAACACATATTATTCAAGAACTGTTAAAGTAAAGTTATCGAGGCTACCCATTGCATCCATACAGGACGATCCGTTTCTCGCCATGCAGACGATATTAATCGCAAAGTAACAAATTCTAAGGAATAAATGAAACACAAATTACAAACCATATGCACGAATTATAATTTGTGACCTTAGAGAAGGGATCCCAGGTTTTGATGTAAAAACAATCAAAGAAACTTGCCTAAAAGAAGGTTTTTCATTCAATGATGGTAGTGTTTACATGTCGAGTTTCATTTTGTTTGCTTATTTTTGATAACGTAACCAATACCAAGATGATCTTAATATCCTGAGTGCAAGAATAAACCTTCTTATGTTCCGTGGTTGCATTTATTTTTGTATTCCATCAGTAAAAAGTATAATTTTAATAAAACAAAAACAACTTTTAGGAGATAGTGTACTCAACGATAAATCCAAAATATATACGTGCTACCAGTTACAACACACCAGGGCGACCCTAGCATCATCAGGTTGGCAACCGTGTATACACCGCTTCCTACCATCCTGTCATTTGTGGCAAACAAATATGATTATGACATGAAAACAAGTGACGCGCACGTTTTGTATTTTCGTAACTTAGCAAATGTACAGAACCGTATTCCATATACAGTAGTTACTACTGTCATCGTTAAACAAAATTTGGTTGAAAAATCTAAAAAATGTTGTTTTTTTTCTTTAGGTAATGTTGTATTGTCTGAGTGAATTTTTAACAAAGGACAAGCGTAAAAACACATTTTCACTGACGTAAAGTATTTCGACATTTTTATCCATTATTTGTTGCATTATTTGTACAGTCATTCTTTACCTCGGCAAGTTCTATTATATACTCTTTGTAATAACCACTGCATCTAATGACAATTTGAACATCACAATTCACAGTTGTATTTACCTTAAAATGTTTTCCGTTTTTTAATTTGAAGTTCTGGCTTTCAATCAGCTGTACGCAGTCGGCATTTGGCTTGTTTACACCTGTTTTATGTATTATAGAGGGTTCATGTTGAAGTCTACCTTAAACCAGTTTGCTTATATTGATTTCATTCTTACGTCCCCTCCAATACTAATAGGTTTTTACTTGTTTCATAGAAATCTGTATATATAGGATTGTGTTTGTGGACAAAAGGTATGCTATTCTCAATAAATATTGTTCTTAACCTGTCGCAATGAATGTCTAATTATTTTTCGAGCTTTCTGAATACCTTCAACAATGATTGATTTCAAGCGGTATTTTTCTGCAAGGGTTGAATTTTCTTTAAATAATATAATGGCATTAACAGTGTGTCTTTATTTGAAATAAACGTGCATAAGTTTCGTGCTAGAACACAATAGATGCTATCTTAAGTATGCTTTGGGTGACAAGAATCAAAGAGTAAATATTGCTTACTAACCGTGTGGTCAGAAAACGTGTTTAACATTTGCCTTTTGTTTACTTGACTAATATATCTAAGAATGGTGATAGTGTAACTCTTTTTCCTCATATGTTATTGCACTGTTTTTATCTGAATGTAAAATGGGTACCTTAGATTCTGATTTTGACAGATCCTCTCTAGATCGGTGTCAAAAATAAATATGTCATAAAGTAAGCGTTTCAAGTTTTGTTCAAAAATTAGAACCGAATTCCTCATTAACTTGTTCATTAAGATTTTCTTCTAAATATCCTATCACTAATAATAGTAATATTGCAAAAAGTGATTCCTCGTCAAATGACAATAATCTATGTTCAAGGGGAAAATCAGCACGGTCGCGTAAATAATTTGAAACAAAGAGGGTTAATGAGTGCAAGTTACTTAGTTTTTGGTATGACCGGCTGCTATTTGACGTAATTTCAAATAGGTAATGTTATGCACTATAACTTTAGTAGAAAATGAAGTTTTGCATCTTATTTTAACGTTTTACTCCTGTATATTTTAAGAATTCCATACAAAATTATTGTTTTATCTTCAAATTTGTTTAATGAAATTCCCTTTTACTTAATCGTTATTTTAATTATTGTTTAAGTCTGTTGTTTTTAATTGTATCACCTTTTCCTTGGTATTTGCGCATAATTTTATAATCGTATGTATAGTTTAACATCTCGTTGCTTAAGTTATTATAGTGCAAAATATATCTGCTTCCTTCATTACAGTGGTAATTGATAAGCTCTTGAATTGCATTCCTCTCCCATTTCGTAATGTTGAATTTGATCTCAATTTCGGACTGATTTAGAGCATAATTGTTGATTTGGTAAATACAATTTAACAAGGCACTATTTCGGGGTGTTTTTTTTTTTGTGGGGGGGGGGGGGGGTTCTTGGGGGATGGGGGTGTATAAAGTCCAAGTGACCTATCTTCACCCTCAAATATTTACATTCGCCCAATTCATTTCTATTAAAAAAATGTCGATTAATCGTATACATGTAGCTTGCTCGAGGAGGCGGGACTTGTGGATATATTTCGAAGAGCTTATCAGTATTTTCTCGGCAAATTAATTTCGAAATCTGACAGTGGACGTTAGGTGGACTTTGCAAATGTGCTTCCTAACCGTTTAATGCATTCTTCTTAGCGGAAAATTTATTATCGTCTAAATACTTGAGGCACTTGAAATTCTTGATACACATATTTTGTCTCCATTCATTTGTGTCTAAAATAATCAATATATGTATCCTAATGTAGACATTACGTCATTTTACAATGAATACAAAATTAAATGCAAAACATAGTGATTTTCTTAGATTTGTTTGCTATCTGAAAAGTGTTTTCCAATATAAAAACACAAAATTAATTTCTGTGCATGTATTCCTTTATATATATATAATATCTCAAAAAAACCTTTCGTTTAGTATTTGTTTTAATATTGTTATTATTTTCATCCAAATAATATTTTTTATAGTTTTATTTATTCTTATAAGAAATATTCAACAGTGACAATAAATACTAGTTTTATCTGTAGATTTGGAGATTTTATACAGTATAGACCTACGTTTATAATTTCAATTATTTAGCCAAAACTCACGTTTCGCATCGATTAGTTTAATCTGATAATGTGTTTTGCACATATATATAAGGTAATGGTATGTGACATTCTCCAACAGTATGAAAGGTCGGAAGATTAAAAAGCCTGATGGGTGTTCATTTGATCCTATTGGCATCAGTGACAAGGACGAAGAGAATCAACAAGGATGGATTTTGAAATCTTTCTCCAACATCACCAAAATGTTCAATCATACAGAGGTAAACTCTTAAGTTTAAACGAAAATAAACGACACCAAAATGCAACTTAATTTACCGTAATTCCCTGCAATCTCATGTTTCAACGATCAAGAAGGTGCCTGTGGGTTATCTCACGGACGGGCTATGTGACGAACCCTATTACACATCGGGTAGAAAAATCAAATAATACAGGCTTGTTTAATGAGGAGGAAAATGTTACTGTTAATTTCAAAATTTTACAAAATACAGAGGAAATTCAAATAGTTTGTATTTGAATTGCTAAAATAATGTCCCTTACTGTTCAACTAACTTAAGGAAGTTACATAAATACGAATGTGAAACGGTTTGGATCCTGTGTAGACGCTGATTTTCTCGGCGGTTGAACAGGGTCAACATTATTTGCAACTTTTACACAAGTCGTGATTAGCCGGCTATTTAAAGGGTTGAATTTAGTGCAGTCCTGAGCATACAAAAAGTGCAATATGATCCATCAACAACAATAGAACCAATATAATCGACAACGCTTTTATTGTTCTCTAACAGCTAACGTACTGCATTGAGAAAAGTTGTCACTGATTTATCAAACCGCGAATGAGATGAAACTGGTCATATTCGACAATATCATAACCTCGTATAGTCAGTTTTTAATTTTTTACAGGAGATATGTTTTTTTGTCTAGCTGTTTCAAACATTGACAAAATCTCTATACATATTAAATATATAATTAAGATATCATACTATAATATGTCACTAACTGATTTTCGACTAAGTACAAATGATAATTGAGTATTAACTTAATTATTGTTGTATACGATACTTTGACATCACTTTAACACAAATTTATGAATATATCAAATCATGTAACTAAACAAATGAATAGTAAAAACCTACACTCAAACACCACCTATAAGTTATTGGTGCATGTCGCTCCAAAGACTGAGAGATACAGACACATCACAGAACTACAAATTAAGACGTTTGCACCAATCGGTATACGACATTTCATCAGGTGACTGTTTACAATTTTCTCATTTGGATAGAAGTACGGGGGTTGTCAGAATCTGCGTATAGGCGCAATCTTTCCTAAAATGTCAAAAAGTGATTTTCTGAAAATTGACACATACGAGGTTTTAATATTAGGCCGACGCTGTGCTGTAAATATATTGAAGTGGACGCCACCAGTCGGAGCTACTTCATATGTATATTGGTCATGGCCTCCTTGTACCATAGCTGTGGCGTCCCCGCATCACTTGTAAAAATAAAAACAACTGTCACATAAAATATATATATAGTTATATCTGTGATGTGTTTTTCATTGTTTTATTGCCCAATTTACATATACAGACAAACACAAATAAACAATTAAAACTGTTACTATACAGAAGCTATTCAGAAAAACAGTGATAATGTGTAAAGAAAATAAGGCGGAGACGAGAAGATTTGAGGAAAAGTAGTTTTTACTCAATTTGTTTGCAAGCGATTTTGATCATGCTTTATAATCAACTGTCAATTGTCCTATACTTATTTTTGTAAATGAAATATTTTGCGCAAATCTCTATGTTTTTTATCAAAGTTGAAAAACTATTCCACTAGGTGTACGCCAAAGATATTAACATATAGTTTCATTTTAGATTTACTTTTTTGTTGAGAAATATGAGAAATAAAAATTTGAGTAGTAATTTCAAATTCGTCGAAAACGGGTCGGACCAGAAGTTTGACCAATATTAGTTACGGCCCTCCACTATTCAAGTAGATATACATATAATACATAACTGGTTAGATGATATGAAAATAAAAATATGTACATTTTAACAGTGATCACTCTGCAAGAAGAAACCAAACTCCCTGATGGACTACATAATGTACAGTGCTGCCGGACACAGTGACGCTGAAATATCCATAAGGAAATGTCTAAATCATCTTATAGCAGCCTATGATAACCACACTTCTAGTACAATGTAATATTCTACTTATCAAGAGTGACCAGAATAAACTATATTGACGTTAACACAATACTTATTGGAATTTAAAGTTCAGTTCTTCATCAACAAGTCTAATAATATTACGGTAGACCCTGGCAGTTGAATGTTGTCGCTGTCGACAAACTTGACTGCACGTTGGAGTTGAAAAAGCAGATTGAACACGTATTTTAAGCGTTCAATAATTTTCAAAAAATTGGCACACCTGAGTATTCTCCCTTGAATGAATGGTTTTCAGTCTTTTTGGTCGTGTTGTGTATCGGCACGCTTAAAACACGTAAAATTGGCCGTGTATCAACATTTACAAGACTTTAATATTAATAAGAACTTTAAGAATTTATGAATTATTTGTTAATCTGCTAGTTACCTTTATAAAATTCTGAACAGCGTCAACAATCAGAATGTTTTTGCTCAAAGGACAGATTGTCACTGCCTTTAAGCAACACGTTAGTATTTACTGGATGGAAAGATCTTCTGTGATGAAACATTTCTTAGCGTAGATTATAAAACATACGGCATGCCAACAGATAGTGTGCCGCATCTGAATATCATTACACAAACAGGGGTTTGCCGAAGATAATTTAGAATACAGATCATTATTCAAATTACTACATATGTTCCTGATTCCGGCATGAACAGTTAAGTTGAGATGGTTTTACGAAACCCCGACACGAAGAATGTCATATAGCGCCGTTTACTATGTAAACATTTGCTGGCACTTTTCTATTGCTATCATTTCTTACTTTTTGTTTAAATTGAATATAGTAATGTAACATATTTAAATTTTGAACGTGTACTGTTCCATTGTTCAATAGAGTTAGGTATGCATCACTTTCGCACGCGTCTCGTTCTACAGTAAGATTATTCAGGTTTTTAGAGAGTATTGTGTTCTTTGAAACACATATGATGGAAATGATCGAGTATGTATTGAGGAACTAAATGATTAGTTTCTTTATACATAAACAATTCTTTAAAATTATCTTCTATACAAACAGAATTTCCCATTCATTTTCTAAAGGCATGTTAACAATTGAAATATATCTTCTTAAACGACAGTCAGTAGTGAAGTACTTGCATGCCTTATTTATGTCAACAGCTTTTTAGACATGCCAGTCATGAAGTCTTAATTGTTTACTCATTAGTTCACAGTTAGTCTTTTCGTAAAGCCAGACTGTTCTCTATCGAAACAAGAATGAACTGAGTATGAAAACAGAAGATTTAAAATAAATTGTTCTATGGTCACTAATGCATTCTGGAACAACTACAGTACCAGCGTTAATGAAACACATGTCGTATCCAAATTGGATCAAGTGAACCACCTTAAATAGTTGGTTGATTGATGACGTTTTAAAGAGACTTAACATACATCATTTAGGCTATTGCATGACTAGTTTACAAGATACTCATTTAAATCTCCAACACTCACAACAGTATTAGTAATATTAACATCAGATTCAATATTAGCACAAAATGCTTCAAAAAAAGTAAATAGCAGCAGTTCTAGGACTGTATAACGTGAAAATTAAAATACATTCAAAACTAGATCTAATATTTATCAAAATATATTCATCACATTAAAGTTTATAGATCAGTCAAGTTTGTTTGATGAATGCTTTTGGATAAATACACAGCCAATCATCAACCATGATTAGTTCTATCTTTTCAATATCGTAAAGCAATTTTTTATGAAAGAATAAGGATTTTCATTGAGACAAAATTGTCGATATGAGTCTCGGTTAAGCAAAAAAAATATCAAAGTCACAAATTGTTTAAAACAAAGTATAATTTCATTCTTATTGTTTTAATAATGCGATGCTATAAGTGTGCCAGGACTCAATTCAATATGACACGACTATAGTATAGAAACTAATATCAAATTTATCAGTACCAGCAACCCTCTCTTACAATGAAAACAGTTAAAAATACTGCAAAAGAACTATTTCATTATAAGAAAGAGTGTGGGTGTATCGAACGAAAATAATACGGAATTGAATATATACGGAATAAATCTATGGCTTGTCTCTAGGTACCAATATCATTACCCATCATGTAACAGATTCATCTGCACATTATTGCACTAGAGATCAGCAACATTCCACACTCCAGTATGACCAAACCATTGTGTGTTAAATGTTGTGTGATGCGTCTTGTGTGTTGGTGTGGCGTCTGTGTGCTTGTCATCTCTCGCTTTCAGCCCTCAACGCAAGCTAGCTGTCTTGTACAGTGAAAAGAGAGCCGAGTGTGAAGGTATCTCTTGCCAGTATAAAGCCTCTCCACAGCAGTCCTATGTAGTGTCTCCCCGCGACAACACACGGTAACTGGGCACTGCGAAGTCCCTGGCTAAACTACAAGGCTGTGGGTACAGTGGACTCATTAGCCTTGGTTGGCAGCCTCTCTAGGAGAAGGAAAACTCCTAATATAACACCCTAGGTTAGGAGTCGCGACCAGCCGTGAGTATCCAGCGAATAATGGTAAACATGGAGCAAACACAACTTGCAAATCTGTACTTCCAGCTCCGGGAGTGAGCAGGAGAACTGCTGATCAAGATGTCGTTGGTTCCCCAGAACTACATGATGGTGCTACCTCAAACTCCCCTGTGGAGCAGGTAGGACTGGACGAGACGACACAGACAAAGGCAACATTTCTGAGATGCAAAAAAGGATGTGGCCATAGCTACCCTTAACGTTAGAACAATCAGAGAACACGGTAAGACAGAATAGCTTGTGACACAGTTAATTGAAAACAAGTTGGACATTCTAGGTGTACAAGAACATCGTATTGTACATGCTGAGGAAGTCAGATACCAAATATTGAAGGGTCAGTACTTGATAACTGGATCTGCCTGGAGAAACAGACAGCAAGCTGCATGTGGTGGAGTAGGTGCCATTATTAACTCGAAAGCAAAACCAGCACTGAGGAAAGTCAAAGTTCATTCTAATAGAGTAATGAGTATAGAGTTTTCAGGGAATCCAATCACCACCATTTTGATTGTATTCTCTCCCACCAATGCTTATACGGATGAAGAGCTTGACGAATTCTACAACATATTACAGGGTGTAATCACGATGTTTCCTGCTCACAACATGCTGCTTCTGCTGGATGACTTCAATGCGAAGTTAGGAAAAAAAGATGTCACTTATACATATCATGAAAAGATAAACAGAAATGGGGAATACCTAAATGACCTTCTTCAAGAGAACAGTCTCTTTGCAGCCAATACTGAATTCCAGAAAAGACCAGGAAAACTTCGGACATGGCTAAGTCCCATTGGTACCAGGGCACAAATTGATTTCAAACTTGCTAAGAAAAAGTAGCGCAACAGTGTGAAGAATGCTGAAGCACATACTACCTTCTCTAGTATAGGCACAGACCACAGAATAATCACCACGAGATTGTGTCTGAGCCTGAGGACTCCAAAGCCTTGAGTGAGAAAGGTGCGATATGACTGGAAGACATTCTCAAGCATACCGGAGCTCCAACAAAGATGTGAAGTGGAGGTTAGAAATAGATTTCATGCACTTTCAGTCAACGAAGATCCAACTATAAGATATGAAAGTTTTCTACATGCGAATGAGGAGGCGAAAGAGATAGTAATACCCATCAGAAAGAAAGTGAAGAAGGCCTGAGGTCTGTCGAATTAGAGATGATGTAGATTCAGCATATCAACATGCAACATCCATCTACGCTCAAGAAAATGTTGAAGAACTGGCAAGAGCAAAGGTTCAACTACACTGAGCGGATTTTCTAAATGTCCACTTTTGAAACTCATATATTTCGAAACAGTAAATGGCACACTGACGTAATATGTTTTATTTCAAATACTAGGTTGAATGTGCATTGAATTAAATTCTTGAATTTTGAGTCTCTCTCTACGTTACGCCACACCTCCAAATTCGACGATTAAGGTAGTTTGCACGTGCGAAGAGTGTATGGGGACATTGGTAAACACAGCTTATAATTATGTGTTGATCATCAATCGTCCTAACAGAAAAAACATTTAACATGTCGGGAAGTTGGGTTGTACGAATGAAAAGAGCAATCGAAATGTTGTACTTAGAGCCGACCTGAACTACCACGTTAACGTCATGGACGTTTTACGTCCTATGTGCCCTAAAATCGTTTACATAAGCTAATTATTGAATATTAATATCTTATTTCACCAACTGTAACTCAATTCAACATATTGTTCGCCAATATATGCTTGTTTTGAGGAAATTTTGTATGACCGGAAGTCTAGAGACTAACGTCGTTAGCGCCTACGGATGAAAAATTCACGTATACGGAATCTTTCATGTTGGTCATCACACATCAATGAGTCTATGGTGACTGCTTGTGCATGTCTGGACAGTCGAATATGTCATAATAGCGTAACGTAATCGGCATCAGCGCCAATTGTTTAAATGCAAAATTTTAACGCGGCTGCTAAAAACTCATTTTTATTCATTGATACATTTACATTGCATGTCGCAGAAGCCGTTTAGGATGATATAATTAAGTATTCTGTAAATGTAACTAAGCCGCCGCTGACAGCTAGTGGTATTTTTGGTATTGTGCATTTTGTAAGAAAACAGACCAGGAGTTGCCACAGTATTTTTTTAAGTGCCATTTGCACCATATTTCATCAACACTTATATTATATTTTTCAAATTAATCATTTAAGTGCTACATATGGCACGTTGAAAGCTGGTAGCCAAACAGAAAAATGTCCTTCACGACATTGTGACTTTTCATTTTCGGGTTAGGTTCCAATTTCATTAATATTTTCCATAATTCGTGATCACTTTTATTGAAACTTTTTTTCCATTTATAAAACATCTTCATCGCATGGAAAATGTAATTTTTGGCATCCGAATTAACTAGTTTTAAGAGAGGCGCTTTTAAATCTGACTTGACGTTTGGAAAATCCTTTCAGTATATCAACTCATTGATAGACTGCAGTAGAAAGATATTGAGGCAAGAATAAAGAAAGTGGAAGAGGCATACACGGAAAGAGCATACAGCGAGTCAGGGAAATTTATAAACGACATTACAGGTCGCACGTCTACAAAGGCAGGTCGGATCCAAGGGGAAACAGAGGAAGAAAAATTATCAACATAGTTTACGCACTTCACGACATTGTTCGGCAGCGCTTGGATATAGATCATGAACATGAAGCCATACCTACTGTTCAACCCGAACTTGATATAAATGTAGGACCATTCAGCAAGGCAGATTATACAAATGCAAATAAGTCAATTAAACTAGGCAAAAGCTGTGGACCAGATGAAGGCCAACCCGAAGTAATCAAGTGCTGTGACCTAGATGACTTACTTCTTGATCTCTGCAATCGTGTCTTGATAAACAACGAAAAGCCAAACAGTGGTCACTGCTGAATATCATTCCAGTACCGAAATCTGGAAACCTAACTGACACAAACAACTATCGTGATATAAGCCTACGGTCAAACGTTGCAAAGCTCTTCAACCGTTTGTTGCTCAACATGATTCGGCCAGCCTTAGATGAGTTCTTCCGCTACAACCAGAATGGCTTCAGACAAAGAAGAACGACGGTCCTTAGAAGACTTATTGAGGGCATTCAACAAAATAATCTAGCTGCTGCAGTAACATTCATCGACTTCAGAAAAGGCATTTGATACGATTCATCGAACAAAAATGAAGATTCCAGAGATAATTGTCCGAGCAGTCATGAAAATGTCCTGTAACACAAGAGCCGGAGTTGTTACCCAAGATGGAGACACGGAATAATTTGAAATGTTGGCCGTAGTACTTCAAGGAGACACACTAGCTCCCTACCTCTTCGTAATTGTACTAGATTTACAATTACACCCAGAAAAAAGCAGAAGGGTCGGTCGAACAATGCTTACAGGTCTCGATTTTGCAGATGATATAGCCCTGCTTTCAGATGGAATGGACCAAGCTAAGGAACTCTTAGGAAGAGTTGAAATAGAATGCGAGAAAGTAGGACTACGCCTCAACCCAAAGAAAACAGAATACTTGACATTCAATATGGAATCTAATCATCCATTAACAACCATCAGGGGCGTAGCTCTGGAAGAAAATGAAGACTTCAAATACCTATGTTCCTGGGTCAAATCCTCTGACAAAGACCTGACCGTACCAAGGCGGGCTCCTATATTCACTTTTCTTTATGTTTGTCTTGCGTGTTGTTTTCTATTTAGTGTGTAGATGTAGGAATTATATTGCGTGTGTGTGTGTTTGTTGTGGTATGACTGTGTGTGTGTGTTCTGCTTGAGAGGTGGGTGTATTGTTTGTGTTACGTTTCCTGCTTGAGTCTTTCGTATTTCTTCAAGATTCGAATGGCAATAGCTTGGAGAGTGCTCAACCACATGAGGGCAGTATGGGCCTCAAATCTAGACCGCACACTAAAAGTGAAGCTATTCATGGCTACAGTTGAGTCTGTTCTCATCTACTGCTGTGAGGCATGGACCGTGACTGCTAAACTGACAAAAGGTATAGATGGAACTTATACCAAGATGCTGCGCGTGGTCCATTAGATGAGCTGGAGAGACTATCTAACAAACAAGGAGCTGTATAGAAACCTCCAAAAACTCTCAGAGAAAATAAGGCTTAGAAGATTGAAGTTTGCTGGACACTGCTACAGACATCCAGAACTTCCAACTAGCCACCTTGTATTATGGCAGCCAAGACAGGGAACTCGTTGAATGGGTGTGCAAAGAAAGACCTACGTAGACGGTATTTTGGAGGACACCAAGATGAGTAACACAGAGGAAGTTGCAAAATGTATGCTCAATAAAGAAGTTTGGAGGTCCATGTCTACCCGAGGACGACGGTGGAAGCAGACGGCTCGACTTGAGTGAGTGAGTGAGTGATGACCAGATAACAATAGAGTACCGATAAACATGTTTTGAGAGGAGAAGACAGCGAAGTAAAAGAAGAAATAAAAGACAAAATCATACGAAACATATATGTATAGAAAAAAACCATGATTACAATACCGCAATCCCGGCATTAAGCCCGCACCTTTAGATAGCCTGCATCCGGCATATTGCCCGCAGAAATTTAAAAATGAAAAAACAAATCGGCAAATAAGTCGCACCGTCTATATGCCCGCACCTAATATGTGATACTTACTTAAGATTCCCCGCTATAAGGAGCAATATGTACTAACTTCCGACCGTTATCAACGTTAAATGCTTGATAGTGCTAAATAATTATTATATGCTATGCCTTATTCGGATCTCTATTCTACTGAAAACAGTAAATTGTTAGAACGTTAGTGACCGATGAAAACAGAGTGGATCAAACTGACAGTATTTGTTGTCAATACATCTAGACATTGTCGGGTATGACCAGATTTCATTTCATTCGCGATTTGATAAACCCGTGAAAACTTACTCAATGCAGTCCGTTGCTGTTGGAGAACAATAAAGCATATGCGATTGTTTTGGTTGTTTTGTTCTTCATGGACCCTATTGTATTTTGTGTTTGCCCATGCACTCAATTTAACCATTTACCTGTTAACCGAAACTTTTGTAAAAGTTGCAAACAGTTTTGACCCTGTTTAACAGCCGAAATAATCAGCGTCTACACGGGATCCAAAACGTTTCTCATTCGTATAAATGTAATATTCTAAGTTAAGAGGTATAGACATTTTGTTTAGTAATGCTATCACAAACTATTTGAATTTCCTCTGTATATTTCACAATTTGAAAAAAACGGTAACATTTAGCTCCTCGTTACACAAGCTCTATTATTTGATATTATTCTGCAATACCCATGGGTTAAAAGATTCGTCATATAACCCGCTCCATGAGAAAGCCCGCAGGCACCTTCTTGACCGTTGAAAAATGAGATAGCCCGCGGGCTTATTGTCGGAAATTACGGTACAAAAATTGTTTTGCCCCATTCAGTCATGCAGGACATAATAAACATTAGACAGGGGTGTTTATATTTCTGCAGTCCATCTAATTAAGTTGTTGGTATGCTGAAAGAATGCTGACTCCCCCAAAACGTGTAACTGCGTTCATTTTATTGGGTACTGCTCTTTGTTTACTTATACCAAGTGTGACCATACAACGTGGTCTGTGACGTAATATGTGGATACCACTTGCAGTCAAATTGTCAACAAAAGGCTCAATTCGGAACTTCAATCAAATGTAAGAATTTTTTTTTAGCCTATTTCAATGAAACATGGCCTATTATACGGGGAACTTGATTTTTTATAGTGGCGCCAATGTATTTGTCACCAAGTGAATTCGTTGTGCCTGAAAACGGGGCACCTTAGTCAGGAATATCTAGTAGTAAATTGCCGTGGTATAATTGTGTGTGTTAACATTTTCTGGACATTTGCCTCATTTTCAGACTAAAAAAGTATCCATGTAGTGACAAATACATTGACATCATTCTTAAATAGCTTATTTCTTCTATTAGCATAGGCTATGTTTCAATGAAATCGGCTCATAATTAAAATTTGATTTAAGTTCCGAATCGAGGCTTTTTGGAGATAATTTAGCTATCAGTGGTACCAAAATTTACCCATGTTAATATGCATAAATATTATTTAGGGTCCACTGGACCCCAACCATATTTTTGTCATTGTTTTCCAAATAGCAAACAACTTAGTTTTTTGTGTTACTATGGTCACTGGTTGCCATGGTAACAGTAATAACAACGTTTCGGTTTCATCACTGCTACATCCTGCAGGGATCTCTTCCGCTCACCAGAAATACCTATTTCAAACTGTATCTGTCCTGCCTATAAGGACATTACGTGTCCTCAAGATACAGACAGAGACTGAGAGTTGTGAAGTTGTTTTGTTTTGAGTTGCGTTACCATGGCAACTGAACTATAACAGACTGTTCGTCTCTTCTTGATATATTCTAATTAAAAAAAATTATACAAAAAAGTGTATTTGTCAACTAGAGAAAAAGTTGTATACTTGATATATTGTTTGTTCTACAACACTGTTTCTGGACCGCTTTTTAAGTCAGTTTATTGCTATCCTGCCAGTGATAGGGCAGTTATTAAAATGGCTGTAAATTAATTAAAAACTGAGATGTCAGCAACTTTTTTTCTGTTCTGTATTTCTCACATCCTTTGCTTGAGAAAATAGCAAAAATCTGAAAATCGAATATTATGTCATTATTTCCTGGAGACCCAAGCAAATTTGTTTATTATCTGGTTAATATTGAATGTAGCTAGTTGTCTTTTCTCGCTTTGGATGTACATTTATATAATTTTATGTGAAGCGCTTTGCTTTTAAAAGCACAGATGATGAGTGAAAAGAGCGCTATATCAATCCGGTTTAATAATATTGTATTGTTGAAATTATGTTTCATTATTTACAGAGTATCATTGACATTCTGAAAATAGATGTGGAGTCATCAGAATGGAAAGCAATACCTCAGATGATTCGATCTGGTTCTTTAAAGAAGGTGAAACAGCTTCTTGTCGAGTTTCATTTAGATGCTGATGATGTTGCATACATGAGCAAAATCCTAGCTGTCTTCAGATACCTGTACACGGCAGGGTTCAGAATGTTCCAACATGAGAGAAACATGGCCTGTAAATGTCACATGATGCTTGATGGACGAAAGATTGCACGTGCTATAGAATTAGCCTTTATTAACATTGCCTACATTAGTGCATAAGCTCAAAGGGATTTTCAAAGATCCTAATTTCCAGATCTCGACGTGCTTCGACTAATTGACGTTTGACAGACACAAATGTGTTTTAATGTTCCAATATCAAAAAATGAGCATTTTACCATCGCAAATACGTTTGTATAGAAAATATAGGGCTTCACAGGATTCATATCTGGTTAAAGCTACGTTATGTTTTTTATGAATCCTGCATAAAACGGTGGTTTGGGATCTCATTTGACTACAATGTTGTTGTTTTTTTATCTAAGACATTCGGTTTGTATTTTTGAATTGAATTTATGTGTGTGACCCTATTAAAAGAGTGAAACTTGTGAATGGAAAAAAGCCAACTCTGTAAATGAAGTGGTTAACCATTATCGTGCTGCTTTGACATTGTCGTCTGCAAACTTTGTCCAGTTAGATGTATGTATTTGTATACGAACACACCTTAAGACGGATGTCAAACAGTTCGGATACAGGTAGACGCCGCGTTCTGTCCTATATCCAAACAGTTTGTAAACTAAGTGTATCCGCATCCAGCAGGCAACAGGTTAATCAATGAGATTCAGTTACAACTTGTAAACGGCTATAAGTTGACACAATGGCGACTAAAAAACAGTTTTATCGGATCTTTACCTAACTTGCTAAAAATGGAAATGGTATAAAATTTAGGTCTAGGTCTAAATATTTGGCTTAAATATGAAAAACTTATCATTTTACAGAGTGGACATGGGCTGAAACTATAATAAGGGTTAAGTAGCATGTTGTTATTGAAAAACCATAACTCCATCATAAAGTTTGGTGAAGATCCAGTAAAAAGGATTTGTGTAAGAGTGCCTACAAAATTGAAACAGCATTTATTTTAATAATTCCAGGGCAGTACTGGTACGTATACGTGTAGCTCGCTTTTTATGTGGAATACCATCGTGACGTTATCAAGGTATGCGCACCTATTTTTTGATTTACACGTTGATATTTACATTCGCCTTATCTCTTTCCATTGTAAAAATCAGCGTTCAATTTTAATAAACACTAAAACCTTAGAAGGCGGAGCTTAGGGTCAAGTCGCTGCGCATTAATCTTCACTACTCTAAAATAAGAAATCGCGTTGTATTTGACATAGATTGAATCTAGTTTATTTCCCAATCGTTGTTTTAAACACTAAATACCAATATATATATAGCGAGATTTTATATTCATATTGATAAAGATTATTTACACTCATTGTGAAAAAAATGCAGTAGGAAGCGCTCCGAAACTTTGTCCGTCTTTTACGAATATATTACTGAAAAGGTTTTTTATTGAATTGGAATTGTTTTTAGACGTGTCGGTCGGTTTAGCGAGCTTGCGCGTTTTTAAAGGTGTTCGTCTGAAATTCTGTAATGGCGGCGTGGGTTTGTCACATGGTCAGAATAATCTTTCGTTTCGGCTAACCATAGTTTCATCTTTACAGCAATAGAATACGACACGACGACACAGGACTGCAGATGAGATACTTGAAGTAAAGGACGCCCTTGGTACCTTATACCTGGTAAGCAAATGTACACGAGGTTGAATATTACGGCGAGAAGGTTTGGACTTCACTGACTGATTCGTTAGCTCAGGCGCCAGTCTCGGTCAAGTCACAAGTTTGTCGCTATACTATTTCGTCTGCTTTGCACATGAAATTATAAAATGTATAATAAAGTAAGGAAAGTTCAGGCATATGGGAGAATGTTCATTTACTAGTGATAGTTCCGGAGCCCGTAGCATTGTATTTCTTACAAACTGTATTTAACTATTATATTTTGAGTGGTCACATACCATAAATTATTACTAAAGAATGCTTTAATTATATTATTTAAAATGAAAGCATTGAAAGCTCATATATATTATAATGTGAATTTCAGGGACAACATGCAATTATTACCCTGTACTTAATTATATATATGCTATTTCAGGGCAGGGTTGTCTTCCCCTGTTGTGTATCACCAAATAAAGGACGAACCTACGTTCCGGCTTGATTTAGTTGTTTACCCCCTAAGCAAGCATGGTTACAGATATATTATGCATCAATCTCAATCAGGTCAGATTTGGCTAGTGATTTATAAACAGGATCAAGGTGATGACACCGAAATCGGTTACAATAGTTTTGGGTTGAGGTGCAAGGATAGGAATATTCCACTGCTGAAGTAACCACCGGTTCTTTGACATACCCGGAATCAAGATCTAATACATGCATATATTAACCCGGATTCAAGATACATACTAAATACTAGATCTACTTAAAGAAAATTCCTGACCTACTTTCGGTGGCAACACCAAACCAGGTTACAAAAGCATGCAACCCTGTGCTAGTTGTGCTGTTACTGTTATCTTGTCTAGGAAGGGGGTAGTTCATCAAAGACTGAGGAAGCAGAAGCTTGTTATTTTATTTTGTGAAGCGGGGACTGGAATCGGTAGTCCCCTGTGTCCGTAACTACTGGAATATAATTCTGACATTGTCAGCTAAAACACTCAGGCATTTTTCTTTTATTTGAATATCAAAATTCTTAAAAATAAAAAGGTCATATTTATAATTTTATTGATAAAGATAAACTGTTGTTACTTTTGATTAAATTGCCTTTGAAAGAAGTTGATCCGTCATTTTAATCAGTACAATCACCGATATCAGTTGAAACAAAGGAAAAAACAGCATAAAATCATTAAAGGGAGGTAAATGCCGAACGAGATTCTACGTAAGGTATGCGAACTTTTAACTGAATTGACATGTACTCTTTTAGGTTTAATTCGATTAAGAATAGGTATATTCCGATTTGATTTTTAATTTCCATCCTTTATGATTCTTTTTCGTGATTATATCAGCACACAATGGGAGGACTATTTCCTTTCCTCCGCGCAGTATAGATCTAGCTATGTAATTTGGTTACAGGGGTCGGAGTTAACTTCTTTAAAGCTCTTACATTTAAGTATATTTCTTCGACGTACATATCCTTTTTTAAAACCAAATTTCTCCTTTAATAACTGAAATTTTGAATTTTTTTCATAACAAATATAAAGATAAAATAATGTAAATATAAGAAATGTATTGATTTTTTTCGGTGTTCAAGCCAAATGAGCGACAGAAAATTATCGGCAAATACGCGATTCATGGTATTTGCCGATAATTTTTTGTCGTTCATTAGGCTTGAACACCGAAAAAAATAAATTCATTTCTTAAATAACGTGTGGCATACAGTCTATCCGTTAGAGTAAAACGTGTAAGATTATCATCATTTTAGTCCTATTATTTATATAGCTCATGTAAATGTAATTTAATAGAATGCTGTTACAAACCCATATCTTCATTTTGTATGTATTTATTTTTTAAAAAGATTTGAGTTTAAAGATTAAAATATCGGATTAGGTGACACGGCTACACGCCATAATCCACAGCCAAAAAAGTCACTTGAAACGACTGACAAAACTTGATATCAACCTTTCAAATGTTACATAATCCTTCCCTGAGTACTAAAACAATACACAATATGTGCACGTATGTGTGTCCAATTTGCGTGCAAGGTGCATGCGTCTGTCTTTATCTGCCTCTGTCTGTATGTATATCTCTCTTTCTCTCTCTTTCTCTCTCGTTCTCTCTATTTCTTTGTCTGTCTGTCTGCATCTGATTGCGTTTATGGGCCTACCTATCTGTCCGTTCTGTCATTTTGTCTCTCTTTCCGCATCTCTCTCTTTATCTCGATATATCGCATTATCTCTGACTGCTTTCTCTCCCTCTGTCTGTCTGTTTTTCAGTCTACTTGTGTGTCTCTCGGTTTCCTTCTCTTTCTCTATATCCCTGTATGTCTATTACTTTCTTCTCTCTCTCTCTCTCTCTAATTATTTTACTCCTCTATTTCGCTATATATCTATCTCTCACCCTCCCTCTTTATGTCTCTCTCGCTCTCTGTATCTTTGTGTGTGTCTCTCTCTCTGTCTCATGTTCTATCTGTGTCTCTCTGGATGTGTATGTTTGTCTCTGTATCTCTGTCGACCTCTCAATTTCTTTCTTTCTTTATCTCTATTTATCTCTATTCTCTTCCTCTCTCTCTCTATCCCTCTCACTTTCTCCCCCTCTCTCTCTCTTCTATCTCTCTTTCTCTCTCTATATATCTCTCTCTTTTTGGATCTAAGACTTAACACATGATTATGTTCCTCTAATTTGAGAATAGATTTTTTCTATTTGGAATCTATATAGATCTACTATGTATAGATCGATACCTAATCCAACGCTAGATCTATTAAAGCTGGCTTATTTTACAGAAAATGGCATCAAACCGTAATAAATTGTTCTTTTCAACGGAACGCTTAATGTAAAGATGTTGGGAGAGGTGTTATGACAAAAACCCAATCCAGAATAAAAAAGCTGGGATATCGCCGACGCAATAAGAGATGCAGACATGCCCATCGATGGAAAACGACACGCAAACACAATACATTCAAATGCAGAAAATTACATTTTTTGAAATTTATCACAAATTAATTTCATCTGAGATACAAAATGATGGAAGCATATTCAGATGTCGGGTTACCCGGCGTGTGATATGGCTCAAAACTGTTGCAGGGGATATACTAGTTGTAGCGTAAACGCGTTTATTTGGAAAGAATGACGTTTCTCCATTGTAGGCTACATCAAGGATTAACATAACACAGTAAACTAAAACCTACACCATGCATGATTGTACAAGTTTCTCAATTTGGAAACACGATTTAGACAATACGTGTATACATAATATGTACGGTGGAAAAAAACGTTATTCTTGCCCGTTTAAACGCAAACGAAACGCAAACGCAGTGCATTAAAATGGGTAAAATGACAAATTTTGACAATTTTGACGACACATTTGAGCCTGAGTGGTAAACAGTTTGGAGCCTGATCAGACGCCGGGTGACCCGGAGTCTTATCTGGCTCTAAACTGTTTTCAATTGAAATAATAGTTTTAGCGTTTGAATTTATTGGAAAGTAATCACGTTTTCTCCACACGTACACGTTTACGTAAAAGAAATCGAAACCCTCTTTACAAATATTTTACTCGTGAACGGGAACTTGTGGTCACACGTACCCGTACCCGTAAACGTAAGAAATCGAAACCTCTCTAATAACTCAAAATTGCCTTTTGTTATTTTAGTATTGATCACACTATACCTAAATTTTATATAAATAAACATGTTCAGCAAGATTGGTAAAGATCCAATAAAAACTGCTCGTGTAAGAGGGCAAACAAGGCTAAAACAGTCCTTTTTAAATTATTAAAGGGCAATTCCTCAAACTTGCCTTATGGGATTTTGCTAATGATCAACATTGACCTTGATTTTTTATATTAATAACCATTGTCAGAAAGTTTGGTGAAGATCCCATGCAACAGGTTTGTATTAGAGAGCAGAAAATACTGAAACAAACATTGTTTAATATTCAAAGAAGATTTCTACAGTAAGTTTTCTTCCTAGAATTATTTTTACTGTTTTCATTTTGTTCTTTGAAGTATGCTGAATTAAATAAATAAACAACAGGAAACAGGGGGTTTCAAACTTAATGTTTGTGTTATTACTATGAACTAAGCACAGGGTATGAAATCAGCGCTATTTTCGTAAATTTCTATGAAACGTGTCAAAGCTTTGTTTACAATTTTTCCCATTTTGTGTTTTATAGTATCCTTAACATGAAATCAAAACAAAATGTATGGGTTGCATGCTTCGTTTTCAAGTAATAACCCGTTTTATGACGTATGTCTGAACAATAATTATAATCTTATGACCATTGTATTGATACAGTCAGTATCGTTACCGATTTGCATTAAACTTTCACCATATGTACCTCTGTATATTGAATTGGGAAACATATATTTCCGGTATCCGGTTGTCATGGCAACGTCAAATAATGATTTTCCCTTAAAATCAGTGCATTTTGGTGAAATGACAAATTCATAGCATTCTCTAGGAAAACACTATATATATCTCAGATAAAATATAATACCTTCAGTTTTGACACGACCATGATACTTGGTTATCTTAGCAACCACTCACAGCATTTTCATTATATTGCAAATATGAGTCGAATTAGAGATTGTTTAGAGTAAATTACAGCATTATGTATGTTAGTGTCTATATCATGTTTGCAAAGTAACATTGTCTATATTCACATTCAATTTTGAAATTAATAGCAACCTGGCCCCGAGGTTATAAAACTTAAAACGAACTCTGTGCTCAAAACTCAGTTTCGATAACAGGCTCTCGTGTTTACAAAACATGTTTTATTTGATTTTTGTTACCTCAATTGGATACATTGAAAATATTAGTTATGAAATAAAATGTATGCTGAAGTTTTATAAACTGAGAAAAAATCTGAGTTTTGAGCACAGAGTTCGTTTTAAGTTTTATAACCTCGGGCCCAGTTATCGAAATTGCTGAGATAATTATATAAAAGCTATGTGTCAACTCCGAGCGTTTTGAAGGCAACTAAAGTAACTTATCATAATCATTGTACTTTAATTTCGTTATCATGTGTGTAGGCAAACTTTGTCATTCACTTGTAAACATATAAATATTAATTGCGTATCTAAGCAACCATTCAAAGTAACTGCTAACTAAGAGCACTATATTGCAAACACAATTCAAGCTCTTTTAAGTCAAAGTACAATTAGATCCATTGTATTCTATGTTCATTATCGTGTTTGCAAGTTACTATTGGCATACGAACATTTACTTTCAATACGAAACTAACTCTTTTTTACCTAAGCAACTAGTCTACTCATAATAATATATACTAAATGAGATCATTTTATTGAAAATATGTGTCAAATGCGAAATGTTCTGAAGGCAAAGAACATCAGCATATAAGAACCATTGTTTTTTAGTTTTATTATTATGTTTGCAATTCAATATTTTCACATAAAACACTTTTAACGTGGAGCAAAACATACGTATTACTAAATGTAAGTTATACCCTTCGGAAGCCCATTTGATACAGATATTTGGTTATTGCTTTTGAAACATGAAATCAGTGTAATGTTCTCATTGAGATACCAACAGCTAACGACATGTACTGCGTAAGTTTTACGGGTTTATCAAACCTCATATGAGATTAAAACTACTCATACCTGACACTATCGATCTATTCAACAAATATTACCATTTGGATCCACACTGTTTTCATTGGTCACCAATTTTCTAAAATGTTACCGTTGTCAGTATAATTGAGAGCTTAATGTAAAAGATAACATAGAATAAAAGTTAACACTATTCAGCATTTTACTTTGATAACGCAAAGACGTTAAACCATATAATCGGTACCCCTTAGCGGTGAATCTTACAACGTGTAAGTTTCACAATATGGCTGCGGGCATATAGACGGTGCGGCTTATTTGCCGAATCCTTTTTCATTTTTCTTTTTTCTGCGGGCAATATGCCGGATGCGGGCTATATGAAGGTGCGGGCTTATTTCCGGACGGTATATATCTTTCTCTTCCCCAGGTTGTCTGTAAGTCTGGTGTTCCCACTCCACATTACAGTACACATAGCATGCTTCTTTGCTGTTTTACAGCGGTAAACTCCCAACTTTGGTATAAGCTGAAAAGTAAATTAAATCAAGTTATAGCTAAGGTTAAAATCAGTGTATTTTACCTCTATAATGATTTTGGATTTAGCTAAATATGACTTAAATTGTACAGAGGTCGAAAACCTCTTTAGTTGAGTACACAGCTCAGATATTGAGTCTGTATCACAAGTATGCCAAAACGACCGTCAGGGTTAAAGTTGTGACCAGGCATACAAAAGGAAATACACAAAGAAAAGAAAGCTTCTGAAAAGTATTTATTGTAAATCCTTTTCAGCTCAAGCTTCTCCTTCGCTTCTTGGTGGTGAAAGACAATTGTGATGTTGACAACAGATACACCAGAACAGTGCAGATTCCATTCTGCTGCTGATGAAGATGCATTCTACATACAAGTCAATATATTTCCAATCTTTTTTATTACTGACACTTAGAGTCATGGCACCTGCTATTTTCAAGTCCTTATAACTACTTGTTTTGTTCAAAAGAGCATAATTATGTAATGTACATGTTGTAGACAATTAAATTCCCTTTCTAACGGTGTATTTTTCATACAATTTGAAGTATTAATAAGTAGAATGCAATTGGATTAAAACGATACAAATCAATATATTTTCAATAGACTTTTACTTAGATGTTTTTACTAAGTATAATAGCCGCACGGAGTAACGATTTTCCTGCTGTATACAATAGAATAGCATTTCCAAAACATGGATCCGGATCAGACGCCGAGTAACTCGGAATCTGATCTGGGTCTAAGCACTGATACAGTTCAGATTCTCAGTAACTCGGAGTCAGATCTAGATATAAGCATTGATACAGCTGAGATACGCAGTAACTCGGAGTCTAATCTGGATATAAGCACAGGTTTTCGGCGCGTAAGCTATTAACACACCCCCCCTCCCTCGATGCTACCCCCAATAAATCTTTCAAAATGAGTCAAAATACATCCATATGTTCAACAAACATCCTTAACAAATGTTTCAAAAAGTTTCAAGAAGTTTAAAAAAAATAATCTTTTTTTCGTATTATGACTTGTATCAGAGCTGTATACAATGAAAAAGTAGATGTGTATTCAGAGCCATCAACTTCCCAACCTTGTCATTTTGTTATTTTTGGGCCGATTTTGACAAATGATGGCTTATTATTTACATTTAACAGTTCTGTTCAAAGAAAGTTAGCTCACATCCCAATCAAGAGACGAGCACAAGTGAAGAAATAAAAAGTTCGATAGGCACCTTATATCGGAATCCTTCGTTCACCTTAGATTTTGGACTTTTTCGTCATTCAGCGATTAACAAGTGCATTTGCGACCATGCATTACACCATGGTACGGGTAATTAATAGAAAATGAAATATATAATAAATACCTTTTGAATTATCGGTAAATGAGCATTTCTGTAACGAAATAAATTTCTAGATAGTTTTCTGTTGACAAACGTATATGATCATTGGTCGTATTCGAATCATCGAGTTTGTTGTCAACGAAAACTGGGCGGAGCAAATGCGCGAAGATTTACTGATGACAACAATTTTGACCCGACTCGAATCGAAATTGTGGTCAAAGATTTGATGGTTTGACAACATTTTGTCAACGGAAAACATCAAGTGATGATTTGAATAGAACTTGTTGACAACTATTCCAATTCACGCGATAGTTGTCCTGATTCGAATACGACCAATTGAGACGTTGACTCTTTGCGTCATTTCCTGCTTTGAAGCTGGTTCTCGGTTTCGCTAGAATGATAATAGTTTGACTGGGCAACCAGTCGTTTGTTTGGGAAAATTTTGCGTGACAGATAGTTTCCGACTAAGGGGTCTCCCCACCCTTCGAGTCCCCATGCGCGTGTTCGCCGATTGCTTTGAATTTTTTTACCAATTATCGTCAAAGAAAACGGTTTGCTGTAAACAATGAGCCATCATCTGTCCAGATCGTCCAAGATTTGACAAAATGACAGGGTTGGGAACTTGAGGGTTGCATCTGCAAGGCGCTTTTTCATGGCAGCCTTTACTATTTTACTTTTAAATTTCACGAAACTTCAGGAAATGTTCTTTTATGATGATTATTGAATGTATGGATAGATTTTATCCACGTTTGGTGGTGGTGGAAGGGGGGGGGGTTATAGCAGCTAGGGGTAGTGTCATAGCCAACGGGCCGAATGCCGATGGATATAAGCATTGATACAGCTCAAATACTGAGTATCTCACCAGAATCAGCTATATTTATTTCTATGTCACTGCAAACAGTGTCGACCCTGATCAGGCGCCGTCTTTGAGGAACGACTGCTTATGAGATAAATAGTTTGCAATACGTGCGCCATGCCTTGCATTTGTCACATTTTCATTTATTATGCATTTAGTCAAACTCTAATAAATGTTCAGAATCTACACAAATGCATTTTTATCACTTATTTTGATGTGAGATCGAACAGTTTCTGTGTAGACGAGACGCCGAGTAGCTCGCAATCTTATCAAGGTCTCAAACTGTTTTACGCTTCTAGAACGAATTATTTTTCTCGTATATATTCAGACAGTTTGGATATCGATCACAATGTTGAGTGACTCGGTGTCGCAACTGTTAAAAATATATTAGAATATTTTCTTTCTTGCGAATTCCTAAGCAACTAGTTTGAATACTGATCAGACGCCGTGTATATCGGCACTGCATCAGGATCCAAACTGTGTGACACCTTAGAATAAATTCAATTACTTTTCATAATAGTTTTACACAAGCGATTTTGATGAAGATGACACGCCGAGTAGTTCGCCATCTGATCAAAGTCTAAACAGGTTTACATTTTTAGAACAAAATCCTTTGATATAAATTCAGACATTTTGGATCCCGATCACAATGCTGAGTGACTCGGTGTCGCAGCTGTTTGATACCTATAAGAAAGTTTTTTCAGGTGAATTCCTAGCAATCAGTTTAAATCTTGATCAGACGCCGTGTAGATCGTCACTGCATCAGAGTCCAAACTGTTTGACACCTTAGAATAAATTTAATTACCTTTCATAATAGTTTTAGACAAGTGATTTGGATGAAGATGAGACGCCGAGTAGTTCGCCATGTAATTTACATTTTATAAAGAAATATTACTTTCATAAAAATTCAGACAGTTTGGATCCGGATCACAATGCTGAGTGACTCGGTGTCGCAACTGTTTGATATTTGTTAAATAAAAAAATCACGTTAATTCCTAAGCAATCAGTTTGAATCGTGATCAGAAGCCGTGTAGATCGTCACTGCATCAGAATCCAAACTGTTTGACACCTTATAATTATTTACTTTTTACTTTCTTTCTAGTTTTACACACATTTAGATATAGATGAGACGCCGAGTAGCTTGGTTCTCATCAGGATCCGAAATGCTTCACAGCTGAGTTTTTCGTTGCATTTGTTCAGTTTGGATCTAAATGAGAAGCCGAGTTGCGAGATGGGACAGAAACAATTGACTTGAAGATGGGATTTGCTGGATTGGTTAATTAGTTGATTGATATTTGGATCTACCACCTAGGATTAGACTAACTTTTGATGAGCCGAAGCTTTATTACAACCGCATCCGCTGTGTGACGCAACGGTCAAGCGGCTTCCCCCTGTAATATTAGATAGCATGATTGTGGAACGTGCTCTATGGAATTCCGCGATTTCATTGGTCAACTATATTTAGATGTTGAGCTCAGAAACAGCTAGAACCATTCGTGTGATAATTTATCTGCATATTTCATAAATCGACATAGGTCGTACTTTCCGAAAAGTGACGGGTAGTGCGTGCAGTATCATATGCACGTCTTACGGATATCACCGATCAACATTAGGTCATGCCTATCGACCTAAGCCTCTTTTTATGCAATTATTTTGTGTAGCAACCCTATAATTAGATGTGGGATTTCGGAAGATGTTTGAACACACTTAAAAAGTGTAGACATACGGACAGTAAATTTAAGTAGAAGAATGAAAGTGTACGCGTTAAATAGAGGACTCGCTCTAACCCGCTCTCATCAGGTAATTGATATATAAATACGAAAGACTCAAGCAGGACACGCAACACAAACAATACACTCACCTCTCAAGCAGAACACACACACGGTCATACCATAGCAAACACATACACGCAATACCATTCCTTCATCTACACATTAAATAGAAAACAACACACAAGACAAACATAAAGCAAAGAGAATATAGGAGCCCGCCTTGGTACGGTCAGTAGCAATCAATAATTAATTATGAATTAACCATTAACAACCACTGGAGATTAACCCTGGGTTTAGGGGCGCCCAATCTCACTCTCATCTCCTATATTCACCTATAAAGACGAACAGTGTACATAAAATATAAACCCGGTTCCAAATCCTTACAATAAAAAACCACGGAAAGTTGTGCTTATCAGGTACATGTAATAGATAAAGTAGCGCTATAACGCACCCATAATGGAATAATGAAACACCCGCTGACACATAAGGGAAATGGTTAAAGGACGCAGATCTTGATTTTTACGGCCAATCTTGTTTAAGCAAATCTAATCATCAAGTATTTTTATGCCACTCCAGTCCACAACTGCTCATGCACGCCATTTTCAACACTATACTGTCGGAACACAAATAAAAATCGTCCTCTATTGAGTATATTGTTAGATTCCATTTGGGTGACTCACTCATGCTTGGTTTTGTTTCAAAATGGAAATGCCTACCGCGAGCCCTATACACGTACATGGTTCATGGTCGATTTTCTAGTTTTGTTTGTGTGACGTCATGTGTAAAATAAACACGTCGGCTTCCGAAAATACGAATCACCGCCCTCCGAAATAGAGCTGACAAACTGGGACGAGCAATAATTTGGGTTGAGCGATAACTTAGTATAGGTAAACTAGGTTGAACGGTAAGTAACATACAATGGCCTACGTGACATATTTGAGGACAACGGTAAATCAGTTATAGTTCATTTTTTAACATTATCCAACATAACCTGTTCGCTCCCTACGGTCGCATACTTTTCAAAAAGTGAACTATAACTAATACGTAAACGACACACACCAAATTTAAAGAAATAATTGGCTAGCGCAAAATTCAAACACATTGCTAAATCATTCTAAACAAAACAAATCTCAAATCGCGCTAAATACTAAGCCTTACTATTCTATTACATGTATATAAATTTAATGCTAATTCAATTATGTAACTTACCAGCTGATGAAATAAGCTATAAATGTATCTTTTAAACAGAACTGTATTATTAGCAATACTAAGTTAATAACAACCTTTCTCAAGGAGAGATAGCGCCAGAATGCTAGAGTAAGGTGCAGAGGTATTGCAGGTTAGAGTTGGTGTCACGTGACAACCAGGGAACAACTCACTCGTGCTTTATTTCATTCACCAAGCTCACTCACTAAATATCATGGACAAGTGACAAGTTACAAATACGTGCATGCATATTTAGTAATGCTACCGATTATAGCATGATGTAAACACTATCTATAGTCTATACCAGCAAATGAACACAATAGAGTACAGTCAAACCTAACCTGGGTTACATACTCCCCTGCTTGGTTTAAATGGCTCCTGACATTTGCAAATTCAGATAAAATGAATAAATAAAGTGCAAAATGAGAATAAAAAAATTCCATTTCTATCCAAGTAGGATGAAACTACCAACTAAATCCAATACAAACTTCCACTATTGTAAGTCAATACAAATTTGACCCATTTGTAAACTGCAATGAATACAAATGTAGAAAAATTCCTGCTTGTTAGATATCATATGTATTTGCAAATGAAACTGCCATACGTCTCATATCAAAATACATAAAATTGACAAACAAGGACTGAAAAACTAAGTTATATAATAGTTGAATGATAATAACAGTGAAATTGCCATAAGTTTCACTAATAAATGAATACAACTGTTCAACCAAGAACATAACTAACAGGTTTTACACTTATCAATAGCTAAATTACTTAAATTACTTGATACATGGAATTGACAAATGATTATGGCTAAAATTAAAAAGTAAAAGTTATTGCATTCATTAAATGACCTGTCAACTCAAGAACAAGAAAACTAAGCAAAACAATCTTAATTAAAGAAATGCAATGCAAATAAAAAGCAGAACATTCCCTCGGCTACTAAAATGACTAAATGTACTTAGAGCTGAACTAAATAAAGGATTCTGACTGAAAACATTGCTATGCCACACTATTTGAGGGGCAATTCATTCCTAATACCTATCAGGGGCCCTTTTGGTCCTAACCGGACGACTTGGTGGTAGGGATTCAAACCCTCTATCCCGGTTAGACGCAGACGGTGTATGCCTATACTGTTTGGACGCAGACCTGTGCAGAGTTGGATCGATTGGACACAGACTTTGAAGACCTAGACTGGTTAGATGCAGACTGTGTAGACCTAGATTCACTTAAAGTTGATGTATCTGACACAGAATGATGGCCACCAGATTGTCTGGTTACTGAATGATTTAGGCTGAGGTCAGGGGTTACACTTGGTACAGAAGAAATATAGGACTGTCCAGTCTGACCAGAGATATCTGGATCAGACCTGGACCTGTTCTCATTGTGAGAATGAGAGCTGTCTCTATGTACACTACTAACTTGTTGTATCTGCCTTCTCTAAGGTATGACATAGACACCTGAACCTGAGTTGTCTGAACAAGAGTCTGACTCAGACTGAGACTCAGACTTGTCTGGCACTGATTCAGGCTTAGACTTAGGCCGGCGCCTATTTCAACCTGTAACAGATTCATGGTCATCATATTATATAGGTATACTGTTAAAGGGTAACAGCATATTTATGTGGAGAGTGCAGACCTTGGAGTCATTCTCCTGTTTAACTTTATAAACATGGCAGAGCAGGATTTGGAATATATATGAGTTATCTTCCCATTTATCAGCAAACTTCGCTTTTCCCTGTATTCTAACCTTTCTAACAAGAGCACTTTCTCCTTGCTCCAAGGCCGACTCCCGCACATATTTGATATAGAAATTTTTTTTCTGCTGCATCTTCCCTGCATGCTTGGCTGCTTTGTCATAAGCAAATGTCATCCTAGACTTCAGTTTACTGCCATAAGTTTGAGGTGCTGCAGCATTCTCCTCTTGGACTGGTGAAGTGCCAAGATAAGCATCAACTGAAAGCCTAGGATGCCAGCCAGACATGAGGAAGTGTGAGGAGTACCCAGTAGCATCACTCTTGGTAGCATTATATGCTTGCACAAGAGGCTCTACATAGGATTTCCAGTCCTGTTTCTGGTGATTCTCCAGAGAGCCTAGCATCTTGAGTAGGGTCTGATTAAAGCGCTCTGCAGAACCAATTCCCATGGGATGATACGGAGTAGTCCTTGTTTTTCCCGTGAGAGCCAGACTGCAGAGTGTTGTTTTACTTTCTGGTCCTTTGGAATCATTGATTTCAGCGCATTTACAGTTGAAGGTTGAATTCCGCTTAAGCCGGTTCTAGGGGGCGTGAGCACTGTTGCACATTTCAGTATTGCTCATGAACAGACTCAATTAAACCGAGTCTGCAATTTTCAGTATTTGGTTTGTTTTCTGTGCTTTCAAAGGATCTCCTCTTATTCAGATTTATTTCTTTATTCACCCTATTCTCACAGTTGCGTCTCTTATCACTATGGAGCCTTGTTGGAAAGGAAGAGTACCTGATGAAGTTTTCATACATTGCCTTTGCTGTCGTCTGAGCAGTTTGGTTCCTGCAAGGGACAACCTGAGTATATTTGGTAAAATGGTATGCTCATAGCCTCCCTTGGACCTTTCCAATGACAGGAAGTCTATACAGACTAGCTCCATATGAAACGTATTTGTAATGGGCGTCAGCTTCGCCACTGGCTTTACCGGTCTTGCGCCGAATACATCTCGGAAAAGACTCGCAAGGGTGTCTATGGTGTCGTCAAAGCGAGGTGAAGCATAGGCATCCTTGCGCATTTTAGCGTTCAGCGTGTCCTATAATCAATGCAAAAGCGCAAGGATAAATCCTTTTTTCCAGACTAGCACAATATTAGAAGAGTAAGGGCCCTTTGCCTTACAACTCCTGCCGCAAGCATATCCTTAAGGTGTTGCCTTACCTCCTCATACATGCCAGGAGGGATCCTCCTATATGAATGAGTATAAGGGGTATCATCTGTCAAGACAATCTTATGTTTGACAATGTAAGTACAGCCAAGATCATTGGGTGTTTTAGAAAAAAATATGATCCTATTTACCCAAAACTTGCTGAGCCCTTAAAGTACCATTGTGTTTTCAGACCTTTTTTAATGTCCGAAATACAATAACGGTTAATGATAATGTTTGAACCTTCTTATGGGCCAAACTGATCTATGAAATGTTGAAGACAGACCTAAATCATCAAAAGTGGCAGTTTAAAACCATAACTAACAGAAAGTAGAACGCCTGACATAAACATTACCACTTGGATTAGTGTCACGTGATACAGCTAGGATCATCTTCACGGTGTGCGACCTTTACGGAGTTTACAAACTGTTTGAATCTAGAACAGACGCCGCGTAACTCGGCGTTTTATATGGATCCAAACTGTTTGACAATCGTCTTAAGGTTCTTTTAATTAAAACTATGAATAAATCTAAACTAAACAAATGTTGCACATGACAATTTCAAAGCAGACGTCTGTGCAGCAGAATAAGGGTTAACCACTTCATTCCTGTGCTCCAGCTAAACCGAAGTAAACTGAACAAATCCAACAGTTTATCACTCATTTAAGCATCGAATGATATGGTGTTACTACTCATTAGAATTGTCTCTTGGAGACGATTCTAATGTGTAGTGAAACCATTGGTTTTAAAGCAAAAATAAAGATTTCAGTTTTCGAAATACTCCACTTATCTGGAGCCCTGTATTTACAGAGATGTCCTTCTTTCCGTTTACAAGGTCAAATTAATGGATGTTACATCCATAAATTAAAAACATAAATAAAAAGCGAATTTCTTAGGTAAAGCGGCTTTTTGTGAAAAAATCACGTCCTATGTAGTTCTAATGGGATCCCAAGCAACCGTTTTATGCAGGTATCCCAAAAGCACAATGCGGTTTTAAATAATGGCCATCAGTTAATTTGGACTTCTCAATCGTGATACCAAATTCCTCCAGAGGTGAAGGCTGCTCTGATTTGGGTTTACACGATTGAGAGCCAGATGCTAAGTCATCAATGACCTTGACCTCAGTAATCTGGCATGTACTAGCCCTGGGTTTAATAATCACAGGCTATGCAGTCATATTGCAAACTTTATCCGATATTTTGTAATAATCATGCTTTTGCAGTTTGACTACTCTTTGGCAAACTGACAAAGATGAAACAGCAATGTTCTCTGTTACAGCTTTTGCCATAGAATTATCAATATTTCTGCTGAAACCATTGACTACCGTAGTCTGGTATGGCTCAACATATACGGATTTTCGGCTACACGCCTTAACTGTAAAAGAGTCAACTTGCAAACAATTCATTGCAAGTTGCCACTCACTGGGAATATCACCCTTATCAGACTTCATATATGCTTCAAAGGCCTAATAACATTTGTGCCAATACTTAATGGACACTTTCTATTAAAATGAGTGTCTCGAACTACCAGAACAGGGAATGACATCTTAAAATCAGATAAAAATAGTACTTAAACAGATGTTTCAATACAGTTAAGATATTTCAACTTGGATCCAACTGCAACAGAGATGTCCAACATGATCTGTAAGTCCTGTAGAGGAGGCTTATCTGTTAAGGAGTTGTAAAAGGACTCCGAAACAGTAGAGATCATAGACCCACTGTCGATAAGCGCAGTTGCCTCCTGCTCATGTTAATAAACCAATGACGCATTGCCAATTAAATTGGATTTGTGATATTGGCCCTGCTCCACATGCCCTGCCTCAGCATGGCAATCTACTGAGGTATCTACCCGTTTAAAGCATCATAAGATATACATATGCCCCTGCCTCTCAAGTTGTTTTTGGTGTGTTTTGGTTTTTTTAGCGTTCCACTTCTCATGGCCATTTATATCCTATGTCCTGATGTGTTGATGAATTGCACTGTCTTACGCAGCTCATCTGCGGTTCCCCACAATTTGCAGTGGATAGAAGTGTCTGTACTCCAGACATTCTGATGCAGTTCTTCCAGATGGGGTACAGCTCTGAAGAATGTGTTAAGGGGTTTGTTTCTCTGCACCACACTGGCATGATGCTGAATTCACCAGGCCCAGTCTTTTCATGTGCTTGTTTAGGCCGCAGTGCCCTGCCCTCAAGCGGAAAATCACAGATTGTCCTCGCCTACTGAGGCTGTGAATGTGATCCTGGTCAGGGCTATAATTTCTGTTTCTGTTTTTCCAGTCTGTTCTGTAGCTACTTTTAAGCAGCGTCTTGAGCTCGTTGTATGCACTAGGAGGATTTGGCTGTGTCTGACAACTGCCTTCTTTGGCAAGTCTGTCAGCTACCTCGTTTCCATAAATACCAACATGTGCTGGAACCCATTGAAGCACCACATTGTTGTTATGGGCCAGGTTATTAATATTTTCCTGTAGCTGTTTGGTGTGGATGTCATTGGGTCCAGAGAGAGCCTGTAATGCAGACAGAGAGTCCGTCAAAAGGGCAATATTTAGATCAGGTGTCTGGAGGCTTTGGTGAGAGCTTGTACCTCCGCTCTGTAGTTTGAACTTCGTTTTCCTACAGGAAAGGAGAGAGAGACTGGAGGCCTGTCAGGGAATTTCAAGTAGATTCCACCGCCACCATTTTGGACAGGTTTTTCTGTAGATCCATCTGTATATGCATGTATCCAGGAGTGCTGAGGATGTCTTTCATGGACCATTTCCTGTGTTGCTGATTTTTGCAGGGCTGGAGACTGCTCTCCCTTTTTTCCTAGACTAGGGACTTCTAACCTTATGGTAGGTGTTCTGCATTTTGGTGTCCATGAGTCTGGTTGAAGCATCTCCACACCTGGATCCAGGACTTCTGTTTTCTCTTTTTGGAGGCGTTTCACAATGTGGTTAAGGCTTTGACGTTTTAGTCTATTCTTGGTCAGACTATTTAGTTTTGTGTGTAGCGGGTGTGATGGGAGTCTCTTGGCTTTCTCTGCCTGTGCTAGAGCTTTGTATTCTCGTATTGCCTCTAATGGCTCAAGGTTGGCTGTGTTCTCTATTTCTGCAATTGGAGTTGTCTTTATGGCCCCAAGAATGAGCCTCAGTCCAGCATTTTGAACCTTGTCCAGTTTGCTTTTGCTGGTTTGGGAGGCAGTGATCCATGAAGAAGATGCATATTCTGCTATAGGGCGTATGGCGCCGGTGTATACTTGGCGTAATAGTTTGCTGTTCGCCCCCAGCTTGTTCCTGCCAGCTTCTTCATGATTGAGAGTTTCTTAAGGGTTCTTTCCTCAACTGCTTCTAAGTGGGCTTTCCAGGTGAGGCGAGAGTCAAGTGTTGCACCTAAGAAAGTTGGTGTTTCTACATGTGGTACAGGATGATCTTCTAGAATCAGTTTGACTTTCTCCTTTGACGTGGATAGTGAGAAGAGTGTTAAGACTGTCTTCAACTTGTTGATGTTGAGTGCCCACTTGTCAGCCCAGTCTGACACATTCGTGATGGCGTTTTGGATTCTGTATGTTGCAGTGGCTGTGCTTAATTCTGAGCTCCAGACAACAAGGTCAACAGCATGAAGTGTGTTACGGACGTGCTTAGGTAGAGCTGCCATTAGGTCGTTGATGTAGACGACAAATAGGGTTGGCGAAATTACACCACCCTGAGGGACGCCTTCCCTCATTTTCACCTGGTTGCTGAGTTGTCCATCTAGTTTAACTCTTGCTGTCCGTTGAAAGAGAAAATGTGTCAGCCATCTGTACATTTTTCCACAGACTCCATTTTGTAGAAGCTTCAGTAGCAGTCCCTCCTTCCAGACCGTGTCAAAACCTTTTGACATGTCAAAGAAGACTGCAAGTGCCTTCTTCTTCTCTTGAAATGCATCTTCTATGTCTTGAGTGAAGTATGCCAGCTGGTCTTCCGTGCTGTGATGTTGCCGATACCCTGTTTGAGTTGGTGCAAGGAGGGAGTTGGACTCGAGATGACAGAGAAGCCTCCTGTTGATTATACGCTCAAGAAGCTTTCCAGTGCAGCTTAGTAGATTAATTGGTCTGTAGCTCCCATGTTGGTTCTTATCCTTTCCTTTCTTAAGAATGGGCCTTATGTTAGCTTCTTTCCATTTGGAGGGAAACATGCCTGAGTGCCAACTGAGGTTGAAGATTTGCAGTAGCGTTCTTTTTGTTTTGTAGCCAAGATGTTTGAGCATCTCATTGGGAATGCCATCTGCCCCTGGTGATTTTTTCTTCTTCAGTTTCTTCAGTCCTGCCTCAAGTTCTTGTATGGTGAGGCTGTCTGTCATACACGCGATTTCTTCATCTGTGTGCTGTTCAAGTAGCGCTCTTGTCTCCTGTCTTACTTCCCTTATCCTCTCCTGTGGAAGCCTGATGTTGCTTTCCTTTTCATAGGCTTTAGCAAATAGATTTGCTGCTGCTTTCCCTGTGATGCAACTATCGCCTGAGAGGAGAGTTGTTTTCCTTTGTTGGAAATTGTCGTCGTTTAGCTTGTTGTTGTGTGAATTGTAGTTAGTTTGTTGTATGATATGTTGTTGTTGTTGTTATTTTGTGTTGAATGTGAAAAATTACTAGGCTTCTGATCAAGCTTTTGTAGGATCTGGACCCGTATTCTGAAACACTCTTAGATAACTTTTACTCTAAGTAAATCAATATTCCCTTAGTTTTCGGCCATTTACTCTAAGTATTTGATGATATACTCTTAGAAAGATGAAAAAAAGTAAGAAAATTCTCAACTCGCCAAATTTACTATAGAATTGTCTCAAAACTTTAGAAAACTGTGACTCTCTCTTAACTTTTTAGAATTTTCTAGGATTAGAACACGAACGTTTATTATGCAGTACTAACAGGTAGAATAGATAATTTATTAAAAATAAAAATCGCTTATATACCTATAGATACGTTTAGCGGATGTTTTTGAGCCGACGTTTGTGTTTGAGTGGCTTCGTGAAATTGGGTCAAAGTCTGGGTTGGGTAACGTCATTACAAAGGACTGGGATTACTGTTTAAGACATTATTACATACGGTCCTCATCGCGAAAACGTGGAAAATATCGATATCTATTCAAATTCTATATTTTTAGTAATAAATGACCACTGTATGTACCAAAACTAGCGAAAATACATAATTAGGTTCACAATTACAATTAACTAACAAGCCAAATTTCAACGAAGTCGCCGTAGCTCAATCAATAGCGAGTATTACTTGCATGTCGGGTGTAGCCGGTTCGAGCCACACAGGGTACGATCTTTTTTATCTTAAAACCCCCCTTCTTTTTTTTTTTTTAAAAATCATCATTATTTCCATAGGTTCGTTTCTTTAAATACAAATAACTGCTTAATTCTTTCAATGCCAAACTTTCGTAATAGTTTACTTTTTCACCGTTTCATTGTCGTCTGCTTCAATTTTGTTGTCTGCAATATCGTTTCAAAGTAAACTGTAAGGGAGTATGACTGAAAATTATTGAATACGAGAGCCAAATAGTTTGGATCCGGATCAGACGCCGCGTTACGCGGCCTCTGATCAAGGTCCAAACTGATTGCAACGTGTTTTTAGGCGCCATTGAGAGTGAAAGGGTTAAAGCATGCTTAAATTGAAGTAAAAGTCTCCAATTAGAAATTTTCCTTCTTATTGTCAGCCTGCTAGTTCTAGAAATGACTTTCATGTTTCTACTATTTCTTGATATTTGAAAAGCATTAAGAATAGTGTCCTGCAGATTGATGTTTAACCATTGTCATGCAGAATTGTCATCTACTGCAAGCACATCATCTGCAGAAAACAACATAATCAATTTGATATTTTCAAAACTTAAAAACAGTAAAATATGACTGGCAAACAAGTTTGGATCATATCAGACGCCGAATAACGCGGCGTCTGATCTGGATCTTTACTGTAAACAAACTGTTAACAAATTGTATCCAAGTCGCGCTTTGCATAATAAGAGGGTTTCTTTAAAAGCAGGCTGCCAATAAAAAGGAAACCTCTAATTGGAGACTTTTACATCAATTCTAGCATGCTTTAACCCTTTCACCTTGGCGCCTAAATGTGCGTTTCCAAACAGATTGGATCTATTATCAGGATCGAAACTATTTGGCACCCGTATTGAATTTTTTTCAGTCATACAATTAACTTTAAAAATATACTGCAGACAACAGAATTGAAACAGACGACAATGAAACTGTGATAATTAGACTCAATCTCGCCTAAAGGAACGTTTGCAAACATTTTGCACCTTGATCAGACGCCGCGATTCGCGAAACGCGGCGTCTGATCAGGATCCAAACTGTTTGACACTCGTATTGAATTCTTTCAGTTATACTTCCTTACATTGAAGGCTTTGAAACGATATTGCAGGCAACAAAATTGAAGCAGACGACAAGAACATTTAAAGGAGTAAACTATCACAAAAGTTTGGCAGTGGAAGGATAAAGCAGTTATTTGTATTTAAAGAAATGAATCTATGGAACTAGTGACGATACTTTTAAAAAAGAAGGGGGTTGTTAAGAAAAAAAGATCGTACCCTGTGTGGCTCGAACCGGCTACCCCCGTCATGCCAGGCAGAGTCGCTATCGATTGAGCTACGGCGACTTCGTTGAAATTTGGCTTGTTAGTTAATTATAATTGTGAACCTAATTATGTATTTTCGCTTATGTATAAACACTTTTTATTCAATTAATTTTCTATTCTACTTATTCTGGGCCAATGCTTGCTGCTTTATAAACGGGAGAAGAAAACAAACCCGCAAACTACACCGCAAATAAACACATGTTAGTATGCGAGAAGAGTGACGTCATTTTAGTCGGGGAAGTCCCTGACAACGGCCATATTTTACTCTTAGTGTTTTTTTCACTAACTAAATACTTAAGTACTATCTTAGAGTAAAAGTTAGAGAAAAATAATCTTAGTTGAAAATGTTAGAGTTTAGAAAATTCTTAGTTAAATACTAAGAATGTTTCAGAATACGGCTCCAGACTTAACTTGTCATCCGATTTATTATCTAATCTCTTCTCAAGATCCTCTTGCTTCTTATCAATTCTATTCTCAGCTTGTTCATGTCAGTGTCAACAACAACCAACAGGCTGATGTGTAGGCTTCTTAGAAGCAGAACCAGCAGAAGAGGTAGAAGAACTACCAGGAAATAAAGATATTTTCTTCTCAACTACTCTTTTCTCTCTGAGTAAACTACCAAAATATTTATGACGAGTTTGACTCTGAAGCCTGTCCAAAACTTATGATCCTCAGCTAACTGCAATATACCCTCGAGACGGCACCCACAACTGGTGACCGACTCATCAGGCAACTGATAAGTATTAAAAAACTCCTGCATAAGCATTCCATGAATGGAGACTTCTCCAAACAGGGACTCATACTTATGTAGAATAGAATCAACAGATACAGACTCTCCTTGAGAGACTAAAATCGTCCGTGCTGTACCTAGTAATTTCAGGATCATTAACCAGACATCTGATGTCAAACCTCCATTATATATAAGATACAACCCCTTTCTGATTATCTCCCGAAAAAGAATGGACCTTAGGGATGGACGGGGAAGACATATAAAAGGTTGCATTATGTTTGCAAGGATTCTCCATAGTTGAAAATGGTTTACATGCTGCTGAAGGGAGATCAAAACTAAATTTAACACCAGGCTTGTCAATATTCCTTACAGGGGCTGATGTTTTATTGACACTGGGTTGGGATGAAACAGGGACCAGGGGTCAATTCCTCGTTTCTCTGGTAAGCTCTTCAGAACCCTTTTGTTATTATTTTTATTATTATACCAGATTTTTATAGGGCTCTTTTCACACAGGGGTTGTGCGTTCAAAAGCGCTATACATGGAATAACATAAATGTACCTACAAATCGAGAAAAGACAAAATAACTACAATTAGATCCGAAATAAAACTTGAATAAACATATAAGAGACAGTCCCCAAAATGGTGATCACAATACCCCCATCAATCAGCAATTAATATACTGGCTAAAGATTACCGACTGATATAAATATTGGTAGAGCGCCCTATGCAGGCCACCGACAAAACACAAATAACAATAATTAGATCTAAAATAAACATGAATAAACATACAAAAGACAGCCCCCAAATCGGCAACCACATTACTCCAATCAATCAGCAATGAACCGACCGGCTAAAGATTGCCGACCAATAGAAACAATAGCAGAGCGCCCAATGCAAGCCGCCTTATGTAACATAACTAGGAAAAATAGCATGCGACCATAACTAAAACCTCTATAGAAGATCAATGACATGATTAAAAATGGTGAATGCTGTCCAATAATTATACCACAGACCATGCCAGTTGGTTTCAAAAGAGACCAGAGTCATATCCTAACAATCAAAGATCCACCAGACAGGCATTGGTCGACGGTATAACCCCAGAACTAACAATCAGACCCATAACAAATACAGAATGAACACAACCCTGGGGTAGCAGTCATCTACCCTCTCCATCCCCACACCCGCGGGACCTACATGTTTCATGGTTGAACGTACACCCTTACTTTATAAAACTTCAAGATAAGAAGCTGTCCCTGAATTATACCGCAAACCCCAAGCCAGTTGGTTTGAAAGAGATCAGGGGCAATCCCTACCATCTAGATTCACCAAAAAGGCACGGAAAAACGGTACAACTCCAGAACTCCCATTTAACCCACACTATCCACAGCAATAGATAGCATTCATCCATTTCCTAATGTGTTCTAATAATAAATATTAAAGAATTGTGTTTTCAGACGTTTTTTGAAGACTGCAACTGAGCTCGCATCTCTGATGTCTGATGGTAGAGTGTTCCAGAGGTTTGGGGCTGCATGCATGAAACTTCTATCTCCAAACTTCACCAAACGACTTCTCGGTACAACCAGCAATACTGATTTACTTGCAAGTAACAATCTTATACCGTATTTACAAATTGCTGTACAGCGGCGTGTTTTAGTTTTATATCAACGCTCAAAGTTTAAACACCCACACTTAAAGCAATATTACGCCCCCACTACCCTATGCGCACACTTGACGACATACTGCCAAGACTCTCTGGAGCAAAGTTTCTCACGAAACTAGACGCGAGATCAGGTTACTGGACAATTAAACTGACTGACAAGTCTTCACATTTGACTACATTTAACACCCCATCATGGCCGTTATTGCTTTAAGCGGTTACCGTTTGGTATAAAAAGTTCGCAAGATGAGTTTCAGCTACTTATTGACGATTGTTATGAGGGGTTACCTGGGGTTGTCGCCATAGTTGACGACATCCTCGTGTTTGCACATACATGAAAGTACTGCAGCGCACCCATGACATGGAAATGCGACTTAACAGTGACAAGCTTGAAGTCGGTATAACAGAAGTAAGCTATTTTGGGTACACGCCGTCTACAGACGGACTCAAACCCGACCCCTCCAAAGTCACTGCCATTCATGAAATGGATCAGCCCCGCAACCGCGCCAACTTAGAGACAGTACTCGGCATGGTAAATTACTTATCGAAATTGACCCCAAATTTCTCAGAGGTTACTCCGCCATTACACACGTTGCTAGAGAAAACAGTGGAATGTTCATGGGATGAACTACAAGCAACCGCATTTCAAAAAGTAAAAGACATTTTGACACAAACCCAAGGTCCTATACTTTCCTATTATGACCTGACAAAACCGTTGACATTACAAGTAGAAGCATCAAAGCATGATCTCGACGCTACAGGTAGAAAGGCCGCCTATTACGTATGCATCAAAATCGGTGACACAGACTGAAAGAAACTACAGCCAAATTGAAAAAGAAATGTTTGCCATCTTGTTTGGCTGTAAACGGTTCCATCAGTATGTGTATGCTCGCAAAGTTAAATTGGAAACAGATCATTTGCTACTTGTTTCAATAATGAAGAAACCCCTTTGCGTTGCCCCAACTCGTTTGCAGCTTATGATGCTACAGTTGCAACGGTACGAGTTGGATGTGCATCATTTGCCAGGGAAATCGATTCCCGTTGCAGACACACTGTCGCGTAAACCCTTGACAGATACATTCCCAACAATGTCTGACGGAATGGACGTTCAGGTGCACACTGTTTTGTGACAGAAAATTAGAAGAAATCCGAAATTATACGGAATTAGACATTCAATTTAAGGGCCTGTCAGAAACTATTTTGCAAGGTTGGCCGAACAGTAGAAAACAATGCCCACAATTTATCTCAGAATTTTGGAATTTTCGTAATCAATTATCATTTACAGAGGGGATGATATTAAAGGGCTGCAACATTCTCATCCCAGAGGCTCTTAGGTCAAAAATGCTTAAAATCTTTCACACAGGTCACATGGGAATCGAGAAATGTCAGATCCGAACACGTGACACAATGTTTTGGCCCCGCATATCCTTCGATATTTCTCAGATGGTTTCTTGCTGCTCTATATGTCAAGAACGCAGAAACGCAAACCCTAAGGAGCCCCTTAACCCTCACTCTGTTCCTGAATACCCCTGGCAGGTTTGCTACAGATCTATTCACATTGGATAACAAAGGGTTATTGGTTATAACAGACTACTACAGTCGATACGTTGAGGTCACTCAAATTTCCAACACTAAGTCAAGTACTATAATTCACCGCATAAAAGCCATATATTCCCGCCACGGGATTCCAAAACGGATTGTGTCAGATAATGCTACATATTATACATCACAAGAATCTAGAGAGTTCTTGAACTCATGAGATATCAATCAAGTTACGTCTTCCCCTAACTATCCTCAGTCCAATGGTTTAGCAGAAAAGTCTGGTCAAACCGTAAAGAGAATATTTTCCAAATCAAAAGCTGATCAAAAAAACATTATGTTGGCCTACTGGAGTACAGGGCAACACCGTTAGATATAGGATATTCTCCATCAGAGCTTTTATTTGGGAGACAGCTTCTCTCTGTGTTACCAGTCACCAGGGAAAAGCTTATTCCCAAGTTACCTGAACCTACATTCGTTCGCAAAAAAATGTTGGACAGAAAAGCAAAAGTGAACAGTATTATGATAGAGGTGCAAATGCACTCAGCCCCTTATCCCAAGATGATTCTGTAAGAGTTCAGATGCCAAACAAGTTATGGAAATCAGCAACTATCATAGCAAAACATAATGAAAGGTCATACACTGTTCGCCCGGCAGACAGAGCGGTTTACCGAAGAAACAGACGACAGTTAATTACAGAAATAGAGCCTGTATGTGTCAAAACTGTCACACCCAGATTAATGTACAGGGCCAATTGCCCCCTAAATGAACTTTCCTCGATCTTCATGCCTGTGGAATGCAGCCAGTCAAATACATTGCCAGGCGGTGATTATGATTTAACGACGGGTACTAATGTACAAAGATCAAGCAGTGGGAGGCTCATTAAACAGCGGACAATTCCTTCAATGTGAAATGGGAGTTTTGAACTGTGGCATTAATGAGAATATTACGTTGAACTGATTAGCCACACCATTGACTTAATGTCATGAACTTCTTTACTACATTTTAATTGACTGTTTGATAAAGCGCTGACTCATAAGCCCAGCCAGTTTGAAGAAAGGTGTAAATAGTGAGGTGATTATTTACAAACTAGACAATGCAGTGGTTGTTGCTGAAGCGTTATTCTTAACCTCACAGGGAATATATGTTCACTGCTATACGTTGTATATTGTTCTTGTATTATTGCTTTTATTGTTGTATGTACAATTTAAAAGGGGAGATCGTTGTATTGTCTTATAGCCGAATAGCTACGGCATGGCTGCACCCCTGGCTACTATACCTTTGCATGTGGCTGGAGCTGACCAGTGTTTATTTGATAGTCTTAGCTTATACATTAAATACACTCTTAGTTAGAGCACAGTCTACTGTCGTTCTTCTTATCCACATCAATAATGAAACATATCATATGAGAACTTTTTTCCTGATTGTGTTGTTTATCAATTTTTCCAAACAAGTGGTCTCCATTTTCATTAGGTTTCTTCGGTCGCGTTTGAAAAAATGTTTACCATGACAGTTCGTAGTCTTTAACACTATGTTAAAATGTAGTTACCCAAATGTCCACTTTAAATCTGTAGCATAACGGCATCAAGGTTGCACACAAGAAATACATTTGTAAAGTCAATTACTTCGGCCTTTAATATTTACAACAGTGTATCTCCATTCAGCTAATCAACCTATACATCAGCAGGACATGTCAGAGGACAATGAGCAATAAACCTTACAGTTTCGCTTCCCATTATAACCACTGATGTACAGAGATAAAAGTCGCCGATGCAGAGTCACGAAGAAATGGTTGCTGACTTGTCGACTGCTTTGATGTGTAGTTTGCAACAGTTTTCATATTTACTGTTAGGAGTTTACAAACTTAAACTAACAGTTTAAATCATATTCATTTATATAACTAATTGCAAATATTCCAGCCTACTTTTGAACTGTCAGAACGGAGAGAACATTTCGGATGTTCGTTCTTTGGTTTTTGGAAACTAAGCTGTTGACTATGCAACGGGCAGGGTTAATGGTAACTGGCGTTGCCCGGGACGTTGGTTGCACCAAACAGACATTTTATAACGACATAAATAAGGTCAACATCCTCTGGTCTGACATAGATATTCAAAGATCCGGTTATCCGTTACGTGAGGACTGCATGATTACGTTGACGCACCTACGTAATCGATTATTGACAGCATTCGTCAATATTTGGCGGTACGAGGTGCATGTACACACGATCATGAATCGTCTTAGACAAAACCATCGCTCAATACTAGTCCGTCGTCCATATACTGGCCACACGTTACTAGAGACTTTTTTCCAGTTTATGACCTTAAAATCTAGCCTTCGCCTGGTTTGTCATGCGATTTAAACCCAGTCGAGCACATTTGGGATGAGCTGGTTCGACAATTCAGGTGAAATAACGACATTAACGCCATTGGTGACCGATAAAACGCATTCCAATTTAGCCTTGACCTTGACCTAATTTGGACTCCTAATATATTGCTGATTACTACCTACGGCCAATAATACCTTGATTTTTAATGACTAAGTGATGTTATAATTATGGTAATTTTTTTATCATCATTTGTTTTGGGAAGTTTTTTCTACCACTCAAGGACAAACAGCTACTTGATGACCTTTTTTTACTGATAAAAGCTTTTGATGCAAATGACTTCTACATTTCTTTACCGATTGACATCAAACGTTGCATATGCATTTAACATGAAGTGTAGATGTGCATGACATATGATATTTTTCAAGTGAGTTTTTTTAAGATAGGTGAAGTTATGGCCACTGATGGGACTTGTACATTTTTGGATCCAAACCAATTCTACATTTCTGTACCAATTCATATAAAACTTTGTATATATGCATAATTAACCAGAAATGGGTGCCAAAGCCACCTGATGATCGCCAGTTTAAAGTTAAAGTCTAAAAAACATCTTGTATCGAAAGCAAATCAAGTTTCAGTTCAGAAAGATTATTAAATGAATTGTGAGTCTTAGTCTAGTTATATTAAACTTTAAAACAACCGTCCAAACTTGAACCTGGTGATTTGTAGTCAAAACAATTAAGTCCAAAACGTGTAAAAAAACTGACAAATCTTAAAATCATTTTTAAATTTCACCTTCATAACATCAATGTTTGACCCCTAATGAACCTCCATACAAAATTTCAGCACCTTAGCAAAAGTATTAAACTTTGAAACAGCACGTCCAAAAAACTTTAACATAGTGTTTTGTAGCGAAACTCCTAAGTCAAAAACATGTCAAATATTGACAAAAGTTTAAATTATTTTTAAATTCCAACTTCATTTTTTTAAATATTAAGCTTTAAAACAACCCGTCCAAAAAACTTTAACCTGGTGATTTGTAGTCGAAAAATCTAAGTCCAAAACATGTTGAAAATTGACATAGATTTAAATCATTTTTAAATTCGAATTTCATAACATCAATGTTCACCCCCAAATAATCATCCATACAAAATGTCAGCACCCTAGCACAAATATTAAGCTTTAAAACAACTCGTCCAAAAAACTTTAACCTTGGCCACGCTCACTCACGCCGGGGGTATGACATTAGCTCTGCTGTTCTCTGATATTATGAGGTTAACATTTTAAAAAAGTTTCATTAAGATACAATAAGATTTGTAGCCTCTAGAGTGTTAACAAGGTTTTTTCTATAATTTGACATAGTGACCTAGTTTTTGACCGGACATAAACCACATTCAAACTTGACCTACATTTTTCAAGACAAACATTAAGACTAATTAGCATGAAGACCAAATGAAATATGTAGTCCTTAGAGGGTTAACATGGTTTTTCTTTGATTTGACCTAGTGATCCTGTTTTTAACCGGACATGACCCACATTCGCACTTGACCTAGATTTCATTAAGATAAACATTGTTGTCAAGTTTCATGAAAATCCAATGTGTGGCCATTTAAGTGTTAACAAGCAATTGTGGACGGACGACGGACATCCAGCAATCCTAATAGCTCACCTTGGCACAAAATGCCAGGTGAGCTAAAACTACTGATGACAGAGAAACAATTCTTGAGCATGGCACTCCTAGACAATGATATCTATCTGTATATTAAGTTTTAAGTCAATAACTCTTATACTTTGGCAAGTATGTTCCAGACAAGACTACATTCAACAAAATATAACATCAAAGGACAATAAAAATACTGATGACGGAGTAAAGGTTCTTATACACTGCACTCCTGGTCAATGAGATTATTAGTTACACGGCATTCCGGCAGGGTGTACGGGCTGGTATGACGGTTTTGGATTCCGTATTTCCTGAGCGCGAATTTATTTCCAGTCTAGATCCAATACAAGAAAGACAACATGCATCATCTGACATAGTGTAGTTTACTTGATCTTAAATTGACACTTGAAATTGACAACAGTTCACTGAAATCTTTCGCGCTAGAGCAAACAAGTATATACAGTTAAAATTCGATGTTTGGAACTCGCATAAGTAGAATCTACCTGCATTTCTACAGATTAATGTCATAAACCTGCTTCTGTTGAACATGTGTCCGTACTTCAAGCTAAAAAAGTGGCATATCCACCTTTTAAACTTTGAAATACCGATATGTTCGAGTGAACAGAATTCAAGGTAGGCCATTGTCCTTAGTTTAACTGTATCTAACATGATTACGTCATCACATTGGAATGTGGGCATCTTATAAATGTTCATTACATGAAGGCTACCAAAATATTTCGAACGGACAGTTTTAGGACGACATTTATGTTTTATGAAACACTGTAACGATAAGTTTTAACAAATGAACGGAAATGATCAGGAGCGAACGATTGAATACGTAGGTCAGTGGCTAACTGGCTATGCATATCGAGTTAAGTCTTTTTGGGTTGATTTCGATAAAAATAGTGATCTAAATATGTCCTAATTATGTGTCAATTTCATTATAAACCAGTGACAAGTGCCATTTCATTTCCAGTCTTTTGTTTACCATGGTACGGAGCGGGTTGAGTCATCAGGGAAAACAAAGCAAGAACTTAGCATTCAATCGATATTTGAGTTACACATGCGCATAATAATAGATTCAATACAGTTTTTAATTGAGATTTATTTTTATTTCTTGATAAACAATTGCTTGATAAATAGAAAAAGAGATATTATTTACGCGAATCGATCGAGGGAGAAACATCTATTTAGTCACGTGATCCGTACTACCCGGCAAATTTATGAATACGGTCTCGTACACAGTGGTCACATGTGCAGTTTTAGCCAATCAGAGTCCAAGAATTTATGATGACTGGAAATAAATGTCTGTATATGAAGTTTGAAGTCAATACTATGCCTGACTTTACCATAACCTCTATTGACTTTGACCTTTGGAAGACATGACCAAACTTGTATTGAAATCAAGATCTTTATCAGATGAGTACACATACCGAATATGAAGTTTCTATCACATGTTACTAAGTTCAAAAGTTATGACCAATTGATGTTAAATTCAGACTATTAAATATTTAAATAACCTCTACATGACCTTGACCTTGAATTGAGACCAAATGCAGACTATGAAGTTTCTATCATATTTCATTGAAGTCTTTATAGATTATAATTTTTTATGTGATTAAAAAGTTATGGTCAAGTTTAAAGTTGTCGACAGACAAGCAGCGATGACCGAAATAATTTGCCCCAATTATAAGTGATACGGGGTATCTACAAGGAGAAATACAGTATGTTTACACTAGAATATATGGTGAGCCGCATTAAATGGATCCATCAGTATTACCTGAGCTTTTTCTTTTTTTTCCCACTTTGTTACGTGATCTTCCAAACTGAAATCATCTCTTTCTGAAATGGACAAAACATGATACTTTCCTTATTCTAGATGGTAAAAGCTTAAAGTAGGCTGAAAGTAAAGCAGAATGCGCCATATGGCGCATTCTGCTTTACTTTCAAACCTGCTTTAAGTAGTCACCTATTTTCAAAACTATAAACAGGCTATGGGATAATGGGTTAAATGAGGGGGAACATCTTGGATTTGTTTGGAAAAATACCTTTTGACTGGAGTCCTGAAAGAAACAAATGTTGATCTTGTAAAGATGTTTTCATTTAAATGTGTTCAAGATTTTTTTGTTTTTCTGTCAAATGTATTTTTGTTTTATTGTTGTTTTACTTGTAAGCCAGGTTTCCAAATATGATATGATGTATTTTCTACAGAAAATAATGTTTCTTTTATCAATTTCTTGGCGATTCGAAGAAAGTGAATATATTGTCTTTTAACTGTAGAGGTTTACACAGTAAAAAGAAAAGATTAACAGTTTTCCAACACTTAAAAGGTTTAAAAAATGATGTATATTGTTTACAAGATACTCACTTCACTCCGGACATGCAAAAAAGTATATACTCGGAATGGGGGTCTGATTTTGTTTTAAGCTGTAATACTTCTCATAGTAGGGGTGTAGCAATACTATACCATAAAATTTATTTTAAAATACATAAAGAAATACGCGACACAAATGGAAATTTTGTTATACTAGACTTAAGTGTAAACGACTATCGGTTTACACTTGCATCAATTTATGGTCCAAATCTCGACCAGCCGTCTTTTTACGATAAACTGTTTGACAATATAGATGCTCTTGGAAATGTCTCACATACAATATGTGGTGATTTTAATTTAGTTTTAGATCCAGATAAAGATTATTATAATTATAAACACATAAACAATAAACATGTTAGAAACACACTTTTACAATATATTTCAAATAGACAGCTAATTGACCCTTTTAGAGAACTTAATCCTCAAAAGCAACTTTTTACTTGGAGAAAACAAAAACCTATTCAGCAAGCTCGACTTGATTTCTTCTTAATTTCACCATCTATGGCAACATATTTGTCAGACTTGTCCATACAGCATAGTTTTTGTTCTGATCATTCAATCATATCATCGTCTTTCCAATTTAATGAGTTTCAACATAAGTCAGGCTTATGGCAGCATAACAATTCCTTATTAAATGACATAGAGTATATTAATACAATAAATAAGAAAATAGAAGAAATAAAAGAACAATATTCATTACCCGTATACAACATAGATGCGATAAACGACATTCCAAATAATGAAATCCAATTTAGCATTAGTGACCAGCTATTCTTAGATACTTTATTAATGGAACTACGGGGAAAATCGATTTCATACAGCTCCTATAAGAAAAAAACTAATCAAAATAAGGAGGCAAAACTGAAAGACGAAATATACAAAATTGAACAAAATTTAACAGAGCAAAATTCAGGCGAACTGGTTTCTCTACATAATGAACTTAAACAAATAAATGAAAATAAAAAGAGAGGGCATATGATCAGATCTAAGGTAAAATGGAGCATAGAAGGTGAAAAACCAACTAAATATTTTGGTCTAGAAAAAACAAACATGCATACAAAAACGGTACGAAAAATTATAAAAGACGATGGATCAGAAATAACTAAACAACATTTAATTCTAGAAGAGGTTAAAAGTTTTTACGAAACTTTATATAAATCAAAAGACGATATTACAAATCAAATAGAACATAACTATTGTTTTGAAAAGGAAAACATACCGAAATTGAGTACACATGAATCAGAACTTATAGAAGGAAATATTACCATTGATGAAACTACAATTGTTTTGAAAAATATGAAAAATAATCGGAGTCCTGGTACATCAGGATTTAGCGCTGACTTTTATAAAGTGTTTTGGAAAAAAATCGGTATTTTTGTAGTAAGGGCATTAAACGAATCTTATCAAAGTAATAAATTGTCTGATACTCTTACCCAGGGTCTAATTACGTGTATTCCTAAAGGAGACAAATCTAAACAATACCTTAAGAATTGGCGTCCGATAACATTATTAAACACAGTCTATAAAATAGGAACTGGGTGTATAGCAAATAGAATAAAAACTTTTCTTCCTAAACTAATCCATCCAGATCAAACAGGTTTTCTTAAAGGGCGTTACATAGGAGAAAATACTAGATTAATATATGACTGCTCCATTATACTGAAGAACATGATATTCCAGGAATTTTACTTTTAATAGACTTTGAAAAAGCCTTTGATTCTCTGTCATGGTCCTTTGTAAGGAAAACATTAAAAGCATTTAACTTTGGTTATTCCATACAGACATGGTTTGATGTATTTTATAAAGATGCTAAATCAACTGTAACTCAATGTGGATTCCTTTCAGACTTTTTCAGAATAGGAAGAGGCTGCAGACAAGGTGATCCTTTATCATGTAATATCTTTATTTTATGTGCAGAAATTCTTCCTATTAAAATACGATCAAATCCAAACATTAGAGGAATAAAAATAAATCAAACAGAATATAAACTCTCCCAATTTGCAGACGACACAAGTATAATATTGGATGGTTCAAGTGAATCTCTTAATGAAACTCTGGATACACTCTCGAAGTTTTCAGAAATATCAGAAAAAATATAGTTCCGATACAATTAAAACTAAATGGAAACTTACATGGAACCAACAAACTTTTCAAATGCTATGTATACATTTTCATGTAGATTTAGATAACATGATACATCTGAATTATAGTTCAAAACTTATTGAAATCGAAGACACCATAAAAAATTGGAATAGAAGAGTATTAACTCCAATAGGCAAAACAACAGTTATTCAAAGTTTGTTAATTGCAAAATTAAATCATTTGTTTCTTGCATTACCAAAACCTACAGATCAAATGATAAACAAGTTAAATAATATATTTTTTACCTACATTTGGGGCGGGTGTAATAAAATAAAGCAATCAATTATAGTAAAAGACTATAAAGAAGGAGGATTAAAAATGATAAATCTGCGAGCTTTTATCGATTCACTTAAGATCACCTGGATCAGAAGGCTAATTTTAAATAATGGCGGATGGATTGACATAATAAAAAATAGCATTGACCTAAACAAAATGCTTAACTGTGGGAAACATTTCTATGAATCATTAGCAAATAAGTGTAGTAATATATTTTGGGCTGAAACATTTATAGCATTTTCAAAAGTATTCACTGATCACATTATAGATAAAAACGAAATTCAAGATTATCCATTGTTTTATAACCATATGATTTTGGTTGGGCAAAACAGTGTTTTTTTTAAGTCATGGTTTAATGCAGGATTACATTGTATTGGAGACCTAGTAAATGAATATGGATCTATCATGAACTTTAATGAATTTATAAATAAATATAATCTGTCTACCAATTCTTTAATCTACAATGGAATTAAACTTGCAATTGAAAAGGGGCTTGAACATTTAAAAATACAAAAGAGAAATTTAAAGTCCATACAGAAACCAGCTTTCCCACCTTACATAAAAATACTTTTTAAAGATTCTAAAGGTTCAAACGCAATGTACGAATGTTTAAATAGAAACAATGATACCCCGACCTGCATTCAAACATGGGGTAAAATATTAGGAAAGAACATTTCTAACAATGATTGGAAATATATATTTCATATGCCTTTTTTAATAACTAATGATACAGATATACAATGGTTCCAGTTTAGAGTAATAAATCGGATACTAGGCACAAACTCATACCTATTCAAAATGAAATATGCTGATAGCCCTGTGTGTACTTTTTGTAACAAAGAGATAGAAACTGTCGAACATTTGTTTTGGCGGTGCCCTATCAGCCAAAAACTAATAAAAAGCACACTTTTTTCCATTCATAACACTTTTCACACTCTAAATATTGAAAAAATGCTCTTTGGATTTAAACAAAATGCAGAAAATGTAAAACATCTTATTCTAATATTTTTTAAAATGTATTTTCCAGTGCAAATATAATGAATATAAACCTACAACACAATCCTAAGGAGCTACCTATCTTTAAAGCACACTTTATTCAAGTCAATAGCAGTTCAAAACAACTCTGAAGACAAATTTTATAAACAATGGGAGCAGTATACAATTTTGTAGAAAAACACATATTAACATTTTTTGTTTCTATTGTTTGTTTCTATTTCTCAAATGTATGCACTTACATATATATATATATATCTTAAAGTACAAAAGGTGTTGATAAAGATGGTTTGATATAAAAACATATTAATATTAAGAAATGTAACAATAATTTTTTTTTAGTTTTTTTTTTTTTTTTTAGTTTTGTCAGTGACATAGTTTTATACGTTATCACATGTTTTGTAAGGTGCGGCGGTGGATAGCTCCCCGACCCCGACACACCTATGACGGGGACAATAAATGAGGTAAAAAAAAAAAAAAGCATGATACACATACTAACTTTAACTACATGCAACACTTTCAAAACAAGGGCCACTATGGCCCTATATTGTTCACCTGGTACACCATGTAAAACTTGACCTATAGTGCCCTAGATTTTGACCTCACATGACCCACATTCAACCATGGCCTAGATTTTGATGAGGCAAACAATTTGAGAAAAGTTTCAGTTTTAAGATCAAATGAGATTTGTAGCTTCTTGAGCAGTGATTATTTTAGAAATCAGATGAATGAGTCACATTCTGTAAAACAATGAGTCCGACAAAAATTGAGTGCTTCAGGTGAAAAAAATTTCCCTATATCCCATAACTTATTTCTTGTTTTGAAGACAGGTGACAACTTCAAGCAGGTTGAAAGTAAAACAGATTTTGCCTTAAGGCACTTCTGTTTTACTTCAAACATGCTTAATGGACATATACGACCAAATGAAATCTCCGAAAGATCTTTTGTTGCCTGATATACATGCATTTTTCTTAATTAATTTCGGCTCCAATTCAATGACATGGGCCACCATGGCCCTAAATCGCTCACCTGGTACACCATGTAAACTTAACCTATAGTGACACAGATTATGACTGGACATGGACATGACCCACAATCAACATCTAGAGTGTTAACATATTTTTCTATAATTTGATATAGTGACCTAGTTTTTGACCAGACACAATCCACATTTGATTTTGACCTAGGTTTGATGTAGGCAAACATTCTGAAAATATTTCATTCAGATCTAACGAGATGTGTAGCCTCTAGAGGGTTAACACTCTTTTTCTTTGATTTGACCTAGTGACCTAGTTTTTGACCCGACATAACCCATTTTAAAACTTGACCTAGATATTAATTGGGCGAACATTCTAACCAAGGTGCATTAAAATCCAATTAGATTTGTAGTTTCTAGAGAATTAACAATGTTTTTAATGATTTGACCTAGTGACCTAGTTTTTGACCCAACATGACCCATATTCGAATTTGACCTAGATATCAATGAGTTAAACATTCTGACCAAGGTTCATTTAGATCCATTGAGATTTGTAGCCTCTAGAGTGTTAACAATGTTTTTCTAAGATTTGACCCAGTGCCCTAGTTTTGGCTCAACATGACCCACATTGGAACTTGGCCTAGATTTCATAAATACACACATTGTCATAGTTTCATGAAGATCGAATGAAATTTGTAGCCGCTAGAGTGACTGTAATTGCATTCGTTTTTTCTAAACATGCTTTAACGCAAACCTTAATGTTGGCCCTATTGGTCAAGGTCAAATGTCTAGGTCACTCAATTGTGGTGCATCGTGGTCTGTTCAATGAGTCACATCAGCATATAAAGTTTCATGACCTTATGTGCAGTAGTTTAAGACCAAGCCCTTATAGTTTATTACATTTATTGGATGCATAAACCGCGAGTATAACATAAGCCACCCCCTTCACTTCGTGAATGTAAGCTAAAAATGTCGAATATATATTTCAAATATGGGGCATACTTAACTCAGTTAACTTGTTGGTATTTTTCTAATAGTTTCAGCACTTCTCTGTACGACCTGATATTTCACTAAGTCAACGAAAATAAATTTTATCTGATACATAATGTAGTTTTACCTTTATAGTCGGAGATGCACTGGTCATTAAAACCACCTTTGTTCAAACCGGATTCTAACCAATATCTAGTGTCTTCATCATTCTGGAGTTGGACACTTGGCTTTCTAAAATAAATAATCATTTAAGCTATACAAAAAAAATATCTTTTTTTTTTAAGTTTAACACATAACAGGCCAGTGTTCGACATTAAGTTGCATCCTAAGTCAATAAATTTCCTGTCTTCAGGTCGGGGCTTGTTTATTTTCCATGATCTACCCCAACAAGGCTAGTTAAAACCAAACATCATTCAAAATTAACTGAGCTAAATATCAATGAGGCAAACACATTAAGCAAAATTCATTCAAATCCAATGAGAGTTGCAGCATCTAGAGTGTTAACAGTTTTTCCTATGCGTTGACCTAGTGACCTAGTTTTTGACCCAAAATGACCCATATTCGAACTTGACCTAGGTATCAATTAGGCAAACATTCTGACCAAGTTGCATAAAGATCAGATGAAATCTGAAGGCTCTAATTTTTGACCGGGTATGATCCATATTCAAAATTGACCTAGATATCAATGAGACAAACATTCAGAACATGATTCATTAAGATCCAATAAGATTTATAGTATAGCCTATTATACAGGTTTTTCTATGATTTGACCAAGTGACCTAGTTTTTGACCAAGCATGGCCTATATCCGAACTTGACCTAGGTGTCAATAAGCAAATATTCTGACGAAGTTTCGTTAAGATCAGACAAAATTTGTAGCCTCGAGTTTTAACAGGGTTTTTAACTTGGTTTTTTATGATTTGACCTAGTGACCTAGTTTTTGACCGGACATGACCCATATTCAAACTTGAGCTAGATATCAATGAGACAAACATTCTAACTACGTTTCATTAAGATCCAATGAGATTTGTAGCATCTAGGGTGTTAACAAGGTTATTCTATGGTTTGACCTAGTGACCTAGTTTTCAATCCAACATGACCCACATTCGAACTTTGCCTAGATTTTTACTAGAAAATTATTGTGATTAAGTTTCATGAAGATTGGATGAAATTTGTAGCTGCTACAGTGTTAACGAACCAATTGTGAATGGACGGACGGACGAACAGCAGACAGACGACGGACATCCAGCAATCCTAAAAGCTCACCGTGGCACTTCCTGCCAGGTAAACTAAAAAAACATTTATCAGATTAGTGACAGTAGTAGAGTAATCAACCTGACTTACCAAACCCATAAACCACCCGTCGAGACACACAAGTTTGCTGTTTCGCCGACATGGGGCTCACCGCTATCGAAAATACGTGATAATATGTGCTTTATTTACTTGCCGCTTGAAAGGTTGGAATAGCTGATGTCTTGCTCACTTCATTAATGACATGTGTCAATATGTCTCAAGAGTATTCTTTAGACAAGAGCCCCATGGGGCATATTTCGCTGACCTGAGAATTACTGACAAGATGGAGATAATGACTTATGTCCAGGATGGGGTCATTTTTTATCAGAGGGGCATAATTTGAACAATCTTGATAGGGGCCCTGTAGATGATGCTATGTGCCAAATATCTTAGCTCCTGTGACCTACTTATGCAACCGACCAGAACAATTTGAACAAAATATGTTAAAGACATCTAGAAGTGTCACCATGATGAATATCAAAGCTCTGGTCATATTAGTTTCAGAGATGAAGACGTTTGAAAGTTTCACTAAATAACTCTTTGTAAAACTGTGACCCCGGGGGCGGGCCAATTTTGACCCCCAGGGACATAATTTGAACAAACTTGATAGAGGACCTATATGATGCTATGTGCCAAATATCTAAGCTCTGGCCCATGTAGTTTCAGACAAGAAGATTTTTTAAGTTTTCATTGGAAAAATCTATTTTTAGCTCCTGTGACCTACTTATGCAACCGATCGGAACCATTTCAACAACATATGTAAAAGACATCTAGAAGTGTCACCATGCCGAGTATCAATGCTCTAGCCATATTAGTTACAGAGAAGAAGACGTTTGAAAAGTTCACAATATAACTCAATGTAAAACTGTGACCCTATGGACATAATTTGAACAAACTTGATAAAGGACCTGTAGTCATATGATGCTGTGTGCCAAATATATAAGCTCTGTCCCTTGCAGTTTTTGACAAGAAGATTTTTAAATATTTCCTTATTTTTTCACTTTGGTTGCCATGGCAACCAGAGTTCTGCATTGTTTTTAATTATTTGAACAAATTTGAAGGAGTTTGATCCAAGGAACATTTCTGTAAAGTTTGGTTGAAATCTGTCAAGCGGTATATGAGGAGATGTCATTTGAAGCAATTATTAACGACGACGGACGACGACGGACGCTGGACACAGGGCCATTCCAATAGTTCACCTTGAGCCTTTGGCTCAGGTGAGCTAAAAATTAAAGGCATTTAAGCCGCGAAATGTAATGTAAAGTTACGGTCAGTTATTTCAAAAATAATAAAAATTAGAAAATCAAAATACCAGGAACTTTCAAAGAACATGGGCTTTCACATAGACACCAACCGTACATGAAAAATGTACGGTATGTTTAAAGACGTATCCGGGAGTTGTTACTGCGCATCCCAAACGCGCATGTCCTTTCCGCTCTTTTCTGTATTTTCCTATCGCGGGTGTAATTATTAACGATCACAACAGCGTCTAGAGCTCTAGATCATCGGATTTCACGAATACAATATTTACTCAACTATCGGTATATATCGTTAAAAAAAACTTAAATTCCTGGGGATATTAAGAGACGCAAATCAGGATAATTTGTGACAAAAAAGTGCTCGAAATCTCTGGAAAACATTAGTTTTTTCACCAGGAACTCGCCGACACGAGACAGCGTTAATAATCATAATGTGACAGGGAGTGAATTTAGTGTTGACATTGACTCAGAGTCGGATGCAGGGACAGAATGCCCTTTCCTGTGATAGTCTTTTTGAGATTGATAGTCGGGCCTAGACTCCGGGCGACTTTTTCCAGTCGGCCTGAGTCCGGACGACTTTGACACCCGCCGGCCATGACGGGCGTGTTTTGCCGCACTACGGTGCTCATGTTATGATATTTTATCTTATGAATGGTTATGTTAACTCACTGCCCACATTGAATAATGATTGTAAATGTGTTTATTTGTGGGTCTACTTTTTGTCCAGAGTATAATTATTTCCTTTGTCACATCAGCTACCGATAACAAATTAGGTGTGTGAGTTCATCTTTGGATGGCAAAGTGTCGCATACCATTTTCAGGTCACTGTGACCTTGACCTTTGACATTGATTTTACAAAAAGCTTGTTCTGAGCACATATCCTATATCTTAGCAGTTACCTATTCCAAATTCAGTGTTTGAGTATGGATACTTCCTACATTCTGAACTGAAATACTTGATGTATAAATATGCATGCAGCTCTATGTAGCTTTATTCATTTATCATATAGCTTTAATGGGTTTTAAGCCAAAGAAAATATGTGTGAAAATAAACATGAAGTTGTGAATAAAGAATTAATGAATTATGCACCATCAGCATCATATTTAGGGGGAGAAGGGAGGGGCATTTCATTGTTCACTCCGACTTGAGATGATGCCAACACTGCATTTTTCAGCAGAACTTTCGGTGCATAATATATGTCACAATGTATGGCTGCGAGTATTATTGTATAAAGAATAACAGTTAGACTATTTAAAAAAAATTGTTAAAAAAGTGCAGATATCTACTGTTACAGAAAAAAATAGGAAATTATCCGCGCTAGAATTTTTTATTTTTGCAAAAAGGCTCGATTTTTTTTACGATTTTCGAGTTCATTTTGCACATATTTTATGCGAAAAATCTATATAATGCCACTCAAATCTAATTATTTTACATTCATTTGTAACACTATTCCATATACATGTAATTGATTAAAATTGGACTTGAAGTATCGATATTTGTGTGTTTGATGGACTTTCTTCTTATGGGGCCTAATTTCGGAAAATTTGAATATAGTACTTCTAAAAAAGCGTAAAATATACAAAAAGTAGCAAGGCGACCTATGTTTTTGAAGACTGTTTTTACTTTCATTTATATCAATTTAATTATATGCAAAGTTTAAAAAAATTCTCCGCGCTAGAAAAAACTCCCAGATACGTCTTTAAAATGTTTTAACTGATCAAGACTGATTATATGGCCTTGTTAATTATACCCTATCGTAATTATGGATAAATTTACAAGTCATCCAGATCTTATTGTGTGTTTTAACACCTATGCCTCACAGTGTTTATTGCGCGAATTACATAGGTTACTGAAGACTGAAGCAAGATGAAATTCGCTTTTACGAAGGTATTTTAAAGCGTTTTGTGGATGAAGGTCCTTGAAAATCAGTCCCCCCTATAGCATCATATCCTGTATACAATTAATGAAGAGATCAGCCAAGTAATGAAATTTAGTTCGCTATAAGCCACAGTTTGCCTTATCAGAGTTTGTTTTAAATAAGTTTTACTGTACATGTAATGAACAAGATGTCCACATTCCAATGTGATGACGTAATCACAGGGTTGCCATTTCTCCGGATTGTTCCTAAATATTTCATTCTAGTACATGGTAGCTTAAAGCAGGATGAAAGTAAAGCAAAATGCACCTTAAGGTGCATTCTGTTTTACTTTCAGCCTGCTTTTAGCAGCCATGTGTCAACAAAAATAGAAACAGGCGATGGGGAAAGGTACGTTTCGTAAAATCACACTTGAAAAATGCATATTTGGAAATCTTAGGATTTTTTTATGTCAACTTATGGCAGCCCTTTAATCATGTTAGATACAGACTATGGGTATATGATCTTAAAGGTTAATTATTTGTTGTAATATATTCCCAAAGTGGTCAATTGAAATTTTTAGTGTTCAATCGACGTTTTTAATGTTAAGCTGAGTTGAAAGTGAACAGTTTTATATTGAGTTGAAGTATTTAGTGGTTGATTGATTATGATTATAGCTAGCCTTTTGGTTGGTAAACTCCCAAACTAATCCTAGGTGGTCAATACTGTTCAAGTTTCAATTGGCAAGGCCGGTCATTTCAATCAACCACTTTGTATAGGCCGGTTTTATTGACTTGGCAGGGCGGAGTTTCGATGCGGACCATTGCATTTCAACTTTAGGGGCGGCATCACGCTCTTTTATTATCTGAATTTACCGTTTTCGTCTGCCGTTCTTTACCTGTACTACTGGAATTTTTGGCAGAAGGAATATAATGAAGAATGACAAACAGCTTGAATCGAGATCAGACGCCGCGTAACGCGGCGTCTGATCTGGATTCAAGCTGTTTGTAAATGTAAACAAAGTCTTAATTTTTTCTCCATTAACAACTCCCTCAAAACAGCACACGCACTCTTTGTCTCCCATTGGGTGTTGTTGTAGAGAGGGAGCACTGTACATACCTTTTTCACGTGGATATGGATGCACGTATAAATTGTTTTTCTCCATGTTGAAAGTATCGGAAAATAATGATATATTTCGAAACTTAACCTATCATTACCTATCATCCCTATAATCAAAAGTAAATTATTTTATCTTTGTCAAAGGTTAGCTCCGCCCTGCCAAGTCAATACAAGCGGTCTATAGTCTTGGCTTTATCAAATATTTACAAAATGTAATTCAAATATTTCAATCTAACCATTAAACCATTAACATGAAATCATGATCATTATTCCCAGTATGTTCATCATGACAATGTATGAATAAGATAGGTAGGGTACTAAGTACTTTATTTTGTAAGTGTAAGGCTGATTGAATCGACCACATCAAATGGCCACCTGGCAAAAGACCACTTGTGGTCATAAAAGTAAAACTTTGAAAAACAAACATCAAACTATCATACTGTTATTTTAAAAGATCCTTACCAGTACAGAGTGTATGTTCTGTATAAATTAAACAACACTTTAAATTGCTAGGGGTAAGATACATAGGTTATAAGTTGGTTTGAAGTGGTCAATTGACCAGTAATGACCGGTAATGACCACTAATGACCGGTTAAAACCAGTATTGACCGCCCGGGTGGTGGTCAATACTCTTATTGACCGGTCGATTACCAACCCTGAATAGCATAATTCTTGTTCTGACAGCACGAGATCACTTAAAACATGTTGAAAGTAAAGCAGAATACAGAATAAATTAAAGACATAGCAAATGCATTTATGGGGTAATGGGTGAAGACTCATTATGCTTTGTTATTTTGAATTTTTCATCAGTAGAATATTGAAGAAATGCGTACGTATAAAAGTGTATCTATAGAGTAAAGGGTTAATCAATGAGCGCAAGTCACGAACACAGACAAATATTCAGAAGCGCGAGCTTCGATTGAAAAGAAAAGAAATCTGCGGATTCTTCGTCTCAAAGTTATGGTCATGCACCCTGCGGTTTTGGATTCCGTAATTCCTTTGCATTCAGGAAATTCGGAATCTAAAACCGTCATACAAGCCTACCGTATAACCCAGGTGACCCTGCCTAAATTATTTTATACCGTGTAACTTATAATATCAATCTTAGATCGCATAGAATATACAATTACGGCCTAAACACGCATTAGCTTGGTTTAGGAACACAAAAACTCCAAACACTGCCAAAATGCAAATTTTTTATACATCATGTGACTCATGCCAGGTACCAAATTCGATGAGGGAACCAGCTATATGGTTACCCTTGCAAGCTTCGTACCTGCATGTATTCGTACCATTGCAGTTAAAAGCGTTCTGTGATACTTTCAACATGCTTTAAACAACCATCTGTCAACAAAACAGAAAACAGGTTAAGCCAGTTAAAAAGAAAACAAATATTCACCGTAGCATTGGTTGTGTCCAAATCCAGACTGGCTTTTAACTGCAAGAAAAAGAAGAATGTCTTTCAGTTTATAGCAGTAAATTATACTTTAACCCGGCACAGATCTGTTCTTAATTTGAAGATAAATTACCACTTAAGGCAAGTTGAAAGTAAAGCAGAACGCGCCTTAAGGTGCAATGACTGCATTCTGCTTTACTTTCAGCCTGCTTTAAGCTACCATCTAATAAAATATCGAATTTATTTCTTCCGATTCATATTCATGACTGTACAAATTATTTTCTTCCCTGGAGGATTAAACTATAGAGCAGAGGCAGGCAATATTGGCCTTAGGTAGTCATCGGCATTCCCATTTATTACTTTATTTGTTCAATGATGACATAAAAATTTACCACACTGACTAATACTGGTGACATCAATTATGACATCACTTTGTCATTAAAAATCAATGTATGAGTTGATAGTATAATTGGTCGTAGGTTGTCATTGGCGATATATTAGGAGTCCAAATTAGGTCAAGGCTAAATTGAGGTTAGGTAATATGGGTGGGTTGGTATTGTCCCAAGACAACAACTGTATACGTATCAAAGCATTGAATTCAGTATTGTTTACACAAGATGGAACGATAAAATTTAGTTAACCAAGAAATATCCTATTTAATTTTATAAAATATTTCAAGTCTAAATTAGGTCAAGGTCGAGGTCAAACTCAAGGTTGGGTGATATTGGGAATGGTCCATGGCAACAACTGTATAAGTATCTAACTTCTAAGCATGTGAGTAAGCAGTATTGGTGCTAGACAATAGACATAACAGTTACTGAGTAAAATCTAGTTAACCTTGTTACGGACTGAGAGACGGGACTAGGGGTGTAACAATACCGTAATATATTGTTATATTGAAATACGCCTCTTTGCAATACAGGTTTTGCGTATTGCAATATTCTTTACGTCACCATTGAGCATATATGAGAGTCAGAGAGGATGCCTTGTTAATTTTAATGTAATGCTGTGACAATAATAAGTTAATAACATTCACAGCAAATGTCTATCGAAAGATGTTAATTTGGACTCTCTTGTATTTAAAGCACTACTTTTATCTATCCAATGCTTTAAGTAACCAATTTTAGTACTTACCAGGGTTACAGATAAGGGGAGTATTGGGGTATTTACCCAATTAAAATTGTAGAAAAAGCAATTGTTTTTCACAACAAGGAGTAACAACAAGAGGGCCTGAAGGCCCTGATATCGCTCACCATTTGTAAAGAAGTCTGATAGCTTTACCTTTGAATTTCACCCGTTTTATTCTAAATCCATTCAAGTTTGTCGACCTACTGTAGTATAGTAGAGTACATCAAAGTCAGATAACTAGAGTATATCAAGGGCAGGTAACTATTGCCATAATGATTACATTTCAACAATAATTGCACTCCTTCGAGAACGTATAGGCTATAGCTACATCCTTTGTGTACAAGTATAATCAAAATCCATTGAAAACTGTATGTGCAAGAGTGTAAACACTGTAAAATATGGCATTTTCAGCAATTCAAAGGTAGATATCTATTGATCTATTTATCAGATTTCAACCATAATCACCCTTTTTCGAACTCTTATAGTCATATACAATCTGGGCAAGTTTGAGAGAGCTTGGATAAATATTGTGCCTCTAAAGCGTAAACACTGTTAAATATATCATTTTCAGAAATTCAAAGAAAGATAACTCTTGACTTATTTATCATATTACAACCATAATTGAACTCATTCGAAGTCTTATGGTAATATACAATCTGAGTAAATTTGATAAAGATTGGATAAAAGTTGTGGCCTCTAGAGAGTAAATATCGTTAAATATAGCATTTTCAGCAATTCAAAGGTAGATACCTCTCCACCTATAGGTCTGATTTCAACTATAATCAAACTCATCTGAACTCTTATAGTCATTTACAATCTGAGCAAATTTGAGATAGATTGGATAAAAATTGTGAACTCTAGAATGTAAACACTGTTAAATATGGCATTTTCAGCAATTCAAAGGTAAATAACTCTTGATCTATTTGTCTGATTTAAATTAAAATTGACCTCATTGGGACTCTAATAGTCATATACAATCTGGCCAAGTTTCAGAAAGATTGAATAGGTACTGTGGCCTCTAGAATGTAAACACCGTTAAATATGGCATTTTCAGCAATTCAAAGGTAGATAACTCTTGATCTATGTGTTAGATTTCAACCAAAATCGAACTCTTTCTAACTCTTATGGTCATATACAATCTGGTCAAGATGTAGAAAGATTGGCTAAATACTGTGACCTCTAGAGTGTAAACACTGTTAAATATGGCATTTTAGCAGCTCAAAGGTAGATAACTCATGACCTATTTGTCGATTTCAACCATAATCAAACTCATTTGAACTCTTATGGCAATATACCATCTGAGCAAGTTTGAGAAAGATTGGATAAATTGTGGCCTCTAGAGTGTAAACACCGTTAAATATGGCATTTTCAGCAATTCAAAGGTAGATAACTCTTGATCTATGTGTCAGATTTCAACCAAAATCGAACTCTTCCTAACTCTTATGGTCATATACAATCTGGGCAAGATTTAGCAAGATTGACTAAATACTGTGGCCTCTAGAGTGTAAACACTGTTAAATATGGCATTTTAGCAGCTCAAAGGTAGATAACTCATGACCTATTTGTCGATTTCAACCATAATCGACCATAATCGATTTCAACCATATACCATCTGAGCAAGTTTGAGAAAGATTGGATAAATTGTGGCCTCTAGAGTGTAAACACTAAAATTGTTGACGACGCACGACGGACGACTGAAGGAGCACGCCGGACATTCAAGGATTGCAAAAGCTCACCCTGAGCTAGCTCAGGTGAGCTAAAAAGCAAAGAAAAGTAGCAAAAAGCAAAGAAATTTTGGAAACCTAATCAGGATATGAATAATACCCAATTACAAAAAGTCCCAATACCCAATAAAAAATTCAAAACCCCAATTCTGTAAAATTTCAAGGAGTAAATACCCAATTACATCAAAACCTTATCTGCAACCCTTATTGCCACAATATATTGCAATATGGTTCCTCTGTATTGCAATACTGTTTTCACGGTATTGTTACTCCACTAGACAGGTCGATTACTATATGCCTCGCCCTCTGCATCTATAGATGCCGGGACCATTAAATGGAATATCACCACATTCAGGCCTTTTTCTGGTGTATCTACAGGTCCAAACGGACACATTCCCAATGGGAAATAGTAAAAAATATTCCAAATTTCAAAAAAAACATTCCCTTTCTGTATTTCGGTATTTCTATCCAGTTATTGGTTAAATCGTACCGAGTCAAAGCATACCATTTTTGGTCGAAGCATACCACATATAGGATATATAGGGAAAAATTTCAATTTGTTATTAGTTGATTGTTTTTCACACATTATATACCTGTAAATATCGTAATAAGTGTATTTTACATACGGTACGCCTTGATAGTTTTTATTCAGACACAACATTATCTTTGAAGATATAGTAATCAGGAACAAATTTACCATTATGGTCATCAGTTCCCAAAGTTTTAAAATATTTATATTAGTGTCAACAATTATGTCGATTCTGACCATTCGCTGCCGTACACGGCTTCTGATCAGGATCCAAACTGCTTGAAAAAAAATTGTGCACCCATGCACCACATTATTTTTGAAGATTCAGTTCTCAAAGTTTCGAAATGTTAATATTAGTGTCAACAAGTGTGTGGATCCTGATCATTCACCGCCATACTCAGGATCCAAACTGCTTGAAAATAAATTTCGAACCCATGCGAAAGATAGTCTAAAAAGTAATCTAAATATATAAAATTCATAATGCAGTAATGCAAATATCATCCGTCTAAAACTAAGTGGTAATCATTGTGGATCCTAAGCAGACGCAGCTTTACACGGCTTCTGATCAGGATCTAAAATGTTTGAAAGTAAATGTCACAAATATGTCCAGTACCTTCAGTGCTTTGATTGTAGTGTGTGTACTGTTGGCTTTATTGCATGTGAGTGAGTGGTCAGCTTGACCAGTAGTGAACAAAGGGGCTATTGTTATGTGTGTAGTGGGTAGAAAAGTGTTACCTGAGGATAGTCATTCCTTGGCCAGAACTCGACATGTAAAGATGTGAAGATGTGTGTACATGTAGTGTGATATATGCTGGTGGAGAAATTACTGATACTGTGGTTACTATGGTGGGTTAGACGGGAGTTATATAGATGGCGGACAACTTGAGAATATCGTCAGCTAGATGATAATGGCCTGATGGTTTTCAGATACTCCTTCGTATCCTTTTAAGCTGTTGTAACGCAGAGCAACGTTGGTTATACCAGACCTTGGAGAGTAGACTATTGTTTAATACCAGTCCTTTTGAAATAGACTTTGTCCAGTCCAACCACATATCTATACTTAGACATATACTTTTGCATGACTGTGTGTCCATACTAATTTGGATTATCATGTGACGTTAAACTGGTGTCTGTGTGACTATATATATTTACAATACTCTGCGGTGTACGTGATGTAACTTTATGCCTATGTGACTGTATCGAGAAGTAATATGTGTGTTTAACATTCATGCCTAAGTGGCTATATTAATTGGTTGTATTAATCTGTGTGATTAACTGTTATGCTTAAGTGGCTATATCAACCGGCTGAATAATCTGTGTGATTAACCTTTGTGTCTAAGTGGCTATATTGACCGGCTGTAGTAATCTGTGTGATTAGACTGTATGCCTGTGTGGCTACATTTATATTGAGTAACCTATGTGGAAAGTGTTTGCCTGTGTGGATAACTTAATTTAAAGTGATATGTGTGATCGTTCGCATTTATTTGGTTGAGCCGAACCAGACATGTGGAACTGAACAATAGTGCGCCTGTAGGCAAAGTAAAACTGTAATATCGTAGACAAAACATCTAGAGACTATATCGCAGTGTTTATTGTAGTATTGCTGGCCAATACTGTATCTATATTTGTTGTTATTTTAGTGAAGGTGTATAATAATATTGAGTAACAGAATGCATAGTCTCGGGTTTTTATTTACACTCAAAAGAATTCCGGAATCATGCTTTCCTTAACGTTATACGTAAGGAAATTGTGACAGTAAATCTTTCATCCGTGAGAAGGAAGTTCTTACATGGATTTTGATCTGGATCCAAACTACTTTAAAACGAAAGTATTCTGTTCTAAATACAATGCTAATAAAATATAAAGTACAATGAAAACCATTGTAGGGGCTGATCAGACGACGCTTTATGCGCTTCTGGTAAGGATCCACAATGCTTGAACAGATTCTTGCATCCGTGAAAAGGTGGTTGTTCCCAAGCTTTTGATCAGGATCCATCGTGGATCCAAACAGGTTTGAGTCGTCTGCTTCTATTTGTAATAACACGTTTGGGACTTACACTTACAGTGATTATACTAGGTGAGAGATAAATGAATTACAGGGATATTTCTAAGGTAAGTAGATCTTATGTAAAATAATTTTGGCAGTATGCATTTATATATGATCAGCATCCAAACAATTTCTAGCTGCTTAGTAACGTATTTATATAGGTAAATCGTATGTTTACAGTGTTTATTGGTGTGAAAAAAATGTGGATAGAATTTACTTTGCCGGTCCCCACGATCTTTCTCACCAACAGGTTGCCATGCAAGAGTAAACGCGTCACCATTTCGAAGTGATCATGGGGGTTCGGGGGCACTAGCCCCTGATTATTCTACTGAAAAAGGTACGCAAAATCCGATTTTGAGGTCCAAAAAATATCATTATTTCCCAGACTTTTTGGGGACCGGCAAAGTAAAGGCGTTCTAAAAAGATTTACGGGAAAATCTTTAAGGAAAGTAGAACAAACGTAAAATATTGGCGAGTGTCAGGATCGAAACTACTTAATAACATGTTTTACACTGATTATAGGCGTTAAAACATGAATTGCCACCAATAATCACCTGTAACATATTGAAATTTCCCCTTTATGTGGTACTTTTCGACCAATAATGGTACACTTTAACCATGGTACGCTTTGACCATAACCTTTCTATCCACCATAAAACATATCTGCAGTCAAACTAGTGTGTTGCTACATAATTTAAATGACTCACGTACCCCTTGACAACCCTCACAGTCCTTCTTACTAGGGGTATGTGACCATACCGCTTATTTCAAAGATTAGAGGTAGGGTCACATTCCCCTAGTCACTACCAATTCTAAAACATAAATAATAAGGAATTACAAAGATGATTATCATTATGCGAGCTTGAGCTCTATTTTTTCAGTCTCCATTATTTCGAAGAAATGTAGATCAATATTCTATATTTCAACAGGTACAACATACGTTTTAGAAGAGTGTTTTCGTGTTTGTTGATTTTTACATAGCGGAAGAATCTCTTCCATACTTCACAGATATTCGTTGAACTTCCCCTCCCCTCACCCACCAGACGACAGTCAACAAAAATTGAGCTCTGCTGAGCTGCTCCCACGTCGATAAATGTGCACGTCAACGGACAACACTGCAGATGACAGATTGAAGAAAAAATAAATTAAATCGAAAAACTGGACATATGCTATAAAGTGTGAGACAAAATGATAGGCTTAAAAACTCGATTTCTTTGTTTTCAGCAGAAAAGGGACAAGAATCGTCACACTATCTCAGACGGACACTAAAACAAAAGTGCAAGTTTGAAAGTATCAATATATAGTGAAATTCTGAAATAAATCAGGTTTTACGTTGGTCGCCTTAAACACTGATTTCAGGGATTTCAAAATATACGCGATCAAGATTTCAAATTCTTTTTTTGATTTTCTTGATCAATGCAGACCAGAAACGTCAATCCCATCTGAGTATGTGGGCTGTTTTTAAGATGTTTGCAAAATTTCGACGCTCCTGCGTCCTTTTTAACCCCTGAAATTTAACGTCAAAATATTAAGGAGACTGCTTTTGGTCACCCTAAACTGCCGGTCGCCTTAACCCCAATTATAAAGGATAATTGGTCACCTTAATGTCGTCATTATATATATATATTTATATAGAGAGAGATAGATAAAGTGAACAGACTACACATTCAGACATACACATACTCGGTCAGATACGGCAGCGCGCCTAGCTGTAACAATGAAATGTACTAACAAGAATGAACCATCCACATCCCCAAAAAGGATGCTTCAAGCTCATCTTATAAAGTACACCATTCATCACAACACTCCGAACCGGTACAGTATATTAGCATACATACAATTATAGCTTATATGCATGGTGACTTTTTAGGGGTTCAACCATAGCACATGCTACGAACATTCATTTGGATGAAAGCCGCTGGATCCATAGGATACAGAGTTAGACGATATAATATGTGATAAAGGGAGATAATTAACTAACTCAAACAGCATGCTTTCCATTCTGTAGGATCTTTGCAGATACAAGTTTACTGTGCAAATTATATAGAGAGAGATAGATAAAGTGAACAGACTACACAGTCAGACATACACATACTCGACCAGATACGGCAGCGCGCCTAGCTGTAACAATGAAATGTACCAACAAGAATGAACCATCCACATCCTCAAAAAAGAATGCTTCAAGCTCATCTTATAAAGTACACCATTCATCACAATATATATATAATCCTAATGAAGGCATTAGGGGGGCCGTCCCTAAAAATGGGGTTTAAGGAGACATTTTATATATTTTTTTATCTTATTGGTTTTTTTGTTTTTTTTACTCAATAAATCATGTTTAAGTTGAAATTAAGGCTTTTGTAAAAAATTTTTAGAAAAATTAAGTATTTAAAAATAGACAAACATATTGGTCTCCCTAATATTTTGTAAGGACGTTGAGGGTTTTAAGTAGACCAACATATATTCGAGTTTAAGGGGACCAATAAAAGTTTAAGGAGACCGATTCATATATATATTACAGAAAATGGATAAATTCATTCTAAATTCAAATTAATGTATTTAACAGTGCTCCAGCTAGGCCTTTTTGGAGGGTGCCGCGCCCTGCACGTGTTTGCCGACGCCCTGCCTAAAAATTAAAAAAAATAAAAATATATTTTATTTTTTTTTAAAAATTAATAATTAACAATAGTTTTTCTCTCAAATTATCCAAATTAATGTATTAACAATGTTTTTTTCTCTCAAATTATTTGAGAGGTTTAAGTAAACACGACATATATTTGAGTTTAAGGTGACCAATATAAGTTTAAGGAAACCGATTCATATATATACAACATGAAAGGGATAAATTTTCTAAATTTAAATTAATGTTTTATCAATGGTTTTTCTCTCAAATGAATGTATTAACAATGGTTTTTCTATCAAATTAGTTGGGTTTTTAAGTCGACACAACATAATATTCAAGTTTAAGGTGACCGATATTAGTTTAAGGAGACCGATTGATATATATATACAACAAAAACGGAAAACAATTATTCTAAATTCAAATTAATGTATTATCAATGGGTTTTCTCCCAAATTATTCAAATTAATGTATTATTTGTTTTCTCTCAAATTATTTGGGGGTTTTAAGTAGACACAACATATATTCCAGTTTAAGGTGACCGATATTAGTTTAAGGAGACCGTATCATATAGATCATATATATAAAACATAAAAGGAAAAACATTCATTCTGAATTCAAATTAATGTATTATCAATGTTTTTTCTCTCAAATTATTCATTGGCGGATGTAGTCGAAGGGTAAAGCACCAACATTACTGAAAACAACACCTTTTTCTAGCATATCTGACTACACCAAGGGCAAATAACTCTTGACACAATGATCTGATTTCAATAATAATCAACCCTTACACCAACTTTTACTTCAATAATTATACTGTGGGTAAATATAATCAAAATCCATTCAAAACTGTAGTTGCTTAGTGTGTTAACACTGTCAAATAAGCCTTTTATAGCATATTTTAGTACATCAAGGTCAGATAACTGTGTAACAACAAATCAAATTATTCTAAAATTTTCCTCATCTTCAGATCTTGATGACTTAAACATTTGTGTGACGTTTCATCAACATCCTTCAAATAGTCCGGACAAGCTTTTTATAGCATATTTGAGTATATCAAGGGCAGATTACTCTGTAACGAAAAATGAAATGAACCTCAAACTTGATTCGGCTTCAGATCTTTATGTTTTTTTAATATTTGTGTGAAGTTTCATTGATATTCCTCCAATAGTTTTTCGAGAAAACTCCGGACAAGCTTATAATGCATTTTTAAGTACATCAAAGGCAAATAACTCTGTAACGAAAAATTGAATAAACCTCAACTCGACTCACATTCAGATCTTTATGCATATACCATTTATGTGAAGTTTCATTAATATCCTTTCAATAGTTTTCTGGTAAAACTGCAGACAAAAAAATGTTGACGGAAGAACAGACAAACGGATGAACGTATTCACGGACGTACAGACAGGGCCATGCCAATATACGACCACTTCTTGAGGTAAGCGTATACAAAACAAGACTGCGCGTTCAATAAAAACTTATGCCCCCGGTGGCATCCTTTACAATGTATTCTGATTTTTTTCTAAGTCCAAATTAGGTCAAGGTCAAACTGAGCTTGGTTATTATTGGTGAGTTGGTAATGGTCCAAGGCAATAACTGTATAAGTATCGAAGCATTGTAGTAAACAGTGTTGATGCTAGACGAAACGGTAAATTCTAGTTAACCAGGAAATAGCCTATTCAAAATATTCTAATTTCAAATTAGGTCAAGTTCCAGATCAAAGGTTGGTGATATTGGTGGATAGGGAATGATCCAAGGCAACAACTGTATAAGTATCCAAGCATTTGGGTAAGCGGTGTTGATGCTAGAAGAAACGGTAAATCCTACTTAACCTTGTTACGGACACATGGACGGAAGGACTGACGATTACTATATGCCACCACATCTGTCGATGCCGGGGGCATAAAAACCGAGCAGATTACACAGTTTGAATAAGACAAGAGTGATCTTGACAAATACACTGTAAATTTTGAATGCGTTAATAGATGATAAGCTAGCTCAGATGATGACGTTCATTGTGGGTCAGATTTTTACATGAATATTCAGTAAGAGAAGGTTAAGAAAACAACAAGTATTGTAATACTTCTGTGGACAATATATTGAAATCTTAAAATTTAAAATCTACTTAACCTTGTTACGGACGGACTGACGCACACACGAACAGACGGATGGACAGGACGATTACTATATGCTCCCGCATCTGTCGATTCATCTGTATTCTAAGTCCAAATCAGGTCAAGGTCAAGGTCAAAATCATGGTTGGGTGATATTGGTAGATAGGGAATGGTCCAAGGAAACAACTATATAAGTATCCAAGCATTAGAGTAAGCGGTGTTGATGCTAGACGAAACGGTAAAATCTAGTTCACCAAGAAATAGCCCATTCAAAATAGTGTAAGTCCAAACAAGGTCAAGATCAAGGTCAAAATCAAGGTTTGGTATTATTGGTGGCTAGGGAATGATCCAAGGCAACAACTGTATAAGTATCCAAGCATTTGAATAAGCGGTGTTGATGCTAGACGAAACGGTAAAATCTACTTAACCTGGTTACGGACGGACGGACGGACGTACCCACAATCTCCATTTAAGTGGCCATCTCCTTCTTTATTCTATGTCTTTTATGTGGTTAAATTTATGTGGTTTAGCCACATAAATGAAATCTAACTTTGTTATAGAATGATCTGTAGGCTAACCCTACCCCTAACCCTATGTCCCACAACTTGCCAGGTTAATGTCACAAGAAATGGCCAGGTTAATGTTACAAGAAACTGCCAGGTTAATTTTTTTTCTCTTATGTGTCTGGTTATTTTGGTCAATTTTATAGGCCTTTGTCTGCCTATAGACCCTGTTCCCCCCTCAGGGGGAATTTTGAAGGCTATGTTTTTCTGAAACCTTATAAAATATGCTACAAAATGAGCCATGTTTGCACTCTGGCAGTTGGGGCGTTTCGGAGTTTTGGGGCAAAAACATACGATTTTGAGCAAAAATCGCTGAAAATTGGAAACTATTAATAATTTCTATAATTTCAGTTCGATTTACATTTTAAACCATCAATATATGATATATATCATAAAGTATCAATTCTGATATCTCAAACACTGAATTGCTTTTGATTAGATATTGTTTTTTGAGGGAAAATACAGTTTTTAATGAAAAATAGTGGAAAAATCGATTTATTTTTCTAATATTGTGATTTATATTAATCGAGCTAAATTGTCATCTTACTGTATGCCTGCTATTGTAATTATTCATTTAATTTAATTCATAACACCTAATATAAGCAAGTTATCAATCTATTTGGTAACAGTCACTGCTTTATGTTTTAGAATCAAGAGCTCCTTCAACACAGGATACGCCCGTTATGGGGCATAACTCCACAAAAGGCATTCAAAATATCGCAATATAATTATTAGCTCATTTATAAATGCAATAAATATCCTCCCAAGTATCACGAGTATTAGTCAAACTGTCTTTCAAATTATCAAGTAAACAACTAAACAGAGAGACCGACAAAACCAGTAATTGCCTCTTCATAATACCTCTTGTTTTCAATGGACTTTTAAATATCATTACACTATAATCATTATGTCAGTGGATGAATACCATTCATTTTCGCTTCATATACTTACTATGAATAATTACAGTACACATTTAATAAAAAAAAACATAAATGTATAAATTAAGTAATTTATAGACAATAATGATATATGACTGTTGTATTATTATTATTATTATTATTATTATACCAGATTTATATAGCGCTCTTTTCACACAGGGGTTGTGCGTTCAAAAGCGCTTCACATGAAGTTACACAAATGTACCTACAAACAAGAAAAGACAAAATAACTACAATATGATCTAAAATAAACATGAATAAACATATAAAAGACAGCCCCCAAAATGGCGATCACATTACTCCCATCAATCAGCAATGAAGCAACCGGCTTCTGATTGTCGACTGATAGAAACAATAGTAGAGCGCCCAAATGCAGGCCGCCAGGAAAAGACAAATAACTACAATTAGATATAAAATAAACATAATAAACGTACAAAAGACAGCCCCCAAAATGGCGATCACGTTACCCCATCAATAAATAGCAACGAAGCAAATGGCTTCTTTATGCGGACTGATAGAAATAACAGTAGAGCGCCCAATGAAGGCCACTAAACATACAGAAGACAGCCCCCAAAACGGCGATTGCACTACCTCAACAATTGAGAGCAACGAAGCAAATGGCTTCTTTATGCCGACTGATAGAAATAATAGCAGAACGCCCAATGCAGACCGCCCAATGTAACATAACTAGGAAAAATAGCATGCGACAATAACTAAAATTTCTATAAGAGACCGAAAACCAGATAATACTCCAGAAACTCCCATTTGGACCCACAACATCTACAGCAAGAACATATCGCATAGGTAGCAGTGTTCTAATAACAAATATTAAAGTTACTAAAATGTTAAAGGTATTAGTAAAAGTGACAAAACAAACCAGCCCAACAAAGGTAATAAGGAACTCGATCGTTGTGGTTAGGTTTGAAGCTAAAATATGTGTCTACAGGTGCTACCTCTGTCTCAGAAGATAACTGCTATATTCCATCAAATGGAGAATGAAAACAAATTGTTGCCAATGACTGTCGACCATCTCACTTGAAATGCTGAACTTTTGACTGCTTTTCAAACAATAGAACTAAAAACTACAACATGCAATGCAGTAAAGGCATCTGAATAGGCTTTGTCAGCAAATAAATCAGCAGCTAATAATTCTATGTTTAACCTGTGTTAACCCTTCTCCTGTTGAATATGGATATGTAATACTACACCTACTATGAACATCGATAATCTGAACTATTACATTGACTAATACAAATGTACCATGTGGAAAACTTTCTCAAGGCAGCGTGTATACTCATATCAGTATCAATATACGCTAAGAGCAAGAAGAGGGTTAACACTTTTACTGCAAATGTTTATTGTCTGCTATAACATTATTACCGCCATAATATCGTCTGCAATGGTGATGGCGTCTACAATGTTTTTAAAGTCAGCTTTAGGACTGTTTTGAATGAAGAAATGTCGAAACAAGTGTCAGACAGTTTGGATGCGGCGTCTAATCAGGACCCAAACTGTTTGCAAAGTCGCCTTTGGGAAAAACTCAATTAGGATCTGACACAATCACTCTGCCTAAAGTATAATTATCCTAGAGGTTGCAGAGTTGTAGCTACAGAGGAGAGAACCAGCTGCTGAATTCCAGAGAAATAATGTCAGGCCGAAACCATTTGGTTTCAAATATATGTCATGCACGACCGACTATATTAATGTTAAAAGAGGGGATCAATGGACCACATAATCATTTCAGGATAACAAATCTGTTCATTCTGATTTAGAAGAAGACAATACATGTCAATCACCGAAAGTTCGACAGAACGCCTTATCATTAAAACATCTTTAGCTGCACGTAAAAAGGCTGGCAACCATTTGTTTGATTGACCTTTGACTTAGCCATATCCGGGAATTCAATTGATTTGGTCTATATGTACCCAAACCCAAACTTATCGTAAGGATGATAGTAACCATACCTTTCTGCTAATTCTTTATCACAATGGTAAGGAGAAGATCATGTCCGGCAAACACTACAACCATGCACTACGAATTCTCAATTTATTGATTGAAGACATTAAATGACCTTTGCTGAAAAGTTTTGACAGTGCACAATAGAGGCAAGGTCCCAAATGAGGTCAATGGTGTGCGCTCGAACGTCGCTAAAGCTGAGGCATTGCTTGAGCTCACATTCATATTCTCCAAGGAGTCATCTTTGCACAGAGAACTCTCATAGTTGATGTTTTTGCAATAGGGGTTTAAGCCACTTTAACAATAGCTCAGTCATATCACAATTCCAGGAGACAAGTTGTCAGATCAACGCCTCATTTACATCGATCTAAAATTTTGGGTATTGGTCTAGAAATCTGAATCCTGACCAGAATACCAGAGTTACAAATATTCTGGATTGTAATCCTTCTAGTACTTGGACTGACATAGAAATTGATTTATCAATCAATCGAATCACTGAAGAAGGTTACAGCTATTGGCAGCCTTCTTAAGTATTATGCCAGGCGATGCCAGTGGTCCCCATTCTTTTCTGCCAGTTAATCCAGCTGACATGCCCCAGAACTACATGGGGTAAACAAAAAACCTTCAAAGGTTGTACAAATTAGCCTTGGATACCATTCATTCCTTCACATTAAACCAATTCAACATTGAGCTTTATGTCGAGCTTGACATTAACGTTGAGGCGGCATTGTATTATCCACTTCATTCAGTTCCAACGCCTTTATCTAAGATGAAATACCCAGAAAAACTCACATAGTAAAGCTCTTATAATACACCAAATCTTCCAACAGAACTTATATCAACTGGCTTGAATGAAGTTTAACCAAAACTCTGTGCTACAGAGCCTGACATTAAACCCGGATAAGTTTAAAGACATAGCAGATACGTTCCTGAGTCAGTTCTTCGAAAAAGAAGAAGTCAATTTTGTAACTAACATGTTAACACTGAGGACAATTAAATCATTTCATCGAAAATGAACGGATTTTACTGTCTGACCCGAAGACTAAAGCTCCGAAGTACTGGAATGGTGTCATGTTGGATGATGGTAACAAGTTGATAAGCTGCTTCTGGACAAAAAAACAACAAATAAAATGCTCTTCAAAGTCACTTGTTTACAAGGTCCTCCGGTAGATGTCTCCATAAGGGGCCTGCGTGGCCTAAGGTTATAGTCACTGTGACTGACAATCGCTAAGCTTCTTATCGCTGTGGGTTAAAATCCCGGTCTGAGAACTTCGGATTGTTCATCATGGCTTGCAGAAGGTTGGTTGTTCTACTACCCAGTTGCCGATTTGTGCATGAAACAGTGTATAAAGGACTTTTGGGGTCTTCCTTCACCTGTAATTAACTGGACGTCACAATATGATTGAAATACTGTTAAAGCGACGTAATATCATAACAAAATAGGGTTCACAGAAAGGAGCAGAAATTCCACAAAAAGTGAAAACATTTGTTTGATATTGCCAGCATTTTAGTGTCTAACTGGTTATAGAGCGACACATACAATTTGTAAACTATGATTGAAACCTTCAACTTCATGTTGTTGGCTATCAGTCAAATCTCCTAGACTTAGAATTTGGTTGTTCGAAAGTTGGGACAGAGGGGATTGAATATGTTTGGACAAGTGGTGCCATATTACCATGATAGCTGATTGGCAAATTGTGTTTTTGGTAGTGGTAGTGAGAATGACTCTGAAAATTACTCTGATGTAGTTGAGAAATATTTATTGATAATGGTGATGATGATACGGAATATAAGTGCAGGTGCTAGCTGAATAATGAGCGAATATAAACCATTTGTATTTATGGTGTTCTTTTTATGTGCAAAGTACAAGAGTTTGCTTGATTTCACTTTTATGTATGTTGGATTAAGCCTAAACTTTATCATTTTTCATCAGTTACGAAAAAAGTATAACAACTCGATAGCTCTAGGGGAACTGTCCGGACGGGCATAAACGTAATCGCTCACATACCGCCCTACCTGCTACTCAGTGGCCCGTTTCATAAACCTACAAAAAATGTTGCAGTAGGTCAGATTATAAAATTCTTAATTATGATTTGTTTCTCCATCTAATCCTATCTTGTGACACATCTTTAGAATTGTCTTGTCACAATACAGGATTAAATGCATCTTAAAGTATTGACTAAAAAAAATTAATACCGTTTTTGTCGTACAATGTTTTATGACACGGGGCCCCAGAACCTCAATGGCGAGAAGCAGGTAATCATCTATTTATATGTAACTATGATTATATGTTGGGTCTACTTCCTTGACTTAGAAATGCATCTCTTAAGACAGTTCATTCATTCTAAATGGAAAACCTCTGCTGTATAAATATACGCACCCAATACTTAATATAATATATAAGTTTTACAAACAAGAGGTCTTTGAAGTTTGAAGGCCCTGATATCTCTCAACTGCTGTAATGAATATTGATAGATTTATCTTTGAGTTTCAACCGTATTGATCTAAATCCATTCAAAGTTGTAGATTATAGAGTGTTACCACCTATTATAGTACAGTTTAGTAGATCAAGGGCAAATAACTAGGGGGTAAACAACACTAAAATAAAGTCTTTTCTAGCAGTTCAAAGTATAATCAAGGACAGATAACTCTAGCCACAATTATCAGATCTCATCAATAATTGCACTCCTTCGAGAAATTAAAGCTATATACATTGTGTGCAAGTATAATTACAATCCATTGAAAAATGTAGTTGTTGAGTGTAAAAACTGTTAGATATGGCATTTTCAACACATCAAGGGCAGATAACTCTTGACCAATTAGTCCGATTTAAACCATTTTCAAACTCATCTAAGAACTAATGGTCATACACAATCTGAGCAAGTTTGAGAAAGATTAGGTAAAACTTGTTGCCTCAAGAGTGTAAAACACTTTTAGATATGGCAATTTCAGCAATTCAAAGGTAGATAACTCTTGACCTATTGGTCCAATTTCAACCATAATCAAACTCATTTAAACTCTTATGATCTATATATACAATCTGAGCAAGTTTTGAAAAAGATTGGGTAAAAAGTGTGGCCTCTAGAGTGTAAACACTTTTATATGTGGCATTTTCGGCAATTCAAAGGTAGATAACTCTTGACCTATTAATTTAATACAATCATAATCTAACTAATCTGCACTCTTATAATTATATACAATCATAGCAAATTTGAGAAAGATTGGATAAACATTGTGGCCTCTAGAGTGTAAACACTATAATTGTTGAAGACGAACGACAGACGAGGAACATTCAGGGATTGCAAAACCTCACCCTGAGCTAGCTCATGTGAGCTAAAAATCAAGCAATTTAGATAAAATCTTAAGTATTCACGAATATGCCAATTAATTGGTTTATAAATTATGAAAGCAAATGATTGAATGCTTCATTGGCGTCCATTTGGTACCACTCTGATGCTTCTATGTATGATATTGATTAAAACATTACGTTATGAATGTTCTAATATTTGGGTGCAAGATATGCTATGGTAACATATTTCAAATATCCGTTACGCACAAACGCCCCAATGGCCAGAGTGCAAACATGGCTTAAAATGTTTCTAAGACATTGTACTTTAAGATGAAGTATGTCTGCAAAATTCCCCCTGAGGGGGGAACAAACATGTTTCTGGACAGGGGCCTATTAGCCACGTAACTATCATTTTGTGAGCACGGACGGACGGAAGGACGGACAGACAGGACGATTACTATATGCTCCCGCATCTGTCGATGACGGGGGCATAAAAATGAAGTATTAAATTTTCACGACAAAAATCTTCATTCCACTCTTCCAAAGAATTACAGAGTTAAGGCCACTGGATGAGCTGGAAAACTAGACCTATCACAAATGGTGATTCAAAACCCCCAGTAGGGGTTTGTCACAAGAGGTAAATGTTTCAGGATAAAGTTGATGTGTGCACTAATGTGCTACCTAACTATAACAAAATGCAATAACTTCAAGCCTAATTCGGATAAAATATAACAACAAAGGGAAATAATTCCAACAAGGGACACATTGACCCTAAATTGCTCGCCTGGTACACCATGTAAAACTTGACCTATAGTGACCTAGATTATGTATGACTACACATGACCCACAATCAACAATAGAATGTTAACAAGATGTTTGTATGAGTTGACCTAGTAACCTAGTTATTGACCAGACACAACCCTCATTTGATTTTGACATTGATTTGATGTAGGCGAGCATCATTCAGATCTGAGTTAACACTGGTTTTGATTTGACCTAGTGACCTAATTTTGACCTGACATGACCAATATTGACCTAGATATCAATTAGGCAAACATTCTGGGTTTTTTGCATTTAAAGCCATTGAGTCTTGTAGCCTCTAGAGTGTTAACAAAGTGTTTCTATGATTTGACCTAGAGTAACCTAGTTTTTGAGCAGACATGACCCACATTAACACTTGACCTGGATATCAATTGGGCAAACATTCTTACCAAGTGTCATGAAGATCGGATAAGTTTTGTAGCCTCTAGGGTATGAGTAAGATTTTCCAATTATTTGACCTAGTGACTGAGTGTTTGACCAGACCTGACCCATGTTAGAACTTGACCTAGATATCAATGAGGCAAACATTTTAAGCAAATGTCATGAAGATTGGATGAGTTTTGTAGCCTCTAAAGTGTTAACAATGTGTTCCTATGAATTGCCCTAGTGGCTAGTGACCTAGGTTTAGACCCGAACTGACATGCATCCAAACTTGACATAGATATTAATTAGGCAAACATTATACCCTAGTTGCATTTAAATCCAATTAGATTTGTAGCCTCTAGAGACTGTTCATAAGGTTTTCCTATGATTTGACCTAGTGACCTAGTTTTTAACTGGCCATGATCCATATTCAAACTTGACCTTGATATTAATGAGGTTATCATTTTAAAAAGTTTCATTTAGATACAATGAGATTTGTAGCCTCTAGAGTGTTAACAAGATTTTTACTATGATTTGACAGTGACCTAGTTTTTGACTGGACATGACCCACATTCGAAATTGACCTACATTTTTCAAAACAAACATTAAGACTACTTATCATGAAGACCAAATGAAATGTGTAGTCCTTAGAGTGTCAACAAGGTTTTTCTTTGATTTGACCTAGTGACCTAGTTTTTAACCGGACATGACCCACATTCGCACTTGACCTAGATTTCATTAAGATAAACATTGTTCTCAAGTTTCATGAAGATCCAATGAAATGTGTGGCCACTTAAGTGTTAACAAGCAATTGTGGACGGACGACAGACATCCAGCGATCCTAATAGCTCACCTTGGCACTTAAGTGCCAGGTGAGCTAAAACACTGATGACAGAGTAACAGTTCTTGAGCATGGCACTCCTACACAATGATATATATCTGTATATTAAGTTTTAAGTCAATAACTCTTATACTTTGGCAAATTAATTATGTTCCAGACAAGACTACATTCGATAAAATATAACAACAAACAATAAAAATACTGATGACGGAGTAACGTTTCTTATACACTGTACTCCTGGTCAATGAGATATGTCTGTATATGAAGTTTGAAATCAATACTCTGCCTGACTTTACCATAACCTCTTATGACTTTGACCTTTGTAAGACATGACCAAACTTGTATTGAAATAAAGAGCTTTATCAGATGAGTACACATACCGACTATGAAGTTTCTATCACATGTTAAAAGTTATGACCAATGTTGAATTCAGCCTATTAAGTATTTAAATAATCTTTACATTACCTTGACCTTGAATTGAGACCAAATGCAAACTATGAAGTCTCTATCTTATTTTATTGAAGTCTTTATAGATCATATGTGATTCAAAATTTATGGTCAAGTTTCAAGCTGTGGACAGACAAGCAGCGAGGACCGAAACAATTTGCCCCAACTATAAGTCATACTGGGTATCTACAAGGAGAAATACAGTATGTTTACACTAGAATATATGGCGAGCCGCATACAATGGATCCATCAATATTATCTGAGCTCTTTCTTTTTTCCCCACTGTATTACGTGATCTTCCAAACTGAAATCATCTCTTTCTGAAATGGACAACATATGATACACATACTAACTTTAACTACATGCAACACTTTAAAAACAAGGGCCATGATGGCCCTATATTGTTCACCTGGTACAACATGCAAAACTTAACCTATAGTGCCCCAGATTTTGACCTCACATAAACCACATTCAATCATGGCCTAGATTTTGATGAGGCAAAAATTTGAAAAAAGTTTCATTAAGATCAAATGAGATTTGTAGCTTCTAGAGTAGTGATTATTTTAGAAATCAGATGAATGAGTCACGTTCTGTAAAACAATGAGTCCGACAAAAATTGAGTCCTTCAGGTGAAAAATTTACCCTATATCACATAACTTATTTCTTGCTTTGAAGACAGGTGATAACTTAAAGCAGGTTGAAAGTAAAGCAGATTTTGCCTTAAGGCATTTCTGTTATACTTCAAACCTGCTTTATGGACATATGCGACCAAATGAAATCTCAAAAAGATCTTTTGTTGCCTGATATACATGCATTTTTAGCTCACCTGGCACGTAGTGCCAAGGTGAGCTATTTTGATCGTCCTCTGTCCGTCGTCGTTCGTTCGTCCGTCGTTCGTTCGTCGTCAACAATTTCTTTAAACGACATCTTCTCTGAAACTACTGGATAGAGTTTTACCAAACTTGGCCTGAATGATCCTTATATGGTTCTCTTTCAAAGTTGTTCAAACCTTTCCGATCCGTTGCAGATCTAGGTCACAGGAGCTAAAAATAGATTTTTTCAATGAAAACTTAAAAAAAATTCTTGTCTGAAACCACAGTATCCTGAACTTAGCTATTTGGCACAAAGCATCGTCTTTAGGTCCTCTATCAAGATTGTTCAAATTATGTCCCTGGGGTTAAAAAATGACCCGCCCCGGGGGTCGTAAATTTACATAGAGTTATATAGTGAAATCTTCAAACATGTTTTTCTCTGAAACTAATATGACCAGAGCTTTGATATTTGGCATGATGACTCTTCTAGAAGCCCTTAACCAATATTGTACATATGGTTTCGGTCAGTTGCATATCTAGGTCACATGAGCTAAAAATAGATTTTTTCAGTGAAATCTTAAAAAATCTTCTTGTCTGAAACCACAGTACCTTGACCTTAGATATTTGGCACAAAGCATCATCTACAGGTCCTCTATCAAGATTATTCAAATTATTTCCCTGGGGTAAAAAATGACCCCGCCCTGGGGGTCGTCATTTTACATAGAGTTATGTAGTGAAATCTTCAAACATCTTTATCTCTGAAACTAATATGGTCAGAGCTTTGATACTTAGCATGATGACACTTCTAGAAGCTCTAAACCAATATTGTAAATATGGTTCCCGTCCAATGCATATCTAGGTCACAGTAGCTAAAAATAGATTTTTTCAATGAAATCTTAGAAAATCTTCTTGTCTGAAACCACAGTACCCCGAGCTTACATCTTTGGCACAAAGCATCATCTTTAGGTCCTCTTTCAAGATTGTTCAAATTATGCCCCTTGGGTTAAAACTGCTAAGGCGCTAGAGGTCGCAGTTTTACATAGAGATATGTAGTGAAATATTCTTCACATAGAGTTATGTAGTGGAATATTCTTCTCTGAAGCTAAGTACTATGGCAAGAGCTTTGATATTTTGCATAGTTACACTTTTAGATGTTCTTTACCAATATTGCTGAAATGGTTCAAGTCTGTTGCATATCTGGGTCATATTAGCTAAAAAAAAATTTTTTTTCAGTGAAAAGTATTCCTGTCTGAAACCATCCATGTACAAAATATTTGACAGCACACTAAATTTTCAAGTTCATCAGCAAGATTTTTGAAAGTATGTCTCTGGGATGAAAAGTGGTCCCACCCCAGGGGTCATGTGACCCTTGTGTTGGTTTTTCCCGGTGAGCAATATTTAGGCCCGCATGGGCCTCTTGTTCTTAATTAAGTTCGGCTCCAATTCATTGACAAGGGCCACCATGGCCCTAAATCACTCACCTGGTACACCATGTATACTTAACCTATAGTGACCCAGATTATGACTGGACATGACCCACAATCAACTTCTAGAGTGTTAACATATTTTTCTATAATTTGACCTAGTGACCTAGTTTTTGACCAGACACAATCCACATTTGATTTTGACCTAGATTTGATGTAGGCAAACATTCTGAAAATATTTCATTCAGATCTAACGAGATTTGTAGCCTCTAGAGGGTTACCACTGTTTTTCTTTGATTTGACCTAGTCACCTAGTTTTTGACCCGACATAACCCATATTAAAACTTGATCTAGACATCAATTCGGCAAACATTCTAACCAAGTTGCATTAAAATCCAATTAGATTTGTTGTTTCTAGAGTGTTAACAAGGTTTTTTATGATTTGACCTAGTGACCTAGTTTTTGACCCAATATGACACACATTCGAACTTGACCTAGAAATCAATGAGGCAAACATTCTGACCAAGTTTCATATAGATCCGTTGAAATTTGTAGCCTCTAGATTGTTAACAAGGTTTTTCTAAGATTTGACCTAGTGACCTAGTTTTTGACTCAACATGACCCACATTGGCACTTGGCATAGATTTCATAAAGACACACATTGTCATCAAGTTCCATGAATATCAAATGAAATGTGTAGCCGCAAGAGTGTTAACAAACCAAATGTGAACGGACGGACAGACGATTCTAAAAGCTCACCTTAGCACTTCGTGAAGCCAATAGACACACCAATTGACTACAGACATTAGCAAGCCTATTAGCTTACCTTTGCACTTTGTACTTTGTGCCAGGTGAGCTACAAATGGGCATGATCACTCCATTAGAACAACAGATTGTTCAGACAGACCGGTTGGAGATTTCCTCTTCCCATCATTATTAAAACAGAATGGGAAATCAAATATAACAAAGCTCAACTCCTGCAATAACAGACTTTTAACACAAAACCGTACCATTGATGCAGTGTGGTCATTGAGGCGCATCAGCTTATGAAGTTTCATGACCATAGGTGCAGTTTTCTCAGCACAGACTTTTACTTTGATGTTGACCCTTGAGTACAAGGTCAAAGGTCTAGGTGACCAAACCGCAATGCATTATGGTCTACTTATTGAGGTGCATCAGCATATGAAGTTTTGTGACTGTAGTTGCAGTTGTTTTTTCTAAATATGCCTTAACTCAAACCTTAATGTTGGCCCTATAGGTCAAGGTCAAATGTCTAGGTCACTCAATTGTGGTGCACCGTGGTCTGTTCAATGAGGCACATCAGCATATAAAGTTTCATGACCTTATGTGCAGTAGTTTAAGACCAAGCCCTTATAATTTATTATATTTATTGGATGCCTAAACCGTGAGTATAACATAACCCCCCCCCCCCCCCTTCACTTCGTGATGTAAGCTAAAAATGTCAAATATAGATTTCATTCTCTGTACGACCTGATATTTCACTAAGTCAATGAAAATTAAATTTTATCTGATACATAATGTAGTTTTACCTTTATAGTCGGAGATGCACTGGTCATTAAAACCACCTTTGTCCAAACCGGATTCTAACCAATATCTAGTATCTTCATCATTCTGGAGTCGAACACTTGGCTTTCTAAAATAAATAATGATTTAAGCTATACAAAAAAAAAATCTTTTTTTTTTAAGTTAAACACATAACAGGCTGGTGTTCGACATTAGGCTGCATCCTAAGTCAATAAATTCCCTGTCTTCTGGTCGGGGCTTGTTTATTTTCCATGATCTACCCCAACAAGGCTAGTTAAAACCAAACATCCTTCAAAATTAACTGAGCTAAATATCAATGAGGCAACCATATTAAGCAAAATTCTTTCAATTATAATGAGAGTTGTAGCATCTACAGTGTTAAAATTTTGTTCTATGCTTTGACCTAGTGACCCAAAATGACCAATATTCGAACTTGACATATGTATCAATTAGGAAAACATTCGGACCAAGTTGCATAAAGATCAGATGAAATCTGAAGGCTCTTATTTTTGACCGGGCATGATCCATATTCAAAATTGACCTAGATATCAATGAGACAAACATTCAGAACATGATTCATAAAGATCCAATAAGGTTTCCCGGCTCTTCTTTTTCCTAGGTTTTATGGGAAAAAAACCATGGAAAAAACCTCGGAGTATTCGGACGGTCATATTACAAAAACCTTGGAAAAAAGGACAAGAAAACCTGAGAAAATACAAGACCTTGGTTTTTACATGGTTTGACAAAATACCTCGGAAAAGTTTACGAGGAATCCTTGTAAAATATTTCATTTTCAAGGTTTTCTCCTAAAACCCACGGAAACAAAAATCCTCGGAAATGTTTACGAGGAATCCTTGTAAAATATTTACTCTGTTGTTTCCGTGGTTTTTTCCTCAAAATCACGGAAATGTTAGAACCATTTTACGTTGTTTCGACAAAATACCATGGAAAAGTATACGAGGAATAGTTAACTACTAGTGGGTGGGGTACCACATGCTTTTGTTTGTATCATGTAATTATCCAAAATATATTATGATCATGATAAAATTGTATTTATGTAAGTTATGTAACTTACCATGAATCTTTTGTCAGGAGTCTGAACTGGTTTGGAGTCTTTAATATTTGCCACATTCACATTTTAAAGTATAGATAAACACTTAAATCCCTGACCTCTGATTGTTGTGAGCTGGTGTCCTGGGTGTGTATAATATTCACTGTTTTGTGAAACTTACAATTGTAGCAAGTTAATTCACTAAGTTGTACTTCCAAGGTTTTTCCGTGCTGGAAAATGTCTAAGTACAATTTTTACGAGGTGCAAATTGTTTAAGTTATTATTATACAATGATTTTCCGTGCTAAAAAATGGTTAAGTTCTTATTTCCGAGATTGTTCCGTGTTTATTTTTGCCAAAGTCCAATTTTTCCGAGCTTTTACCAAGGTTTTAAGAGTTTTTCAAGGTTTTTTCTTGATATTTACGTGGTTTTTTTGTTCATAAGCATGCATAAACCTTGGAAATTTTGGTGACTAAACAAAAACCTTGAAAATTGTTACGAATAACCATGGAACTTTTAGAATTCAATGTAAAATCCACGTAAATTATTCATATTCCATGGAAATTTTACACTTAACCTTGGAAAAAGTACAGCCGGGTTATATTATAGCCTTCAGAGTGTTAACAAAGGTTTTCTGTGATTTGACCAAGTGACCTAGTTTTTGACCAAGCATGACCTATATCTGAACTTGATCTAGGTATCAATAAGCAAACATTCTGACGAAGTTTCGTTACGATCAGACAAAATTTGTAGCCTCAAGTGTTAACAGGGTTTTTCTATGATTTGACCTTGTGACCTAGTTTTTGACCGAACATGACCCATAATCAAACTTGAGCTAGATATCAATGAGACAAACATTCTGACCACGATTTGTAGCCTCAAGAGTGTTAACAAGGTTATTTTATGATTTGACCTAGTGACCTAGTTTTCAACCCAACATGACCCACATTCGAACTATGCCTAGATCTTTACTAGACAATTATTGTGATTAAGTTTCATGAAGATTGGATGAAATTTGTAGCTGCTTCAGTGTTAACGAACCAATTGTGAATGGACAGACGGATGAACAGCAGACAGACGACGGACATCCAGCAATCCTAAAAGCTCACCTTGGCACTTCCTGCCAGGTGAGCTAAAAAAACACTAATCCGATTAGTGACACTAGTAGAGTTATCAACCTGACCCACAAACCCATAAACCAACTGTCGAGACACACAAGTTTGCTGTTTCGCCGACATGGGGCTCACGGCTATCGAAATTATGTGAAAATATGTGCTTTATTTACTTGCCGCTAGAAAGGTTGGAATAGTTGATGTCTTGCTCACTTCATTAATGACCTGTGTCAATATGTCTCAAGAGTATTCTTTAGAAAATTAACGCCTTTTAGCGCATTCAGTTTATTCCTCCACTGTAGAACATAGTTCCAATCTATACAGTCATGAATATATATCATAAGAAATATTTTTTGATATTCTAGCAGATGATAGCTTAAAGTAGGCTGTAAGTTAAAGCAGAATGCACCTTAAGGCGCATTCTGCTTTACTTTCAACCTGCTTTAAGTAGTCACATATTTTCAGAACTAGAAACAGGCTATAGGGTAAAGGGTTAAAGGCATAAAGCCTCGAAACGTAATGTAAAGTAATGGTCAGTTATTTCATAAATAACAAGTAAAGTCGTCACGCGTGACATATGCCCCCAAAGTGTTTGACACTCAAATGCATTTTGGCGAAAACAAATTACAGACAATGTAATGGAGGTGTAACATAAAGTTTTGAAACTGTTAAAAATGACCCAGGAGTCAATTCTTAACATTAAAAACAGAACGGTTTGCGACACTCCTCAATAGAGATATGCTCCAGACAAGCTTTTTGTAAAATTGAGGTCAAAGGTCAAGGTCAAGGAGAGAGTGGTGTCCCTTGAGGAGTGAACACGTAAACAAAACCGCATGTGAAAACATTAAAAAACTGGATAACACCAATATGGAATTTGTTTAAGTTTGGATACTATTGGATCGAAAGTGCGGTAAAACGATTTTCTTACAAATTTCATCTAAAAACTATACGATTTCAAGACTTTAAAAGATGATATTTTGACTACCGCTTTAGATTGGGTATTCAGAGCAAAATCGATAATGAAGTATATCTAAGCAATGAACAGGTTAGATAAGGCATTATTCCATTGAAGGTTATATATGCTATGATAAGGGTCACGTGATTAAGCGACTCAACTAGTGACATGTTACGCTCGAGTTTTTCTGAGGTATACTGCTCAAAAAAGAAACCGGCAAGGTATGAGCGAAAAAGAAAGTGAAGCAACTGATCTCGAAACACAGAAGAGAAAGCGAGGAGAACTAAGTAGTATCAGTGAGACTGACACTCCAGAAAGAGTTAAACCACATCAGAAGCAGAAGCATAGAAAGAAAAATAGCCAAGAAAACGAAAAAAGCGGGAAAATGCCGACCAGCTCAACTTCAACAGAAAAACACATTGAACAAATAAATGAGAAACTGTCTAATGTGCTACAGAAAAATGATCCTGCTTTAAAAAGTATGATTCAAGAGGCAGTTAAATCAATGAAAGTTGATTTAATGAAATCTGTTAACGACAGAATAGATAAATTAGAAGGAATGCTCTTCGAAAAAGAAAAAGAGAATGACAGCCTGAAAGAGAAGATTTCAAACATATCTAAAGATCTACGTGATCAGTGTGACGCAAACAAAACATTAAAGAGAGAAATGTTAAAGCAAAAGCAGGAAGCAGAAGAGAAATTTAACGATCTTGAGCAATATAGCCGAAGAAATAATCTAAGAATCAGTGGCTTGACAGAATCTGAAGGAGAAAGCGAGATTAAAACGACAAGGAAAGTCATCGATAACCTGAACAAACAGATACCAGATCTCGACCTGAAACTAGAGGATATCGACATTGCCCATATATTAGGCGCATACGACCGAAATAACACGAGGGTCAGGCAGGTCATAGTAAAATTTGTTTCGAGAATGACGCGTGACAAAGTGATCAAGCAGAGAAAACTATTCAGAGGAACATCAGTATATCTTAATGAAGACCTGACCAAGCTAAACCAGCTTGTCCTCTCAAGTCTGAAGAAGAAAATGCCTGACGAGGTAGACACTGCTTGGACAAGATCCGGGAAAATACAGTTCAGAAATAAAATGGGTCACGTTCATTCAGTAACATACCAGCAGTACGATCACTGGATAAGCCTACCATGGCCAACTAGTCGGGACAAAAGATATTAACCCATTACCCTATAGACAGTTTCTATTCTGAAGAAAGATAACCGCTTGTAGCAGAGTGAAAGTGAAGCAGAGTGCGTCTTAAGGCGCATTCTGCTTTACTTTCAGTTTGCTTTAAGACACCATTTGCTAGAATATAGAAAATATTTCTGATGGTAACTGTCTATCAATGTGTAAACCGGGAACTATTTTCTTATTGGTGGAATTAATTAAATGCGCGAAAAGGCGTACACATGGAGTAAAGGGTTAATACGAGTATAACCAGTGGAACTACATAGCCGCGTGAATCTCACGCTAAGTGTTTACAGAAAACAAGAAGTGAAAACCATAATTTTATGTGATATGTCAGAAATATTGAAAACCATGAACGTTAAACTTAATTGAAGTACGATTAAAATACACGAGACAACCAATCAATGAAAACGCCAACATAGCTTTTTCTTACCAGTATAGATTTCACGAGTCACGGCGATGGCACACGTGCTTAAACATTACATGTACATACTAGGCAACGAGGACTATTGATTAATACCTATCGGCCATGAAGTACTACAGTGGAACCTGTCAATAGCCGCCACCGCATGTGATTAGGGTCTTCGATATTTGGGACTGGGGACTGCCTAAGGCGGGATGAGGGTGAAACAGAAACCACAGTAGGGACTTTCTGTTTTTCTCTCGACTGGCTTTGGGCTGTTACTTGTCTTTGAGGCCATCAATAGACTCATCTCGATGGCGGTAGTAGAGTGGTTCTACTGTATAGTTATACATACGAGAATACATACATGTACATTTAAAACTACATATTTGCATCAATATACATACCTTTCGTTGTTTCATGCTAAAAATGAATTCAGATCTGGGGCTTACAAAAGCTTCTGATTTGGATCCAGATTTTTGCAACAATTGTGATCTGCTTTATAAAAAGAACAGCGATGGCATACGTGCTTAAACATCATGCTAAAAATGGATTCAGATCTAGGGGTTACAAAAGCGTGTGTTTTGGATCCAGTTTTTTGCAACAATTGTTATCTGCTTTATAAAAGAATGTCGAAATTAAAATACTCCGAATGTTGATATATGATCTTGATCTATAAATGTTTTTGTATGCAAGATTGTTGAAAATAGAGAAATTTGTAGACCCTATCCTTAAATCTGCTGCATTTCAGACGCTGTCGATCCGGATCGATGGCTCCATGGAGACATATTATCTGGGTCCACAGGGTTTGTGTGCTATATTGCTGAACAATGTCAAAATTGACTTGAATGGATAGTCTAAACGGAGAGAAGGATTTGGATCTACAAGTTATGTGAACTATTACATATTTTAATACAAATGTTGTACTTTATACGTTGTCAATATAGACCAGTATGTACCCCGTAAAAGGTTCTGCTCTGTAAACTGTATAAATGATTCGGTTTTGGGACGGATTTATGCTTGAAGCATGGTCGAGGTGGAACGGATAGCTCCTTTAGGAACTTTCTTTTTAGGAGAGATTTTTGCGAGCTTTCTTTTTAGCTTTCATCTTGCTTTAGCTGACAACTGTGCTTTTTTGCATTATTTCTTATTATCATTGTCGAAAATATGTCGACCTAGTTAGTGCGGTACTAGTCGAAGCCTCTGGTCTAGATCACCAACTGTGGCTGCTTAAGGCGGGATGAAAGTACAGCAGAGGGCTCCTTAGGGAACTTTCTGTTTAGCTTTCGCCACGCTTTAGGCTGCCAACTGGGATTTCATGAATTATAATCTAATACCATTGATGAAATTGTGTAGTTTGAACGCTGTCGACCAAGGTCGGACAGATCTTTATATAAAAAAATTATACTTTGCGATATGTTTCATTATGATACGATTATCGAAATTTGCTCAGTTCAAAGTTTTGTGGAAACTGTGAAATGTATTATTACGACCATCAAGATCGAAGGGCTTTAGACGCTATAGAGCTGGACAGATTTACTTCTATGAAAATGTCTGATCCAGATCCACAATATAAACTGAAATTATTGTTATGGTATATTACAAGGTATTCGGTAGATCTATACTTCGAAATTTTCGATCTAGATCAGGTGACCCCGGTTCAAGCATCTTATATTGTTCCTCAATGTTGTATACGCACAAAATACATACTATTGGTGATATGCTTTATTATTTTCCGATTTTCGGACCATGCTGATTTAGTATATATAACACAGCAGTTCACAATGGTTAATAGGTAAGCAAGGTGACATCTGATATGATCGTACGTCGTCGTACTTGAAATAAGCATGATACTCGTGCAGTGTGAGACCACAGCGTTATTGCTTCCCAGTAGATGCGTTAACGCTGAAACTACTATACTATAACAAACAGATTCGAGCCAGGGCAGACGCCGGGTAATCCGACGTCTGACCAGACTGACAATCTGTTTGCAACTCAAATTAAATACTAGAAGATAAAATTATAAAAAAATAAACCCTCCTTCTTTCTATAGTTTAGTGTAATGAGGTAGCGCTTGAACTGGAACATATAAAGTCATTTTTATTGTACATTACGTGCAATAAAATACAGCTATCCCTACCTCTTGCTGGCAGATACTGCAGTTCATTTTTAGAATATTCCAATCTAAGGGTAGATCGGTCAGGTCAGAGGAAAATTACAAAATGAGTTGGTTGAATACAGTGGAACCTATCTATATAGGTCACTATATTACAGCGAAGTTTTGGGGACAGGTGACTGCTTGAAGTAGATTGGAGCTTTTTCTTTAGCCTTTGTCTTGCTCTAAGCTGCCGCCTGTCATTTAGGGAAACGACGTAATATCCTATCTCTTCATTTGATATGCTACGAACGCATCGTCGATAGACTATGCAGATAATTTGGATCCGGGTGGGACGCCGAGTATCTCGAGGTCCGATCTAAGATTCAAACTGTTTGACAAACTGACTGTACAGACGAACTACATAATTAATCCATTTTGCAGAATAGCTGTAGACAAGAGGGGTTTTCATACGGGATTTAAGTTACAGAAAAGTTGATAAACATTAGCACGCTTAATTTCTGGTTTACTTATGCATGTATATATGTATATATATCTCAGGTAGCAACTACTCTGTGTTTTGGCTGGCGGAAACTATTGTCTGGATGTAAGGTGGCTAAGATACGGGTGGTACGCCGAGTGAGGGAACTCGGCGTCTCATCTGTACCAAAGCTATCAACATATTTAGTATTAAGGTCGTGCCGAGTGTTAACTAATTTATGCATTGTTATTGATTGGCTACACCGTAGCACGACTGTAGAATGCGACAAGCTTTACCACCAAACACGTTGTCACCGCACCTCGAATTATGTGTCTGTGAAGAGTGCACTTGTCCTATGTAAATAGTGTGGACCATGATCAGGGGACTCCTACACCAGGAACCTTCTTATCAGGATCGTACATTTTTGTCATGTTGACATTTATTGTCAAATCAACTACAAGTATGTAAAAATGGACTTAACTTAATTGGAAAATGTCTAGTTGAAGCCTCAAAGGTGGAAAATCAACAATTATTTTTCTACTACTTATTCAATGTCGTAGCTTGACCCCAATGTTCATGGTCAGACCAGCAATGCATAGAATACTACAATCTATGCATTGTTCGTTTGGCCAAAAACAAAGTGTTTATGTGACAAATACATGTACCTTTTTTTTACGTTACTTTTCACTTGTTTTCTTGAAAAGTTAAAACCTAGGTGTACAGTGAAATCTGTACTAAGCGACCGATATTAAAAACAGGAACTTGGTGATAACAATCAGGAGATGGGTTTGGAGATAACGCAGAGAGCTCAAGTAGGAGTTCTGTGAGTTACCTTCAACCCACTACACGGTCCACATTTCTGAAGACAAGATTTAACCTTTCCCTCCAGGAATATTCAATTATAATAAGTACTTAATTAGTTGAATATCCTGTGAAGTAGAACTACATGCTATAAGAACATTAAAGGTAACTGCAAAAAGTGAAGTTTGATCTATAAGACTATATCAGCAAACTTTGGTAGACCTTGATGAGACAGCTCCAACTGGAGCTGCCTCATCCGGGTCTACTATGTTAGTAACGGAGCAAAACTGCGAGCAAAAGCTGAATATAGGAGGGAACATGGACGCTTAAGACAGATTTTACTGTACACCAAATGATTTAAATGTACATATTTACACGGTGGTGTTTTTTTGTTGTTGTTATTATTGTTATTAACCAGTTCTACAGCAGCCATATTACTTCATGCAACTATACTTACAATTCTACATCTAATGTGAGAATACCCAGTTTATCATCAAAACATGATAAACCTTTACACCACGTTCACTGTCTCTCATCATTCTTACTTTTTTCTTTTGAATCTTCTATTTATTCCAGAAATGGGTAGATACAATTTGAACATAATTGTGATTATAGCATATTATGGCGACTGAAATATGTTCATATAATGTCAGAGGTTTAGGGAACAAACGTAAACGAGAACACATTTTCCAGTGGCTAAAATCTCAATCATTTTCAATATGTCTTCTGCAAGAAAGCCATTCAACACCACAAGTAACTTCAGACTGGACAAATCTTTGGGGAGGGGAATGTTTTTTTAGCGGGAATAGTTCAAACAGCGAAGGTGTTGCAATTTTAATAAATCCAAAATGCCCTTATAAAATAAACAATTATCAGGACTTAATACAAGGCAGACTCCAAATGATAGATGTCGAATTACACGGAAAACAGCTAACAATCATTAATATATACGGCCCCAATAAAGATGACATAAACGTTTTGAAAAAACTAGAACAATTCTTAGAAAATAACGAACAAAACAATTTTTTAATAGGAGGTGACTTCAATACTGTTTTGAATATCTCTGAAGACAAAAAGAATGGTGCAAATGATACACACAAACACTCCCGTAAAACAATACTTAATATTATAAACACTTTTAACTTAATTGATATTTGGAGAACTCAGCATCCAAACAAAGCTAAATTTACATGGCATTCAAACACAAAACCACCCATTTTCTGCAGATTAGACTACTTTCTAATTTCAGATAACTTACAAAATTATGTAACTAAGACTGATATTAAATCAAGTTACAAGTCGGACCACTCTTTAATTACAATAAACATTAGATTAAATGAAACACCTAAAGGACCTGGAGTCTTCAAATTAAACAATTCATTATTACTGGACACTGATTATCAGAAAATAATTCGAAATTCGATAAAAACTATTACTGATTTGAATAAAGAATGCAATCCAAACACATTGTGGGAAATAATAAAAGGTAGTATAAGAAACGAAAGCATACAATTTTCTACACTAAAGAAAAAAAGACAAACTGAAAGGGAAAACCAAATTCACAAAACGATCGAACACTTAGAGAATAAACTAGTTTCTTCTTTAGACATAAATGATAAAGAGCGAGCATCAGATGAACTTTTAGAAGCTAAACAAGAATTAAACACTATCATAGACCATAAAATACAAGGAATAATAATTAGAGCAAAGGCAGAATCAGTCGAATTTAATGAAAAAAATTCAAAATATTTCTCAAGTTTAGAAAAGAAAAATGCCGAAAAAAAACTAATTAGTCAATTAAACGTAAATGGAAAAATCATTAACGAACAAGACAAAATAAGAAAAGAACAGAAGCAATACTACCAGAATCTTTATAAAGAAAGACCTTGTCAAAATTCAACACAACATTTTTTTCATGAAAATATAAAAAAGCTCAATCAAGAAGACAAACAGAAGTGTAATGGTAACTTGACTGAATACGAATGTAAACAAGCACTGTTTTATATGAAAAATGGAAAAAGCCCAGGTTCAGATGGCATAACAACAGAATTTTATAAAATATTTTGGAAAGATATAAGCAAATACCTTCTTCACTCTTTAAATTACTCCTATGTTAACGGTCAATTAACAGAACTTCAAACTCAAAGTTTAATCACACTTCTTCCGAAGCCAGGAAAGGATTCAGTATTTTTAGAAAACTGGCGCCCAATAAGTATTTTAAACACAGATTACAAAATAGCAACAAAAGCAATTGCAAATAGATTAAAAACAGTTCTCGATTCGATAATAGGCTCAGATCAAACAGGTTTTGTTAAGGGTAGATATATAGGAGAAAATATAAGAATTCTTTGTGAAACACTTGAATATGTCGATGAACATAATTTACCCTCTATCTTCTTTTTTGCAGATTTCGAAAAAGCATTTGACAGCTTGAACCACACATATATGTTTCAAGTTTTAAAACATTTAAATTTTGGTGATTCATTCATAAGTTGGGTAAAATTATTTTACAATAATGCAAAAAACAGTGTAATAAGCAATGGGTTCCTTACTGAGTTCTTCGATATTAAAAGAGGGGTTAGACAGGGCTGTCCTTTATCACCTTACCTATTTATAACATGCTTAGAACTTCTTTCTTACAGTATATCAAATAACAATGATATTAAGGGTATTAATATGTGTGGTCTAGAATTTAAGCAAACATTGTATGCAGATGATGGTACCTTTATGACCGATGGATCGAGAAAGTCATTTGAAACACTAATAGAAACACTTGACAATTTTGCACTTATATCTGGTCTAAAACTTAATAGTAAGAAATGTAATGCTCTTCGAGCTGGAGTTCTTAAAAAAAGCCACATAAAATATTTAGAAAACAAGAACTTTAATTGGAATTCGGAAAACGCAAGTACACTCGGAATAATATTTAGTTCAAACACAAAAAATACTATTTCAAAAAATATCGATGCAAAACTTTCAAATTTCGTAAATTGTCTTAAAAGCTGGGAACACAGAAAATTAACCTTAATGGGCAAAATTAATGTAATTAAAACCTTTGCACTCCCAAAATTAATTTATCCATTAACAGTATTATCAGACCCATCATCGAAAACTATGCATTTTATTAAAAGCAAACTTTTTGAATTTTTTTGGGACAAAAAACAGACAAAATAAAGAGAGAAACGATCATCAAAACATACGAACACGGGGGGTTAAAAATGATTGATATTGACACGTTTATATTGTCTCTGAAAGCAAGCTGGATAAGTAGAATATTTGATAAAAACAATAGAGGTAAATGGAAACATATATATATTAACAAGCTGAACAAATATGGAGGGCAATTCATTTTAGAAAGTAACCTAGCAAATATTGATATTAATAAAATTTTCAAAGATAATACCTTTCTTCAACATGTACTGTCATCATGGAATAATTTTCAAAAACTCAAACCCCCCGATCAAGTCTCAAACGAAATTATATGGAACAACAAAAATATAAAAGTCAAATACATGTACTGTATTCTACAAAACATGGTACGACAGAGGCATTAAATACTTTAACCAATTATACGATTTTCGAAGCAAAACTTTCTTTACATTTAACGCACTAAAACACTTATATGACATTCCTGAAAATGATTATTTAAAATATAATCAACTGGTATCGTGTATACCTAAAGCATGGAAAGATGCAATCAAACATGATACCATGTCCTTAGGCAACGCAGAAAATCTCTTTAGTCAATATCTTAACACCAAAAAACCAGTAAAATTTCTATATAACTATAACCAGAAAATTAGACCAAGAAATGAAATAACCGCACAACAAAAATGGCAAAATATCACCAAAGAAGAAAATCTTGATTGGCAAAAAATATATCTAATAGGTATTAAAAGCACAATAGATGGTAAACTAAGAAACTTTCAATATAAATACCTTATGAGGATCATACGTACAAATAATATTTTAATCAAATTTAATGTGGTATCTACAAATGTATGTGAGTTTTGTAGTATGCACATCGAAACGCCAGAACATTTATTTTGGGAATGCTACCACACCCAGACTTTTTGGACATATTTAAACACCTATTTAATATCAAAACATATTAACATAGAATTATCTTGCAAAGCAATTTCATTCGGAATTTTAAAAAATGGACCATATTTCGACAAAATCAACTTTATAATTATATATGCAAAATACTTCATCTACAGATGCAAACTTTTTAAAACGAAACCTAATATATTACATTTTAAACAAAATCTTCAAAACGCTATTAGTATTGAAAAACATATTGCTCTAAACCAAGACAAATTAGAACAATATGAATTAAAATGGAGACATTTTTATTAGCTTATACAAGTATCCGAAATGCTTAACTAAACATGTTTTTGTTTTTTTCTTAATGTATTACTGACAAAAAATCCCATTTCTTTTCTTTCCTTTCCTTTTACTCACCTATTCTTTTTACTTTTTTCTATTATTTTAATAATCACCACCATTTTCTCATCTATACCCTCCAAAAAACTATGACCGTCAGAATATGTCGATACTTTTTAATCGACAATTTCTTCAAGTGCAATTTTCATGTTTATTGTTCGTTATTCGGTAATATATTGTTATCATAAAACTGATTAATGTAGATGCCATGTCTTGACGATATATTGCATGTTCTGTATAACTGATGTATAGCATGATTATTGTATTTGTTATGCATTGTATTTTTGACGGAAATAAAATTAATTACAAAAAAAAAATGCTATGCAACACTCCGCCATCCCTAGATGAACTCACAACACAAGTTTCGTATCCGTAGCTGGTAAGGTAAAGGAGATATGTTCTGGAGATGCTATTGGTTAAATCAAGGTCAAATGTCTAGGTCACAGTGACCTGACAGTGGTATGTGACACTCCGCCATCCCAAGATGTACTCACACCCCAAATTTGGAATCCCTAGCTGGCAAGGTATAGGAGATATGCTCCTGACAAGCTTTTTGTAAAATTGTGGTCAAGGTCAAGGTCACAGTGACCTGAAAGTGGCACACAACACTCCGCCATCACAAGATGTTACGGTATAGGAGATATGCTCCGGACAAGCTTTTTGTTAAATCGAGTTCAAAGGTCAAGTTCAAGGTCACAGTGACCTGAAAGTGTTACATGACTATCTGTCATCCCAAGATGTACTCACACATAAAATGTGGAGTCCCTAGCTGGTAAGGTATAGGATATATGCTCCTGACAAGCTTTTTGTTAAATCGAGGTTCAAGGTCAAGGTCACAGTGACCTGAAAATGGTACGCGACACTTCGTCATCCCAAGATGTACTCACAGCCCAAATTTGGAGTCCCTAGCTGGTAAGGTATAGGAGATATGCTCCGGACAAGCTTTTTGTTAAATCGAGGTTAATAGTCAAGGTCACTGTGACCTGAACGTCGTACGCGAGACTGCGTCATCCCAAGATGTACTCACACACCAAATTTAGAGTCCCTAGCTGGTAAGGTATAGGAGATATGCTTCGGACAAGCTTTTTGTTAAATGGAGGTTAAAGGTCAAGGTCAATGTCACAGTGACCTGAAAGTAGTACGCGACACTCCGCCATCCCAAGATGTACTTACACACCAAATTTGGAATTCATAGCTGGTAAGGTATAGGAGAAATGCTCCGGACAAGCTTTTTGTTAAATCGAGGTCAAAGGTCAAGGTCAAAGTGACCTGAAAGTGGTACGTGACACTCCACCAGCCCAAGATGTACCATTACCCCAAATTTGGAATCCCTAGCTGGTAAGGTATAGGAGATATGATCCGGACAAGCTTTTTTGTTAAATCGAGGTGAAAGGTCAAGGTCACAGTGACCTGAAAGTGGTACGTGACACTCCACCATCCCAAGATGTACTCACACCCAAATTTGGAGTCCCTAGCTGGTAAGGTATAGGAGATATGCTCCGGACAAGCTTTTTGATAAATGGAGGTCAAAGGTCAAGGTCACAGTGACCTGAAAGTTTTACGCGACACACCGCCATCCCAAGATGTACTCACACACCAAATTTAGAGTCCCTAGCTGGTAAGGTATAGGAGATATGCTCCGGTCAAGCTTTTTGTTAAATCGAGGTTAATGGTCAAGGTCACAGTGACCTGAAGGTGGTACGCGACACTCCGCCATCCCAAGATGTACTCACACTCCAAATGTGGAGTCCCTAGCTGGTAAGGGGTAGGAGATATGCTCCGGACAAGATTTTGTTAAATGGAGGTCAAAGGTCAAGGTCACAGTGACCTGAAAGTGGTACGCGACACTCTGCCATCCCAAGATGTACTCACGCACCAAATTTGAAATCCCTAGCTGGTAAGGTATGGGAGATATGCTCCGGACAAGCTTTGTAGACACACACACCCACCCACACACCCACGCACGGTGCGATTACTATATGCGCCCAAAGCCTATATTTGGGGGCATAATAAAAATTAGAAAATCAAAATACCAGGAACTTTCAAAGAACATGGGCTTTCACATAGACACCAACCGTACATGAAAAATGTACGGTATGTTTAAAATGTTTTATCTGATCAAGACTGATTATAAGGCCATGTTAATTATACCCTATCGTAATTATGGATAAATTCACAAGTCATCCAGATCTTATTTTTAAACCTATGCCTCACGGTGTTTATTGCGCGAATTACATAGGTTACTGAAGACTGAAGCAAGATGAAATTCGCTTTTACGAAGGTATTTTAAAGCGTTTATTGGATGAAGGTACTTGAAAATCAGTACCCCTAAGCAAAAATTCTCTCTGACCACATTCACACTAAGCATCATATCCTGTATAGAATTAATGAAGAGATAAGCCAGGTAATGAAATTTAATTCGCTATAAGCCAAAATTTGCCTTATCAGAGTTTGTTTTAAATAAGTTTTACTGTACATTTAATGAACAAGATGTACACATTCCAACTTGATGACGTAATTACAGGGTTGCCATTTCTCCGGATTGTTCCAAAATCTTTCTTTCTAGTACATGGTAGCTTAAAACAGGATGAAAGTAAAGCAGAGTGCACCTTAAGGCGCATTCTGCTTTACTTTCAGCCTGCTTTTAGCAGCAGCCATGTGTCAACAAAACTAGAAACAGGCGATGGGGAAAGGTACGTTTCATAAAATCACACTTGAAAAATGCAAATTTAGAAATCTTAGGAATTTTTTATGTCAACTTATGGCAGCCCTGTAATCATGTTAGATATAGTGGAACTTAGAGACTTTATTGAATTCGTTCGAGCCGAACATATTGGTATTGCTATGCCACATTTCAAGGTTGAAATACGGAATTTTAACAGAAACAGCAGGTTTATGCATTAATCTATAGGAATGCAGGTAAATTCTATTAAATGCAAGTGGACCACCCACATCAACGTTTGACTGTATTAATCTTGGTTCTCTAGTGCAAAGTTTTCCTGAATTGATGTCACTTTCAAGTGTCCATTTAGGGTCAAGTTTGTTAAACTGTCAGATTATGCATGTTTTCTTTACTGTAAATGGATCTAGACTTGCGACAAATTTGTTACACAGCATTTTGGCAGGGTTTACAGGCTTGTATGAAAGTTTCAGGCTGACCAAATCTGCGGATTTTTTTCTGAATCTGCGGTTTTTTGACAACTTCTACGGATCTACGGAATGATTTTCAAAGCTGCGGAATTTTTGAAAAATATTCAGCAAGTTTATTTTTCATGTAGATCAAAAACTCGGTTCTGTATCTCTTTGTGTTGGTCACTGCAATTACGTGATCACTGCTAATTCACTGCCGATAAACAAAGAAAATTATCTAATAGCGCACAACATGAGTTTTAGTGTTATTTTTAACATACGATTAAAGGCAGTATGTAAGCCAAAATACCGCATTTTTTAAACCTGAAAATTCAGACACATACGTAATCTAAACATATAAAAAGAAGTAATCCGTGATGATTATGGAGGCAATAAATCTGACAAACACATGAATTTGGTGGAAAAAAATTGACTTTTAAATCGGTTTGTTGACATCCGATCAACGACGGAGATTTTCCGAGTTCGTTCGGCTTGCGCCTGGCAAAGATGTTTTCATATCTCATTATTAGTGTTTTCTTCTGACCTGACAAGAGTTATTTTTAGATAGGAACATTCTAAAACTTTAAAAGGGATGAATGAGTATTCCCTACATCCAGCAAGAAACATTGATAGCTGTATTTATTGTGTGCAGTATACAGTAGCGAATACATTTTTCTTTCCCGTTTAAACGCAAAAGCAATCATTGAATGCACTATACTGTGGAACTTTACTTTTAGAAGTTTTAACTATTATTTTTTAAACTGAATAGCAAATAGGTTGGAGCCTGATCAAACGCCAGGTTACCCGGCGTCTGACCTGGCTCCAATCTGTTTGCAATGGAAATAATAGTTTTGTATACAAATGCGTTTATTGGGAAATAATAAAATATCAGTAAAGTAAGCGCAGCGGTCTCGTGCTGCACAGGAACCATACTTATCTCAAGTAGGAAAGTGTACGATGGTGAAGTCAATGTTACCTTACTTACAGTGGAGAAAATGTTATTCTTTCCCAATAAACGCGTTAACGCTAAAACCATGATTTCAATTGCAAACAGTTTGGAGCAGATCATGCACCAAACTGTTTGCCGGCCGCTCAGACTAACATGAATGGTCAGAATTGTCTAAAGATTGTCCAATTATGCATATTATTGCGATGCGTTTGCGTTTAAACGGGAACGAATAACGTTTTCTCCACTGTTACCTTAATGATTATGAACTATTCTGTTCTAAAAATAACCCAGACAAGTCAGGAAAATCGGATCGATCTCGTGAATCTTATTTGACCTTGCGGAAATTCTCGGAAGCCGACACGAAGATTTGTTATGTAAATAAAAAGCTTATTTTTCCAATCATCTCGATAAGAAATCAGCACATTTATGTATGGTTCTTAAAGAAAGGAGGGGTGCATGTGTCAGGCACCTGACAACGGATTTTGCTTAGTTTTAATACATAGAAAATGTTCTTATATAAGAAATTGCGCGATTTAAACATAAATTTGGGCGGTATTCTGGCTTTAAGTAGTCAAGTTGAATTAAGTTCTACGTATTTAACCCATTACTTCATAGCCTAATTCTTTTTCTGACAGCACAAGATCACTTAAAACATGTTGAAAGTAAAGCAGAATACGGAATAAATTAAAGATGTAGCAAATGCATTTATGGGGTAATGGGTGAAGACTTATCGGTGAAGACTCATTATGCTTTGTTATTTTCATCAGTAGAATATTGAAGAAATGCGTACGTATAAAAGTGTATCTATGGAGTAAAAGGGTTAATCAATGAGCGCAAGTCACGAACACGGACAAATATTCAGGGACCCGTTTCATAAAGCTTCGTAACTTGCGAACTTCTTAAGCGTACGAAAGTCTCTTACGAAGTTCGTACGAACAAATTTAAGAGCGTTCCATAAACACGTTCGTACGAAGGACAGTTGCGAATTTCCTTAGCTGCGAATTCGCAAGTTCTCTTTACAAAGGAGGTAAGATTGGGTCATAGCAACGCACACTTCCGTTGAAAGCGCGGCTGTGATAGAAACACACGTGTCATTTTAATTGTTTTATAATTAACGAATAAAAGGCATTTTCTGTCTCCCGCTGTCATTTTATCGTGCAAATAAATACTATTTCACAACTGACACAGAAGCGATTCTTTAATTTCAAAACAATGACAGATTAAATATGGGATTTCGTTAGTTTTCGCGTACACAGATACTCACGGAAAATGTCGACTAACTCGTGTTTACATACATAATTTCTATGCGGAATCGATAGGCTTTACACGTTTTTAGCCGAGTACCGTTATGTTCAATATTGAAGCCTACTAGATTATGAATAGTCACGGTGTTGCAGCGCTAAAGGATATTTTTATAAATTAATTGATAATTAATCTACCGTATGCCACATTAGAGCTCTATGTTTACTAGTAGAATTCATCACAAAGTGTCGACTTCAGCCACTTACAAGTGTTGAAATATTACAGAAATAACATTGAAAATAAAGTACAGCCCCACATTCAGAATTGATACACTTTCTACCAGTAATGTTATTTTTGTTTGGATGCAAATTTTTAATGTAGATCTAGATTTAATAGAAAGCTCATTTCAGAAAATACTGAGACTAGAGCTAGTATATTTTTCTCATTACCAACAAATACAAGAGCTTTAAACCTTTCTTCCGATACTGTACAGTGTCCACTCGTGGGCATTACTATACAGGGGCACTTATGATTGATTGAACCCGCGACGTCCCGATCTGCAAGTAGACGCTCTACCACTGAGCTATGCAGCAAACACTCATCTAATCATAAGCCATACAAAACTGTAGTTGCTTGAGTGTAAAACTCAGGGCTGCCATAAGTTGATCATGAAAAATCCTAAGATTTCAAATTGTTCTATTTTTCAAGCGCGATTACTTAAAGCAGGTTGAAAGTAAAGTAAAATTCGCCTTAAGGCGCATTCTACATTATTTTCAGCCTGCTTTAAAGAGGCTCGCAACCAGATTTAGCATTAAAAATAGTAATGTGTAAAAAAAATATTGAGCTCTGGTCGGATTCGAACCTGGGACCCGACATGCGGGGACAAAAAGGCAAAATAAGTCAACCCCTCAGACAACTCGACCACGGGCTATCAGTCATATCTTTGGGATCGATTTAACTTAGTTCAGTGTGTAGTGATGGAGAGTACATAATTCGGGTCAGGGTTATGTCTGAGCCCCTGATCAATTTCTATTGCGTCTTTCGACGCAACAGAAAAAGCGATGAAAAATGAAGATTTTAAGACTTTTCTTAAGGATGTTTTTCATTAACTGATCATATTTTTCTAATGCCAGATGCACAGTAGTACTACACATTTGGTTTTATTTGAGTATTTGCTTTTATTTTTGCAAATACATCATCTGGTTGCAAGTCGCTTTAAGCTACCATCTGCTAGGATAAAACTACGAATATTTTGGAAATTCAGAGAAATGGCAGCCCTGAAAACTCTTAACCCATTACCCCATAAACTCTTAACCCATTACCCCAAACATACGCCTTTTTAGGCCTCTAATTGATGGAAAGTTTGTAAAGTCCATGCTATATACACATCATGATATCTTTTCTGATATCAGATATATAGTTTGATATCTCCAACCATTAGATGCTTGATAGATATCAAACCACTATATTGAAAAAGATATTGTTTGGATATAACATGGACTTTGTAAAATTTTCATCCCCAGATATCTGAGAAAGATATTGGACTGATCTCATCATTACCACAAGTATCGTAAAGATGCTAAAGGTTTGGAAACCAAGTGTAACTGTTGTTATTATTATAGAGTTTAAACAAATTGCTTTCATCACACAGTAATCTGTCCAAAAGGTGCTAAGTGAATGGAAAACAGTGTAGACCCTGATCAAATGGACGTCATGAGCAGTATGATCAGGGTCTACACTGTTGCCTCAGGCCGGTCTATCCCAATACTTCATAACAGTAGTTGGTTGGGGGGAAAAAACAACAAATTCCAGTCAAATTACACAGTAAAGCATCAGTTTAATGACTGCAGCTAGAATATAGCAAAAACATTTTATGGTGAATATTTCTGACTGTATAACGTGGAAGTATTCCTCTAAATCTCCCCTACAGACATGAACAATTCCAGTTTCCAATTAAGACAAAATCATTTTTGACTTTATCAAAGGTTGTTTTATAATTTATTACAAACTAACAAACAATGCAGACCCTGATGTGTGGGCTCCTCTGATCTAGGTCTGCATTGTTTGTAAAGGATAATAGTTCTCACCTACAGTGCACTGTCTTCCTTAATCGATTTCCCCATAAATACACCTTTTAACACCTATAATTTATTTCTCAACTGAAATATAGTTTGCTTTTATGCAGTGATGAATATATATCATAAGAAATATTTTCCTGAATCCTAGCAGAAAAATGGCTTAAAAGCAGGCTGAAAGTAAAACGGAATGCACCTAAAGGCACATTCTGCTTTATGTTCAATCTGCTTTAAGTGATCATCTTTCTTTATAACCAGAAATAGGCTATGGGGTAATGGGCTAGAACATGAAATGGACAATTCCAGTTTCCACAATAAAATATTGTTTTTGATAATACATTAGGAAATAACAAACAATGTATACACCTATCAGATGCCTCCTTTATGAATCATGTAATCTGTTTCTACACTGCTTGCACGGGACAAGTTTTCCAGTCACTTGTATACTGTTTACTGTTAGCATATTCAAACCTACTCAAACTTATTCTCCGCTGAAACATCAAAGGTACAATTCCAATTTCTAATGATATATAATTTATGTCCATTTTAAAATATTCTTAAAAGTTTTTCTGTTGTTTTTTTACAATATGTAACAAAATGACAATGTGCACTATCTGCCCTGAAACATCATTCAAATGGACTATTCCAGTTAACTGTTTCCAATTAAGACAAGTCCATTTTTGACATTATTGAAGGTTATAAAATGAAAACAGTGCAGACCCTGATCAGAGCCATCTGGTCTAGGTCTACATTGAAATCTAAAGAACAAATTTCTAGTCACTAGTACACTGTTAGCATATTCCAACTGAACTCATTCTGATAATAAATATTCATGACTCTGTATAAATCAGAACTGTTTTCTTCAGTGGAAGAACACATTAAATGTGTAAAAATGTGTATCTATGGAGTACAGGGATAAGGTGGTTTTTTTTTACAAACTATTATGACTGTGCTGACCTTGAATTTGATATCAATTGTACACTGTTAGCATATTAACTCAATCTCATTCTTCCCTGAATATTCTACACTAACTGTTTGCACAGGGCAAGTGTACTCATCATAAATACACCGTTAACATATTCAAACCTAACTCATTTTTTCCTTAAACATCAAATGGATCATTTCAATTTCTAATTTAATTTAAGTAAAATCTAAATTTGACCTATATTCAAGGTCGTTTTTTTAATACACTATTTACATTACAAAATGACACAGTGCAGAGCTTGATAGAGAATTCTTTAACCCTTTACCCCATGGAGGATAGTCTGTTTCTAGTTTTGAAGATAGGTAACAATTTCAGGCGGGTTGAAAGTAAAGCAGAATGTGTCTTAACCCTTTACTCCATAGCCTGTTTCTAGTTTTATAAACAGATACGCACTTAATGCAGGTTGAAAGTAAAGCCGAATGCACCTTAAGGCTACCATCTACTTTAACCCATTACCCCATAAATACGCCTTTTATGCCTCAAATTTATTCATCCACAGAAGAAAATATTTTTTATTTATATTTTGTCATGAATATGAATCATAAGATATATTTTCTATATCCTAGCAGATGGTAGCTTAAAGCAGACTGAAAGACTGAAAGTAAAGCAGAATGTCCCTTAAGGTCCATTCTAATTTAGTTTCAACCTGCTTTAAGTGATTACATGTCTTCAAGGCTAGAAATAAGCTATGGGGGAAAGGGTTAAGCTACCACCTACTAGAATATAGAAAATCTTTCTTTTAGTACATGATGATGACTGTATAAATTCAAACTCATTTCTTCAGCGGAAGAAAAAATTAAAAGCACTAAAAGGCGTTTCTTTTGCGGGAAGGGTTATCCCATAAAAATTTAAATTGAAAGTTCAAGGTTCAAATTATGTCTAGTCCATTTTCGACTATTAAGGGTTGGGTGATTTTAGCAATATATTTCAAAATGACAAACAGTGCAGACCCAGATCAGGGCCTACACTGTTTGCATAGGACAAGTTAACTCGGTCTCTTTACAAGTATATTGCTTGTCTATAACAAGTATACTTGTCGCTAGGGTTACATGTGATTAGGCAGTGAAGGCACATTCTGCATTACTTTGCGTCTGCTTTAAGTTACCAAATGCTAGGTTATAGAAAATCTGAATTTTATAATGGTGAATATTCATGACTTTATTAAGCGCAGATGTTTTCTTCAGTGAAGTAACAAATTGATGACATTTGCATATTTATGGAGCAATGGGTTTTGGAGCCCTTTGATATGTGCTAACATTGTTTGTACCAGACAAGTGTACTCTTCACTGGTACACTGTTTGTCAAATTATGCATATGCATGTCACTAGGCATCAATGATTGACAATGAATGAAGAGATTTAGCATGTACAGTGTAGATCTATTCTTCACAGACTGGGCCTGTACCAGAAACATTATAACTTTTCAACTTCAATGGAACAGCCTGTTCCACGCCAATAACAAATTTATGGTACAGGGATAAAACAATGCAGTCAATGTAGTGTGTTGTTAATAAACTGCTTATGAATGGCATGACACCAAACATATTTATACATTGTTCAGTTCTTAGGTAGCCTACTAATCTAGACCTGGTAGGTAAGTTGAGTCTGAATGGCCATCTTAAACGTGTCCAGGCTCCGGGTACCCACTACACTAGTTGGCAGTACATTCCACACTAGAATATTTTGCGGGAAGAAAGAGTGTAGCTGTTGTTCCAGTGTTTCTTTCCTGAGCTCGTTTTAGTCAATCCTTCAAGGAAGTTGATGGAACCCTCCATTTCCTATAACTGTTGCACTTCTCGGGCTGGGATTACTTTGCAGGCATACTGTCAAAAAAAGGAGAATAAATTCTAAGAAACTTACATATATCTATACATGAAGTACTTAGACATGTCTAGTACATCGTGAGTACTATTAAACAAAACTGGATGGTTGGATTTGTAAATGCCGTTAATAATGTCATCTGTACGCGTTCCTGTACATCTAGATCTTTTTCTATTTATTACTTCTCTCCATCTATACAATATCCTTGCGTCTTGTCATTTCGCCACTTTCTTTTCAATTCGCCACCAAAGCAAAACTTAGAATTCCGTCACGAGCAGGCTACCGAGGATGTCCGAAAACTACAGAGAATATCCGAATACTAGGACAGTTTCACTAAGGAAGATTTCAAGCGCCGAAAATGCGAAAGAAACAGGTTAAATAACAATAATTCACAAAAAGTTTCAAATCAAAGGACATGTTGGTAATTTTAACTCTATATGCCCGTTGTTACTTTTTTATTGTAAAGTTGTTGTGAAAGTTATTATTTACTTTTAAAAAATTAAATATTTCAAAATCATTAAACAATGTTCAAATTTCATGAAACAAACTATAACATACTGACAGAGCCTACATTGAACTAATTATCGAACGACCAATCAGAGGTGGCGAATTGACAAGAAAGCATCCCGGTGATCCAGAGCAATGACCTTGTTCGAAAACGGTACAGTTATTTATATTTGTATTTATTTCACAAGTTTTATTTGTATATATTCGTGTTATTGAAGGTTCAGTTCATAATTAGATCCGTGAACAAGTAAGAAATGTTACATCAGAAAGCGCATACATGTGCGAAAAATATAGCTAAGGTTGGAGACAACAAAGGTAAACAGGCTATACAGATGATTATGAGAAGGGGCACCGACAAACCAGTCGTATTGCTAACCCGGAATCCTAAGCGGCAAGGAGGGAAGCTATTACTACCGATTTTCAAGTCTTTGGGTTTACCCGGCTGGGGATTGAACCCGCAATCTCCCACACTGCAAGTGGAGGCTCTACCACTGAGCTATACAGCCTTTTACAGGTGGTTGTAAAAGGATATTTTATTGACAGACATATAGATCTATGGTATAAAACACACACAAAAGACATTACTGATATTTCACCCCACCTATTAATAACAAGCTTAACCTCCGAAATCAAGAGTTGGGCCCTGCTAAACATTTCAAATATGAATTCTTAGCTGTGGTACTGTCAAGCTGGGGCGATCAAGAGTGGGGACGAATTCGTTTACTCAAGTTCTCGTTCACGAATTTTCTAAACCCATAGCCTAGATCTATCAAGTACCTTAAACAGTGTTGTACTAATCGTAATCGTAAAATTCCACGCCCACTAATTTCTGGTGCATGCAAAGGCCATGGTCGGTCTTAGATCACAGGAATGAAGTCCGGACGGACGCAGATGTCAACACGACAGCCGTGTCAACAAACCATCAACATTTCATGTCATTGGAAATCCAGAGGAGACTTACCTTTGGTATTGTAGGTTTATTCGTGATTTGCGGTGGTGGTTCGGTGTCATTTTCTGCCGGAAAACGCACATGTTTGCCTGTTTGGAGCGTTTAAATAGGCTGCGACTTTCGCCACACTCGATAGATCAAACATCGTCTGCGGCACAGTATAAAACTTGTACATCACCTTGACGTCTCGCGGCCGAATTTTAAACTCATTTGAAAATTAAAGCCTCCTTTACCGTCGTTTATGGTTTCAATCGAGTTGATTTTAATGTAGCCGCCATGACACTTACGAACTTTTTGGAGAGTTAAGAATGCCTCTAGGCCATCGTAGACTTACGAAAGATCCTGCGAATTATCGTACGAAAATTCCTACGAATTTGTGTTTATGGAACGCTATTATGGGTCTACGAACTTCGTACGAACTTCTTACGAAAAAAACGTTCGTACGAAGCTTTATGAAACGGGCCCCTGAAGCGCGAGCTTCGATTGAAAAAAAAAAGAAATCTGTGGATTTTTCGTCTCAAAGTTATGATCATGCACCCTGCGGTTTTAGATTCCGTAATTCCTTTGCGTTCAGGAAACTCGGAATCTAAAATTGTCATACAAGCCTACCGTATACACCCAGGTGACCATGTCTAAATTAATGTATAGGGTGTAACTTATAATATCAACCTTAGATCGCATAGAATAATAATATACAATAAATAATGTTTTATTTACCTCTTTACGGCCTATACACGCATTAGCTTGGTTTAGGAACACAAAAACTCCAAACACTGCCAAAATGCAAATTTTTAATACATCATGTGACTCATGCCAGGTACCAAACTCGATGAGGGAATCAGCTATATGGTTACCCTTGCAAGCTTCGTACCTGGATGTTTTCGTACCACTGCAGTTAAAAGCATTCTGTGTTACTTTCAACATGCTTAAAACAACCACCTGTCAACAAAACAGAAAACAGGTAATGCCAGTTAAAAAGAAAACAAATATTCACCTTAACATTGGTTGTGTCCAAATCCAGACTGGCTTTTAACTGCAAGAAAAAGAAAAATGTCTTTCACTTTATAGCAGTAAATTCGGTATTTCTATCCGGTTATGGTTAAAGCGTACAGAGTCAAAGCGTACCATTTTTGGTCGAAGCGTACCAGTCCACATATAGGATATATAGGAAAAAATTTCAATATGTTATTAGTTGATTGTTTTTCACACATTATATACCTGTAAATATCGTAATAAGTGTATTTTATATACGCCTTGATATTTTTTACTCAGGCACATTATCTTTGAAGATATAGTAATCAGGAACAAATTTACCATCATGGTCATCAGTTCCCAAAGTTTTAAAATATTAATATTAGTGTCAACAATTATGTCGATTCTTACCATACGCTGCCGTACACGGCTTCTGATCAGGATCCAAACTGCTTGAAAATAAATTGTGCACCCATGCACCACATTATTTTTGAAGATTCAGTTCTCAAAGTTTCGAAATGTTAATATTTGCGTCAACAAGTGTGTGGATCCTGATCATTCGCCGCCATACTCAGGATCCAAACTGCTTGAACATAAATTGTGCACCCATGCGAAAGATAGTCTAAAAAGTAATCTAAATATATAAAATTCATAATGCAGTAACGCTGCTAACGCATATATCATCTGTTATAAAACTAAGTGGCACCCATTGTGGATCCTAAGCAGACGCAGCTTTACACGGCTTCTGATCAGGATCTAAAATGCTTGAAAGTAAATCTTTCATCCGTGAAAAGGAAGTGCTTACATGGATTTTGATCTGGATCCAAACTACTTTAAAACGCAAGTATTCTGTTCTAAATACAATGCTAATAAAATAAATGTCAACCAATGACAACCATTGTAGGGGCTGATCAGACGCCGCTTTATTCGCTTCTGGTAAGGATCCACAATGCTTGAACAGATTCTTGCATACGTGAAAAGGTGGTTGTTCCCAAGCTTTTGATCAGGATCCATAGTGGATCCAAAAAGGTTTGAGTCATCTGCTTCTATTTGTAATAACAAGTTTGGGACTTACAGTGATTATAGGTGAGAGATAAATGTATTGTAATGTACAGGGAAATCTCTAAGGTAAGTAGATCTTATGTAAAATAATTTGGGCAGTATGCATTTATATATGATCAGCATCCAAACAAGTTCTAGCTGCTTAGAAACATGTTTATATAGGTAAATTGTATGTTTACAGTGTTTATAGACCTGTGTGAAAAAATGTGGATAGAATTTTGCCGGTCCCCACGCTCTTCCTTACCAACAGGTTGCCCTGCAAGAGTAAACACGTCACCATTTTGTATTTCATTTCGAAGTGACCATGGGGGATTCGGGGCGCTAGTCCTGATTATTCTGTTGAAAAAGATACACAGAATCAGATTTTGAGGTCCAAATCCCATTATTTAATTTTTTTCCAAGATAGCCTATTTTACACGGGGTTCTATATAAACAGTAAACTGTCATTATTTCCCAGACTTTTTGGGGACCGGCAAAGAAAAGGCGTTCCAAAAATGTTTTACGGGAAAATCTTTAAGGAAAGTAGAACAGACGTAAAATATTGGCGAGTGTCATATAATTATGATCAGGATCGAAACTACTTAATAACATGTATTTACACTGATTATAGGCGTTAAAACAGATAAATTGCCACCAATAATCACCTTTAACGTATATAATTATTGAAATTTCCCTTTTATGTGGTACTTTTCGACCAATAATGGTACACTTTAACCATGGTACGCTTTGACCATAACCCTTTCTTTCCACCATAAAACATATCTGCAGTCAAAATAGTGTGTTGCTACAACATACGTTTTAGAAGAGTGTTTTCGTGTGTGTTGATTTTTACATAGCGGAAGAATCTCTTCCATACTTCACAGATATTCGTTGAACTTCCCCTCCCCCTAGCTGCAGTACTGTACCTCTACCTCTAGACCTAGATCCACAATGCAGTTACGATATTGCAACTACCCCTCCCCCACCCACCAGACGACAGTCAACAAACATTGAACTCTGCTGAGTGGCTCCCACGTCGATAAATGTGCACGTCAACGGACAACACTGCAAACCAACCAAAGATGACAGATTGAAGAAAAAATAAACTAATCAAATAACTAGACCTATGCTATAAAGTGTGCGATAAAGTGTCAAAAGCTTACCTCGCTTCCCGCACATGCTGCCATTTTGAAGCGGAACTGCTAATTTGGAATACCCTCGGATGTTGATGTAAAATGCACGCGTCTCAGGAACTTGTCCAAAACTTAGCGATATACCCGTTGTGACGACGATTGATTTGAAATGACAAAATGATAGGCTTAAAAACTCGATTTCTTTGTTTTCAGCAGAAAAGAGACAAGCATCGTCACACTACCTCAGACGGACACTAAAACAAAAGTGCAAGTTTGAAAGTATCAATATATAGTCAAATTCTGAAATAAATCAGGTTTTACGTTGGTCGCCTTAAACACTGATTTTAGGGACTTCAAAAGATACGCGATCAAGATTTCAAATTAATTTTTTGATTTTTTTATCATTTCAGACCATTTCAGTCAATCCCATCTGAGTATGTGGACTGTGTTTCAGGTGTTTGCAAAATTTCGACGCTCTGGCATCCTTTTTAACCCCTGAAATTTAATGTCAAAATATTAAGGAGACCGTTTTTGGTCACCCTAAACTATCGGTCGCCTTAACCCCCATTATAGAGGATAACTGGTCACCTTAATGTCGTCATCATATATATATATATAGATATTGCAATCACTGATGAGCCGAGAGGCGAAACGCATTTGGTAATATAAAAGAAAAAATAGAAGGCGTGTTTAGTCATTTTTATCTTTACAATTATTTATATTTTTGCCGGTCCGACATTTGCCGGAATATTTTACCTTTTCCGTCTAAATATACATATATATATGAGCACCGCTCCAGGAAAACCGGGCTTAATGACATCAATGAATTGACGTCAGAAATGAGCTGTAAACATTTGACGTCATTACTGACATAGATCGATTTACTTCCGTGTTTTGTTTTATCATCGCTACATTTCTATACAAACTATATTGTCGGATAATAAGGCCTATTTTATTTGAGTGATTCATATGTGGATAGGATTGATAGTGAGCTTGAGGTAAGATATATTTTCTTTTATTCCTAAATAGCATTACATTTCTAAAAACTTCAAAAAGATGCTGACCTGTGTCGGCTGTACATATCGATGGCGCCATTTCTGATTTTCGCGGAATAGCGAATTGCGATGTACAACTATGTTGATTAGATCTAGATCTACGTGTTGTTAGTCCTTTAAATATATGTCTTTCGAAAGCAATCGACTTGCAAGCAGCAACTTGCATTTAACGTGTCATAAAACCACGCAATATTTGTATACAGATCTAGATCTATAAATAGAAATACAAAGTGAGCGGATGTAGATATAAATCATTATACTTTAGTTGTACCGGTTTTTATTTCTACATGTACTTCACATTAAGTTAGAAAAAACCCATTTGTATGAGAATCTAGATGTACATAAATACTTGCGATTTAAATATTTTTATTGATCTACTCAGTTTGGTTATTTTTATAAGATGTTTAATTTTATGTACAACATGTGTACGTAAGATTGATGTTTGGCGCTGTAGTGGAGTGGTAAGTGTGATGGACTCTCAATCCGAGTGTTGCGGGTTCGAATCCGACTTCTCCCATCCTCCTTTTTTTTTCCTTTTTCTTTGAATTTATAGAAAGTTAGGTTTATTATGTTTAATGAAAAAGACTAATCAAAAAGTATTTCTGACTTAACATGAAGGAAAAGGTATACACTAAAACCTCGCTAAACTAAACACAACTTTGGACGTTTTTTTTTAAAGATCTAGATGTAAAAAACAGGTGACTGCTTTATGCAAGAGATACAAGCAAATAATTTTGCATTAAATCGTCACCTGCTTTCTTGTGAAAAGTCACTGTATTGTTAACGTATATTTTACTTGATGAATATTGAATAGCATTTCATTCAATGAGTATTAATATTACATATTATTTTCCAGGAACTTGAAAGCCTTTTCTCGGAACACTTTTGCCGGACCCCCTCAGCTCCCCAGGCAAGTGTCGACGTAGATGAGGATTATAATGACAGTGAAGAGGTTGATGAAGATATTTTAGTCGAAGAGATAATAAACGAGATCAACATTGATCAACGTGCCCGAGAATTTCTAGAGGCAAATGGAGACAGTAATGAGGACGATGTTGATGAAGAAACTTGGAACCAAGCAGCTGTTTCCATCGACTGCGACCCCGATCATGAGACTGTTCGGTGTTTTAAGCTATCTAGATGTTGGTGCCAAAGGAACTGTGCAGAAATGTTTTCTGTGTCTGAGATGTACACACATCTTTTAAATGTCAGAGAAATGTACAAATCAGATAAGGAAATGTATGTAATGGCATCGCTTGTGAACAGTGCTTCAAAGAGACTCAACAAAGAGAGGGAAGAAAAGACAAAGATCGAGCCATGAATTAAACTTCAAGGGGCATCGTGTTTGTAAAATGACATTTATGATGATGTTTGACGTCGGAAAACACTGTTTGCAAAACCTTATGAGACATGTTACTGAATCAGGTGTTGTACCAAGGACACATAAAAACACAGGCAAGAAACCATCAAAAGCACTAACCTTTGAAGACATAAAGCCAGTGATCAAGTTCATCAGTAACTACGCTGATGAAATTGGAATACCCCAACCTGCCGCACCTCGGGGACGTGATGGCACTGCACCAATATATCTACCAAGTGATACGACAAAAGTCGGTATTCATCAACAATATGCAGAGTTATTTGCTGAGAGACCCTACCAGCCGTGTGGTAAAGTTCTCCACATTCAACAACATCTGGAGGTCCTGTTTGTTTCACATTAAAGTAGCCAGCCCGAGAGATGGTGTATGTGCTACGTGTGAGAAACTTAGGAAACAGGTACTTGATTCTGTGACAGAAGAAGAAAAGTTAGAGTCCACTGATGCCCTCTGACATTACGTTCTTAAAGCACAGACAGAAAGAGATACATATAATGCATGTATCAAACGATCTAAGGAAACGTATCTTAACAATGAAGTTGACAACTATGTCCACTACACATTTGACTTTAGTCAAAATGTTTGCCTGCCTCAACATTCAAGACAAATGGGCCCAGTGTATTTCCCGACATTGAGAAAGGTCCAGATCTTTGGATTCAGGATTGACGGCATCCCGACACAGTTAAATTTCCTGATAGATGAAAATGAAACGATCGGCACTGACGGCACCAGTACACATGGACCTAACTCTGTCATTTCTATGATACACTGGGCCATGGAGACGAGATACAGCGGAGAGTCAGCTTGCGGCATACATGCAGACAACTGTCCAGGTTTGTCCTTCTCACAAACTAACTTAAACCTCATACACTCTGCCTCTGGACATTTGTAATCTGCTTTATTTCTAAGTATAACAGTTTTCCCTTCAATATGTTTAATTATAATCAAAATGTCAACAAGTAAGTTTAGGTCATGATGGGGAGCAGAGTTACTCGTCATCTCGTCTGGATCCAAACTATTTGCTAACGACATAAAAGTTGTAAGAAGGTTGCGGAAGATTAACAGATTATTAAAAAAATAACACAACACCAACGGGGTTCCAACAAATGCAATAAATAGAAAATAATGTCAAATTGTCTACAATGATTAATTATTAATTTGCAAACTTCGCTAAACTATGTTTATGCACTAGAGGTTTTCTAAATTGTCCATTCAAAAAAGTTCTTATCAGTCATTAAGGCAGACGACAGCGAAGTTTAATGCAGGACATTTGCCCTGCAATATAGACAGTCATCTGCTTTTTAACCCCCTCACTACCCCGAGTACAAAATAAAGTTATATCCAAACGGTTTGGATCCTTACCAGACGCCGCATAACGCGGTGTCTCATCAGGATCCAAACTGTTTGACATGTATGTAAATAATTATTAAATCAAAACACCTAAATATTAAATTTGTGAAATAAGACCAGACATTTTTTTCTAAATTGATGACGTCATGGCAATGAAGAGAGTTAAATAAATTGAGTTCTCACAATTTGTTCTCTTCTGGTATTTTCAGGCCAGAACAAAAACAAATTTGTTATTGGATATTTGTTATGGCGTGTGATGACGGGAAGACATGTGACGATTGAATACATGATGCAGGTTCCTGGACATGCCCGGTGCCTCGTGGACAGTGCATTTGCCTATATAAAGAAAATCTACCGACGCACTGATTGTGACTCCAAGGACCAGCTTGAAGATGTGGTCAATAAGTCGTCCTCTACTAACATAGCAGTTAGATACCGGCCTGGCAATGGCAGGACTGGAAGTCCTTTCTTGAGCCAATCATCAAACCACTAAAAGGCATTAGGTAAGTGTTGTATTTCTTTTATTGATGAAACAGAATAACAAAATTTCTTTTTTATCTGTTTAAAATTAAAACCGACGATATGATTCATGTCATTATAGTTATCATTCATAATAATATAAATTATATAAGCATTGATATTGGATGACCGAAATACTACATGCCAACACGAAGTAATAACAACATTTCTAAGTGCTTCATGATGCCAATTAATGTACTGTACTTATTAATGACATATTAAGGTTGAGCATCCCTAATGAGATCGGGTCAATATTGGTCAGTGCCGATTGTCTACAGACAGCGGTCGGCCATTCTCGTCAATTCACTACTCAACCCAAACAATGCTCAAAGGTTAAAATTAGGGCTGACCCAAAGCATAGTTAGGAACAACCAATCAGTTGACGAAAATAGTTGATCGCTGTACGTAGAGTTCCGATATTGGTCCTATCTAATTAGGGGTCCTTAACCTTAATTTATAAGTACCTGTATGTAATTTAAAAGTACAAAAATACCTTTTTATATATACTCTTCAACGAAAAGCATGTCGGTGTTGCAATGTCCACCTCCGCAACTTGAAATTCACGTTACAGAGGTGAACTATAGTTGCAATTTTGTTCTCATTCACAGAAAATATTAATACTTTCGGATGGATAGAGATAAACCAGGTGTAGTAGTTGTCAAGACCGAAAGTGATCCAACAGAACAGGAGATCTCTGTGCTTAAACCTAGGGCCCAGTTTCCAGAAAGTTTACCGGAAAGTTTACCTCCCGCTGGACTATCGCTACAGAGACAAAACTACTTGTATAAGACAGTTAGGCCGTTTGTGCGTCAGCAGCATAAAGACATCACGTGTCCACCGCCAAGTTCCGACATGGCCGAGTAACACGTACGTCAATGGAATTCAGGAGATGATCTAGATGGAATGTTATACTAATATATCTCTTATATGCATCATTTCAAACGACAATTAACTCTTTCTTGATAATCGTTTAGATCGACATTTTTTGAATTCAGTTTGGATTCGGATGAATGACCGAATAATTCGCCTCTTATCTGGACCCAAGCTGTTAGGCACTCACATTTTGTGTTTTACGGCACTATTGAAGGATATACACATGTTTATGGAAGACACCTTATTAAGAATAAGACTTGTTAAAACTTTAGAAAGAAATATGTTTAATTCAGCAAGTGAAAGGTTAGAGTTTATCGCGAAAAAACGTCATAATCAGTTTATTGTGTCATCAAAAACGCGACGTCATTTTGACGTCATAACCTTGTTTTTTTATCGCTTTACCTGTTTGATTTAAACCGCTGTAAAATTAAAAGTATTTGTCGAAATGAGATACGGTTTTCGGTGTGGTGTATGAAAATGCCTCAACTTTACTTTTCTGCAAAAAAGACAAATTCGAAAATTTTGTCATTAAGCCCGGTTTTCCTGGAGCGGGACTCATATATAAAACTAGTTTCCTCCTTAGGGAGACCATCCTTTTTTTTCCTCCTTAGGGAGACATTTTGTATATCCTATATTTTTCGACTTATCATCGTTTAGAATCACTTTTCTTAGACACCTAATGTCTATTTATATGATTCTAAAGTCCTTTAACCCATATTTCTTTTAACAAAAAATATATAAAAATGTTGGTCTCCTTAATATTTTGTTAGTTCGAAATAAGGATTAAGTAGACCATTGTGTATATATATATAAGTATAAAACCACTCTTAGGGAGACCAGTCCTATTTTTAAAGCATTATGTAGACCACTGTATATATTTTTATTTGGAAGGTAAATATACATCAATTTTATACTAAAGGGATGTTGCTTATGTGCTTTGGGCAATTGAGGTCAAAGGTCAAGGCCTAAGTCGCCTAAAAGTACGACATAAGGTTTAAGTAGACCGTTGTATATATATCTATAAGTATAAAACCACTCTTAGGGAGACCAGTCCTTTTTATAAAGCATTATGTAGACCACTGTATATATTTTTATTTGGAAGATGCTTTAATTTTATACTAAAGTGGTGTTGCTTATGTGCTTTGGGCAACTGAGGTCAGAGGTCAAGGCAATAGTCGCCTAAAAGTACGACATAAGGATTAAGTAGACAATTGTGTATATATATAAGTATAATACCACTCTTAGGGAGACCAATCCTTTTTTTAAAGCATTATGTAGACCACTGTTTATATTTTATTTTGAAGGTAAACATATTTTGTATTAAAGGGGTGTTTCTTATGTGCTTTGGGCATTTATTTCATAGTAACTGCTGACTCATGTCCCTTGGTACCCATGGACAGGACAGGGTCGCCGGTTCCATGTTTATTCCGAGTTCAGTTGGGGGCTCCCTTGCTGAGTGGTTATATACTGTGACCAAGTTCACTTGCCCTGGTCTGGTGCCAGCAATTTTCAGAGGCCCTATGCAACAATTGCGCCAAATGCCTCAAATTCATAAAATAAAAAATCCAGAATCGCAGGAGATTGGAATACCACCGTCGAGTTTTATTTTACTAACTATGACCTATACACCGTCACGTAAAAGTAGTATGTGATACTCTGCCATCCCAAGATGTACTCATTCACCAAATTTGCTTTTCCTAGCTGATAAGGTACAGAAGATATGCTCCGGCCAAGTGATTTTTACAATTGAGGTCAAAGGTCAAGGCAACAGTGGCCTAAACTTAGTATTTGACACTCCGCCATCCCAAGATGTATACACATATAAAATACACATATAAAATTTGCTATCCCTAGCTGATAAGGTACAGAAGACACTTACCAGATAAACTTTAAAAAAAATAAGGCCAAAGGTCAAGGTCACAGTGAAAAGTAGTAAGTGACCGTCATCTCAAAATGGTATCACACACCAAAATTGCTATTCTTAGCTGATAATGTACAGAAGATTATGCTCCGACCAATTGAGATCAAAGGTCAAGGTCATAATGACCTTAAAGAGGTTTGCGACACCCGGTATGCAACAACCCCCGTCCCAAAATGTTTTCAAACACCAAATTTTCTATTCCTAGCTGATAAAGTACATAAGATATGCTTAGGACAAAATTGCAGTTACAATTAGGGTCAAAGGTCAAGGCTAAGGTCATTTTGACCTAAAGGTAGTATGTGACCCTCTCCTATCCGATGATATACTCACATACCAAATTTTGTGTTACATAGTACTAGCTGATGTGGTAAAGGAAATATATATTCCGGACAAAATGAGCTATGTACGTACATACATTTTACAATTGAGGTCAAAGGTCACGGTTACAGCGACCTAAAAGCAGTACAAACACTCCTCCTTCGCAAGTACTCACACTACAAATTTGGTGTCCCTAGCTTATGTGTTAAACTCTGGATTAAGGCATTATGTACATACATACACACGCTCATACAAACATGTAAGGGCAGATCCTTATTTACCATCTCGACAAGTTGCAGGAGTGTAACATAATCATTTAAAATTAAAATGACCCCTTATTACCTGATAGTCGACTGTAAAGGGATAGATTTGTCCCATTAAAGGTATATAGCACCAAACTTGGACAAGTTTACTAGGGGCCATTACTGTAAAGCATCTTTTCATACCCCCAGGACAATGTTCAGGCAATAAACAGAGGGCCATGGTCCTTTGTATCCACGAGGCCACCTGCTATTTATTGTACTGATTTCATGACCCACATACATAGGAAAATGGCACTGACAGATGCACGGACGGACATGATGACTCCAGTATACCCCCCAAATTTTGTTTCTTGGGGTATAAATATGGAAAAGGAGAATAACTTTTACAGAAATGATGCAAGAAATATGAACCATGTACAAAACACTTCCACTCATCAAGTTCTTTCCATTAATAAAATATCATTCTCAAAAGATTCGGTATAACTGAAGTTGAAACACTGCTGCGGCATTTTTCTATAGAACAGTATTCCAATTCCATTTATATACTGCACACTTTGTGAGTAGGTGGTGATTTGCCACCCATGCAATAACTGATGGAAAACCAAACAGTTAACTAGTTAACCCCACATTAATGGGGGACATCTAGTTAACCAACCAGTCATCCAGTTTATCATACATCTGCACAATATTTATGGTTGCAAAACAGCAGAGAATATGTTTTGTAAGCAGTTCAGTTCCAGATCATACGCCAGGTAAATTATTTGGTGTAAGATAAGGATCCAAATTGTTTTCTCAATAAACAGCTCAATGCTAAAACATTTTTTCTTTTGCAAAACGTTTCGATCCAGATCAGAAGCTAGATAAAATACGTCGCTTCTGATCAGGCTCAAAACTGTTTGCCACTCATATAAATTGAATGCTTCAAAATGAAAAGTTGCCATTTTCTAATTTTTATTGCATTCAAGCTCATACCAGCTTAACAGTGAAACTTCTTTAAAATGATAACTAAAATATCTTTATTTTAGGATTTAAACAGTAGGCTGCTAAATTCAAGATACAGCAATATAAAAAGCTCTCATAGGATGTTTGTATTGCTTTTCTCCTGCATTAAGCTATGTTGTCAAGTAGACTTATTTGATGTCTGGTTTTAATAGGTATCACTGTTTACTACAGGTAAAGGAACGGAAACAGGAAACTGGACAGTAAAATACTAGCTTTATTATTTTAACAGATAACTGCTGCACATCAAAAGCGACTCTATCTTAGAACATGGAATACCGTAGTTCATTTTGAGTTGCCGAAAATGAAAGTGCTCCCTGAGAAATTTACGGTACCGCCACTTTATGTAATATGGGCAAGCGGGTTCCTAGAGATACTATTGCAAAGCCCATTTTGCTTGTTCCCATTATTCTTGGTCTTTAGGCTAGGCATGGTAGCATCTGACCTACAAGTAACCTGTGCAGTCTAGTGATTTTCAGAAACTTTCTTTCGTTTTGGAGAATTATTATCCAGTACACTACATAGACACAGTTTTACACATGTAGTCTGAACAGCGTTAATATTGTCGCACAGTTGTCCTATCCTTTATTTCTTGCTTGTCAATGCCCGAATTAATACAGACCAGTTGCCAATGTTCTTTTACCACTATGGTTTTTAAAGTTCCCTTTCAGGCCACTTTTTTTTACAAATCTTAAATGAAGTTTGCGAGTTTATTGATTCCAACGGGATGTCTACTGTAGGACTTCAATGTAGTTCCTGGAATTGGCCTTCTATAACAGTCACCAGAGTTTCCAAGGACTTCTAGATATTTCTGGAAGAAAGTTGCCAAGCATCGGGGACCTGAAAATACAATTTTGAAAAAAAATGACAGAAATAGCAGAGGTATCGCATGAAGAAGAAAACTATGAAATCAAAACATTGAATCGTCATTTTGAATTTTCCTTGAAATGATTAATTAATGAGGTGTGTCAATTTCAGTGCTGCTGTAACAAACCAGGCCTTAAGCCATTATTTACCCAATTCACTATTATGACGTACGCCATGTAAAACTTGACCTAAAGTGACCTACATTATTACCTGACTTAACCCAGAATTTCATTTGGTCTAGATTTAAATACATGTAAGACCAACATTTTGAGCACATTTCGTGAAAATACAATGAGATTTGTAGCATCTAGAATGTTTACACGTTTTTTCTATAACTTTACCTAGTGACCTAGTTTTTGACAGGACATGATCCACATTTAAAACTTTACCTAGATTTTATGTAGGAAAACATTCATACTAGGTTTCAATTAGATCCAATGGGATTTGTAGCCTCAAGAGGGTTCACACTGTTTTTCTTTGATTTGATCTATATTAACCTAGATTTTGACCCAACATAAACCAAATTCAAACCTGACCTAGATATCAACAAGGCAAACATTTCAGCAAGTTTAAAAACAAGAGGGCATGAAGGCCCTGATATAGCTCACCTCTATTACTGAAACCTGATAGCTTTACCTTTCTGTTTCACTCGTTTTAATCTAAATCCAATCAAACTTGTAGTATAGCATGTAAACAATTTTGGAATACAACCTCATAATTCAAGTATAATAGAGTACATCAAGGGCATATAACTAGAGCCTAAACAATACTGAAACGAAGCCTTTGCTGGCATTTCAAAGTATATCAAGGGCAGATAACTATTGCCACAATAATTAGATTTCAACAATAATTGCACTCCTTTGAGAACTTATAGCTGTGTACTTTGTGTGCAAATATAATCAAAATCCATTGAAAACTGTAGTTGCAAGAGTGTAAACCCTGTAAGATAATTATGGCATTTTCAGCTATTTAAGGGCAGACAACTCTTGACCTATTAGTTTTATTTCAAGCATAATGACACTTATTACAACTCTTATGGTAATATACAATCTGGGCAAGTTTGAAAAAGACTGGATAAAGATTGTTGCGGCTAGAGTATAAACACCGTTAAATATGGCATTTTCAGCAATTAAAAGGTAGATAACTCTTGACCTATGCATGTGATTACAACTATAATCAACCTCATTTGAACTCTTGTAGTCATATACAATCTGAGTAAGTTTGAGAAAGATTGTATAAAAAGTGTGGCCTCTAGAGTGTAAACACCCTTAAATAAGGCATTTTCAGCAATTCAAAGGAAGATAACTCTCGACCTATTAGTCTGATTTCAACTATAATCAATCTCATTTGAACTCTTATTGTCATATTGAATCTGAGTAAGTTTGAGATAGATTGGATAAAAATTGTGGCCTCTAGAGGGTAAACACTGTTAAATATGACATTTTCAGCAATTCAAAGGTGAATCACTCTTGACCTATTGGTCCGATTCCAACTATAATCGAACTCATCTGAACTCTTATAGTAATGTACAATCTGCGCAAGTTTTAGAAAGATTGGATAAAAAGTGTGGCCTCTAGAATTTGAACATTGTTAAATATAGCATTTTCAGCAATTCAAAGGTAGATAATTCTCGACCTATTGTTCAGATTTCAACCATATTCGAACTCATCCGAACTCTTATAGTAATGTACAATCTGAGCAAGTTACAGAAAATTTGGATTAAAATTGTGGCCTTCAGAGAAAAAACACTAAAATTGTTGACGACGAACGACGGACATTCAAGGATTGCAAAAGCTCACCCTGAGCTAGCTCAGGTGAGCTAAAAATCCAATGAGATTTGTAGCATCAAGAGTGTTAAAATCGGACTTAGTGACCTAGTTTTTGACCTGACATAGCCCATATTCATGATCTGAATATCAAACTTTTTGGCAATGATGCATTAACATATTTAACCCTAGCGACGATTATACTCAAACTGTGTACCTGTGAGGATTACTTTTGTCCCATGCGAACAGTGTAGACCCTGACCAGAGGGCTTCTTAAGGAGCCCTCGGATCAGGGTCTACACTGTTTGTCATTTTGAAATATGTGGTTAAAATCCCCACTAATAAGACATTAATGTTCTAGATATATTTTGAAATTGGAATTGTCCATTAAAGACATTTCCTGACGACCTTTCGATCATAACGCCTTGCCAGACAATTTCCTTGCAAAAAGCATTAATCTTTTGGACATGTGGGTAGCAAAGAACCATTGAAGCTTCTCGTGTAAGACCTAACCTTTATACTTGATAGTTTGGTAAGAAATAACCATTTAAAATCACTAAAGCATGAGTATAATCTGGGCCTCACCAGGTAAATTGAGATTGGTATAGCATGTGATGCATGCTTTGACAGTTAAAATTAACACCTATTGAGACGATGGGAAGGTAGTCCATCAATGGACTGCGGAAGTCTTTAAAAGTTTCATGAGTGAATGAGTTATAATGCATGATTTGACCTAGTGACCTAGTTTTGACCTAACAATACTCACATTCACACTTGACCTAGATATTATGAGGCAAACATTTTGGCCAAGTCTTATGATGATATAGTAAGATTTGTAGCCTCTAGTGTGTATGATTTGACCTTATGACCTAGTTTTTGACTCAACATGATCACATTCAAATTTGCAAAGATTACATGAAGACAAACATTTTCAATAAGTTTTTTATGAAGATTGGGTGAATATGTATCCGCTAGAGTGTTCACAAACCAATAAACAGACAGACAGACAGACAATGGATATCCATTGATCCTGATACCAATAGCTCACCATGACACTCTGTATAAATAGATAGAGAGAGAAAAAGAGAGAGAGAGAAAAGTACCCTTAAGATGTATTCTCACACATTAACTTTGACATTCCTATCAGAAATAATGTAGGGGATATGCTCTAGACACATACCGATGAACTGACTGTTTGATTAGTATTTGACATTACAACTTGCTTTGGGGCATAAAATATGAAGCAAGCAAAATCTTAATTTCAGCTGGGGTAGAGGGGGTAATAATACCTTTGTTTGAACTGCCTTGTCTGGGTACTGTATATTGAATTCATGAACAGCAAGGAAACAGATAGGATTTGAATATCCACTATCAGAGCAACGTCTCTAGCAGCCGGATGGGTTTCTCTGCTGGAAATAAACAATATGACACTATTTTCCACATAACCAATTCCTTTCCATTATTTCGACTGTAAAGATAATTTGTGAATATTGTCTGCTAGCATAGATATAGTCAACTGAAAACATCGAATGTTGGGTAATTAAGCAGAAGCCAAAAAATATTATAAATTATGCCAAGGGGCAGGAATGTGATATTTAAGCCGTGTGTAACTGTTATAGCAGCCTGATGCAGGGCAAAAGTGGTGCAGATGGTTAAGGCGTCTTCTACATTGTATTTTATTTGCCCATCATCAAGCATACCTATATATAGCTAAAAATCACTGTGTCTCTTTTGGTGGTCGCTTGACCCGTTCTAATTGCATTTCTCCTTTTTTGTTACAGTGATGTACATATAATTTCTGTTTTTTGTTTTGTGTGTTTTTGTTCTCTTGAACGAACCAATAGTAGACCTGTCAATATACTTTGCAAACAGTGCAGAGTCTTATATTGAAAGGAAACATAATGATGACAGAATGACGGAAAGAGGTAACACTATATATATATATGCCCCACCCTTCACTACAGTCTAGTTTAATTTTCCTGATACGGTAGGGGTTACATGTTCATTTGCCAAGAGGTAGTAGTCTAAGTTAAAATAACTCAGCTTTGGTAAGTACTACACAAGGCTTAAGTAGATAATTATATATACAATAAGGATAAAGCCACCTTAAGGTAAACCCATCCTTTTTCTACAATTTTATGTAGACCACTGTATATATATATGTATAATGAAAATTCTAATTAATATTACTACAAGGATTTCCTCCACTTATAATTAGCTGCACTTTTAAGTAGAATTAGAGCTCAGTTGTCACAACAAACAAGCTGAAAGGATTACTGAAAATGTCAATCATCCATTGCCAACTGTCACAAAAAACAAGCCAGGAGGAAAATTGAAAATGTCAATCATCCAATGCCTATTGCAAGATCAAGAAATATTTGGAAACATTATTCCTCTGCTGTGACCATGACCTCTAAATGACCTTGAAATAACCTTTAGCTCAAGGGCTTTTAGAGTGGAGTGCACATGTGAAATATAATGTATATGCTACATGTAACTACAAAGCTATGACCAAGGTTAAATTTTGCCTATTTGACCACTAAAAGACATTGACCTTTGTCTGCCATGACTCAGGCTGTACTGAACTCAAGTGATTCTAAAGCTAAATACACATCATGGCAAATATGAAATCTATGTCATACATATTGTTCGACAATATTGACCCGACGTTGGTGACCCCTATTAGCATAATTACACACTTTGTTGCATTTCTAAATATAGCTTCGGACACTTCGTTTTCATGTATACGAGGAGGCACATTGTAACCACATCGGCACCGAGAAAATATAGCATTTCCCGGTTGCACAAATATCGACAGGTATTTAGCGCAAGTGGTAAGGAAGATGACTATAGATTATTTTTCCGTACAGTCAGTGGTTCGAATCCCAAGCAATACTCGTACATTTTTTCACCTTTATGTATCAATTTATGCTGTTTCTTTTAAGTAATCATACAACACCTTTTTCGATTGGAACACGGTTGTTTTGTTATTTTTAAAAACATTATGTCATAGCGTCTGTTTGGTCTATAAAATAACATTTTATAAAATAAAAATATTTTCCCCTCTATCGGGATTCGAAACCGGAACCTCGGTGTTACAAATCCCTTGCTCTAAGGACACATCTATTGCAGATTAGTTACATCTGGGGGTTGTAAATTAGGTATATATTGGCAAGAGTCGCAGGTGAGAACATCGATGGTCTTAGCTGGATTAAATCCCACTCGAAAGCGCAACATGATGCGTTTTAGTAGATGCGATTATACTAGGAGACTCGGGAATAATAGTTTTTCAACAATAATCTTTTGAACTTGCTCAATGTGGAGTGTTGATCCACTGAGGATCACAACTGTAACAAGATTTACGTAATCAGTAGAAACAACCCGAAGTTGTACGTAGGCTATCGACTTTTAATTTATACTGCGTCATCTTTTTATAATTTATTCATGCATAAAGTTCAACGTCAGGTCAATATTGTCGAACAAAACTTTTAAAGTTATGGCCAAGGTTTAGGTTAGCCTCTTTGACCTCTAAATGACAGAACTTTGTCGAACACTGTGGTTTCATCCAGTGCGAACATGGTTTTTTCATACCTCCATGAATAAAATAAATATTCAAATTATTCCTTAAAAGAAAGATGTTGAAATTCAACCAGCTGAGTACAGGTATGGGCATTTCTTAACTTTCAAGGCAATAAATGAACTGAAATAACCGTAGATATTTTTCTCGTAACACCAAGTGAGCCTACAAACCAGCTTAGTAAACAACTTAAAAATGCATTGCTGGTTTTTCTCTGTGTCTAGCTAGTTAAAAGTTGATGGCATTCCTCATCTCAGTACAGTCAGGACTCGATACAACGACATTCGTTACAACGGAATACTCACTTACCGACACGAAATCCGTGGGAGCGAACCTGCACAAAGTTATATAAATGAGATTCAATATAACGACAAACTCGTTACAACGACATTTTTGTTGTGAACGAACTGTGTCGTTGTATCGAGTCCTGACTGTACAGTAGAACTACTAAACCAGCTCAAAGATTACCCTATTTGAAATATTAAAGTGCATGGTATGGGATTCATATAGCGATAAAAGGGCTTTGTGATCCACAGCTATTGACTTTAATGTCTCGGTTACAAAGGCGCTTTGAACTTTTCGAAGCCTAATTATTAAAACAAACGTGTAACGAAAGCTGTATCTTTTTTTTTCTCCAAATGAGCTTCTTTACTCCATATACCAAATATCAGCTTTTACTCTTTCATACCGTATTCAAACCCCTTTCTCTTTCTGGTTTGACGGCTACCATCAGAACAATTGTCAGCGAGATTAACTGAAATAGGGAGATAACTACCATAAACAAGAGGGTCTGAAGGCCCTGATATCGCTCACCAGTTGTACTGAAGCCTGATAGCTTTACCTTTCTGTTTCACCCGTTTTAATCTAAATCCATTCAAATTTGTAGTATAGCATGTAAATAATTAAAATTACTTTTAATTAGTAAATACTTACCTGTTTTGATAGGCTGCTCTCTTTCATAGTTTACCTTATTTCCGAAAGATTTGGAGGAGTCCCGCATACCGCCGCATATCCCATACCGGTCCCGGTATATATAGATAATGACTAAGGCGGTGTTATAGTAAATATTCATCTCTTTCCACTCACAAAAACAAGCGGGGAGGGAGGAGGGACTCTCCCATAACAGGTAAGTATCTACTAATTAAAAGCAATTTTACTCAGAAAAATTTATTTTAATAGCATAAATACCCTACCTGTTATGATAGGCTGCCTTTGTAGCCAAGGTGGGAAGGTTCACATATATTTTTCCCGCCATAGGCGCAACCTATCCTTCTATGTGCATTACTGAGCTGCCAGCTGAATGGAGTTAGTAATGTTACTGTTAGAAGGGATGACAGATTGTGAAACAACAAGGGGACCAAGCAAATACATGTTATCTTGTTGGTTGGAAAAGCTTCGTAAATAAAACGAAGAAAAAGTACTTGGATTCCTCCAAAAAGTAGCCTTGAGGATGTCTTCCAAGGGAGTGTGATCAACAAAAGCCCAAGAAGTTGACAAAGCTCTCAATTCATGAGCCTTAACCTGATGCAAGGTCATATCCCTATCTGATAGGGAGGCATAAGCCTTTCTAACTGTCGACGCAATCCACCGTGAAATGATAGCGGCAGACACGTCTCCCCTCCCGTTTAACGGAATAAAAAGTCGCTTACGTGTACATCTAAGAGACTTCACCCGTTGGAGATAAAATTGTAATGCCCTGACAGGACAGAGCAAACGATCTTATCATCTCTTCCCAGTGTCTGTGACAAACTAGGAATAGTGATTGGAGATTGCGCTACAGACGGAAGTTGATTTTTTGCTAAAAAACCGGACTGCCCTAGTAACGTAACGTAACCGAACCATCTGACGAGTTAAATCGAAGATGGCCGTCTTTGACAGACAATGCATGAATTTCACTTCTTCGTCTAGACGAGGCTAACGTAAGAAGGAAAACCGTTTTCCATGTTAAAAACTTGAGAGAACTTTGATCTAGAGGCTCATACGGACTCTTAGTTAGAGACCAAAGAACACAAGAAAGATTCCATTTGGGAGTAAGGGACCGCAAAACAGGTCTCTTAAGCTCAAAAGCTCGAATCAATTCAGAAATAGCCGGATCGGCACAAGCGGAACCATTTTTTCTAAAGGACAGAACATGAGAAATCATGGATCTGTAACCTTTAATAGTGCTGACGGCTAGATTTTTCCCATCAAACAGAAAAATGAAAAAATCTGCTAATCTTCTAGGAGAGGGACCGAGTGGATCGATCTTCCTTCGAAGACACCAATTGGAGAAAACATTCCACTTGGCCTCATAGACTGACCTAGTGGATGCTCTCCTCGCCGAAGCGATGAGAACGGAAGCCCTTGAAGAAAAACGTTTCTTTCGGAGGGCTCTCCGGATAATAGCCAGACGTGAAGATGAAACATCCCTGGGACAGCAAGTCTGGCCGTTTTGGAAGTGCTCTGGGAACATCCCTGAGCAATTCCAGAATGTCGCTGAACCACGCTCGTTGTGACCACCAAGGTGCCACTAAGAGCACCTGACACGGAGACGATCGGATTTTCCTCAGAGGAATCAGATTGAACGGAGGGAATGCATACCCCGTCAACCTGTCCCAATCCAGAGTCAGTGCGTCTAGAGCCCAGGACGCTAGATCTAGCACCGGACTGACATATAAAGGAAGACGATGGTTGAACCTTGTTGCAAACAAGTCCACCATCGGTTGTCCCATGCGTAGAAATATCAGATTGGAGACCTCTTGATGGAGAGTCCACTCTGATGGCAGAATCTGTTGGCGACTGGACAGACCGTCCGCCAGTACATTGAGTCTTCCTGGAATGTGCTTGGCCAACAGAGAGATCTGAAGGTCGAGGCACAGGGCAAACAGGAGCTGGGTCTCTTTGAATAGAGACAGGGAGTGTGTTCCCCCTTGTTTCTTCACGTAAGAAACTACAGTGGTGTTGTCCGTGGAGGGAACACACTGTTTCAACACATGCTGTCTGAAATGCGACAGGGCTAGTCTGATAGCCCGCATCTCGAGGTTGTTCATGTGGAGTTGCGTCTCGGAACGAGACCAACTTCCGGATACCATGAGGTCGAGAGGTTCGAGGTGAGCACCCCAACCTGACAGGCTGGCATCTGTTATCAACTGAAGAGATGCCTCTGGAGGAGACAGGGGGACTCCCGTCAGGAGTTGATCCAGATCCAACCACCAACGAAGGTGAGACACAAGATCTGGCCGAATTGGAATCAAATCGGACAGATTGTTGTTTTGAGGTCTCCATAGTGACAACAGGTAAAATTGGATAGGTCGAAGGTGAAGACGACCTTGACCCACCAAGTCTGCTGCAGCGTTTAGAACTCCCAAGAGGGAGAGAAACGCTCGCGCTGTGATCTGCGACTGATCGCTGACCTTCGAGACTAGGTCTACTAGACCTTGAGCTCGGGGTGGGGGAACTCGCACCTTGTTGTCTGCTGTCAGAAAATTCACTCCCACAAACGTGAAGTTTTGGGAGGGAATAAGATCTGACTTCTCCGGGTTGAGAAGTAGTCCTAGAGATAGGATTTCTTCCCACCCTGCCTTGAGATCTCGCAACAGAGCTTGACGATCGCCTTGATGAAGCAGCCAATCGTCGAAATACTGAAGGAGTATAGAACCTCGAAGACGGAGATACGCCCCTATAGTCGCCATGAGTTTTGTAAAAAATTTTTTGGCGCGATAGAAATTCCAAAGGGCAGGACTCTGAACTGAAAAACCTGACCGTCGAAAGCAAAACGGAGGTATTTCCGTGCACTGGGGTGAATCGGAACGTGAAAATACGCGTCCGACAGGTCGAGAGACACACCCCAGTGGAAAGGCTGGACAGAAGCCCGAAAAGAAGCCGTAGTTTCCATTTTGAAAGATTGGACGTCCACGAAAGTGTTCAGAGTGGACAGGTCGAATACCGGGCGAAGCTTCCCATTTCGCTTTGGAACAAGAAAAATGCGACTGTAAAAGCCCGGAGAATGAACCCAGTTTACCCTTTCTAAAGCCCTTTTCTCTAACAACGCGGCAATGGCGTCTGGAAGAGAAGGGTGACCCGAAGTGAACGGAATTGGAGAGCGTGTAAGAAGGGGCTTGTGATGAAAAGGGATCACGTAGCCTTCCCGCACGATGCGTAACACCCTAGGATATTGGGTGATTGTCTCCCAGGATTCTGCAAAGTGCAGAAGCCTTGCTCCCACTGGAATTTCGGGTCGAGGAGCATGAGACGGTAGAAAGGACGCGTCCCTAGGGCTGAGCCTTAGGAGGAGCGTATTGGGGGCGAGTAGGCATCACAGACTGCCTACCGCCTCGTTTTCTATTCCAAGTCCCTCTGGATTTGGCAGAAAACTCTGGCTTAGACTGCTTAGTAGGATGCCAGTTCTTCTTTTTAGAAGACGGCCCTTGAAAATCAGGGGCAGGGGGTCGCTTAAAAGCAGGATCCTTGCCACCTGAACTCCTAGCAGTCATCAGTGCTCTTAGGTGGTCGTCCTTGTCAGTGGACAAAGTATCTGACACTCTGCCACCAAAGAGCGTGCTTGCCGTTAAAGGAGCCGTCAAAAGACGGTTCCTTGCCGGCGCAAGCAGAAAGCCTGGAGGAGAAGTCGAAAGCACTTCTGTCCTCCTGCGACGCAACATTTCAGCTCAATTAGCTGAAGCATTGGCAGCCAGGCTCTTAGAAGATCGGGCGAGGTAAATTAGTAAGTGTTTAACCTCGTCCGAGCACTGCCTGCTGTCAGCAAAAAGCTGCAGCAGCGTAGCAGAGAGAAAATCAAGTTGGGAAGCTAAACCCAAAGATTTCCTCTCCCTCAATTCCCAAGCCTCGAGCAATCCAAAGTGGATTGAGAGAGGGGAAGTAGAGTTAGGCTTGGCTAACTTAGCTTGATCACAGTCAGCGTCTAAATGCGGCAACTGACCGAGATCAAGGCCCGACGAAGGATCGGGAGTAGGGTGTCTAAAAGCTCCAGTATGTTTTGAAGTTTTTACCACACTCGAAGGCACAATCCAAGGATTAGCAAAGCTAGCTTGGTTGTGAGGCTCCATTTGCTGAAAACAAGCCTGTACCGATTGAGAAATCGGTAACTGCAAGTTTGGAGCCTTAGACGGAGCTTTGTCTGGAAATAGCTTCCGGACTAAAGCCTCCGTTGCTGTATCTGGCGCTCTGCCCTCAACATAAGTATACATCACCCTCCTTTGCCTCAGAGTCAGACACAGGGTGCTGATCTCTCGCAGCTCTAATGAGCGTATCATCTGACGGGGCGTACAGGGAAACACCATCGTCAGATGAGACAGAATGAGGGGGGAGCTACAGGGGAGCCTTCCCGAACACCTCGTGAGGCAATAGGGTGAGCTGTAGAACTCTCCCTAAGAGGAGAAGACTCAGCTCTGGTCACCGTAGCAGAAGCGCGATGCCTACTATGGCTACCAGAACGTTCACCGGGAATTTTCCGAGAAAATTGCCCGGTGAATTCCCCCGGCCAATTATGGGGAGCAAAGGGTGGCACAAACCCATAAACCGAACACCTAGGGTCGTTAGGATAAGGGTAAAAACCCGAAGGTTGCCCCTCCCAATCTCGATCTGACCTGGATCCGTCACGTAAGGAACGATCAGATGAACGAGAACGTTCTCTGCGATGGGAGCTACGCCTACGGCGAGCTGGCATCTCGGAAACATGACCAGTAGCCCCTAAGGACTGACCAATGGCCATGGATCCATGTCTGGAAACAGACGACCGAGAGCGGGCATTAGATGACCGTTGCTCAGTGACTGTTGACCGTTGACGTGTGACCGGTGACCGTTGGAATAGCCACGATCATGACAATCACCGGTAACATGCCTTGAAACTGAACCAGCATGTTGAAAGGAAGGTTCAGCTTCTAGACAACGGTCAGAAATGACCGTTGACCGTTGACGGTCGAGTGGTGACCGTTGACCGTTGGAACGGTCAGGGTCACGTCTATCAACGGTCATGACCGGTGACCGTTGGTACGGTCAGACGGTCCACGATGGTCATCAACGGTCAAAATAGGAGACCGGTGACCGCCGGAACGGTCAGAACGGTCAGGACCGAGGCTAGGCAGTGCTACGTCTCTAGGAGACGGCAACTGTCCACGTGAGCGAGGCTCACTTCCCGACGAAACTCGGCGACGCCGAGACGAACGGGAAACGTGGGAAGAACGACGAGCTCGTTGTCTACCACGAGACGAAGCGTCTGAAATCTCCGAGAATGAGCTGTCAGACAAGCTCGAACTTGAGGAATAAGCGTCCGACAAAGGGCCGCTGCCCGAAGGATGAGGTACAGACTCGCCAACAGGCACGGTGGCGATCGGAACTTCTAAAGACGCTGAAGGAGGCAAGTGCTTGTCAGTCGGGCCAACAGACCCGGACTTAGAACCACCTTTCCTCCCAGAGTATGACCTTCGAGTATCTGCGGACACCCAAGTGTCCACACTCCAATCTCGTGAAACATCACACGGACTGTCGCGTGAACACTTGCAGCATAAAAGGCAATTTGGGTGATTATCCCAAACTGCCTTCATGTGTCCACAGGACCCGAAGGTCTGATTCTTCCTACTCTTAGACATGCGAAAATGCAAGTCAAAACAAAAACGAATAAAAAGAACCAAATTGAACTGAATATGAAACAAAAAGTAAAATAAACAGTACAATAAACAGTGTTACAACAAATAAAACACGTTACGGGTTGAAAATAAGGTCATAAACCGGAAAAATGCAAATTACAGGGTGACAATTTAATACACTCAGCTGACATGTGCGGATTTCCGAAAGAGATGACTATTTACTATAACACCGCCTTAGTCAGTATCTATATATACCGGGACCGGTATGGGATATGCGGCGGTATGCGGGACTCCTCCAAATCTTTCGGAAATAAGGTAAACTATGAAATAGAGCAGCCTATCATAACAGGTAGGGTATTTATGCTATTAAAACAATTTTGGAATACAACCTCATAATTCTAGTATAGTAGAGTACATCGAGGGCAGATAACTAGAACCTAACCAAGGTCACAGATTTTTAAAGTTTTCACTATATAGCCATATAAGGTAAATCTGCCCCAACCACTGACGGCCATGTTTTTTAAGATAGGAACATTATTTTAGGAAATCTTATAGAGGGTCACCAATGGCACATTTTGGTAAAATTATTTTTAATTCGGACCAGTAGTTTTGGAAAGACATTTTTTAAAGTTTTTTCAATTGGTTGCCATGGCAATCACAATTTCGATTGGATGACCTATAGTTCACGAAATCTGAGAGAGTACTCTACAAGGAACAATACTATGGCGTTTTAATGAAATTGACCCAGTAGTTTCCAAGAAGAAGAACTTTAAAGAAAAAGTTGACGACACACGACGGACGACGACGACGGACACAGGGCGATCACAATAGCTCACCTTGGCACTTCGTGCCAGGTGAGCTAAAAACAACAACAAATTGAATAAAGTTGTCGAATGAGTATGTTCTGTGTTTATTAGTTCTATTTGAAACCATCATCAGTCAAGAACTTTCTTTTAACTTGGCATGTACTCAACAAGGTTAAGCTGATTTAACTGACGGCAGATTTATCGCTTCACTGAGCATTCTCTTAATTTAACAGGCTACTTTAATTTAAAGCTAACCACTTTTGAGCTCATGTAAATTACAGTAATACAGTTGAACTTGAAATTTACCTAGCAGCTACCGTTTTAGATTTTTGTAACTTTTAGTGGTTTGTCGTGCAACATAACTTGTTTAGCTTGTAACTAAAATTGAATATTCAACTAGCAACAGTTACTTAGACTCTATTTGCTACTAGAACATTGTGATAACTTTGTAAACAGTACTCTACATCTATTAAAATCAGGAATTCAGCATCCAATCTGTTTTTATACATATTTTCAAACATTCAGATTGTAATACATTTGTAGAAGAAAATATAACTTGTACAGATGAAGTGGATGAAAGGTCAAAAACAAAGTGCTTGATACAGGTTAAATCAATATGACTTTCCATTATCCCTTTAAATATGAAAGCAGCAGTTGTACTTGAAATGTAAAATAGTCTGCACAGTACTTACATATTTGAATCTCTTGGTGACTCCTTTGCTTGAAACCCAACATTCGAGTCTCCTGGTCACTTAAAGCCAGAATTTCGTCCAAATTTATGTTTAAATCGCGCAAATTCTGACCATTCATGTTAGTCTGAGCGGCAAACATTTTTGTGCCTTATCAGACGCCGGGTTACCCGGCGTCTGATCTGCTCCAAACTGTTTGCAATTGAAATCATGGTTTTAGCGTTAACGCTTTTATTGAGAAAGATTAACATTTTCTCCACTGTAAGCAAGGTAACATCGACTTCATCATCGTACACTTTCCTACTTGAGATAAGTATGGTTCCTGTGCAGCAATAGACCGCTGCGCTAACTTTACTGATATTTTATTCTCTCCCAATAAAAGCATTTGTATACAAAACTATTATTTCCATTGCAAACAGATTGGAGCCAGGTCAGACGCCGGGTAACCCGGCGTTTGATCAGGCTTCAACCTATTTGCTACTCAGATTAAAAATTATAGTTAAAACTTCTAAAATTAAATTTCCACAGTTAGGTGCATTGCGTTTGCGTTTAAACGGAAAAGAAAAATGTATCCTCTACTGTATATTGCGCAAAATAAATACAGCTATCAATATTTCTTACTGGATGTAGGGAATACTCATCCCTTTTAAAGTTTTAGAATCCAATCTAAAAATAACTGTATGTCAAGTCAGAAGAAAACACTAATAATGAGCTATGAAAACATCTTTACCGGGCGCAAGCCGAATGAACTCAGAAAATCTCTGTCTTTGATCGGATGGCAACAAACCAATTTAAAAGTCAACTTTTTTCCACCAAATTCATGTGTTTGTCAGATTTATTGCCTCCATAATCATCGCGGATTACTTCATTTTATATGTTTAGATTACGTATGTGTCTGAATATTCAAGTATAAAAAATGCGCTATTTTGGCTTACATACTGCCTTTAAGGAGAGACAAAAACATTAAATGAAAGATCCACGCGACCCTTAAGCGCTCACCTCGTTACCGTTTAACTTACAAACTTGACCTTGCGTAACTCTCTGATTTCTCCCTGTTTGCGTATCTTTATGATAGAGCGATTTATTAACTTTTGCGCAGCTACGTTCTTACATAAATTCAAGCATAGCTTTATGCAAACCAATAGTTTTTGTAAACTAAGCGTAAATAGTAAACCTAACCTACAAAGGCTCTTTTTTGAGTTTGTAAAGCAGATAGCGGTCACTGTTTTGCAACGATGAGAGTGATTACGCGAAACTTTATCCACTTGATAATAATTTTGATATATAAATATTGACATTCATAATAAATTGATTACCCTCTATTTTTGTATATTATCAATTAAGTGTTATGGTTCTGGAACCCTGCTTTATTATTACAGATATCAACCACTTTTTTTAACATTCTTAACTTTGTTCATCCTCTAACCCTTATCTGTTTTCCTGATCGAGAGATTGAGAGAGAGATATATAGAGACAGAGATAGATAAGACATCGAACAAAGTGTAAATGCTATTTCTCGAGAGGGCGGGACTTGTTGATAAAGATTGCAGTTAGGAGGCAGGGCATATGCATTTTTCGTTAGGGAATTGGCAAAATGTACATAGAAAGCCAGACATGTTCAATGAATTTATCCATCCTGGAAATATTAAATGGTAAAGTCCAGTTCTCAATTTAGTTCAGTACATATTTTACTTTTTATGTTTTTTTTCATCAATACATTGCGAAGTGACAAACACTGTAGATCCCAAGCATAGGTTTCCTTTAGGAACCCCCTGATCTAAGTCCACACTGCATGCATTCAATTTTCACAGGTATACATTATTTAAAAACAACGAGTATACTTGTTGCTAGAGTTCAATGTGTTAACTGTATTTATAAGAAATACATGTACATATAAAAAGAAATTTAAGACACGTTTACTTAAGTATTACATTTAAACTATTGGTATATACCGATTTTATTGACCTGTCAGGGCAGAGGTTCGATGCGGACCATTGCGTTTCAACTTACGGGGCGGGGCGACAGTTCACTCTTTTATTATCGGAATTTACCGTTGACGTCTGCCGTTTTTTCTCAACATTACATATTAGTGGACATTCTGACAAAAGGAATATACATTGTAATGAAATATGTGAACAGTCTTTACGCATACAACTTATGCGAGTTGACCCTTAGAATGCACCTTGTAGTGCGTGAAATCAATGTGGTGTAAATGATAGAATAAATAGCAAACCGATTGGATCCATGTTAGACGCCGAGTTCCTATGTCGCCGGTCTGGATCTAATCTGTCTGCATAGCCAAACAGTCGTGATTCTTCGAGTCTGCATTTATTCTAGTAAAAAGATGTTTACATATGAATCAAGCAAGCAATAATTATACATGTGTTAACACATGTAACCCTCGTGTCTACTAAAGGGGACTAAGTCTGCATGGTGTGATCACTCTCCAGAATCGTCTCTTCGAGACGATTCTAATAAGTAATGACACCACAGTATCCGGCGCATACACATGGTGTCTGCTTTAGAGGACAGTTTAGAAGATATGGCTATTGCGTGCATAAATAGCGATATGAATGTGGAACATCCAAACAGTTAGGATCCTGATCAGACGAAAACATTTCTCCGCGTCCGTGTATTATCCAGGCTGCCTGTAACTTTTATTTCTTCCGGGGTACCTAACGCAGTGAAGGGGTTAACTATTATTTTAAACATATTTTATTCTGATAAACGTACAATACATGTTATTACATATCTTAGTACAAAAGGATTAGGTCGAAAGCATAATGCTTATGGAGACCCTCTCCTAAACACTGATATTTTACACAGGTGGAACAACTTTGTACAATACCACCTCTCCATCACGACCACCTAAACTTTTTCAGTTGGTAGTTTAAAGGGCAGTGGAAGTCTCAGAGGAAGATGAAAGCAAAACAGAAGGCTTAATAAAGGGGCAATCCGCTCTACTTTCATCCCGCCTCCAGCAACCACCTGACCAAAACAAACATTAACATGTTACTCTTATGTAGTGCCTTAGAAGTGGTTGTAAAAGAGAGGTGTTACCGTACAGTCTAAATGTCAATTTAAAAGAATAAATCGAAACATGGAAATTTGCCAATTATATTTTGTATATGGTTGCTCTGAAACTAAATATCGACACCTGAGAGAGATGTCCATCACGGCCCTGTGAATGCTACCCAGATCTATTATCTCTGGCCCTCAGTCAAATCGCTTTGTTTGCATGATAAAAGATTGCACTGCAGTAAAAATTGTTTTGTTGGCTTCAGTACTTAGTAAAGCGTCGCCATATAGAAATAATTTAATTGTTGCAGGCCGTATCGGATTCACAATACTTAAAAGATGTGTTCGTATAAGTGAATACCTGGGACAGATGAAAAGGTAGAGTTGAACACTTTCTATTTCACCACAAGTACAAAGAGGTGAATCGATAATATTTTTTTGAAACAAAGTAAGATTTAAGCTACTTGAATTAGTTCTTAGTCGACAATGTTGAATTTGGGTTTTTCTGTTTCCATGATAATAGTAACATGGTATATTAGTGGAAGCCGTATTAATATTAATTGATCTCTTAAAAGATAAAACAGTATTAGAATTTCTAGTTTCTACAGATAATGAGTTCCAATCACGAATCACAGATGGTAAAAAAGAATCGTAATACAATTGTGACCTAGCATAAATGGACTTGACGTTATCAGCATTTCTAACAGGATATCTAGATTCTTGGCCAACAAGAGGAGGAACAAGTTCAGAGAGATAGTCTGGTGTAAGATGATTAATCATTTTGTAAAAGAGTATAAGCTTATGTTTTTTCCTTCTTGCTTCAAGACATTCCCAACCTGTTTCAATTTCTAAATTGTTAATTGATACTAATTTAGTGGCCCCAGTTACTATTCTAGCCGCTTCATATTGTATTTTGTCTAATTCTTTTTTTTCTGTTTGAGTACAATTATCCCAAATTACATCAGAATATTCTAGTAAAGGTCGAATGAAACTGAAATAAATAATTTCAAGTGATTTTCTATCCAATTTATATTTTAACTTACGCATTACATTAATTCTATTCCAAGCCTTTGATTTAATGTTATCGATATGTGTGTGCCATGCACCATTATTTGACAAATAAACATCAAGATGTTTGTGCGATTCATATTCCTCAATACCTCTATCTAACATGTTTAGTTCTGGATGAATGGGTTTATTTATTTTCCTAGAAATGATAAGGGATTCTGTTTTAGACGGATTAAAAGTGACAAGCCACGACTTTGCCCATGATGTAATTTTGGCTATGTCAGAATTCAAAGTAACAGCCGTAGTGTTAGCATGTTCAACAACTAAATACAAACTTGTATCGTCAGCAAAAAGTCTTATATTAGACTGTATATCAGTGACAATGTCATTTATGTAAATTAAAAATAAAAGTGGACCAAGTATCGAACCCTGTGGCACACCGGCTTTAATTGATGACCAGCTAGACTCTGCACCGGGTATGACTACACGTTGTCGCTTATTTGAAAGATAGCTTGAAAACCATTTTAAAAGTGTTTCAGATATACCAGTTGATTTAAGTTTTGCAAGAAGCCCCTTATGTCATACCCGGTCAAAAGCTTTGCTTATATCTAAAAATACCGCTCGGATTTCCTTTCCTTCATCAAGAGCCTTACAGAATGTATGATAAATAAACGCTAATTGATTTACAGTGGAATCACCGGGTATAAATCCAGATTGAAACGATGATATAAAATTAATGTCTATGAGGTAATTAAATAAGTGTTTAAAAATGATACGTTCAAAAACTTTGTCAAGGTTACTTAGAAGTGAAATTGGCCGATAGTTACTAACTGAAGATAGGTCACCCTTTTTAAAAACAGCACATACATGGGCCTCTTTCCAAGTTAACGGCACAATTCCTTCACTTAAAGATTTATTCATTAGATCACAAAGAGGATAAGAAATTATCGAAGAGAGTTCTCAAAGAATACGATTGTTAATTTCATCAGGTCCCGAGGCTTTGCCTAATGGGAGAATATTTAAAGTAGATTCAACTTCTTCTGGTGTAATAATGAAATCAGGCATTATGGTATTAGTTACATGTAAATTTGGAACAGAAACATTATCTTCATTGAGAATAGTTTGACTAGTGAAAAAATTGTTCAACAAATTGGCTTTATCAATTGTTTCAATTGCTTGAATATTGTTATCAGTAAGAATTGGAATTGAACATACTTGATCAGAAGACATAAAACATTTCAGCACTTTCCACCAATCTCTTGAGGTAAGTTCATCAGTTATTAGTTTATTTGACAAATTCATATAATGTAAGGTTTTCGTTTCCCGAATTAAAGAAGTAATTTCATTACGAAGTTTCCTGAAACGGTCTCAGTGGTGGACAGATTTGGTTTTTTTGGCTTTTCTATATGCTCTCTTCCTTGACCTAATTTTGCGTTTGATAATTGATGTGATCCAAGGGGGTTCGAGTGGTTTTACTTTAACTATTTTGTTTGGAATGTAGGCATTGGTCAACTCAAGAAGTTTGTCAGTCATTCGTTTTGTATAAATGTCAAGGTCGTCATCTTTCAGTGATATCCAGTCAGTCTCATTTGCTTTAAGTCGAAGGTTGTCATAGTCAGCTTGGTCATATTTCCATATGTTTCTACTAAATGACTTAAATTTTGGTTTGTTGAAATGGTTGATGCCATAAATCGGACAATGAAAGCGTACGTCTTGATGAAGGAAAGGATCCCCTACGCCACATGGTTTAAGATTACTTTTATTCTTTATTAGCATTATATCAATAAGTGATGACGAATGTTCAGTAAAATGTGTAGGTTCTTTAATAACCTGAATTAGTCCATAAGTTTGGCAAATACTGTGAATCTTTCTAGCTGACTGTGCATTAAGCATATTAAAATTGAAATCACCCATAATGATTATATCCTCTACACCAGTGTCAACGGCAGAGTGAATTGAATTATCAATGAGGTCTAGGTATGCAGAATTTGCGTTTGGGGGGCGATAGATGAAGCAAAAGAGAATATGCTTGTGGCTAACAAAAAGTTCAATCCAAATGCATTCTAATCCTTGGATTTCAAGATCCTGTCTCGTACTATATGACGTTATTTTTAACAAAAAGTGTAACCCCGCCATAATTATCATTAAGTCGATCTTTGCGTTCTGGGGAATGAAATGAAGGGATAATTAGTTCATCAGTATGTACAGAATCGCTAAGCCAGGTTTCAGAGAAAGATAGTATGTCAAACTCGAGAAGTTCGTTAGTTAAGAGATCTAGCTTTGGTAGTATGCTCTGGACATTATAATGAACAACTGAAAAGCAGTGAGAGAGATCCAATGTGGATGTAAATGAGTGTTCTGACTCCGATGTAATTGATTCAAAGGAATTATTAATAGGACCTGGATTTGTGTGGATATCACCACAACAGATAAGCAAATATGGTACATATACTGTTAAAATGACAGTGCTTTGGAAAAAAACTGAATAACAGCAGGTATGAAAGACCCTCCTCCACTTTATGACATTTCAAACGTTTACGTGCAAAGCATATATTTTGACAAAGGTTGGAGGTTCTCTTAAAGTCTTGTAGGAGAGACATTGATTGAACAATGTTACTTTGAAGCCAAAGTAAATGTACACTATGCAATAAGACTGAGAACTTAAGATTGCATCGATATGACGGTAGTGCTACAGTAGTCAAGTAATTACGCAAAATTATGTAATCCCCAGCAGGGATATTAAGAAAAGAGCATTTGTAAGCACACCGTCACATGTCAAACAGTCACTAGTACAATATAACGAAAAAAAGCCAGCACTCACAGACCCCCCAAGAACATCCCAACCCAGGAGCAAACATTCGGACCCAGAACAACCATTGTAAATATTAGCAAAAACAGTGTTAAACAAAAGAATGTTATAAAACATTTGAACTTGAAAATATGGACCCAGAGGGTATGTCACATAAGTGTGATACGATGCAGATCTTTTCTTTAGCACATACATGTCTATCAAATATCAAAGAACCTCTAGGTTTAAGCTGCAAACATATATATTTATGTACAGAGACAAACACCAATATAACATGGATAACTAACTAAGGCTGAATATATCAAACCACATTCGGCAGCCAGTCTAGATTGTTATCGGACGTTGCATCCGACTAGATCCCAACTGTCTACAAGATTGACACAATTGTCTATCAAAAAGGTACCTCGGAACACATGTGTCACCTGCCAGCAAGCATTAGTCGCTCAAGTGTTATAGCTAAAATGACAAACTTCATTATAACAATTTATCTGCCGCAAGAGAAAGCGTAGTAAGGAGAAATAACGTTTATGGTATTACTGTCGCAGTTATGAACAATTCGGTAGTCACTTCAACTCACCAAAACTCTTTAAACAAATGAAATTCATCTGAAAAACATCAGTAGAACATCGAGTCATAAACTTGTTATGCTGAAAAGGAAAATAACTATCACAGTATTGTTGCAAGAGTTATGAACCTTGTGCAACACTTTGTCACTTATCAATCGCTTACTTTTAATGAATTTTCATTTCAAAATATTCAGCGTAATAATCGAAGCCTACAAGAAAATAAAATAAACTGTGAAGAAGGGGAATAACTCTGACTGTATTGATGAAAGAGTCATGATCCCTGTGCAGGACATGTCCACTTTACAATATATTTCCACAAGTTAAGTTTCATCTTCAAATCTTCAGCAGAAAAGGAGTTATCAAGCGTGACCAAATTGACGTGGCGGACAAACAGACGGATGAGCGAACGAATAAACAGACGCCGGAAAGTGGCAAACAATACTGCTACAGTATTTCATACAAAAACCTACTGGCAAGTAAAAGGACCCCTTTAATTTTCAGATATGTATTTCACAGCATAATTAGATTATCCGAGAGTCACTCTAATCAAAGTATTATTCATACAAGTTATTCGTCACGAGTGTGTAGTTACTGTAATATTCAGCCTTAAAACATTATAAATGTACATGTAAGTTTAATGTATATTTAACAACTGCACCAGCAAGATAACGTTAAACCTCGATGTATTCACAGAAGAACATTTTACATCATATACAACCCGTTAGACCATGATCAGGTACCTCCCACGATCAGTATCCAACTAATTTCCAAGCAGTCCCCAATTATCTTCAAATATCACTGAGTATGACTAAGAAATATGTAATTATCCGTTAGGATGGTGGTCAGGTGCCGCATTCGCTCAGGATCCTAACTAACTACAAAGTGTTATCACATTTTAGTTTTTGCAAATAAGACACAATTTTATTGTATATAACAATATCAAAATACAACAGAAAGACATATTAGTGTGGTTTTATCCTGACCTGTCAGAATTATTTTCAGATTGGAACATTCTAAAATTGTATAAGGGAAGATCACCGTACTCGTTGATTTCAGTACAGTCAGCCAGGGATACTGAAAGCCGTATTTATTGTAATGTACAGTAGAGATGACATTATTATTTCCCGAATAAACGCAAGACAAAATGCACAAAACTGTAGAAAGTAAATTTTATCTTTTTAATCTGGGTGGCAAATAGGTTGGAGCCTGATCAGACGCCGGGTTACCGGTGTCTGAACTGGCATCAACCCGTTTTTGCAATGGACATAATAGTTTTAGCATAAACACGTTTATTGAGAATGAAAAACATGTCAGTAAAATTAGTGCAGCTGTCTCGTGTTGCACGAGAATCATGCTTATCACAAGTTGGAAAGTGTGCGACTATATAGATCCGATGTTACCCGGTTATCTATTTACCATTATGAACTATTCTGTTCAAAAAATAACTCGGACAGTTCAGAAAAATCGGGCAATATCATGATGCTGATTAGTGATTATCAGTTTGGATCGCGTACTTACACCACACCTGACCATTAACCAACAGAATGTGTTTTTGAAACACCATGTCCCTAATTCAGGTCGTGTCATCTAAGTGGCCTTAAAATAGACATAATTGCCCTGGGCTCCAGAGTCTATTGAATCAGGTACACGTCCCAAATATGACGACACCATCACGAATAGTATCAAAGATATAGCCAGGGTTAAAGTTAGGGGAAGACAGACAGACAACAGACAAACATGTAAGACACTCATCCGATTAACTGTTTTACTTGTTTGTTGTTTGGTTTCGGCCCTGATCAGATGCCCCCGAACCCCCCATGGTCACTTCGAAATGAAATACAAGATGGAGACGTGACTCTTGCAGGGCAACCTGTTGGTAAGGAAGAGCGTGGGGACCGTCAAAATGCTATCCACATTTTTTCACACAGGTATATAGACACTGTAAACATACGATTTACCTATATAAACATGTTACTAAGCAGCTAGAACTTGTTTGGATGCTGATCATATCGAGGGTTCGGCGCAAGAGGGGCGTAACTACATTTTTGAAAATTTTACAGGAAGTGAAAAAAACAAATTTATTTCTATAGATCAAAAGTTACATACATATTTGCCATGTGTTTTGTTTTGAAATAATTGATTTTTTATGAAACATTGAAAAACAATACTAAAATTTTTCAAAATAGTGGTATATTTAAAAAAATCTGACTTACGCCCTTCTTGCATGCATTTTCTAGAAAATCTGAAGAAATTTTATATGCAAGAAGGGCGTAAGTCAACTTAACCTTGGCCATAACTTTGGAACTACACGTGATAGAGACTTCATATTTGGCATGTGTATTCAACCCAAGGAGCTCTTGAACTCAACTTAACTTGGATTATGTCAGACCAAGGTCAAGGTCATTAAGGGAAAAAAGGCTTAATTTAATAAAAAATTGTCATAACTTTGGGACTACATGTGATAGAGTCTCCATATTTGACATGTGTACTTGACTTCAGAAGCTCTTGAGCCTTGTACAAGTTAGATCATGTCATACAAAGGTCAAGGTCACATGCAGGGGGCATAGTATTTCAGAAATACATCTTATTGCACAGTTTTCCCAAGTACATCTGGCAGGACTGTTCTATTATATATTTTTCAGTTAAACTTAGGTTTAAAAAACATGTGAATTTTTATTACCGTTTATGCAAATAATAAAATGTACAACAGAATATGTACATGTATTGCTTGGATTATTTTGATGTACATGTACATTTAAATTTTGATTTATTTAACTAAGGACATTGTTCTAGGGTTGAAAACATAAACAGACTTTATTTTTTCACCTGTGCCTCAATGAATTTAAAACTTCATTAAAGTGTTCAGTATCATTTGACATAATGCACAACATGTCCCATAACTCTGAATATTTCAAATATTTTGCAAATTTTGCGTCCCCCCCATATACCCCACCCCAAACACACAAACACTTTTACCATCAATGGTATTATTCTTTCTAATTTCTGAATGATTTACTTTGAAGTTTAAAATTGTTCTGTCTCATCAACCCCACTCCTCATAGATAAAAGGAGACAAGACTTGCTGTTTCTAAAATATTTATTTACAGTTAAAGCTCTGTGTACATAGAAAGTCTTAAGAATGTGTTCATCATTAGGTTTTTCTGTGTCTGACATTTATTTTGAAACTTCACTCAAGTGAGCAGTATCATCTGGATTATACATACAGCAACAAGTCTTATCATTCTTTTTAAATCTGACAAGAGTTATGCCTCTTTTTACCTTCTACCACATTATATATTTTACTATCAATGTTGCTTATGTTATTTCTTCACGGATTTGATTAAACAGTAAAGGAAGACTAATTTACAATCACCCACATTATTAAAATGACACAAGGCCTATAACTCTTTCACAAATATGAATTTCTTAGAAATGTGTCCATAGTTCAGTTTTTGTCCTCATTAGGTTTGAAACTACTCAAGCATTCAGTTATCATCTGACTTCAGTATTTGTTTGTCATCACTTGACTTTGGGAATACCCATTTAATTGGGAAAAATATGCTCTAAAACGAAGTAAAATACTTGATTTGGAGAAAAAATGAGTCGTAAAACTATTATTTTTGGGGGAAATCCTGACGTAAATGGCTCATTTTGGGAAAAAGGCCTTGTTTTTTTTTTGGAAATTATCCCCCCACCCAAAAGACGGGTTTACTACAACGACATGTCCTATACCTTCTTTTTTTTTTAACTATTCTACAGTTTTGCTCATTTCTACTACCTACATTGGATTTGAATAAAAGTTAAAAATTGCTGTTCCTCAGCACTATCCATGTGAAATGACAAGGCCTATAACTCTTATCACAAACTATGCCCCTTTGAACTCAGAATTTCTTTATAATTTGTAAACAGAAAAATAAGAACAGGCCTTATGTCCAATTTTATTATCAAGCATACTGTTTATTGACAGCTTTCACTTTTACAAGTTACACTGGTCTGATTTAAGTGAGTCAAAAAATTATTAGTGGTTAACTTTTGTGACCAAAAATTTTCAACAAAAATGTGTGTGACTATATATTTGTCAAGTCAAAAAGAAGTACATGTTATGTGGACATATACCAACATGTGGAGTCAAATGAATTTGTTGCTTGTTACCAGCTAAAAATGTCTATCTAATATGAATGCACAGGCCTCAACCAAATGAAGAAAAGGCCACCATAACAACAATTTACAGGGGCTCCTTAACATAAACTTGTACCCAAACTATGTACTTAATTATAATGGAGTATGATAACTAAATTAAAATCAAATGGTATCAAAACCAGCTCGGGTACAAAATGTACATGTATACATATGAGCTTGCCTAGAGATGTTCAAGAGCCATATATGATGCAGAGTTGCAAAAAGTCACAGACTTATATGGGTCTGATTTCCCCACAGCTCTGAACTTAATTTGAAAAAGGATATGGTAAGATCTTGAGCAAAAGCAAGCTGTGATAACTCAGTTCATACAATGATGCCCTTTTCATAGCGGTGTCTAAGCTTCTCAACCTGATAATAGTTTACCTGCTACAAGTGAGTGCTTAAAACTATCGGTATGCAGAAGAAAGTCAAAACTGCACTTCAAGATCATTAATGTCACAGAAGAGACTTAATTTAGCAAAGCTGCATAATGATATTATACACCAGCACAAAGCTAGCACAGGTCATTTGAGTATAAACAAAGTTTAAATTTTGTTGAAGCGAATTTGTTGAGACCAGTGACCACAGATTTGTTTTGGAAATGTCCAGTAGATCTACGTATGTTTTATGTCCGAAGAACCAAACCAACTGACTGGCAAAATCTTAACTCAGTCACCTATGAAACTTTAACAGGACAGATTCAATTAAGTTTAAGTCCATTTTTGACCAATAAGGGTTATTAAATAACAACATATTGCAAAATAGCAAACATTGGAGACACTGATCAGAGAGCTCATGCAGGTCATAGCTGTCTACATGTTCAGGGCCTGCACTTTTTGCATAGGGCAAGTGTACTTTTTGCAGGTACACTGTTTGTTTGTGACAAGTATACTCATTGCTTCTAGGTTTGAATGTATTAAAAGGGAAATTTCAGTTTTGAAATATTAAAAACTGATAACTAAATCTGCCTAAAAAGTAGATTTCATATCAATAATATTCTAATACCTCAAGCCCGAAAAGGAAATAATGAGAGGTTTTGTAGACTAAACAAAATTCTGAGCCCTAAAATACCTGAAAATGACATATATATTTACACATCCTGCCTCCAACACACATTTAATGTACATAAAATGCAAACTGCCCTTATTCAAGACTCAGGCGCCCCCATAAGCCACGTTATGGCTGCCTTCTTTTCTCAAGTATAAGATTTAAACCTTTTTTTACCTCAAAGTTGGAAATATTGTGTCATGTCAGTGCTTCAGTAGACTATTATGATGCTATAATATACTGTTGTGATGTCATAAAGAACATAATGCCATTATAAGATGACAACACAGCAATTATTTGTTTACTTAAGTCTGTATTGCAGGATAGATTGTAAGTCAACCAGATGTTTTTTAGCATGCAAGAAGGGCGTAAGTGCACTTACGCCCTTCTTGCGTTTAAATAATTTGGCCATCTGAGATACGCCCTTATTGCAATATCAAAATATTGATATAAATATCTGAAACTTTTTGTTTAAATTTATACAGCATATGAGTTTGACAAATATAAGCTGAAAAATAAAAAAAAATCATTTTTTGAAAAATATGTAGTTACGCCCCTCTTGCTCCGAGCCCTCGATATATAAATGCATACTGCCCAAATTATTTTACATAAGATCTACTTACCTTAGACATTTTTCCCTGTACATTACAATACATTTATCTCTCAACTATAATCACTATAAGTCCCAAACTTGTTATTACAATTAGAAGCAGATGACTCAAACCTTTTTGGATCCACTATGGATCCTGATCAAAAGCTTGGGAACAACCACCTTTTCACGGATGCAAGAATCTGTTCAAGCATTGCGGATCATTACAAGAAGCGAATAAAGCGGCGTCTGATCAGCCCCTACAATGGTTGTCATTGGTTGACATTTATTTTATTAGCATTATATTTAGAACAGAATACTTGCGTTTTAAAGTAGTTTGGATCCAGATCAAAATTCATGTAAGCACTTCCTTTTCACGGATGAAAGATTACTTTCAAGCATTTTAGATCCTGATCAGAAGTCGTGTAAAGCTGCGTCTGCTTAGGATCCACAATGGGTGCCACTTAGTTTTATAACAGATGATATATTCGTTAGCAGCGTTACTGCATTATGAATTTTATATATTTAGATTACTTTTTAGACTATATTTTGCATGGGTGCAAAATTTATTTTCAAGCAGTTTGGATCCTGAGTATGGCGGCGAATGATCAGGATCCACACATTTGTTGACACTAATATTAACATTTCGAAACTATGAGAACTGAATCTTCAAAAATAATGTGCATGGGTGCACAATTTATTTTCAAGCAGTTTCGATCCTGATCAGAAGCCGTGTACGGCAGCGTATGGTTAGGATCGACATAATTGTTGACACTAATATTAATATTTTAAAACTTTGGGAACTGATGACCATATGGTAAATTTGTTCCTGATTACTATATCTTCAACGATAATGTTGTTCCTGAGTAAAATAGATCAAGGCGTATATAAAATACACTTATTACGATATTTACAGGTATATAATGTGTGAAAAACAATCAACTAATAACATATTGAACTTTTCCCTATATATCCTATATGTGGACTGGTACGCTTCGACCAAAAATGGTACGCTTTGACTCGGTACGCTTTAACCATAACCGGATAGAAATACCGAATTTACTGCTATAAAGTGAAAGACATTTTTCATTCTCTTGCAGTTAAAAGCCATTCTGGATTTGGACATAACCAATGTTAAGGTGAATATTTGTTTTCTTTTTAACTGGCATAACCTGTTTTCTGTTTTGTTGACAGGTGGTTGTTTTAAGCATGTTGAAAGTAACACAGAATGCTTTTAACTGCAGTGGTACGAATACATCCAGGTACGAAGCTTACAAGGGCAACCATATAGCTGGTTCCCTCATCGAGTTTGGTACCTGGCATGAGTCACATGATGTATGAAAAATTTGCATTTTGGCAGTGTTTGGAGTTTTTGTGTTCCTAAACAAAGCTAATGCGTGTATAGGCCGTAAAGAGGTAAATACAACATTATTAATTGTATATTATTATTCTATGCGATCTAAGATTGATATTATAAGTTACACCCTATAAAATAATTGAGGCAGGGTCACCTGGGTGTAATACGGTATACTTGTATGACGGTTTTAGATTCCGAATTTACTGAACGCAAAGGAATTACGGAATCAAAAACCGAAGGGTGCATGACCATAACTTTGAGACGAAAAATCCGCAGATTTCTTTTTTTTTCAATCGAAGCTCGCGCTTCTGAATATTTGTCTGTGTTCGTGACTTGCGCTCATTGATTAACCCTTTTACTCCATAGATACACTTTTATACGTACGCATTTCTTCAATATTCTACTGATGAAAATAACAAAGCATAATGAGTCTTCACCAATGAGTCTTCACCCATTACCCCATAAATGCATTTGCTACATCTTTAATTTATTCCGTATTCTGCTTTACTTTCAACATGTTTTAAGTGATCTCGTGCTGTCAGAAAAAGAATTAGGCTATGAAGTAATGGGTTAAATACGTAGAACTTAATTCAACTTGACTACTTAAAGCCAGAATACTGCCCAAATGTATGTTTAAATCGAGCAATTTCTTATATAAGAACATTTTCTATGTATAAAAACTAAGCGAAATACGTTGTCAGGTGCCTGAAACATGCCCCCATAAATGTGCTGATTTCTTATCGAGATGATTGGAAAAATAAGCTTTTTGTTTACATAACAAATCTTCGTGTCGGCTTCCGAGAATTTCCGCAAGGTCAAATAAGAGTCACGAGATCGATCCGATTCTCCTGACTTCTCTGGATTAATTTTAGAACAGAATAGTTAATAATCATTAAGGTAACAGTGGAGAAAACGTTATTCTTTCCCGTTTAAACGCAAACGCATCGCAATAATATGCATAATTGGACAACCTTTAGAAAATTCTGACCATTCATGTTAGTCTGAGCGGCCGGAAAACAGTTTGGTGCCTGATCAGACGCCGGGTTACCCGGTGTCTGATCTGCTCCAAACTGTTTGCAATTGAAATCATGGCTTTAGCGTTAACGCGTTTATTGGGAAAGAATAACATTTTCTCCACTGTAAGTAAGGTAACATTGACTTGATCATCGTACACTTTCCTACTTGAGATAAGTATGGTTACTGTGCAGCACGAGACCGCTGCGCTAACTTTACTGATATTTTATTCTTTCCCAATAAACGCATTTGTATACAAAACTATTATTTCCATTGCAAAGAGATTGGAGCCAGGTCAGACGCCGGGTAGCCAGCCGTTTGATCAAGCTCCGACCTATTTGCTACTCAGATTAAAAATTAATAGTTAAAACTTCTAAAAGTAAATTTCCACAGCATAGTGCATTCAACGATTGCTTTTGCGTTTAAACGGGAAAGAAAAATGTATTCGCTACTGTATACTGCACACAATAAATACAGCTATCAATGTTTCTTGCTGGATGTAGGGAATATTCATTCATCCTTTTTAAAGTTTTAGAATGTTCCAATCTAGATATAACTCTTGTCAAGTCAGAAGAAAACACTAATAATGAGATATGAAAACATATTTGCCAGGCGCAACCGAACGAACTCAGAAAATCTCCGTCGTTGATCGGATGTCCACAAACCGATTTAAAAGTCAACTTTTTCCACCAAATTCATGTGTTTGTCAGATTTATTGCCTCCATAATCATCGAGGATTACTTCATTTTATATGTTTAGATTACGTATGTGTCTGAATTTTCAGGTTTAAAAATTGCGGTATTTTGGCTTACATACTGCCTTTAATCTTATGTTAAAAATAACACTAAAACTCATTTTAGAGGATATTGTACTTTATTTCAAACACGATAATCATTTAAATCCGCCATTACAGTATCAATCTATCTATCTTTTCATAATGCCAGACACCACTTTACATGTGTAATCGGCATGGGGTGGGATGCATGTTGTGCGCTATTAATTAATTTTCTTTGTTTATCGGTAGTGAATTAGCAGTGTTCACGTAATTGCAGTGGCCAACACAAAGAGATACAGAACCGAGTTTTTGATCTACATGAAAAATAAATTTGCTGAATATTTTTCAAACATTCCGCATATTTGAAAATCATTCCGTAGATCCGTAGAAGTTGTCAAAAAACCGCAGATTCAGAAAAAAATCCGCAGATTTGGTCAGCCTGAAACTGTCATACAAGCCTGTAAACCCTGCCAAAATGCTGTGTAACAAATTTGTCGCCAGTCTAGATCCATTTACAGTAAAGAAAACATGCATAATCTGACAGTTTCACAAACTTGACCCTAAATGGACACTTGAAATTGACATTAATTCAGGAAAACTTTGCACTAGAGAACCAAAATTAATACAATCAAACTTTGATGTGTCTGGTCCACTTGCATTTAATAGAATTTACCTGCATTCCTATAGATTAATGCATAAACCTGCTGTTTCTGTTAAAAATCCGTATTTCAACCTTTAAATGTGGCATAGCCACCTTTTAACTTTGAAATACCAATATGTTCGGCTCGAACGAATTCAATAAAGTCTCTAAGTTCCACTGTATCTAACATGATTACAGGGCTGCCATAAGTTGACATAAAAAATTCCTAAGATTTCCAAATTTGCATTTTTCAAGTGTGATTTTCTGAAACGTACCTTTCCCCATCGCCTGTTTCTAGTTTTGTTGACACATGGCTGCTGCTAAAAGCAGGCTGAAAGTAAATCCTGCTTTAAGCTACCATGGACTAGAAAGAAATATTTTGGAACAATCCGGAGAAATGGCAACCCTGTGATTACGTTATCACGTTGGAATGTGGACATCTTGTTCATTAAATGTACAGTAAAACTTATTTAAAACAAACTCTGATAAGGCAAATTTTGGCTTATAGCGAACTAAATTTCATTACCTGCCTGATCTCTTCATTAATTCTATACAGGATATGATGCTTAGTGTGAATTTGGTCAGAGCGAAATTTTGCTTAGGGGAACAGATTTTCAAGTAATAAGATCTGGATGATTTGTGAATTTATCCATAATTACGATAGGGTATAATTAACATGGCCTTATAATCAGTCTTGATCAGATAAAACATTTTAAACATACCGTACATTTTTCATGTACGGTTGGTGTCTATATGAAAGCCCATGTTCTTTGAAAGTTCCTGGTATTTTGATTTTTGTAATTTTTATTATGCCCCCAATGCTAGGCTTTGGGCGCATACAGTAATCGCACCATGCGTGGGTGGGTGGGTGGGTGTGTGTGTACAAAGCTTGTCCGGAGCATATCTCCCATACCTTACCAGCTAGGGATTTCAAATTTGGTGTGTGAGTACATCTTGGGATGGTGGAGTGTCACGTACCACTTTCAGGTCACTTTGACCTTGACCTTTGACGTCGATTTAACAAAAAGCTTGTCCGGAGCATTTCTCCTATACCTTACCAGCTATGAATTCCAAATTTGGTGTGTAATTACATTTTGGGATGGCGGAGTGTCGCGTACTACTTTCAGGTCACTGTGACCTTGACCTTGACCTTTAACCTCGATTTAACAACAAGCTTGTCCGAAGCATATCTCCTATACCTTACCAGCTAGGGACTCTAAATTTGGTGTGTGAGTACATCTTAGGATGCCGGAGTGTCGCGTACCACCTTCAGGTCACAGTGACCTTATCTATTAACCTCGATTTAACAAAAAGCTTGTCCGGAGCATATCTCCTATACCTTACCAGCTAGGGACTCCAAATTTGGGATGTGAGTACATCTTGGGATGACTGAGTGTTGCGTACCATTTTCAGGTCACTGTACCTTGACCTTGAACCTCGATTTAACAAAAAGCTTGTCCGGAGCATATCTCCTATACCTTACCAGCTAGGGACTCCAAATTTAGGGTGTGAGTACATCTTGGGATGACGGAGTGTCGCGTACCATTTTGAGGTCACTGTGACCTTGACCTTGAACCTCAATTTAACAAAAAGCTTGTCAGGAGCATATCTCCTATACCTTACCAGCTAGGGACTCCACATTTGGTGTGTGAGTACATCTTAGGATGGGGGATTGTAGCGTACCACTTTCATGCCACTGTGACCTTGACCTTGACATTTAACCTCTATTTAACAAAAAGCTTGTCCGAAGCATATCTCCTATACCTTACCAGCTAGGGATTCCAAAGTTGGGGTGTGGATACATCTTGGGATGGTGGAGTGTCACGTACCACTTTCAGGTCACTTTGACCTTGACCTTTGACGTCGATTTAACAAAAAGCTTGTCCAGAGCATTTCTCCTATACCTTACCAGCTATGAATTCCAAATTTGGTGTGTAAGTACATTTTGGGATGGCGGAGTGTCGCGTACTACTTTCAGGTCACTGTGACCTTGACCTTGACCTTTTACCTCGATTTAACAACAAGCTTGTCCGAAGCATATCTCCTATACCTTACCAGCTAGGGACTCTAAATTTGGTGTGTGAGTACATCTTAGGATGCCGGAGTGTCGCGTACCACCTTCAGGTCACAGTGACCTTATCTATTAACCTCGATTTAACAAAAAGCTTGTCCGGAGCATATCTCCTATACCTTACCAGCTAGGGACTCCAAATTTGGGATGTGAGTACATCTTGGGATGACTGAGTGTTGCGTACCATTTTCAGGTCACTGTACCTTGACCTTGAACCTCGATTTAACAAAAAGCTTGTCCGGAGCATATCTCCTATACCTTACCAGCTAGGGACTCCAAATTTAGGGTGTGAGTACATCTTGGGATGACGGAGTGTCGCGTACCATTTTGAGGTCACTGTGACCTTGACCTTGAACCTCAATTTAACAAAAAGCTTGTCAGGAGCATATCTCCTATACCTTACCAGCTAGGGACTCCACATTTGGTGTGTGAGTACATCTTAGGATGGGGGATTGTAGCGTACCACTTTCATGCCACTGTGACCTTGACCTTGACATTTAACCTCTATTTAACAAAAAGCTTGTCCGAAGCATATCTCCTATACCTTACCAGCTAGGGATTCCAAAGTTGGGGTGTGGATACATCTTGGGATGGTGGAGTGTCACGTACCACTTTCAGGTCACTTTGACCTTGACCTTTGACGTCGATTTAACAAAAAGCTTGTCCAGAGCATTTCTCCTATACCTTACCAGCTATGAATTCCAAATTTGGTGTGTAAGTACATTTTGGGATGGCGGAGTGTCGCGTACTACTTTCAGGTCACTGTGACCTTGACCTTGACCTTTAACCTCGATTTAACAACAAGCTTGTCCGAAGCATATATCCTATACCTTACCAGCTAGGGACTCTACATTTGGTGTGTTAGTACATCTTAGGATGCCGGAGTGTCGCGTACCACCTTCAGGTCACAGTGACCTTATCTATTAACCTCGATTTAACAAAAAGCTTGTCCGGAGCATATCTCCTATACCTTACCAGCTAGGGACTCCAAATTTGGGGTGTGAGTACATCTTGGGATGACGGAGTGTTGCGTACCATTTTCAGGTCACTGTACCTTGACCTTGAACCTCGATTTAACAAAAAGCTTGTCCGGAGCATATCTCCTAAACCTTACAAGCTAGGGACTCCAAATTTAGGGTGAGTACATCTTGGGATGACGGAGTGTCGCGTACCATTTTCAGGTCACTGTGACCTTTACCTTGAACCTCCGTTTAACAAAAAGCTTGTCCGGAGCATATCTCCTATGTCTTACCAGCTAGGTACTCCAAATTTGGGGTGTGAGTACATCTTTGGATAATGGAGTGTCACGCACCACTTTCAGGTCACTGTGACCTTGATCTTTCACCTCGATTTAACAAAAAAGCTTGTCCGGATCATATCTCCTATACCTTACCAGCTAGGGATTCCAAATTTTGGGTGTGGGTACATCTTGGGATGGTGGAGTGTCATGTACCACTTTCAGGTCACTTTGACCTTGACCTTTGACGTCGATTTAACAAAAAGCTTGTCCGGAGCATTTCTCCTATATCTTACCAGCTATGAATTCCAAATTTGGTGTGTAATTACATTTTGGGATGGCGGAGTGTCGCGTACTACTTTCAGGTCACTGTGACCTTGACCTTGACCTTTAACCTCGATTTAACAACAAGCTTGTCCGAAGCATATCTCCTATACCTTACCAGCTAGGGACTCTAAATTTGGTGTGTGAGTACATCTTAGGATGCCGGAGTGTCGCGTACCACCTTCAGGTCACAGTGACCTTATCTATTAACCTCGATTTAACAAAAAGCTTGTCCGGAGCATATCTCCTATACCTTACCAGCTAGGGACTCCAAATTTGGGATGTGAGTACATCTTGGGATGACTGAGTGTTGCGTACCATTTTCAGGTCACTGTACCTTGACCTTGAACCTCGATTTAACAAAAAGCTTGTCCGGAGCATATCTCCTATACCTTACCAGCTAGGGACTCCAAATTTAGGGTGTGAGTACATCTTGGGATGACGGAGTGTCGCGTACCATTTTGAGGTCACTGTGATCTTGACCTGGAACCTCAATTTAACAAAAAGCTTGTCAGGATCATATCTCCTATACCTTACCAGCTAGGGACTCCACATTTAGTGTGTGAGTACATCTTAGGATGGGGGATTGTAGCGTACCACTTTCATGCCACTGTGACCTTGACCTTGACATTTAACCTCTATTTAACAAAAAGCTTGTCCGAAGCATATCTCCTATACCTTACCAGCTAGGGACTCTAAATTTGGTGTGTGAGTACATCTTAGGATGCCGGAGTGTCGCGTACCACCTTCAGGTCACAGTGACCTTATCTATTAACCTCGATTTAACAAAAAGCTTGTCCGGAGCATATCTCCTATACCTTACCAGCTAGGGACTCCAAATTTGGGATGTGAGTACATCTTGGGATGACTGAGTGTTGCGTACCATTTTCAGGTCACTGTACCTTGACCTTGAACCTCGATTTAACAAAAAGCTTGTCCGGAGCATATCTCCTATACCTTACCAACTAGGGACTCCAAATTTAGGGTGTGAGTACATCTTGGGATGACGGAGTGTCGCGTACCATTTTGAGGTCACTGTGACCTTGACCTTGAACCTCAATTTAACAAAAAGCTTGTCAGGAGCATATCTCCTATACCTTACCAGCTAGGGACTCCACATTTGGTGTGTGAGTACATCTTAGGATGGGGGATTGTAGCGTACCACTTTCATGCCACTGTGACCTTGACCTTGACATTTAACCTCTATTTAACAAAAAGCTTGTCCGGAGCATATCTCCTATACCTAACCAGCTCAGCTAGTGACTCCAAATTTAGTGTGTGAGTACATAATGGGATGGGGGAGTGTCGCGTACCACCTTCAGGTCACTGTGACCTTGACCTTTAACCTTGATTTAACAAAAAGCTTGTCCGGAGCATATCTTCTATACCTTACCAGCTAGGGACACCAACTTTGGTGTGTGAGTACATCTTGGGATGGCGGAGTGTCGCATACCACTTTCAGGTCACTGTGACCTTGACCTTTAACCTCGATCTAACAAAAAGCTTGTCCGGAGCGTATATCCTATACCTTACCAGCTAGGTATTCAAAATTTGGGGTGTGAGTACATCTTGGGATGGTGGAGTGTCACGTACCACTTTCAGGTAACTTTGACCTTGACCTTTGACCTTGATTTAACAAAAAGCTTGTCAGGAGCATATCTCCTATACCTTACCAGATAGTGACTCCAAATTTGGTGTGTGAGTACATCTTGGGATGACAGATAGTCATGTACCACTTCCAGGTCACTGTGACCTTGAACTTTACCTTTGACCTCGATTCAACAAAAAGTTTGTCCGGAGCATATCTCCTATACGGTAACAGCTAGGGATTCCAAATTTTGGGGTGTGAGTATATCTTTTGATGGCGGAGTGTTGTGTGCCACTTTCAGGTCACTGTGACCTTGACCTTGACCTTTGACCTCGATTCAACAAAAAGCTTGTCAGGAGCATATCCCCTATACCTTACCAGCTAGGGATTCCAAATTTGGGGTTTGAGTACATCTAGGGATGGCGGAGTGTCACATACCACTGTCAGGTTACTGTGACTTAGACATTTGACCTTTATTTAACCAATAGCATGTCCATAACATATCTCCTTTACCTTACCAGCTACGGATTATGCATACGAAACTTGTTTTGTGAGTTTATCTTGGGATGGCGGAGTGTTGCATAGAATTTTTAGGTCACTCAGACCTTGACCTTTGACCTCAATTTTACAAAAAGCTTGTCTAGAGCATATCTCTATTGAGGAGTGTCGCAAACCGTTCTGTTTTTAATGTTAAGAATTGACTCCTGGGTCATTTTTAACAGTATCAAAACTTTATCTTACACCTCCATTACATTATCTGTAATTTCTTTTCGCCAAAATGCATTTGGGTGTCAAACACTTTGGGGGCATATGTCACGCGTGACGACTGTACATGTACTTGTTATTTATGAATTAAATGACCATTATTTTACATTACGTTTCGCGGCTTAATGCCTTCAATTTTCTAAAGAATACTCTTGAGACATATTGATACAGGTCATTAATGAAGTGAGCAAGACATCAACTATTCCAACCTTTCAAGCGGCAAGTAAATAAAGCACATATTTTCACATAATTTCGATAGCGGTGAGCCCCATGTCGGCGAAACAGCAAACTTGTGTGTCTCGACGGTTGGTTTATGGGTTTGTGGGTCAGGTTGATTACTCTACTAGTGTCACTAATCGGATTAGTGTTTTTTTAAGCTCACCTGACAGAAAGTGCCAAGGTGAGCTTTTAGGATTGCTGGATGTCCGTCGTCTGTCTGCTGTTCGTCCGTCTGTCCATTCACAATTGGTTCGTTATAAACGTGGTAAGAATGTTTGTCTCATTGATATCTAGCTCAAGTTTGAATATGGGTCATGTTCGGTCAAAAACTAGGTCACAAGGTCAAATTATAGAAAAACCCTGTTAACACTTGAGGCTACAAATTTTGTCTGATCTTAACGAAACTTCGTCAGAATGTTTGCTTATTGATACCTAGATCAAGTTCAGATATAGGTCATCCTTGGTCAAAAACTAAGTCACTTGTTCAAATCATAGAAAAACTTTGTTAACACTCTGAAGGCTATAATATAAACCTTATTGGATCTTTATTAATCATGTTCTGAATGTTTGTCTCATTGATATCTAGGTCAATTTTGAATATGGATCATGCCCGGTCAAAAATAAGAGCCTTCAAATTTCATCTGATCTTTATGCAACTTGGTCAGAATGTTTACCTAATTGATACCTATGTCAAGTTTGAATATGGGTCATTTTGGGTCACTAGGTCAAAGCATAGGAAACACTTTTAACACTCTAGATGCTACAACTCTCTTTTGGATTTGAAAGAATTTTGCTTAATATGGTTGCCTCCTTGATATTTATCTCAGTTAATTTTGAAGGATGTTTGGTTTTAACTAGCCTTGTTGGGGTAGATCATGGAAAATAAACAAGCCCCGACCAGAAGATAGGAAATTTATTGACTTAGGATGCAGCCTAATGTCGAACACAAGCCTGTTATGTGTTTAACTTAAAAAAAAATATTTTTTTTTGTATAGCTTAAATCATTATTTATTTTAGAAAGCCAAGTGTTCGACTCCAGATTGATTAAGACACTAGATATTGGTTAGAATCAGGTTTGGACAAAGGTGGTTTTAATGACCAGTGCATCTCCGACTATAAAGGTAAAACTACATTATGTATCAGATAAAATTTATTTTCATTGACTTAGTGAAATATCAGGTCGTACAGAGAATGAAATCTATATACGACATTTTTAGCTTACATCACGAAGTGAGGGGGGAGCTTATGTTATACTCGCGGTTTAGGCATCCAATAAATATAATAAACTATAAGGGCTTGGTCTTAAACTACTGCACATAAGGTCATGAAACTTTATATGCTGATGTGCCTCATTGAACAGACCACGATGTACTACAATTGAGTGACCTAGACATTTGACCTTGACCTATAGGGCCAACATTAAGGTTTGAGTTAAAGCATTTTTAGAAAAAAAAACTGCAACTACAGTCACAAAACTTCATATGCTGATGCACCTCAATAAGTAGACCATAATGCATTGCGGTTTGGTCACCTAGACCTTTGACCTTGTACCTTTGTCTGTGCTGAGAAAACTGCACCTATAGTCATGAAACTTCATAAGCAGATGTGCCTCAATGACCACACTGCATCATGGTTTGGTGACTTTGACCTTGACCCCTAGGGTCAATGTTACGGTTTTGTGTTAAAAGTATGTTATTGCAGGAGTTGAGCTTTGTTATATTTGATTTCCCATTCTGTTTTAATAATGATGGGAAGAAGAAATCTCCAACCGGTCTGTCTGAACAATATTTGGAGATAACAGAGTTATACTTCTTGTGTACTACACTTCTTTTAGTCATCCGCTAACACAGAATCAAGGTTCAAGTTACAGTGCAGTAGGACATTTGATTTTTTTAAAAATGTATGTAGAAAAAGGGAGATAATTCAATATTTGGAGATGGCAGAGTTATGGTTCTTGATTAAAGCACTCTTTTTGTCATCTTGTATCACTGTATCATGTTTCAACAACTTTCAATGCAATGCTCAGGAGATATGCTCCAGAAAAAAAATGATTTTTTTAAATAGAAAAGGGGAGATAATTAAATATTGGGAAATGACAGAGTCCTGGTTCTTGTGTACAGCACCTCCTTATGTCATCACCTATTGCTGTATCAAGTTCCATAAACTTACGGTGTAGCAGTCAAGAGATATACTCCGGACACAATTATTTTGTATTTTTTTAGAAAAAGGGAGATAATTCAATATTGGGAGATTACAGAGCTACCGTTCTTGTGTACTGCACTTCCTTTAGTCATCCTCTATCACTGTTATAAGTTTCATCAACTTTCAGTGTAACGGTCCAGAGATATGGTCCGGACAAAATTGATTTTTATGAGAAAAGGGAGATAATTCAAAATTTGGAGATGAGAGAGTTACGGTTCTTATGTACTGCACTCCCTCCTGTCATTCTCAATCACTGTATCAAGTTTCATCAACCTACGGTGTACCGTTCAAGAGATATGCTCCGGACAAAAAAGTGTGCCAGACAGACGGACAGAAGGAAACACGGACGGACGGTCAAAGCGGCGATTATATGCTCCCCCCATAAAGGGAAGCATACAAATACTGATGACGGAGTAACGGTTCTTATACACTGCACTCCTAGTCAATGAGATATGTCTGTATATATGAAGTTTTAAGTCAATTCTATGCCTGACTTTACCATAACCTCTTATGACTTTTACCTTTGTAAGACATGGCCAAACTTGTATTGAAATCAAGAGCTTTATCAGATGAGTACACATACCGACTATGTAGTTTCTATCACATGTTACTAAGTTCAAAATGTATGACCAATGTTAAATTCAGCCTATTAAGTATTTAAATAACCTCTACATGACCTTGACCTTGAATTGAGACCAAATGCAAACTATGAAGTATCTATCATATTTTATTGAAGTCTTTATGGATCATATGAGTCGTTCTCTGACAAAACTGGTCTTAATGACAAAATTTTCGATTTCTGTTTTTTTGGCTTTTTTACAATCTACACATTGTTTTGGAGGGCCTGTCAAAGTTTTAATATAGAATTCACAACGGTTTTCAACATATCAAACTTTTAATAACACCATGTATACTTGAGAAAACAATAAACGACGTCGAAAACGTCATTCTGACGTTATCAATAATTTACGTCATGTACGGTGGCGTAAACGTTATTTTTTCCCCGTTTAAATGAATCGAAACACAAACGCGATGCATTTAAAGGATGACAGCTTCTTGAAAATGTTGCCGATTTGATCCAATCGAATGGCAGAAGTTTGGAGCCTGGTCAGACTCTGAGTTACTTGGCGTCTGATACGGCTCCAAACTGTTTGCGCGTGACCCTAGTTCTTCGAGTGCGAGTACAGTGCTCCCTCTCTATAACGACACCCAATGGGAGACACAGGTAGTGTGTGTTGTTTGGAGGGAGTCGTTATAGGGAGTGAGTTTAAGACTTGGATGACATTTGCAAACAGCTTCATTCCAGATCAGACGGCGCGTCACGCGGCGTCTGATCTGGAGACAAGCTGTTTGTCACATATTTTTTTTGGCCAACAATATGTAACTTTGAGGTAAAATGCAGACGACATTTTAAGCAGTTCAAGCGTTAGACATATATGTCTTGTTTAGGGAAATGCGACAAGGGTCGTTGTAAGGGGGGAGTCGTTGTTGGGAGGGTCGTTGTAGAGAGGGAGAGTTGTATAAATGTATGCGTTTGTCAAAAAATAAGTATCGCCTGAGTAGCTAAAATATATCGATACACCATTTTAAAAACAACTGAAATATAAAGAGATGTGTTGCAGTTCCATTTTATAAATGTTGAAGTAAAAACTGTCGGATTATCAGATAACACAAAACAGTTACTGTCTACATGATAGCAATGAATAAATGACTCGGTAAATACACGAACAAATCTATAAAACCCATGAAACGAATTCGTCATACCTTTCCGAAATAGTAGGTGTATGTCTTCAATCTGTGCACAGTCTATATGTACAGTGTGATTTATGATGAATAAAAAATATTAATCATACTATTGAGTTGTGTATTATTTCAGCCATGTTATGAGAAATTTGAATTCGGACACTCCAAACAGGGCAGACCTAATTGAAACACCGCAGTTTCAACGCAGTGTCACCTCTGGGTTTACTCTGCTTGTCTCTGGTCAGAATCAACATTTAATATTGCTGCAAACAGTGCAGATCCTGATCACACACTGTGTAGAGATGCGGCGGCTGATATTGGTTTACAACCTTTACACTGTTTACAGAATTTAAATGAATAAATGAATGAGTAGTGTTTTACAACCCATCGACACAAGCGAGCGCCGTGTAGAGCCAAAGTACATGTACAATGTCAATGAGTACATTTTTTCATTATTCCGATTTCGATTTTTTTTGTAAACCCGTAACCTCTTACTATTCATATCAAAACTAACCCAGTGAACATTTAATGAATTAAGCCGTCACCAAAAATGGATACACTAAGTTGTTCCTTCATTCTTCAAGAACACTTTAACTGTATGGATTTGTATATCTGATTAAACTGTCATGTATTGCAAACAGTGTATACCAAGATCAGACAGCTGAAAAATACAAGAGCTGCTGAAATGGGTATAAACAGTTACTCAAGGCATATTCGTAAAATCATATTTATATGGTACAGGGTCAATTCATACAATAGCCAAAACTTGGGACATATTTAAAAAATTAAACGTATCAGCGCATTTCAGAAATATTGATTTATTATCCTTATCAACACCGTAAACCTGTTTTGAGAAATTGAGACTGAGAGCAAATGCAAACAGTGCGGACCCAGATCTGCCAGCCTCCTGTAGGATCTGGCTGATCACGGTGTGTACGTTTGCACTGAAATCTGGCAGATCCGGGTCTGCACTGTTTGCCAAAATGGTATCTACTATCTAGTGATGTTTTTTTTATTGTAAACTGGTGAAAAATTAGTTTGAATTATCTTGCCGAAATTGTAACAATATATTTCTCCAAATTTAGTCATGTAAAAAGTCTAGGTACATGTAAGTTACTTAGGGTTAAAAGGGCAAATGTCAATGCATATCAACAAATCAACGTGGTCGAGAACAAATGTAATTTTGAAACCCAGGTCGAACGTATGAACGAACAGTACTGTACAAATAGTTTGCCATGGCATCGGTAGGACAACCAGGTTGAATGATATTTCGTCTGTCCGTAGCAGGTAGCTGCATAAAATATTGTGTGTTAAAATGCTTCCTTTAATGTTACAACACAAGGTGTGTCTCTGTTGAACAAGAAGTGTTTGTATTGCCTAATACCTTTCATTGACTTGCTCATTTCTCATGTCAAGTATGTAAGAAGACATATCCTGCTCACTAAACTGAGACACACCGCGAGACTTCCACCTGCAACCAATAGCAAGAAAGCGTAATATTTTGGCAATATCTGGATCGTTCGACTGCAAAATGTTACTGTGAATTCTTCTGCACACCAAATCGTAATTACTGTCACTTGAACAGTCATTTTCATTTTCACTTGAACTGTCATTTTCATTTTCTAGCCTACTACGTTCATCAACATATCGCCGAGCTCTCTCGTCAATGTCTATTCGGTCGTCTCGTTTCACATCATCATCATCATCATCATTTTCATCACCATCACTTCTCGCATTCTACCCTGCCCGTTACTGCGAAGCTGCTAGGGTGCTGTCTGGTCTTCTCCCAAAGTGTTCTGAGTACAGGCTTTCAAGCTCCTGAAATATATACAATATTTGATCTATATGAAACAGAAATGAAACTAATGCTCCATTCAGATATAATAAATGTCATTAAATATCGTAAAACCAATGTTTATATTTTAGTCAACTAGGTAAAGGCATTACTTCTCCAGTACAAGTGCAAAATCGAAATGATTGCTTTAAGTGTTTGTTGATATATCAAGTGAATTCTGAAACCCAAGTGAGTTCTGACTTGACACTTGAAAATATGAAATTCAAACGAGGAAACGCCAATGCGTATATAAAACAATTTTTTTAATAATATAGATCTATAGCTCTTGATCATCATCTTATAGAAAAAATCCACTTTGCAAATATTAATAGATGTGCAGTGAAAAGAAAAGTTGGTTTGCCGGATTTGAACCGGCGACTTTTTGTACTAGAATCCATCAGCGTATCCACTGAGCTACGGAGGCTTGTCATTAACAGCCGTTTTAGTTATAATTTCTTACTGATAAACTCGATTGTCGCGACATGGCATATTTCACAATGATCTCTCTCTCTCGCGCGCGTCTCGTCTCTCTCTATATCTCTCTCTCTCTGTCTGTCTCTCTCTCTCTCTGTCTCCCTCTCTATTTCTGCATCTGTCTCTCTCTCTCATTTCTAAAAATAACTGACACAGAACACATTTATAATTACATTTTCATCTAGAGTATTGAATTGCATATCGAAAAAGATAAAAACCCTCTTTACTTGCCGGGTGGGGTATGTTAAGTAAACGTGTATCATAGGCCTACTATGACCTTCACAAAAAGTTTGAGATAATGATTTAACGGCTGATATATTACAGCAACAATACAAAATAATATCTGTCTTGAAATATGTGGTAACAAAAATGATATAGATTTACAAGGTTAATCTAGATCTACATAGATCTACATGTAGTAGATATATACAGACTTTTCAGTACGCACTCGACAGTCTACATGTAAAACAAAAGTCTGCCGTCGCTTGCATTTCCAGGTCTAGATACATTTTCAATTCAAATGAAAAAGAAACACCAACTCACCTCTAAATCACCATGATTGTAGTCCAAGAGGATCTAACGATTCATTAAAAACCAACTCTTAATTTCTAAATATCAGAATAACTGGCTAGGATTGTCATAAAAGCACGCTTGTAAATAATGTTTACGTCATGTGGAAAACATGTTTATCGATTTTGGATGACGTTAAAAAATCGCATGTTCGACGTCATTTCGGCGATGTAAATAAGACCGGTTTTGTCAGAGAACGGCTCATATGTGATTCAAAATTTATGGTCAAGTTTCAAGCTGTGGACAGACAAGCAGCGAGGACCGAAACAATTTGCCCCAACTATAAGTAATACTGGGTATCTACAAGGAGAAATACAGTATGTTTACACTAGAATATATGGTGAGCCGCATATGTAATGGATCCATCAGTATTACCTGAGCTTTTTCTTTTTTCCCCCACTGTGTTACGTGATCTTCCAAACTGAAATCATCTCTTTCTGAAATTAACAAAATATGATACACATACTAACTTTAACTACATGCAACAATTTAAAAACAAGGGCAACGATGGCCCTATATTGTTGACCTGGTACACCATGTAAAACTTGACCTATAGTGCTCCAGATTTTGACCTCACATGACCCACATTCAATCATGGCCTAGATTTTGATGAGGCAAACAATTTGAGAAAAGTTTCATTAAGATCAAATGAGATTTGTAGCTTCTAGAGCAGTGATTATTTTAGAAATCAGATGAATGAGCCTCATTCTGTAAAACAATGAGTCTGACAAAAATTGAGTCCTTCAGGTGAAAAATTTACCCTATATCCCATAACTTATTTCTTGTTTTGAAGACAGGTGACAACTTAAAGCAGATTGAAAGTAAAGCAGATGTAAAGAAGTGCCTTAATTAACCCTTTTCTGATAGCAATAACCCCTTAGGCGTATCTGTCAGGGATATAGATAAGAGTTATCAGGCTATATATAGCCAGTATCTGTCTGATAAGAGTACACACTCTCACCAATACACCTAATTGGAAATATTGGAAAATTAGCGTGAATTTGACGCGTGTCATTTTCAAGCCCTATTAACTGCCTTTTTGCTTAACAATAGCATAATAGTGTAAACGTACCGTTTGAAGAAAATTTAATTTTCTTTCTAACGGTGTATTTTTCATACAATTTGATGTATGAATAAGTAGAATGCCACTGGGTTAAAACAATACAAGTCAATATATTCCGATCTTTTTTATTACTGACACTTAGATTTATGGCACCTGTTATTTTCAAGTCCTTATAACTGCTTGTTTGCTTCACAAAAGCATACTTGTGTAAATGTAAAGTGTGTAGACAATTAAATTCCCTTTCTAACGGTGTATCTTTCATACAATTTGAAGTATGAATAAGTAGAATGCAATTGGATTAAAACGATACAAGTCAATATAGTTCCAATCTATTTTTACTTAGATTTATTTTACTAAGCATATATACCGCACGAAGTAACGATTTTACTGCTGTCTACAATAGAATAGCATTTCCAAAACCTAGATCCAGATCAGACGCCGAGTAACTCAGAGTCTGATCTGGATCAAAGCATTGATACAGCTCAGATTCTAAGTAACTCGGAGTCTGTTCTGGATCTAAGCATTGGTACAGTTCAGATTCTCAGTAACTCGGAGTCTGATCTAGATATAAGCATTGATACAGCTTAGATACGTGGTAACTCGGAGTCTAATCTAGATATAAGCATTTATATAGCTTAGATGCGCAGTAACTCGGAGTCTAATCTGGATATAAGCATTAATACAGCTCAGATACCGAGTATCTCACCAGAATCAGCTATATTTATTTCTATGTCACTTCAAACGGTGTCAGTAGTATATAACAATGACTTTGGGAGAGTGTCTGGAGCCATGGAGTCGTCACGTGACCGATGACGTCACAATGGGATGACGTCACGGGAGGTCAAGGTCATTGACCTAGAGGGGCTCCACCCTAGAACAATAGAGCCGACCATCCCACATTCCGTAGATGACGTCACAATGGGATGACGTCACGGGAGGTCAAGGTCATTGACCTAGAGGGGCTCCACCCTAGAACAATAGAGCCGACCATCCCACATTCCGTAGATGACGTTAGGGGCACCACCCTAGAGCAAGAGGTCACCCTACCCATCCCACCGGGCGTCAACGCCCTAGATCAATAGAGGTCACGTCACCCATCCCGCGTTCCATAGAGTTTACCGTATGGCTGCTGCCGTCACCCGAGACGTCACAATAGGGAGGATATCCTATGACGGGTGCGGTCTTCGATACGCCGACTATCCCGCATTCCATAGAGGCCTTAGCACTTCGCGAGTGGATCGCAAGAACGTTATAAGCGTCTGGTCTGGATTCAAGTTCCAAACAGATTGGATCCAGATTAGCCCCTTACATTCCAATTTCGTTACGCCTGGGATGAAAATGACGACCCCATGAAAGAACACGAAAAATTATCACCCTCGTGCATGTATATAAAAATGATCGGCGCTGAGTCGGCTAAACCGTTCGATGTTCCTCCCTTTGGCCAGAAAAAAGAACAGAATAAAACGACCGGATTTCAACCGTTTAGCAGCGGATCTCATCTTTTTTCCAACATATCGACTAAACCGATCGACCCCGTTCAAACGGAATCGGCTAAAATGGAAGTATCATCCCTTTATTGGTAGTGATCATCAAACCGCAGGCGTGACTCGTCACAACCGATCCTCAAAACTGCTGCCACAACATTCCCTAAGATAAATATGACTCACGAATGACGTCACAAGGGGCACCGACTCCTATCTAATCAAATGGATTTAGATGCGTTGACCAATGAAACTCCTTTATTGAATCCTATACTTATCGAAACCTGGAGTACACACTCGCAGTTCAGCTTACGATTTCGAAGGGAACGCATGTCGCAGAAAACCGTTCGATTTGAGGATAAAATTAGTCGTGTTTATTACGTGATACCCGAAGGGAATCGACTTAGACCCGTACCCAAGAAGGTCAAACGTTCTAAACCAGCTAGGACCCAACCTACATCTACGCCTTTACGTCAGAGAATAGGCTTGATAGCCCAGTATCTCCAGTCGTCTTTAACTTCTAATCAGGAACACGCTCGCACCCACCAGACAGATGGCCGTCTTTAACCCCAGATATCGACAACACTTGGGACAAGACTGGTATCTTTTCGATAGCGTCTTTAACGGAAAATCCTACGTACACATCAGGAAATTATTACGCGAAAATACTCCTACCAAGGACGGCATCGCTTTGACTCTACAGCGGTGTAACGAACTGTTTGCGAGTTTACCGTTCCTTGAGAATGCCGTGTCTATGATGGAACTGAATCAAGACACGTTCTACAGACGTCATCTGGGTGGAAACTGGCACGTGACCGTTCAGAGCGGATTTAACCGCGTCGATATTAGACAATTTTGGTTTCCCGAGGGATCTGAGGAAATACAGGCCACTAGAAAGGGAGTGTCGCTTACTTTCGAACAATTCAGGGAGTTTAGAAACGGATTACGAAGCCTAGATAGTTTTGTACCAGAACTGAGGACTAGCGTGGCGTGCTACTCCGATTCTAACCACGACGTGGCCGACTGCGTGGAATGTTCACCCCGATAACTCTAAAGTCCAATAATTTTGACTCATGAGTGTTGATGACGTATTTTAGCGAGTGTATTGTATATATCGTTATGTCACGCTAGCGTACGATCATTACCATCGGAGTACTCGAACTGTTCACATATGTAGCATGACACAAAAACATTTAGACGTTTCTCATTATCGGTTATCCTACGACGAGTTTCAAAGTGTGACATTTTCGAATAAGGAAGTGACTTGTCAAATAAACGACAGATTTTCGATCGTCGTGAAACGCCAAAGACATTCGGTCCAGTTATTTCTAAAAAGCGGAAGGAGACGTTTAAAAATTCCCTTTGACGTGTTCGAGGAGCTTTGTCACTCTCACATCAGCGTCGCTTACTTGACACATTTTCTGGAAGACAACTGAGACTATGGATACAGTTAGGGCGCTAGAGTCAACGTTCGAGTCTATCTTTGCTATGGAAATGATGAATAAAATGCGCGGGGTGTTTAAGAAAACCTGTTCCGGATGCCAATACGGAAGATTATCTCAACTGGACCACGCCTGTTTAAGTTTATCTGAATTGGAATTGCTCGACTTGTATATGGATCGTATTCTAAGTGAAGTCGATGTCTCGGAGGTTTTAAACAAATGGGAATCGGTTATTTCAGTGATGTCCAACGTTACACCAGAACTCCTGGACATGTATAAACTAAAGATTTACTGTCGAGAATGGAGGGAGATCGAAATGAAGACGGAAGCGTGGAAAACACAAATGTATAAACTCATATGTCAATTGATTCGCTTAGACTATAGACTGCGTTAGATTATAGATGAAAGATGTCCGTATACTCTAATAAAAATATATGAAGCAAATTTGATTTTTGTTGTATCGTTTTCCACACCATTTCTCTTTTTTCTTTTTTGGGTCCAGGTTGACAGGAATCAACCTAAATGACAACGACAACACGTCCTTCTAGTCTACCTTTTATTTTTTTTTTATTTTTTCAAACACACACACACACACACACACACATATATAATATACAATTTTCTCGATAAGACACTATCGTTAGACGCACATTTCCTGACACTATTATGAAATGCACGAGGTTTTATACAACGATGTACATTTTTGTCCGTTTTGCCTAGATACACACTCGGAATAGGCTCGTGATACGATACGGGTAACGTAAGAGTCATTTGCCTCGGTATTGGCGGAATCGAATAAGTTTACAAAGTCCTCGAGCGTATATCCAACGAGTACTTGACGCAAAAATAGAATGCAATAGAGTCCGCAGACGATGGAATCGTCGCTTTGAATTTGGGTCCTCGACATTCGAACAATTTTTGCTTTTTTATTCAACCATCTTTGAAAAAACGCTATTGTCCCTCGGAAGTCTTCCGTAGCTATCAAAGAATAGTATATGACCTAGTCCGTCGTCATAAAAAGCGCACCAATGTTCTCCGGGTAATAAATGTCCCTGGGTGTTAGCGATGAAACCGTAATGATGTTTGTCAACTCGAGTTGGTAGCTGATCCGCCGCATAAACACCTACCACTTCATTCCGTAGTACCGGATCGCATTCTATCATACATTCCAATTGTGGCTGGTACATTTTACTGCATCAAAATATCTCGTTCTTGGTTGATTTCGAAATAGCCCGGTCCTTCGCTGTACACGACGCAACTCATTGGTTCTGAAAAAAAAAAAGAAAAAAGTAAATAAATGATATTACTCATAAGTCTCAATTTGAGAACGATTATCGTTTAGTTTTAAACGGGGCTGAACTAAACTATAAAGAATAATCGTATCGCTACTCACCCGATAAAGCTGACTCGAACTGTACTTCCAATCTGACATTTCCGTTCTTCACCAGAGACATAAACTCCCCGTGATGGGAAAAGTCGGGTTCCAACTGGAAGGCAAACAGCGTGCTACCGTTTATAAAGTGTGGTTTGTTTATCCCGTTGCCTTCGTTCTGTTGCCATATTCCCGCGCTCACTAACAGATTGGTGTAAGCCCTCATAACCGCGGCGCCCTTCGTAAAGTCCGTTTTGAGTGGGTTGCCTCCGACCGGAAGCCCATCAGCGTACACGGCGATGTGTTTGATCCCGCAGTTTTCGAAATTAAACGGGTTTGTAGTATAACGCCTTGCTTTTAACGAACCCTAGAATCACTTTCTCGGGCTTTTTTCCTTGAAACAAGTTTTCCCAGTTGAACGAAGTACTTCCCGTGGCGATACTTTGAGAACGACATTCCACCTTGGTATAGGGGTAGAGGGCATTTTGCTTCTCTAAGATTTTCGAGTGCCCGTAGATAACCGCTGGATTCACTCTGATCTTTTTGGCCAAGATGTAAATATCTTCAATGTCGATTTTAAACTGCGTTGAGTTATCCGCGGCGATCAAACAGAAGGTGTTGGCGCTTCTGTAGATCCTGATCTTGATGTCGACTTGATTAAGAATGTACCTGTCTATACTGAACAAATCGTGGAACAAGGGTCCAACCAGGTCTAAGGTTGTGGAAGTTTGGATCCATTGCGACCTTACAAACAGTCCGTTATTACTTCCCGAGGGATCCGAGACTCCCGGAGCATCGGCGTCGTCCATAAGCCAACCCTGAGATTGAATCTGACTGGAAAGAGCATCCTTTCCGTAGTTGAGTAGCGTTTGAATGTAAGCTCGATATGGGTTGTAGTTGCAAGTGATGCTGGTTTTGTTTTGTAGCGTCACCTCCGAAGAGCTGAATAGAGATTGCAGAAATAGATTTGCCGGTCCAACTTTTTCATTCGTTAGGGTCCCTCCGTCTCCTTTGACCACTTTGACTTTAACGTAAATTTGGGAATTCTTCAGATCTACGTAGTCCATAGAGTTTTGACCGTTAATTCTAAATTCGAACGGACCCTCGGAAGACACCTGGGATAACGGTTGGATTTCTTCGTAATATACGTCGGACACACTGGTTTGAGTCGCGGGCAAGTCGAACAAGGCCAGCTCCGATACCAGTCCCTCCTTAAACTCTGACTCGTTAAACACGGACATGTTACTGGATCCCGAAAATGTCTTTGAAGGTTTTGCGGCTCGCTTTCGATGTGGACCTCGCTTTAGACGATGTCTTTCTTCTTTTTCCGCTTCCTGACTTAGCGTTGGTTGCCTTGCGTTTCCTTCCCCGTTCTGTGGAAGACTGAAAAGCTTTGGCCACGTCGTTCGGATTTATACCTTCTCTTTCCAGTTCGGCTTTCGCTTGTGCCGCCGTTTGTTCAGCCGGTAAGACCGCTTTTACGGGACCCGTTTTTGATTGGTCCACGGTTATGACATGCGGTCGCCTTCCTCTTCCCGTCTGAGACAACTGAGTTTGTCCAGTACTGACGCGCTCGAAAAAATCTAGCCATTTTTGCGGATTGGGCACGTAAAGCTTCATCTTCCTTAAAAGAATGGATAGTGTTTGAAGTGAAGCGTCAGGTACACGGGTTTGATCAACTCTGTGGCGTCCTTATCATGCTCCCGCTTTATATAGATTTCGAATTCGCGTAGTTCTTGTTTCTTAACGGGGACGTAAAAGGGGGCGTCAAACGAATAGTCCCATTTGCCTTTTCCACTTTTTTCAAGGCGCCTTAGAAGGGAACGTTCTTCTCCGTACACGATGCTCTCTTTGCACACGTCCGTGTAAACGTAAAGACCCTCATTCGCTTTACTGCTCGATTTTCCCTTTTCTGTGGCGTGAAATTGCGCTAGCGCCACTTTCCATTTACCGTAGAAATACAGGGGAAGCTTTAAGTGTACTTTGAATTTATACGTCCTATTATCGACAAAGTACTCGTTGCTCTCGTCGCTCTTGACGTAGATGTACCTATCAGTGTTCATGTTTTAAAAACTTTACCACGGGACCCAGAATGAACGATAGTAGGTGACGATGTTTCTTCAAAAGTCTTCGCTGTTGCTGTCGACTGATGTCCTTGGATACCAAACGACGAATGACTCCTCTATGCTGAAGCAGTTTAGCTTTATCTTAGTTCCGAACGGGACACGTTCCTTTCAATACGTTATATATAGCTTCTAATACCGCTTTTAGTTGAGGTTCGGACAAAGCTCGCAATAGGACCGCGCGCTGCTCGTCCGTGGACTGTACCAGTAATTCGAAGAGCGGTAAATATTTTTGAACCATGGTGATCGAAGGAATGAGACGTTATGATCACGTTTTATTCGCGCTTAAGCTTTTGAAATCGTCTTCGTTGATCCACGTGTCGTATTTCGGAGGCCAACCTTTCCAGCGCACCAGGTACCGTTTTTCCCTGCCACGCTTCGTTGATTTCACGACTTTTTCCACCAAGTACGCGTCTTTTTCGTACGCTTTCTTCAGTTGATTTTGATAGAAGGTACCGGAAATTTCTTCTCCCGCGTAATCTTTTATCCGATACTGCGGAATGTATTCTGTCATAAACCTCAGATTGATGACAAACAGTTCTCTGGACCAACGTTCGTCGTATTCTCGCTGAAAGGTTCTACGCATATGCGATACTCGTACCAGATCTCCTACTTTAAACTTAAAACGTTTAATCGAAGGTAAAGTCTTTTTAGGCGGTGGCTTCGCTAGAGTATTGTACTGGAGTTGCCACAAATCCGCAGAGTCCTCGGGTGTGACGCTTCGCGGAGTTCTTTTGATGGAGCGATGATACGTGTTGTTGTAACTGGTCGTGATATCAGCCAGATGGTCAACCCACCGATGCGATTGATGACGGGTCATAAATCTAATGAGTCGTCCCTTCACCGATTTAATCGCCCTTTCGGCGTAGGAAGCCTTGACTAAATTCCGTGTGACGAAATATATCACTCCTTCGTTTTTTAAGAAACGTTTTACGTCCTTGTTGGCAAATTCTGTTCCGGGATCGCTTCTGATTCGCGTCGGTTTTCTCCCGTGAACGAAGATTTTCTCTAGGGCCTCGACCATTTCTTTTCCGGTTCGCCCCCGCAGCGCCACCGTCCAGACGAACTTGGATAAAATATCCACGGCTAACAGGAAGTAAGCGTATCCGTCATTTTGTTTCTTGTAATATTCCATGTTTGCCGTATCTAAGTCCCATTGGTAATCTACTTCGGGGGCGACCACTCTTCTACGATCGAATTTTTCTCTTTCTTCCCGATGGACGGCGTAATCTTCTTGTTTTAAAAGCCAATCGCGAATTTTCTTTCTGCCGAGTACGAATTTACCGTCTTTTCTCACGGCTCGATATAATTTATCCACTCCCCCGTAAGCTCCGGCGTGCTTCGGATCATAGTAGATACGTTTTAGATAGTCTTCGTACTTTACAGCCGGAGCCATTTGACTCTCCGGGTATCTTTCCGTTTTCGTTTCACGGGACTACCTGGAGGCGGTGGAAGAAAGCCCCGTCCCGTCTGCACTCTTCGGGAGCTCGATAATAAACTAAGAGGAACGTTATTGTCTTTCAATATATTAGAAAATGTATCCAGGCCAACTGGACGAAGGTCTTTATAATCTTGCAGCTGTACTTTCACGAGATCCACGATATTAGAACTCGGTATGCGTTCACCGTCTATCGAGACTTCTCCCTTTTCGTTCCACGTCACGGGAGGCGAAATATACGTCAATAACGATCTCGTCCTGCTTTTCAAACTTTTAGGCATTGATGAGACCACTCTCTCTATTTCGTCGGAAACGTCGGCTCCTCTTTCCGGTTCCTCAACTTCGACGGTAGACGTTAATGGTTCTGACTCATTTTCTCGCCGCGTATTCGTCACTTCGGGGGTATCCGTCAAAGGTTTAGCCGACACGAGTCGTTGATAACGGTCGTAAGGTAACAACATCATTTTCTGCATGTTGACACGTTCCATGCGTTCAAAGCTATGACGTCTATCGGTTCCCGATATCTCGTTTTATTTAGGACGATAAATGACGGTGTCTTCGCCCGGAAATATCTTGGTTCTTACGCGATACTCTTCTTGTCCGGACGGTGAGAAATCCAAAACGAGATAACCGTACGGATAGGACGTAGCGTCTTTATAAGCGTCCATGAGAAAAGCGCCTTTCCCTAAAAAGGCCTGGCGACCCAAACACTGGAGTTGAGATACGTCTCTAGGGTTTTTCATGAGTACCGATACGTGCGTATTCAAGTTAATCGTGCGACTGTGTCTACCTTTGCAGTACAAGTTTTGATTGAGATATAACAAACTCAAGTGACGATGGTGCATCCCTTTGACGAATAAATTTTCCATTTCCGGTGATGACGTTACGCTATCCATCAAGTCGTCTAACACCACGAGATTGCATACGTTGTCGTCCGCGATAACGTTCAATTCTTCTTCGGACGGTAAGCCGTTATGAAAGGTAATAAAGGACAACTCTCGCTCCATCACGTCGAACAAAGGTTGGTATATGCCGTAACAATACAATACTTTTTGGGGCGGGTTGATAAACATCTCGTTTTTGTGACGTAAAAGTTGAAACAACCAGGTGGTCTTGCCACTGCACGTAGCTCCGGTCACGGAAATCGAAGTACATTCGGGAAAGGGATACATTTTGAAAATGAGAAGAAGTCCTCAATTCGGTTCTTTTTATACGTCATTTAACAATGGGACAGGGTTATAAGTCGCGAAACTAATTTTATTTTTAAAACTATATACATTTCGAATAAATCAATACATAGACGTTTCAAAGTTTCGAAATTTTATTAAAAATATACTACACACATTATGATACATATTCAATTCAAATTATCAACATTTGTTTATTGATCCAGTATTTAATGTTTCGATTGATAAACTATCGTCCTAACACTCGCGTTATTACTCTTTCGAGGTGTAGAGTCTCACGAAGAGACCCCATCACTCGTTTATCAGTCACAGTTCACAGAATTGAGGAGGTTGAGCAACTCCTCCTCCGACAGTTTATCTAACAGATCTTCTTCTTCTTCCTCCGAGATATCTGGTTCTTTTCGCGCTTTCTCGGGACACAGTACAATGTCTAACGGTACGGTGTGAATGCCGTCTTCGAGGACTCGACGCTTACAGTAAAAGTAAGAAAATCCGCATCGGGTCTGATGGTAGCTATAAATTCCGTTATTTCTCACTCTGAACCCTTTGTTTTGTCCCGAGGCGGGTTTTCCCGTACGCAAGACCCCTTTAAAAATACCGAGGGGATTCTTGATCAAGCGCTTAGAGACTCCTTTGGAGCTAAATTTACACTCTACGGTGGTTTTGGGTTGACGCTGTAGCCGTATAGGGCGTAGTTTTCTGGCTTTTCTGACCAAGCGGGCGGCAGTCACGAGGGCGCTCGTGGCTTTGGAGCTAACGGTTTTGCTCACGATATAGGTCTTGGAGCATAGCCCTATCATTTCGTCTCCTTCGTATTCCGTTTTGAAGAGACCGGGTACTCTCTTGTCGTATTTCGCGTGTTTTGAGCAGCATTCCCTAGGTAACCAACGGTCTCCAACGGGATTATACCGGTCATCGCATAACCCCGTGAGTCCACGCTGGAATTTTTCCATTTGTTCGGGTTTGACGACTTCCCGGAGACTCGACGCCGACAAAGCCATATAGGCGGAGTCCTGAAATGAGATGAAAAAACGATATCATTCCAAAGGCCGTAGATCGACAGATAAGCTCACTACATTTACAGTTCGCAAAAACAGTTCACAATACTCATACATATCCGAAACAACGTACCGTGTCCATCTCGATGTATTCGAAATTGGAGCGGTCCACGTAGGAATCCAGGAAGTCGTAATAGAACTGCAACATTCTCAGTTTGGCATACTGCAGTATGAAATATCCCAGCTGCACGGGGAGGTCGAGCTTGATGCGTCGTTTAGCGGCTTCAACCTCGTAGTATTTATCATCGTCGTCCAGACAAGTAGTTTGTCTGAACTGAGTCTTATTCACCTCGAAGCATGCCCTGTTTTCCCCCTCGACGTAAAACACGCTGCGGTGTTTCGTTTTGTCCATGATGAGTGAACCGTACCTAAAAATGATAAAATAAACGAGTAGATATATCCGAATAGATGAATGTATAAATAAATAAATAAATAAATAAACAGAGAACTAAATATGGAGTCATGCTAAAAACTTACCCGCTATTGCCGATCAATTTCATGGTGTCGGCGATAATAGACAAGTCTTTCGAAGTGTCCCCGGCTCGTCTAGCGTCACTCACGTCCTGGACAAAGTTTTCGAAGCAGTCCATTTTTCTATATTCGACCACTTGATAAATCTTGGTGACTTTCATCCCGTGATCCAAGTACCATTTCAGGAGGGGGGTCGCCAGGAGAATTTGTCGGGCTTTGGTACCACTCAGCAGCAGGCGTCTAGGTTTATCGCTCAGCTGGTACTCCCAGACATGGGCCTGCATATGCGCCCCGATGTCGTCAAACCCAACCTCCGTATTGCAGAAGATGGGACACATTTCCTCAAAGTATTCTCGGGGAGACATCGAGATGTGAGCAAATTCCGGTCCCCATTGTTCCGGGACTTCGATGTCACATTTTACCATACCAAACAGTTGGCCGAAACGGACCCCGTTTAAGATTTGGGTTTCCGTCACAGCGGTCCTGTTCTTCTGGCTAAACGTAGGGCGACATTTATCCCGAATCCCGTAGATTTTAGGATGTGTTTTACAAAAGCTCCGGAACTGGCATTCCCACATTTCTTTGACGGTAAACCCCTCTCTACGCAAGTACGCGACTTTCTTGGCGGTCTTTTCCTTTAGCGTGTCTTTGGTCTTGTGCCAAGTTTCGTTAGTGACGTTTTTCGTGACGTCGCAGACGTGTCCGTGATGATAGCAACCCTAGAAGAAAAGAACCAAATTGAAATAATTGATATAATGAGGTATTAGACTTTGAATATGGTAGTGTAGTAATGGAAAGAAGTAAATTAAATTGAAATACTGCATACTTAACGAAGGTTTACCTGAAATTCGTAGACGGTCTTGGTCTTAGGATCGTACCCGTCTACGGGGTATTTGCCGAACCGGACTTCCTTGCCGTTATTCCTTTGGTGTAGGATATGAGTCCCTTCATACTGATTCAAGTAGTTGAGCCAGTTGAAGGCTTGCATGTAGTGGTCCCTATGTTCCGGTTTGAATTGGTTTTCGGCCCGTCGTCTCACGAACATGCCCTCCGGCATGGGCTGGCCAATACTCCATAGATAGAGGGCATTGGCATCGTAACCCACGATCTTCCGACACGTTTGACCTCCTCTAATCAGGGTCTTATTGGCCTCGTGGTGGCGCGTGAATATGATCGAAGGACCTGAAATTATGACCGAATGTTGAGAGTTAGTTTAAAATGGGGGTAAGAGATCCGGAAACTACTTTGACGTATAATCAGGAAGGATACTCACCACCTACGATATTGTTTATAATAGTGTTGTAGAGGTCAGCGTTGCTCTTGTCAGCCAAGGAGAACTCTGCCGATTTCTCGCGAGCGCACTTAAATAACAGCTGTCTCGCGATGCCCGGTACGGACATAGCCGTCTTGAATACATCGATTCCTTTCTCGAAATAAAAGGCCTGAAGACGTTCAACCGCAGTAATGAACGGGGAGACATCGAGATTATTGTACCATATCAAAAAGTCACGGAAGGTCGTCATGCCCCGTTCGATCCATACTTTCTGACAATAGGCGTACTCGGCTTGGGTAATATTGGTTCCCTTAAGTCCGCTGTAGAAGGCATCGTGGGGAGGTAACTGGGTATGGTCTAGTTTGGCGACGTCATTGAGCCATTCGTAAGGGAAGAAACCTTTGGACTCGTCAACTCTGTATGCCTTCAAAAAGCCGGCGTAGGAAGTGCCCGGTGCCAAGAAGTGACTGATATCCAAAAACTTCAAGGTATCCGTGGTGATGCAGGCGTACGCGTTGGACTTTTTGACCACAAACCCGAATTCCTGCTGAGGCATTTTCAAATGTTTGGCCAGCTTCTGTTTCACCAGATTCAGGTCGTACTTGGCGCTGAAACAATAAAGGAATGAAGATAAAATGACTGAATGAATGTATAAATGAATAAATAAATGAATGAATGAATGAATAAAACGCGAACAAAAAAAAAATGAAGAGAGTAAATTACCTATTAAAACCGAGCACGGGCAAGGTGGTCATATAACCTTTGAACTGTCCGTACAAGGTCTCGATTTTTTCCGCCTCTTTTCGGTCCTCTTCGTCGTCTTTGTTCAGGGATGCCAAATGCGCCTTTAAGGGTTGTAAATGATTACCCCACTTCGTCTGCGCTTCCCCGGATGCCGCTTTCTGAATCAAGGTCAAAGCTCGAATCAGTTGCTCGAGAAGCTGATCCATTTCGGGTTCCACGAAACACACGGGTTCGGTATAACCGGATACATTAGAGCAGACGCTCACGCTAATAGGAACGTGCCTTTGGGTCCACTCCAGTTTCTCCGTAGCATCGCCGTCTAAGGTCATGAGCATCGATTCGAAGTCGAATACGGCGAACCAAGGGAAAGTCCGCTCGTCCTCGGGTACGTGAATGCCAAACTCTTCCAGACGTTCGAAGATGGTCTGACGCTCTTTGTAAAAACCCCCGGGATAGACATACAGGGTCTTCTGATCGCAGATTTTGGCGTGTTGCTTAAAATTACCGTGATGGTCAAACATCCGGTCGCAGAGCTGGCATTGAAACTTTTTGGCGTACAGGGCAAAGTCTGTCACGTAAGAGCAGTGATTCTCGTGCTGGTTGACGTACATCGTGTCCGTATACCGTTCCGTCGATTTAAAGACTTGAACCACGACGCCATTTTCTCGGAGGGAGTACATTTGTACGTTGATGTCGAAACACTGTTCGAATTCGGGGAAGTCTCGTAGTTGCATGCCTTTAAATCCCGAAGGAGGGGTGAACTGAACCGCGGTGCGACCGCCGAAGAAATATTTGTATTCTCTTTGGTTATGCGCCCTTTCCCACTGATTATACGAGCCTAAGACTTTGGTTCTATCCACGGATCCGAATCGGTGTAGACTCAGACACCGAAAGAGACACAAGTTGTCAAAATATTCCCATTTCGTAACGGGGTCCTTATCTAAGGGAACGATAGCCATACATCTCGTGATATAGACTGGTAACGGTTCGTCGTCTACGGTGCCCAATGAGAAATTAGTGTTATAGACTTTGACCCGAATATTGGTGAAAAGCACCAGTCGCCACTTGGTATCGGGTCGGCTCTTGCCCATTTCCGTCATGATGTCCATTTCTCGCAATTTTTTGAGGACTTTGTCGATATCGGAGCGCCTCGAAATCAATACGGGTGCGTCAAACGCGTTGACGTTGTCGAAAGGTCGAAAATAACGAAATTGACCCGTCTCCGCGTGACGCATGATGAAGCCGAAAGCCAAATTCACTTTGAAAGCTTGTCGCTGTCGGTCGTAAATCCCTTGTAATGCTTGTCCGATGTCCGCTAGGGTGATACCGGGGAACATGGGTATGTTGTACAGGGACTCGACGGGTCCTTCCTTAAATTGCTCTAATATTAGGGCCCGATTAGTCCGGTAACAATTGCGGAGCCCTTCGTCCTCAGTCCCATCTTCGTTGATCCAGGGTTCTTGACCTCGCTGGAAAGGTTCTGGGTGAAGTCCCGCGCCTACTTGGTAATGGACTCGTACGTGATGGGCGTGCAGAGCTTGCCTGTCTCGAAATTGAGCCGGACATTTATGGCATTTATAGCTACTGGCAGGCGACCGACCCCCTTGATGCACCCTGGCATGATGAACCCTCAGTTGATTCGGATGCCGAAACGTGGCCTCGCATTGTCGACATTGGTAAGAAGATGGCCCGGGTTTCGGACTCTGTCGTTTAGCGGTCGCCGCCGCCTTACCAGTCCTCTTGTCTGTCTTCTTTCGGATTTTATGTTTAATTTTCAGGTGAAACTCGAGCTCCCGAGCGGTCTTTAAAATATCTTGACACTGGTCGCAGGGAAACGTGACGATGCCCTTGCAATTGGTTTCGTGTTGACGCAGATTGGTTTGTCGCGAAAAGGTTTTGTGGCATTTGGGACAACCGTAGCTTAGTTTCTGGTGGGCCGATTGAATATGTCGCGTGAGGTTTTTCTTTTGCGTAAAGGTCTGGGAGCATTGGTCGCAAGGGAATCGCAAAGATCCCGCGGTATTCTGGACATTGGTTCGTATTTCTTTCCTGAAAACGAAATAAGATGAATGTTTAAAAATATTATAATGATAATAAATATGGAACCGTTTGTTATTTTAAATAATAAAAAAATAACAAAATAGAAAAACAAAACAAAACAAAACAACAAAACAAAACTAACAAAAGAAACAAATCAAAACAACAACCAAAACATAACATAACATAACAAAACAAAACCAAAAAAAAACACCAAAAATCAACAAAACAACAAAAAACAACAACAAAAAAAATTCAAATTATTAACAAAACAAAACATAATAAACGAACACACAAAATGAAAAATGAAAAATGAAAAAAAAAAAAACACAAAAAAACCAACAACAACAAATAAAAAAACAAAACAAATCAAAACAACACAAAAACATAAAAACAAAACAAAACAAAAAAAAACAAAAAAACAAAATAAAAAAAAACTGCAACAAACATAAACCTTACAGTGGAGGTCGAGTTTTCTCCGGAGATTTCAACAGCTTGAGCAGATCCTCCTCCTCTTCAGACGCCCATGGTCGAGGACTTGGGGGACTCATGTCCTGAACGAGGATTTGATGTAAAGCCTCCACTATGTTAGGATTGTCTTGAACACCGAACTCGGACGCGAAACTCATCAGTTGGTCCGCCGATACGCCTTCTTTCAAGAATACTTTGATTACCTCTTCCATGATTGAAGAGTCTATGTACACAATCAGCTAGCTATTACCAGTTTTCTAAATCTTCTGGATTACAATTGAGGCAACGTAACGCGTTGAGCTGATTGCGATGATCGTCTTTCAGGTAACACGTTTCGACTGAAGTAAAAGAAACGATCACATACTTTTATAGGAGCGAAGATATAGGACATCGAACGAGATAACCCGAGACGTAAGAAATAAAAGCCCGCTCGAACCAATACCAAATAAGGTAAATAGATTTATGTGTAGGAACGTAGAGAATCGCTCATGCGTGACCGAGCTCGATCGACGCTGAATGGGACCCCGAACCCGATGACATCAACCCGATGTGGATCCGACTTCATCTAAGGGAGTTAGGGCTATTTTAAGTGTTGTCTCGCAGAAAATCATTGATGCGTGACCGAGTTCAATCGACGCGGAAATGGATTCGGAGTCGAAAGACATCAACCCGGTGAAGATCCGACTGCAAATAATCGAGCTAGAACGATTTTACGTTTTCCCGCCTTTTTATAGCCGCCATTTTGAAATGAAAATCTCGGATAACTCGAAAACGAATGGTCGTATACCTACGAAAGTTATATTTTCGGAATCGTCTCGATGAGACCTAAACGATGGTAATACTTTTAACTCGATCTATTTTTGAATGAAATTTGATGTATTGTCCCTTTAAAGTCGACTGACGGAGCAATGACCCTTTAATACTATAATACGGTTTCGCACTAAAACGACGTTAGCTCGAAAACGATTCCTCGTAACTATACAAAATTAAACATTTTCAGAATCGTCTCGATGAGATCTAAACCCTGCAACTACTTTATATGAAATCTAATTTTTGTCGAAATTTCGAAATATTGTCGAAATTTTGTGGTTTTCTCCCCTAAACCTTAATGTTTACAATTAAACGTAATAAGAGTACTTTTTTCTGGATTACGTCTTTTCTACAACTACACTCTTTGATAGAAACAGTTTGGATCCTTTTCAGATGACACGTTAATTGATGCCTGATCAAAATACACCGAGGCCATTTCGGAGAGTCTTGTCTAAACCAACGAAGCGGCTCAATGACCTTTGTTGTTTGAAGATTACATTTCGTCCTATAACAAATAGACTCTCAATGGTCAAACTATCGCAAAGTAGACGTTTCCATGACGATCTAGTTAAGGTTCAGTTTTTTCATTCAATTTCAAACCTCGGACTGTTATAGTGCTCTATGATTCTTTGGACTAACGAGAAGAACAATTAACATATAAAAACAACAAAATGACAACGTAAGTTCTTTTCTTTCTCTTACTTACTTGAAGTACACAATTCCTTTGTAGGAGCATTCCTGTAAACTAATTAATATGGAGATAAGTCGCTAATTATATTTTAATGTATGACACAGTAATTTGCGATAGTTTGCGCCCAACGTGTGTGGGTGATTCCGTCGTTCCTAACGTACGCCCAGTAAATGTTCCATGTTTATATTATATATATTGAATTAGTCCGCGTCGTCTGATCCGAGTCTATACTGTTTGTTAATATCCCGTTATGTGGGAACAAATGAGGTTAATATACGCGTTATTTTCATCGTCCTACAACACTGAGTAATATTATCGGATAGGTTGTTAGTTTATGCAATATATATATAACGTTAGAATAAGAAAAAAAAAAAGAAAAAAAAGGTTTTAACTTCAATAAAAAAATGTCACGCACCTGTAAATGACTTCAATAATTGCATGAGTAGAACAAAACTTTCAACTGAGTAGATTCGAAGGATTAATATTCGTTAAACAGGTCTTTACACTTTCAACTCGGGGCTAGAAATGACGTGTCAGACGCTGGACATATACTTTTAATACGTTCTATTATATTTAAACAAACAATGACCGCACCCTTGGGACAGTCTCATTCTCTCTATGAGTCAATATGAGTCAATTGATTACCTTGAGTGATAGAGGACATTGACCGTTATACAGCGTCATTCGTCATTAAATTTCTTTTGTCAAAATATTCTGTAAACACATCATATAAGAAAAAAAGCAGACGACAAGTTCAGGCGGACGTTATTGGGGTAGTGGGTAAGACATACTCGTTTGGGAAACAGCGGTAAGCTGTAAGGATCGTTGTTGAAAGGGTCGTTGTAGAGAGGGCGTACTGTAATTGACTCCGAGTGACAAAAAAATGTGGTGAACCTTATCATTGTATTGACATACCCTTACTATTCGAGTGCAAAACTTTAAAGAAATGTTTATTTCACTCTTTTCGCGTGTACTGCGAAAGTGCAATGTCTGTCCCATTCAGTTTTAAGAAAGTAAAGACACCAAATGATGAGTGTCAAACGGGTTGGATCCAGATAAGACGTGGCGTCTCAATTGGCAGTATTAAACGTTAAGCGTGTCAAAATCGCGTATAGTGTAACAGACACCGATTGAGACGAAAGTCGTGTGCGTCCAGGCCTAGCCCTAACCCTTAATATACGAAAACTAAGTAGCATTGTTTAACTCATTTCACGTCCGCTTTAATAGTACCGTGTCTGTCAAATTAGTTTTAAGAAAACCAAATGATGAGTAATAAACATTGTGTATCCGGATTATTAGAGGCGTAACGATATGGTTCCACACTGTCCATATCGGTCGAGTCCCGAATGGCGAGATAAGGGTTCAGTCGCTAGGATATCGTCTGCCTGGTTATTGACCTTGATAAACGTTCTATTGAAGTAGGGATTGGGGCTTAATAGACTGACCCTTAATATACATGTAGGAGTGAAAAATTGTACCTTGATTTAACTCTTTTCGGGCCATAACGGCTTTGAAAGTGCGATTTTAAATTATGTTTTAAGTAAAGATACCGAAAAGATGAGTGTCAATGGGTTGGATCCAAATCAGACGCGGCGCCTCATCTGACGTTGTTTTCAGGATTTAAGCAAAAGGGATCGGCTTTCAAAAGGGCTGTAATTGTAACCCTGGGCTATTGACGCATTAGAAGAAAATGTCAACAAACACTGTAGATAAACACTTAAGTCTGTTAGCGGCACGCGACTTGATTTCGGCTGGACAGTTAACGAAACCGAAATTATAATATGGAATTAAACGAAATTGGAATGTAAGGGGCTAATCTGGATCCAATCTGTTTGGAACTTGAATCCAGACCAGACGCTTATAACGTTCTTGCGATCCACTCGCGAAGTGCTAAGGCCTCTATGGAATGCGGGATAGTCGGCGTATCGAAGACCGCACCCGTCATAGGATATCCTCCCTATTGTGACGTCTCGGGTGACGGCAGCAGCCATACGGTAAACTCTATGGAACGCGGGATGGGTGACGTGACCTCTATTGATCTAGGGCGTTGACGCCCGGTGGGATGGGTAGGGTGACCTCTTGCTCTAGGGTGGTGCCCCTAACGTCATCTACGGAATGTGGGATGGTCGGCTCTATTGTTCTAGGGTGGAGCCCCTCTAGGTCAATGACCTTGACCTCCCGTGACGTCATCCCATTGTGACGTCATCTACGGAATGTGGGATGGTCGGCTCTATTGTTCTAGGGTGGAGCCCCTCTAGGTCAATGACCTTGACCTCCCGTGACGTCATCCCATTGTGACGTCATCGGTCACGTGACGACTCCATGGCTCCAGACACTCTCCCAAAGTCATTGTTATATACTACTGGTGTCGATCCTGATCAGGCGCCGTATTTGAGAAACGAATGCTAATCTGAGACTACATAGTTTGCAATAAGTGCACCATGCCTTGCATTTGTCTCTTTTGCATTTATTATGCATTTAGTCAAACTCCAGAATGTACACAAATGCATTTTTCTCACTTATTTTGTTGTTAGATCAAACAGTTTCTGCGTAGACGAGACGCCGAGTAGCTCGCGATCTTATCAAGGTCTTAAACTATTTTACGCTTCTATAACAAATTATTTTTCTCGTATTATAATATAAATTCAGACAGTTTGGATCTCGATCACAATGCTGAGTTATTCGGTGTCGCAACTGTTTGAAATCTATTAGACTATTTTCTTTCTTGTGGATTCCTAAGCAACTAGTTTGAATATTGATCAGACGCCGTGTAGATCGGAGCTGCATCAGGATCCAAACTGTTTGACACATTATCATACAATTAATTACTTCTCATTATAGTTTACACAAGAAATTTGTATAAAGATGAGACGTCGAGTAGTTCGCGATCGGATCAAGATCTAAACATATTTACATTTTTAGAACGAAATGTTCCTTTCATATAAATTCAGACAGCTTGGATCCCGATCACAATGCTGAGTGACTAGGTGTCGCAACGGTTTGATACCTATTAGACTATTAGAATTCCTACGCAATCAGTTTGAATCTTGACCAGATGCCGTGTAGATAAGCACTGCATCAGGATCCAAACTGTTTGACACCTTAGAAAATAAATTTAATTACCTTTCATAATAGTTTTACACAAGCGATTTGGATGAAGATGATACGCCGAGTAGTTCGCCATGTAATCAATATCTAAACAGATTTACATTTTATGAATAAATATTCCTTTCATATAAATTCCGACAGTTTGGATCCCGATCACAATGCTGAGTGACTAGGCGTCGCAACTGTTTGATATCTGTTAGAATTTTTTTCACGTAAATTCCTACGCAATCAGTTTGAATCTTGATCAGACGCAGTGTAGATTGGCACTGCATCAGGATCCAAACTGTTTGGCACCTTAAAATTATTCAATATTTACTTTCATCATAGTTTTACACAAGCAATTTAGATATAGATGAGACGCCGAGTAGCTTGATTCTCATCAGGATCACAAATGCTTCACAGCTGAGTTTTTCGTTGCATTTGTTCAGTTTGGATCTAGACGAGATGCCGAATTGCGAAATGGGACAGGAAAAAAATGTCACAGACTTGCAGATGCGATTTGCTTGATTGGTTAATTAGTTGATTGATATTTTGATCTACCACCTAGGATTATATTTACTTTTGATGAGCCGAAGGTTTATTACCCCCGAGCCGAATCTTTATTACCACCGCATCCGGTGTGCCACGGTGACGCAACGGTCAATCGGCTTCCCTGTGTTATTTTGTAGATAGCATGATTGAGGAGCGTGCTCTATGGAATTCCGCGATTTCATTGGTCAACTATATTTAGATGCTGACCTCAGGAACAGCTAGAACCTTTCGTGTGATAATTTATCTGCATATTTCATAAATCGACACAGATCGTACTTTCCGAAAAGTGACGAGTAGTACATGCAGTATCATATGCACGTCTTACGGAGATCACCGATCAACATTAGGTCACACCTACCGACCTAAATCTCTTTTTATGCAATTGTTTTGTGTAACAACCCTATAATTAGATTATGGATTTCGGAAGATATTTGAACACACTTTAAATGTGTAGACACCCGGACAGTAAAATTTAAGTAGAAGAATGAGATGTTAGGACTCGCTCTAACCCGCTCTCATCAGGTAATTGATAAGCCGCGGACAGCCGCGCTTATCAGGTAATAGCTAAAGTCGCGCTATCACGCGCCCACGAGGGAATAATGAAACACGCGCTGACACGCGCGCATAAGGGAAAGGGTTAAGGCACTTCTGTTTTACTTCAAACCTGCTTTATGGACATATGCGACCAAATGAAATCTCTGAAGGATCTTTTTTTGCCTGATATGTATATGAAACTGAAGGTGCCTTTGGGAGGTAACTGATATGCACGATTTCGTAGAGTAACGATGCTTGATTTATCGTACTTATTTAAAAGCCACTAGCTGTCTCACGCATTGGTAGCATATGTCCAACTAGCTGCTAGGATAAAGATGTTGCATATTATACATGTACTGTAGAATTATTCACGGCAGTGGAACAGTACAATAAAGGCAAACAACTGTGTTATAATTCAACTTATATGGAGTAATGTGTTAATAAATGCCAGAAAAGCCTTGGGTCCATGGGACGCGCAACTTTTCAAATAATGAGTCCCTGTCAAATTTAATGAGTACGTACCTCAGGATGCACAGATAAAATAATCACTGCTAGTGTAAAAAATGTATTCTTATGATTTGACCCAGTGACCTATATTTTGCCCCGACACAGCCAACATTCAACCCTGACCTAGATATCAATAAAAAACATTTTTACAAAGTTTCATCAACATTTAAAAAGATTTTTAGCTTCTAGCCGTTAACCAAGGTTGTCTGATTTGATCTAGTTACCATGTTTTTGACCGGACATGTCTCATATTCATCAATGACCTAGATATATTTGAGATAAACATTTTGACCCAGTTGCATTAAATTCCGATGAGATTTGTAACCCTAAATTTTGACACAAACAGATTTTTCCTTAATTTGCAATGGTTCATAATTTATTAATAACTTTTGAAGAGTTTCGACTAAAAGAGAGATGTCAAAAAACCTTAACTCATTCCTCCATCAGAGATTATTGCTGTCCCAATAATCATACACAATTTCTTATCATGCTTTGATGAGCTAAAATAGATTAAAACTATTGGTTATGTTATAGTTAGAACATATTAAGTGAAATCTTAATGGTTAAGAAGGTCAAAGCGAGCGCCCAGCGAGCGTGACCCTTCTTAGCCATTAAGATTTCACTTAATATGTTCTAACTAACTTAGAATATAACCTATATTTTGATTGGCCCATTCAAAGGCTTCTAGTAAACATTCAGGTTGTGAGATCGCCAAATATGGCAGTGTTACAATTAGTTGCTACGAGCCGGAGCTATCTTTTAGCGCGCGCAGACACCACGCGACGTCGAAAAACAACAAAATTCTTAATGATTAAGTGCCGTACTTAATAGGTAGCAAAAGGCAGTTTGATTGGTTTAAAATGTAGGTTATATTCTAAGTGAGAAAAAGAACCTGTCACTAGTTGTTGTATGAGACAAACTTATCTAAACCTCGGCTAGAATAGAAAAATGTTTTAGCTCGCCAAGACTCGCTTAATTAGTAATAACATTTCAATCCTAGACTCGGTCGTTACGTCATCCCATGAAACACCACAATAATGTTCATTAAATGTTCCCAATGGATTCGTTATCTAATTAACATCAAATAATTTGACTTGTCCGTCCAGACAGATAAGGTGATCTCAACTCCCTCCCCCTCCCAATATTTTTAGATATCTCCGTCCGCAAGGTGAGAACAGCCCAGCTTGTGTAACACAATAACTGACGGCATATCCCATAGTTTTGCGATTTTACCTTCTTTAAGATCCCACATGACCAAGCTTCAAGTGTGACCTAAATTTTATGAAGAACATGGCACTGACAGAATCTCATAAAGATATAGCCAAATATGTGACTTCTTAAAGCGACTCGCAACCAGATGGTGCATTTGCAAAAAATAAAAGAAAATACTCAAATATATACAAAAGGGTAGCATTATCGTGCATCTGGCATTGGAAAAATATGACCAGTCTAATAACACCCTCTCGAAAATTCTTCAAATCTTAATTTTTTAGATATTTTCCATTGTTTTATCCGTAGCGTCGAAAGTTGCTATAGAAATTGATCAGGACTCAGACATAAGCTCAGGTGAACTAAAAAAGTAATATTAAACTCAGAAAAGGAGAGATAACATCTCAGGTATTATGATTTTCTTCAGCTGGGAATAAAATTAATCCTCATTTACACCGGGAAAAACTGTATTACTTATAAAATTTGGTTATGATGTTGGGGGTTTAAGTATATGTTGTAAGGATGTTGGGGGGTTTAAGTAGACACCAACATATATTTTGTAAGGATGTTGGGGGGTGTAAGTAGACACCAACATATATTTGTAAGGATGTTGGGGGGTTTAAGTAGACACCAACATATATTTGGTTAGGATGTTTGGGGGTTTAAGTAGACACCATCATATATTTGTTAGGATGTTTGGGGGTTTAAGTAGACACCAACATATATTTGGTTAGGATGTTAGGGGGTTTAAGTAGACACCAACATTATATTTTGTAAGGATGTTGGGGGGTTTAAGTAAACACCAACATATATTTGGTTAGGATGTTGGGGGGGGGGGTAAGTAGACACCAACATATATTTTGTAAGGATGTTGGGGGGTTTAAGTAGACACCAACATATATTTGTAAGGATGTTGGGGGGTTTAAGTAGACACCAACATATATTTGGTTAGGATGTTTGGGGGTTTAAGTAGACACCAACATATATTTGGTTAGGATGTTAGGGGGGTTACGTAGTCACCAACATATATTTGGTTAGGATGTTTCTGGGTTTAAGTAGACACCAACATATATTTGGTAAGGATGTTAGGTTTTTTAAGTATACACCAACATATATTTGGTTAGGATGTTGGGGGGGTTTAAGTAGACACCAACACATATTTCGTTAGAATGATGGGGGGTTCAAACATAATTTAACGCTTATGGTAATAATAATATACAATCTCAGTAAGTTTGAGAAAGTTTGGATAAATACTGTGGCCCCTAGAGAGTAAACACTGAAATTGTTGATGACAGACGACGGTTGACTGAAGACGGACGCCGGACATTCAAGGATTGCAAACAATCACCCTGAGCTAGCTCAGGTGAGCTATAAATGTTTATATAATGTGATCAAGTTGTCCAACCGTCGTCACCTACATTCAATCTTAACCTAAATTTATAACAAGAGCCCCATGGGGCATATTTCGCTCACCTGAGAATAGATTACAAAATGTAGAAAATGATGTATGTCCAGAACGGGGTAATTTTTTCCCTGATGGGCATAATTTGAACAATCTTGATAGAGGACCTGTATATGATGCTATGTGCCAAGTATCTAAGATCAGGGTGCTAGGGTTTTAGACAAGACGATTTTTTAAAGTTTCCATTGAAAAAATCTAATTTTAGCTCATGTGACCTACATATGCAACAGACTGGAACAATTTGAACAAAAAAGGTAACTTTAGGACATCTACTCTAGAAGCGTCACCATGCTGAATCTGATATTAAAGCTCTGGCCATATAAGTTTCAGAGGACAAGACATTTGAAAATTTCACTATATAACTCAATGTAAAACTGTGACCTTGGGGCAGGGCCAATTTTGACCCCAGTGGCATAATTTGAGCAAAATTGATAGAGGCCCTTGTAGTTTTTGACAAGAAGATTTTTTAAGTTTTTATAGAAAAAATACATTTTTAGCTCCTGTGACCTAGATATTAAACAGACCTGAACCATTTGAACAAAATATATGTAAAGGATATTCAGAAGAGTCACCATACCAAATTGCAAAGCTCTGGCCATATTAGTGTCAGAAAAAGGACATTTGAAAATTTCACTATATAACTCTATGTAAAACAGTGATCCCCGGGGCAGGGACAATTTTGACCCCAGGGGCATAATTTGAATAAACTTGATAGAGGACCTGTAGGCATTGCTATGTGCAAATAATCCAAGCTCTGGCTCTTGTTATTTCAGACAAGCAGATTTTTTAAGTTTTCATTAGCTCCTGTGACCTAGATATGCAACCGACCAGAGCAATTTGAACAATATCGGTAAAGGGCAGCGAGAACTGTCACCATGCCAAATATCAAAGCTCTGGCCATATTGGTTTTAGAGAAGAAGAAATTTAACAAGGGCCATTATGGCCCTAAATCGCTCACCTGGTAACCATGTAACTATGTACACCCTGTGACTTAGCTTTTGACCAGGCATGACCCTCATTCTAATTTGACCTCGTTTTCAATGAGACAAACATTTTGTTCACGTTTCATGAAGATTCAATGAATTTTGTAGTCTCTAGAGTGTTAACGAGGTTTTTCGATGATTTGACCTGGTGACATAGTTTTTGACAAGACATAAGCCACATTTGAACTTGACCTATATTTCATTGAGGCAAACCTTTTCATCAAGTTTCATGAATATTTAATGAAATTTGTAGTCTCTAGAGTGTTACCAAGGTTTTTCTATGATTTGGTCTAGTGACCTAGTTTTTGACCGGACAGGACCCACATTCGAAGTTGGCCTAGATGTCATTGAGGTTATCATATTGATGAAGTTTCATGAAGATCCAATGAAACGTGTAGCCTCTAGAGTGTTAACAATGTTTTTTCAATAATTTGACCTAGTGATCTAGTTTTTGTATGGACATGACCCACATTCGAACTTGGCCTAGATTTCATTGAGGCAATCATATTGATGAAGTTTCATGAAGATCCAATGAAACGTGAAGCCTCTAGAGTGTTAACAAGGTTTTTCAATAATTTGACCAAGTGACCTAGTTTTTGACCGGACATGACCCACATTCAAAGTTGGCCTAGATTTCATTGAGGCAATCATAGTGATGAAGTTTCATGAGGATCCAATGAATTTTGTAGTCTCTAGAGTGTTAACGAGGTTTTTCGATGATTTGACCTGGTGACATAGTTTTTGACAAGACATAAGCCACATTTGAACTTGACCTATATTTCATTGAGGCAAACCTTTTCATCAAGTTTCATGAAGATTTAATGAGATTCGTAGCCTCTAGAGTGTTAACACTGTGTTTCGATAATTTGACCTAGTGACCTAGTTTTTGACCGGAAATAACCCACTTTCTAACTTTACCTAGATTTCATTGAGGCAAACATTTTAATGAAGTTTCATGAAGATCCAATGAAATGTGTAGTCTTTAGAGTGTTAACAATGTTTTTCGAAGATTTGACCTAGTGACCTAGTTTTAACCCGGACATGACCCACATTCAAACTTGACCTAGATTTTATTTAGGCAATCATATTGATGAAGTTTCATGAAGATCCAATGAAACGTGAAGCCTCTAGAGTGTTAACAAGGTTTTTCAATAATTTGACCAAGTGACCTAGTTTTTGACCGGACATGACCCACATTCGAAGTTGGCCTAGATTTCATTGAGGCAATCATATTGATGAAGTTTCATGAGGATCCAATGAAACGTGTAGCCTCTAGAGTGTTAACAAGGTTTTTCGATAATTTGACCTAGTGACCTAGTTTTTGACCGGACACAACCCACATTCAAACTTGACCTAGATTTCATTGAGTCAAACAGTGTAACCAAGTTTCATCAAGATCCAATGAGATTTGAACCTGCTAGAGTGTTAACGAACAATTGTGGACGGACGAACGGACAGACAGACGGACGGCGGACGACGGACATCCAGCGATCCTAAAAGCTCACCTTGGCACTACGTGCCTGGGGAGCGTTTCATAAAGAATCTTATCTTATCTTAACTATTTATCGTAACTCCCGGACTTACGTCAATATCTTTGTTAAGTTAAGAGCGTTCCAGAGACCTCACTTATCTCTCTCTTAACCGCAAATCTTACGTAAGATAAGTTTTATCGTAACCTTAAAATAATCAAACATCCGGGGACCTGACTAGAGTAAAGTGCCGTGACACTGGGTATAAAATGACCACGTGATACCGACAAACAAACAACAAAATGAACGACAAAACACAGTAAATCGTAACGGTTCGGTGATAAAATACGTGTAGTGTTGGTATGTGATCTGGCAACAACGACATAATGCACTGAAGTTGTTTTATGAGTGACATAGGCATCAGAACGAACCAAATCGTGTGCTGAATGCAGAGACAGGTAAGTTTATGGCGAATATCCGCTACAATTTATCGACCTTAAACGAATTATACCCAAGTCCAAACCCGTATTCCGATATTCCGATATTTACGTCAAACCAATGTTAGGCCTACTAGTTTTTCTGTATAGAAAACGAGGGTTGAATGGAACATTTGGACCATGTTTATAGTTATTGATCGTGGATGTCACTTCTAAAGGAGAAAAACACAGTTTGGGTGAAATGTCCTAGTGTAGCTTTTTGCATCTATTTCTAATGTGATGTGTGATCGATGTGATTAAATCAATTCGACTAACTCAAGTGTTTTTGCACAGTAAAAAAACGGCAAATTTACCTTAAAAATCGTTTTGCTTTTATAAACGAGAGGAAATGGGGGGGGGGGGCATTTCGTACCCTCGCCTTTTCGCATCCTATTTTTTGTCATTTCGTACCCTCGAAAATTTAAATAACCTTATTTACTGTACTTTGTAAAAACAGTTCGGTCGTATATAGGTTTTACCTATAGTTATATGTGACGAGGCGGCGCACCTGTGCTATTGACTTAGCCCCATGGTTACGAAAAACATTTCCCTTTATTTACTTTTTTGCCCTTGGGTCACATGTTTGAATCCTGATCAGTACAATTTTCATTAATTTTTTTTTCTTCTGAACATGAATAAATTTCCTCAATTAATATTTAAGGTAGAACACCCCAGAAAAGATCAGAGCAATGTCAGTGCTCTTTTTAGAGCTATTGATCATTCTTGTGAACTGACATTAATACCAAACCATGTTTGAGCATGTTTCAATACTGACGGTTAGTTGGTGAGAATGATCAATAGCTCCATGTAGAGGGCTGGTATTGAGTGACATTGGCCAGGATATTATTAGCTTTTTAGGGGCGTTCTACCTTAAGGGTTTATATAAGTACCGACATCCATTTGGAATTTATGGGACAATGCCCATACATATTGTTAGTTTCTTTTAACTCATTCACCCCTGAAATTTTAAAGGACAATTCCAATTTCAAAACACGTCTAGTAAAATTTTGACTATTTAGGGATGATTTAAACAGTATATTTCAAAATGACAAACAGTGTATACCCTGATCAAAGGGCTCCACAAGGAGCCCTCTGACCAGGGTCTTACTCTATACTGTTTGCATAGGACAAGTGTAATCCTCACAGGTATACTGTTTGTAAATGATGACTATACTTGTTGCTAGGGTCGAATGTGTTAACCCTTTACCTGATAGCCTACTTTTAGTATTGAAGATAGTTGACTAATTAAAGCAGGTTGAAAGTAAAGCAGAATGCGCCTTAAGTCGCATTCTGCTTTAATTTCAGCCTGCTTGAAGCTATCATGTGCTAAAATATCGAAAATATTCCCTATAATAAATAATCATAACTGTATATATTGGAACCATTTTCTTCAGCGGAGGAATAAATCATATTCGCTATAAAGCGCTGCTATGTGTTAAAGGGTTAAACAGAGACATTTAAAATTGCTGTAGAAAGTAGATTATGAAGAAAACATTAGAATGACCATATTTGATATTTGCAGTGGAACACCATGGCAGTCCAACATACCAGAAAAGCCAGGATTAACAGGATGAGGACCCTCCTCTAGTTACTAGAGCTCAAAGTAAATTATTTTGCATCCTTACAGTCAAACTTGTTTGAAACGGTCAATCATACAGAATATAACTGAAAATGAAATTTCTGATATTCTTCGCATTCTCAAATTTGGGAAAGCATCTGGTTGTGATTTAATTAGTCATCAAATGCTTAAATACACATCCAATTCAGTCAATAAACCGTTATGTATTTTATTTAACATGTCTCTAAATATACAGCGCTTCCCCTCATTGTGGAAAAAAGCAACTGTTATTCCTCTTTTTAAAAAAGGCGACCGTCATGAAGTAATGAATTATAGACCAGTGTCTCTAATTTCATGTGTTGGTAAAGTTTTTGAGAGGGTTGTCTTTAAACATATGTATAATTATCTACTTGACAATGATTTATTTTATAATCTACAATCAGGCTTTCTACCCGGCCATACAACTGTTTACCAATTGATAGAAATGTATGAAAGTATTTGTCAATCGCTAGAGGACAAGAAACATGTGTGTTTAATATTTTGCGATATCTCTAAAGCGTTTGATAGAGTATGGCACAAAGGTCTTATTAAAAAGTTACATTGTTATGGGTTTAATGGTCAATTTTTAAAATGGTTAGTGAGTTATCTCTCCAACAGACATCAGTCAGTCTTATTAAACAGTAATATTTCACATTATGGCAATACTAATGCTGGTGTCCCACAGGGGTCTGTGTTAGGCCCTTTATTATTTTTATTGTATATTAATGACATAGCTGATAACTTAGAAAGTCTAACTCGCCTGTTTGCAGACGATACATCCCTTTCATATTCTTCCTTTAACACATTAGACATTGAAACTTTTATGAATAGAGATTTAACTGTATTAAATGAATGGTCAAAGTCATGGCTTACTCGATTTAATCCTTCGAAAACAGAAATTTTGTTCATCTCCAATACATTAGATAATGAAGATATATCCTTAATATTTGACAATACTACATTGAATCCTGTAGATACACATCGCCATCTAGGAGTAACTCTATCAAAAGATGCAAAATGGACAGCTCACATTAACACTATATATGAATCTGGTATGAAGAAAGTAAACACCTTAAGAAAACTTAAATACATTTTAAATAAAAAGACCCTTATCAGAGTTTATAAATGTTTCATACTTCCTATTCTTGAATACGCGTGTGAGTTATGGGACGGTTGCTCAGCTATCAATAGACAAAGGTTAGAAAATGTACAGTTAGAAGCTGCTAGAATAGCATGTGGCCTTCCCATATTTTGCAAAAGGGAACTTATATACTTTGAATCAGGCCTTGAACCACTTTACGAACGAAGGGAAAGACGAAAATTACTATTGTTCTATAAAATACATAATAATATGGTACCACACTATCTTAATGACCTATTACCACCTTTAGTATCAACTATGTCTTCGTATCCTTTAAGAAATAGTGATAACTATACTATGCCAAGCAATAGATTAACCCTCAGTGACAAATCTTATATACCAACGTCAGTAAGGCTATGGAATAATTTAGACAATGGTATTCGTACTAAAGAAACTATTTCTGCATTTAAATCGTCCTTAACCATAGTAACACCTAAATCCCCTTTTCACTATTTTGTCGGCAATAGACGGTTAGATATTGTTCACACCAGAATTAGGCATAACTGTAGCTTACTAAATTACGATCTATTCAGGTGTAATTTAATAAACGACCCAGCATGTATATGTGGATATCAATGTGAAAATGCGTTCCATTACTTCTTAGATTGTCCAAACTATGTACATATGCGGGATATTCTATTCCATGATATAATACCTATAACAACTGTCAATTTAGACATTTTACTATTTGGAAACCCAAACTGTTCTCCTGATTGCAACAAAGTTATTTTTAATGCAGTTCATCGTTACATCCGAGCCTCCAACCGTTTCTGAATTCAAGAATTTGATCTTAGCACTTTTCTTCCTTCCTCTCTTTCTCTACTCTTTATGATGATATTAACATGGTAATTTGTTTTCAAATTGCTATGCCATTTATACTGAAAATAGTAATGTTACCTCTATTATTGTCATGTCACTGTTTTGTTAATATCTGGGGAGCGGGCATTATATAATGTTGTAAAAACTTGTAGCCCAATCCCCTGCATGTATATTATATGCAATAAATATGTTTAAACTAAAACTACAGAAGTGAAAATGACGTCTTGACAACAGGTCACACCTTAATTCAAAACAAACATCTTCAGAAATTTCTTTTTGGAACTGTCTGATGTGTGTTTGTTCTGCATTAGTAAAATCAAATTTTAGCATTATCGGCACATCTAAAGAGTGGCTATAGACGTAATTATATAATTTTAAATACATTCAAATTTGTAGACACTAAAGCGTAAACAGTACTAAAATAAAGCCTTTTCTAGCATATTGGAGTACATGGATATCAAGGGGCACTTCTTTATAATATAATTATTGTGTACACATATCAAAATCAATTAAAAAATGTAGTTTGGAGAGAGAATTTATCTTATTTGATATGTCATTTGACATATCACACCTTTTTGAAGGGCAGTTAATTCTTGCCCTTTGATCATTTCTATTATATGCAAGTTTGATAAAGATTGGATAAAATTGTGGTCTCTAGAGAGTAAACACTAGTAAATCTGTTATCAACAGACATTCAAGTATCACAAAAGCTCTATCTGAGCTTTGCTCAGGTGAGCTAAAAAATCCTCTAATTCTTTGTCAATGTTAAGAGCTATACATCATCATCATCATCTTCAGTAATCGCCTCACTCTGCGAAGAGTATACTCGCGATTTGGTAAAAAAACCAGAAACACTGATTAAAATAAGCCTATTAGTTTTACAATATTTCACAGACTTAGTTACTGTTATATTTGACAACCATTTGTCCACTCTGTGTTTAAGATAGGGTATACATACAGTGAGATGAAAATTAACCAGAAAGCTTCTTTCTGTTTTCCTCTCATCTTGTTTCCCCATTGAAACAAATAGTTTCAATTTAATTGAATTGATGCATTCATAAACAAGTATCAATTGTTTTTCTATATCCTATCAGATTGTAGCTTAACGCAGGATGAATGTAAAGCGGAATGCGTCTTAAGACACATTCTGCTTTACTTTAAACCTGCCTTAACAGATTACCCCATTAATACGCCTTTTTAAGTCTCTAATTTGCTCAGATACTAAAAAAAAGTTCCATTTGATACAGTCATGGGTATGTACCATAAGAAATATTTTCTTTATCCTTGCAAATTATAGCTTAAGGCAGGTTTGAAGTAAAGCAGAATATGCCACGAGGCGCATTCTGCTTTACTTTCAACATACTTTAAGTAGTCACCTATCTTCAATACTAGAAACCGTTTATGGGGTAATGGGTTAAGTGCTCATCTAGCTGTCTACAAAACTAGAAACAGGTTATTGGGTAAAGTATTAAAATAATCAATAAATAGTGACTGGTAGTGTGGAGAAAAGGGTAAATCACCAATTGTATTGGTGTAGTGTATGAAAGGGATGCATGGGTAGTTAATTAAAGCAAGATAGTTTCACATCAGTTTATTAAAGTATTGTTGATAACAATTTAAATCACATTTATTACACAAAAAACACAAAGGTCTATTGTAATCCAGTCGGAATTGTACAAATTCCAAAGAGATTCCCATGGTCTGCACTCTGAAAAATATGAAAACAAAGAGTATGGTCATTATCATTACATCACTTATTTTGCTTCAAAGTGAATGTGAACCATTGATCAAGTTAACTCACTCAACACTTAGTAGTTATTAGGTTCCCTTGTGGATTATTTGAGTTTAACTGTTATAAAAACATGAAACAGTCTATTTGGAATTCTGGGTAGTTTAATAAATACTGGTCTAATTTACCAAACAATATAGACCCTCATCAGAGGGCTCCTATAGGAGCTCTTTGATCAGGGTCTACACTGTTTGCAAATTAAATGAGTAATTTCAAAATGTAATGAGTATATTTCAAACAGGTCAGTGGTGTTGAAAGAGTTAAATAGTTGATGCCAGGGTTAACCCTCACTTGAAGTGTAAAGAAAGCATCTATTAAAAAAACAAAAGCAGAGCTCCAGATAAGGGGAGTATTTCGAAACTAAAATTTTTATTTCTGCATTAAACCAATGGTGTCACTACTCATAAGAATAGTTTTTAGAAGATTCTTATGAGTAGCAGCACCATAGGGTTTGATACTGATATGAGTGAAACAGTGTTTGATTTACTCCGTCTTATCGGACGTTCTGAACAAGTTTGACACTTATTTTCAAGAGAAAAGTCAAATCTCCTTGGTGATAAAAAATTTCAAAGTATTGTAAACAAGTGAAAACAAGCTTGATAAAATTGACTTTTTATAGATTAATACATATACAGTAAAACCCCTCTGTTACGATCACTAAATTGTGTTCATTATAGGTGTTTACGACAAGTGACTGCTTAAAGCAAGGTGACAGTAAAGTTTTATTTTCACCGTGCTCTAAGCTGTCACCAGTATTTTATATAATGAATTAGACTTTGTTTAAGTGCTTATAATAGAGATGTTGTACTGTATATAATTTGGTTGTACACATCATTACTATAATAATATATTTTTTATTTCAGGTTTCATCAACACAGTTGTTGCAACAACAGATTGCATCTACAAGAATAATACATCTAGACAGTCTATGATATTCATTGAAATATATTTTGTATAATTTATAAATCATATCAATGACACCTGCAGTTAAATAAATCCATTGAGCTTCTTCTGATAAAATTTAATTAAATATGAAATATTGAAGTTTTGTTGTTTTCTCCAACATTCAACAACGATCATCAATACTATTTGTTTTGTACTGATCTTGTAAAAACTTGAAGAACTAACCCTATATGATAAATACTTTCCCTTTACGGAACTTTTTCAGCGCTTTAAACAAACGGGGGGGGGCTGCTTAACCAGCTGTACCCCAGAAATGAGTATACTCATAGTTTACAACCAGTCAGAGAGTACCTGTAAAAAGTTCACTTTTCCTATGCAAACAGTTTGGACACTGATAAGGGGGTCCTTAAGGTAGAACTCTGATAATGGTCTGCACTGTTTATCATTGTGTAATATATTAAAATCACCCTAAATAGAAAGAATGAATAATACTTAATTGGAAACTTGAATTGTCCGCTTGATGTTTAAATCATTCCCTAGCAATAAGTATACTCATCATTTATAGAATATCTGTAAAAAGTACACTTGTCTTATGCAAAAAGTGAATACCCAGATCAGTGGGTTCCTTAAGGATTATAAAAGCTACAAAAGGAGCCCTCTTATCAGGGTATGCATTGTTTGTCATTTTGCAATAAATTGTGTACAACAACCTTTAATAGTCATAAATGACCTAGAATTAATTGGAAACTGGAATTATTTATTAAAATATTATGGTAGAATGAATTAAAAGGGAGAGATTCATAATAACGATAATGTATTAGCCTAATGTGTAAATCAACTACATCCAACTCAGACAAACTGTAATTAAGGATACAAGCAGAAGGACAAAATATGAGTGGTCTGCTTAAGTATCATCTTACTTGAAGTGACTCGCAACCAGATTGTGTATTTGCAAAAATAAAACCAAATGTGTAGCATTATCGTGCATCTAACATTAGAAAAATATGATCGGTCTAAAAACCCATTCTTAAAAAGTCTTCAAATATTACTTTTTTAGATATTTTCCATCCTTTTATACGTGGGCATCGAAAGACAAAATACAAATTGATAACCGACTCAGACATAAACCCGAGTCGAATTATGTACTCTCCATCGTTACACATTGAAGTATGTCAAATTGATCAAAGATATATGAACAGTCCGGTGGCTAAATGGTTTCTTTATTTTGCTTTTCTCTCCCCGCATGGCGGATTCCGGGTTCGAATCCCAACAGAGCTTAATATTTTTTTTTATTGAAATACATTTTTTAAAACATAATTTTTTAGCCTAAACTAATTCTTACACGTTTATATAAGCGTTTGACATATATTTTACAAATTACTATTTTTAATGCTAAATCTGGTTGCGAGTCTCTTTAAGGCTGAGGACCCTTAATCCTTTACCCCATAAAATTATAGCCTGTTCCAATGTTGAAGACTGGTGACCACTTAAAGCAGACTGAAAGTAAGGCAGAATGCTCAATAATGCATATTCTGCTTTTAACTGTCAGCATTCTTGAAGCTATCATCTGCTAGGACACAGAATATTTCTTAGGACGCATATTGTTGACTATTGAAATTAGATCTATTTTCTGCAATGAAGGCATGAATTAGATGTGTCAATTTTATTTTGGACATTAAAAGGCGTACTTATGTGGTAATGGTTTAATGAGATCAGGTCAATGTTGATCAATATCGGTACTCTTTTGAAAGCAATCGGCAATTCTCTTCAATTTTCGGCCCGTTCAAAACCATGCTATTTAAGCATGGTTTGGAATAGACCTTCAGTTTGCGAAAATGGCCGATCACTGTTCATAGATTACCAATTTAGTCTAATCACATTTGTAGCCCCCTACGATAAAAACTTTTGAGTCCTTGTGGCGAGTATACTTGTCCTTTACAAACAATGGAACTGCACACATGCAATACTAAACTTTATAAACTTGTCCTATGCAAGCATAGGAGATATGCAAACAGTGTAGCCCTCTGATCAGGGTTTTACTTTGTTCATCAATTTAAATACATTGTAACAAAAACTACCATAGATAGTCCAAAAATGGTTTAGACTTAATTGGATACTAAAATTGCCCATTTTCAGGTCAATGTGGCCTTGACCTTTGAGTTCAATTGTACAAAAAGTTTAATGGGAGCATATATCATATACCTTATCAGCTAGGGATAACACATTTTGTGTGAGAATGCATCTGCGAATGGCTGAGTGTTGCATACCATTTTGAGGTCATTGTGATCTTGACCTTTGACCTCATTTGTACAGAAAGTTTGTCTAGAGGATATATCATATACCTTATCAGCTAGGGATAGCAAATTTGGCGTTTGAATACATCTTTAGATGACAGTGTCAGGAACATTTTAGCGACCTTGACCTTTAACATTATTTTGAAGTAAAAGCTTGTTTAAGCATATCTCCTACAGCTTTTCAGCTATGGATGGCACATTTGGTGTGTGAGTACATCTTTTGAGGGCAGACTGCCACATACTATTTCAAGGTCACTGTGACCTTGACATTTGACCTAATTCTGTAGAAAGAGCTTGTCAGGAGCATGTCTCCCTATAACTTATCAGCTAGGGATTGATAGCAAATTTGGTGTATGAGGCTGAATTTATCATGAGACAATAGAGTGAAAATGATGTAACATATCTTTAAATATAAATTAAAGTACCTCGAATCAATGTTCTTTCATGTTTTCATGGTCTATGTTAGAGTTTATCAGGTCTGGAAGGGCGCGCCACTGTAACTGACACAGGATCTGGCAGTTGGTGCTGCTGCATGCTGAAATATATATATATAAAAGCAAAGATGTTATAAATGAGGCTCATGTGTTGGACTTGTTTATATGGAAGCAAGTTTGTGTAGTGGCTGTAGAGGTGGGATCGCAGGGGTAAAAAATTGGGAAATATGTCACTCGCCCTGCACAAAAGACGATGAAGGCAATCCAAAAAATGCACTTGCCCTGTATCCGGGACTCGGGACGTTGACCCTGCTGGGAAATACTTTTGGCTTAAATTTTTCTTTTCAAACAGTGGGACTCATGAAAGCAGGGTCCACGTCCCGAGTCCCGGATACACACGTTTATAAAACATAAACAGTGTGTAACGAATGCTTTCATCTTTTTCTTAAAACAATTTTTCTGCATTAGATTGCAGAACGAAAGTCAATCATTATTGCCTTGTAATACCAGCGTGGTTTGTCACGGCCCGCTGACCACTATATAATCTAACCAGCACCTGCTATTTTGTTCATAGTTTAATGCTGCCTCACTGTCACGGCTCGCTGGTCACTACATAATCTAACCAGCGCCTGCCAAGTTGTTCTTATTATTGCTGGCCTGCCTATAAATGTTCGCTATCTTATCATTAGCAAAATTATGTGGTTTGCCATTTCGAAAACTTTAGATATTACATTTACTATTTAGGTATAATTAACATAGGGATTTTTACTAAAAAAAATGTTTTTTTTTAAATTTATATTTTTTTTATTTATTTTAATTTTTTTGGTGTGTGTGTGTGTGGGGGGGGGGGGGGTCATATAATATTTAACAATCTCACCTCTTACTTAAATATTTCTATAGGAAAGGTTCGAAATTGATTTAAACACATTTCCTGATAAATTGTATTTTAATTCTTGGGTTATTTTTTAAATACAAATACAAAAAAATCGTGATTTCAATTATTCATTATCAAAAACAAAATCTCGTAAGTTTGTAATTATTCTTTCGTAATTATATATAATCAACAGTGATTACCTGATTAAATTCTGCAAACCCTGTGTAACACACCATCAGCCATATTAGATCGACCAGGTATCATCCAGGTAGGTCACGGCCCGTTGGTCACTATACAATCTAACCGACGCCTGCCTCTGCCTGTCAATTTGTTCTTACTTACTTTATGCCTGTCACGCGCCTGTCTTTTACCTAGTCCCGATAAACAAACGTGTCAAGGTCGTTTAGGTGTGAGTATTTGTAACTAATCGTAAGAAAAGCCCCTTTCGGCTATACAAACGGTTGGTCTTCTCTCGTAGATACATCTAAATGTACAAAGTCTGTCAAAACGCAAAATATATGCTTACCTTCAGCTAAATATTGACAGGATCCATCCTTTAGCATACGCTAGGCCCAAATGTCGTCATTTACCGTATCCACGGTAAGAAGTGGGTAGTTTCACCAGCAGACGATATCGTTGTTAAGTTTATTTAAGTGCATCCCCCATAAATGTTACAGAAAAACAACATTATCATTGGAAATTCGACATGTTTGTGATTGAATCGAAGCAAACCATGGGCGCGGCCATGACATTTACGACACTGGAGCCAGAGATAAGAGTGGTCTGAGGCTGTCGTAAAGTTACGACAAATTGCACCGTCTTCGTAGCAAAGATCAGGCTTAAGATTCTTTATGAAATGGTACTATCGTAAAAATGGCGGCCTAAATGATGATTTAAGATAAGTTAAGGCTTAAGATTCTTTATGAAACGGGTCCCAGGTGAGCTAAAAATTTCACTATATTACTCTTATTTATTTATGTTTTTCGGTAGATTACCACGAAATAGCAGTGGATGATCACTTGGTAATCAACTGCAGTGGATTATCACCAATCGCTTTTATAATAAATTTTCCCCGTAGGGCTCCCCAAGAATCATAGTCAATCGTGTCTTATCGTTAAATTCCGGCAGTCCGATTTGTCGCGAACACCTCACCGGAAGAGCACGAATCGAAACACGGGAGCAACGAAGTAATTCGGATGACGTCAAATCAACAAATAAGTGACTTCATTATACCGCCAACTGTCACGCACATGTGTTCGACATAAAACGTGGGGCTCAACACGGGATAAATAATGTACGTTCGCTTTCAATTTTTAAACAATTTCGTTAAAAAAGTGGCTTAAAAGCATAAATAGAATAACTGTGTTTTTTTAGGTGTAAGATCGAATTTAATCCATTTCGTGAACATCAGACTGTTATATTTTTACTCGTGGCTTCGCCACTTGTGAAAATATAACGTCTGATGTTCACTCAGTGGATTCAATTTTGATCTTACACTGAAAAAAACCAGTTATACTCTATGTTAAACGATGACCCAGGGCGGGGCCAATTTTGACCCCAGGGGCATAATTTGAACAAACTTGATAGAGGACCTGTAGATAATAATATGTGCCAAATATCTAAATTCTGGCACTTGTAGATTTTGACAAGAAGATTTTTTAAAGATTTCTTTATTTTTTCACTTTGGTTGCCATGGTAACCAGAGTTCTGCATTGTTTTAATTCTTTGAACAAATTTGAAAGAGCTTGACCCAAGGAACATTTCTGTAAAGCTTGGTTGAATTCTGTTAAGTTGTATAGGAGGAGATGTCGTTTGAAGCAATTGTTAACAACGATGGACGACGCACGAGGAAGGAAGCCGGACACAGAGCCATCCCAATAGCTCACCTTAAGCCTTAAACAGAATGGGAAATCAAAGATTAAGAAGCTCAACTCCTGTAAACTAATAACACACTTTTAACAAAACCATAACACTGACCCTAGGGGTCAAGGTTAAAGTCACCAAACCTTGATACATTGTTGTCATTGAGCCGCATCAGCTTATGAAGTTTCATTACTATTGGTGCAGTTTGCTCAGCACAGATTTTTACTTTAATGTTAACCCTAGAAGTCAAGGTCAAAGGTATTGGTCACCAAACTGCAATGCATTATGGTCTACCCATTGAGGCGCATCAGCATATGGAGTTTCGTGACCGTAGTAGCAAATTTGTTACACGGCATTTTGGCAGGGTGTATGGGCTTGTATGACCGTTTTGGATTCCTTATTTCCTTCGCGTTCAGGAAATTCGGAATCCAAAACCGTCATACAAGCCAATTAACCCTGCCTAAACTATCTTATACCGTGTAACTTATAATATCAATCTTAAAATAGATCGCATAGGAAATACAATTTGATAATGTTGTTTTTACTTCTGTACGGCCTATAAACGCATTAGCTTGGTTTAGGAACACAAAACTTCCAACACAAAATGCAAGTTCTTCATACATCATATGACTCATGCCAGGTACCAAACTCGATGAGGGAACCAGCTATATAGTTACCCGTGCAAGCTTCGTACCTGGATGTATATGAACCATTGCAGTAACACGCATTCCGTGTTACTTTCAACATGCTTTAAACAACCACCTGTCTATAGAACAGAAAACAGGTTATGTCAGTTAAAAAGTAAACAAATATTCATCTTTACATTGGTTGTGTCCAAATCCAGACTGGCTTTTATCTGCAACAAAAAGGATGTCTTTCAGTTTATACTTTAACCCGGCACATATCTCTTCATATTTTGAAGATAAATTACCACTTTAGGCAGGTTTAAAGTAAAGCAGAACGCGCCTTAAGGTGCAATATAATACTGCATTCTGCTTTACTTTCAGCCTGCTTTAAGCTACCATTTGATGAAATATAGAATTTATATCTTCCGATTCATAGTCATGACTGTACAAATTTAAACTAGATCCAGGGTTATAAATAAGGGGAGTATTGGGGTATTTACCCAATTAAAATTTTGGAAAAAGCAATTGTTTTTCACAACAAGGAGTAACAACAAGAGGGCCAGAATGGCCCTTGATCGCTCACCTGACCATGGTGACACTAGGATGGGTCACGTGATTTCAGAAAAGAAGATTTGTTAAAGGTGACCCCCGGGGCGGGCCAATTTTGACCCGAGGGGCAAATTTTGAACAACTAAGATAGAGGACCTGTAAAGGGTGATATGTGCAAAATATCTAAACTCAGTGTACTATGGTTTCGGACGAAAAGATTTGTGAAGTTTTCATTGAAAAAATCTAATTTTAGCTCCGGTGACCCAGATATGCAACAGACCAGAACCAATTCATCCATATATGTGAAGGACTTCTAAAAGTTACATCATGCCAAATATCAAAGCTCTGGCCATATTGGTTTCTGAGTAAAAGATGTTTGAACATTTCCCTATGTAACTCTACGTAAAACGGTGACCTCCGGGGCGGGGCCAATTTTGACCCATGGGAATTTTTTTAAACAAATTTGATAGAGGGACTGAAGACGATGCTATGTACAAAATATCTAAACTCAGTGTACTATGGTTTCAGAAAAGAAGATTTTTGAAGTTTTCATTGAACAAATCTATTTTTAGCTCCGGTGACCCAGATATGCAACAGACCATAACCAATTCAACAATATGTGTGACGGACTTCTAGAAGTTATACCATGCCAAATATCAAAGCTTTGGCATATTGGTTCCAGAGAAAAAGATGTTTGAACATTTCACTATATAACACTATGTAAATCTGTGATCCCCGGGGCGGGGCCAATTTTGACCCCAGGGACAAAAATTTGAACAATTTTGATAGAGGATCTGTAGATGATGCTATGTGCAAAATATCTAAGCTCAGTGTACTCTGGTTTCAGACAAGAAGATTTTTTTAAGTTTTCATTGAAAAAATCTATTTTTAGCTCCGGTGACCCAAATATGCAACGAACCGGAACCAATTCAACAAATAAGTCAAATACCTCTAGAAGTAATACCATGCTAAATATCAAAGCTCTGGACATATTGGTTTCAGAGAAAAAGATGTTTGAACATTTCACTATATAACTCTATGTAAAACGTTGACCCCCGGGGCGGGGCCAATTTTGAACCCAGGGACAAAATTTGAACAACTTTGATAGAAGACCTATAGGTAATGACATGTACCAAATATCTAAGCTCTGGCTCTTGTGGTTTGTGACAAGAAGATTTTTTAAGATTTCCTTATTTTTTTTACTTTGGTTGCCATAGGAACCAGAGTTCTGCATGGTTTCAAATTCTTTGAACAACTTTGAGAGAACTTGACGCAAGGAACATTCCTGTGAAGTTTGGTTGCAATCAGGCAAGTGGTTTTGGAGAAGAAGATGTTTGAAGAAATTGTTGACGCACGACCCACAACGCACGACGCACAACACACGACGACGGACGCCGGATATTGACTGACCACAAAAGCTCACCTTGAGCACTTTGTGCTCAGGTGAGCTAAACAGCAAAGAAATGTAGTAAAAAGCAAAGAAATTTTGGAAACCTAATCAGAATATGAACGATACCCAATTACAAAAACTCCCAAAACCCAATAAAAATTGCAAAAACCCAATTCTGTAAAATTTCAATGAGTAAAATACCCAATTCCATCCAAACCTTATCTATAACCCTGTAGATCTATCACAAATGGTTAATCATACCCCCAGTGGGGTCTTGTCACAAGAGATAAATGTGTCTGGATAAAGTTGATGTATGCTCCCTAACTTGGAAAAGAATAACAAAGGGCAACAACTCAAAAAGTGGATAAAAATATAAAAACAAAGGGCAATAACTCCAAAAATATGGATGACAGAGTACAGGTTCTTATGCATTGAACTCCTGGTAAATGAGATCTATCTGTATATGAAGTTTGAAGTCAATAGCTCTTATACTTTGGAAGTGATGTTCTGGACAAGCCTAAATTGGATAAAAAATATAACAACAAAGGGCAATAACTCCAAAAATATTGATGATAGATTTATGGTACTTGTGCACTGCACTCCTAGTCAATAAGATCTATCTGTATATGAAGTTTGGGGTCAATAGCTCTTATACTTTGGAAGTTATGCTCCGGACAACCCTAAATTGGGTAAAAATATAACAACAAAGGGCAATAACTCCAAAAAATACTGACGGCAGAGTAATGGTTCTTGTGCACTGCACTCCTAGTCAATAAGATCTATCTGTATATGAAGATTGAAGTCAATAGCGCTTATACTTGGGAAGTTATGCTCCGTCCAAGCATTAATTGGGTAAAAATATATAACAACAAAGGGCAATAACTCCAAAAATACTGATGACAGAGTAACGGTTCTTGCGCACTGTACTCTCTATCTGTATATGAAGTTTAAAGTCAATAGCTCTTATAGTATACTTTGGAAGTTATGCTCTGGGCAAGCCTAAATTGGATAAAAATATAACAACAAAGGGCAATAACTCCAAAAATACTAATGACAGAGTAACGGTTCTTGCATACTGCACTCCTAGTCAATGAGATCCATCGGTATATGAAGCTTAAAGTCAATAGGCTCTTATACTTTGAAAGTAATGCTCCGGACAAACCTAAATTGGGTAAAAATATAACAATAAAGGGCAATAACTCCAAAAATTCTGATGTCAGAGTAACTGTTCTTGTGCACTGCACTCTTAGTCAATGAGGTCTATCTGTATATGAAGTTTGAAGTCAATAGCTATTAAACTTTGGAAGTTATGCTCCGGACAAGCCTAAATTTGATAAAAATAACAAAGGACAATAACTCCAAAAATACTGACGTCAGAGTAATGGTTCTTGCGCACTGCACACCTGGTTAACAAACTCTATCTGTATATGAAGTTTGAAGTCAATAGCTGTTATACTTTAGAAGTTATGCTCCGGACAAAAGACAAGCCGGACGGGCATGGTGACACCAGTATACCCCCCCCCCCCCACTTCGTTTGAGAGGGTATAATTATTTTCTTCTCCGGAGGATTAATTAGATCTTTTAAGATTAAGCTGAGGTGGGCAATATATGCGGTAGGTAGTCATCGGCATGCCCCTTTATTATTTTATTTGTTCAATGATGATATAAAATACCATAATTATAACATCACTTAGTCATTTAAAATCAATGCCTAAGTTGATGGTATTATTGGCCATAGGTAGTAATCAGCAATATATTAGGAGTCCAAATTAGGTCAAGGTCAAGGCTAAATTGAGATTGGGTAATATGAGTGAGTTAGTATTGTCTGTAACTAAGCATTTGAGTAGGCAGTATTGGTGCTAGACGTAACAGTAAAATCTAGTTAACCTAGTTACGAATACACCTCATTGCAATACAGGTTTTGCAAATTGCAATATTCTTTATATCATTTGACCATAATTATACGAGAGAGGATACCTTGTTTATTTAAATGTAATGCTGTGACAATTATAACATTCACAGCAAATGGCTATGTTAATTCAGACTCTCTCTTGTATTTAACCCTTTACCTGATAGAAGCGCCTTTTGGCGCATTTTAATTTATTCCCTCCGCCAAAGAAAATAGTTTAAGATTATACAGGCATGAACATGAACAATTAGAAATAATATGTATTTAGGCTTCGCCTATGGACGGAAAAAAAGCAAAATTGTACTAATAAGTAAAACTTAATGCGTCTTGATTTCGACAATATTGTGGTACTTTTTACCTAGAGTCTTAATAAATTACCATCTAAGATATGACATTGTGACCTGCTTTTTGACCCCATACGATCCATATTCAAAGTGGAGCTATAACTCTTCAAGAAAACTATCCTGAGCAAATTTGATTTTGATAGGGGTAAATCTATGGCCGCTAGAGTGTACCAAATTAAATGTGGATGGACAACAGACATCTACTGATCACTATAGTTCACTTGAAAAGTTCCGGGTGAACTAATAAAAATAGGATGACGAACAAGAATGGTGTCACAGAAAGTGACAAATGCCCCTCGATGACCGAGTTTTTTGTCACTGCCATGTATTCATTTGGCTTTCAAATACAATCATACAGCAGGCTATAGTTGTACTCCTTGTTGTTGCAATATATAAAGAAAAACGCTTGTTCGAGCTTATTCAAATGCATCATCACCATAGTATCACGACGTCATCTGATGTCATGATGACGTCGTCGTCTTAACAAGGTTTGTCAAATGTCATCATGAGGACTTATTTCTAAATTAAGAAATGATCACATGATCAAATAGTTATGGTCAGTTAGGATGAGTTACCTCTCTTCCTATTCACTTGAAATAAATAAAGTATATTGAACACGGGGAGAATCTTGAAATATATTCTGCCTAGAATTAATTTACAGACCCGCTTATTAAAGCGTTATGAAATAGATAACGGCAATTCAATGGAGAAAAAAAATTCGTCACAAAAAAACCCCAAACAAACATTGTCTGGATACGATTTTCCATCGCATTTATAAGTGCAAACAAAAGTTGATGCTTTAAAACAATCAACAGTGTTGCATTCTTAACAAATTGCCGTGGGTTCGACTCAATGCGAATATCCGGATACCTCGAACGGATATCCGACTAGTGATTTTGGTATTCGGTGACATCCCTAGACATAATATAGGATGAGTTATCTCCCTTTTCACCGGATTTATCCTCTAAATGACCTTGACCTTTGCAAGACATGACCCAAGTTGTACTGACCTCAAGAGCTTCTTGAGGTGAGTACACATACAAAATATGAAGTCTCTACCCCATGTTATTCAAAAGATATGGCCAAGATTAAAGTTGTGTGCAGACAAACAGACAGACAGACCAAAAACAAATATACCCCAACTAAGTCGTGTGGGGGCATAAAAATGATGCAAAATACAGCAATGCTCTGTGGTCAAAACTTACATTCTGTTGCAGTATAACAGAGACCATACATTCACCCGGTCCTCCACAGAAGTGCCTACAGCACCTCTACCAACACCTCAGTATAAGGATATCAAATGAGAATTTGCTTCCCTGTGACTGTTTCGAACACATGAGGTAGTTCAAAGCAAGATAAAAGTAAAGCAAAAAGCTCTGACAGGAGCTTCCTGCAAAAAATTACTTTCATCTTACTTTAAGCAGTCAGTGTTTTTGACATAGTTTGATATAGGAGATTTGCACTTTTTACTATGGAGGAAAGGGGTAAAGCAAGGTGAAAGTAATCAGAAAGCAGCTAAGGGGTTATGGGCTTTACTTTTATCTAAATACTCGTGCATAATGCAGTCACTTGACAAGTTGTCTTGCACACCAACAATTGGACCTCATGTAGTGGTTGTATTAAATATGTTTTACTGTAAATGAGACAATTGTTGGCATCGAGATTCAAAAAAAGTGTGTCAGAGAGTGAAATATCACATTGAAACAAAGAAAAACATGATCTTGTTAAAATTAAGGTTCTCTGGGGCTTTCGATTCTGATTTTTTTCACTGGCACTTTAGGAATTATTTATAAACACAACAGGAAAAATATTTCGTTATGTAGATTTAATTTGCTTTTTTTTTTATTTCATCAGTTCTGATAATACACAGCAGTAAAAAACACAACAACACTTTCATATATACATAATTACCGCTTTTAGAGACTATATCAAAATCCTTTGTCATAAATAACAATAGCATAGTTTTTCTTTTAAATAATTAACATGGATACAGGGCTCCACATAAGGGGAGTACTTCAAGAACTTAAATCTTTATGTCTGCATTAAACCATATTGGTGTGACTACACATTAGAATTGGTTCAAAGAGACAACTTTAATAATTATTTAAAACACACCGAAGGATTTGGTGCAGACATGGAATTTGATCCATCTTAACTTATCCACCGCTCTGATCAGTTCATATATCTATTACTCCCATTCAGCACATAATTATGTTGTTATCTTTTGAAAAAAAATCAGTTTTAATTTGCATCACATTCTCTGACTATCTGTAAGAAAGTCCATCTTGGATAGAAAACTGCTGAATGTCATGGTTGATGCTTGTCCTACATTGTTTACCACTTCAGACAGAGAAACATTCCAAACATTGCACTGATGATGAAACACCATAAAGGCTATGCTGATTCTGCAATAGATAATACATAAATAACTTATTGTTATGTAAAAGGCACTCTACAGGCCTCAAACATCTCAGGACTTTTGTGTTGTTGTTTTCTTTTATAATTTTTGTACGACTTAACATATTGACCAAATAGCAGGTTTTATTCCGCACAGTGACACTAGTGATCTCTAACAATTTCCTGCTTTAGCATTTAGTTACTTGTGCAAAAGCAGGAGGTTATGTTGAAGGTTCTTTAACTATTCTTTATAAAGCATAAGCTGAAATTTGGAGGCAATGTTAAGTATTATTTGACTTTATGGAAACGTGTGAATAAGGCATGGTTCGGCTAAGTTGTACTTTCCCATGAGTTTTTTAGCACGTCTGGTATATGTATTCAATCAATGGAGCTAAAGTCAAATCAGAATAATAAATTAATGTTGGCATAGTTCTGCTCATACAGGGCTACAGATAACTGAAAATAAATTATTTATGTCTACATTAAACCCATTGGTGTGACTACTTATTATAATCCTGTTCTCCAGACAACTCTAATGAATGGTTACACCATATACATTGGTGCTGTCATGAAGAAAAGCTGCATTTGGTCTGATTACTCCAACTTATGTGGAGCACTGACTCTTAATCATAAATCAGATTTCACTGAAATGAAAATATTTATACTGTAAGTGTCAGAACTGTACACATTACTGGCTTATTTTTCAATCTAAAGCCCCACACACATTGCCTTTAACTTGTCTTTCAAATGTTTTCTTTCAAATATTTACTATATACTGTACTTTGTAGGCTCTCTAAATCATAACATGATACGAAAATATTTTGCATTTAAAGGAGATTCAGCTTTTAAAGGCCAACTGGGCAGAATTTAGCATTGGCCATACGTCCATAACTTTGTAACTTCACGTGAATGATAGAGATTTAATTTGGCATGTGCATCATTAAATAATCTCTTGAGAACAGTACAACTTGGGTTAAGTCAGACAAAGGTCAAGGCCATGTAGATGTCATCTAAAGGTCAAATAGGATGAACTTGACACAGGCCAGAACTTTGCAGCTACATTTGATAGATACTTCATATTTTGCATGTGAGTCTATACTGTTTGCCAAAGCAGTTTGTATCTGGTTCAAGTACTTGAAGGTACAACCCATAACAATTCTTATACATTACACATAGTCTACACAAATAGCTACCTGCTCAGTATTGTATGATACATTTCAATAAACATCTATTTTACCTAACATAATTAGAATCTGACTTCTGAGTGTCAAACAGAGTAGATCAAGATCAGGCCCACATAAGTGGTGCCTTATCTGTATCAAAACTGTTTGCAAGTCCCAGATGAGTAGCATGTTTTTTCACCATGTCGCAATTTCAATTAAGGCTAACCTCAGCTGACTGGTGGTAGTTTTTTATTTTACTTTTTCTAAATTTATGTAATTTCTTAATGAAAGAAGCAATAATTTACCTATTTTATGGCTGTTGAATTCCCCTTGAAAGGTCTGGTACCACGTTAGTGTGATGTTACCAAGGCTTTCATCTCAATCAATGAGATTAGATTAAATCAGCTGTCCTGAAACATCATCATATCTCCATCCCTCATCATTCATCCGTGCTATATGACCCATTTTGTATTTAGGTGCCATAAAATCTGGCTCATCCATGGAATCCATCCATACCGTATTACCATTGCCCCTGTTGAAATAATTTAAAAATATGTGTAAGTTTTCAGGATAAACAACCAACATAAGTCAAAGAGTGAAGGTCTTGACTCTTGAGGGTTGGCAAGGATGAGGTTTTGCAATTAAGTAAACCACTCTGTAGACACAACTGAGGCTACAGTAATCATTATTGTATACAGCAGGTGGTCACATAAAGAAAGATGAAAGAAAAGCAGAGAGCATTTAAAATGTTTTCTGCTTTAGTTCCACTGTTCTGTAAGTTGTTAGATATTTTGTATTCCATCAATAAGTATTGTTTAGTCCTGGTTATAGAGGGGTATACATCAAATGATTAAGCGGAAGGTACATTTTGCATCAAGATGATCTACTGCTTGATTCACAGGGGTAATTTTTTTTTAATGTAGCCATTGTCAAATGTTATATTTAAAAGGCAATTGAGTTGCACTTAATTCTTTCATGGATGATGAGAATATTTTGAGATAGATCTATTTTTTGTTTTTGTATTTTTTTTATTAGATGTCTATCTATCTATCTATCTATCCATGCAGCCCCCTCATATTGAGTATTATGTATAGCTGCGCGTCTGAGCAAATTAGTAACAAGAGCAACATGCGGCCCTTAATCGCTCACATGGTACCTATGGTTATGGTCATGGTAATGGACAGTAATGGTTAAGTTTTCAATATAAGCCATCATCGGTAAATTCACCCCCATCCACTGGTGGTTATGTTTGAGCTAGGAAGATTATTTAAAGTAAACTGGCAAAGGGCCACATATGAATCATTATTTGTTTAAAAATATTCTTAAATGACACCAACAGTTTCAAGGAAAATAATTTTAAAGATGTTCTATACAGAAATATAAGGAAAACTTGCCCCACCCACTGGCAGCCATGTTTTTTAAGATAACAAAATGATTTTAAGAAATCTGATAGATTTATTAATGGATCATTTGTGTAAAGTTATTTTCAATTTGGACCAGTAGTTTCACAGAAGGTTTTACTATACAGTAACATATGCAAAATGTGCCCCACCCGCTGAAGGCCATGTTTTTTATATATCAGAATTATTTTAGAAATCTTGTAGAGAGTCGCCCATGAATCATTTGTGTGAAATTACTTTCAAATCGGATCATCGATTTCAGACAAGATGATTTTTTAAAGTTTCCACTATATAACCATATAAGGAAAATATGCCCCACCCACTAGTGGCCATGTTTTTTAAGATAGAAAAATTATTTTTGAAAATCTGATAAACGGTCACCAATGGCACATTTGGGTAAAATTATTTTCAATTCGGACCAGTAGTTTTTGACGAAAAGATTTTTAAAGTTTTTTCAATTGTTTGCCATGGCAACAACAATTTAAATTGGATGACCTACATTTGAAGAAATCTGAGAGAGTACCTTACAAGGAACAATCCTATGAAGTTTTGAAGAAATTGGCCCAGTAGTTTCTAAGAAAAAGATAAATAACAAAAAGTTTGACGACGCACGGACGGACTGCCGGACGTACCCATAATCTCCATTTAAGTGGCTATTGCCTTCTTTATTTTATCTCTTTTATGTGGTTAAAATGTGTGTGGTAGGCCACATAATTGAAATCTAACTTTGTTATAGAATGATCTAGAGGCTAACCCTATCCCTAACCCTATGTCCCACAAATGGCCAGTTTAATGTAACAAGAAATGGCCAGGTTAATGTTACAAGAAACTGCCAGGTTAATGTTTTTTCACTTTTGTGCCTAGTTGCGCCCCCACGTTTATTTACTTTTCAAGGGTACAAACGATTTATGTACGAATCGAAATAACACAAGCAAAGGTTTACTAATTAACTGAAATGCATCAATTTTACCACCTATAGAAATAAGATTTAACTGCTCAGATGTAAGCTGCTTTGTTTGATACATTAAGTACCGGAACATGTTGGTTTATTGATGAGAAATTAATTCGGCACTGTTCGCTTATTTTTGTAAACTCATTTGGTCACCATTTTGTTTTTCTTGTTCGTGTTGGCTAACTACCCATGAGACCCTTCGTGCCATTCGCAATCGATATCATGCAAACAGTATGTTTAGCTAAATTGTGATGTTTTTTTATGCAGTTGATGCAATCGATACGGTAACTGAACACGCTACAGGTTAATGTCACAATAAAATTCCAGATTAAAGCAGGCCCAAGCTGCCGAGTCAAGCATACTACTTTAAAAACTGGCATTAAAGGCTCCCCTCCTTGGCGCTCAGGATTTCAGGGGTAGCATTTTGACTGGTTTGACGGTGTTCAGATAAAGTGACGGGCCGGGCACAGTCCCTGGTGCATGTCATAACTGCCCTACTAATAATTCATCATGGAGAAAACAATAGAAAAAAGTGTATCCTCTGTAAAAAAAAGTTGTTTACATTTATTATTTTTTCGACTTCTAACATGAAATCTGCGCTCTGAAATTCATCTCGCATCAGAAAAATCAAGTGGCAGTTAGCAAGTATTACATTCAGAGTGATACTGATTACTCATCAGTGTGTCAGTTTAAAAAAGAGGCCTTCATAAATAAATACGGATTTTCCCCTAGTAGACAGATTGAAAAATGGCATTATTTAATTGTCTTTGACCGGGAGCCGAACTGTCATTTTTATGAGCCGATGAAAAACAACAAACGGCATGATTTAACAGTAAAATAAACCCTAAATGGCTGTTGATAAAGCCACGATCTCACTGTCCCGGTTTGGGTCCCCGGTAATTCCCGGTTTAGCAAACCGGCAGTCACCGGGAGTACAGCCTTGGCAGCGCCGGGGACGACCGGCTCGATCCGGGGTCGACAGGCTTCCACCGGCTAACATCCCCGGATGCTTTAAAATGTTTAATACAACCGGGTGTCACCGGGACAGAAACCAGAACTTGCTTCATCCGGGGAATGCCGGAGCAACGCCGGGGTATGCCGGGGCAACGCCGGATCTTTATCCGCACATCCGGGGCAGCTCTGGGTCTCTACCGTGAACAATCGGGGTGTTTGCGAGGATAAATTTGAATTTGCTTTTTAAAAAATGCAGATTTCTAAATTTTATTTTTAGCATTTGCGTTTCGTCTGTGTTTAAATAGGAAATAATATCGTCCTCTCTATTGTAACAGTATAGGGTAAATTTAATATACAATAAGGATTATTTTTCTTTATAGATAAATGGCTTCAAGCTAAAGTCTTTATGTCCACTACAAACATTATGTAACCTGATCAGATGCCGGGCAAACTGTTTGAAACTCATATTAAAATCAAGTTTGAACAATCTACAACATTATTATGTTCCTTTTTATTGCATTTCCTTTGTATTTCATCTCATATACCCCGAGAGACAAAAGAGAATTTATACTAATTCATGTCCGCCCCGGTTTATGTCCTTTCCGGCGAAGACCGGGTAACGCCGGCACGCCACCGGTGAACAACCGGGGTTGATCGGGACGACACCAGTGGTCATCGGGATACCACCGGCGATGATCGGGGTTATACCGTGTTATACCGGGATGAGACCGGCCCTTCGCCGTAACTACGCCGGGCCAAACCGGGAACTTACCGGGATAAATCGGGTTAAATGTGAGATCGCAATTTATTTTTTCATAAAAAATGCCCCGGCTCATCCCGGTTCCCCCCGATACACCGGCTATTCTCACCGGGATGCACTGGGACAGTGAGATCGGGGCTTAAACTATCCGCTGCCTGCCAAATATGTAACCATCAGAATACAGTCATGAGTTCAGCAAAGACATCGATGGCCATCTACGGCCATCGATTCAATGATTGGCTCTAAAATACGGTAGTCAGAGTGGAGAAAACGGTATTCTCCCGTTCAAACGAAACGCATTGCATTGAAATATAGAAAATGAGAACTTTTTGACAACTCCGACTACCAGTTTTAAATTGAGTGGCAAACAGTTTGGAGGCTAATCAGACGCCGGGTTTCCAACTCCAAACTATTTGCAATGAAAATAAAAGTTAAAGTGTAACCGGGGTTATTTGGAAAGAAAAATGTTTTCTCTACTGCAGTGTACTGTGCACAAATTGCTAACCTAAACAACAAACAGTGGTAATTGATCAATTGAACACGCTACAGCATGCTGTAGTACATGTTTGTGCCTACACTCAGTTATCACCCTTACTCCAAATCATTTAGACGTTTCGCTTGCTCTTTTTCATCATTCCTTTTTTGTAAGTTTCAACGTCTAAAAGTTATTGGCTAATTCCCTAACGCATTTTCTACCTGAATCGATTTTCGTCATGTATCTTAGTTCATAGAGAATATGGGTTTCATTTGATACATTAAACAGTTTTATATTGTATACTGCCTAAACTCCATGTCACTCACCTATCTATAGGTCAATAACGCTTACAGTAATATTCCCAGTCGAAAAATCTTCAAACAGTCTGCCATGCTTGTGATGACGTCATACGACTACACAATTATACAAATTCATTTGAACGAAATAGCTAAAGAATGGAGGGGGAATTGTAATGGTGGATTTCGTTTAAATAATTAGTTGTGAACCAACTTCCGGTTTACCTCATATACAAATCAAGGGAATTCACTATACTGATACTGATAATAGACATGGGTTACTAATAAAATGTGTAGGAGTGATTCAAATCAGAAAAAAACACAAAATGTGAGTACTGTAAACCATTTTGTGGCAAAATATGTTTAAAAACAGTCCTTTTACAGGACTGAAGTGGATTACGAGCTCAAACACACCTAATTTGCTTAATATGTCTCTTGAACCTTTCCCATGTGATTTTCAGTGGGAACGATGCACATGCCAGAAACTGAAAACTGTTAAATATCACAAAAAATGATGGGAAATGTTGATTTTAGCATATGCAACGGCTTTCTATGAAGGACTATTATCACTCTCCGCAATTTGGGATCAAACAAATCCATTTCTTTCACAGAAGCCTGTGGCGCTTATACACACCTTTAACGACTGGCGGTCTCTAGCTCTTAATCATTTCAGACATTTCTTATTGATGTCGAGTTTATATCAAAACATAGGTTTGCCTTCATTACAATTTAGCATTGTCGTTGTCAACCGCCATTTTGGGTACAGTGTAAACCGACATCCCGCAAAGATCATGAATATATTATCGGGGGATTATTCGGTTATAATGTAACACGACTTGTATGTTAGACTTGATAGATATGCCTGTACAATAATTGCAGCACAAATCTGATGTCAATTTCGTCGAAATTTCGACACTTTAGACATAGAAGTAGGGAATAATACCATTAAAATCAACATACCTGATAACTGATCCCGGGTGTATACAATTCTGTGTCACAATCCTGTTTTCCAGTGGAATATCCATGTCCAGTAGTTGATTCTAATCGTGAAATGGTATGGTCCTAATCACTCAAACTGTCTGACATAATTTGACGACGGATCTAAGACGAAGTACTACGCCGTTTCCGACGTAGGTTTCACAAAATATAGTTCGTTTAACTACGATTTAAAATAAAATAAGTCCACGTAAATAACGTCTTTCTTCATCAATTATTGCTTCATTATATGGTGAATAACAAAACGAAAATTTGAATCGAGAGCTTAAAACTGACGACCACTTGCATTTGTTGGATTCTTTAAGTACTATTTCGTATTGTTGCTTAGTTTTAAGGAAGTTATGCACTCGCAAATCAAACACTTTTCAAAGTCTGTCAGGGATTGAAATGAATTGGAAGTCCTTTGTTTTTTCCGTGCATTACCTAAGAACGGAAAAAAGCAAGCATTTTTCCCGTATTACTTATACATTAGCAAGAAGTGACTTTAAGCAGGTTGGAAGTAAAGCAGAATGTGCCTTAGGACGCATTCTGCTTTACTTTCAACCTGCTTTAAGCGGTCGCATGCCTTCAAACCTCATTTACAGGCTATGAGGTAAATGGTTAAAGCACTACTTTACCCTTTCAATGCTATAAGTAAGTTTTCAAGGCTAATTTCTATCTAATTTTAGTACTTACAAGTTGCCACAATATATTGCAATACGGTTCCTCTGTATTGTAATGTATTGCAATAGGGTTTTCACTGTATTGTTACACGACTAGACAGGTCTATAACTATACTATATGCCTCGCCCTCTGCATCTATAGATGCAGCGACCATCAAACAGAATGTTACCACATTCTGTGATCCAAGGCCTTGAATTAGTTCCAGTTGGTTGTGTAATCCAGATCACAGGAGAGGCGTTATAAGTGTCGAGTGTGATCTGGATTACAAAATAGATGGGTTCCTCGGAACATTAGTGCCACCTGCCAGCAAGCACCAGTAGAACATTCTCTTGCCGTAAAGAAATTTCATTTCAAAATCTTCAGTTAAACAGAATAAACCTGCATGAAAAGAAAATGTTGAAAAGGGGAACAACTCTCACATTATTCATACAAGAGTTATGACCCTTGTGCAATACGCTTCCACTTGTCAAGCTCTTTCCATCTTAAAAGCTTCAGTAGAACAGCAGTTTTCAGGGGTGACAAACAATAATTACACAAAAGAGTCGCAATGCAATACTTTTTATTATGGGTCTCGATAGAATCTGTTATTTTGGTAGGTTCGATTGAGAAGTGAGGTTTTGCAAATAACGGTCATAAAAGTGTTTTATAACGGTTTTAAGCTATATCCTTTGGAATTAACTTTTCTGGTCTGAAAAGATAAAGAAAATCGAAAAAATAACTAGAAATCTTGAACGCGTATATTTTGAAGTCCCTAAAATCAGTGTTTAAGGCGACCAACGTAAAACCTGATTTATTTCAGAATTTGGCTATATTCTGAGACGCATCCATTTCACATCAACATCCGAAGGTATTCCAAATTAGCAGTTCCGCTTCAACGACCTCCAAAAATGGCAATATACGGGAAACGAATGGTAAGTTTTTGACGCTTTATCACACACTAAGTAGCATATGTCTAGTTATTTGATTTAATTTATTTTTCTGCAATCTATCTTTGGTTGGTTTGCAATGTTGTCCGTTGACGTGCACACTTATCGACGTGTCGGACTGTCCGGGCGTCAAACTGTTTATAACTACTGGTGGTTGGGGGTAGTCCACATGTGCACAGTTACATGATAAGGAGCTATTTTCGTCTTTGCCATATCCTTCACAGTACACCGGCGATCCGCGATTTCCTGAGAGGAAATTTTCGCTTCATAAGCTAACTAATGCCCAACGGATATTGTTGGGCATCAAATTTCTCAAAAAGTAAGGCATTAATCTTAAAAGTAAGACTACCAACAGATTCAGTATGCAAAACTACACCAACCTGATATCAAAATTAATCCTCGTATTAGTTTTAAGTGATTTTTACGCGATTTAATGATTTCCCTGTTTAAAAGTCGTGTGTACACTGTGTGTACTAACGCTATTGACACTGTCGTGGAAGATGTACGCGGTATCCTGAAAACGCGATCAGAAATGCGACGTTGTGATCGAAAACTGATAGATCTATTGGATAACCATCTAGTCTGGAAAAGGATCGGGCCTTAAGTTCTGCCATTATTATTTACGGCCTTCTCCTTCAAATATTAACCACTATAATTAATGCTAATTGCTTATAAAGTTTGCAAATAGTTTGGATACAGATCGGACGCCGCGTTACACGTCGTCCGTTTTTGGATTCCAACTGTTTGGTATCATTTTAATAGCTTTTTCAATTTAAAAATATAAGATATATAGAGCCTATGAATTTTTTTAATATTTTTTAAAAACATTTTCGCAGACCATTTTTGAAGCAGACGACAATTCAGCACTATCATGATTAATAGGTTGTAAATGAACAGTGGTCACTATTAAGAAACATGTTAATTTATTGATAAATGCTAATGTTGGACAGGACGACAGTAACACAGACAGTTCCGCTAGTAGCATCGATATTTTCTGAGTGGTCACTAGATCTATATAAGATTATTATAAAAATAAAGATCGGAAAAAAAGAAAGGAAGATAAATCAGGTAAATAAACCAGGAGAGATTAGCTTCTATGCTAAATGTGAAGTGAAGAAAGTATGAGTGTTTGGATTAAAAGAACACTCAAAAGAATACACAATTTATGATTTTTTATACAGGTTGTTGCTTTCGCTTTCCAATTTTGAATTCCGCTTTACTAACATTCTGCACTGAGCATAGCATGCAGTCACTACTCACAAAACAAAGTGCAAGTGTATGCACGTTCACACGAAAAAACGCTTAATAGGTTCGGTTTTCCCAGAACAGTCACATTCACTATGGCACAAACTGCAACACAGACAACTTTCACATTCACAAGCTATGTAACTTTTATTGCTGCATATTTTTGTTACAGGTATGTCTTTTACATCCATCCCAGGTGTCAGCAGCTCTTTCACGACCAGTTGCACCGTGTATAAACGAACTGTATGAATAACCGCATTTGCGACTAGATTGTAACGATTCTGTCGATTCAGTGCGACACGCGGACATATACCGTAGGGTTTTCCCTCTTTTTCATTGTTTTCTAAGTAGATCACTTAGAAAAGCAAACGTACATTATATTGTGCATTGATTTAAGATATGTACTTAGATGTCATTGTTTCGTTATCGAGCTTTCAAATGAAAATAGCTCCATTACATCACCAAACATCTGGCAATGTTTACACGAAGCCGTGTTTACAAACCTGTCAAATACGCCATTCTACACATCCTGACATCTAGTAGGGCGTTAAAACTTGAGAAAAGTATGTATTATTCTTTCGAAAGCAGTGCAAACACAATAGCTGTGGAATTTAACAAAATACTCACGTTGAAAGTACTGCACAGTTGAAACTGAAACTGTATGGTTTATGGAATAGACTACATGGTGATCTGAATGATTATAGCGACTATTCTGTATGAATTTTAGCGATGTTACGGTAACGACTCTGGGATCGCTTTTACGTCCAAAACGCTCTTTTGTTATTTAAAAAAAAATTAAAAATCTCTTCTCAACCCTTTACCAGACAATGGTAAACTTTGACAGTTTGCTTTTTCAGAAAAAAACAACAGAGTGACAAAATTTAAGCGGTATGGATTGAAATATATCTCTTTAGACCCATTTAAAATCATTAGGATATAGCATTCCAGTAAATCATCACCGAGTATTGTTCTTAAAATAAAAGATCGTCTTTGTTTCAGAACAAACGCCCGACAGCTCTAAATTTTCAATGCAGTGTATTTACATTTTTTTTTATAAAAGTAGAAACCCTGAATCTTAATCGTTTAAACTCCAAGCAGTTCCCGAAAATTTTGTTAACAAATAATTGTGTAATTTGAATTACTAAAAAACACAGGATTGGACGAAATATCGGCACGATTTCTGAAGGATTCAGTATCCTTTATCAAAATCCATGTAACGGTTTTGATAAATAGTTCTATTGTACATAACACAGTACCAACATTCATGAAAAGTGATCAAGTCAACCCCCCTTTAAAAAAAAAAAAGAACCCAATAGGTCTGACGTTTGTAATTATAGGCCAGTCAGTATAATAGCGATTGTATCTAAAATTCTTGAGCGTGCAGTTTACAGCCATTTGGAGCCTTTATGTGTTAGAATTTGTTTAGAATGATATATTGAACATGTATGAGCATCAAAGTTGGTTCAAAGGAAACTACTCTACCTACTCCTGTCTCATCCATCTGACAGATCATCTCCGTACACAGACATCAAAGGGTATGTTTACGGGTCTGATAATGCTTAACACCGTGGACCATGAAAGCATGTGTCGAAAGCTCCGAGAGATGCCATTGGGTGTGGAGTCGGTGGATTCGTTCCACTCAAACTTGTCTTGCAGGACTCAGTGTGTTCATGTAAATGACCCAAAGTCTGATTTAAGTTTGGAGTTGTGTGCGGTGTGCCTCAAGGTAGTATTCTCGTGTCACTTATGTTTTAAGCATGCGTTAACACTATGAATACAAGCATAAGCTTAAATTGATTATTGTTGCAGACAGCAATGCGGTATTATTCTCCCACAATTATCCATTTTACATCAGTCGTGTTTTAGGACGAGAACTTGAAAACTGTAGCATATGGTTAATCGATAACAAACTCTCGCTACATCTCGAAAAAACAGAATGTATTTTGTCTGGATCTCGAATAAAATTGAATAATATAAAAAAAAATCCGTTGAATCTAACGGTCATGAAATCAAATCTATAAATACAGTTAAATATCTGGGCTCACATTTAGATACAGGTATGTCAGGAACATCCAATATAAATAAAATTATCAAGGGAGTAAACTCTAGAATTAAATATTTATATCGCCAGCAAGATTGTTTTTACAAATCTCTTAGAAATACACTTTTCATTAATACAATGCGATATAAATTACTCATCCTTCTTGTGGTTCTGCGGTCTAAAATCCTTAAAAAACAAACACAAACTACAGGTTGCACAAAAAAGTGTGTTTCATTCATATTTAACATTGAAGAATATCTCTTCGAGTGGCAGATCTTAGATTTTAAAATTGAAATACAGATGTAAACAATTACGACTAAGTCATTTATATAAAAGATTTAACAACCAAGCCCCAAGCATGTATGAAAACTTTACTTAAATGAAAGTGATCCAATGTTATGCAGTTAAATATATTGTAAAAGATAATTGTCATGGTCCCCAGTAGATACTTTTACTTGGGTTTACTTTTACTTCCAAATCGTTTTACTACAATGCACATTTGCTTAAAGACGTATCTGGGAGTTTTTTCTAGCGCGGAGAATTTTTTTAAACTTTGCATATAAGTAAATTGATATAAATGAAAGTAAAAACAGTCTTCAAAAACAAAGGCCGCCTTGCTACTTTTTGTATAATTTACTCTTTTTTAGAAGTACTACATGTGTGTATATTCAAATTTTCCGAAATTAGGCCTCATAAGAAGAAAGTCCATCAAACACACAAATATCGATACTTCAAGTCCAATTTTAATTAATTACATGTATATGGAATAGTGTTACAAATGAATGTAAAATAATTAGATTTGAGTGGCATTATACAGATTTTACGCTTAAAATATGTGCAAATGAACTCGAAAATCGTAAAAAAACGAGCCTTTTTGCAAAAATAAAAATTTCTAGCGCGGAGAATTTCCCATTTTTTCTATAACAGTAGATAATTATATAACAAGTATAGAACAAATGAGAAAATAGTACCTCGCCTTGCTCGTTTCAGATATATGTTCAATTTTATTACCTCCCTTTATCAGTGAAAATGCACCTTTTTAACAATTTTTTTTAAATAGTCTAAATGTTATACTTTATACAATAATACCCACAGCTATACAGAAATGTCTTGCATTGTGACATATATTATGCACTTTAGAAAGTTCTGCTGAAAAATGCAGTATTGTCATCATCTCAAGTCGGAGTGAAAAATGAAATGTCCCCTCCCCCTACCCCTAAATATGATGCTGATGGTGCATAATTCATTAATTCTTTATTCACAACTTTATGTTTATTTTCACACATATTTTCTTTGGCATAAAACCCATTAAAACTATATGATAAATGAATAAAGCTACATAGAGCTGCATACATATTCATACATCAAAGGGAGGTAATACATGTTCAAAATTTGAGTTCAGAATGTAGGAAGTATCCATACTCAAACACTGAATTAGGAATAGGTAACTGGTAAGATATAGGATATATGCTCAGAACAAGCTTTTTGTAAAATCAAGGTCAAAGGTCAAGGTCACAGTGACCTGAAAATGGTATTCGACACTCCGCCATCCAAAGATGAACTCACACACCTAATTTGTTATCGGTAGCTGATGTGACAAAGGAAATATACTCTGGACAAAAAGTACACCCACCAATAAACACATCTACAATCATTTTTCAATGTGGGCAGTGAGTTAACATAACCATTCATAAGATAAAAGATCATAACAAGTGCACCGCAGTGCGGCAAAACATGCCCGTCATGACCGATTTTCTATGAGGGGCATATCACCTATCGGTACCTTCTGTACTTTCCCTTTAGGGAATGTTTTCTGACACATGTCGCATGAACGACAGTACCTTTTAACGTCGGCTAAGACTCCAGGCCACCAAAACTGAGTCAAGATTTTGTCAGTTGTTTTCCTAATACCCAAGTGGCCTCCCATAATTGAGTCATGAGCTAATTGTAGCACCTTCTCGCGAAGCTTCTGGGGTACACAGAGTTGTTTAAATAACTTACCATTCTCTATATTGTCACTCAGGAAATGTCTGAAGAGTAAGTCCTTGTTTATAACAAAAGAACTCTTAGCACTTGACTTACTTACATGTTCTACCCTGTCTTTTGCTCGCTCTCGACACTTCTGCAGGCTTGAATCATCTTCTTGTTCAGCCTTCATTTCGTCAATACCTACCTCATCTATACTATCAGCTACTTGAGCTTTCGTATTTTACCTTCTCGCTCTCTCTGTGCCTGTGTCTGTACTGCATTCAATTGGTCTTTTACCTGCTCACCTTCTCCATCTGCACATGAGTTTTATTTTTCCCATTTGGGATCTATGTCACCAGGATCTCTAACACCCTTTATATTACCTAGAATAACATCGTAAATTGGATGTTCAGTACAAAGGGCTCTTACTGAACCTGTAAAGTAAGGGCTATCAACAGGAACTGTTGCAATGGGAAATCTTCTGACAGTTCCATCTATCAATACGCACTTTTGATTTTCCCCTGTCTACCATTCTGACTTAACCAGGTCCCTCCGTACCACTACACTGGAACATCCAGTATCACGCAACACGTTCACCTTTACATTGTTCAAATAACCCTCTGTGACTGGCATGTTCTTATAAACGGTTTTCTTTCTAACACATGAACCAGATACAAGAGGTGACTCTTGGTTTCTATCAAGAACTAAAGGGGGCTGGGTACTTTCCTGTACAAAATAACCTATATTTCCTTTTGTCATCATCTGATTTAACGTCATTTGCACCTGTATTATGCCACCTACCACCTCTATTTGGACCACCTCTATAACCGCCTCTATCAACAAAGTTACTCCTATTCATGTAACGCCCCCTTCTAACGACAGAACCCTGACCATTTGTTTCCGACATCCCTATCTTACTATCGTATGACTCTACTTTGGTCTCCATGGCACCTACTTGAGCAGACCCCCGACCTGACCCTGACAACTTTTGGGGACATTCTCTAGCTAAGTGTGCACTGGATCTGCATATATAACACTGTCTATTTTTATCAGGTTTGTCTTGATACCAATTATGCTTTTGCTCAACACTGTATGTATGTGTTGGTCTAGATTGTGGGGTTGGCCTACTCTGAGAAGTTACTGACCCATGAGCCTCAATGTACTGATCTGCGAACGTTGCCATTTCAGCAACAGTCTTAACCACCCTTTTCTTTAGAAAGACTTTTAAACTTTTGCTTGATGACTGTATGAACTGCTCTCTAAGAATAAGATCTTTAAAACCATCAAATGTGTGAGCAATCTTTGAACATACATGTACTCCTCCATTCTTACTACAAATTGCTGTTTCTGAACTTCAACCTAAACCCTTTCTCAGTCAGTTGAAACCTTTTAAGCAGCGACTCCTTTAGTACATTATATAAAAGAGAATCGTCAGCTGACAATCTGAAGTAAACATCAAGAGATTTGCCCTGTAACAGTGCACTCAGATTTGTAGCCCACTGCTCCTTAGGCCAAGCAGCATTCTCAGCGAGTCTTTCAAAGCGCTTCAAATAAGCATCAATACTGTCTTTATTTTCAACAAAATGAGGGAGCTTTGGAATATTTGCTTTAACCTCTGGTTTGGCAACCTTTGTAAGTGAACTAAATTTATACTTTTCCATTTCTAACTCTAACTCTTTCTCTTTCTGTGAATGCTCAATTGCAGAACGTTGCATATTTCTCTGTTCTAACCTTTCCTCTCTCTTTTTCGTCTCTTCTTTCTCACTCTCTTCACGAACAAAGCTTACCAATTCTGCTCCAGTCAACTCCATTTGTTTCCCAATGGCAACAAACTTATCCATTGTAATATGCCAATGTGTAAACAAATATATATTACAGAAGTATACCAAGGAGTCTCTTTTAAAGAAAACTAATAACAACTGGTTACAGCCTGGATCGTCAATTCAATTAATGAAAAAACGATCCCGGACGAGCCCCCATTTGTCACAATTATCTCTGGTGTTTCAAATTGTGCGCCCAGTATTCGTTTATAGTTAATGGCTGTAAAGAAAACTCGTTGATATTTCAATATTTAATAACAATGGTATACTTCTGAACATGCAAATATATTAAAACATATTAAAGCTAAACATCATACAACACTCAATCTGAACCCTAATTATGTCGTTTAGACACTGTCACTAATAGTCTGTAATCCACACAGGATAATGCCACTTAGGCTTAACTTTCCACACAGGAAAAACACCACACAGGTAGTCTATTATAAATTCCACTAAGGCGTATTAATGTCTATGCCACACTGGATGGGTACTAGTAATGCCACTAAGGCGTGTAAGTGTCTATATCTGACTATATATGCCACACAGGCTATGTCACATAACGATCCATACTCGTTTTACCATATTATGTTTCTGTAAACACCTATCAATAGTCATTATTATTTCCAAACTCTCTCACGCACCACGGTATATAAAACCGACCAAATATTGACCATATCAACTTGGTCATATTAATTAAATCAAAAGGGAGTTAAAACCAAAGTGTATGTCATCACATAAGTAAGTTATGTGTAGACAAATACAAAGCATATACTATGCTAGTCATATATAAATCCAGCTTCACATAATAACTACTCAATATTCAATGTATTACATGAAAATATGGATTATAACATCAATCACTGTATTTTATATTACACCCTAAAAGTTTGTTCCTAGCTCCTGGACTAAGTCCTAAGTGCTAATTTTATTACTCTGGCTCCTGGACTAACAGCTCTCAATACTCCGGTACTATTATATGGAAATAGTTAAAATAAATATGTCACCATGGTAGGGTCTGTCACTATATAAAGTTCATATGGGATGTTCACGCCAAAATACTGCCAAGTAAGTACGCCTTAAGTGTATGTTGTTGTCCCCAAATATGCCTTTAAACGGGACTTCTATGTGTAAAGGATGGTAGGCTAAAGCTCATGCAAGGTATGAAATGGCAACTTTCTCAACCCAAAAACCATACAGGGAATCTAAAAATAAAAGAGGGCTACTAACTACCGTGTAAAACTATCAACAAATAGCATGCAAAATCCACGCGAAATACAGAAATACAGCATACCTAATTACGTGTATGTGTACGGTCGGGACGGGAGGAAAGGACACTTACATAATTATATCTTCCAAACTCTACTGTACAAACGGCCACATTCCAACACTTCTTATCACTCAAATATCTAATATGTTCTGCACTATGTACATGGAAATTCTTTCACACCTGAGTTAACCAAACCCAATCATGCATTAAATTGCGCTAGTGGACAGACAATTTTCTATAGGTATGTACACAAAGAACCAATGACCACTTCTCACAGTACAGTCAACCTCTGTTACATACAGTGGAACCATGTTACAACTAAAATACTTGACAGTGGGTCATGTCTAGTCATACATAATCTAGGTGGGGGCCTCCGTGGCCTAGTGGTATAGTCACTGTGACTTACATCACTAAGCTCCTCACCGCTCTGAATTCGAATCCCAGTAGGGTCGTTCGGATTTTTCATGTGGGGAAGCCTTCCAGCTGGCTTGCGGAAGGTCGGTGGTTCTACCCAGTTGCCGATTTGTGCCTGTTACAGTGCATAAAGGGCTTCTGGGGTATTCTTCCACCTGTGATTAGCTGGACGTCGCGATATCACGAAATACTGTTGAAAGCGACGTAAAATCAAAACAAACAAACAAATAAACATAATCTAGGTCACTATAGGTCAAGTTTTACCAGGCGAGCGATTTAGGGTCAATGTGTCCCTTGTTGGAATTATTTCCCTTTGTTGTTATATTTTATCCAAATTAGGCTTGAAGTTATTGTATTTTGTTATAGTTAGGGAGCACATCAGTGCACACAACAACTTTATCCTGAAACATTTACTTCTTGTGACAAACCCCTACTGGGGGTTTGAATCACCATTTCAGATTGGTCTAGTTATCCAGCTCATCCAGTGGCCTTAACTCTGTAATTCTTTGGAAGAGTGGAATGAAGATTTGGGTCGTGAAAATTAACACTTCATTTTTAATTATGCATATACAAAGTTTTATATGAATTGGTACAGGAATGTATCATTGGTTTGGATCCAAAAATGTACAAGTCCCATCAGTGGCCATAACTTTACCTATCTTAAAACAACTCACTTGAAAAATATCATGTCATGCACATCTACACTTCATGTTAAATGCATATGCAAAGTTTGATGTCAATCGGTAAAGAAATGTAGAAGTCATTTGCATCAAAGCTTTTATCAGTAAGAAAAAGTCATAAAGTAGCTGTTTGTCCTTGATTGGTAGAAAAAAACTTCCCAAAACAACCATGTGACACTCCCTCATTTCTCTGGTGAGCTCTTCAGGACCCTTTTGTTGATATTTTTAGCTCACCTGAGCTAGCTCTTTAGAAGGGTATTCATTTTCTATCCCTATAACAACTCCCTCCTAACAACACATCCACATTTGCCTCCCATTGGGTGCTTTTGTTGAGATGAGCACTGTCGGTTATGTAGCTTGATGTCATTAAATGGTTATTATTGTAAACTAAACATTGTACCACTAACTTTACCAGGTTTATCAGTGTTTTTAATCCTGCTTGTCTACCAAGTGTACATTTCTTGATGATGCATTATGACATATGTCTGTTTATGAATGTTCTTTACATCTAATTCATTCATATAGGAAATATGATTTATTTTATATCATTTATATCTCTTGTCATCAATAATATTTAACCACTAGTCTAAATTGAAAGCCTTCTATTACCTCTCTGCTTCAAATTGAAGTATTTCTTTTTCACTTCCTCTGGGTCCCTCTTGGTCTGTACACACTGCCTACAAATGGTTATGGTATGTATTAATTATAAAACTATAACTATGATTCAATCGTGTCAATAATAATTACGAATTTCATAGCAATGGCAACTGTGCAGGTGGCAATGCATTAATTAATTGACACTTAGTATCACTAGCAAAACACACGTTTAATAACATCTGATATATAACATTATTAATCTGAGGATCCTATATAACACTGCCCGAATAGCTCAGTGGTAGAGCGTCTACTTTCAGTGCGGGAGGTTGCGAGTACAATCCCCGGTCGGGTCAAAACAAAGACTTCTTTCAGGAGTTCGGCTTAGCATTACGACTGGTTTGTCGGTGTCAGGATAAACTGAATGACTGGGTACAGTTTGAAGTTTCAGCTGTATATTTCACAGGTGCCTATGGTTATTGAAAATACCATTATAATAATGGAGATGGGGTGACGGCATTTGTATTGATATTGGTACCTGTGATATGACATATGTATAGATAGATCTAACGTTATTCAGAAAAACTGGCAGTTAAATTGAAAACCCCTGCGAAAGAAGATAGAAAGGCCCACAACTGTTTAGTGGTTATTTGTATAAGGCACAAGATGTTCAGAAAATAAAGCGTCAGTAAACAATGTAATACTTTTTCACTAATCATTGACTCTTGAAAGGATTTCGTTGAATCACAAGCTAACGCTCTAAACTTATGAGGTTACTTTGTGGGCTATTTCTGCTCAAGCTTCGGCTCTCCTTCTGCCTCTTGTCGGCGCTTTCAGGTCACCGAAAAGCAATTCTTCGTTGGCTAAAACTTCTTCTATGAGGGGAAGCTCTTCGGATGCTATCCATGGTTTTTCTCTTGGTTTTTTTTCATTTGTTCTTCATTTGATTTTTGAGGAAAACTGTCAACTGGTAGACACGCCTCCATATTATTGTTAACGACGCTCTCGTGTTACTATCTATAACGCTTTATAAAAAAAACATCCGGTCGCTATTTTTAGATATATCAGCCGCTCACATCTACGAATTTAATAAAATAAGTATGCTCCCCTGAGTTCCTGCTCAGCGGATATTTATAAGCGGCGTTTGAATTTGAATCTCAGGGGAGCACAACTCAAGCAGTTGAGTACGATTTCAAGCTGAGCATGATATCGTACTCAAGAAATGTTTATAAGCACAGGACCTGGAAATCAAACACATAAAGGGTAAATACAGTCTAATTCCTGATGCTCTTTCCCGTGTGTGAATGATTCCAAAAAATGTGACTGTGTCATATGATTAATTAAAGTGCAATTTTTGCATTTTATATACTCAACTATATCCTTCGTTTTTTAATCTTGTGTAGATATGCACTTGTAACAATAACTTACTTTGTTATTATTAAACTATTTTCAAAAGAACATTTCTTGCAGACGTTTTTCTTTTCTTTTAAGAGGGGAAGTGTTCTGTAAACATGTTTATTATCTGAAGTTGTTGTTTTATGATTTAAATACTTTAAAAAGCGTAAATTCCATCTTTAGAACATTTAGAAGTTTTTAGAATATTCTAGAAGATCACAGAATAGTCGAGAACATCACTGAATAGTATGGAAACATATAGAATGTTCTTGAAGTTTATATTCACTGGTAAACAAGTTGAGTCACATGCTCTGATTTTGTTGACAAAATGCCCCTGAACGTCTATATTTAGTAATTTTATGGTAAACAACTGATCACATGATCTTCAAGAAATCCTATGATTGTTCAATACCTTTCTAGAATGGTCAAACTGTGTATATATAGAGACTTAAAATTCACTGTTTTATCTTGGATCTTTCGACAGTCATCAGTGTACTAGAAGTTTACTTGCTAATAGTTTGGATACAGATAGAATATCTGGATTATTGAAAGTGTGGGAAATTTAGATTAAAGTGCAGTGTTTTGTTATTCAAAACGTCAGGAATTAGGATAATATTAGGAATTTAACTAACATGTATTTACGTGTTTCTTCAACTTGTATATTTGTTTTAATAAAGTTTATAAAGTTTGTTGCTGGCTTTGTCTTTCTGTTGCGCCTGGCGCGTAACACTATGAACATTATATATGTTTAATGCCAATACAATTTGAATTGAATTGAATTGAATTTAATTGTGACAGAGTCAGTCACATTCGAGTGCTTAGTTGTTACTCAGTTAAAGCCGGGTTATACTTTAAATCGCGATATGCCATGAAGAGACACGATTTTAATCAAATGCATGACACAAGACTTTAAACAAGATGAACATTGCATAGAGGACACTTTTGAATAAAGTTGTTATTTGTAATTTATTAAGCAGCATAGCTGTAATTTGGTAATGCAGTTAACATTCTTTCAAATACCAGATTCCAGATAATAGAAAATAATAAAAAACATTATGATACATTCAGAAACATATCTACACTTTAGGCTATATCTAATAGATACAATGCATGGCACTATTTATGAGATATAATATTATATTTGCACGTACATCTGATTTGCAAACATATGACTAAGCAAGAAATCCCTGATAGCATCATTCAAATTAGCTAAATTCCTCGAGAAAACACATTCGTACAATTCAACTTACCGAAAGAAAAAAAAATAATACCATTGTATGTAAAAGAACCTAATACTATGACCTATTGATTTGTTCAATATTTGAAAACAGTCTGTATTTAAACATGTTTCTGCAAACTATCAAATATATATTGAAAGTTTTTTTTTAAACAACAAATATGCATATTTTGCATACATTTTTACCACAACATTTTGATTAAAAAGCCCAAATAAAAGCAATAAAGTTATTAATATTCTTTAACTTAATCAGCAACAATTCAATTTGTATAAATACATCGTAATATAAACCAAGTGGTGTGTTTTTAATGTTTTTTCATGTATTTTTTAATTCTCGCCTTTTTGAAACGGTTACCATAAAAAACAACAAAATAAGATGGTGCTTTTAATTTTTTATGGTTTTGTATTTAGAAGTTCTTGCATATCAGCTGTGCTAATTGGTTTCATCCTTATTACCATTTCAATTGCACGAATATGACCTTAAATAAACCCATGAGCATAATAGCATTCACAATTTACTTTTCAATGATCACGTTTGTTTTTATTATGCATGCCAAAAACATTAAGGTGATATAAAACAAAACTATGCAGAGCCATGTTCAGCTTCTAGGCAGTCACCTTAAATAGTTTAAACAAATGTTTATCAATGCTATCAGCTGGATATAGGTTATTTGAACAAATGATTTTTGAGTAAAAAGGGGTTGACTATTCGTTTAAGTTTAATATTATTTTATCTGGTTCTCTATGTTATAGTTAAAGCACATTACGTGAAATCTTACTAATTTTGATTTGCCGATTGACCGATGACTACAACATTCTCACTTATAGTAAACACACATGGTTTTTTCTGGTTGTAAGGTCGCCCAAATATGGCAATCTTTACAACTAGTGTTTTACGAGGATAATTTATCCATACCGCTTGCAGACACATCAATGGAATGTTAACCGCTTTAAATGTGGATTAAAATCCTGATTCCCTGCTCTGAAGCTTTGTCACAATGAGATACGATATTTATCAATCACATTTCTTATTTATTTTACCTTTCAAATTAGGATCGTAGTCTAATATTCGAATAAAATACATAAGTGTTTGATGTCGAAATGATTTCGAAAATACTCTATATCGGGGTTGCAGAATAACATCCAGAATTATCCGAAATAACATGGTAAATGTATCTTATAACTACTTGCATGTGCACATCAGAGTGCAAGTCCTGTAGTCGCACATTTTTCACATGCTTTAAATACTTTGACTATCAAAGTTCAATACCATGAACCTTATGGCATATACGAAACACCACCACATTATATCACAAACTCGTGACTATACACTTTAAGTATCATCCAGCATTTGTCTCATCCTTTTTTCACGAGGTCCTGTCTCGCGTTTCACTCATTCATGATCTTGTTTCTCAACTTGTTATTGTCAAACAGTGTGTTATGTGCCTGCGTATATTATTGTAACTGTCTCCTGTCTAAAGTGGAAAAATACAACACAGTTTTAAACGTAAACTATCACAACACGTTATATAATACATGCATCATATATTTAGTTTTGATGAGTTAATGCGGCCTTACTTGGCGCCATGAAATCAGAATGTATATTTTTCATGAATATATCGAAGAATAGCCCGGGGATGAAAAGTCGAGCGCCGATAAAAGTCAAACTAATTTGACCTAACAATAATTATAATTAGTATTCAAAAGACGTTTCATGTTTTTAAAATGTTACGGGTGACATATTGTCACCCTTGAGAATTTCAGTATATTCAAAATGGCGGATAAAAACAACTACGCTAAACTGCAGCATTCATGGCTTGGTTTTCTTAACTGATTTGTCCCAACCATAATGTTAAATATCATTGAAATGATGATATATATTATTGAACTGTTACGGAGGACATCCTGTCACCCTTTTGCATTTCTGTATATTCAAGATGGTTGCTAAAATGGCTACCGAAATGCTTTTAAACACAATAAAGCACATAAAGCACCATTCATTTTTTTCTTTTTTAACATATTTGACCTCACCATAATGAGAGTTATTATAAAGAGGACAATTCATGCTTTAGAAATGTTACTTGTGAAATCTTGTCCCCTTTTAGGATTTGCATTTTTTTTTCTTCAAAATGGCGGCTAAAATGGCTATACAAAGCAATTAAAACTACTCTAAACTTCAGCAGTCATAGTTTAGTTCTAATCGAACTTGACCCCACGATCATGAAAGTTATTACTAAAATGATGATACATATAATGAACTGTTACGTATGACATATTGTCACCCTTAAGCATATCTGTTTATTCAAAATGACGGCTAAAATGGCTACCGAAATGATTTAAAACAAAATGGTCAATAAATCAGTATTCATGATTTATTTTTATTTGTTGATTTGATTATGCTGTTCGTTAATGGAATGATCCTACTTATTATTGATATGTTACGGGTAACATGTTTTTACCATTGCGCGTTTCCGTATATTTAAGATGGCAGCCAAATTGGTGACAGTAATTTTGTTAAGCAAAAACAATCCAAAAATGAACAATCATACATTTTTTTATTCTGAACTGTCTCGATATCTACGTAAGTATACTACTATTAAAATGATGATGCGTATTGATAAAATTAGCGGGTGACATATTTGAGTAATTCCAAATATTTAAGATGGTACTGCTTATTATTGAAAATATGATACTTGTTATTGAATTGTACGTGGATGACATCTTGAACATTTCCATATATTCGAGATGGCCACCAAAACGTTGACCGAAATTCTATAACACAAAATAATTCCAATCAACAACATTCATATTTTTTTTATTCTTAATTGGTTTGACCTTACCACAATGATATTGACAGAAATATTGCGGATGACATCGTTTGACCTTCCAGTGTGTTCAGAACAATATATTCAGTCAATGGCCAACCTCTTCACATAGATATGTATTAAAGCAAATGGCGTGAACGTTGGTCCGGTCTAATTTTGCACTGATTGATATATATGCATTAGTTCCAGCGTCCACAGCTCACTGTGGCAGCATTCTTTTCAGTTAATTTCCCTTCAATTATATACTCAATTCCAAAAGAAACTGTGCACTTTGTTTTCTGTAATTATTCATTGAGTATTTTCCAGAAAGGCTATGTATTTGGTACCAAAATTTAGATCAGCTCACGAACAATATAGCACTTATAACAGATTTAGACATACGGTCATTTAAAATGGATATTTTTCAATGAGAAAAGACAAAGTGTTATTATCAAAGTTGCAACGTAACTATGAGAGTGAGACTGTGTTCATTTGGGAATTTAATGTCGGTTTAGTTGTAATCTTATGATAGTTTTTGTCAGTATCGTATGTCTCCATCTTTGCTCTAATGCACGCGGTGATGAGACATCGCATATACCTTACGTGTCGCCTAATAATGACGTCGTGAATGAAACATTGTCCTATCACTGAGTTTGAGCATTTGCAAGATCTATCTGTAGGTATTTGCTCATAAATGCCCGCGTGCGAGCATCATGGTGACTAATAATACTACTATAATTATCAGAGAGTCCGTTACTGTTGCCCCAAACGGAGATGACGTCTTGCTCGCTGCAAAAGAGCAGCCAAATGACGTGCTGCAAGATCTGTCCTACAAAGGGCCCCCTTGCCCGGATGGGTGTCCGAGTGGGTTGGAACCAACATAATACGGTCTGCCTGCTGATACCGTACAGTCTTGCCGACCTAGACGCTGTTTGAAAACGACGTCGAAGTAACATCAACGTAACAAATGCGTTTGTTGAACTGCTGTTCTAGGTATATTTGTGCTGTCTACGGTTATGTGCTATTCCCCTCGTATGTTAAAAACGTTGTAGTTGTGAACAAGCATTGTAAAGACTCTAATTTGCCTATTTTCATTCAATCTTTGCAAGTTCGTTGTTTACCGATGTGAAGTAAAATGTGTTTTTTTCTTTGTATATGGCATATGAACTACACTCGTGCACATTCTCGGTGGTATGTGCATTTTAATTGAACTGCACGTGCAAAACCTGCAAAATAACGTATTTGCAAATAACCTAAAAACCCTTCTTACTAAATAATAGATTTTAATTTTGATAGATGGCAAATATACTGTTTATATTGTGTGCGAAATTTTAAATCGATACGTCTTCTAGATATTAAAATATTTGAAAATAAAAAGTGCATAGTTTCTTTTGGAATTGAGTATATGTACATTTCCAGTGTTCCCATTCACGTACATATTTTCATGAATTTATTTCCTGACTGACAAATTTGAGCCGTGCCGACGATCTCGTTTCGAAAATCTGTTCGACTGACCGGGAATTTTGTTTTGACCAAAAATGGCGTCATTAAAATTTAATGCTGGAGTGACTCCCGGGGAAATCGAAAACTGTTGAGCGTCAAACAAAGATATAACGTATGCAATTCTTCTAACTTTTACCATAAAATTACAGTCCATGCATCACAATTGTATCCAGCCCGTGTTTACCGTTGAGCAGTCTCATTGAAATCTCAACTGTTGTATAAACTAAATGAAAAACGATCTGTATGAAATTTCCCGCCAAAATACTGCATACGATTTTCACTCACCTAAACTACCAATCATATATCCTCCCATGCAGTAAATTGAATTTCTAGTCAAATCATCAAACTTCCAATCACTGTTTAAAACAACCGGTGGTCACCGGAAGTCACCGGGAGAGATAACCAGAATCGGTTAAATCCGGGGAAGGCCGGTCCCGTTCTATATCGTGAACAACCGGGGTGTTGGCAAAAATAAAATTGATAAATATTTTTTAAAAAAACGCAATTTGCTACAATTTATTTTAAGCGTTTGCGTTTCGTATGCGTTAATATAGGGAATAATATCGTATTATCTATTGTATAGAGTAAATATAGTACATAAAAACAAAGATATTCTTTCTAGATAAATGGCTTTATGTTTAATTCTTTATCAAGACTACAAATAGTATGACCCTGATCAAACTGTTTGCTACTTATATTAAGATTAAGTTCTAACAGTCTACAACATTATAATATTATACTGTTTTGCATTGGTTTTGCATTTCACCTTATACACCCTAAAAACAATTCACGTTCGTCCCAGTTTATATCCTTTCCGGCGAACACCAGGTAACGTCGGCACGTCACCGGTGAATAATCGGGGTTGAAGTGGATAGCAGCGGTGGCCACCTGGATACCACGGCAACCGCCGGGATAACAGACCGGCACTGCACCGTATTTACGCCGTGGCAAACCGAGAACTCACCAGATTAGTCAGGGAAGATTCGACTTCAATACCGGTACTCCACCGGGGTAGACACCGGGAAAGTGAGAACGTAGTGTTTCATAATTGGCTGAATTTCATAATCGATCATCGGATATAATCGGACAGACAACTTCAATTAATCATCGATTATACAATCGAAATCAGATATCTAAATTTTGAGTACAAATCTAGTAACGAAAATGTTAAAATTGACAATAAAAAATCAGATGTTTTTGTTTTGTTTCAATTCCATATCTGAAGATTAATAGATATCTACATACATCAAAGTGTTGTAAAATGATGTTATACATATTATATCAAAAACAATATAGCTGTTTCACATAGAATATAATAAAAACAATTATTTTGATTACTCGATTATTTGGTTTGATAATCGATTATCTATCGAAAGGGCACTTTCGATCAATCATCGGAAATAATCGATCGTCGTTTAAACACTATGATAACGCAATTCCTGTTTTCATCACAAACGCCCGAGCTCATCCCGGTTTACAAGCTACCGAGAACGGGGCTTAAGGAAGTAAAATGCTACTTCACCGTTTGTTTTAGTTTGCCATCCCTTGACATGGCTAAGTTTCAGCGAGAAATGAACAAATACACTCAGAGGATCTTCTAACCGATCACGTTTTAAAGTCATATTTTGCGAAACAAGAACTTGCACACTGACGTAATCAGTTTTATTTCAAATACTAGGTTGAATGTGCATTGAATAGAATTATTGAATTTTTAGTCTCCCTCTACGTTACGCCACACGTCTAAGTTCGACGATTTAGGTATTTTGCACGTGCGAATCGTGTTTGGGAAGATTGGTAAACACTGGTTTTGTTTATGTATTGGTCATCAATTGTCCTAACAGAAAAAAACATCTAACATGTCGAGAATGAGGATTGTATTCATCACAAGAACACTCGAAATGTTGTATTCAGATCTAACGTGAACAACGTCATTACGTTTTTACGTCCTGTGTGCCCTAAAAGTGTTTACATCAGCTAAACATTAAACATCAATACCTTATTTCACTAATTGCAACGCTATCTAGCCTGTTGTTAACCAATATCTGCTTGTTTTGAGGAATGTTGTCTAACCGGAAGTGTAGAGACTAACGTCATTAGCGCCTACAGATATTTGGAATCTTTCATTTTTGGTCACCACACACTCGCTTGTATGTTTTCACGCGTCTATGTTGACTTCTCGCGCATGTCTGGACCGTCGAATATGTCAAAATAACGTAACGTAACTGCGTTAACGGCATCAACGCCAATCGTTTAAATGCAAAATTTTAACTCGGCGGCTCAAAATTCACCTTTTTTATTAATATATTAACATTGTAAGTCGCTGAAGCTGTTAAGGATGGCGTTCTTTAAGTATTCTGTAAATGTTACTAAGCCACTGCTGGTATTTTACATATTGAAATGATACAGACCAGGAGTTGCCTAAGTATTTTTATTCCAGTGCCAGTTGAACAATACCCCATTATATATTCAATGTAATAATTTAATTGCTACATATGGCGGCAGTGTCGCGTGGAAAGCTGGTAACTCAACAGACAAATGTCATGCATGACATTGTAACTTGTCATTTTAGGGTTATGTTACAATTTCACTCATATTCTCTATAATTCGTGATCAATTGTGTTAAATCTTTTCTTCCTATTGTAAAACATCTTCATCTCATGGACAATGTAAACTTTGGCATCCGGATTAACTAGCTTTTTGAGTAGCATCTTTTAATCTGACTGATCGGTTAGAAGATCCTCTGAGTGTATATCGCATATTGTTCAGTTGTGTACTGGTATGGCATAAATAAACAGGTTATGAACGGTTATGGCAAACAATGAATCGGTGTTATGAACACCGCGTGCTTACAACAACCGCTCAGCTCGGAATTATAGAAGTATAGTATAACCCACAGGTAGTAGACACATATTAAAACAATATCGTTTTTACTAGACCTCAATTACCGGATAAATATATAAAGGCTAGGTATACAACGGGGATCGAACAGGTAGTCTAAACTCTCAACTCAAACTGATGTTTAACTCGACCAAATCACCGATATTCTCCGTGGTGCCCTTTGGAAATGATTAATTGATCAATATCTACTTTTTATTTGATCAAATTCCGTAACAAACGGTAAATTAGTTATAGTTCATTTGTTTGAAAATTTCCTCCCTACGGTCGCTCCAGGTTATATTGCATACTTTTGTAAAAAATGAAATGTAACTAATATATACAAGCATTCATGATCTATTTATCAATTATAGGACATTACTCATGATTAATTTAGCAACAATAGGAAAATATTAAAAATTGTCATAGATTATTTTTGTTGTAACTTTTCTTGTTTAACATAATTTGATTGCAAAAAACAAAAACAAAAAATTGGCAAGTTCATTAGGGACATAGCAAGTAAATTTTATTAGTTAATTTTATAAGCTACCTGTCAGTTAAAAACATTTTCTAGAAGCACTGCAGAGGTAAGAATTTTTACTTTGAAACAACATAAAACTTATATATATTAGGACTTCACAGCATCATGCATTGTAATTTTTATGCTTGATTATAAAAAAGTAAAGGGAAGAGTTAAGTATTCTAATTCAAAATGAAAATCTTTATATTTTATGTTTTGAAACTATGTTAACATTTAATAAAAGTATCCCATTATTTTAGTTTTTGTTAGGTTTTTGTCGGTCTGACAATCTATTTTTCAGACTGATATATGTTATTTTAAGGGTCTGCTAGTCCGACTGACTGGCCCTTTTTTCTAACTTTTGGGAAGTCTGGTTCAAAATTACAACTTCAAGAATCGCGTACAGAATGGTGAAAGAGCGTTCACAAATTAAGACAATAGTTTGCTATTCGTGACCGGAACGTAATTTAAGGCATACCATTGGAGCTTTTTCAAAGAAAGACATTTCCCAGTTGAGGAATCACATGTTTTACCTCAGTACAAATATTTTAGCGAGCTTATGAATTTGTCATTCTTTTTCGCAGATTTTCGACAACAGCCCATTTTAAGTCTATTAAAAATAAACGTAACTGGAACCAATAAAAAAGTAAAGATTGGAGATGTATTACCAATGACAGTCGGATCTTTTGATAAAATAGTGATTTCAAGTGTGGTTTACTTAAAAGCAATTGTCACTTAATTTATGTTTGCACAGAGCTATGATAACACGTCATGTATCTAAAAAATGTTCCACTGCGGTTTTGCCTTTTCAGTTTTAAAAATGACTATTTCAGAATTTTTGTTTTCTCTAACGCAAAATATATTTATTGGATCTTCACCAAACGTGCTTAAAATGTTCATTAATACAAAACCTAGGTTAAGGTTGATTAATACTAATCTCGCATAAGGCATGTCTGAGTTGTTTGCCCTTTAAGTATAAAAAATGACAGGGAGAAAACTCCTATAAGACTTTATTGTCTTTCGATTCAATCCCTTCTTTCTGTTGTATATTTCTATGTGATGTGTATATTTGTTGAATAAATATGTTTAAACTAAAAATGACTGTTTCAGCATTATTTGCTCTCTAACACAAACAGTTTTTATCGGATATTTACCAAAATTGTTTGAAATGTTTATTAATAAAAAATATAGGTCAATCATGCTCACTACCAAAGTCGTACAAGTTATGTTGGAGTTATTGTCCTTGGATGATTAAAAATTGCCTATTTCAGCCTTGTCTGCTTTCTGACTCAAGCAGTTTTAATTGGATCTTCACAAAATTCGCTGAAACAAATATTTTATTTATATGCCTTCGTATGATATCGAGCGTTTCCGCGTGGATTTGCACAGTAAAATACAATGGTCTGTATCGGTCACCTTGTAACAGCCACTTTGTATTTTAATCTAACGTCGTTTTCGGTTTAACGTGACGTCATTTACGTACATGTGCGAGTGCCGCGTTATTTATTGTGGCAAACAAAAAATCTTGTTCTGCTTCAAATAACTAATTAATTTTGTATATATAAAATGGTTTAAACAATTATTTAGTTGTTTATGATGTGTCTGTTACCCCCATCCGGACTTTTTGGGTCCATTTGACCCCAGCGGCTTTAGTTTTGCTCGAAAAAATATTCAGCCTAATGACGCTTATGACGTTTTTAGAGATTGTTTATATGACTGTTTTTGACACTTGTGTGAAATAAGTAATAAATAGGTCAATTCGCGTTAAGTTTATTTAAAAAAAAAGTATGGGGTCCAGCCGGACCCCAGCAATTTAAAGATTAGTAAAATGTATTTCAGGCCATTTCAAAACCGAGCTTTGTTGTTTACAACTAAATTATTGACATTTAAATGTTTTAAATATGTTTCAGTTATTAGCTGAATTAGTTCTTTTGGCCCTTTTATAAGCTCTATTTCTAGATCTTATTTTGCGCTTTATTAAAGTATTTGTCCATGGTGGTTCGCGTGGTTTAACACGTATGGTCTTATTAGGCACACACTGGTCGGTCAAATGTATAATGCGGTATTTTATCTGTCGAGTAAATATATCTATATTGTCGTCATGTACTGATGTTCAGTCGGTCTCTCTGGCTTTCAGTCTAAGTAATCATAGTCACCTTGTTCATATTTGTAAATTTATCTAGAGTATGATTTGGCTTGTGGCTTATGGTACCTAAATAAAGCATACATTGGACAGTGATATATACTAGGCCAGACTGCCAACGCAACACCTCCGAGTTCCCTTCTATTTTCATATCAGAGCGGGTGTTTTAAATCGATGAAAAAGTTGACACAAAACTATTAAATGTTTTTATTTGTGTTTTTAACTGGATGTACTGTCCTCAAAATTGTTCATATTGGCAACAAATTTTCATTAGATGCAAAAGAGGTTGCCAAAGAAGATCCCAGTGAGTGGTAGGATATACTTACTGTGGGTTCAGGACCCGGGCTGGTGGATATCACAGCAGTATATGAGTAGAGCTGCAGATTGACAAAGTAGGAGAAAAAGAGTGAAAGAGACGTGCGCATCCGATTTAGAGCTGTTAACAGGTAGCCTTCTTCGAGACTGTCGGATATTCATGTATAAATTTGAAGTGTCCTTCAAGTTTCCCAGAAAGGACTTAGTTTCAAGCGGGAAATCGAGTATCCAAAGAAGAAATAAGCAGTGCTTGAATAATGAGAGTTTCTTGCCACAATGATAGGGCTGCAAGACGGCTACAGTGCATAACTTACTCATTTTCATGTTATTCCAATAAGCAAAATCAGGAAAAGCGCCATAGCAACCTTGCAGTCACATTGCCGATATAATCGAGACCAAAAAACCATGCTGGTAAAGGACCGGACATACAGGGCGAGATACTACCTCGATAGCCAAAGATAAGTATGTGAACGAAAAACAAAACAGAATTTCCGAAAAAATGAAAAAAATACCATGAGAATATTTATTTATATGCGAGGACAAGGGTAAAAAGACCTCAACAGAGTTTAGGTGAAGTGTTTCAACACATAAGTATCAAACGTATGTTAAGGTTGACGTAGGCAGACAGTGAAGACCCCGATAAGACGTCGCATTTACGGCTACCTATCAGGGTCTGCACTGTCTGTTATTATACACGTTAGGTTCGCGAACGGATTGAGAACCATGTAAGTCGGTATTAGATTAAATACTTGGTTTATTGATATGTTCTCGCACACTACCTTCTATGATTATATCCAACAACTACCATATACATATAAGGGGCGCACAGCAGATGCCGCATGTCATCCAAATACTGCATACGAATATTAAACAATTGCAAGCATGACACACAAACAACTATCCGAAAAAACTAGTTTATAACAAGGTTTGCAATACGTTTCAATTTCTATCTAGATATTTTAGAAGGATTAGAGTATGCGCTAAGCTTCAGTTCGTATCTAGAACTCTAAGAAAGTATGCAGGCACGTACATAAATACAGTAGGACCTCTCCATCACGGCCACTAGAAGAAAGCTAAATTAATTTATCAGAGACAGGTGACTGATCAAGGCAAGGGAATAGTTAAACAGAAAGCTCCAAAAAGAGCTTAATGTTTCATTGACTTTCCACTCCGAGCAGTCAGCTGACCTAAACACAATTCAGTGGTCGTATAAGAGAGGCTGTACTGTATTTTTCGTACAGACAATGAAAGTTCAGAGGCACTGCGGCACCCACCGAACATCTCTCGTACATGTATGAGTTTACAATAAACATGTTACAGAGCTGACATATGTTGATCTTTTCAAACATTTATTTTTCGAGCATCTACAATTCAAATAAGTAAACAGCGAATATTAAGATCATAACGTTACAGGGTGTAGCGTGATCAGGATCCAGACTGCCGCTATAAATCGTTATTTATATAAAGCCCAATCCATATATTTCCTGTAACAAACACATTTATACAAAAGCATCTACTCTTATAATTAGAACAAATTGACGTAGACATGTTCAATACAAAAATAAACCGTGCACTTACCCTCAACGTGCCGAAATCACAGAACAAACATTGTTTTGCTCGGTCTCGTTCAGTTGTTCTGCTGAATAACTACCATTTTACATATAGAACCGTCAACCGCAAGCATTATCCGACGGATGAGACGCCGATTAACTCGATGTCCCGTCCGGATCCGAACCGCCTACAAACTCAAACGCATTAAAAACCTCAGCAGGTTGAAATGTTATTATTCACAACGTGGAATCAGTAGCAACCCCTCCGTTTCGACCACCAACTTTTGTTAAAAACAGGCAGCTAAAAGCAGACGACTACCCAAAACAATTCAAACGCAATTGAGGAAGCTCCCGAAGGAGCCCTGTGTTCCGCCTTTACTCTACCTCAAGCCGCCATCCGTCTGTTATATATTTCAATCAATCAGCCTTCTTTATGGTGGTCGCAACATGAAGAAACAATGCACATGTATATTAAACAATAACCCAGGTATAATAATATACCAGGCAAAAAAAATCAATTTTCGTCTCGAAACAATCTGGTTTTATGAATTTAACCCTGTCCGTAGAAATGACGACGGTACCATAAACATATGATCAAATAAGCGTTCGCATTGAACACAACACATGTTCCTAGCAGGTATGTCCCCACTACGCACCGACACATGCAATACAACGACGCCTCAATCCCTGATCACTTGTTGGGACATTATTTGCCACTCCTGGCGCAGCACTAGCCACATTTGCTCTAACGTCGAAACGCCGTGACGTGAAATATGCTCTATGGGTGCCAAGTCCGGAGATCAATGAAGCATTTCGATGTTGCTGTCATGTAAAAGGTCGATGGTTGTACTTGCGACATAAGGGCGGACATTATTTTGTTGAAACGCGCATCTGATATGACGCTGACTGGTTTGACGTTGACATTTATTCCTAAGTAACGTTACATACTTATTCCTAAGTAACGTTAACCGACTTCTAAAGTTCATAGGTAGTTAAGGCCTGAGTGCATATCACAAGATTGTTGACACAATTATTGGGCGGGCAGACGTTGGTACATGTATTTCATCGCTACTTCCGGTTTGTTGTGAAATATGGAAATAACGTCGTTTTTGACTGACGTAACATTGACGTTAACAACTCATGAATTGTAATGAATAAGTTGTTTAAATTCTATTATTCCACATTAATTAATAGTTACATTCGCTCCGCATTGTCCTTATATGACACTATTCTAAAAACAGACATGCATGTTTCAATGACTGCTCACTTAAAATCCAGTTCGAGCCGGCTGGTTTAGGGCGGAGCTATACTGATCACTTTCAAATCGATACAGAGAAGTCCGTATGGTATGCGTGGTTAACGCGGAATAATACTGACCCAGTTAGGACCTATTTTCAGGTTTATCAATGGGGAATAGTAACCTGATAGGTAAACATAAACACTCCACTACTATTGAAAAGCTGCGATACAATGGCGGCTTTTTCAGTGTACATGTGGAAAATTTATGCTACAATCAGCAAATAAAAATAAAAATAAGCCTAAATCCATGCCCTAGGCGTATACATAAATACTAAACAATACTTTTTTATGGTTTATTTTTACCTTCAAGTCAATAGAAATTATTATACATGTATATAGTTCGTCTGCTAATTAACAATCATGGATGAATTCGACGACGAGTTTCTATCGGCAGTTGATTTTGAACAAACTGACATGGTCTGTTTTGAAAGTTGCAAATGGAGAATGACCTAAAAGTCCTTAATCAGCCACCAATTCCTGGATGATTTGCTGAAGTAGACAATGATATGCTAGAAACTTTTTTTGATTCAAACCAATCTGTATCAACAAAGATAAATACTAGATGGGGTTTGAAAATATTTCAAGGTAAGGGCGACAGCTTAAAGCAATATGACAGTAAAACAGAAAGCTCCTTAATGAGTTTAAAGCAAGGTGATAGTAAAGCAGAAAGCTCATGAAGGAGCTTTCTGCTTTACTGTCACCTTGCAGTAAGCACTGTGTACAGTACAGTACCTCTAAACAAAACCATAATCTAGAAAAAGGCTACATCTACATTACATTAAATAGTACCCCATAATATTTTAATCAAAATTTATACAAAGCCTGAGGCGTCATATCAATAAAGCAAAAATTGCCTAAATGCTCTTTTTCCATTGCTTTACCCCATAGCCCGATTCTAGTTTTGAAGATTGGTGACCACTAAAACAGGTCAAAGTAAAGCAGTTGCGCCTTAAGGCGTATTTTGCTTTACTTTAAATCTGCTTTACTTTACCATCTGCTAGAATATAGAAAAGTATTAAGATCATACATATTCATAAAGCAGTGGCGAATACGTTATTCGTTCCCAATCAACGTCTTTCCACTAAAACTATTATTCCTGTGCAAACAGTTTGGAGCCTAATCAGACCCTGGGTTCCAAACTGTTTGCCATTCAGATGAATACAAATAAAATGATCAGAATTATACAAAAAAATCATTTTCTACATTTCAATACATTGGGTTTGCATTTCATGGAAAAGAATAACTTATTCTCCACTCAGCGATGATAGTTTATATAAATCATTGCCCCGCTCTAGTACAACGATCTGTCGATAACAATGAATTTCAAAACCAACAAGAGAGCCATCGCCTACAATTCGCTCACCTGAGACCATCGTAGCAGAACTGACTGGACAAGACAATATTTTGATAAACCATGGAGAAAACGTTATTCTTTCCAAATAAATGCGTTTACGCTAAAACTACTATTTCAACTGCAAACAGTTTGGAGCCAGTTCAGACGTCTGGATACCCGGCGTCTGACCAGGCTCCAAACTGTTTGTCACTCAGCTTTATATCAATAATCAGAATTGTTAAATAGTTGTTACTTTCTACATTTTAGTGCAATACGTTTGCGTTTAAACGAATAATGTTTTCTCCACTGTAACAGTAAAAAACCCAACACCGCCTCCCCTAACAGAGCTAATTTTAACCCAAGAGACATAATTTTAACAATGTTCAAAAAGAACCTGTACATGATGCTACAGTGGTAAATACGCTATTCCTACACACTTTACGCGTTTCTTACACATTTAGTATCCGTTTGGTTAAACGCCTTTCCTAGCCGTTTCTTTACACGTTTAAAAGAGCCCGGATGAAAGGGTCATCATTTCCCCGACAACTGTATTGGTATAATCGTTTATTAACGCCTTTAAACGCGTTAAAATCGTTAGGCGTTAACCGTTCGTTAACTGTTCACTATGTGTTTCATACGCATAGATTAACACGTAAATTGGTAGGAATAGCGTATGTGCCAAATACATAAACTCCGACCCTCATATATTTTGATAACACTATTTAACATTTCCTTACTTTTTCACTTTAGTTGTCATGGCAACCATAGCTTTGCATTGTTTGTTTTTTAAGAAATGAATTGCGTACTTCCGGTATTCATGCGGTGATGAAACTCAGTCGCTTTTACTAGTAAAGATAGTGAAGCCTGAAGGGCTTCACGTTGTTCTTTGCTAGTAAAAGCGACTGAGTTTCATCACCGTATGAATACCGGAAGTATGCAATTCATTTTTTTTAATATATGAAATAAAAATGTTGTTGAAAGTGAATGTATCTGTAAAACCCCACACACGTTTATTAAAAGTATAACAATCAGGGCTCCAGATAAGAGAGGGTACACCAGGAGCTATTAAATGTAATCTATCTCCTTGGGTAAACTGAACAAACACAAATTTCTGACTCATTCAGCACAAAATCCTATGGTGTTAGCACTCAATAAAATTGTCTCGAAGAGACAATTTTAATGAGTAGTGACACCATAGAGTTTAATGCACAGATAACACATTTTTAGCTATTTAAATACTACTCCCCTTATCTGGAGCTCTCAGAATTAGATTTATTCATCATAACTATATAATGTATCATTTATCACTTGTTTTGATTTCAGACTGGCACTCAAGTGTGTTTGGTGATGTTTTGGAACTTGGTGATGTCCCACCTTCAATTTTGGCAGAGAAACTTGCTAAGTTTTACTGTGAGGCCAGGCCACAAGATAAAAGCTCTGGTGGTTTCTACCACAAAACGACACTTAAGAACATTAGAGGAGCAATAAATAGACATATTCAAGACTTGAGGCGAACTATAGACATAGTTAGAGACAAGGACTTTGTGTATTCCAATAGAGTTTTGAATGGCTTATTAAAATCCATGACAGCAAGTGGTTTGTCAAAACCAATTAAACATAAACAAGTCATACCAACATCTGATTTGGAAAAGATCCAACAATATATGGCCAATGCACCTACAAATCCAATAATTCTAAGACAGTGTGTATGGTATCAGTTAGCTATTCACTTCTGTAGTAGGAGGTTTGAGTTTCACCATCAATTAACAAAGACATCATTTGAATTTCTCTGTGATAAAAATGGACATGAAATGTAAAACTATCACATGAAACATGTCAAAAAATCTTCCAGAGTGGTGTACAGTCGGATGAGGCTCCACATGACAAGCGCATGTATGCCACAGGCCAGGCAAACTGTCCTGTGGAAATGTTGCGCCTTCTTATTAAGAAGACAGTACCAAAGGCTCAAGCTCTGTTTAACTCATGTGTGCCAAATGCTGAACATTATCCACAAAATTTTGGTTGCTGGTTTGATAATAAGCCCCTTGCAAAGCGCACTTTTGTCAATTTTCTACCAGATATTTGTAAGTCAAGTAATTGTTCAGGAAGATACACAGCCCACTGCCTAAGAGCAACAGCCATTACACGGATGAATGACGCTGGCTTTGAGGCACGGCATATCATGTTCATGTCTGGCCATAGAAATGAAAGTTCAATCAGATCCTACAATAGGAACTTATATTCTGAACAGAAACAGCAGCTTAGTACATCCCTTTGCTCAGTGTCATCTACAGCAACCATGTCTGAAAATGAACAAAACAAGCAAGTTTCAGAATCAAATGATGTAAACAGGTTGGCTATACTAAAGTAGTTCAAGTACTCTTGAAAATGTTCAAAATTTTAGTGCCACCACCAATTCATCGCAAATGGGATTCATGTCCAATGCGACATTTCAAAATTGTACTGTGAATCTACAGTTTAAATAATCCATTGAAAACTAAATGGCTGATGTGTTCAGAATGTTATTTGTCTGAGCTAAAAGTACATTTGATTTAAATTGTTTCAAAGGAATGTTCTTCAAGGGGCATTCTGCTTTATTTTCAGACGCTTTAAACAAGCATCTAACAGATACCTGGCCAGACATGAACATTGTATGTTGTGTTTCCCTTATCGGGACGATGCCACAGTGTTACCAGTTCAAAAGAAATATATTTTCACTAATCAGATTCAGTATTCTAAAGCAGCTGTCATTATCAACATTTTATTGCATTTCTGTTCCCGTGTTCATTAGGTTTGCAAAGAAGAGCTTTTCTGAACAAAGCTTGTAATCTATCTTTGCTCGTAAAATATATGCGTTGAAAGGAGCATACTGCTCTACGTATAGCTGCTTTAACCCATTACCCCAATAATATGCCTTTTTACGCCTTGATTTATCCCTCCACCTAAGAAAATATTTTAATGTTACACAGTCATGATTTTAATATGTATCTTAACATGTACTCATTATTTTCTAGCTGATAGTAGCTTAAAGCAGGCTGAAATTAAAGCAGATTGCACATTAATGCTTATTCTGTTTTACTTTCAATCTGCTTTAAGTGGTCGCATATCTTTAATACTCTTGAAAAAGATTATGGGGTAACATTTTTAACTAGTATATATACCACACACCTGGTAACCTGTATCTCAGCTGACTTTAAACTGTAAGTCACTCAAAAATAAGTTTAATGTATTTTGAAGAAATTGTTTTGTACATTTCATTTGCGATTTTGTTGCCGAAATGAACGACAAAATGTTTAATTTTTTTAGTTTACTCTCTTATCTGGAGCACAAGTGCCAGACGCAACCTTTGCCCGAAAATAACACCTCCAAACACAAATAAATTGAATAAAACCATAAAAACACCCGTTTCTATGATCAAACACCATATTCTACAGCTCATTTTTTGAAGATTTTTTTTATATATATTTAGTGATACTATATAAAAACAAATTGTTTAAAAACTGACCTTTAGGTCAGAATATGGTGTTTGCTCATAGAAACGGGTGTTTTTATTGTTTTATTCACTTTATTTGTGTTTGGAGGTGATATATTGGGGCAAAGCATGCGTCTGGCACCTGTGATCTGGAGCTCTGCTTTTCTGTACATTGATGAGGGAAATTAAGGTTGAACATCCCTAATGAGATCGAGTCAATGTCGGTATTTCAATAGAACAACAGACCATGGTCTTCAACTGACTGTCCGTACAAAACCATGCAAACAGACTGTCAGCTGAGAAGAATGGCTGATCACTTAAGATGTTTGATAACTGAATTTGAATAGCAGAGATTAGCTAATCTCATTAGGGACTTTCAACCTTGTATGCATCAGAAGGGGCTTCTGTAAATTAAATGGTTCAGCGGCCAGTCTGCCACCCTTCCTCTGCATAATCAACTCAAATCTCTATGATTAAATAGACTATATTATATCTTGTGAAAATTAAAACTCAAAACACGAATAAAAATGTACTTACGTGGTTTCAACTTGCTTTATGTTTTCTTTTCCACAAGTTATAGCCACATCAAATCAATGTTGGCTTTGTTTTCATGCTACTAGTACAGTTTCTCATGACTGCATCATCTGAAATGATACAAAGTGACAAACAGTTTATGCACAGAATTTAAAAAAAAAAATCAGTGTAGCCACTGTAGGATGTAATTCTGTGGTTTATGAACTCGTTCAGATATCACCATCAATGATCTGACATTCTTATTTGAAAGGTATTCCTTTCAAAATGATCATTTACCAATCTACATCACACTTACTCGATATTACTGTCAATCTGACTATGTGTCCTCACAGCTCCAGATAAGGGGAGTATTTCAAAAACTAAAATCTTTATTTCTGCATTAAACCCTATGGTGTTACTACTCATTAGTATCGTCTCGAAGAGTCGATTCTAATGAGTAGTAACACCATAGGATTTTGTGCTGAAATAAGTGAGAAAATGTTGGATTTGTTCAGTTTACTCCCTCTTATCTGGAGCCCTGGTCCTGTAATTCAGTTCTACACTATAACAACATCGTGTTAAAATGGTGGCTGGATGGGACCCAAGATGTCCATTTGTTTACAGATAAATATTGCTTGAATACATATTGTTGCAAACATTAAAAACGTAGCGTATCAGACTATTATATCAAGTAATGAGTGAAGCATAAATATTGAAATGTACTTACCGTTAGCATAGAAAAATCCTTTAATAAAATATTTCGTATACAGTGACCTCCACTCCCGCTTTTGTCAGTTTCACACAAGATGGCGTATGAGTAAATCGGTTTTAAAAAACGCGACCTAAATTTAAGATTTAAGATAAAGATGCTTATAATACAAACATTTCGTAAATTCCTGTGCTTTTAAATGTCTCAAAGTGGTTTTTAAACATAACGAGAAAGTTTACCGGTTAAAAGTCTAAATTTATCCAGTAATTATAATATGTGACTGGGACTATTTTCACTCCATATATAGAGATCGTTACTATCAATTAGCAACGCATAGCAACGGGCAAAGTGTCTATTAGTACGGGAATGTACATTTCTGGTTCAATTCTCAGTTCACAATGGAATATAAATATAAGCAATAAATTGCGTACTTCCGGCATTCATGAGCTGATAACACTTCAATGCTGTTACTAGCAAAGTTAAGCAAGAAGCCCATCGGGCTTCACGCACTTTACTAGTAACAGCATTGAAGTGGTATCAGCTCATGAATGCCAGAAGTACGCAATTCATTTCTTAAATGAAATAAAGCTTCTAACCTAAACCGCTGTCGGAGATGACTGATATTTCTTGTTGAAATGTTGAATATACCAGCAACACGGTAGATGCTGATACCGGCTTCCAACATCCTGATGGCTCGGTTACGTTCTTCTAGCGATAATCTAGGCAAATATTACCGCATTCTATCGCATAAATGAAACTTAAATGCGATGGCTATATGAAGAGTAAGTTGTTTCTAGAGACAATTTCTCGTGCTACACGTGCAGTACAGTTTGTGTACTTTCTGGAAATTCGACCGCCATTCTATAGACTCAAATAGCAAATAACGTCAGACATATACACGTAGTTAGCAGGCAATGCGGGTCAAATTTATCAAAAAGAAAATTAATCTTGTAGTTTTTCTTCAGAAAAAGGATGTCTTAATTAGTAAAAGAAAAATAATTAGTGAAATGTAAGCAGTATTTATTTAGATCGTGTGATATGAAGTTTTACACGATATATTATAGTGGACTATTTTTTTGCCTGGTTTATAAAAATAGCCTCCCAACGAATATTAACAAACACATGAGCAATCAATAGTGATTAGAGATTAGTTGATCATTTTCCATGTTTGGATCCGGACCGACCTTCAAGAACCCAACTTAAGTAGTAAAATGCGATTACCCCCACTATAAAACCCTGTCGAATCAAAGCTCATTGCCGACTGTTTGAAGTCAGATCAGACGCCAGTTAGCTAGTTGTATGATCAAGAAGAAAACTGTCATAGATCCGCCTATCTAGATGATATTTTTAATATAGACAACCCATTTTTGATACGTTGTTTCCTTTTATTTACCCAAAAGAACTACGCCTTAATAAAACTAACGAGTCAACTTTGTCGGCACCATTTTTAGATTTGGATCTTTTTATAAATAACGGAATTGTTTCTTCTAAGATTTACGATAAACGAGATGATTTTGATTTTAGTATTGTAAATTATCCTCATCTAGATTGCGATGTTCCCCGTTCCACATCTTACTGGGTTTATATTTCACAACTTATTCGCTTTGCTAGGGCCTGTAACTCTGTTGAGGACTTCCACATTCATAATAAAACTATTACTGAAAAGCTTCTTAAACAGGGGTACAGATTTCATAAACCTCGTAAAACATTTTCTAAATTCTTTTATAGAAATCTTCTTCTCATTAACAAGTATAAATGTAACTTAAAATCTTTTCTACGGCAAGGTATTTCACATCCGGAGTTTTATGGTGATGTGATTTACAGACTTCGTAAGATTCTTTGACATATGCATTTTCAAAACCTGTTTGTGAAACGTAATAGTTTTTTCCTCAAAAAAGATGATGATCCAACTATATTGCTACGCACTTCACGTTTGGTTGTCGATCAATCTACAATTGATAACCATGCTTTCCTCTTTGATTGTGGGACGACAGACAGGGCTTAGCACTACATGATAATGTATCTCTAAAGCCGTCCTTGACCGGGACAGTTTTGTCGGATTTTCGTGCTTTGTTTTTTCTCTCCCTCTCTGTCGTACCCTGGACCCTTCCATGTCTTACAGTTACTCGTAACTACAGACTAGTCGCTTGAGTACAATTTGACCGTTGCCATAGTGGGTCATTTTTAACACGGGCTTGAATGTTAAATTATTTCCCATGTTACTAATGATCTTGTCATAGAATTTTTTTAAATGTTTTACATGTATTTTCTTACTGTGCTGGCGGTCTTTTTTTGATTGTGAAGTTGTGGAACAGGGTTTATATTTTATGTACACTGTTCGTCTTTATCGGTGAATATAGGAGATAAGTGTGAGGTTGGGCGCCCCTAAACCCAGGTTTAACCCCCCAGTGGTAGTTAATGATTAATTTATAATTAATTATTGATTGCTACTGACCGTACCAAGGCGGACTCCTATGTTCACTTTGCTTTATGTTTGTCTTGCGTGTTGCTTTCTATTTAGTGTGTAGATGAAGGAATGGGATTGTGCGTGTGTGTGTGTGTGTTTGTTATGGTATGACTGTGTGTGTGTTCTGCTTGAGAGGTGGGTGTATTGTTTGTGTTGCGTTTCCTGCTCGAGTCTTTCGTATTTATTTGACTACCGTATCGTATCAAGATCAACAATACTTCAGTTTGCAACCTATCTCAATGATCCTATAGACGTGACAGCTCGTTCAATACAGGGAATGTACATACAAAGAGTAAATGTGTATAGTTCAATTGCCTCCGTGGACACTTTATTCTTCTTAAGTTCAAGTATAAATTCTTCAGGGGAAGACACATATATTTTCTTGGTTTTCTGTAATGCAGGGTTTTTATTTAGGGTATCGCTCATAATACAAGCACCCGATGTTTGGTGAACAGTACACTTGCAAAGTAAATGGTTTAGCGTCCTTCTACTACCTGTTTTACTTCGAACTCGGACTTCACGTGCACAACGAGGTTAACTGTTATCAGTAAACAGCACTGTATGCAAACTGACATGTACAAATAAGCGATGGCCAGCCTCAGTTATTCATCAATTACACAAAAATAGAATCCTCAAGTCACTAGAACATCAGCAACACTTATAGTCAGTACATTTACAATTCATTTCACAATCATTGATAAGCTTAAAGTCCAGAATTCCTTGGACAATCGACATTTTTAATGAGCGATATAGAAGCACACGGCTATCCGTCATTGGTCACGTGATACATTCCATAAGAATAATTACATGTATATGCATTACACTCAATAAATTTAATGACCATAAAAGGATGCTATTGCACATATGCCGTGTTGAGATAATCTGAAAGGTCCTACACAAATTACCCAGATAAACCTTCCTCGACCTCTCTCTATAGCCGACGCTCTTACCTTTATCATTTTCAGAGCGACCGCTAGGACATTCTATAGCGTTATGGCCACATAAAAAGGTTTTTTTTTCTATCTATTTGGAAATCATTATCAGAGCCATGTGGGTTACTGTCACTACTACGTTTAGGAATATAAGGCGACGGGTTATTGTTCTTGCCAGTATTTTGAATAACTTTAGTTACAACATAAGCTTCCTGGTACTGCTCTGCAATTTGGCTATTTCTAACACAGAACTATTTTTTCTTTCTTTCTGAAAAACTTGTAGTGGTTTTGAAGAAACATTCAATCCAAAAATGTTCACAAAATACAAGGTATTTCATGCCTGCAAAGGTTTGTGGTAACTTAGCTAAGTCCATCCACCTGAGGAGATAATCTTCTAGGCGAATAACAAACTGCCCAAATTTGCAACAAGTTCATTCACATTAATAAAAAAACAGTGTGATCCGAATTATTTCATGGAGTTGGGACAAAGAGTAAACACAGTTTGTACCACAGTATTTAATATAATACCACAATATTTAATCAATATATAATGTATTTAAACTTTATAGATACATATCACAATTCTACTTCATTTACTGTCTCTACGCCGTTATATATAGTGTACTGTCTGTATACTAAAACACAACACAGGTTAATAGTTTATAAACACTCAGGTACACTTTGGTCCAATTCAACAGTTTATCCTCACGTTTAGTAGACACTAAGTCTCAATTTATTCATACATGTAATGACTACACAGGTCTTAATTCACCACACATATGCAAAACACTAAGTCTCTCTCCATATACATTGTATATGTAATAACGCCACTAAGAATAGCCGGACACTGTGAAGAAAAAACAATTCAAAAGCGATCTTACACACACATACATACACATGAAAATACTGTTTTTACTATCCGACAGAAGTACATGTTTGACAGCATCTTACCGAGGTGTTTGCTGTATAAGTCAAAAAGCTCAAGGCAAATATGACAAAAGGTTTTCAGGACGGTCACAGTTTCAAATGATGTGAAGAAAATATTGAATTTATAAAGAATTACTAATCAACAACAGACCTACAAAATGAAGTAGGTAACGGGCAAAAGCTCTGTTTAGAACCAAGGTAACAGACACACACACATCACCTACAAAACGAGGTACACATCGCCAACAAATATCGTTATCGACTGTGTGCAAGCACACACCGACACACAAACAGGTAGTAGAAAAGGTAAAACGAGATGTTTTGTGTGCATGTGTATCTTGAACTGAGCATTCTAAATGCGAAGTAAACCTACCGAGGTATTTGTAAAAACTACCTCGCTTGTTGGAGGTACCTCGATTCGTTGCCGTGTGCTCCTATGACGTACCTCGCTTTGATAGTGTCACAAACGCACACATATTCGTTTACCAATATAGAACATAGAAAATATTCGACATAGAATAAAGTAAGACAAACGAACAATGGCAATGGAGAAAGCTAATTAGTTGAATAAATATATTGTTAACGATCCGATTATACAAAGTACAATGCTTTTAAACTGTTACATTTCAGAACACAACATTTTCGAAATATCGAAAGTACCACTTGTACACTAACGGTAAGTGTACAAACGGCACTGATTTGAATCCAAACTCACAAGTAAGTTGTATTTACCCACGTGGTATGTTCACGAACATATTCACTATACAATCCCTTTAGAATTGATCAACAGTATCTACTGCCATATCACGTTGAAAACAGTGGTTCTCTTCCGATCACAAACGTTAATCAACGTCGAGTCCGTTTAGTACTTGGATGGGTGACCGCCTTGGAATACCGGGTGCCGTAGGCTTTTTCCTATTTTTCTAGTTTATTGTTTCTTTGTTTGTTTGGTCCTTTCTATTCTTTTTTATCTTATGTTGGACTTATTGCAGTTTTAACACATTCAACCCTAAAGACGAGAATACAAACACTAAATACGAGAATACAAACAGGGTACAATTGTACGAAGCCGGACATTCGGATGTCCTTTCAGATTGTTCAGGAACGTACCCAGGGTGTTTCCGATGGTTCAGAAACGTTCCAATATGGTTTAGGAACCTTCCGATGGCGTTGCAGATGGTTCAGGATCGTCTGGATGACGTTTTAGATGGTTCAGATACATTCTCAGGGTGTTTCAGATGGTTCAGGATTGTCCAGATGGCGTTTCAAATGATTCAGGAACGTTCAGATAACATTTCAGGTGGTTCATGAACGTTCCCTGTGTGTTTCAAATGGTTCAGGAACGTTCCCAGATGGTTAAGAAACGTTCCGGTGGCTTTTCCGATGGTTCAGGAACGTCCCGATGGCATTTAAGATGGTTCAGGAACGTCCCCTGGGTTTTTCCGATGGTTTTGAAACATCCACAGAGTGTTTCAGATGGTTAAGGAACGTTTCCAGATGGTTAAAGAACATTTGAATTGCGTTTAAGATTGTTCCGTAACATTCCACGGGTGTTTCTGACGGTTAAGGAACGTTCCAAGGTGGTTAAGCAACGTTCCGTTGGCGTTTCAGAAAGTTCAGAAACGTTTCGAGATGGTTAAGGAACCTTCCGGCTGGGTTTTCGATGGTTCATGAACATTTCCCGGATGCTTGAGATGGTTCAGGAACGTCCAGATGGCGTTTCAGATGGTTCAGGAACGATCCCTGGATGTTTCAGATGGTTCAGGAACGTTCCCTGGGCGTTTCAGTTGGTTCAGGATCGTGCTGATGGCGTTTCAGATAGTTCACAAACGTCCAGATGGCAGTTCAGATTATTCATGAAGCTTCACTGGGTGTCTCCGAAGGTTTAGAAACGTCCCTATATTAAAGGAACGTTCTGGTGGCGTTTCCCATGGTTCATGAACATCCCTAGGTTGTTTCAGATGGTTATTGATCGTCCCTATGGCGTTTCATATGGTTCAGTAACATTCAGATGGTTCATGTACGCTTTCTGTGTGTCTCCTACGGTTCAGAAACGTTCCAAGATGGTTAAGGGACGTCCCGTAGGCGTTTCAGATGGTTCAGGAACGTTCCCAGGGTGTTTCAGTTGGTTCAGAAACGTTCATATATGTTAAGGAACGTTCCCGTGGCGTTTCCGATAGTTCAGGAACATTCCTAGTGTGTTTGAGATGGTTCAGGAATGTCCACACGGCGTTTCAGATGGTTCAAGAACGTTCCCTGGGTATATCATATGGTTCAGGATCGTCCCGATGGCGTTTCAGATGATTAAGTAACGTTCAGATGGTTCATGAACGTTCCCTGGGTGTCTTCGATGGTTCAGAAACGTTTCAAGATGATTAAGGAGTGTTCCAGTGGCGTTTTAGATTGTTCAGGGACGTTCCGATGGCGTATTGATGGTTCAGGAACGTCCCCAGGGTGTTTAAAATGGTTCAGGATCGTCCCGATTTAGTTTAAGATGGTTCAGGAATGTTCAGTTGGCTCATGAACGTTCCCATTGTGTCTCATATGGTTCAGAAAAGTTCCGAGATGGTTAAGGGACGTTCCAGTGGCTTTTCAGATGGTTGAGGAACGTTCACAGGTGATAAAGGAACGTTCCGATGGCGTTTCAGATGGTTCAGAAACGTTTCCAGATGGTTAAGGAATCTTCCGGTGGGGTTTCTGATTGTTCGGGAATATTTCCAAAGTGTTTGGGATGGTTCAGGAACGTCCAGATGGCGTTTCAGATGGTTCAGAAACGTTTCCAGATGGTTAAGGAATCTTCAGGTGGGGTTTCCGATTGTTCAGGAACATTTTCAGGGTGTTTGAGGTGGTTAAGGAACGTACAGATGCCGTTTCAGATGGCTCAGGAACGTAACCTGGGTGTTTCAGATGGTTCAGGATCGTCCCGATGGCGTTTCAGATTGTTCCGGAACGTTCAGATGGCAGTTCAGATGGTTCATGAAGGTTCTTTTGGTGTATCCGATGGTTCAGAAACGTACCCATATATTTAAGGAACGGTCCGGTGGCGTTTCAGACACTTCAGGAACGTTTCCCGATGGCTATGGAACGTTCCGGTCGTTTTTCAGATGGTTCAGGATCTTCCTGATGGCGTTTTCGATGGTTTCAGGAACATTCCCAGGGTGGTTCAAGAACGTCCAGATGGTGTTTCAAATGGTGCAGGATCGTCCCGGTGGCGTTTCAGATGGTTAAGGAATGTTCAGATGGCATTTCAGATGGTTCCCTGGGTGTCACCGAGGAATCAGAAACGTTCCCAGATTGTTGCGGAACGTTCCGGTGGCGTTTTAGATGTTTAAGGAACCTTCCGGCGGCGTTTAAGATGGTTCAGGATCATCCCGATGGCGTTTCCGATGGTTCAGGAATATTCCCTTGGTGTTTCAGATGGTTCAGGATCGTCCCGATTTCTTTTCAGATGGTATAGTATCGTCTTGATGGCGTTTCAGATGGTTCAGATGGCATTTCAGATGATTTCTCTGAGGCTCAAAAACGTTCCCATATGGTTAAGGATCGTTCCGGTAGCGTTTCAGATGGTTCAGGGACGTTCCGATGGCGTTTCACATGATTCAAGAATGTTTCAGTGGCGTTTCAGATGCTTAAAGATCGACCCGATGACGTTTTAGATTTGTGTGCGTAAATATTGTATTTTAATACAAATATATATATTACTAGCAAGCTTTTTATTTATGCATTTATTGTTCATTGTTCATATTACCACTATTGGTTTCAATGTAGTGTTAAGCGGAAATATATATATGCGGATATACGAGGGGTGTTGAAAAACGGGGAAAGGTAAATCACATCACATCAATTCATATATTTATCAAATACCCCCACATGTTAATTTAATTAGGGTTGTTTACCTAGAAAAGGGCGATGATTCTCCTATTTTGTTGTAATTTTCAATGTAGACAGTTCATTTTACGCAAAGTTTGTTTTTGAGTTACAAATCTGCCTTAACTTTCAAGAAAAAAGAATAATTACAATAACATTTGAAATAAGTTTGAAGAGATAATGTCAGAAAATTTCAAAATATCTCCCTTTAAAAATGGTAATTATTTTCACTCTCAAATCTAAGACGAAGAACAGTTCAACAGAGGGAATTATATATCTAATGTTAACGTGCTGAAAACGTCTCTTAATTCTTAAATTTTTATCTTTATTTCCTGCTTATATACACAGTATAGTATAAGTCAACATGTGTTTATGTGGCATTTAGCATTCATGTAACTGTGAAAGGTCTGAATGCACAAGCACATACATTTGTCGTCTAGTTTGAAAGACATACAACAGGAAATCTTGCTTGATTCAGGTCGAAAAGACCTCCCATTTTTCAGTTCTCAACATCCTTCTGTTTGTGGTAGCAACATAAACAGTAAAAGGGACTGGCTCCAACAGTCACCAGCTTGGTATTTGTATCTCCGTACATTTCAAACTAATGCTCAGTGTGTTGCTGACATCCCTACCTTTATAAACAAACAAATCAACTTTTGCTTTATTGACACAAACAGCTGGAAGTGTCTTGTAATAGAGCAGGCTAGTGAATATCTGAAGTATTGTTATTGCTTCGTCAACATCTTAAAGTATGGTTTGCTGCAATTGCCGTCGTCAGCCTTTGTCCATCTATGAAGATGATGGGTTGCGACATGAAGAGTTGTAGATTTAGCTCCAATCTTTGAGTGGCAGTTACCTGCTGCAGTTTTCACATATGTAGTTCGAGTTTATCCAAGGGCCTGCAGAACCAGATACATTTCATTCCACCATTTTATATATCTCTTTCTTGTTTCAGCTCTTGTGTCTCTCTTCATATTGTCCTCTTGATACCCATACTGATCTGATCTATTGTCTGTAAGATGACCATACGAACGGACCTGGGATCTCTATTGCACACATTGATGTACTGGTTTAAGTAGGCCATACAACAGGTATTTTCGGAGTCTGCATTATATGCACGTTGCTAAGCAACACAGGCGCCTCGAGCTCCGTGTTGCAAATATAAGCGTGCTTAAGACACATACCTGTGCTAAGTGTTGAGAGTAAATTTCAACCAGACTCATTGGAAATCACACTGATATCCTTGCCAATGCGGGTGTTGAGTTTTGCAACCACTCAGCTGATGGATGGAGGACATTGGGCATCCGGAATCATTATAAACTTCAGTCTGCGTGATGCTTATTGTCAGAGCATACTTTCCGAAGGTATTTGAAATATGGATCATGAGGCACTTTAGATCGTCATGCCTTTGACTTGCAAGGACAGCATCATATGCAAACAGCCATAATCTGATCAGGTTACGATTGACCTTTGGTTAGCACGGAAGCGAATTAGATTGAATTGTTTATCAGCATGTATTGTATGGTTGTAGACACATTCAGAGCAGAATTCAAATGCATGATACAGAAGCAGTAAAACAGATTCGGAAGAGAGAGCGTGTGTGAGGGGCACACTCCTTGTTTGACACCACTAAGCATATATAAATGTTTAAATGTGTCCCCTACAAAGCTGACGAGTCTTGCATGTCGTACTTGAATGACGTGAAAAGGCTAAGTAGCTTTGGAGGGCAACCTATACGTTGTTGAATGCTTATTCGAACATGACACGCGTCTTGGTCATTTTAAAAATAGAACAAGCTCACCGTGGTATACATGAGACGTTTTACAACGCTCTGCCCTACCCCGCTTCTCCCGAGCTTAATTGACGTGACGTGATGTCATACATTTATACGTTACGTTTTTTAAAGTTCTTACCTTATTCCTATAGACTGTAAATGTCATATACCTTTAACCAGTCATGTTACTGTATTTCTCCAATGTTTCTGTCTTGTTTCATCTAATATTTGTTCTATGTCAGATGGTGGGTGGGTAGATAGATATTATGTGTGCGAATTCTCTTTGTACGTAAATTTGTTTGCTGAAGAAATAGGTATGGAACATTTGAGTTCCTCTCTTATGAATTTCTTTAAATTTAGTCATGTTAGAATCGAAATAATCTATGTTCTACCGTTGTTAAACAGTATTTTCCTGGTCAATTCCTGCGCAGCGCAACTCCCAACCGTGATAAAATACCGTTTGACAACAGTAGAACATAGATTATTTCTTAAACAAACCACTGCGGATCAACAAAGACTTGGGTGAGGTCGACAAAGGCCAATTACTAGTGCTCTACACTTTTCTTGCAGTTGCCTCACAGAGAATACCATGCCTTCGTGTATAGTCCGAACATATTGACCTGACGTTGGTGATCTCTATTAGCATAATTTGACACTTTGTTCCATTTTCATACGAGAACGCTCATTGTAAGTACATCAATACCGAGAAAATATAGCATTGACAGGTTTCGCAAATATCGTCAGGTATTTAGCGCGAGTAGTAAGAACTATGCATTATTTTTTTTATACAGTCAGTTATCCGAAATCCATGCACTCCTCCTACGTTCTTACACGTTTTTTACCATTTTATAATGTTTATTTTAAGTACATGTGTATTTATACAACACTTATTTCGATTTGAACGTAATGATTTTGTTATTTTACAAAGGTGTATGTTATAGCGTCTATTTTGTCTATAAAATGATATTTATAAAATAAAAATGTTTTCCCCACAGTGGGGATTCGAACCAGGGACCACGCCATTGAAATTCCTCGCTCTAAGGACACACCTATGACAGATGATATACGTCAAAGGGTTGATAAATATGTATATATAGTGAACAGGCGTGAGTCGCAGGTGGATAAATCGATGATCTTACATGAATTAAGCGCAACATGATGCTTTTTAGTAGATACGGTAATAAAAGGCTCAATAATAATAGTTTATCAACAACAACTTTTTCAACTTGCTCAAAATGAAGTGTTAACCCACTGAAGATCACAACTGTCACAATATTCGCGTAACTTACATAACATTACCGTAATTATATGGTTTGCTGTCGATTATTGATTTATATATTATTGACACACTTTAACTTATTCTTGCATAAAGTTCAACGTCAGGTCAATATGTTCGAACTATAGACGCGCTCAGCTAACACCTTTGTGAACCCTTGGCAACATTTTGTCGACAATACTGATACATTGATAGTTGTTGCAGTCAGATCGCCGGTGTACGCAGTAGAATTACCAACCCGTGCAAAAGGACCCGGGTCTTTATACTACGTACAAAAATGACCCCAGACCGTGAGGGGGTCATTCTACTTCGAGTCAATGAGGTCCTTTTTCTGCATTCTGAGGTTCATGTGTCTACGTAGTAAAATGAACCGGGTCACTGTTCTACGTAGTGACATGATCAATGGGTCATTTTAGCAGGGGTCATTCTACTGCGTTACACCGGCCTTTGTTTTATCTTGTGTCACTATCTAAGCATAGTCAGAGGAGTTCACGGATACCTGTCTTACACTCATTGGCGATTCCGGGTGTTAAGAATTTCTGTCTTGCGCTTTACTGCTCGAGAAGGCGTCAAACGCCTTTTCAAGATCTGACATTGTGGGTACAGCATCCAGTTTGCTAATAGTTGAGAGTGCATGCAGGCTATATAAGGGTTCCCCTTTAACAATTGTTTTATCGGTGGAGGATAGTTCTAGGCACTGTTCCACCCACCTGTATATCTGTTTTCTGCGGTGTGTAATGGTCTGGTCGTCCTTTGTCTGCCTTGAAGCGGGGGATGTCGCTTTCTTTATATATTCCTTCTTATATGGTATTGTCACTAGAATAGTATTGCTCTATGTAAGCGTATTATGTCCAACCAGTAAATATTGGCACACTTCCTGGTCGCCTTTTGACATTTAGCTTTTCGTGCTTTGTTTTTTCTCTCCCTCTATGTCGTACCCTGAACCCTTCCATGTCTTACAGTTACTCGTGACTACAGACTAGTCGCTTGAGTACAATTTGACCGTTGCCATAGTGGGTTATTTTTAACACGGGGTTGAATGTTTAATTCTTTCCCGTGTTACTAATAATCTTGTCATAGAATTTTGTTAGATGTTTTACATGTATTTACTTACTGTGCTGGCGGTCTTTTTGATTGAAGGTTGTGGAACAGGGTTTATATTTTATGTACACTGTTCGTCTTTATCGGTGAATATAGGAGATAAGTGTGAGGTTGGGCGCCCCTAAACCTAGGTTTAACCCCCAGTGGTTGTTAATGGTTAATTTATAATTAATTATTGATTGTTGCTGACCGTACTAAGGCGGGCTCCTATGTTCACTTTGCTTTATGTTTGTCTTGCGTATTGTTTTCTGTTTGGTGTGTGGGATTGCGTGTGTGTGTGTGTGTGCGTGTGTGTGTGTGTTTGTTATGGTATGGCTGTGTGTGTATTCTGCTTTAGAGGTGGGTGTATTGTTTGTGTTTGCGTTTCCTGCTTGAGTCTTCTTTCGTATTTATTTATAAAGAAGTGTTAGATTCTGCTGTGTTGGACACCTTCTTCATCTTGACTTTTGATTCAGGAAGGGGTTATAGTGTTTAAAATTTTGCTTCAAACAAATCTTTTTTCATTCTGTCTTTCTTTCGAAAACATTGATAGTACTTGTGTAGATGGGGTGTTATGATATGACCATCTTGATGTTGCAGAATTGTTGACCTTACCATGACTATTGTGCAATTGTTGCATCAGGATATATATTCCATACATCCCATGCAGTCCCTTTTCCCCTTCCAACAAAGTTTGATAATGTATCACAGCATGTTATGAAATGGTCAATTGGAAGCTCCTGACATTTGTCTGTGCTAGTCATTTGAAAATAGTTATAAACTGCAATCCACCGAAAGTGATTTCATGTTCCAAATTTAACCATTTTAGAGTTTTAGCAAATTGTGGCATAAGTGTATTTGCAGCATCTGCAACATGGAGTATCATACACGTATTGATATGTCAGATTGAAAAAAGAGAGAATGGAATTTTAGCATATGAGGAAACCTGTTTGTATAATGTGTTTATGCAGATACCAACAATAGACATTTCAACAGCTGCGAAAACACATTACAAATTACAAGTATCCTTTCAAATCGTGATAATAAACCTAAATAATAGGTTAACTATAAAGGTCTGACCTTAACTGTAGTTGTTTATCATCAATTTTACAGTTTAATTTTTCAAATACTTTTGAAGTAGACAATGATCATAGTTTACATAAGGCGTCCAAGTACAAATAATCACATCGTGAAGAATAAGGAAAACAGTTCAAAGTCCAGAATTGCTGTTTAACTAAAATTATTTATCTATATTTTTGTTATTATATATCTGTGTTATATCACTGCTTTAACATTTGTAACAAAAGCTTATTTACATTGTAACATGAACCTATTTATAGTTAGGGATAAATTCACAGTCACCAATACTATGGATTCAATACTATAGGTATATGGAAAACAGTTTCAAACCTTGCTAAGCCCTGCAAATAGGATGTTGACTGTTTTAAACTATCATATTATAATTATATAACAAGTGGGTTTATTCACTATGTGGAGGCCTTTTTTGTCAAAATGGCCACCAGTGAGGTTAGAGGTCAAATCGAGAGTGGCACTCTAGCTGTTTTCTGTTCTTATGCCATGATTTACACGTGTACCAAGTTTCATGCTTTTACAACAAAGTGCACGACTTTTCACCTATGCGCTGGGCTATAGCAGCAGTACTTCAAAGCAACAAGAGAAGGATTTGGAATTGTATCTGAACGCACCGCGATATACAAGCCAGAGCATAGAGAAATATGCAATATTGTTGATTCATTAGCGAAGAGAGGCATCAATATCACCACAAGACTATCCAGACGTATCTGAGTGACGCCAGTCATGAGTTACGAGTCCAGTGCCATACATTAGCACTGGTTAAGGTCTAACAGAAAAATAAAATAAAATATTTTATTATAGACAAACTTCATTGTATATATAACACCATAAACTGAGGAGATAAGATGTATCGACCTTTCTAGCAACCCAAACGTCAGTCGTTTTCTCTAACATATCAAACAATCTGTCTTAATTTGGAATGGATTAACCACGAGGTTTCTTGGAGTTTCATCTGATTCCAAGTTGTTTGAATATAATGGACAGTGTTTATGTTTGTTTCCTTTACTTGTATATAGAAATGCGTAAATGCTGTAATATCACTTTATAGTCCGGCCGCGGACACGTTTAACCTTGCTTGGAGTTGTATAGAAAATGTTTTTGTGGTTTTTGGTAGAATAGACCCTCAGCATCAATGATCCGATGTATGACCGCCGGTCATCCTTGAGCATTTTCAGATATTCAAGATGGCGTCCAAGATGGCCGCCGGCATGTATCTGGCTAACTGTTAGGTTTGATTCGATAAGCTTTAACAGATTTTTCAGCAAATTATTGCTCAATGTTATCTTTTGTGACATTACTAAAGTTCTAAATAGAAAGAAAAATAATCTATAATTCAAAATGGCGTCCAAAATGGCCGAAAAAGTACCATTTTTATGTAAAATAAAAGGCAAAGTATGCGCGTTACTTTACAAGGCTACGATTTGCTCCAGTTTTTTCCCGTCGTGATAATATAATTGTTCATAATTAATAATAAAGCATGACATGATCAAGTTGGCGATTAATTCATTCATTAATGAATTATAAGAGACTGTCACTAGAATACAGTATGCATAAAAACCATACAGCTTGAGTTTACATTGAGGTTGTTCATGCATAACGATGTAAAATGCAATAAATATTTCAGATAAACAGAAAAGTAATTAGTCAAGTCAAAACTTGATATTATCAATTAGTTCATAGAACCCAATTACCTACCTTTAATATATAAATTTCACTGCATTTTCAAGCAAAGAATACTGAAATTATCGTACAAAAGTAAAGTTCTGTGTTTCCATTACTGTGATAATTGTCACCACATGTCACCTTTCTTGTTAATTTTTTCAATTTCATGTGAGCTTCTTAGGAACAGGGAAATAAATTGGTAGAATGGATACCAATTATTCTTATTGGGATGCAAGCCTCCTGAAGATGCGGTTGCACCTCTTTGAAACCAGATAACTGTGAACATTATCTTTCAGTATAAAACTATGTTCATTATTCCTTTTCATCAAGCCTTTTAACCTGTATTCTGTAAGTTTCTAAGCTGGTACTGCTGCTGCAAAGAATCATCATATCTTTGAAATATTCCTGAATGAGTACATGGCTACACAGACACTTGACTGAACAGTCTTTTGGCTTAACCATAGATTAGAATAAGAAAGAAAGACATTACACATATAATTTCAAATATAAAAAGTGCATATCTTTACTCCTGAATTACCAAATTAAACAGAACCTTGGTACAGTTACTGTCAATTTCTGGTCATCCTGTATAATAAGTGCAAAACTCTTGACATGATGATAGTTTGCAAGGTCGCTGGCCTATCAGGAGTGATAGCCGAGATGATTAAAGCAGCTTCGGAATGTAGGGGGTTTGAGATGTGAAGACGGCTGACTTATGCGATTTTCAGTAATTGTGTGATATCTGAGGACAGGGAGGCATATTACATCCTCAAACAATAAAAAGGTGAAGAAGAGGCTCGCATGAGCGACACTTATTAAGTGTCAAAGCTCAATGACCAGACAATAACGTTGATGAACCGATTAAAAAGATACCTCTGTGCGTGAGATTATCAACATTGATGCATGCAGTTTGGCGTTGTTAAGGGTACAGGTACTATTGATTCGTTCATCACCGTGTATCATCTATAGGAAAAGTAAAAGGTCGAAATCAAGCCTCTGCATGTGGCCTTGTTGATCTGGAGAAAGCCTTTAGATTCAATACAAAGAATGAGCATTTGGTTTGAGGAATGCGATTTGCATATCAAACAGAGTTTGAAAATGAAGCGGACAGTACTGCGAGAAGTTTTTTGTATGGTTTGCATTAGGTATTTGATCTCAACCATCTGCTGTACCAGTGCTTGATGTTCTGCTTTACTAGTGTATGAGGCTCTGTCACAAGAGTCCAGCAAAGGTGTTACGTTAGTGCTTCTGTACACAATTGACCTTTCTGTGATCACAAACTCACTGACAGAGTAACCCAAAAAGCTGGATGGAAGGATGTTATCAAACCGAATTAACTGAGAGTTAACATGAAGAATACTTGGCTCATGATCTCAGAGTGGTCCTTGGCTTGGTCTTCTTCGAAACAGTTCCTGTGTTGACTGTCAGATTGGAGCAAATTTAATTGCAGTAGTTATGTGACATTAATTGTAGAATTACCAGCAGTGCAGACTTGGTATGTCCATGACGTCAGGACTAAAATCGTCTTTTTGATGGAAGACCAGATACTCAGGTAGGTGTCGATATGGCTACGTTTGATGTCTAGAATAGCTTCTGTAACATGTTGTTTGCTAGAAGAGGGTGCGAGCTTGTCATATTCACAGGACACTACACTGCCTGGGACATTTCAAAGAAAGGCCTAGCACAGTTATATCCTTTGTGACTCGTAGAATAGTGTTCAACACCTGTTTGTTAATTTTGTCATTTAATATGGCGGTTATTCATTAATGTCGTCTGCCCAAGACTTACAGACAGTTTGCAGAAATTGAGCCTGTGATCAGTTGGATATGTAGCTTTAAACAAGACGAGGAGGTCCCACAGATACAAGTAATGAGAACTAAACGTTTGGGATGTTATGGACAGGTAGAGTGTGTCACTTCATGCATCAACTCAATCACGAAGAGGACCATTCCGCGCTTTAGATTTAGTAGATCACGATTGCCATGGTCAGACTATGGAAGAGATGACCAGGTCGTGCGTGTCCTTTGGCGACAGAGGAGCATATAAATCAGGTTTGAGGACATTCTAGCCACATTCAGCCACATTTCAATATGCATGTGCTTATTTATAAACGTACTGTATATCGACACCAATATGTTTATTAACTTCCTTACATAGGTTGCTGTGTGTGACATACTCATTTTCAAATTCACAATACATGCAGAAACAGGAATAGTATCCAATTTATATTACATCCCACATAATATTACTTTTTGAAAAACTAACAAAACAAAAACGCTGACTTTGGCAGACATTCTGATCGCCATTTTGAAAACGATTCATATAATTCATGTTCAAAACACAAATAACATCAATGGTGACTCAAATTTTCTGCAGAATGCGATGATTAAGATAGATCGACATAAGACTAATCTTTCAAAAACACTAAAAATTTCATAAGTCTAATTAATTCTTAAAAACACTCATTTGTCTTAAAAAGAGGCTAAAAAGAATGGTATGCTTGTTGGAGAGATTATATACTCACTTTTTACATTTATTTTACATTAAGTAAATGTTAAAGCTCCATATCTTATGAAGTATTTCATCAACTCCAGTTTTGTTTGAGAGTTTTAAGGTTCATACGTTCACCAATGTATTCCAGTAAAACATTTATATTAAACGACACATGTAACGAAAATGAAACACACAAGGTTCATTCTTATTTCAAATCAAAGGGAGGTAATTTGATATTTGAAGACGTTTTAGTCTTGATAACGCCGTGCATATTGTGATGAATGAAAGTCTAATGTGATTTTATTTTCTTTAAGCAAAAGTTCTAGAGGCTGAATATGAGCACCATTGTATCTCTTCTATTGAGAACGTTTCTAATTTAAAAAAATGCTGTTTTCCGGAAAGAGTTATCGACCTTTTGTTTTCAATACAATGTGCCAGTTATTTAGCCACAATGATACGTTTGTGTATGAGACGCTGATCATTATGAATACAAAAGTGGGTACTTTCCTGTTTTATTGCTTATTATATAATTTTGAAGAAACAAATATCTGTTTTGCATAATTATATTTTGTCGGCCATTTTTGACGATTTTGTAATTATCAGTATACTTTTCTCTATGTTTTTTTTTGTTTTAAACATCTGAGAAGTATTGAACTACTTTTAATATTGTTTATAGTTGAAAATTACCTCATCAAAACTTAAAGCAGTTTCATTTTTTTCCCGCAACCATCTTGGACATCATCTTAATACTTTGTCGGCCATTTTGGACGCCATTTTGAATAAAGCATTATTATTATTTCCATTTTGAACTTTAATAATGTCAAATGTTATGAAAGTGAACTATAATCTACTGAAAAAATCCTTCAAATGCATTGAATCAAACCTAACAGCTAGTCATTTTTCATCGTTATGCATGAACTTCCTCAATGTAAACTTAAGCTGTATGGTTTTTATGTATTCTGTATTCTGGTGACAGTCTCTTATAATTCATTTATAAATGAGTTAATTGCCAACTTGATCTTTTCATGCTTTATGTATTCATTATAAACAATTATATTATCACGACGGGAGAAAACTGGAGCAAATCGTAGCCTTGTAAAGTGTCATTTTCATTTTATTTCACATAAAAATGGTACTTTGTCGGCCATATTGGACGCCATTTTGAATTATAGATTATTTTTATTTCTATTTAGAACTTTAATTATGTCATCAAAGAAGAAATTAAGCTATAATTTGCTAAAAATCCGTTAAAGCTTATTGAATCAAACCTAACAGTTAGCCAGATACATGCCGGCGGCCATCTTGGACGCCATCTTGAATATTATCTGGAAATGCTCAAGGATGACCGGCGGTCATACATCCTTGATGCTGAGGGTCTATTCTACCAAAAAACACAAAAACATTTTCTATACAACTCCAAGCAAGGTTAAGCTAAAATACCCTTGTCTGCTACCAGACTATTAGCCAGAATATAGCAAAGGCTTTCCTTATTACAAGAAACGCGTTGACGTCGCAAATCATGCCACTTACGTCATCTTTTGTAAAAAAAAAATCAAACCATCCGCCGCATTAATAGATCTTACAAAGTATAAAAAATGAATTCCAAAGTTGAAATAATAGTCTTTCAGAAAATGTGAACAACCACATTTTGAAAAATGTGCCACTAATACCGGTTTTGTCATTACACATGAATTTCGTAATAAACTTGTGAAGCATATCGACAAGCATCAAATTCCAGTCTTAATTATTGGCAAAACTGAATATGAGGCAAGGAATTAGGCAGTGTTCAATGAACAGTTAAGAGTTATCTTAAAACTGACACTGAGTAGGTGACATAGCAAGGCAAGCAAATAAGTCAGACAAAGAAAAAACATTAGGTGATCTGCTGAAACATTCTACTAGAAGGCTGTACTTCAAGCGCATCGTAACTAAATCATAAAGGTGAAGTGAAATAGGACACGTTTAAATTTGAGATCGGTTCCGTCATGGCCGACGGGAATTTTACACGGGGCCAAAAATTGTTCGTAAGGAGAGTGTCGTTGAAAGGCAGCGTTGGAGATAAATTTCGAAGAATTAGGACCAGTCATTGGAATTTCTGATGGAGGAGCTTGGCAGTGAGTATGGATACTTTAGAAACTGCCAAGAAAAAGTTGTATACAGAAAGCAAATACGTATGCTGAAATATGTGCATTAAAATTGGAGGAACTGTTTAATAAGGTATAAGGCTACCAAATAGACCGGAAGTGCCTCATGGTGTTGTCGAAATTAGTGCCTCAGAATAGCCTTTCGTCAAAGCATATTTACTGTTTGAGCATTATATGTAATATATGAATGCTTGAAAATAGATACAAAGACTTTCTGTCACGATAGATGATTTTCTAAGAAATTAAGGGAGCTGAAGTGGCATGTCCCTGTGTTAGCCGGTGCCTATTTGAAAATGTAGCAAAACACCAGTCATGCCACTGTCTTATATATCACCGGCTGTTTTCTCTGCATGTTTCACTTGTATTTTTGTGAGAATATAGTGTAGCACATGTAGTTGGAATAAAAAATGTAATTTTTTGACATTGGAAATGACGCATGTTATATAAGTTATATCGGAGAGCCGTTTTCGTAACCCATGCCCTATAAACCAGTGGCGTTGAAAAAATTTAAGCACAAATACACGTACATTATGAAACATGTCCTCCATTTAAGATTGAAGAAAAGACTTAAGCAATTGTCAATCTACAATTGTGACACCATATGTGAATATTTTGAGGAATACAGACAACACAAAAGACAAGATTCCGTGCAAACAGCTGTTTCAAAAGAACAAGAAGAGAACATAGCTATCTCAACTGTTCAAACGACTCAACGCAAAATTATGCAATTGATCTTTTTAAATTTGATTTTACAAACTAACAATTATTACAATTTCATAATCTTGGTAATCATATTGAAAGTATGTCTATGTAACTCTATAATATGTCTAGTTACACTAATAAAAGTTCATGTTAAGTCTTTCATATAATATCTTAACACCAATAGGCGATATCTTAAATATAAAATGCACTGATGGTTAGACCTTGCCATACAAGTGATACTTTGAACAAATCTCAGCATTGAAACCGGATTACAGGATCCAATATTTACCCTGCTTGCTTCTAGTTACATCAGATACCTTTTATACTAGGAACAAATAATTTAAAAGAGTAATGTAAAAGCACATTTAAAATCAATACCTACAAAAAGCAAAATTACACACACAATTGTATGTCAGCTTCAGGGCCATAAACATAAGTGGCAATACTTTAAAAAGAAATAAGAACAGATAAGCTGTCATTACAATTGCTATGCCAAATAAGATTATAATCAAACCAAATCAACACATTGAATTTATTGGACACACTGACTCTAAATTAGATTTTCCAAAATCATCAGCTATCATATAAGAATATCAGGACAGCCAAGTACCATCTTGTATCAATGTAACACAATCAGTAATTCGGTAGGAACAAGGACACCAAAGTTACTGTTTGAAATATAAAGACAAGCACAGTTACAGAAATTTGCGAAATACAGCCAAACACAGTTACCCTATCACAAAAATCGTAATTTGCGAAATATAGCCAATGATCGTAAAGAACAACATCGGTCATAAAGATTTTGAAGATGAAAAAATATTTCCTTAACAGCGAGATACAGTCAGAGTAATGACAATAAAGTATAGCCAATATTGTGTCAATTCTATGAAATTTAAAGATGTCTATGCTTTAGAATATTTTAAACAACCCAGTGCAAACAATATAAAAGAAAAAATATACAGGTTTAACATAAAATGTACTGAACACCCTAAGAGTATATATCTAATTTTTCGTTATGAAGAAAGCGTGATCTTTGAATTAAACTAAAGAAAAGGTACTAGAACGGTTCGGCCTAAGCAAAGTACGGTTATGTTGTTTATACAATCAAAATTTACGTGTATCGACAATCAAAGGAAAATAATCTGTGCTGTGCTGTGCTCTTATTACACCCCTAATGTTTTCACTCGCATTACAAGTCGTTACCAACATCATCAAAAACAGCTTACAAACTACCCCAGTCAGACATAGAGGAGTCAAAAGAAATCACAGATGATGGCATGACGAATTATATTTTTACATATTAATTGAAAGCTCATGACCTTGTTCAAACATTTATCCCATGTGCATTTAAACAAAATGATTGTTCATATACCCAAAATGTAGGTATGTGAATTACACAATAGCATAATCGTTTATAAGTGTTCATTTTGCTATAACGCAAGAAAGGGCTACATAGCCCCTTTTAACACACAACACTTATTAAACACACAAACCTTATTAAAATACTTAAGCAATAAGGTGCTATTTGCAAATGTAACTGTCAAATGTTATTTTTTATACAGATAAATTAGAATTCTGCCAATGGGACTCGAAGAGTCTTTTTACAGTCACTAAGCATTTCGTTGGTGCAAACAGTGAAATTGCAATGCCAAAAACTGTGTCTTCGAAACAACTAGCTCATGATTTCAGCGATTTTTTAATTGAAAAGGTGGACAAAATACGGACAGGTATTTACTCTAAATCAACGTCATGCTCTCCAGTCATCACAGAAAACGTTGCATTCAATGAGCTCTTTAGACAGTTTTGACTGAACTCGACCCAATACCTACATGGCTCTTAAAGTTAAGCCTTGACGAGCTCCTACCGTCCTTAACACACATATTGAACTCTTCGCTGGAATCCTGCGTATGTTCGAAAATAATTCAAAATGCCGCATGTAAGACCTCTTTTGAAGAATCCTGACCTAGATACAAATAAGCTTAAGAAATACACGGCCTGAATCAAATCTGCCATTTCTTTCCAAAGTATTATAAACAGTTGTAGACAAATGCTTTGAGACCAATTTGACGACACATAATCTGCATGAACAGCATCAGTCAGCATTCGTAAGCACTGCTCTACGGAAACTGCTCTTCTTCAAGTTCAAAATGACATATTGCAATATCTTGATAATAATGAAATCACAATTCTGGTGATGCTTGACATATCAGCCACATTTGACACAATTGATAATGAAACATTATTCAATCGCCTTGAAAACAGACTTCAAAATTATTGGAAACCAACTAAAGTGGATAACATCATACCTGAATAACCGTTATCAAACAGTCGCAGTTGATGGAGAATTACCTGCCCATGTTCATATAATGTAGTGTGCCACAGGGTTCAGTCCTGGGACCGAAACACTACATATTGTACACAAAACCCGTCGTCTCAATTTGCAGAAATCATTATCTGGATTATCACTTCCATGCATCTGATTCACATACAAAACTGAGGTCATACTGTTTCACTCAAAAAAGATTAACGTTCCTGGAGATTTTCACGTTCAAGTGGGAAACTCTAAAATCAAACCATCATTGTGTATGAAGAATCTTGATGCTAGATTCGATTCCCCAACGGATATGACACAGCACTGTAACGCTGTGAGCAGGTCTTGCTACGCACAGCTGCGGCAAATAGGTCATATTAGACAGTACCTTTCTCTAAAAGCTACAAACACCTTGGTCAATTCCCTGGTCACATCATTAAACATGTACTACTGCTACTCACTGCTATTTTGGATTTCCTAAAACTCACTACAAAAAACAACAGCCCGCATTATTACCGGGGCTCCCCGGTACAATCACATCAATCCTATCTTAAAGGAGCTTCACTGGCTTCCAGTTCAACACAAAATTAAATTCTAAATACTGACACTTACATTCAAAGCCATGTGTAATGATTCACCAAGGTAAATTGTTTGCATGCTGGACGTGTAAATACCTCGAAGAGAGATGCTGTCTGCGAGTAAATCAGTATTGGTCGTTGAGTCGAGAAGTCGTTTGGTGAAGTTTGGAGATTGAAATTTCTTGCATACAGCCCTAAAGCTCAGGAACACTCTATTATTAGACATCAGAGATGCGAGCTTAATTGCAGCCTTCAAAACGTCTGAAAACACACTTCTTTAATATCTGTTCTTAGAAGAAAGTAGAAAATCAATGACTGCTACCTCTGGGCTGTGTTCTTGTTGTAGTAGATGTGTATCTAAATGGGAGTTATGGATTGTCAGTCATGGATTATACAATACTCAACTGAACAACACGGAGGGTGTTGTTTTAAACATTCATTATACGATGTGTGAAGTACCCTCCGGCTCTACACTGAAACAAACAAAGAAACAAAATAATCACTATTTTTAATCATGCCATTAATCTTTCAATTATTTGTTATTTTGCATCAGACGGTGTTCATTTGGCGCTCTATTATTATTTCTATCGGGCGGCAATCTAGCTGGTCGGTTTATTGCTGATTGATGGAGGTATTGTTTTCGCCGTTTTTTGAGCTGTCTTTTGTATCTTTTGTATGTTTATCTATGTTCATTTTGGATCTGATTGTAGTTATTTGTCGTGTTTTTTTTTAGGTACATTTATGTTATTTTATGTGAAGCGCTTTTGAACGCACAAACCCTGCGTAATAAGAGCGCTATATAAATTTGGTATAATAGTTCTGATAATAATGATATTTTTGTTTCGATTATACAACATCATATGCACCTTTTTATCAAATGTATACTTGCAAAACATAAATTGGTTTTCTTCTACCTGAATTGATATGACTACTGAAATCATTAAAGTCAATTTTAGCAAAAGTATTAAAAGTGCAGAAATGCAACTGTTATTTCCAGTGTGCCTCAGACTTAAGCTAAATTCTTAACTATTACCTCTTATTTTTGATGACGTGTGACCAAAGTTGTAGGATTTCAAATTGATTAACCGAATTCGACAGTCTTTTCCAATTCGTGCATGACGTTTGTGAACAAGAGAAATCCTGCGCTATCTTAACCGGAATTTCATCATCAATTATCAAGGACATTCACTCAAGAGATATAATGCGCTATCTGTCAAAAATATATGCAGGGACAGCGATTCAATTAAAAAATCTAGAAAACATCTGTTACTTTTTAGGAGCGCAATTCGTTTCTATATGAGGATATCAAAGTTAAATTGGTGGAGAACTGTCATAGTCGAACATTTCGAAATCAACTTTGTACAGCTGCTGAAGTGCTGCTAATTGGGTCTGCGAAAGCTGCCGATATGCATCGATTAACGCCTGTTTACGTATATCTTTCTTTGCTTGTTTATTCATATTTTTTCGTTTACGAGCAGACTGAACCAATCCCACTAGTGTAGATGCGTGTATGTCCTCTTTTACCAGCTCAGATGGGAATACCTCGTCAGGATGCAGATATCCGTTCAGTTTCATAGCTTCCCATATTGTGTTTGCTAACGTTAATTTTGAAATGCAGTTTGATCTGTTTTTTTTCTGATATATTCCAAAGTTGTAATCTATTTCAGTTTCGATTTCGAAGTCGTCTTGATTCATTTCAAACATCGGTTTCACATCACCAAGCAAACCAATGCGATCCACCACATGGATGATATCTGACATAAACGTTTCTTGTTTCAGGATATATTTCGGTTTAAACAAACAGGGGTCGCAAATGTCTGTCATTGGCATCCAATGAAAGTCAAAACCCCAGTTGTCCGTTTCATGCCCTGATTTAAGTACGTATTGTATAAATTCTGGAAATGTAACACCATAACCGCAACGTTTTTCACTTTTTGTAGCATTGGGTCGCGTCTTTCTTATTATTTTTCTACCTCTACCATTCCAGAAGTCAGGCAGGAAGAATTTGTCAATATAGGCTGACCACAATCTTGTATATGGGTCTCTTGAAGTCATAGCTCGTACAGAATTCATGATATATGATTTATCCGCGCCTTCGAATGGGTATGACTCGCGACTTTTCCCAAAATTAAAATGTACATCGTATTTCGATATTGAAGTTACTGTTTTATTAGATGAATCTTTGTTGATCAAGTAGGTAAATAGACGAAGCCAGACTGTACACGCAGCCTTAGGTACAGTGCAAATTGTAAATTTAGCTGGAGTAAATCCGGTCACATCAAAAACAGATCTACGTTTCAAGACGGAAGATTCGCACTTCTTCTCAACCAGGGAACGTCTTTTGGCAAACCGTTCAATTACTTCCGCTTCTGTCTTTTTAACCTTGCTCTAAAAAAAAGAAATATAAGACCATTGTTGTTATATTATTTACACTTTTCGAAACGAATAAACGTATATCTTTGATGAAACATAGCAAATGATTTGGTATCAAATTAGAAGCCGAGTAACTTAGTCATTTAGATAAAAGCTATTTGTGAACACTATATTATTCTGTATTGCCGTACAGTGGCACTTTTTGCGATGCCTTTAATGACGCTATGTTCGCAAAAGACAACAACTTTTGTTAAAAGAGAGTTTAAATTACACCAACATTATCGTCAAAAATGTTTTTTTTACATTGCCATACAAACCACTAATCAGTCCGGTTTTGCTCATGTGTATGTTGTATCGTCTTAAATACACGCATGAGGAATAAGTTTCAGTATATTCTCAGTTCAGATCTGGTTCTAACCCATTTTACTGAAGGCGGAAAATTACGGACCCGTTAGTTTATACTTAGGGTACTACGAAACCCCAACAAAGTTGACACAATTCAATAAAGAATTACGAAAGGAAAATAACTCGTTTCGGCATAGGAGATACGGTACGCCATTAAAAAGTGTACACTTTATCTCGCTTTGTCCATTTTAAAATACTCATGATGTTTATCGACATTGTGGGGGTTTATTTATAGACATTCCTGAAAATACATGAGGGTTAACAGTGGCAGCCACTCTACTTTACCAATGCAAACTAATACATTCGCTTTCTACTGGGACCTAAACTACACTCGTAAAAATCCGTTTTGACATGCATGTTTAATATATTTTCTTCATCAGAAACTGTTGTTCTACATATGTGTACATGTATGTCTCGGTTCTGTTTATGTACATGTAATGTGTAGTGTAAATCTACTGTTACAATATATAGCGTTATTTAGTATATCGAATGTGCGTACATCGTTTAAAATGTACATAGTCCCGACGAAGCGTGCTGGCGTGTTACTATCCCCTAAACAGTCGGGGCATACAAACGGAGGGTCACTGCTATATTCGTGTTTAGACGGTTCAGACAAAATGTTGAAACTCAATAAAACTCCAGATGTATATCAATAACGATTGAATCATTTAAAGTTCAATGTTCTTACCGTTAACATGGCAAAATTTCAAAAATAATATTCTCGAAAGCGAAATAACATCAGCTGAAGGTTACTATTACGTTGCTATGAGTAAATTAACGTAACGTGAACCGTGACCTACTTATCTCAAATATCCTTTGATGATATGTTTTGAGGTTGAGATTTTTATTCCTGTTTCTTAAAAGCTACTTAAAGAACAGAAGGTTTGCTGAGTAACAACCTACACTATGTGTATATTTGGACTATATATCATACCATATGTGGAGAACGAATAGCCGTTACATATATCACACATATATTCATATACTTCACACTGATATGATGTAACGTCATAGCTGCTGTAGCGGTGCGTTAACACCAGCCGGAGCGTAAAACAGCAGCTTTGACGTTACGTCTTACCAGTGTGTACCTTTACATTAAACAAATCTAGTCAATGAATGAACAAGAAATAATATAAATTATAATTCATAAGGAATAAATGACATTTTTTATGCCATTTATCGAAGTTTGAACTCCGTAGAATTACTGGGTACGTTTATCGTTAATGAAAACGTACTATTTATCACATAATTCAACCAACAATATCTTGAAAGTTAAACAAGGTAAATTACAAAAAACTCATGTGAAACTAATGTTACTTTAATAGGCGTTAGAATTTGTTTTATGTAAAACTGAAACGATCATAAATCACATATACGGTAACAAGCTTCGCTTTATGTTTAACAAGAATAGCTGAATTACTTACACAACAATTTAAACTCTTTCATATGATCTAATTTATAGTCCTGCAACTTAACTGAAAGTTATTGTGCATTTTGTGATAAAATCACCACATTTGGAAGTCTTATAGTTCAAAAGATTCAAAACATAAATAGATATTGAGCCATCATGATGTTTGAATATGGTGACCATGGCAATCATTTTACAAAATGGCCGCCAACGGCAACTGTGTTCTGGTTAATTATCATATCAACAGTATGTACACCTTGGTATTGACAAAATAGTTACTTATTATGATAAACCACACATATACTCAATTCCAAAACAAACTGTGCACTTTATTTTCTGTAATTATTTATTGACCTGTTTTCTTAAAGCCGCATTGTGTTTTTGAGAAACCTGCATAAAACGTGTGTTTGGGGTCCCATTTGAACTACGTGGGACGTGATTTTTTCACAAAAAACGGCTTTATGTAAGCAATTCGCTTTTTAATTTTTATTTATAATATGTTGGTGCTGCAAAAATTAAAAAGCCTCCCTTGTGAATGGAAAGAAGGACAACTATGTAAATACAGGGGTCCAGATGACGGAAGTATTTCGAAAAGCAAAATCTTTATTTCTGCTTTTAAACCCAATGGTGTCATACTCATTAAAAGTGTCTCGATGGGACCGTTTAATCAGTAGTAACACCATAGCATTCTGTGCTGAAATGAGTGAGAAAATGTTAAATTAGTTCAGATTACTCCCGGTTACATGTGTATAACTGGAACACTGATAATGGCCCTGCTAACCCTTATTCTGCTGCACATAAGTCTGCTTTGACATTGTCGTCTGCAAAATCTGTTCAGTTTAGATTTATGCATTGTGACGCGTGTTATGTGACTGAGTAGGAATCAGCACGTGAGGTTTATCGCGAAATGTATTGTATTGTCAGTCCGTTGTTTTGGCACTGATAGAAAGAAATTACATTCGAAGATACATTGATATGGTTGGCAGGAGTTGTTTGATGTAGTTACTTATCATGTAAGTTGTCTTGCTATTGTTGAATCGGGACATTAATTCGTCTTTGCAATGTTTTAATGAATTGTTCATGTCGGTCTTGTATCAGTTCGACCCCATCGTGATTCGGTCGGTTACGGATGAATTCGACTCGGACGGACGGAACAGTTTTACTTTTAACAATCTCTGCATGTTTCTATTTCGCTGTTGGTTCTATGTACAGCACTTACTAGCATTGGCGCTGTGTGTGTGAAGGGATAGATAGTTGGTGTGTATGGGTACAGATCCACAATCTGGTAAGTTTATAGATGTAATGTTTATAACAAATATTGTATATGTAATGTATAACCCTTTGTCTAAGTGTGAGACTTATGTTAAGCCCGAGCTTCATATGGGTTAGACAAGGAAGGAGTAATATTGGTGAAAAGTGCAGGCGTTTATATGTACCGTTGTCAATGTACCATTTTATATTCATGTCATGCAGTAATCATTTTAATATATATTTTATCAGAGTAATTATTATAATTGTCATAGTTGTACAAGTGTAAAGTTATTGTAGGTTACCATGCTTATACTATTTTGTATGCGTTTCAGACCCATGATATAGTATATGGTATGGTACATGGTACGGTATGCTTTATGGTATGGTGTGACGAAGGAATAAAGATAAACGGAAACAAATATATTGTTTTTGTTCATGGACCTGTTATAGAACCAATGTAGAGACTCAAGAACTATAAAATAGCAGGCTGTGACACTTGCTACAAATGTTCATTAGTATAGAATCTAGGTCAGGTTCAATAACTAGCAAAATCGCATAAGGCATGTCTGAGTTATTGCCCTTGAATAATTAAAAAATGACTGTTTTTGCATTTTCTGCTCTCTAACACAAACATTTATTGGATCTTCACCAAACTTGCTGACAACGTGTATTGGTTTTAATATCTAGGAAAAGGAAAACAAATCGAATACAGTTGAATGAAAATCCTTCAAGAGGTAAAGGAGAAATGGAGTAGTCATTTATTACATTTTCAGCAAGTTTGGTGAAGATCCAATAAAACGTTTTTGTGTTAGAGAGCAAAACTTGCTGAAACAGTCAATTTTTAATACATAAAGGGTAAAAACTCAGATATGCCACATGCGATTTTAGCAATGATCAAACTAGACCTAAATTTTATATCAATGAATATTTTCAGCATATTTGGTGAATATCCGATAAAAGTTGATTGTTTTAGAGTGCAAAAATGACTGTAACAGTCATTGTTTACTAATTAACAGGCAATAACTCTAAAATACAAAATGCGACTTTAGTAGTTATCAAACTAAACCTTGATTTTATATCAATGAACATTTTCAGCAAGTTTATGGAAGATTGGATAAAAATAGTTGAGTAAGAGAGCGGACAAAAAGTGTGATAGTCTAACTGACTGAAGCATGGACGTGCGGAGGTAGATACGGTTGCCCCAAGTGAAGTTGAATTCGGCTGTATCACGTGATACTAAGCCGTGTGGTAATGTTTATGACAGACGTTGTATTTTCGGTTTGTTATGATTTTAAATCGCCCTTTCTGGTGATTTAGGTCCGTCTTCATCATTTCATAGATCAGTTTGGCCCATAAGAATGTTCAAACATTATTATTAACCGGTATTGTATTTCAGGCATTAAGAAAAGGTCTGAAAACACAATGGGACTTTAAAACCTATGTATTTGTTCAGTTCACGAACAATATGGCAGTAAGTTCAGATTTTGAGATGCTGTCGTCTAAAGTGGTTGTTTTTAAACGAGAAAAGATAGAGTGTTAAAATCAAAGTTGCAAAGTAACTCTGAGAACTCGACCATGTTCTTTTGGGAATTGTATGTAAGTTAAGTTGTAATTTTATGACATTTTTGTCATTATCGTATGTGACCATCTTTGCCCATGATGCAAGCGGCAATGAGACATTGCGTAGACTTTAGGTGACGTCTAATGACCGCTTTTTAAACTAAACGTTTTTCTATCTCTGAGATAGGGCATTTGCTGAGACAATACGAACTTTTCTCCTAAAGTGCCGTGTGCGAGCATTATGGTGACAAATAATATTATTAGACCTATCAGAGAAAAGGCCCGAGTCCATTCCTATTGCCCAATACGGAAATGACGTCATGCTCACTGCAAACGAGCAGCCCAACATTGTACTGCTAAGATGTGTCTCATAAAGGATCCCCTATCCCGGATGGGTGTCCGAACTTGCCGGAGGCAACACAATACGGTCTATCAAGTGATACCGTACTTTCTTGCAGAACTAGACGCTGTTTGATAACGACGACGAAGTGACGTCAACGTAACAAATTCGTTTGTTGAATTGATGTTCTTAGTCTATGCCCACTGTCTGCGGCGAGCTGCCACTTCACTTGTATGTTGAAAACGTTTTAGCAACCGAACGATTGTGTTTATTTAGTATCCTGACGTCCTACTCACGTTAGTGACGTTGTAGTTATGAACAAGCATTGCAAAGACTCTAATTTGCCTATTTTTAAACCTCAGTAAGTTCGTTATGTACCGGTGTGAAGTTAAATGTGTTTGTTGTTTGTATAAAGCAAACTAGTTACACTCATGCACGTTTTAGGTGACATGTACATTTACCTTGAGCTGCACGTGCAGAGCATGCAAAATGACGTTTTTTCCAACTAAAATCTCTTCATACTTGGTTGCAAGTTTGTTATCGATGGATGGCAAATAAACATGAGATATTGTGTGAGAAATCTTAATTCAATACGTTTTCTAAATATTAAACTATTTGAAAATAAAAAGTGCACAGTTATTTTTTTAATGGAGTATATTTTAACTGAATATGGATGTTAAAAATGCTTTTTTTGTTTACGTCTGTTTCTGCTAATTTGGGCGCCCCAGGGAGAGAGGGGAGCGGATACAGAGAACCCGGTCATGGTGCCCTACACTTATTATCGACAGAGTTCTCTGTTTCTTTAAGATGCCCCTGTGTAAAACACTGATACATCAAACCACGGTTTATAAAGTCTTGATTTGGCGGAGGATCGAACTCACGACCCCTGGCATCGTAATCGAGCGCTTTGCCCCTCGATTACATCCGCCGGTATGTGTTAATAAACATTCAAAATGGCCGCCATATTTTCATGATTCCAGCCATAGCAGGCATTAACTGTTAGGTATAATAAAATTGGGCAGGCCTATTTGAATTTACCTCCTAATGAGGACGACTTTTTGGTGACCAAGCAGATCAATATTGTCAATTTGTTAGGCTTTGTTTCTGCTTCCAATTATTTTATGGCAATAGCTGTCTAATTTATTTGACCTGTCACCGTGCATGTTTTAACTCCGTGTAGGATTCGTGACGCTGACACTGAGACAGTGGTGTGTCAAATATATGTGATAAAACTAAATATGGTAAACACATGTAATGGAAGTAACACACACAACTTCAAACGGTAAAGATATAAGAGTTTTGAATATCAATTGCCATGTCTTGAGTACGTTCTCATAACTATGTCTGCTTCTCATCATCACATGTTTGATAGAGTCCTAGACGCAGTTACAGGTGTAACCACGGTCCGTTTGGGTCACTTGTCTAAACCAGATTTTTGTATCACTGTAATGAACTATGGGTTGAGGTTCCTGCGATCATTATCTATCAGATTAATTTTGATTCATGAATTAAATAACAAGAAACTGTATCAAACATTAGATTAAGCCACTGCTGAATAAGCGTTTGCCAAACATCCTAATTGGAGCATGTTTGTTGGTTGTATGTTTTTATTCCCCTGTAGCTATATAGTTGAATCTGATATACTGAAAAATGGCAATGAAGCATTGTAATAGACGCCTTAAATACCCACCGACCAAACCTCGTTGACCAACGTTCAACAGGGTCAATGTCAAAGGTCAATTTCACCAATATTGGCCCATGACTGCTATGGAAACTTCCAGAAAGGACCAGAACCGAAAAATAATACAGTACACTTATTTGAATGTCGAAATCATTTGCATAATTTGAGGTCAGATAGATTTGTATTAGTTCCATACAGTGTGAATTCTTTGGACTCGCAGTTAGCGCAATATGGTTATAATATCCAAGGGAAATAACTCAATCACAAGATCATGCAAGATATCAATATATGTGCAATTGAGGAACAGTTTTATCGGGGTTACCTAGTATTCAATACATGTCATTATTGAAGTAGTAAACAAATAGGAACGGTTTTAAAATGGCCTTCAATACATTTTACTAACCTTTAGAATTCTAGGGTCCGGCTTGACCCCAGCCGTGTTTTGAAAATCAAATCTATGCAAATTGACCTATTAAGTCTAAAAACGTCATAAGTGTCATAAGACTGAATATTTTTTTCTGGCAACAAACAGCCGTTGGACCCCACAGTTCCGAATGAGAGTTAAGCATGGTGCTATGAGCAAGTCGCTGACACCAAAGTTGCTGAAGTTCGAAGAGAACATCGAACGTTTTGAGATTTTTGCCTAGAGCCAGGGAAAGCATGAATATGTGATGATCACTATCGATGGCCAGGCCAAAACAGTTCCTGCAGCTTTTATAGAGGTTGATACACCATATTACAAAAGAAGTATATAGTGTTGAGTTAAGGTGTTGAGCTCATTCGTATGCGAACGCTGGGTCAAACTGGTGTGGCTGCAGCGGTTGTCACATGGGCTCAAGCTGCTAAAAAAATGAAATCTATGAGGGTGCTGAACGTGACCAGCCCACCGTTTGCTGAGGTCGACGTTGACGTGCGTCAGAAGACACAGAAAGACGATGACTCTTTGAAGAAACTATGGTCATATGCTGAGAGTTCGAGCAAGCTCGAGATCAAAGGTGGTAATAATGATCACTACACAGTGAAGAAAGATGTTTTGTACAGAGTGTTCGAGCTTTTCAAAAGACAGGGCTCAACAGAGACGAAACAAATAGTTATCTCAGCGCAATTGAGAAAGCATTTGATGAGCTTGACTCATGAATCTATTGTTGGTGGACATTTGTCAGCCAAAAAAAAAACATCGACAGAAGCACTTCGAGTTTCCACTGGCCGGAAATAACCAGTGATGTTACGAGATTCTCGAGATCGAGTGATGTTTGCCAGAAGACAATGACGAAAGGACTGGTCACAAAGGTGCCCCACTGTGAAATGCCCATGAAAAATATACCGTACCAACGAGTAGCGGTATATTTGATAGGTCCCATAACACCGGAATCCGATAAGGGAAACATACATTTTGACAGTGGTAGACTATGCAACAAGATATCCTGAGGCTGTAACATTGCCTAGGATAGAGAAAGAACGGGTAGCTGAGGCGTTGCTCGATATATTGTCACGTGTTGGATTTCGTGCAATTCTTCAATACAACCTAAAATGTAATGGGCTTTGTGAGAGGATGAACGGGGTTCTGAAAAGCATGCTGAAGAAAATGTGTCAGGAACGGTCGAAAGACTGGGACAGATACATGTCCGCTGATTTCTTTGCATATAGAGAAGTTCCACAGGCATCAACTGGGTTTGCGCCGATCGAAATGTTGTTTGGACGCACAGTTCGAAGTCCCATGCGAATACTGAACGACAGAGAAAGAAACGCATGAAGCCATGAACTACCAATATGTGCTTGATCTACAAAACAGGCTAGAAGACACATGTCAGATTGCTAGAAATAGTATGGCTGAAGCACAGGTTACATCAAAACATCAGTACGATAAGGCAGCCAGGAACAGAAACCTAGAGAGGGAAGACAAAGTTTGGTTGTTGTTACTAACTTCCCACAACAAGCTCATGTTCCAGTAGAAAGCGCCTTTCAAAGTGGTAGAAAAGGTGAACAGGATGGACTTTGAAAGTTGTTGACTATATAGGAAAATATCACATCAACCTATTGAAAAAGTATGAGGAATGGCAACACAGCATTTTAGCTGGGATGGCAACAATAAAGGCCGAACACAGTGAATAGTATGATGTTGTTGACGGTGAAACCTTGCTAGACTAAGCTTGTTTGAAAAGCGACGAGACATACAAAAATGTCAAGATCTCAAACAGCTGTTCGCCTGAGCAACGTCGAGACGTGATGCACTTGCTTGAAGAGTTTCAAGATAATTTTCACCGAGATGCGAAGTACTACGACGCTGGCCGAGCACCAAACATAATTGACGTCGAAAATCAAAAACAGGTTCATCAATACCCCATACCATACGCTAAACGCGATGAAATGTGCAGACGCTGACACAAATCAGGAGCGCTCGGAATGCTGGTATGGCTGTGAAACACTCGAAAATACGTTGGGAGGGAGTCATACCTCTCGGAAAGACACTAGGAGGACCCAAGAACACTGGGATGGACGCTGGGAGGAGGATGCAGTACACTCGGAAAGACGCTGGGAGGGATCATGAACGCTCGGACAGACGCTGGTAGGGACCACAAACACTCGAAAAGACGTTGGGAGGGCATTAGAGCTCTCGGAGAGACAATGGGAGGGAGCCATACCTCTTAGAAAGACACTGGGAGGGACCAGGAACAAAGGAAAGAACGTTTGAAGGGTTGCAGTACACTCGGAAAGACATTTGGAGGGATCAGGGACTATCGGAAGGACGCTGAGAGGGCTAAGAAACACTAGAAAATACGTTGGGAGGGCTTTGGAGCCCTTGTAGAGACGATGGGTGGGAGCCATACCTCTTGGAACCACCGGGAGGGACCATAAACACTGGAAAGGACGCTTGGAGGAGTGCAGTACACTCGGAAAGACACTGGGAGGGATCAGAATTGCTCGGAAGAACGCTGAGAGGGCTCGAAACCACTCGAAAAGACGTTGTGAGGGCGTTGGTACCCTTGGAGACACAATGTGTTGGAGGCATACCTCTCGGAAAGACACTGGGATGATCCAGGAACACTCGAAAGGACGCTGGGAGGGGTAAAACATACACGGACAGAAGCTTAGACGGATCGGGAACGCTCGGAAGGATGCTGGGAGGGCTTTGAAAGTCTCGGAGAGACAATGGGAGGGAGCAATACCACTCTGGGAGACACTGGGAGAACCCAGAAACACTCGAAAAGGTCGCTGAGAGGGAAGCAATACACTCGAAAATACACTGGTTGGGATTATAAACGCTCGGACAGACGCTTGGAGGGATCACGAACACTCGAAAAGACGTTGGGAGGGCTTTGGAACTCTCAGAGAGACAATGGGAGGGAGCAATACCTCTCGGAAAGAAACTGGGAGGGACAAGTGACCCAAGAATGGACGCTGGGAGGGGTGCAGTTCACTCGGAAAGACACTTGGAGGGATCAGGAAATCTCGGATGGACGCTGGGAGGGCTGAGCTACACACAAAAACACGTTGGGAGGGCTTTGGATCCCTCGGAGAGACAATTGGAGGGCGCCATACGTCTCGGAATGACCCTGGGAGGGCACAGGAACACTCGAAAGGACGCGCGAAAGGGTCATGAACACTCGGACAGACGCTGACAAAAATTAGGAACGCTCGGAAGGATGCTGGGAGGGCTGAGTAACTCGAAAACACTGTGGGAAGGATTTGGAGCCCTCGGAGAGACAATGGGATGGGGCCATACCACTCGGAAAGAGACTGGGAGGGCCCAGGAACACTGTAAGGACGCTGGTAGTGGTGTAGTACACTCGAACAGACGCTGGAAGGGATCAGTATTGCTCGGATAGTCGCTGGGAGGGATCAAGAACACTCTCAAAGACGTTGGGAGGGCTTTGGAGCTCTAGAAAAGAAAATGGAAGGGGACCATACACTCGATAAGACACTGGGAGGGACTAGGACCACTCAAAAGGACGCTGAGATTGGTGCAGTACACACAATTTTTGCTTGTTTATCCTGCATGGCGGGTACCGGGTTTCACTCTCGCTCAGGCTCGCAACCAGATTTAGCATTAAAAATAGTAAATTGTAAGTATAATTTATTTTACGCTTATATAAATGGGTAAGAATTAGTTTAGTATAATAAATTCTGTTTAAAATAAATGCATTTCAATAAAAATTCTGTATAGCGCTCAGATGAGATTCAAAAGCCCTCCCAGCTCCAAAATCCTCCCAACGTCTTTTAGAGTGTTTGTGATCCCTCTCAGCGTCTGTCAGAGCGATTCTGATCCCCAAAGCGTCTTTCCGAGTGTACTGTGACCCTCCCATCACCCTTCCCATTGTTCATGGGGCCCAGTATCTTTCCGAGTGGTATGGCTACATCAAAAGCCCTCCCAAAGTATGTTCGAGTTTTTCAGCCCTCCAAGCGTCCTTCCGAGCGTTCTTGATTTCTCTCAGGGTCTGTCCGAGGGTTCATGACCCGTCTGCGCGTCCTTTCGATTGTTCCTTTGCCCTTTCAGTGTCTTTCCGAGAGGTATAGCGCCCTCCAATTGTCTTTCCAATGGCTCTAAAGCCATCCCAAAGTCTTTTTGAGTGTTGCACAGCCCTCCAAGGGTCCATCCGAGAGTTCCTGATCCCTCCAAGTGTCTTTCTGAGTAGATTGCACCCTTCCCAGTGTCCTTTTTGTGTTTCTTGTCCCTTCCAGTGTCTTTCCGAGAGATATGGCTCCCTTCCATTGTCTCTCCGAGGGATCCAAGTGGTTCCGAGCCCTCCCAGTGTCTTTCCGAGCGTTTCTGATCCCTGCCAGTGTATTTCCGAGTGTACTGCACTCCTCACAGCGCTCAGTACTCTTGCACACTCTGCAATCCAGATGTTAACCAATTATGCTAAAACCAAATTTTGCCTAAACACATTCTTTAAACTGATGCTATTCAACCATTCCAACCTATGTTTGGGAAAATGCCTATAACAATACGTGTTTAAATGAAACAAATGTATTAAGGAATACAGCAATAATTTACAAACAAACCGTACTTTTCTATTAATTGAGTCTGAGACATTCTAAATTAATATATGTAAAAGCTGAAGACTAAATCAGTAAATAACGAGTGTGGTTTCTCCTATGCTTTATGCCAAATGTTAACTTGTAATTCTTTTTCAAAAATACAATCTCTGTTTTAATCGTTTCATTAAGACAGATGGTATCTAAAATCTGGACAATAACACAACTTTCCAATGTTTTCTAATGCATTCGCCCGTCTCCGATTTATAAAGCTGTCTATAAAACACATATGATATAGAACAGTTATATTGGGGCCATATAACAGTTCGATTGTTTCTGAATTCCATTTTGTTAGGTTATCAAAGTCGTAAGGTAATGCTCAACTTAAGCCGTGCTAGGCTTTTGACGATACTCGCAATGTCAGTTTACCATTAAATCGTATTCGTTTGGCAGCTGCTTCAACATCTCTTTCTGTGTTGTTTTTCCCAGCAATCCAGCGATGTTTATGAATTGTATCATGCATATAACGGATATTAGTCCTATCAATGTGCGGCGATTTGGACCCAACATTCTTAGACCCATGGTTACCTGATAAAAAACACAAACAAGGTAATTTAGATAGTACATTTGTATATCCCGTTTTGACCTACCAACTAAGATGAAGTCCCCCGACCCAAAGTTAAACAAGTATCACTACACTTAACTGACATTGTATGGAATAGTATTAGGGCAAAAAAATCAAGTATGCTTGGTGCTTTGTTGCTAATTGTAAATTGCATTTTATCTTGCTTAAAGACTTTTCCTCAGTCCATTGAGGGACCACCAGCATATTGTTCTGGAGGTGTCAATGTAACTGTAAAGCACGTGCAATACAATATCAGAACACCTGGTTAGGTCCATGATTATACTCATGCTCTAGTGATTTTCAATGGTTATTTCTAACCAAACTATCAAATATTAAGGTCCGGTCTCACATAAGGCGATTCAATGGTTCAATATGCACTAGATCTATGCTTTTTGAAAGGAAAATGACAGTAAATAATCTGGCAAGGCGTTATGACCAAAAGGTCGTCAGGAGATGTCTTTAAGGTACCTCGCGGTGCGCCTAGTTTCCATACAAGGTGTTATGAAACTTTTGTTGAAAAATGATAATAGCCTAAGAAACACTGTGAAAAAATAGGAAAAAATTATCGTGTGGTTTGTCTTTAAGGTCTCTTTTTTTGACAAACACCTGGTATTTTGATAAAAAAAATCTTAAAAATGAACAAAGCTAATGACTTTATGTCTCGCCCAATAAGTAGTCCACAACATTTATTACAAGAAAAGCTAAAAGCAATTTGAATAAAGGTGTTCAGAAAGATGTCATCAGCTATTTAAATTTCAAAAATGCTAAAAAATTGAATTACAAAAAACTGACTCATTCAATGTATATTTTTTTTCATTTTATTCAAATATATGATTGATGAAATAGTTAGTCAGAAAAAATAGAAAATATTACAGTTAGGATTTGTTGTAATAACAAATGTTCTTATTAAAATGTGGGAAATTTGAAGTTGAGGTACAGTTACTTACCTTAAAATTAAAATTCTGTCATTAAAATGCATTATAATTTTTTTATGAACTTGAACACCAGGTTAATTATATTGTTTAAGCATAATAATGGGCAATATCGATATTGAAAGGTTGACGTATTGATAAGCTTCAATGTATGGCTTTATAGTCCGATCAAATCTTATACTGTCATGTATACCGATTTTATTGACTTGTAAGTCATTGAACTTAAACGTACATGCAAGTGGACATAAAATTGGACCGTATATAACATCACTAATTTTAATAAACGAAGACTAAACATAACATGTTTCTTGATTACTGCGTTATGGCTTTACAAGTCCATACCTCGGACACTTACAAAAAATGTTTTTGAATCGAATAGTACTCGAACCTATGGCCTTAGGATTGCTAGTCAATCATTGTACCGACTGCGCTATGAAGGACTATACTACATCGTATCAACATTTCCTTTATTTAAATTTTCTAGTATAAGCACGTGCGGAAAAATTCCATATCGTCATTTCCGCTCGCCCGCAAGAGTGACTTTCGTATGCGAAGTACATTAATGCTTTGATCTTTGTGTTTGGTGCATTTTGTAAATTGTTGTTTCCTATCATGAATTCAATCTTAAAACAAAGCCTTGTGCATTATTCATCATGCTACACGCTACGTTACTCAATTAACGGCATGTTCTCAACCTGTCACGAAGCACAACGCACCAAACATTTAACACGGGTCATAAGAGGAATAAACACCATTGTGTTGCCGTTTACGAAGGTATGAAGTCATTAGCTTTGCAGGGGTTAAGTTTCGTAAGCGCCCGAAGCGCGTTCACGATAAACTTACCTTGAGAAGCTAATGGGTTCATACTGTCGTTATATCTTATATTATATGTTTATTTTCTGCATTGTCCATTTAATGTGCTTTTTGACCAAATTTATGTTCATGAAGAAATATATTATAGACCGGCCAAAAGGTGTGTTAGGTGTAATATCGATGTAATAGTCATTCTGGTTTCTAAATATGGTATGAAACGTAGTCCTAACAACATGTGCTGTAACTGCAGTATACATTTAGGATTTAGCCCAGTAACATTTCTCTCTATGATTGGAAATGACTAACACGACAAATAAATTAACATTGCAACTTGAATATATATTACCAAAGCACATTCTGAAAATATATGTTGCCGTTGTTTTCTTAACAAAATTACACACATGGCAAGGCGATAGCAACGACCTATAAAGTCTTCGTTGTCGATCAGCTAGCCGCTCTCTGTGGATTGATAATTGTATGTGTTCGATTATTTCGGTAAGAACGTTGTTATAATTGTCAGCGGCAGAAAGGTTTATAAAGTGTCTGCATTGTGTCAAAGTTGTACTGAAAGCAATTCTTCTCCGTATTACTCCGTGGTTTTGAATTCATAACGGTTTTGTCTCCCATTTCAGGCTAAGGGTCGAATCATTAAAAAGAAATATTCCGTACATTTCAAAGCAGTTTGTTAGAGCGGTATGTGACAGGAAAGAATGGATCAACATAGAGTTATGTTGTGTGTTTTGTCATTTGGGTGATACATTACCCACCCAAATGCACCGAAAACTCCCAGAAAATCAATGTTTTATTTATTTGTTTTCAGCTGACTAAAAAGCCTCGTACGGAGCTGTTGTGATTCAATGCCGTGTTACTAAAAACAATGGTTTCATTAGTATAAATGCCTATGTCACTAAATATCAACTGTCAATGTTGTATATAATTTAGTTGAGGCATTCATTAGAATAGTCCTACCTTGGAAGAGAAACAAGAAAGGCTGAATGTCAAAGAAGTACTGGTATCTCAAACACAAGCATTGGTTGAAAAATGGCTAGAAATAGATATAGAAACGATAGAAAGCTTGACAATGGATAAAAAGACTGATCTCCATTCAAACGTTGTTGATTTGATATCAGTATTGACTGAACGAATTAAAGAACTTAGGACATTAAAGGTAAAACAAACACAGGCAATCGAGAAATTCCTAAAATTCGCAGAGGAATCTTGGCAAAAGTCAACATCCCACTGTTGAAAAACATGACTTTTTTCTTCAAAATATCAGACGCTAAAATTTAGATAGAACCGCATACGCATACAGACAGACAGTCAGACAAATAGATCGCCCCTCATTTGAAGAGATGCTTTTCATTACGAGTTTTTTTTTTGTATCACTTTAAGAAAAGTCGTGTTTCATTTACATGTAAGAGGAGCTCTACTTGTAAAGATCATGCTTCTCCCCGAAAAGCATTCCAATTTTTTCGTATGCGAAGTACACCAAATAGACCTCCTCTGAAAGCCGCACTCGTACACATATAGCTCTCCGGGGAGCCTTGTTTGGACAAGCGAGGCTTTATCAAAATCGATCCTTTGATAGACACGATAGAATTTTTAAATTGGAATGCTGGGACCAAACACACATTTTAAACGCATAATTAAGAAACCCGTCTCACCGCAAATCAACGGAAACAGCAGTAACTGGTAAGGTAACCGTAAGAAGACCTTAAGTAACTAATTCAACAAGAAAAATAAACGCATTTTGATCGTCTAATGTTCGTTACATTGTAGTCCGCAAAATGTGACATAGACATTTTACTCGTCCAAAAATGCGTGACAATGAATTTAATGATAGGAAGGGTTTTCGTCGTCCGTTTTTTACAGTTTTATGTTGGACAAGCATCGCTTCAGTTAAAAAAACGTGTTCGTAAAGGTCGAAAGGTATCTCTACTAAATGGAAATTGCTTCAGTCAATCACAGGTCTCTTTAAATTACGCTAAAAAGTAAACTGTTTGTCTTTTTGACACATTTGCGCAATGGATTATTACAATTCCAGGATAATGAAGGCTTAAATGATCAGAAAAGTCATTGAAATACATAACTTTTCCCTTCCTTTTTCAATACTCGATGAATGTCTGCAATGTTTTTTTTTGGATGGTCTAAAATACCGAATACAAAATGTTTCATGCAATTTTCAGGTTAAGTCAGCATCTTTAACGGGTGTAAATAGTCCAATATTTGTGACGCGATGTAGTCTACAATTGGCTTACCGTGTGACCGCGTTCCTCCCCTGTGAATCTGACAAAGTTTTACTGACATAACCCTAACAGTTGACACTTGAAATTTACATCCGTTCGTAGGTTATGAGAGTACAAAAGACTATACAGTTTAACTTCGATATCTGGAACTCGCATTTTAATTTGAGTTTACCTACATTCCTATAGCCATAATTCGTAACCGCTTATGTCGAACATATTCCGTATTTCAAGATTTAAAAGTGGCAAAACCACCTTTTTACTTTGAAATGAGTTAGTTCGACTGAAATGAATTCAAGATAGGCCCTTTCGAAGTTCGACTGTTTCTAACATGGTAACGTCATCACAATGGAATATGTACATCTTTTAAATGTTCATTACAATGAATTTTTGAACGGATAGCTCTAGGAGATTATTCAAGTATTATGAAACACTGTAACGATAATTATAACAAATGAACTGAAATAATCAGACTCGGGCAAATGAACACGTAGGTCAGTGGCTAGGCATATCGAGTTATGTCTATTTAGGTTGATTTCGATAAACATATTGATCTTTTATTTTTATTCAGTGTCAATTTCATTATAAACCAGTGCCAAATGTCGTTGTACTTCGCATTGTTCATTTAACTTCCAGTCTTTTGTTTACCATGGTGACTACGCGGGTTTGGTAGTTAGGGAAAACAAAGCAAAACACTCGCATCAACGATATCTGAGTTACGTGTACGCATAATGATAGATTGAATACATTTTTAATTAAGATTTCTTTTTATTTCTTTGAAATCGATTGCTTAATAAACAGAAAAAGAGAGATTTTTTACGCGTATCGATCGAGGGAACAAAATCTGATTAGTCACGTGACCCGTACTACCCGGCTGAATCAATGTGTACGCTTCTGTACAGTGGTCACATGTGCAGTTTCAGCCTATCGGAGTCCAAGAATTTATGATTACTGGAAATAAATTGCAATACAGATAAACTGTATTGCAATATAGCCGTATTGCAATGTATTGTGGCAACTTTTAAGTACAAAAATTGAAAAGAAATTAGCATTGAAAACTTTTTTAAAGCATTGAAAGAATACAATGAGTCCAAATTAACATAACTATTTGTTGTAAATGTTATAATTGTCACAGTATAACATTCAAATTAACAGGGCAACCCCTCTCGTATGTGCTCAAAGGTTACTGGGTGTTTCGCTACCCTGTTGCGTTCTTGCCCGTCAGTTCGCTACCCAGGTGTTTTTCCCCTGGACGTCTCACTACCCACATGTTTCGTAGTACCGACTCACACCTTTCACAGGTACCCATTTAAACCCCTGGCTAGTGTCTGAGGAGCAATTCGCGTTGCTCAAGAACATTCCTGTACATCATCAGGGTTCAGAAAAATCCACTTAAGTTTAAACTTTATTTCTTTTATTAGATCTACATCGATAATGAAACAACTTACATTAATTTATACAAATCTTTCTCGATGGCTCGAATGGTGGCGTGTTCGGACGGGCGACCAGTGTAGATCTATATCCTCTCTTTTTATTGTTATATTTTTATTTACAGTAGGCTTTTATTTTCCAGGAGCTTGAGAGCCTTTCCTCTGAACACTTCTGCTGGACTCCCACAGCTTCTCAGTTAAGTATCGACGTCGATGGAGATGAAAATGATAGTGAAAATCTTAATTAGGGGAGATCCTTTGAAATCACAGAAAACAAAGCAAATACTGAAAATTGCAGACTCGGTTTAATTGAGTCTGTTCATGAGCATTACTGAAATATGCAACAGTGCTCACGCCCCCTAGCACCGGCTTAAGCGGAATTCAACTTTCAACTGTAAATGCGCTGAAATCAATGATTCCAAAGGACCAGAAAGTATAACAACACTGAGAATGAAGTCTTCGGTGACAACTCTCTTTGCGAATAAATGACGAACGAGATCAGTTTTGATCAACGTGTCCAAGATGTTATCGTAGAAAATAAGGACAGTAATGAGGATGATGCTGGTGGAGAAGCAAAATATCAAGCAGCTGGTTCGATTGGATGCGATCCAGATCATGAGACTGTTTGGTGTTTCAAGCTTTCTGGGTGCCAAAGGAACTACGAAGAACATTTTTTGGTGTCTGAGATGTACATGTAACGTTTTTACGTCTTTGTGACATAAATGGACAGTTGCATCGCTTGTTGACAATGCTACGAGAGAATCAACAAGAGAGGAGAGAAAAGACAAAGAGCTTGCCATTAATTTAACTTCAAGGGATATCGTGTTTGTAAACGAAAATTTATGCTTATACTGTTTATAAAATCTAATGACAGATGTAAATAAATCAAGAACTCACAAAACACAAGGCAAGAAACCATTAAATGCAATTACCTTTGAAGATATAAAACCAGTGATTAAGGTCAATAGTTACTACGCTGATGAAATACCCCAATCTGCTGCACCCTGGGGTCGTTATGGTACTGCACCTATATATCTACCAAATAATACGACCAAAGTTGATATTCATCAAGAGTATGCAGAGGAATGTATGCAGAGAAATCCTACCAGCCGTATTGTCAAATACTCTACATTCAACAGCATTTGACTTTAGTCAAGACGTTTGCATTACTCACCACTTAAAACAATTGAACCTGTGTTTTTTGCGACATTGAGAAAGGTGCATGTATTTAAATTCAGGATTGACGGTATACCGATCGTGCTCATTTTTTTATGTATCAGAATGAGACTATAGACATTTCAATGATACACTGGGTCATAGAGACGATGTACAGTGGATAGTCAGCTTGCACAACGCACGCTGATAACTGTCAAGTTTGTCAATTTTTCATTTTGTCTCGATATTGATCGGCTAAAGCATTGTTCGGAATGAGCCGTCCGTTCGAGTGATGCAAATGGTCGATTGCTGCACGTAGAGAACCGAGTTTGGTCCCATCTCATTAGAGGTCCTCAACCTTAATTCATATGAAACTGAAGCATAACTATTTGTAATTTAACCGGAAAACCCCATCCGTTTTATGTTACATCCTGTCCAACGAAAAGCATGTCGATGTTGCGGCGCGTACTTTTACAACTAGAAACTGATCTAACAGAGAGTAAATAGATCTACATTCGTAAACTTATTACACTTCACAGAAAACATCAGGATTTTTGAATGGCTAGAGAAAAATCAGGTGTAGTGGTTGTGAAGAGGGAAAGTGACGCTGCCGAAACAGGAAATATCTCTGCTGAAACAAAGGGCCAAGTTTCCAGACAGTTTACCGGAATTATTTTCCCAGCTTGACTATCGATACAGCAACAAATATACTTAGATCTGTGTACATGATATAAGACAGTTAGATCGTTCATACATCAGCAGTTTCAAGACAACACGTGTCCACCGCCAACTGCCGACATGACCATTGGTCAATGAACTTCCGGAGATGATTAAATGGAATGTTATATACGATAGATATAGCTCTTAAATGCATCATTTTCAAATTACATTTAACTCTTTCTTGCAAATCGTTTATATTGACATCCTTTGAATATAGTTTGGATTCGGATGAATGACCGAATACTTCGCCATCTTATATGGATGCAAGCTGTAAGGCACTCCAATTTTTGTGTTTTACGACCCTATTGAAGGATAAATCAGTTTCAAATACACATGTATATGGAAAACTCCTTTTTTAAAAATAAGACTTGTTCAAAAAGTTTAATTCAGCAAGCTAAGGGTTAGAGTGTATTGCAAAATAACGTCATAATCAGATTATTATGTCATCAAATGCGCGACGTTATTTTGACGTCACAAACTTTTTTTTTACTGCTATACCTGTTTGATTTAAACAGCTGTAACATTAAAAGTATTTGTCGTAATGAGATACGGTTTTCGGTGTGGTGTATGAAAAAAAAAATTAAATTCGAAAAAATTGTCATTAAGCCCGGTTTTCCTGGAGCAGGACTCATATATATTTGTCATATAGCTTTGCCTTTTAATTCTCTACCAAGATTGCTCAAATTATTACCCCGGGTCACAAATGGCCGCGGCCTGGGGCTTATCAGTTTTACATAGACTTATATAGGAAAACATTTAAAAACCTTCTTTTCTGAAACTGAATGGTCCATATCGTTTATATTTGACTAAAAGGTTTTGCCATGTTATCCTCTACACAGATTGTTTAAATTACTAGGAAAACCTTTAAATAATTCTCCTCTAACACTGTAATGCCTAGATCCTCAATATTTTACATATAGCTGTGAGTTTTAGTTCACTGCCAAGTGTCTTCAAATCATGACCCCGGAACAAAAATGTTCTTCAACCGTAAGTCCCAGATCATTAATATCTGACAGGTAGCTTCGAATTGTGAACGTCTACCGAGATTTTTCGAATGATGAACCCTGGGTCATAACTATATGAAAATGTTGTCTTGCCCAGTCAGCATACATGGTACTTGTCTTCAGCTGAGTGAAATGTAGGCCTCTGGCCCTCTTGTTAATATTTTGTATTGATCCAAAGGCAAAAATAAACACGCAAATACAGACGTATGCTTTATCTTTATCTAAGGTAAGGCCTGCGTAATGCAATCGTTTCGAACCGTCCAAAACCGGCACTGTACTTCGGGACAACCCGTACTTTTTCCCTAAAACGAATGTTGTACCTCGCATCGGTCATAAAAATGTCTACACACGGGTAACTAATTGTTTACAAAATGGTGGCTATCAACACTCGAGACCGATTTGCAAAAGGGAAAACGCTGAAAAAAAGAAAACTAAGGGATATATCAGATATGACGAAGGAGCAAAACTACGAAGAAGTTAACACGTGAACCGATCATGATTGTTTTGTATCAGATTGTACACCCGATTATCATTTAAGTTTGACAAAAGGCGTGAAACGAGCTCGAATGTTCAATGTGTTTCGTGATATCTGATTGACTTTCATACGACACGGTGGTTGAAGAAGTAAAGAAAGGAACGTCTAGCTTTACGAAGGTGTTAAAACGTATGTTATAATGTAACATTATGGGAAGAAGAGAGGGATGTCGTGTTTCTCAACACACATTTGATGTTGGTGAGTCCAAAGCACAATTTTCCAATATCTTATATACCAGGGCTCTAGATAAGAAGGAGTAAACTGAACTAATTCAACATTTTCTCACTCATTTCAGCACCAAAACATATGGTGTTACTACTCAATACAGCGTCTTCTTGGAGACGATTCTAATAAGTAGTGTCACCATAGGGTTTAATGCAGGAATACAGATGTTAGCTTTTGAAATACTTCTCTTATCTCGAGCCTTATATACCATGAGTATTTATATAAGCGTTAAGTTAAAATGGCATGTAGGCCTACATATACTCATCAGTTAGTCAGTATGACCCCTCCCCCCCCCCCCCCCCACCATAGCAAAAATATAGACCAGGTAGTATTGAAAAATCAATATTTAACTCTCAGCAATGGAGATAGCATACAGGTAGACACTAACTATGTGTCATGCACCCGGGCCCAGGCGTTTTGTTTGTTTGTTTCTATATACCGCTACACATCCCTTTCGGGTATTACAAACATGGGCACATGCACCGTTGGAACTGTACCCGGTCTGTCACTTATTCCTGAAAATTCGTTGGCATTGCTTGTCAAAAATGTTTTGTATTTCATCTGCTGTAAGCAGAGGTGACAATAAGGGATCACTTTTCCGTTGTCTGTCTGCCTCATCCGTCCGCCACGGGTTTTGCATCTCACATTTTATTTAGAATATACCTCCTGTTCTACTGAAGTGTTTGAGGTGAAACTTCATTTATGGGAAGAGAGTGACATGTGTCTTGCACTCTAACCATAACTCTTCAATTAATACTATGAGAGTGTCCCCCCTTTAACACTTTTTCTTTTTCTGCAGATTTCTTCTGTTATAAGATTTTGCAATGAAAGTTCGTTTATGGAATGAGAATGATAAGTGTAAGTGTATTTGTACAAAACTTTGTCTTAATGATTGCTAAGATCACATCTTGGGCAGGTTGTGAGGTGGGTCATGTGAGATGAAAAACTAGGTCAATATCAATTATAAAATTTATTTAAACCCCCTCTGAATACCCTAGCTTCAAGAATAGTCCTCTATTGCAATCAAAGAAAGTAAAACTGCTTGATTTATGTAACAAGTAGTTGTTTAACAGCCCTCTGACTGCTGAGCAAACTTTCGTCTTCAAGCTTTTTTATGTTTTCAAACTGTGCAATTGTGGGCATCCTCAGGTGAGCGATTAAGGAGCCTCATGGTCATCTTGTTTTCTTTTTATCTTAACAGTTTGTAAAGGTAGTTGTTTCCACAAAACAGATAAAAAGAAAGCAAATTTTACACATTTGTTGAGACCAGTTGTCACTAGCATTAATTTCTGTGCATACTTCATGGGTTGTTATCAAATATTTTTTATTGAAACAAAATTAAGACAGTAAATGTTGTATATTTTCTCATAATATTTTAGCCTACATCGTCAAAAAAAGATTTTGATCCAAATTAATAGGGTTGCACGATTTGCAAAATGTATTTTTGTTTTTATTTAAAACAGTATGATACTGTTAATGGTAAATAGTAAATAATTGATTTTTACGTTGAAAGGCAACTATATTTTGCATATAGATGTGATTAAATTCTAAAATTCTGCAAACAAATGCTGTTTTTCTATGTTATGTTACTGTAGGGACAGGAATAACTAAATCAGACATGTCATTTCCATGTTTTGTATTTACATTCACATAGTATTTATAATTAGCGTCTCGGACAATTTGGTCAATTTGAAAGGATGGGGTTCTAAACTGAAAAAAATACCAATAACTTCAATTTAAGTCGGTGAAATCCTTTAATACTTCAGAATAGAATGTGTACTAAGACGAAACAATAAACCGCAGTGTAACCTTTCAATGTAGTTTAAAGTTGTATAACTGAATCGAATATTCAACATGATTATATTAAGTTTACACCTAATTATTATTGACCACATTGACAAAATTTCATTGCAATGTGACCAATAGCTCGTGATAAAATGGTTTCTTATTGACATTAAACCCTCCCAAGTTAAAGAATGGAGTGACTGTCTGTACTTGGATAATTAAAGCTTGATCAATATCTCGTACGGTTTCCTCGAACAATTGTCGCAACTAGGGCTCTCAAATGCAAGAAGTTCATCAGCACCTCATCCCCATTCAATAACAGACCTTCCGCAGAATCTTTTGCTCTCGAAAACGAACGCGTCAGCGTGGCGTTCCCAACGACGTCGGTATACGCTAAGTCGACCATCAGATCGATATAGGATAAACCGAGACTGGTCGGCGAAGAGAAACTACTACCTCAGTGGAAAGTTTTCGTGCGAATGTACCGCTAACCACGTGTTACGGCATGCGCGACGCTGAGCGTTAAGTGGCAAACAACCGTAAAGACGTTAGACCCGCAGACCGTTGACGTGTAGCCGGTTTCGTACAGTGTCGGCATGGATATGTCGCCAGTGATTGCCTAACGTGTTACACAGGCTGTATGGTTTGTATGAGGCAAGTGGGCTGGGCAGATATTCCAGTCCTAACGTGACCGTGACGTCGTGACGTACGGACGTCCCGTTCGCGGTCGGTCGGCAAGGTTTGCCGTCTCTCGCATGCGTCTGACAAGATGTTCTATAGTCGAGACATGGTCATTGAAATGAACAGCAGCCTCCGGATTGCCTCAACTTGAAACATACACAATTGACTGATCTTCGCAAATGAATATATCGCCAGCACAATTTTATAGGGATAGTTTGCATTTTCACACTAACCTCGCGTATGGCGAACTTTAACGAGGTTGCGTAGTTTTATCCACCGGAAATTGTTGACATTGGTCAAGATTTTGAATTTACTGAATTTCATTAATTTAGGTCAAGTAATTGAAAAAATGCTGACTCTTTTAGGTACCCTGCGTTTCTTTTTCGTCTTAGTATAAAATATAGGGCAGAAACGATATCCAAGAATCTATTTAAGTATCAAGACAATGTCCATTACACAGGTCTTACCTTAAACCTCTATTACAAGGATTTAAATTTAATTTATTTTTATATTCATGTACATGTACATGTACCATAAACTGTCCACACGTATACATGTCAAATGCATTAAATCTTCTCGCCGATGTTTCAGAAAGCCAATTGTTTGTTTACAATTTTACCGATGCCATTGGGAATCTAAAAACAGATACTAACTGGGTATGTACCACTCTGTAGCGTCATGTGACCGTCGACCAATAGGAGCTTAGTGTTAAAAGCCCGATGGAGTCTATTTTAAGAAGTCCACGAATAACCTGGGGAAATCCGAACTGGCTTGATTTAGTTTCGATTTGTAGGTTTACAGAGAAATACAGTGCATATTTTTAATACGATTATATAAATACTTTACAGGATGAATGTAAATATACGCAAGTAACGAATGAACAAGATACGCATGTAGAATGTCTGGGTGACGGTCATATGACCGACCTTCTATATGGCCGACCTTGATTTATATAATAGACCTAAAGTCATATGGCCGAACTTATTATTATATAGGTACTAGGTGTCAGGAATAGCGCGGGTATGTAACGTATGTTAGGCGCGTTCCACATTATATTTTACACCCAGATCATGATATCGTTATATTTGATATAAAGTGGTATAACTTCTTTATTTTTTATCTCTGATATATACACAATACAATACTTCTTATCAGTATTCAAACTGCCGACGGATTTTGGACAACTATTTTTTTAGATGTTTTCCAAACACACGTTTATTCTACAGTTTTTGTAAATTTACTGTTTTAAATGTTTGAAAGCAGTAGCAAGCTATCATGTCATTCAACTTAGATCAGTGTGTGGCTGACCCTTCCCAGGACGACTTTAATCTAGCTAAGAAAACTGATTTGCTCAATCTTGCAAAGCATTATAATGTCTCAGAAATTAAATCTTCTATGAGAAAACAGGAAATATATAACATTTTAGTCCAATATCTTGTAGATGAAGAGATATTTGAAGAGAGTGCACTTTCTCTCTTTCAGCAAGCTGAACCTGACATCAGACTCAGGGAGTTGGAACTGAAGTACCAGTTAGAAAGAGAGAAAATGGACATGGAAATACAAGAAAAAGAAAATGAAAGACAAATAGAATTAGAGGAAAAAGAAAAACAAAGACAAAAGGAAATAGAAAAAAAGAAAAAACAAAGACAAATGGATATAGAAAAACAGAAAATGGAATATGATTTAAAAATGAAAAAGTTCGTGAAAGAGATAGAGCATTTGACTATAGACCAGATTTTCGTTTCGATGTTACAAAAAACCATTAATCCTGTTCCTCCATTTCAAGAGAAAGAAGTTGACAAATATTTCCTTCACTTTGAGAAAGTTGCTGAAAATTTGAAATGGCCTAAATAGCATTGGAGATACTTTTACAGAGTGTCTTAATAGGTAAAGACATTAACACACAGCTCACAGTTGAGGAAAGCTCTGACTATGACACAGTTAAGCTTATACTCAAAGGTTATGAGCTAGTTCCAGAGGTTTACAGACAGAAAGTTAGAAACTGTAGAAAGGTAAGTGGTCAAACTCATGTAGAATTTGCAAGAACAAAATAACAGTTGTTTGACAGGTGGTGTGAATCAAACAAAAAATATGAAAAGCTCAGACAGCTTATGATGGTAGAAGAATTTAAAAGTTGTATTCAATATGATATAAAAACATGTCTAGATGAAAAGCACGTAGAAACGTTAGAAGAGGTAGCTCGCATGGCCGATGACTATGCTCTTACCAACAAAGTGTCATTTGTAAATAAATAAAAGCCTTATTTGACCCACACACATTTCAAAGCATCTTCGAACAGTCCAAACAATTAGTCTAGTGCATCTAAACCAAGATCATCTAATGAAGTCGAAGGACAAAAATCCTTATCTCAGCGCATGTTTTGCAATTATTGTAAAAAACCTGGTCACCTTGTATCAGAATGCTTTTCCTTGAAAGAAAAGCAATAATATCGTGATGAGACCAACCCTACAGGTCTCACCACTCTAAGGCTAAAACCACAGTCTTGTATTGAAAGCAATACCATTACTAAGGTCATAGAACCGAAGTCTGATTTTGTTATGGATATTTATGAACCATTCCTATCGGAAGGTTTTGTGTCATTTTCTGGGTGATACTTGTGCACCTACCCCTATTAAGATTTTAAGAGACACTGGAGCTTCTCAATCTCTTATTTTAGCAAATGTTCTGCCTTTCTCTGAGAAGTCTTCTTCTGGATTAAGTGTCATTACCCAGGGCGTAGAGTGTGAAAATATTAATGTCCCTCTCCATAATGTTCATTTGTCCTCAGATATGGTTACTGGACCAGTGACTGTTGGTATTAGACCTTCCTTACCATTTGTTGCTAGGTAATGACTTAGCTGGAAATAAGGTTATGGTTAATCCACTTGTAAGTGACAAACCTAATTTAGATCAGACACCTTACCCATTATAGCAGGAAATTCCTGACTATATCCTTCGTGTGCAGTTACTCGCGCCATGGCTAAGAAAGCCATTCAAAATGAACAAAACTTAGAGGTTGACTTATATGATACTGTTATAGGTCAGATCTTCAATGAAACTAGCACACCTCATACCTCTGATTCTAAATCAGACTCAAAGAAATTTGAGCACTTGTCTTCAAAGTCAATAGACAAAAGTCATGATTTGCCTTCAAGGACCCAGCTTATCCATAAGCAACATAATGATCCTGAGATTTTTACATTGTTTGATAAGGCTTTAAATGAAGATGAAATTGCAACAAGCCCAGTTTGCTATTACAAACAGAACGGTATTCGTATGAGAAAATGGCGACCACCCACCTGATGTCTCAGTTATTGACGAGTGGGCCATTAAACATCAAATTGCTGTTCCACAGTCATATCGTGACAACATATTTAGTTTAGCTCATGAAACTCCTATGTCAGGCCATTTAGGTGTTAACAAGACCTATAACATAATACTTAACCATTTCTTTTGGCCTGGTCTCAAAGCTGATGTTGTAAGGTACTGTAAATCTTGCCACACATGTCAAATAGTAGGAAACCCTAACCAAACAATACCAAAAGCTCCCTTGCAGCCTATTCGTGCATTTCAAGAACCTTTCAGTAGGTTCATTATAGACTGTGTTGGTCCCCTCAGGCTGTGAGTATCTTTTGACAATCATGTGTGCTTCAACCCGCTTCCCTGAAGCAATTCCTTTAAGGAATATCAAGACCAAGAGAATTGTCCAGGCTCTTGTTAATGTTTTCACATTTGTTGGTCTTCCAAAATCTGTTCAATCAGATCAAGGTTCCAATATCAAGTCTGGTATTTTCCAACAGGTTATGCATACATTAGGAATAAGCAGCACACATCTTCTGCTTATCATCCAGAAAGTCAATGTGCATTAGAAAGGTTTCACCAGACTTTGAAAAACATGATAAGTTATTACTGTTTTGACACTGAAAAGGACTGGGATGAGGGCATATATACACTTCTTTTTGCTATCAGAGAATCAGTTCAAGAATCTCTTGGCTTCAGTCCGTTTGAATTGGTGTTTGGACACACTATTTGTGGACTTCTGAATTATTAAAAGAGTAATTTGTTTCTGAGGACGAAACTTCACTGAATTTACTTCAGTATGTTTCTGACTTCAGAAACAAATTGTCAAAGGCATGTGAGCTGGCTCAATCTAATCTTAAAGCTACTCAAACTAAAATGAAAACAAGATCTGATATCAATTCTAAAGAGAGAAGTTTTCAACCTGGAGATAAAGCTCTTGCTCTTCTACCAGTACTTGGAAAGCCTTTGCAAGCTAGATATTTTGGTCCATATACAGTTGACAAAAAAGTCAGTGACTTACACTACATAATAAATACTCCTGGGAGGCGCAAACAAACTCAAATGTGTCATGTTAACATGTTGAAGAAATATATTGCTGAACCTGTAACGGCTGTTAACAAACAGGAACAGTGTGAGCATGAGTCAGGGACTACATCCTTTGACAGTTTTGAAAATTATGATCCTCCTCCATCAAAATTACAACATTCAGATATTTTGAAAATTCTGGACCAGAAACTTGCACACCTGGATCCGAAACAAAGAAAAGAGTTAAAACAACTAATTCATGAATATGAACACTTATTTTCTGATATTCCCACACGGACAAATGTGATTCAACATGATGTTATTGTTGAGGACTCTACGCCAATAAAACAGCATCCATACAGAATGAATCCACGCAAACAAGAATATCTACGGAAAGAAGTCAAGTATCTTCTAGAAAATGACTGTATTGAGCCTAGTCAAAGTAACTACAGCTCCCCATGCATACTTGTACCAAACCTAATGAGACATACAGAATGTGCACAGACTATCGTAAAGTGAACTCTGTGACAAAATCAGATTCCTTTCCAAGAATTGATGACTGTATTGATCGTGTTGGAAATACAAAGTCTGAAAGGATTCTGGCAAGTGCCATTTACAGAGAGAACTAAGGAGATATCAGCCTTTGCCACACCCGATGTTTTGTACCAGTACAAAGTCATGCCATTCGGAATGAAAAAAATCGACAGCTACATTTCAGCGGCTCATTAACAAGGTGTTGGTAGGTCTACAAGGTTGTGAACCTTACATAGAAGACGCTATTGTGCACACAGATGAATGGAGTATACACCTACAGACAATCAGGGAGTTCTTTGACCGGCTCACCAATGCCAAACTGACAATCAACTTGGCAAAAAGTTAATTTTGTCAAGCTGCTTTGACATTTCTAGGCCACCTGGTTGGACAGGGTCAAGTGAAACCCATAGATGCTAAAGTTTTAGCAATATCAGTATTTCCTGTGTCTACATGTAAAAGACAATTCATGCGTTTTTGGGTATGGCTGGCTATTATCGTATAAGTATCACAGAACCTCTTATAAATTTGTTAAAGAAAGGAGCAAAGTTCATTTGGATTGAAAAATGTCAAAATGCATTTGACACCGTGAAAGCCATACTCATGAACACAAAGTTCTCTTGGCACCAGATTTTGAAAAAAAACTTTTAAGTTGACAATAGATGCCAGTGACATTGGAGCAGGTGCTGTACCTCTTCAAGAAGACAATAATGGAGTTGATCACCCTATTTTTTACTTTTGAAGAAAGTTTAACAAACATCATATAAATTACTCGTCTATTGAAAAGGAGTGTCTCGCACTTATACTTGCAATTCAGCACTTTGAAGTTTATTTAACTTCCACATTGACACCCATTATTGTCTTCAGTGATCACAACCCCCTCACTTTCTTACATAAAATGAAAAACAAAAATCAAAGATTGTTGAGGTGGAGTTTGTTAACATTACAATAATATGACCTGGAAATCAAACACATAAAGGGTAAAGACAATCTAGTTCCTGATGCTCTTTCCCGTGTGTAAATGATTCCAGATAATTTGACTGTGTCATATGATTAAAGTGAAAATTTTAAAATTGCATTTTATATACTAAACTATATCCTGTGTTTTGAATCTTGTGTAGAATAATATGAACTTGTAACAATAACATGTCTTACTTTGTTATTATCAACATATTTTCGAAAGAAAATTTCTTGCAGAAATTTTCTTTTCTTTTAAGTGGGGAAGTGTAATGTAAACATGTTTTATCATTTGAATTTGTTGTTTACTTATTGTTTAAATACTTTAAAATGCGTAAATTCTATCCTTGGAACATTAAGAAGTTTTTAGAATATTCTAGAAGATCATGGAATAGCAGAGAACATCACTGAATAGTATGGAAACATATAGAATGTTCTAGAAGTTTATATTCTCTGGTAAACAAATTGAGTCAAATGATCTTATTGTGTTGACAGAATGCCCCTGAAAGTCTATATTTAGTAATTTTATGGTAAATAACTGATCACATGATCTTCAAAAATTTATAAGTATGTTCAAAACCTTTCTAGAATGGTAAAAACTGTGTATATATAGGGACTCAAAATTCACTGCTTTATCTTGGATCTTTCGACAGTCATCAGTGTACTAGACTTTTACTTGCTAATAGTTTGGATACAGATAGAATCTCTGGATTATTGAATGTGTGGGATATTTAAATTAAAATTGCAGTATTTAATTATTCAAATGGACAGGAATTAGGATAATTTAGGACTTTAAATAACAGGTATTTACGTGTTTCTTCAACTTGTAGATTTGTTTTTAATAAAGTTTGTAAAGTTTGTTGCTGGCTTTGTCTTTCTGTTGCGCCTGGCTCGTAACACTAGTCAATTGTGTAAAATTTGTAATTACTGTAATGGAAAAAGTTGTGCAATGTAGTTGACATGTCACGCATGCACGTCTAAGCTCCGTGCAGTATGCATGCCGCTGACACTAGGCCCGTGACAGCTCAAATTGTTATAATAGAACATGTATGGTATATACACTCAGAGGATCTTCTAACCGATCACTTTTTCAACTCATATTTATCGAAACAGGAAATGACACACTAACGTAATTAGTTTAGTTTCAAATACTAGGTCGAATGTGCATTGAATCGAATTATTGAATTTTGAGTTTCTCTCTACGTTACGTAACATCTCTAAATTCGACGATTTAAATATTTTGCACGTGCGAAGCGTGTGTGGGGATATTGGTAAACACGGAGTTTGATTATTTGTTGGTAATCAGTCGTCCTAACAGAAAAAAACATTTAACATGTCGAAAATGCGGATTGTACTAATCACAAGAGCACTCGAAATGTTGTGTTCAGAGCCAACGTGAAAAACCACGTGAACGTCATGGACATTTTACGTCCTGGGTGCTCTAAAATCGTTTACATTAAACATCAATATCTTATTTCACCTACTGAAACGCATCCTAACATGTTTTTCGCTAATATCTGCTTGTTGTGAAGAATTTTTGTATGACCGGAAGTGTAGAGAATAACGTCATTAGCGACTACAGATGAAAACCTCAATATACGATATCTTTCATTTTGGTCACCACACACTCGCTCGTGTGTTTCCACGAATGTACGGTGACTGCTCTCGCATGTCTGGACCGTCGAATTTGTCAAAATAACGTAACGTAACTGCGTTAACGGCACCAACGCCAATCATTTTAATGCAAAAGTATAATTTGGAGCGTCAAAAGTCACCCTTTTTTATTGATACATTGACATTGCACGTCGCTGAAGCTGTTTAGGGTAGCATTATTTTAGTGTTCTGTAAATTTCACTAAGCCACTGCTGACAGCTAGTGGCAATTTTGGTATTTTACATAGTATAAGAAAACAGACCAGGAGATGCCTCAGTATTCTTATTTCAGTGCCAGTTGACAACATTCCATCAATACTTAGATATTATGTTTTCAAAGTAACCATTAAGTGCTACATATGACACCAATGTCGCGTTGAAAGCTGATAGCCCAACAGACAAATGTCTTTCATGACATTGTAACTTGTCATTTTAGAGCTAGGTTACAATTTCATTCATATTTTCCATAATTCGTGATCAATGTTAATGAAACTTTTCTTCCTGTTACAAAACATATTCATCTCATGGCAAACGTAAGTTTTGATAACCGGATTAACTAGTTTTTAGAGTAGCACCTTTAAATCTGACTGATCGGTCAGAAGATCCTCTGAGTGTATATGCATTATAATGAAGTATTATGTGAGATACCCTGCGACCATCATCGATTGCATTTACTAGTTATAATACATAGATGAAATAACAAGAAAGTATATTGAATATTAGGTATAGATAAGGCAACAAGACAGTTGTCTTTTAACAAGATAGATGGCAGATTCATCATTACAACTGCAGATGGATTATCTGGCTTTGCTTGGTTTTTTTTCCACATATGTATATGGTGTTTTGAAAAAGAATAACGAATAAACATAATGTATGTAGACAATAGTGCGTCCACTGCGAATTTAATGCGAACTCAAGGAGTCACAATGGAACGAACTACATTTGAACAATGGTTTATTTCTCGTTCCATACAATGCGTTCCCCAAATAAACAGCACCGTTGAAAGGATATGAATATCTCATTTTACAGGCTATTGGATTATAATTATAATAAGTGCCAAAAACAGCCATATGCACAATATCTAAAAACGACGAAAGCGTCATTAGGCTGAATTAAAATTCTGGCATTAATAAGGTCGATGGGGTCCAAAGGTCCGGAAGTGGGTTAACATTGACAGTTAAAAAACTATTTTAATTGTTGAACGTATTCTGCCGCAGAATGGCACTGTAACTTATCACTCATAATTGTTATTAATCATTATAATCGTTTCCATGTGTGAGTGTGGGTCGTTTGTGCAAATGCTATGCTCATTAAGTTCTTATCTGTGTTTAAGTTTGAAACCCAGAGGGCTCCACATCGGGACTCAAACCAACTCCTCCGAAGAGATGTTCTATACTAATAGACGTAGACCCTTCAACGTCTTTATTGTGTAGATTATTTTTGTTTTTTGTCTATGGTAACACAAACATGTTCACATATCTTCGTTTTACTTATACCTATTTCTATCTTTTATATATTGAAAGTATTTTGTATAAAGTCACTTTAAATAAATGTCATTGAATAGATTTCCACTTTCATTCAGCTGAATATTTACCCCTCACAAAAATTGTCTCTCTTCCTTAAGAAAATATACTGAAGGCAAACCAAAAACAAGAGGGACATGTGCTTAAATGTTCTCACCTGACGACATTGCACATAGGCAAGAAATAGTTTGATATAGCTCTAGGAAAAACTATCGAAATGTCATTAAAAACCATGCGTATATGTGATCAAATTGCCAAGTTGATGTCATGGTGATCATTTCGAGTATGACCCATCAAGCTTGGACTTCATTATGACTACAAGTGTGTTTAAAAGATTTTGCTATTATTTGACCCAATGAACTTAATTTTAATTTGACATAACTCATATTCATACATTACCTATACTAGGTGACACATCTGAGCAAGTTTCTTGAATTTGGGGATAACAAGCGTTCAGTAGCCATGTCTTTGATTTGTCTGAGTTATTCATACTTTACCTACATTTTGCAAAGATAATTATTCTCAACTATTTTTTTGAAATTACGTAATCAAATGTGGGCTCTATTGTACTCATATTCACACATTGCCTAGCGTTTGGCAAGATGATTAAAAAATATGGGGTTAAACTAACCTAAACATGGTTTCAGGAGTGGCCTAAACTTGTTTCTGTTATTTGACCTTCTGATCTACTTTGTGGCCTATAAATCCCTACATTCATGTTACGAAATTTAGAATGAATGACCTAAATTCTATCAAGGGCATAACTAACTATCAGTCACTATGGTTTGCCAGCACTCAATCACTCAGTAACAACGAATGTTATATCTATACTGTCACTTATTCTACCACTTAGGTAATGGTCACACAGGAAATAACTCAAAATCTAGCAACGTGTGCAAATTATTTAACACAATAGTAATCTAGCCATTAGCCCTTAATGGTTGATCCAGATAGGAGCCAGATAGTAAAACCATCTAGGCTAACAGCTAACTATACTGCAGTATGTTCACTTAAAGGTAACAGAGAATATAGCCACAATAACATAAGTATATAAAACTGCGGAAATGGTAAAAGGCAGTGAACATTGCTTCGCTTTGTAGTTGCCTCATTGCCAACACCTGCGCGATTATTCGCCACTGGCAGCATATATCCCGATACAGAGCCACTAGACATTTAGCTGTCTACATATTTGCATGACATAGCTATATACATGAAGCTGCCTAAACTTATATAGAACCCTTTTTTAAAACTAATTCAAATGCAACTAATTGGACAATTTATGTGCACAACAATGTGCGTGTGCCAACCCCATGCGAAAGACGGACAAATAAATAAATCTATAGACTTCTATAAAACTAACTTACGGTTTAAGCGGACCTTGTTATCCTGTTTCCCCTGCCACGTACTAATGACACATCAACATATTGACCCGACAGCTATCGCACATTTTGTGCACTCGATATACATTGAGTACCACCTGTACCACTGACCGACTAATACACAGATAGTAGTTGAGTATACCTACTTGTACTGTATATAATGTGTATAACTCGATACATGTTTAAATCACCACTGTTAGCTAACTCTATGTCAGTGTATGCTTTAGAACTGGTAGAAACAATATGATTTTTTTAAATAAATGAGCAGCAACGACAACAAAATATTCATGCTAAAACTATAACAATAGGCCGCAGAATAATTATTTACTAATTTCATACACATGCATTTTAAACTCACACTTGATTTTAACTGTATCGATAACAATGTGCTAAAAGTACAATATATCATGAACAATTACTCAATTGCCTCGAAACAGCCTTACACATTATTTGAAACCCACTTAAGGCAGTCCATCCATAATCCGCCATTTTGAAATTTATTAGACGTCGGGATATTATTAGCAATGTCGTAACCATTCGGTCATGTTCGTATCCTATTCGGCCATATCCGTAGCGTTATCATTTTTTCTAATTTTATATTCTTCGTTAATATTGTATCATTTACTCTCGCAATATGTTTATAAAAGATGAAAGCTAATGTTAAAATCCTTTAATTGATTAGATTTAAATTATTTGCTAAATAAGTTCTCACTTTGTTCAACTTCCGGCATTTGATGACAATGGAGTTTCGCGACTTGAACTGATTTTTTCTCGAAATGATGAACATAAATCGGCAAAACCAGCAATCAATGTAGGTCGTTAAAAGATTACGGGTATACAGTACCTAATGCCAAATCCACCTAAAAGCATCCTACTACAACCATAATGTGAAAAACGGTACAAGAATTGCAAACATCTAAACTTTATATCTATTTTCGGTTTGAGCTGCTGCCAATCGTGTTTCATAGTTCACGTGACCCGTATCTTTATCTGAGCAACCATCATGTAACTCCAGAAAAGGTTTGGTGGTCATTTGTACGTAAGATATGAAGACCCTGATTCACACCGTCCAATCGGTTATGGTTACCGCATCGATAAAGTTGTGGTTACCTCTCGCAGCGAGAGTCGATTAAAAAGGTGAGTGTATATTTTGCTCCAAAACACTCCTTCTTTCACAAGATCGGCACTTCTTTGTATGCAGCCGTAAAAAGCAATGTTTGCCGAACATGTTGGTGTTATAATTTTCCAACAGCATGCAGAATGGTGTATTAAATCAGTGAATCAATATGCCAAAACACCAATTTTCTATCTTTGCGACTGAATATCTCCGATATATATATGACAAACTCTCGTTAATTCATCGATGTCGAAGGTAAATCAAAATATGTTCTGTCCATCCTATAAATTTCATATTGCTTTGTTAAAAATCAAGGTAGTTACAAGTATTTTCGTGTAGTGAGTTGATGCTCGAATGGCTAAGGTTATCGTATTTTTAAAATTTGGCGGTTAAGGTTCACCCTAATTCTTGGTGCAAATAGGTTAAGGTTAACCGACAACTAACATATGCTGTATTACAGCATCTAAAGACTCATACGACTTATTTTCCCCTGGAAATTGAAACATATAAGACCCACAGCTGTCATGTATATTCCGTAAAGTGGTTTTAGCCTATTAATTTATGTTCACAACAATTATTATTTTTAACGTGTAAATCGGGTTTTACAAAGATGTACAAGCTGACCGATTTCTCACAATAAATAGTCATCTGTTTATTGTTTAAAACACAATATATTGTATTGAAGCACAAAACTGTAAACAGAGGTCAAATTCTATAGTTAAGATGTTGACACTTGGTTTGTATATGTACTGATTACTGAATATCTTTATTAAATCTATTGTAAACAACACGGCCCCGCGTGTTTCGAGCTAAGTTGTGGGTATATCATGAACAATGATGTGTCGATAATCCGGACACATTGACTGCAGAAAATATTTCAGGATAAACGAATTTTCTGGATACACTAATCAGCAGCAAATTCAGTAATTGCATATCTTAACCCTTTACCTGATAGCAATTAGGCCATACCCGTATATGCCAGGGATGTATAGATAAGTCTTATATGGCCATCTATAGCAGTATCAGTCTGATAAGAGTACACATTCTCACCAATACACCATAATTGGAAATATTGGAAAATTAGTGTGAATTTGACACCTGTCATTGTTAAGCCCTATTAACTGCCTTTCTGCTTCACAATAGCATAATAGTGTAAATGTAAATGTTGTAGACAATTAAATTCTCTTTCTAACGGTATTATTCTTATACAATTTGAACTATGAATAAGAAGAATGTCACTGGGTTAAAACGATACAAGTCAATATATTTCCAATCCTTTTTATAACTGACACTTAGATGTATGGTACCTGTTATTTTCAAGCCCTTATAACTGCTTTTTTGCTTCACCAAATTATAACAGTGTAAATGTAAAGTTTGTAGACAATTAAATGTCCTTTCTAACTGCGTAATTTTCATACAATTTTAAGTTTGAATAAGTTGCATGCAATTGGGTGAAAACGATACAAGTCAATATATTTCCAATATATTTTTACTTAGATTTATGTTACTATGGTAAGTACATATACCGAATGGAGTAACGATTTACCTGCTGTCTACAATAGAATACCATCGAATAGCATTTCAAAACAACTAAAACCAGATAATACGCCGAGTAACTCGGAGTCCGATATTGATCTAAGCATTGATACAGCTAAGATTCTCAGTAACTCGGAGTCTGATCTGGATCTAAAAGCAATGCTATAGCTCAGATACTTAGTAACTCGGAGTCTGATTTGCATTTTATGAATTAAATATTCCTTTGGTATAAATTCAGACAGTTTGGATCCCGATCACAATGTTGAGTGACTCGGCGTCACAACTGTTTGATATCTATTAGACTTTTTTTCACGTAAATTCCTACGCAGTCAGTTTGAATTTTGATCAGACACCATGTAGATCGGCACTGCATCAGAATCCAAACTGTTTGACATCTTAGAGAACATTCAATTTTTTTGCATTATAGTTTTACAAAAGCGATTTGGATGAAGATGAGACGCCGAGTTGCTCGCCATCTGATCAAGATCTAAACAGATTTACATTATATGAAGAAATATTCCTTTGAAGAAAAATACCCCGGTAAATTCAAACAGTTTGGATCCCGATCACAATGTTGAGTGACTCGGCGTCGTAACTGTTTGATATCTATTAAAAAATTTTTCACATGGATTCCTACGCAATTAGTTCGAATTTTGATCAGACGCCGTGTAGATCGGCACTGCATCAGGATCCAAACTGTTTGACATCTTAGAACACATTCAATTATTTTTTATTATAGTTTTACAAAAGCGATTGGATGAAGATGAGGCGCCGAGTAGCTCGCCATCTGATCAAGATCTAAACAGATTTACTTTTTATGAAGAAATATTCCTTTGATATAAATTCAGACAGTTTGGATCCCGATCACAATGTTGAGTGACTCTGCATCGTAACTGTTTGATATCTATTAGAATATTTTTCTCACGTGAATTCCTACGCAATCGGTTTGAATCTTGATCAGACACCGTATAGATCGGCTCTGCATCAGGATCCAAACTGTTTGACACCTTTGCATCATTCAATTTTTACTTTCTTTCTAGTTTTACACACATTTGATGTAGATGAGACGCCGAGTAGCTTGGTTCTCATGAGGATCCAAAATGATTCACAGCTCAGTTTTTCGTTTCATTTTTACAGTTTGGATCAAGATTAGAATCCGAGTTGCGAGATGGGACAGTAAAAATGTGTCAGAGACCTGCAGATGTGATTTGCTTGATTGGTTAATTAGTTGATTGATATTTCTGTCTACCGCCTAGGATTATACTTACTTTTGATGAGCCGAAACTTTATTACCCCGCTTCCGGTGTGTCACGCAACGGTCAAGCGGCATCCCCCTGTGATATTTTTGTAGATAGCATGCATGTGGAGCGTGCTCTATGGAATTCCGCGATTCCATTGGTTAACTATATTTAGATGTTGACCTCAGGAACAGTTAGAAACTTCTGCATATTTCATAAGTTGACATAGATCGTACTTTCCGAAAACTGACGAGTAGTGCGTGCAGTATCATATGCACGTCTTACGGAGATCACCGATCAACAACAGGTCACAACTTATGACCTAAGCCTCGTTTTATAAAATTATTTGTGTAGCAACCCTATAATTAGATTTGGGATTTCGTAAGATATTTGAACACACTTTAAATGTGTGGACACCCGGACAGTAAAATTTCAGTAGAAGAATAAGATTTTAGCCGCTAAATAGAGGACTCGCTCTAACCCGCTCTCATCAGGTAATAGATAACCCGCGGAAAGCCGCGCTTATCAGGGAATAGATAAAGTCGCGCTTTTACGGGCTCATAAGGTAATAATGAAACACACGCTGACACGCGCGCATAAGGGAAAGGGTTAAGTTTGAAAATGTGATGTGAATAAGGCACGTCCATCAGTTGACAGCGTGTATTACGCACAGCCATCAGTTGACAGTAGTTTTATGTAATGGTCACCAGTTGTATCTGGCATGGCCATCAGTTGACTATGTGTATCAGGCAAGGTTACCAAATTACAGTGTGTGTCAGGCACGGTCATCAGTTGATAGTGTGTATATGGAATGGTCACGGTTGACAGTAAACAAGGTACGGTCACAGGTTGACTGAGTGTATCAGGCACGGTCATCAGTTGATTTTTTGTATCAGGCACAGCCATTAGTTGATTATGTATATATGTAATAGCCATCAGTTGACTATGTGTATCAGGCAAGGGTACCAGTTGACAGTGTGTATCAGGCAGTGTCATCAGTTGATAGTGTGTATATGTAATGGTCACAGGTTGACTGTAAACAAGGTACGGTCACCAGTTGACAATGTGTAGTAGGAATGAACATAACGTGACAGTGTGTACCAGGCACGGTCATCATTTGAGGATGTATATCGGTTACAGCCATCAATAAAATGCGTATATCAGTCCCGGCCATAAGTTGAGAGCGTGTTTATAAAGTGTTCACCAGTTGACTGTATGTATCAGGCACGGACATCAGTTGACTGTGTGTATCAGGCACAGTAATCAGTTGATATTGTGATTTAGGCACATTTACCAGTTGAATGTGTGTATCAGGCACTGTCACCAGTTTACAGTGAGTATCAGGCACTGCCACCGGTTCACAGTGTGTAACAGTCACGGTCATTAGTTGACATTGTGTATCAGGCATCGTCACCCATTGGCTCTATGTATCAGACACGGTCATCAGTTGATATTGTTTATCAGGTACTGCCACCAGTTAACAGTGTTTATCAGGAACAACTATCAGTTGACATTGTGTATCAGGCATCGTCACCCGTTGGCTCTATGTATCAGACACGGCCTCTAGTTGACAGTTTATATAAGGCACGGCCATCAGTTGAACATGCGTATATGTAATGGTCAATTTACTGTAAACCAAGCACGGCCTGCATTTGACTATCTGTTTAAGGAACGGACATCAGTTGATAGCGTGTATATGTAATTGTCATTATTTGACTTTAAACCAGGAACGGCCATCTAGGCTAGTCAATATAAAGTTTGGGGTTGAACTAAAAGCAACAGAAACTCTTTTGCGACTAACATATTATACAAGTATCCACTATTAACAGGAAAAAAGTCCCCCAAAAAATTTGCGGCCGTTTTTTGAATAAATAAAGTTTCTGCAACTCACAACTGTTCCACCATACTGAGGAAATTCTATTACGATTTATAACGTCACTCATAAAAGTCATATTTTACCTAGTGTTACGATCAAGCGGATTACAAATACTTTTGACAGGAAAGAAATTTGTCCATCGATAGGGTAAGATTTAACTTAATTTCATTGTAAAATGCCAATTTGACCAGAATGGCAGACAAATATGCCCTCTGAAATTATCTAGCGTAACCCAAAATTTCACATTTAACAGCTCTGTATTTCTGTAATCTTTTTTCGTGGCATGCATTAATTACCTTCATATTGCTTTTATATCATTTATATGATTGTTTAAGAACCCCTGAATAATAGAAACACTAGCTGTGATGCATATTTAAATCACTTGCTCATATGCTACTATTTCAAGAAATCGACTTTTAAACAGAAAAAAATCAGAATATACTGTGATGATTTGTGTCAATAAAATGAACTACGGAAGCCATTTGTGCCATAAAAATCGCGAACGATTTCATTGAAATATAACTTAAATTACCTAGTGCATAGCGATATACGCGTAATAATCAACTTGAAATGGAGCTCTGTTGAAATTTTATAATTGAAAAGCATTCACACTATCAATTGTGTCTGATGCCATTCATTTTCAGCGCTGATATAATTGGTAAAACAACACTATAAAAGTCATGTAAAAGAATGTAGGGCTCCACTCAACACAAATTAGACATTTGAAAACTGCTTACACCTATTAACAGAAGATGTTAAAACTCTAGGGATCCCATACAGATTTGTACAGAGTGATGAACATGAATTATAAGGAGACGCGATATGTTCTTGACAGGTCTTTTTATCATTATGAATCTTGTTCTTATGCGGGGAGTAAAATGCCACCGGTGGAATGATTCGGGGACATGGACTGTCTGAGTCACAGCGCGCTCAACAGTTTCTTTCGATGCCTTCGTGCTCAGAAATCAGCAATGTAATGTAAGAATTAACTGGCCAAAAAATTCAAAATTAGTCACCAAACACCAGCATAATATACATGTAGCATAATTATGCAATGTACATGTGATGCTCGCCTAAATCGTGACAACAGGGACAGGAATACCAGGACTGATATATATTTTTGTTGCCAATGGCAGTTTTCATTTTGCCATTTTATATCTAAGTCTTAGGAGGTAACACTCTAAAGTTAACAGGTCACGTGGTCTTTGCAAAAGGGACAACATTGCTAAAAGAGCACATTAAATATTTACTTAAGAAAGGTTTGGCACCTGATGCTATTCATACTGATATTGTCGTAACACAGTGACATTAAGGAAAGTTCGGCGCCATATGTCCTATTTTGTGTCGCAGAGTATTATAACTCAACCTATCCTCATCGTAGGGAAAGGTGCCCCTTTTGCTACGATAGAACTGTGGATGGCACAATTTAAGCAGGGTTTTGAGGATGACCCTGTCCTGGAAGACCAGTCACTTTGGCAACTTTTGAAATGGTTATCAAAATCCATGGTACTGTGTACATGCATTTATTCATCATTATACATCACTTCTTAGGTTGTTAAGAGAACAGTTTAAGTTCCAGCACCATGGATCATTGTAAACAATATAAAGAGGTTTTGCATCACCAAAACAATGTCTGTCATTGTAAAGGATGCTGTAAATGAGTTGTATGATTGTGGCTTTGAATTGATACAAAATATCGCTCCATCGGACTGTTATCTATTCCAAAACTTATAAAGGCCATATGGTTACTAATACAAATATCATTAATGCAGTGGAGGATTTTTTAGACAATTATGAGAATGACTTATTTTTTAAATAAAAAAGGCACAGTGAACGTAGGAGATGATACGGTGAATATTGATGATCCAAGCTCCTCTTCTTCCAAATGACTGCTCATTTTGTCAGATGATACACTGGACAATTCGTTTTAAAGGTTTCAGTATGATCTATGTAGCTGCATCATTCTCCTGAATCTCAGCTGGCAGTTTTTATCTTGGACCTGGCATATTGTGAAGTGGGTAGAAAGTGTACCCACAGACGTAAATTTTACTAGACAGAGAACCACTGATATAAAGGTTACTACGCTATACATGGCATGATTAATAGTGCACTATCTGAATGTTTTTGCAATATAATTAACTGCTTGTGAATGTCCACATATTGTGTTTAACGGATACGGCAATGGGAACACAACCAACTACATGACCAAAGAACGCACTGCCTGTCCAATGGAATCAAGGGACCAACAATCCTATTTGACGAGAAAGTACCATTCTTGAAATACAAAGAAAAATGTTTTCCTTTCAAATGATGGAATGGTACAAACAAACATATAGTATTTCATCTTTCACGGATACGGGGGGTAAATTGCCCATTATGTACAGGATGATGCATACATGCTCATTATTAATGAGGCTCTGAACTAGGCAATAGACAAGGCCATTTCAGTCTTCGGTGAAGGCACTGATTTTTTGGTCCTCTTGTGCGACCAAACTTCAGAATCCAGACCAAACTATCGTTCTACTTCTTGTCTTGTGAGGATCATAGGTCGAAAGGAAAAAGGGATATGCACATCGGACAAGCACAGAGGTGTTAGGGAAAGACACGTGGTAGATTCTGCCATTTATTTATACCTGTTCAGGTTGTGACACTACATCGCAAACTATGGTATACACAAAGGTCTTAAGTCACTTATACTTAAAACAATGATGAGTGTTGAAAATTGAAAATCATGCATGTGGCTAAGCGATTCGTCACAAGCTAAAAGATATACTAGCAGCTGGCGAGCAGGTGACATTATGCCTTTACTGGGGAAAATATGTCCCTGAACTGGACATTCTACGATACTACAATATACAAGTTCCCTCAAAAGGTACAATCTACGAGTACACCTTTGAATGTTAAGCAATTACCACCAACGAGCCACGCCTCAAAATACTATAGCTTTAAAGCCTAATTGAAAATTAGAATATTTCTTCGATTAAATTTGCTACCATATAATTTGGACTGGTGTAGCTCAGCTAGTAAATGATAGTCAATGTAAACAATACTTCCTGCTGCACAGGAGAGTTTTTTTAAGTGCGTACATTGCAGCTGAAGACCAAATTGTGACAGCAAACGCTCTTCATTGGGAAAATATAGGCTTACATGCACACTAGCACGTAGGGAATGCCAGGTAATCAAGTGCACCAACTTTGATCACGTCACATTTGAATACCATAATTAAATGTGGTGAAATAGTATTTGAAAACTAAAAATACCGAATTTATTTCAGGGTATTCAGACATTGCAAATAGCATTACAGGTCACAGTTGCTTATTAAAGAAAGCTTATTCTGGAGGTTTCAACTCTTTGTTGTATTATTTACGACCATCTAATCTTTGTAACTTTTACCTGTAATTTTAGAAGTCGTTTTAAAAAGCCCTTTAATCCATACAAACGCTTGTCACGCCTTTACAAACAGAGCCTACAGATCTATCATTGGAGTTTGCTGTTCTTATTCCAACGGCATCGTTAAATGCAGATGTATTTATAGTAATTGTCCTTTCCGTGCACCCGAGAATAATCCGATTTTACAGATTCTTCTAGCATTAACACGCTACCTAGAATGTTTTGATACTTACACAGGTGTTGCCTTTGACAATTCCTTAAAAACCTTAATTTGACCACGGAATTATACACACATGAGTATAATTCGGTTATTTGACATTGCCCTTGACCTCTTCTGAAATATTTTCAATGGATTATTTCTTGGTTAACTGTAGAATATTTTCAGTGGGCTATTTCCTGTAAAATCTTACCGCTTCACTCGGCATCAAAAACGCCTACTTAAAAGTTAAAGAATTGTATAGATGTTTTCTTGGACCATTCCCAATACCCCACATGAACAAACAATGATTTGACCTTGACCTTTAACTAAAGTGGACTTATAGTTTATACAGTTGGCTATTACTTGGTTAACTACATGTGACTACCCGCAGGGTATGGTCAATGTTTTAGTCGTTCCGGAAGTTGTATTCCGCGGGTCTCTGGACAAATCTCGTTAGTCCGTAAGTTAGCTTTTGAAGAAGAAGGATCGACAGTAGAAATCTGCTTAGAATATCGTAAGTTTTTGTTGTTTGTTCTTTGTGAAGGTTTGGAACTAATTTAGAAGTATTGCTATCTATTCATGTTCATTATTTCGGTATGACATTCGGTATTTATACGTATTTTAGCCGTTCGAAGATCTTAGTAATTTCTATTCGACTACCCTTTTTGGCGCCATTTACAAATCGTTACTTTTCCTTTATTCGGCTGTCACGAATGGTTTAATTCTATTGTTCACCATTAACTTAACATGTTTCTATAACAACCCTTTAAACGTTTCAGGCACTACGCACTGTTATAACACCGGCACAGATAGAGTGAGAGACCATTGTTGTGTGTGAGGGTTGTCGCGCCTAGCGTGATGGTAAGTTCTCATATACTTGTCATTTGGTAGAGTCAATTATATTTTTATGTAAATAACGACAAACAGTAGCCAGATCAGAGGACCTCATTATCTTGTAATATTGTTGTTACAAGGAGATTATAGTGTATGTTTTAATACTTATTATTATTGTTAGCAAGTTAAAGGTTTATTCTCATGACGTCATTGTATATACATGTATGTTTACAGATCAGCTGAGTGTACCTGACTGTGCATCATTTGATTATATAAACATAGCCATTAGTAAAAGGAGTTCTCCTTTATGTTTCTTTCAGACTGTGTACTCATGACGTGACGTCTCTGGAGATTGAGAATATTATATAGTAACGGGAACTGTACATGATAAATAAACTATATAGTAAACTGCGCTGCCTTTGGTCGCTATTCTACCCAGCATCCAACCAGGCCACCAGTTATTACATTGGAGCCCCCAGTAAGGATTGAGAGGAGGATTTATCATGTGACATGTGGACAGCAGATTTTCATATAGCAGACGTCGTTTTTGTCTACGATTGGATTTAGCGTGATTAATCTGGCATACTCTATGTAGTTTTAGGAGTGTCGGACACAGTGTTAGGATCAGACACCAGCTTTTCTTCATCAGGATCAGACACCAGCTTTTCTTCATCAGGATCAGACACTAGCTTTTCTTCATCAGGATCAGACACCATTTCCCCAACCCAGGATCAGACATCTTCATCAGACACCGTTGACATCTTCATCAGACACCGTTATATTTAGTGATCAGACACCGTGACACTTAGTGATTTGGACACAGACTATTTCTAGTGATTTGGACACATTTAGTGTTATTCAGGACTTTGTACATAGACTGATGAGCTGTATACTTTGAAGATATGTCATGCTTTAGAGGTCAAGGGTGGTGAGTGAGATTTTGATTTATTTTCGATTCTTTTGTCATAGCCTGATTATTCAGATAATCTTGGATTTTCTCTTTGATTGTCTTTGATGCTTTGGGTTCTGGCGTGGGAATTTAAAATTTATCACTGTACGCATATTGTAAAGTGAGAAACAGATTCTTTTTCACATTTCACAACTTAAATTTAATTTGGTGAAGGTTCTTTCTAAATTCATTTAAGTTCAATCTAATTTTGCACTTTGGTGGTAGTTTCTTTCTTAACTTTTCAGCAATTTATATTTAAAACCATTTACAAACTGTTTGTGACAGCCATGTACCCTTTAGATCCCTTTTCAACGACCCATTTTAGATAAATGCGCCTTTAATTGACCCATTTTAGACTAGTGCACCAGTAATTATCTCCCTTTGTATTGATTTTTCAAGATTCAGATCAGTTGTTTACATTAAGCACACAGAAAGCTGCATTTCTATAGATCTTCATTGGTGATAATTTATACATAGTTACAGAAATTCGGTTTAAAAGTGGTATTTGGTACCCGTATCCTACATTTTCGTAGTTTCTTCAAAGTTTGGTTTCCAGCGCTGTCCCATTTTTGTGTTCAGTCATTTTGTTTCTGGTATTTAGTCCGATTCTGATTCGGTTTTCAACGAGAACTCTCAACAAGGATCCGATTATTAATTTTCAGGTGACAGAGCAGATTACAGATTATTAGCATAGATTATTAATTTTCAGGTGACGGAGCAGACTACAGATTATTGCATTAGCCATTAATTATTTTTTCTTATCAGCTTTCAGCATTAAATTTTGTTCATTAGACTGTAAATTTAGCTCTTTCAGCATTAAATTTATTCATTAGATTGTAAATTCAGCTTTCAGCATTAAAGTTATTCATTAGCTCTATCAGCATTAAATATATTCATTACTTTCAGCATTATGTTTATTCATTAGACTTTCAACATTAGTTTCATTCATTAGATTGCTATTTCAGCATTACTGCCATTATTCTTATTCATAATAATAGTCAAATCTGATTCAGCTATAGAATTTCAAAATAATAGATCTTAGCATAAAACAGAAAATAGGATTATAAACTAAAGCCTAATTATTTGAGGTGTTGTATGAATGTTCTTGTTTTAAGGTGAAATTATAGCGCGTTATTTTTGTATTAAATTGTTAAATTGACTGAAAATTTAGTCAAATTGACAGTTTGAGTGACATTTTTGGAAGAGTTATCTCCCCTGTGACAATAACCATGTGTATTTGAAACATTGTTTACATTATATTCTCATGTAATAATTCATATAGTATTAATTTATAATCAATTTAATAATTTATAGCTATAGCATCAGTTTGTCAACTGTGTAGATCAGATCAGGTCATTTATTATATTTAAATTAAAATAAAAGAATTTAGTTTTAAGAACTTAGTTTAAAACCGGTATTGTCTGTATAACTCTTTTCTTCATTTACTTTGCATTTACATTTGGATAAAGGCGTTTCTATTCAGCAGTTTATTTGCTTTAATTTTATAAAGTTATCATAGATAAATAGCTCTAGCGTCAGAACATGGTGATTTGTCATAGGATTTTGTGATTTTTGATTGATATCATCATCACAGAAGAAAACGGCCATTTTGAGAATTCAGATAGGTAAGTGTATAGATCCAGATCAATAATGTAGTTTGATTTTGTATGATAATTGCTGCAAACAGTGTTTGAATCCGACAGTTTAGGTGCGTCCGTGTCATTTGATCTTTTCATTAAAAGTAGTTGCATTCCCAGCAACATTTTAAGTTTAGATCCAGATCTCTTTGAATTTGATTGATTTTAGATCCAGTTCTATTTAACTTTGAAAAGAGTTACCTCCCTTTGACTAGTTGTCAGATTGAAGAATAAACATTGATACTTGGTTGTTTGTCTTACTTTGTTGTTACCCCATAATGGTTTCAATTCAGGGTGAGTTTTACTTTATGCAAGTTCGGTGACTTGTATTTAATTTACGTTCGACTCAATTTAGAGTTAAAAGAGACTACAACAATAATTTGACAGTCAATTGTGTTGATTGTTATATATCCTAAAGAAGGATTGGACATAGCAACTGGATATACCATAACATGTGGATCTTAGTTTAGATCAGCTACTCATTCAATATTGAGTTGTGAGAGACTACAATCATAAATAGTAGTAATATACTTTGGTAACTTGAATTTATACTTTAGTTACTTGTAGTAGAGATTGCTTTTGTGCAATTTAATTGTCTTTAGTTAAGATTTGGATGACTTTACAGATAATTAAAGACTTTGGCAATTAGTGTGTCATATTTATAGTGTATTAGTCATAGTTTAGTAACAGATTGACTCATTCTTTTGAAGAACATATAGTAATTGGCTCTTCAGCTATTGCAAGTGCCAGTGAATAGTTTTATTGATTTATTTTATATTCAAGTGGTGATTAGTTTTGTCACATAGTATTTACTGTAGTGTTCAAGTGGTAATAGTTATTTTGCCATAGTGTATTGTTCTAGTGGTAATAGTTATTTTGCCATAGTGTATTGTTCAACGTTATTTTGCCATAGTGAATTGAATTAGTGATTTATTTATTACTTAGTACATTAGTTTGTGAACTTAGTATAAGTATAAACAATACAAGATGCCAAAGGAAGAAGCAAAGGAAGAGGATGAGAAGATGTTGGCATATTTTAAGGCTTTTTTCGTTCCGACAATGAAAAATTTTGATGATTTAAAGGCATTCATGACAGACTATGGCTCAACCAAACTTCCAGATCCAACTACATCTGAAGATAAGACAAAAGTTAAGACCAAGTCGCATGTGCCAAGAATATCCATATTCTTTGGAGAAGAAGGGAAAGGAGAAGTTTCATATCAGACATGGGCATATGAGGTCAAGTGCTTGAAGGCTGAGAAGATTTACTCCGATGAAGTTTTGCTTCAATCTATTAGGAGATCTCTTCGAGCACATGCTGCAGATAAATTACGATATCTTGGAGTGAAACCGTCTATTGACACCATATTGGATAACTTTAAAAGCACATATGGCATGGTTGAAACTCCAGAATCTATTCTGAAGAAGTTTTATGCATGTAAGCAGAATGCTGATGAGTCTGTACTCAATTATTGTATCAGAATAGAAGAAATGTATTCACAGGCTTTGGAGATGGGTGCGTTAGCAGAAGCTTCAGGAATGCTTAAAAGAGTTTTTTATAGAGGTCTTACATCTCAACTGAAATATCTATCTGCATTCAAGTTTGAAACTGTTCCAGATTATAAGACCTTTAAGAAGGAAGTGCGACAATTAGAAAATGAATTAGATGATGACACAAACAGGGCATCTGCAAAACCAGAAACGAAAACGAAGTGCCAAGCTATAAATAAGAAAGAAGATAGTGAATCATCCAAACTTGGAAAACAATTGAGTGACTTAACAACAATGATGGAGAAGCTTAACACCAGAATGGAACACATGGAACAGGCACAGACACAAAATACAGAACAGCAAGCAACTCAACCAATTTACCAACAGCAGTATCAACATCCACAACAGCAAACATATACACGCATGCCTTATCAACAGCAGCAGCAAACGCAAACAGATGCATATTATAGTCAGCCACCGAGGTACAATCAGCCTCAACAACAATACACACCTCAACAACCATACACATTTAGGCCGTTAGGTTACAGAGGACAGACACATTTCAGGGACCCTAGGAGTTCTATGCCTAGAGGTCAAGGACCATTCAGAGGTCAAGGCAGGGGAAATAATTCCTATCAGATAAGAACACCAATTGCAGGAAATACCTTTATGCCTGAATGTTGGGCCTGCCATCAACGTGGACATTTAGCTAGAAATTGTCATTTAAACTTGTAAATGCTCGTATTGTGGGTCAGAATGTGGGCAGCTATGAGGAAATTGACCCTTCAGCAACAGATAAACAGAATTATAGTAAACCTTCTCCTAAGTTAGTTGGTGGAACCAACGAAGTTTCTATAAAAGTAGATGGAATTTCTACAACTGCACTTTGCGACACAGGATCTTGTGTGTCAACATGTTCAGAATATTTTTACAACAATAATTTTAAACATAAACTTTTGCATCCACTTGATAATATTTTAAACATAGAATGTGCAGATGGAAGCCAATTGCCATATAAAGGTTATATAGAGGCAGAACTTGAAACTATTGGAATTCCAAAGTCTAGTCAACAAACTTGTCTATTTTTAGTTGTTGCTGATACAGATTATAATAAGTCTACACCCTTTCTTTTGGGAACAAATATTTTAAATGAATTAATGTCAGAATGTAAGCAACAGTTTGGAGTTCAGTTTCTTCAAAGAGCTAAAACTCATACGCCCTGGTATATGGCATTTAGATGTCTCACTTTAAGAGAAAGAGAGTTGAGACGAAACAATTATAAGATAGCTTCTGTTAGAAGTGCAGAACATCATCGGATCCAGATTGGACCGAATCAGTCTATTAATATTAACTGTACAACAGATAAGGAAGTTGATTGTCAACCTACATGTTCTATTATAACTGAAACAAAGGATTCATCTCTACCATCTTTTATTGATATAACGCCAGGAGTAGTACATTATGATAGTACAAATAAGAATGAAACTATTGTCAACTTGACAAATCTTACTACAAATACTGTGAACATTTCACCTAGAGCCATAATTGCAGAGTTGCAACCTGTCACAGTAGATCAATCAAGTTTTGATCAAGAGGAGAAAGAGAAGAAAAACAATTTTTTTGATGAAATTCATCTTGGAGAACTTCCTGCAGAACAAGCTTTTAAACTTAAAGAATTACTTAAACAACATGGTGATATTTTTTCTACAGGAGACACTGATATAGGCAAGTGTAATTTATTTAAACACAGGATTGAACTTAGTAATCCTATACCTTTTAAACAACGCCATCGTCGGATACCACCTGGTATGATAGAAGAAGTGCGTAAACACTTAGAACAACTTTTAACTTGTGGAGTCATTAGAAAATCAATGTCCCCATGGGCATCTAATATAGTTTTAGTCAGGAAGAAGAATGGAAAGCTACGTATGTGCGTCGATTACAGGATGTTGAATAACAGGACAATTAAGGACGCGTACGCTTTACCTAGAGTTGAGGATGTTTTTGATTGCCTTCATGGCGCAAAGTACTTTTCTACAATAGACATGAAGAGTGGTTACCATCAAGTTGAAATGGAAGAGTCACATAAGGAAAAAACAGCCTTTACTGTTGGACCACTAGGGTTTTATGAGTATAATAAAATGCCTTTTGGGCTTTCAAATAGTCCCGCTACCTACCAGCGTTTAATGGAGGAATGTTTAGGTGATTTTAACATGAAAATCTGTGTCATTTACCTTGATGACTTGATTGTTTTTAGTAATAGCTTTGAGCAACATTTAGAAAGACTCAATATGATTTTAACCAGATTAAAGGAGTGTGGGATTAAACTTTCACCAGAAAAATGTTTCTTTCTAGAGAAAAAAGTTAAGTTTCCCGGACATGTTGTTAGCGAGAATGGTATTGAGACAGATCCAGACAAAGTAGAGAAAATTAAGAATTACCCTGTACCAACAAATCCAGATGAATTACGTTCCTTTTTAGCTTTCTGTGGTTACTACAGAAAATTTGTTAAGACCTTTGCCAAACTTACTAGACCTCTTTCGGACCTTTTACCTCCAACATCTCAGAAGAAGAATAAAAGTCAACAAGTCAACATTAATTGGAAATGGGAGAACATTCACCAACAGACCTTTGATAATCTTAAGGATATTTTGACCAGCCCTCCAGTTTTAGCATACCCTAGTTTTGATTTACCTTTTGAACTTCATACAGATGCCAGTGGTCAAGGCTTAGGAGCAATTTTATACCAGTTTCAAGATGGTCAGAAGAAAGTTATCGCTTATGCCAGTCGTAGTTTGACGAAATCAGAAAAGAATTATAGCGCATTTAGGCACCAGAGTGAAAGGGTTAAAGCATGCTAGAATTGATGTAAAAGTCTCCAATTAGAGGTTTCCTTCTTATTGGCAGCCTGCTTTAAAAGAAACCCTCTTATTATGCTAAGCGCGACTTGGATAAAATTTGTTAACAGTTTCTATACAGTAAAGATCCAGATCAGACGCCGCGTTATGCGGCGTCTGATATGATCCAAACTTGTTTGCCAGTCATATTTTACTGTTTTTAAGTTTTGAAAGTATCAAATTGATTATGTTGTTTTCTGCAGATGATGTGTTTGCAGCAGATGACAATTCTGCATGACAATGGTTAAACATCAATCTGCAGGACACTTTTCTTAATGCTTTTCAAATATCAAGAAATAGTAGAAACATGAAAGTCATTACTAGAACTAGCAGGCTGACAATAAGAAGGAAAATTTCTAATTGGAGACTTTTACTTCAATTTTAGCATGCTTTAACCCTTTCACTCTCAATGGCGCCTAAAAGCACGTTTGCAATCAGTTTGGACCTTGATCAGACGCCGCGTAACGCGGTGTCTGATGAGGATCCAAACTATTTGGCACTCGTATTGAATTATTTTCAGTCATACTGCCTTACAATTTACTTTGAAACGATATTGCAGACAACAAAATTGAAGCAGACGACAATGAAACGGTGAAGAAGTAAACTATTACGAAAGTTTGGCATTGAAAGAATTAAGCAGTTATTTGTATCTAAAGAAACGAATCTATAGAAATACTGATGATTTTAAAAAAAAAAACGAAAAGAAAAAAAAAGAAGGGGGTTGTTAAGAAAAAAAAATACCGTACCCTGTGTGGCTCGAACCGGCGACCCCCGACATACAAAATAAGACTCGCTATCGATTGAGCTACGGCGACTTCGTTGAAATTTGGCTTGTTAGTTAATTATAATTGTGAACCTAATTATGTATTTACGCTTGTTTTGGTACATACAGTGGTCATTTATTACTAAAAATATAGACTTTGAATAGATATCGATCTTTTCCACGTTTTCGCGATGAAGACCGTATGTAATAATGTCTTAAACAGTAATCCCAGTCCTTTGTAATGACGTTACCCCACCCAGACTTTGACCCAATTTCACGAAGCCAATCAAACACAAATTTCGGCTCAAAAACATCCGCTAAACGTATCTATAGGTCTATAAACGATTTTTATTCAATAAATTATCTATTCTACCTGTTATTACTGTTTAATAAACGTCCGTGTTCTAATCCTAGAAAATTCTAAAAAGTTAAGAGAGGGTCACAGTTTTCTAAAGTTTTGTGAAAATTCTATAGTAAATTTGGCGAGTTGAGAATTTTCTTAGTTTTTTTCATCTTTCTAAGAGGGAATCCCCAAATACTTAGTTGAAATGGCCGAAAACTAAGACTATATTGATTTTCTAAGAGTATATCGTTATGCTTAGTGAAATCTGTCGAGTTTAGAATTATCTTAGTTTTTTTCACTTTCTAAGAGTATATCATCAAATACTTAGACTAAATTGCCGAAAACTAAGAGAATATTGATTTACTTAGAGTAAAAGTTATCTAAGAGTGTTTCAGAATACGGGCCCAGGTCAACCAATGGCTCAAATAGAAATGAGAGAAATAAGAAAACAGCAAAGAGACGATTCAGTTATAGGCATTTGGTAAAGACCTACTTTAGATAAAGAACTTCCAAAACGTCATCTAATTCCAAAAGAGCCAAAACATCAGACAATGCAACGCAACTTTAAGAATTTGCACATGATCAGAGGCATTTTATATAGAAAGTCAACAGATAATGAGCAGACTGTCAACCAATTAGTTTTACCATCAGTTTTTAAACAACAAGTACTTAATGGTTTACATAATGACGTGGCCATCCAGGAAAGGATAGAACTGCTTCACTTGTTCGTGAGCGTTTTTATTGGCCAGGTTATATTGGTGACATTGATAAACATGTTCAACAATGTGGAAGGTGCTTACGCAGAAAGTCTACTGTTAGTAAAGCGCCTATGGTAAGTATTGAGTCTAGTTTTCCTCTTGAAAGAGTTTGTATGGATTTTTTAACCGTGGATCCTTGTCAAGGAAATATTGAAAATGTTTTAGTGATAACAGATCACTATACTAAATACTCAGTTGCTGTTCCAACCACAGGGACCCGACACGATTGATCTTTGAGAGAAAAAAATGTCAGATGGTATATATAGAGACAAGGGGTACAACTGCTCGTCAGTATATTCTCACCCTATCTCTACAAAACCGGGCATATCATGAACAATAATTGATGAAACGACACCCTTTTTGCATTTCTGTCTAGCTAATAGAATGCCCTTCCATAAAAACATAACATAAAATAAACTGTAAGAATGCATCTTGAACAGTAGCTGTGTTTACTCACTGAAATCACCGATTTTCGGAAAACGGGACAGGTGTTCGTTCATAGCCGAAACATCATTGACCACTACTGTACGCTTGTTTAGGCGGTAATATCGAACATGACAGTCATACAGTTCCATATATATACGTTTTTGACCACAGGGACCAAACATGATTGATTTTTTAAAGAAAAAATCAGAAGGTATATATAAAGACTCTAAAGACTAAAATATATACCTTTTGACTTTTTTTCCTCAAAAGTCAATCGTGTCGGGTCCCTGTAAGGTAAACATGCAAATTTGTTGTTGGTAAGGCACTGACTTGAGAAGAAATCAGCTTTGATCGGTGTCAAAAACGTATATATATGGAACTGTATGACTGTCATGCACGATATTACCGCCTAAACAAGCGTACAGTAATGGTCAATGCTGTGTTGGCTGTGAACGAACACCTGTCCCGTTTTCTGAAAATCGGTGATTTCAGTGAATAGACGCAGTTACTGTTGAAAATGCATACTTACAGATGCCTTTTTGTTATGTTTTGATGGAAAGGTATTATATTAGCTAGATAGAAATGCAAAAAGGAAGTCGTTTCATCAATTATTATTCATGATATGCCCGGTTTTGTCGAGATAGGGTTTGAATAAACTGACGATCAGTTGTACCCCTTGTCTCTATATATACCTTCTGACAAGTTTTTCTCTCAACAATCAATCGTGTCGGGTCCCTGTGCTTTGAGGTATTGCATTTATAGTTGGCATGTGTGTGTGTATATGAACAAGACCTTCAATGCACACAAAAAATGTGACCCCTTGACCTTGAACTTAGGGCATGTGTTTGAAATCTGTGTTTAGGTTTTTAAAAATGCATATAATTTCGAAAAATGCTTATAACTCCCTATATGTCCATTGACATATTGCTTTCAGATCTGGCATGCATGTGTATATGGACAAGACCTTACTATGCATATAAAATGTTTTACCCCTTCAACATAGGGCCTGCGTTTATGTCTCGAAATCTGTGTTTAGGATTTTACAAATGCCTATAATTCCTATGTTCATTGAGATATTCTTTTCATATGTGGCATGCATATGCATATGGGCAATACCTGTTCATGCATACAAAAATATACCTTGAACTTGAGGACAGCGTTAAAATTTGAAATCTGCATTTAGGTTTCGAAAAATGCTTATAAATCCTATGTCCATTGAGCTTCTAAATGTGCCGAAGGCGAGATTTGTTGTCTCTCTGACAAATCTCGTTATCCATTATTTTTCATATACTTGCTCAGATTGTATATGACTACAAGAGTTTGGATCAGTTCGATTATAGTAGACATCTGACAATAGGTGAGGAGTTATTTACTTTAGAATTGCTAAATAATGCCATATTTAACGGTGTTAACACTCTCTAGGCCACAATTTGTATCCGATATTTCTCAAACTTGCTTAGATTGTATATGACTAAGAGTTCAGATGAGTTTAATTATGGTTGGAATCTGACAAAAACACCAAGAGTTATCTGCCTTTGAATCTAACAGTGTTTACACTCTTGCAGCTACAGGTTTCAATGGATTATACTTGCACAGAATGTAAATATCTATAATTTATCAGCCCTTGATACACAACTATATTATACTTGGTAAACATTTATGTACACATATAAATACGAAAGACTCAAGCAGGAAACGTAACACAAACAATACACCCACCTCTCAAGCAGAACATACACACAGTCATACCACAACAAACACACACACACACACACGCAATACCATTCCTTCATCTACACACTATGTATATTCTAGGTGATTTACTGATTTTATTATTATAAAAGAAAACGAACAACAAAAATAAATATTCAAAATTAAATTTTGATCAAATCTAAATAGAAAATTGAAAACGAAATTAAATCAAATAATCTGTGCTTGAGATACCCGTTAACCAATACGCTGGGGGTACCCTGTCAAATGTTTCAAAATTACTTTTTACTAGTACAATTTAACTCTTACAATGCGTATGTCCTCAATATTGAATGTGGCACTCGTGGGTTCGCCTTGGCATTGAAAAACCAAACAGCATATGTTGGCTTGTGGATTCAATGACCACCTATGGTGCATAATTGCGGGTAGCTTTTCAAATGTACTGTTTGTAATATGTGTGTTAAGGGCATGGCAGAGAATATCCTACATATGTTCAATGCAGGCCAAATCTGATGACATAGGAGGCCAGTCCATTCGTTTCATGCCATTCTTTTGGCAGGAAGTTGTTCACGATACGAGCCCAATGTGGTCGTGTATTGTCGTTTTGAATAATGGATTGGGTATCCAACTGCTGCTGCATTTATGGCAATACATGTGGTGTCTATACCTCGTTGGTGTACCGTTGTCCAGTTAGGTTGCGGTTTATAACCTGAAGTGTTGTCCCACCAGTAGCGCTACAACATTGAGCAAATGGCTATTTAATTAAATTCATTTTTATTAACAGAGTAATTAAGTTATCAATTTAACAGGGGTTTGATTGATGAATAATAGACTCAAGTACTAATATTCAGGACAATTGAAGGTAAATGCTCAGTTTAAAGAGGGAAGACTTGCGAGATATTTCAAATTTACTGATAATTTTGTAGCTTTTGAAGGCCAAACCCTATTACATACAAACAGTTACAACTTTATCATTTATTTATCAATATTAATTCTGTTTTTACTTTTTAGCTCACCTGAGCCAAAGGCTCAAGGAGAGCTATTGGGATGGCCCTGTGTCCGGCGTCCGTCGTCGTCCGTCGTGCGTCGTGCGTCGTCGTTAACAATTGCTTCAAATGACACCTCTTCCTATACCGCTTGACAGAATCAACCAAACTTTACAGAAATGTTCCTCGGTCAACCTCTTTTAAATCCGTTTAAAGAATTAAAAACAATGCAGAACTCTGATTGCCATGGCAACCAAAGTGAAAAAAAAGAAATCTTAAAAAATCTTATTGTCAAAAAATGCCGGCGCCAGAGCTTAGATATTTGGTATATAGCATCACCTATATGTCCTCTATCAAGTATGTTCAAATTATGTCTTGGGGTCAAAATTGGCCCCTCCCCGGGGAGTCACAGTTTTAAACAGAGTTATATTGTGAACTTTTTAAACGTCTTCTACTCTGAAACTAATATGGACAGAGCATTGATATTTGGCATGGTGACATTTCTATATGTCCTATACCAAACTTGTACAAATGGTTATGGTCGCTTGCATCACTATGTCACCGGAGCTAAAAATATATTGTTTTAATAAAAACTTAAACAAGCTTCTTGTCTGAAACTACAAGGGCCAGAGCATAGATATATTTGGCACATATCATTGCCTACAGGTCCTCTATGAAGTTTGTTCAAATTATGCCCCTGGAGTCAAAATTGGCCCCGCCCCTGGGGTCACAGTTTTACATAGAGTTATATAGTGAACATTTCAAACGTCTTCTTCTATGAAATTAATATAGCCAGATCATTGATAATTGGCATGGTGACACATCTAGATGTCCTATACCAAACTTGTTCAACTGCTTCTGGTCAGTTGCATAACTAGGTCACCGGAGCTAAAAATAGAATTTGTTCAATGAAAACTTAAAGCATCTTCGTGTCTAAAACTACAAGGGCCAGAGCTTAGATAGTTGGCACATAGCATCGCTTACAGGTCCTCTATCAAATTTGTTCAAAGTATGCCCCTTGGGTCAAAATTGCCCCCCCCCTTAGGTTCACAGTTTTACAAAGAGTTATATAGAGAAAATTCCAAACGTCTTCTTCTCTGACACCAATATATGACACTAATATGGTCAGAGCTTTTGTATTCGGTATGGTGACACTTTTGAATATCCTTTACATATTTTATTCAAATGGTTCTGCTCTATTGCATATCTAGGTCAGTCCTGGACATACATCATTATCTCCATTTTTAGCTCACCTGGCACAAAGTGCCAAGGTGAGCTATTTGATCGTGCTGTGTCCGTCAGTCCGTTCGTTCGTTAGTTCGTCCGTCGTCAACAATTTCTTTAAACGACATCTTCTCCTAAACTGCTGTAAGGATTTTTACGCATAACTTGGCAGGAATGATCCTTATATTATCCTCTTGGAAATCACAGTACCCTGAGCTTAGATTTTTGGCACAAAGCATCATCTACAGGTCATCTATCAAGATTGTTCAAATTATGTCCCTGTGGTAAAAAATGACCCCTCCCCAGGGGTCACAAATTTTCATAGAGTTATATAGTGAAATATCCAAACATATTTCTCTGAAACAAATATGGCCAGAGCTTTGATATTTGGCAGGGTGTCACTTTTCACCTTTGCCAATATTGTTCCGGAGTTTTGCATATCTAGCTCACAGGAGCTAAAAATAGATTATTTCAATGAATCCTTCAAAAAGAAATCTCGTCATACACTACAGTACCCTGAGCTTAGAATTTTGGCACACAACATCATCTGCTCAGCTTACCAAGATATCTTACATTTACATCAACTGTTCCAGGTGAGCAATTTAGAGCCGTATACCGCTCTTGTTTCAGCTTTTCTCAGGTATATATCAGCGATATATGCCCCATGGGGCTCTTGTTTAGGGTCCCACTGAGAGATGGGTGCACTATAGTAATCGCTCTGTCCGGCAGTCAGTCTGTCTGTCTCTGTCTGTCTGTCTGTCCGTCACACTTTTTCTTGTCCGCTCTCTTACTCAATACATTTTTATCCAATCTTCACCAAACTTGCTGAAAAGGTGTATCGGTATAAAATCTAGGCCAAATTTGATAATTACCCAAATCGCATAAAGCATGTTGGAGTTATTGCCCTTGAATTATTGAAAAATGGCTGTTTAAGGTAGTGCCCTTGTCTTGCAGTATAATTATGTACAGTGAAACCATTGAGCAATCATAATGATGAAATGGCATGGCCTGTCCCAAAGATAGGTGGATGCATAAAGCGGAACAAAAATAATGCAGAAAGTTCCTATTTCTAACTTTCTGATCATTGTTTATTTTCATGCATAAGAACACTTTAGGACATACATGTATAGTATCTGTTAAATACAGGTCAAAATTTATGTACTCTGTGTACTTTTTTCCTTTCGGCATGTAATAACCGGTTTGTGCGTTAAATGTCACTAGTAATACAACATAAGCATACAGTGAAGACCCATATCAGATGCCACATAATACAGTGCCTGATATAAGTCTGCACTATTTGCTAACCGGAACTTTATTAGGTATAAAATGAAATTTAAAAAATTAGACCATGCATTCCTTGAATGAAAATTAAATTGATCAAATATATAATCATGGAAGAACCTACTGGGCATAAATGGATAAAGTAGACTTATCAACACTACCCACGTTTGTTTATTGACAATGACAATGACAATGACAATGATATTATTTGTAGTTGAAGGCTTCCGGCCCAAAATACCATCAATATTACATATAATGTTTTGTGATATCAATATTTCAGTTAACATAAACATAAAATGTATGCATACAAGTGAACAGTGATACATTACTTGGAAACCATTTACAGTTTCCTCCTCCTTGACAATATGTACACGATTGCAAGTGGATTGCTTTGCTCCATGTCATTGGCGCGATGCGGTATACAATTTTCGAGTACACCTCAGTTCATTTCCCATAACGCCAGAGATAGCCATTGTGTGCTTGTATTATCCACTCACACAAGACAAAGACAAGACAAGACAAAGTTTATTGTGATACAGGCCTCCAGCCCTGACACAGATACAAAATATACAATCAATACATACGGTGTGTAACAATATGAAATCAACAAACATTGGCCAAATTCAATTTACAAATTATTAGATTCTTTGCGTAATTGCAAGGCATAGTAAATGTACACTGCAAGATTTCGCACTGTATCAATATTTGTCCGTGTCATAAGTAGATTGAACTTGTACATATTTGGATAATTGTAATATTTTATTGCTAAATATTGTTTCCTTAGGTCATTATATAAAGGGCACACTAACAGAAAGTGGTATTCGTCTTCGATACTTCTTGGACAAAACTTACATAATCTTGAATCTCGCGAAATACCCAAGTGTCTGCCTTTTTCGATCATGAGAGTGTGAGAGGATATCCTGAATGATGCTAAAGTTACTCTAAATTTCTTAACGTCAAGAACATTTAAGTACTCTTCAAATTTAAAATCAGGTTTAAAACCAATATATGTGGAGAGCTTTGAACTTGAACTACATGATTTATGCCACTGTTGCAAATATTGGTCTTTCATTCTTTGTGTGTGCTGATATATAAAAAGAGTTTCATTGTACACACATTGGTTATCCCATACATAACCGAAACCAATGCGATACAAGTGTGTCCTAACTAATGTTACCCAATTGTGATACCCGCTATTGTCAAAATATCTTAGCATTTCATAGCTCTTCCAGACATATCTATGTTTAGGCAATGATAAGATTTTCAGCCAATATTTTATACTTCGTTTAGCAGCTTGTATATACATAGGAAACCTCTCACATTCGCCAGCTACAGCTGTGTTTGATGAACGGTTTGGTACACACATAAAACGTTTGCATGCATACATATGGACAGTTTCGGTACAGTGCATTGGTACGAGGCCCCAAATTTCAGCCCCATAAAGAAGTATTGGTGATATCTTTGTATCAAATAATTTAAAAAATATCGATTAAGGTAAAGGTGATAAATGGTAAAGTGACGACAGACGACTAATGAGTACCTTTTTGGCCTTAATCGCCAACACATCTGCCATTTTATACATCGATAATTGTGAGCTGAAATATGTGCCAATATAGCTAAAACCATTCACCGTATCAATTATATTTCCGTTGTAATACCAAATCTCTTTTCTAGATAACTGACCACCATTTCTGAAAACCATAATCTTGGTTTTAGCTACATTAACTGATAATTTCCAAGTTGAACAATAATCAGTATATTCAACTGTCTTTGTAAACATCTGGGAGTGTCAGCGATTAATGCAATGTCATCTACAAACATTAAGAGTAAAACCTCAACAATATCAGGAAATATTTGAATTCCTCGAATACCAGAAGTAGATATTTCATCAAATAACTCATTGATGAATAGAGAAAATAATATCGGGCTTAAATGGCAGCCCTGTCTGGGGCCAATCGGACACTGCAGCTCTTCACTTATAGAACTGCCATTTCTAACACAAGCCTTAACACTGTTATACAATGCCTTTATAGAATTTAGAAGATTTCCTTTAATCTGTTTATGATTAAGGACTTTGAATAATTTAGAGTGCTGTACTGAGTCGAATGCTTTTCGAAAATCTATAAAGGCAACATATAACTTACGACGCTTTCTGCATAAGTATTTACTTATAAGTGAATGTAGAACAATACATTGTCGGTGGTAGAGTAGCCGGACCTAAAGCAAGCCTGGGCTTCTGATATTTGGTCATATGCCATCGTATATAATGTAGGTCTTTTATTCAGGACACTGACATATACCTTACTCAATACATTTAATAAGGCTATACCTTTATAATTGTCAGAATTGTTTATAGGACCTTTTTATGTATAGGTATTAACAGGGAGCATGACCATCGTTCCGGAAATGTACCTGACTTAAAGATACGATTAAAAAGCGTTCTCAAAAATGGCACAATCATTTATGCACTAGCTAACAGATGTTCTGGTCTCAAATCACCAAATGCAGCTTTATTTCGCTTAAGTTCATGAATAGCACTTTTAATTTCATCATCACTTATATTACTATTCATAATAATGTCTTCGCATTCATTCAAAACATCAAAGTTATTTATAGTCACATTATTACTATTAGCATCTTCAATATTACCGGTACCATCATTACGACCTTCAATATCATCATTAAAATCAAATACATCTTTGAAATGATCAAACCATTCTTTAGTTGAAATGTTTGGTACCTTTTTCGAATCATTTGAAGAAAGTTTAACGTTTTTCCAGAATTCTCTCGGGTTATTTAGAGAAGACACTATCGTATCCAATACTTGTCTATTATACAGTTGTTGCTTCCCTTTGCAACAGTTCCTGAAAGCTTATTTCGAACAAATATAAGAGTTTAAGTCTTGAAGTGATTTTGTCTGTCTGAATTTTCGGAGACATTGATTCCGTCTTGATTTCAAATTTTTACATTCTTTGTCAAACCACTTATTTTTGTTCGAAATCCGACATCTATTTTACCTCCATTACACTTTGTATGTACATTGCAACATTCTAAAATAAGCTGCTCAAACTTGTTCAAAATATCGTTTATACAACATGACGTATCATCAATCAACTCATTGACTGTATTAAAGTCTCCATTTACGATCCTTTTCGAAAGATTAGCCTTAAAAACATGTTTGTCATTATAATCAATAAACCCGTAGTTAATAGTTATTGGTTCGGTGGTTTCCGGTTCGGTGGATAAGTCATTTATTGACATATTTGAATATTCTAAAGACAATTTAATCGGCAAATGTTTACAATCAGCTCTATCTTTAACATCAAAACCTTTAATAGTTTCAAAGAAAGAATTTGAAGCAAGAAAATAGTCAATTACACTGCACCCTATTGAGTCAATAAAAGTGAAATCGCCTGACTTAGCACCGAATCGACCATTTACAATCACAATATTGTAAATCTTACAAAATTCTATGAGTCGCCTTCCGAAAGCATTTACCGTTTTATCACAAGAGAATCTCGAAACTGAAATGTCTTTGCTGAAAAGTTCTTGATATTCATCTAACTCAGCAGTTCTGGCATTAAAATCGCCACATATTATAACATCACTTTCTGAGAAGTTTTCAAACACCTGGACAATAGTATTTGCAACACAGTCTATACCAACTTCATCTTCATAAAAGGGTGAGGTGCTCGGTGGTAAGTAAACACACATATAAAACAAATTTTTATCAGACATAAGCATTTCCTTGTCAAACTTAAGTATAACACCAAATCTAAAACTAGCATTAATTTGTTCTGTATATTTGAGCAAGATATTTCGGACCAAAACAATGACACCACCAGAATTTCTGCCACCTTTTCGGATTTCTTCGCCGAGCAAAAGAAGCATTTACAACCTGTAAGAAAAAGTTCAACATCACTTAAGTCTGTAATCCAAACCAATAACATCACACTCATTTAGATATGTCTTAATGTCACTGTCATTAAATTTGCTTTTTAACCCCTCAATGTTCCATTCAATGAATGTTAATGTATTGGTGACTGTACATGGACCTTGGCCACACCCCTATTTGGCATAGCTATTGGCGTCTTTCGGGTTACCTAAGGCAGCTGCATAATCCATTGTATTACTAGCACCAGAGCTGGTCATGGCCTCCGACTGACGCTGTTCAAGGGTACGAACACCACTTTTGAAAATACGCGGGACTGTAGTATTGTTCTCGGATACCTTTGGCTCTTTAAATAGTTTACCACCCTTAAAGTATCCACGATAACCTTTGCTGTCTAAGTCCTTAAGTGTATCCCGTTGTCTTTGAGTGAGATCATTGGCGATTCGGATACCATTACGTCGTAGTATGTCGCGACTGGTTAGGACCTTTAGTTTGTCTTCAAAACAATGGAATTTGGCAAGGACCATCCTCGGTTTGTTTCCTGCAATACTTCCAATTCGCCTTGCAGAATGAACACTGTTTGTCTTCTCACTAGTGTTGAAGACTGGTTGCAAGACATTACTTTCTACTACTGATAACGATTCAGCGGCCGATTCATTTCTTTTTTCTTGGAGACCAAAAATCCTGAGATTGTTTCGGCGACTCTCAATATCTAGTCGTTCAATCTGGTCTTCAATGGATTGCCAATGTTCAGCTTGTCGCTCATGGTTGTATGAGAAATGTTCAATGTCACTGGTTATGATTTTGTTTACATGAGCAACTCTATTATCCAGTTTATCTTCAAATTCAGCTATCTTCTTGTCTGTATCCCTCTGCTTTGACCGTACATGTTCAATAGTGCCTTTAATTGTTGTAAGCTCCGATCGCATTGACGACATGTCTGATTTAAGGGAGACAATTTCATGTTTAAGTTGTTGGATTTCAGCAGACGTTTTGTCGTTAGAATCTGAAATGGCTTTAAGAATTAAGTCAGTTTCACTCGATGGACCTGGATTTGTCTCTACATCTGATGAAAGGATCAGTAACCGCTCAGCCAGAAATATATACAGATTAGATGACCAGTTTAACTCACCATAGGCCAATTGAGCAGTCATTGTCACACTGGATTGACTACAGTAATTATAGCACGCATTCGGGTTTAGATCATTTGTAGGAGGGACACAGAATGCTTTTCCAATTAGAACATCCGAATTAACACTACGTAAGGTGCTACCAATCACCAGCACGTACTTGAAAGTGAGTAAAATACCAATGACGACGATGCCCGTAAGAACAGAACGAAAATGTACATCCGAGCCTTTCGTGTACGGTGAATAGCCTTTTTTCTCAGAATAGCCGGGCTCCTTATTTCTTCGACCGCCTAGGAACAACCCTACTCGCACTCTGTATGCTGCAATATCAATACCCATTGTAAGTATGTCCTAGTTGGGCTTCCGTAGAATTTTATACAAGCCGGACAGATATTGCGTAGAGATGGGGAGATGATATTGCGTGCGTGTGTGTGTGTTATGGTATGACTGTGTGCGTGTGTGTTCTGCTTGAGAGGTGGGTGTAATGGTATGACTGTGTGTGTGTGTGTTCTGCTTGAGAGGTGGGTGTATGGTTCGTGTTACGTTTCCTGCTTGAGTCTTTTTCGTATTTATTTATTGGTATGATGTTATGTAACACACACAAAGGTAAACAGTTAGATAGCGTCCAGTATGGTAGCCAATGCAGAGTTTATATCAATATACAGGTGAGATACAGGTAAATACAGGTAATGTCTATTTATAGCCACAACTATTTGTCACATATTCATTGCCTTTTGTCTTTGAAAAACTAATAAAATGTCAAAATTTCAGCTCACCGCATCCACATTCATATTCCCAATACACTAAGTATCCATTCATAATAGCATCCGCAAAATATTATCACTATAATTTCACAAATTACTGACTTATACGTTGTTTTTATAAGAGCATCGATAAGCACATATCAACTTTGTCACACAACTAAATACAATAGCACAGTATCAGTAAGTCAATCTTAGACTCTTAGTCATCTCTTAAACTGGTTGTTGTACCATAAACGCTTGTTCAAAGAACTTGGCAATAGCCAATATACTGTCAGATCTTGTGTCTGACATGATATTTATAAACAATTGGCTACACACAATACTCTCAACCCATTCAGCCCTGACGTATTCTAATGTCATCTGTTTATACAGCGGACATATAAGCAAAAAAAATGCAATTCATCCTCAACGGTATATATATCATTTCTCGAGCAATGCACACAAAATCGAATATCTCGATCAATCCTTTCATGGCGACCCTTTTCGAATATGAATGCATGGCTTGAGCATCTGAAATTTGATAGAACCCGCTTATATTTGAAAGGCATTGTCATTGATAGATACTTTTCTGGGTGTAATGCACTTTTGTAAAGTCTATAAGATATAATTATGGCCTTTGAGGATGAGTTTATGTCTTCCCACAAGTTTTGCTGTGCACAGTCTATAAGTCTTGCTGTAAATTGCTGTAAGAAAGCTTTAGGATTTCCAACCTATCCAAGCATACTCAAACCCAAACTGAAACAAGAGGCGTTTTACATGTGTTGCCCAAAGTGGTCCTTCCACATTCATCGAAACGTCTCAACATCATGTAACACTGCTTGGGATAGCGATCGTCTGTCATGTATAACAGATGCAACTAATACTTTACACACATTGGCATATAAGTTGTAGTTGAGGGATTTCTTCTACACTCACTTAGTGGGAAAAAAGTTGGCTACATTTTGATTCAAGCATGAAAGTCTTTTGTAAAACTGAATGTGGACTCTTTCAATTTCGTTACATGGTTGGTAACCCCATAGTGATAAAGAATAGACCAGAATTGGTTTGATCATTGCGTCAAACAATTTAAAGGCATTTACATGTGCGAAGTACCCAAATTGTTTGCCGTAACGGTAAAAAGCAAAAACTGCCTTTTCAGCCTGAGCAGAAAGCATAGACTTTGTTTTAGACCAAGACAACTGCGGTGTGAAGAAAGCCCCTAAGTATTTGTAAAATGGTACTGTCTCTATTTGCCTCCCTTTTTAAAACCAACATTCATAACTTCTAAGGGGGCCACCATTTCTGAAAACGATACTTTTTTACTTTTCAAGATTAAGTTTCATATCTGTTCAATCACAATTTTTCTGTGGTGGATATCTTGTGCTGTAGGTTAACTACAGTCTCTGCAACATCGACCGAAAACATAAATGTGCGTGCGTCTTCTACACTCTGTGTTATAAATACCGGTATAGTATGTCTAGTATTAAGTTTGATGTATTTCAACAGGTCATTTATGAATAAAGAAAATATGATCGTGGAACTTACACAGCCTTGTCTCGTACCAATGTCACAATTGAAATAGTTTGTCAACCCATCTTTCAGTTTAACACAGGATTTCAACTGGGAGTACATAGCTTTGAAAACTGCTAAGACTTTACAGTTTTGGCGTATTCCATTTTGACCAAACTGATCCATAGTTGCTGATGGCCGCAAATATCAAACGCCTTATAGAAGTCAATAAGAAATACATAAAACCTCCCGTTCCTCCTAGACAGATATATTTTGATCAACGCACTAAGGTTACATATTTTGTCTGTCGTGGAGTAACCTGCACGAAAACCAGCTTGATATTCCTCAGCGACTGAGTTTGATTCTGCCCAACATGTCAACCTATAACTTAAAATTTTCACAAAGATCTTACTGAGACTACTATCTACAGAAATGGCCCTGTAGTTGTTAAGTTGATCACTAGGTCCTTTTTTGTGGATCGGTGTAATTAAACTTCGGCACCAATCATCCGGCAATGTCCCTTCCGCTAAAACACTATTGCACAGTTTATTTAGGTATGGGATAGTTAATCAAGTGTTGCTTTAAACATTTCCATACATGTACCATCCGCCCCAGTGGCACATGCACTTTTAAGTATGGAATAGCCTACTCGCAGAATAAGAAAGCGGTAGCAAAAAAACCACTTGAACATGGCGCTGTAAATGACGGTAAACTTTTCTAAACTGTAAAACTTCCCTGTTCTCTTTATCTAAGGTCGTAGCGTGTCTTTCAACAGAATCCAAGATTGAATTTTCTTATTTTTCTTCGATCGGGACTGTCGTTTTCATTATCGGATATCCTCAATGATGAAATGACATGGCAAAAACAACTAACAACGTGATTTAACAGTAAAATAAACGCTAAATCACTGCTGTTTAGCTATCCGATGCCTGCCTAGTCTATATTATTACACCATCCGAATACAGGTACTCTCCGAACTTTAGGTTGAAACTATTCCATTTCTTTCACAGACATTTGTGACACTTAAAACTCCTTTTACGTTTGATGTTGACAGCTATGTGTTCTTTAATATGTTTGTGTTAAACCTGTGTACAACATGTCAAAACAGAGCGTTGTATTCGTATAAAATTCAAAGCTTTGTTCTGACAGCGTTCCGCGTCGTAATGGCTTGTTTGACATAGTTGTCCTCCGTATTTTGGATATAGTATAAAAACGAAAGTCCCGCAAACCCCCGAAATGTCATCAATCGGATTCAAACTATTGTAAAATAAACATATTTCGATATTATAGATGTACGATAATAGAGTCATAGATGTTGATTGAAATTACCGAGGCCAATATCTTAGAAAATTGCGAGGTATACAGAAACGCCCGGTAAATTATTTGATAAAATAACCGTACAAATCAACTTACCCGCTTTTGTAGCTGGATGAGCAGATTTCGTCAACTTTCCAAATTGTGTAAAACAACAATCTTCACGAAATTTATCTTCGTTACGTATATATATGAAAACAAAATATCGAATCGAGGGCTTCAAAACATGGCAGCCATTTGCATTTTTTCCCTTGACTTTTCCCTTAAAAGTTAAGGGAGGGTTAGAGTTTCCTTAACTTTTAAGGGAAAAATCTGTATACTTAGGGGAATCCTTAGGTTAAGGCCTTTCGTGAATACCACTTAAGGAATTTCCTCAAGCTTAGGGAAAAACTTAAGGGAAATGTTAAAAACTAAGGGGAATTTTTCCCTTAGGAGCTTCGTGAATACGGGCCCTGAGCTTCTATTTATCCATTGTATGGTACGGTTTGTCCATTGACGGCGATTAACTTCAATTTGAAATTCGAGAGTGGTTGTAATTTAGACTTATTCTTCAAGCTGTTGTAGAAACTTTCTGAAATTGTAGTGACTACCGAACCGGTATCAATAAAATACTGCTGTTGTTTCTTGTCCTTCCAATATGAATATATATATGATATTGGCAACATTATTTCCTCCCATGATATGTTCAAACAATCTAAATACAGGGCTCTTCGTATAACTGTCCCAAGTTTGCCCTTCAACTGAGACAGTTACCGGTTTGATTGACCTTCCTTTCTTCCATAGTTGGTTTTCGAGTTCTTCTATCATCTCTTGAATCTCGTTACTCACGATCTTTACTGTACCTTAAACTGCTATCGTGTTCCTTGTTTCCTTTCCGATAGCCTCTGATTCTCTGCGTATCGTGTTCACTATTTCTCCTATCCGGTTCGTCACGTTTCTGATCTTTGTCAGAATTCCTCCCTTTGCTGTTGTATCTTACTTTATGGTTATCTCTACGAAATTCATTTTGTCGTCCTCCATCATCTCTGTATCCTCTACTTTCACTTTCGTTTGTCATATATCTCAAATTTCTGTCCGAGCTCCCACTTTCTCCGTGTCGATCATAATCTCTTCCATTCGCCTATATCCCCTGTCTCCATCATGGTATCTTCTATTGTCATATCTTACATATCTATTGTATCCATCCTGATATCTCCTTTCATCATATCCTCTATATCTACTATCTCCATCGTGGTATCTTCTATCGTCATACCTCCTATATATATATTCCTTCCTCTGTCATATCTTTCTCTCCATTTATCTATATCATTATCGTGTCTTTCATCATACCACACTTATTTTTCATTGTGTTTATCACGATACTTCAAATCTCCATTTTATTGATGCTTATTATCTTTCCTATGAGCTTCCTCTTCCCATTTGTCCACTCTTTCCAAAAGAGCATGGTAGACATTTGTGTGCTCAACTGATTCTGAGTGTCTATCAGATGCATCGCTCTCAGTATTGAGTTCTCTTTATTCGACTCTGACTTCTCTCAAGGGTTCTTCGAACGACGAACTTCTCTCAAATGATATGCTTGTATTGAGCTTCAGCTTTTCGTTCGACAGGTACTTCCAAAACCGTTTTCTTAGCATCTGGTCTTTCTGCTCCAAATCTATCTGACTTTTGTTCTGAGCATTCTGCAGGATGTTTTCTAGTCTTAATCCCCACTCTGCTATGGTGTTTTCCGGCAATTGTTTTCCTTTGGATATATTTTGGAATCTAATAGGACTTGTATTTCGATTTTCCATTCCTCAAATGAATCTTCTGACAGAATAGGTAATGTAGGTGGCTTCGATAGCCTTTGCTCATGTGCATTCTTCTTGTAAATGTTCTCCTTTACTATGTATTTTCCTGGATAATATTAGGATTCATACAACATTCCTTTGTCATCTGTAACTCTGTCTGGTGTCCCCAATTAGTCAGTAATATCAATTAACTGCTCTCTGTTATGTTTATGTTTGTCAATTAAATCCTGGTCCTCCTTCTTTAATTCCATTAGCTTGTATACATGCCTTTCCTTTCTCAGTCTCTCCTGCTCATGTAGTAATTTTATGTCTTTCTTTTCCCGAAATCGTTTCATAGTGCAAATCTTGTCCTCGATCTTTTTATTTGAAACCCTCATTTGTTCAAGTATGTGCTTGACTACAGTGATGCTCACTTATAACGAACTTGGATAAGATGAAAAACTGCTTAATACGAAACAAAAATACTTCCCCGACTGCTTCCTTTTTTATTTCAATGGCCTCATGCTTGCTTAAGATGAAAACTGGATATAACGAAAAACTGGATAAGACAAACTGATTTTTAGGTCCCTAAACTGGATTTTACCTGTAAAATGGTTCTGTTAATACAACATGTCGGTCATTATCACAGTTTGACAAGTGGCTTACAAAGGTGACAATACTTAATTGCTTAGCTGCTCATCACCTCAGATAACAAAACATTACCCAATCAACATGTTTTGTATATATGCTATTGATAGGATATTCTAACAACTGGAAACAATTAGTTTACTTGGCACATTATTTGTTTAGATCCAGATCAGATGCTAAATAACTGGGTGTCTGATCAGACTTCTTGCTGTTTAACACCTGTATTCTGCAAAAAGATAACAACCACTGATGCTATATCAACATAGTAGATCTATATCAAAAACTTTTTTTATATTAATACAGTTTACTCATTAAATATTCATTTGTTGAGTTTTCTATTAATACAATACAGGGAACAGGTTATATTTTCAAGAAGAAAAATGGCATTTCTTATGCCATAGCCAATCTTATTTTGTTATCATTTAATTATTCTATTTGGTGCAATTAAAAGAAATATTTAAGATTTAATTTCTATGCATTTTTATCTTTCTTTCTTTCTAATCAATCATGTACTAAAAGTATGATGAGTAAAAATTTATTTATATTTAAAATTTATTCACAAAGAAATTGCGTTGTTTGGATAAGACGAAGTTTGGATAAGACGAACTAATTTGCAAGATCCCCTGAATTTCGTTATAAGTGAGCATCACTGTATACCAATTTCGTCATCTGTTTCATATCCTGATGCGTACATTGTCCTGTTCTCAGTTTTGATATTGTGTCTTAAACCATCCGCTCTGTCTGGACTTTCCTGTTTAATTGTCCTTTCCTTCCTATTATCATCAGTCGATGACCTGCGAGGTACATGGTCAGACATGCGTATATCAACGCCAAGTTTAGAACTTCTTTTCCTATCTTCTACTCCATAACTGTTTCCTATGTCCTTCTCAAAATTGCGCTCTAAAGTTATATTGTCATTAGCACGCGACCTTCTAAGCCAGACATCATCTTCGCTATCCTCTTCACTCATCTGATGTACATAGGCAATCCGCGTGCTTTCGTGTATTGTGTTTCTATCTGTTTCTTCACAACTTCTCGCAAACCTTTTATTATCTAGCATTTCTTTTTCGAATGTTTTCTGATTGCACTCGGGGTAAATACTTTCACAGCTTCACCTCCCCCATTGTACCGTCTTCTAACACCAGGAGTTGTAGTCATCCTAGTTTCTCGATCTTCACTTGAAATTCTAACTCTTGACTTTTCAAATTCAAGGTCCACCCACGTTCCTGTTTTATCCTTCATCTTTGTCGTATTCTCCTACTGAATCTGACTCAAATTTACATCCTTCTAACTCTATGAGGTTCATTTTCCTTTTCTCAATTTCTTCCATCTGCATTAACATTTTCCCTAGTCTTTTCTGTCTAGCTGTTGTTCTTTCTATAACTACAGTGCTAGCAGAGTCCTTCCTTCGCTCTTCCAGAATTCTCATTCCAGCTCTTCTCTCAAACTATTTGTCAATGCTCCGTATGAACAACTTTGTATCTTCTATCAGTATCTGTATATATCTCACTTGACGTTTTATCGTCATCCCCCCTGTGATCATCTACTCTGTTCACTAAGTTAGCATTGTCACTTCTTCCTTCTAATAACGCTCTGTCGTTAAAAAGTTGTCTCCTCACTCCTTGCCATTCCTGGCGAACCCTATCTATCTGTTATTTTATATTCCTAAGTTCAAATTCCATTTTCTCGTTTTCTTTCTTTAGTTGCTCATTCTGCTCTCCCTTTGAAAAGCTAGGCGCTGTTCTTTCTGTCTTGTTGTTTGTCCTCTTAACATTTACTCTGCCTCCTTTCTCCTTTCTGTTTCTATTCTCCTCAATTCCCTTACGATGTATGATGCGCTATGTCGCACTGTATACTAGTTCCACTGTCCTGTCACTGATTACGTGGACATTCCATAAAGTTATCAAACATTTGCGTACTATTTGTTGAAATATGATGCAATATGTAAATTGTATGACTGCAGCAAAATCTGTACTGAAGTGTAGTTGTAATAAAAATAAACACGCTCTGATCCAAACAAAACATTCTAGCACTACAAAAACACTACACAAAGTTACCATATACTACACTACATAACATATAACTACCAAAATGTAGTTTATTTCCTTTTATCCTCTCCTGGCTGTAGTGTACTCCTCAAGAAAAAAAACGCACGTCAGGCCTGCGTATCGAACTCGCAACGTTATGTTTCTAAAGAAGACGCGCTATCGATTAATATGTATCGCCGAAATTTACAGATATTTGAATACGCTTCGATCTTTTACGCTTGTATATGAAGTAAACAACAAAGAACATGGGCTAAACCTTCCAACTAATACCTGAAATAACTCACTTGGTCAGGATCCAAACTGTTTTCTGTACTGAATATATACTCTTGATCTGGATCCACAACTATACATATAAAGAACACCTTCGACTAGTTAAATGGCTAACTATGGTCACACTGTACTTTATGTACATATGACTGTTAATATCAATGATGGGTTAGTAATTGCAAGATCTAGTGCAAACTGATAAACTGTGAAGAACAGGTCACGACCCGAGCCGAATACTAAAACTAGAGAACGATCGCAAATTGCACAGAGTCAGCAGCTCCTTCAAACTTTAACGGGCGGACGTAGTCGAGAGGTAAATAGAGAGGTTTCGAGTTCTTACTGGTAGGCGGACGTGTGACTACACGTACACGTTCACGCAATTTCAAAAGTATGGTTTCGAAAATACATAACATGTAGGCATACGTGTAATTTACCAAAATGTAAAAGCAGTTGATTTACGCCATACCATAATGTATTTGTGAGGATCATAAAACAGCCAACACTGGTGTGTACGGACAGCTATGTATCCAATAAATAAACGGGGAGAATATGGAGCTAGCATACGGATAGGACATACAAGGACAGAACGGGAGACAGGAAGACAGACATACAATAAACAGGTTGAGACAGAAACATGGACAGAGAGACACAGAGAGACACATACACAGGCAATAATATTTATATATAGACAGAGAGACAGACATATACAATTAATCACCATCAAACAAAAACAGAGAGAGAGAGGCACACGCAGAGACAAAAACACAACAATACACACCCACATACAGAGGAAGAGAGAGAAATATATACACATAGATATGAGAGAGAGATAGATTGAGCGGGGCAGACAGACATACAGACAAACATATACATACAAAGTGAAACAATACAAATATATATGAGCCGCGCTCCAGGAAAAGGGGGTTTAATGACAAACATATCGATTTTTGAGTGTTGGCTTTTTTTAAAAGATCAGATATTTCTGAGAATATACTTAAAACGGTTTCTCAAAAATCATTTTTGAACAACACATGACGTCATTTTCAGTTCTTTGCATCAGTTTTCTTTTAAAACGACGTCATTCAAATAAATAGTACTCGGGCTTTCCAAAAGTGTTGTACGAAACCATCCATTGATAAACACATTTTATCACACTTACATAAAATAATATGCTTCATGGGTAACGGTTTGCCTGTCTCGTTCAAAACTATGTGGAAAGCCGGGCTGCTGTTACCTTTACTTTGCGATACCACCAGTGTACCCCGTAATCCACATTATTGCCTCTCTTTAATGACACTTGCATTAATTAATGCTTTCCATTATAATTCAAGACGAGTGACAGGTTTGTTAGGGACAAAAGTTATGCACAAAGCATCTTCGTGACCTTTCTGCATTGCTTTAGTCCTGCATGAACTGACATTAAGCATTATTATGTTCTCTGAATTCCAATGCTAACCTAATAGTATGTTGCTTAAGAGAGGAAGTACTGTAGCTTTATTCTTATGTTTCCTATGGATAGTAAACTATGAAAAACACATAATAAGCATATCTTGATATTTTAATTTTGTTCACACGTATACAAAATTACTCTAGAGTAGAGGGCAAGTGATATCCTGATACGCTAGTCTTACGAACGACCGTATGGTTCTTAAAAGGTATGTATGTCGTTCCGAGGAGAGCATAGGAACTTAATTTCTGACAGTATAGGCTTTGCATCAAACACAAATCCCTCTGTTTTAAGGATGTTGACAGAAATGTCTTCCTCGTCTCGACCCTTGCGCATTGTAACTACCACAGGCATGATTGCTTCGAATCTGAAGTATTGGTATTTCCTGAAGGCAGAGAGAAAAATATCATGCACTGGGTGAATTCTTTATTAGGAGCTGTTCCGCAAGATACGGTTTAACCTAGTCCTATAAATAAGACCTGACGTAGCTTTTTCACATTTTCTGGTACGTCAGGACGTTACATGCATGATAAAAGTAAAATGTAAATATCAGATTAATGAAATGTGACTGTTAAATAGGGGCATGTAGATACGTCTAACTATTTGGACTAGGTTTAATCGCAAGACATGCGTGCATAACAAACACTGCACATTCGGTCTTTCCACCACATTTGCAATGCGGCGTCAGATCAGGATCTGAAATGTTTGCCGTTGTAGCTTTTATTTATATCCACTCTGATGAGTGCCAAACAATGAACACCCTGATTAGACGTGGGTAGCAGGTATGTGTCTTCACTAAAACTGCACTCAAAGATTTTGTGGAAGGGAAACGGCCTACATGTGCTTGCTTATAATGACATATTTTTACCCATTCGATATCGTGTTAAAACCGTAGCGACTTGTAAGTAGATCACGCTATTTCCAATCATTTTTTGCTGGTTTTTTTTTTAAATCTTTTTGTTCGGGCTCATTGCGAATCTTAATTTGTGTTTTAATGTGCTGACCTTAAATTTTGAACATTCCTTACTTTTGAAGTTGAGGAATTGTATAAATCAATTCGTTTAATTTATCTATGTACCACAATTTAAATATTTTACCTTATAATATTCCCAGTATTGGGCGGAATACTGGTCCTAAGAATGCCTTTCAGTCTTGCCATTTCCAGGAGGGGTATCGTACAGCCTCATTCGATACTGAAGATGTCTGAACAACAACCTCAAGTTGATCCATACTGTCACAGTCTGTTCGCCTGAATTTTTGTTTAAGTGTCGCAAAGCCGGAGTCAACATGACAACGTGCATGTCCCGGCACCTGAAGCATGTACTCGAAAAAAATAATATGTGTGCCTACCAGAGTTTGATCTCACGATATTAGGAGTGCTAAGCGTGTAGCATAACCCCTACACTATCGTGCTATTATATCCGTACAGGTAACATTATCGAGTAGTCTACTAGGGTTTGTCCTACTCAAAATGAAAAAGAGAGCTTAAAGTTTGAAAAATATTCACATTTAAGCTATTAACTTAGTTCTCTAAAATGAAAAATGAAATTGTACAACATATTATAACATATCGAACCTGGAGAACAAAGATACACACAACTAGAGGGAAAAAAACAACAATAACAAAAATATACGAGAAAGGAGCCGACAGCTTTCTGACAACAGAACCCCTGTCACCAAAAATATACCAAAATACAGGCCTGTAAACGGACACAGGATAAAAGTAATATATAAAATATTATATAATGAAGTCTATATGAATCAATTAAATGCAAAACATATATAATCCCGTGCATATAAACCTGGTCATACATACAAGGTTCTAGGTCAGTGAAAAGTACATGACATACAACAATCGCTCGAAATAAACAAATCTACTAACCTTCAATCATAAATCCAACAATATAACACTTATCATAATAGTTATCCGATTACTATAATTATGTAACACACTTACACTATAAACACAAAACACACTACACACACAAACACACCTGAATGTCAACACACTCACACACGAAGGTCACTGTTTTCTGTGTACACATATATAATGTCACTGTAGTCGTTGATCCGTCGTTTCTAATAAGTTAGGTAAATCCAATCCCGTTGTTACAAGTAAAAACCCTTAGGTGCACCAAACGCGCACAAAAAAACTCACTTTGTAGATCTATACAGTCCAGATGTGTCTCTAAATAACGGTTTGTTCCGTCTCTGGTCGATCCAAGAATACTGTTGCCACAGTAATCTAAGTAGCACCGTAGCACAATGTCAAATAAACCACGTCATACTGATACGTTTGGCGCCAGTTTTGTAGAGCTTTTGGGTTATTAGGGTTCACAGAGTGACCCCGACGGGGCCAGAGCCCACGGATGGGTGAAATTGGTTGTAAATGAAGCAGCAACACTGACGAAACGTTTATAGTTTATTGTCTCGATGACTGGTGTACAAAGAGATTGATCAAGAAGTCTATAACAAAGTTAATAACAATAATAAGTACAAAGCATAAGCATTACAAATTGACATCTGATTATGTAAACAAACATGTACATACAAATGTGTAAACTTCTGCTTAGCATTTAAGTTGAACCTGTACATAATCAAAACTAATAACGATACTGATATATACACCTAATGATCAAAGCTAATAACTTACTATCACCTGCCTTTTACGCGGTTGATTAGCCTTCTTTTTAGTGGTCGTAAAAGAGAAGTTCTCTGTAGATTAATAATGACATAAGAACCAAGAACCAAACACGTATTTGGTTACAGGTATTATTTTGGTCGAACTTTCATTGTCGCTATGAGAGAGAGGGGGTTAGAGAGACATAGACAGACAGACATACATTTTGTACAGAGACATATCGTCGCCTTAGTCTTATAGTGCTCTATCTACATTTTTGCCAAAAATGAGATATTTATATCACTGGATTCGTCTCACAGAGATCTATCTCCTGGTGCTTGTATTTTATTGATTGGGGGTCTAATTATAGAGTTACCGCCTCACACCTTGCGCTATCTCCATGTTTCGTAGACACTTTTGTGTGTTATACTAAGCTATGTCCTGGAGTTGCAGCACTATAATACTTAATTTATAATCCTTAGAAGTATTACCCAATCACGTTTCAGGCATTAAGCACGTGACAGTTATGTTTACAATAACATTTTGCGGTATCTCCATATGGGATACATATTTGTAATATTACACTGAGCTATCTCAAAACTAAAAAGTTGATCCACAGCTTCAGTATCACAACATGTCAGGTATAATAAATGAAGAATACAGGCATAACCGTAAATGTGATCAGAGCATACAGATTTTTACTTGATAAGACTCTATTTCCAGATATTTTCAGATAGGTCAGTATAATACTGACAAAAAATAAAATATTTTTTGAATTTTGAGCTATCTCCAAAATTAAAATTTAAATTATGAAAAAACTATTAAATGAATGAGGCTGTTATTGTGTTTGGTTATAGAAATGTGCAAGGTCTTACATATGTTTTTTAATTTAAAAAAAAAGACGAAGAATTAATGATATAACACACTTTGAATGTTGGAAGGCGTTTTTCTCTAAACTGTAAAAATGTAGATAGCTCATTATAAGAATAAGGCGACGATATATGCAGACAAACAGACAGATAGACAGACAGACAGACAAAGCCGGGACTTACAGAGACAGCCTAGCTGCTCTAAATGGATATGTATCAGTATAAGAACACCTTGTTACCTTTACCAGATTGACTAAAGTTCTTGTTTGACACATTTTCTTTTTATTAGTTCAATCTTTCTTGAAAGATGTTCACAACCAGATCCAGCAGTAAAAACATTGTAATTTATAAATATATGTCGAACGCTTATATAAACGGGTAAGAATTAGCTTAGAATAAGAAGTTCTGTTTAAAAAATTGCATTTCAATAAATAATTATTATTATTGTGTTCGAACCCGGCTCCCGGCATGCGGCGACAGGAAACAAAATAAAACAACCGCTTAGACCAATATCTGTTGAGTCGTTCGATGCTATAGAATAAATATAGGATATAGCGAGGGAAAATATCTAAAAAAAATAAAAATTAAGACTTCTCTTTAGGGTGTTTTAGACTGTTCATATTTTTATAATACCAGATGCACGATAATGCTTCACATCGAAATTTGCCATAATCATGTTCCTGTAACATATGGTTTTAATCAGCAGTGTATTTGATTCCCGAAATATCGGATATAATAACAAAAATAAGCATTTTGGTGGCCATTTTGTTTTTGTTTTCATTTTTGGGCTTTCAGCTTCGTGGGAGAGGATGAAAGGCAACACAAATGGATTGAGCACGCTTAAATTATGGCGAAAAGGTGACCTGACATCTGTTCCCCAAAATGCCTCTAGAATTGTTATTTCCCAAAAATCCGACAAGTCCATATTAGATAAAAAAGCAAGGTTACAAAATGAAAAATCTTAGTGTTATTATACTTTTTTAACGTTAAAATTGTATCGGAAAACATGCATAAAACAAATGTATATACTTTAACAGTTTTACATAGTATTAGGACAGAATAATGAACACACAATCCGTGGAAATTTAGTTTTATCATCCTTCAGAAGTACATGTGCTTATAACAATGAAAGAAGAGTGAAATGGACGTCATTTTAAACTTTTGGCGTCCATCTTGAATAATTAGCTAATTTGCAATATTTATCACAATACATAAGTTAAAACCTATTTATAGATGAAATTGTTCAGCCCTATTCTGGTTAAAATATATTTTTCAGTTTTACTTGTCGCCCATCCGTAAGCGGTAAGGAGTAAAATATACGTAAATATCCTGAACTACTTCTTGCATGTTTTGAGAAGAGGATGTTTCACAGTCTGCACCCACTACGATAGATTCAGGCTCACAGACAGGGATAATCCCTAGATCTATATTGAAAGCCTTTAGTAGGTCAACATTTCCTGATATGTAACAGAAGACAACCGTATTAACACCGTTTATGGACCAACCATCCTAAAACCAACGCCAGACAAAATCATCGATGTAAAAAAAATCTCGATTTCAAGTCATTTCTGTAGGCTTGTTATTGCCCCGAAGTTGCCCCCCCCCCCCCCCCCCCCCCAGATTTTGAGACAATATCAAACTTATATAAAACTTCTTTCTTTAGCAATTCTAACTATGCAGACATATGGAGACGGACAAAGCGTATATTTCATAACATTACATCAACTGGAATATAATTTCCTTACTAAACATAAAGAAATTAGGGTTGCTCTTTGTACTTGCATGACAGGAAGCACGATAAGCCATAATGATAAAAGGAAGATGGTCATTCCTATTGTTGTTGACAAATAGAGCTAACATCTGTTGAAGTGTCCTACTGTGTCGCTCAACCATACCATCTGACTTTGGATTATATGGAACTGTTGTTGTTTTTTAAATTTGAAGTAATTTGAATATAGTTTTAAATAGCTGAGATCAAATTCAGGACCTTAATCTCAGTGAATAATGGAAGGAACCCCAAATCTGGAAATTAATTAATTTACCAATTTGTCTACTACTGTCAGTCTTCGGTGTATTTAGTAAAACAATCAAAAATTACTTAAGAAATAACAAATTCGTAGGTGTTCATGACCGTGCATTAGATCACAGTTAGGAGTTGATATGTCGTGATTTAATTGCTACACATCTCAACTCCTACCCGTGTTTTATTGCCACGATAAAACACTGGTATGAATTTATTATTTCTTAAGCATCTCAACTCCTACCCATGTTTAATTGCCACAATAAAACACTGGTACAAATTTATAATTTCTTAAATAATAGATGGTATTCGCCTGATATAAATGCTCCAAGTCAATTAAATTCGTTCACAAAATAAACTCGAGTTGACCAAAAAGGGCAGACATCACGGAAAACATTCAATTGATGTCATGTGACACAAACTCTCGCAAAATCCCATACTTTCGCGAGAAGTCAAACTTTTGCCTATTTTACCTTACTGAGTTGCGATTCCGTGTGTGCGTGATTCTGTTTACCAAGAGTCTTACAGACAATGTTGTGTGTGTGTCCGAGAATAGATTTGAAATAAATCTGCAAGGAAAATGCAGACTTTGATCTTTAGTTATGTTGGCTTTTTTTTGTTGTGGGTGAGACTCGAGTTTTGGAATTTTGTTCACATTTTAGCTTCTTCTGTTTTGGATTATATAAACAAGCTATTGTTGTCACTCCAGCGTCCCTGTAGTCGTGACTACTGTCCAACATATTGATGTTAGCCATAACTCCTTCAATGTTTCATATTCAACCAGTTAATTATTTATCTCTTTTTTGGTATGCATGCTCATTTTGACAAGTCCTATCCAATACCAAAATAGTTCTCTACTCAAACACACTTTGTGCACATCTCTATATAAACAAAAAAGGAACGTATCTGTGTTCAAATTCTCAATAAAAACACTTGTTGTTCCGTCTTAACGTCACATGGCTTCGATAATGCGTACGCCAAGAAATTTAGTACCGTTGTGTCGGTGCAAATTGTGGTTAACTTCGTTAAAATGAAATGATAGAATTGAAATAATAAATTCATACCAGTAGTTTACGGCCTCGTGATTTACTATCTACGCATCTCAACTCCTAACCGTGTTCTTTTGCAACATATAACACTGGAAGGAATTTATTATTTTTTAAGTGAAAACTATTTCATTGGAAGAATATGGAGAGGTGTGAATAGAATTTCTATGTGGGGATAAGGTTAAAGAAATGTAATAAAAGTAGAAGATCTAAATAAAAACCAAGGTTCTAAATAAGAGGGAGTATTGCGTACAAATCTTAAATTTGCTTAATAACTACAGCTCCAAAATGTATGGGGTTAGATCTACCACTCATTTGATTCGCCTCAAAGTACAATTCTAATGAGCAGATAAACCAGTAACAATAGTGCTTAATGCAGGCATAATTATTTAGATTTTGCAATACATGGACTCCCCTCATCTGGAGCCCTATTATTAAAAACTAGATCTATACTGACAGCAATTATTATAAACTCAACATAAAAAGTTAAGGAATTTTCATTAAGGATACATGTCATTGCCTGAAAAAAATGGTTCCTTTAGTTTAATATCACTATTATCCTTGCTGTAGCACTGTTTCAAGTAACATTAGGTTCAAAGTCATTTTTCACAAAAAAAAGTGTCTACAGAGTAATCCCTCTTGTTTACAAAACACATGAATGATTCGTGAGTTTTTATAAAGTGAAATTCAGTTCTTTTGAATGTATAATTACATTAACGTATGTCTATTCTCCCAATAGCATTAATCGTCACGCATGGAATATGAGAATATTCAAACAAGAGCATGCATGCAAGTTTCATCGCTCGTCTGTTGTTTTGAAGACCAGTGACAATTTACAGTAAGATTATGTGTAAGGTCAAGGTCAATATAATTTGGTTTTTGATAGGCCTAGATAGGCAATATCACGATGAACATGCATATCAAGAATGAATATTATAGATGAACAATTAAAGACGTTATGGCGAAATGATGCTGAGGGATCAGCCTCCATTTCTCCTGCAGAGCCGTCGCATGACCCTTTAGGGTTATTTTTGCCGGTACTCTGCGGAACCCTGTCTTAGAATATCCTATCCATGTTTATGGGAGACATGTCCAGTGAGCGACAATGCACTTTTCACTGATATTCAAAGCTTATTCGAGTGTTTTAAATAACACTAATGTAAACACTTATTTTGTGAAAAATGCCCTTGACCCTTAGGTTACTTGAAACAGAGCTACAGTGAGGATATAAGTGATATGAACTTAAAGGAAATTTTCCTTCCAAGCAAATAAATGGATCTAATGAAATAAATGAAAAAATGATAATTGTCAGTGTCGGTGTACTTTTTTGCGATGATTTTCTGGAAATTCCTTAACTTTTTTTGTTGAGTATATATACGAGGGCTGTCCCAAAACACCGTGGACTGATATTATTTTTGAAGAACCCGACGTAATATTTCTTTGATATTTTTACCAATGCTATTTCAAACATTTTCACATTTGCATGAGAAATATTAAGGTTCCTGAACACACTTGATCCTATTTTATTTGTAAATATTCATTGTTGGTTAGATTATGCGGCGCACGCCAAAATCTTAAAGGTAGATTTAAAGAGGTACATTTTACAACCTCCTACAAAGCAATTTCGAATTGGAATTTGCGCAAAATTGCGTCATGAATGTTGACGTTGTTATATATGACGTCATCCTTGAAAAATTCGTTAACGTAGCGTCATTTAATAAAAATATATCTAGGTTATGACGAATGATACTGTGTTCTGAAGACGCATGAAATGACGACGTCAGAGGAAAAGGCGGCGCAGCAGAATGTCATAGAATACTGCATTGAGTTGAATTTGATCCCGAAACAGACGTTAAAACAACTACAATCAAGAGAAATGTATCAATCAGCATCTCGCTTGCTGGTGTTAAAAAAAAATACGCGATTTTCAGAAGGATGGGTTGAGAAAATAATGTCAAGATGGGATAGCCGGAAGAAATTGACGGTTTCATTGTAGAAAACGTGAGGAGCGTCATGATTGGTGATCGGCGTCTTGCGATGAGATAGAATGCTTAACTCCTCGGGGTGAGCAAATTGTTTGTACATCGACTTTTACGTGAGAAACGAAACACGTCGAGAGTCGGTGCTATATGGGTGCCACGCTTGTTAAGTGCAGAAGAAAAAAAGAATGACGTCTCCAGGTATCAACCCTCTTTTTAAGACGATATTCGAGAGATCAGGACTTTTTCATCAAACACCCTTCACACAGACCTATTGCATACGATACGAGAGAAGTGACTGGGGTTCATTGACAACTTAGAAAAGCAACATATTTCACAAGGTTATCGCTTCGTGCCACATTTCCCAGCATGCACATTTGGAACTTGCCGTGTTGGGGTTTCAAAAGCTTAAACATCCGCCTACTACCATTGACCTAGCCCATTAGATTTTGCAGTATTTTCATACCTAAAATTGAGCCTCAATTACGCCGACAAAAATTGAAAACGTTGAAGACAGCTCAAACAAGGAACATTGAGAGTGTTGCGCGAGCTTCATGTAGATACCAGCTTGTTTAACCCCTTCACTGCCCTATACATGTTCACGCTATATGCCGGGAACTACCATTACGTAATATTGCAAGAGCTACCTGGCTACATAAAAAATGTCATAACTTCAAATATAAATATCCAATATGCACCAAATTTCACAAGCTCCTCAAAAACACCTATATTGACATTTCCTGAAACTTTGACTGAGATATCTAGTATAAATACTGTTTTTTAACATTTTTTTATACACAGACTGTAAAAAAAATGTGAAAATTCAACTTTTGTTTACATTTCGAGAGTCTAATTTAGAGAAATGACATGCAAAAAAGCACAAATAACTGTAACAAACTGCATATAAAATGCAACTAGCAACATTTCTAACCTTTTCCTTTTTATTGCTTTTGAGCAGGTTCATAAACATTATCAGAATCATTTTCCACTTATGATACTTCTTGTTCAAGCGAACATGGCGGTGCATGCTTTCCAGGACAGGTAGCCATGTCAGAAATTAGGTGTTTACACATTAATTTTCGATTTACACACTCCAAACATGACATATTTAGGTAAGGGAAGTCAATCTAATTGATTTTCAATGAAAACTAACCAGAAGAGTTGCTTCCCTTACACCAAAGACTCTTATATAGCAGGTCTTAAATAGTACGTAATTACCCCGAGCCACGCTCGGGCTATAGCACACAGCAACATCGATTCACCCCGAGTCAGGCTCGGGGTAAGGCAGCGAAGGGGTTAAGAGGCTGTGTGTCAGCGAAAATGCATCAACCACCACTACAAATAAAGGAGTGACGTTGTTCAACGTCGATGACGTCATAACGTTAACTAGTGTGCGCCGGGGTTACACAGGTAGGGTGTTACAAATTACTCTTTGCTGGTGAATTTTAAAGATAGCGCGTTAAAACTTCACACATGTTTACATAAACCCTATGTTTATATATACTGACGACCGTTTGTTTCTGCTGTTTTAACGAACAATTTTATAAGGAAAGTCTACGATGTTTTGGGACAGCCCTCGTAGATCTAGAGGTTTTTAGGATCAAATGCACAGAACAATTTGATTTTTCTTTTCTGTTTATAAGAAATAATTACCATGAATATATCAAGGCAATGTGTCAATGCAGATATTTGGTTTGAGAATTAGGGACTTAATTAGCATCATCATTATATCAGAATTAAAGCCATTTACTCCAAAGACATGCGGACATGGCCCAGTGGTAACATGGTAGACTACGATACCAGGGGTGGTCGTGAATCTGATCGGGTCATCTGATCTCCCACCGGACCAAGTCTTTCGAACGAGACATGATACTATACAGACTGAGGTCAGATGCTGAATATTACGAGAAATAGTTTGATTTCACAAGCAGACTTAAATAATACAGCCTAAGGCAAAAGGAAAGCATTCACTTTGCCGATCCCCATAAATTCTTCTTGTTTACTTTAATTTTGCTTTCAAAAGTCGCCTGTCTTCAAAACAGGCTATAGAGTAAAGGGTTAATGATAGATCTAGTAACTTAAAAGACGGAGAAAATAGTTAGCTTGAAATAAATTGTAGAGGTTCTTAATAGAATGTGTAGATCTACCTTCCAACAGAGTAACAGTCCATATTGTCTGTGCATCAGTTGTTTTTTGGGCTTTCAGTTTGTTGATTGTGTCTTCTGTTGTGATTTTGAACCTCTTTGGGGTTTGAATTCCTGCCTGACTCCTCAGTTTGGATTTTTAATGGCTCTGCCTCAAATGGCTCATCTAGAAAATCTAGATCGTCATCTAGGCCAGTCCCAGTCACTTGTTTCAGAAAGTCGTTAAATTCTTCATAAGCACTGGTGTACTTTTCAAATACACTCACCTAAAAATGTTCATTTACACCGCCTTAATTCATTTATATTTCCTCACAATAAATCAATAATGAGAAGGTTATTAAAAAATATCAAAAGTTAAAAGGCTTTGTAGGATAAAGTCATGATCTATTAATGACTTGTTGACCAAATTAACTGTATAGGGATGTAAAAAAAATTAAGCGAAACGAAAGTATTATCAGAATTTACCTAGAAAGGTTGGAAATACCGAATAATTTAACGAAATGAGTTCATTTTACAGTCAATAACCGCCATAGTCTCCATGTACCTGAATACATCTCAGAAGACATCGCCTAAGGGAGTACACGTAGCGTTGAATAACGTTATTAGTCAGGCGCTACTATTTGAGCTTGAACGCGTTTTATCGGTCGCCAATGGCGTTGATGTCGTGATTTGACCTGCATTGTCGAACCAGCTCATCCCATATGCGTTAGACTGAGTTTAAATCGGGTGACAAACCGGGGCAAGGCAAGACGTTAACGTCATAATTAGGAAAAAATAGTATATTGTAACGTGTGCCCAGTACATGGACCACTGACTCATCTTGGGAGAGGGGTCTATGTCTAAGACGATTTATGATCGTGTGTACATGAACCCCATATCGCCAAATATTAATGGAATAATCGGTTTTCGTAGGTGCGTCAACGTAATCATGCGGTCTTCACGTAAAGTTGTTATACGTATATGACCGGATCTTTGAATATATCTGTCAGACCAGAATATGTTGACCTTATTTCTGACGTTATAAAGTGTATGTTTGATGCAACCAAAGTACTAGGCGATGTCAGTTACCCTTAATCCCGCCCGTAGCATATTCAACAGCTAAGTTTTGTTCTGCATCACTTTGACGTGGCCTTTTTGAACACATCGAAGTTGTAATTTGTCTTTCCTCTACTGATCGCTTGTTAATTTTTGTCCGGTGTAGAGACTCTACCTGAATCATTCACGCATGTGCACGTGTAACGCTGTGAATACGTTTTATCGGTTTAGAGGTTAAGGTAAACAGGTATGGTCATGCTTGATTACATAGAAATAAACCTCGACGATAATCCAACAATTTATCGTTTTGGAACTACCTACTGGAAGTCCGTTTATTTACATAGAATAACAATCATAAAAACATAACATATACAAAGAAAACATTTACAAGGCATGTATGTTTATAACTACAAAAACAACATGCATATAAGTATATACTGAAATATTTAGATCCGTTTAAATGTTTTAAATCTGACCTGTCAATGATTTGTTGATATTTTGAATTGTTGGATGTTTCAATTGCTTCTCGGAATAACTTTTTTTCTAAAATTAAGAAATCGTAGTATAAAATGTTCATCATATTCACTGTATTTGTCCTTCTTTTGCTTTTCATGTAACTTTTGTAGATAGCATACATAACGTTCCCTATAATAATATTTATTTCTTTATAGCCGTTGTAATGTATTTTGTATCCGACTATGAGTTCATGCATGGTAATCTTTTTATTAATGCCAATTTTAAAAAAGGAAGTTGTGTATATTGACCCAAAAGGTATCTAAATACGGACAAGCTATGAAAAAATGTTCTAATGTTTCAATTGCATTACAATGTTTGCAGAATGACGTTTGGATTACTTTCCACGTGAACATGTTTTCATGAGTGGGAACTATTTTATACAAATAAGCTTGTGAGGTTGTGGAACAAGGTCTATCTTTTATGTACACTGTTCGTCTTTATAGGTGAATATAGGAGATAAGAGTGAGGTTGGGTGCCCCTAAACCCAGGTTTAACCCCCAGTGGTAGTTAATGGTTAATTTATAATTACGTATTGATTGCTGCTGACCGTACCAAGGCGAGCTACTATATTCACTTTGCTTTATGTTTGTCTTGCGTGTTGTTTTCTATTTAGTGTGTAGATGAAGGAATGGGATTGTGCATGTGCGTGTGTGTTTGTTATGAATGTGTGTGTGTGTTATACTTGAGAGGTAGGCGTATTGTTTTTTTGCGTTGCCTGCTTGAGTCTTTCGTTTTTATTTAAATTTAAGTTCATTTATTCTGTTATCGATATAAACATTATTAATTGTGTGGTAGACTTCATGCCACTAGACTTTTCTATTCAGATTTTCGTCCCAGAAGTTGACGATATATGGAGGTTCAAATTTGTTTGCAACACATTTTCTCTTTATGTTTTTGTTATTTTAATTAGTGATACTACAGTTTTTACCAAAAAACACTTTTCTGTTAATATTAATTTGTGTTTTGATAGATTCTTCTAATTTCAAAATGGTTGTCCAGGCATTCGGAATAGTTGCTTTTAATCTGGTCAATTCAGAGATCCACTTACTTTTATTTGTGAGTCTGTTTAGTCAACTTTCATTCACATTTCACTATTTTTATGTATGACGTCATTTATGAATATAATTTCCGAGTCAATCCTTGAGTTGAAGAGTAAGCATTTACCTTTAAATTTTATGAAATGATTCCCCCTTAATACCTGGGTACTAATATTATATAACGATGTTTGCATTGATTTTGGTCCAGAATTATTCAGGTTAATGAAGATGTTAACAATATCTTAATAGAAAACTGGTCTGTTATATCTTACAATTGGGAGTGATTTAATGGCATCAATATTCATTTTCAGTATAAATAGTTTATCTCCGTATTGATTTAAAAATAATTTCGGAATGACCTTCCAGTTTGCTTCTTCAACTGAACTAAGTGTTTTTAGCTATTTAAGTTTAAATAATTTTGAGTATATCTATGTCGGTTAATCTTACGTCCACCGTCATCGTTATTTCCTATTCAGGTGTTTCGTTCGATTGTTTCACTTTTATTATCCCGCAAAAAGGAGAAGAACATAGAATGTATTTGTTTTAAACATTTTTTGGCATTGGTAGAGTTTGTATAAGAAAAGCAAATTTCGGCAGAAGCAATAATGTATGATAGTTATCTTTCCATAAAACGTAAGTTGTCTTTGATTCCAGCTATTTATTAATTTTTGACATGTCTCAATTTTTCCTCGCCAGTTAATATCGTTACTAGCATCTTTCTCACTTCCAAAGTATACACCAAGCGCCTTTATTATCGGGATGAATTTAATTCCATTTATCAGCAATTTAGTATTAGTTCTGAGCTTGCCGATTAAAAGACCTTCGCTCTTGTTTCTATTCAATTTTAACCGTGAATACTTCCCATATTCATCAATTAGTCCGGCAGAGGGCTGACTTGACCTGGAAATGCCGTCCTAAGTTTTTTTCTCGACTGATTCTACTTCAGCATATGTTACTTATTGAAAAACCGCCGGATGCCACTTTGTCACCCTTGAGCATTTTCGTATATTCAAGATGGCGGCCAAAATGGCTGCCGAAAGGCTTTTAAACAAAATAGTCAAACATTAAGCATTCATTTTTTTTTTTTAACTGATTTAACCTTATCATAATGATAGCTATTGTTCAAAAGACGTTTCATGTAATTAAAATGTTACTGGTGACACCTTGTCACTCTTGAGTATTTCAGTATATTTAAAATGGCAGCTCAAATGGCTACTAAATGCGTTGAAACAAACTACTCTAAACTTCAGCATTCATGGTTTGGTTTTCTTAACTGATTTGACCCCACCATAATGATAGATATTACTATATGATGATACATATTATTGAACTGTTACGGATGACATCTTGTCACCCTTAAGCATTTTTGTATATTCAAGATGGCGACCAAAATGACTACCGAAATGCTTTTAAACAAAATAGTCCAAAAAGCAGCATTCATTGTTTCCTTTTTTCTAACTGATTTGACCTCAACATAATGAGAGTTATTATTGAAAGGACAATCCATGTTTTGAAAAGTTACGGGTAAAATCTTGTCAGCCTTCAGTATTTCCGTTTATTCAAAATGGCGGCTAAACTGGTTATCCAAATGCGTTACAAACTACTCTAAACTTCAGCATTCATAGTTTGGGTTTCTAAACTAACTTGACCCCACGATCATGAAAGTCTTTACTGAAATGATGATAAATATTGTTGAACTGTTACGGATGACATCTTGTCACCCTTGAGCATACCAGTATATTCAAAATGGCGGCTAAAATGGTTATCGAAATGCTTCAAAACAAAATGATCAACAAATGAGCATTCTGAATTTCTTTTTGTGAATTGATTTGATCTTACCAATTGTGATATTCGCTTTTGGAATGATCATTCTTATTATTGAAATGTTACGGGTGACATCTTTTTATCATTGAGCAATTCCGTATATTCAAGATGGCGGCTAAATAAGTGACTGAAAATTTTGATTAGCCAAAAAAGTCCAAAAATCAAACATTTTTTATTTTCCCCTGACTCGATATCAACGTTATTATACCTACTATTAAATTTATTATACTTATTGATGAAATGTAACGGGTGACATCTTTTCATCCTTGAGTATTTCCGTTTATTTAAGTTGGTGACGCTTATTATTGAAAACATGATACTTGGTATGGAACTATGTGGATGTCATCTTGTCACCCTTGAGCATTTCCATATATTCGAGATGGCGACCAAATCGATGATCGAAATGCTTTAAAGCAAAATAAGTCCAAACAACATCATTCATAGTTTCTTATTCTTAAATGGTTTAACCTTACCAGAATGATACTTATTATTGACAGAATGATACTCATTATTGAAATATTTTCACCTTCGAGCATTTTCGTATATTCAAGATAGTGGCCAAAGTTGCAATAGATATGCTTAAAATATTTAAAATGTTCAAACGTCAGAATCAACAGTTGTTTCTTGACTGGTTCTTTTTTAGCACATGGTATTTGTTCACAAGAGCGCTTTTACATTTATCCCAAGAGACCTTCCTACCTGATCGTGGTTCTGTAGGAATGTTTCTGTTTATTTGACCGAGATAATGCCCGCTGCCAAGAACTAAAAGGTATGCAGGTCGGTGGTTTTGATCCCATGCGCTGATTCGCAACGAACGAGACTAGTCAAAATCATCTTTCTGAAATCATCATCATCTCATCTCATCATTTATCGGCGCTATATTACCTATTCTGTGTTGCAGTACCCTAAAACCCAACTTGCAAAGATCCACAAAACAGAAAAGCGTGGATACTGTGTGTTAGACACTCTAGCCACCTGCTGCCTACCCCAGACCATGGGACACCCGCAGCAGTTGAACAATAAACACAGGATCAAGCCAAGTCAAAGTCGTCCATCCATGCTTTTACATATCAATATTTACGTTCTACAGGGCATGCGACATTGACAGTCACACATTGCTCAGTTTAAAAATAAACTCTAGCATTATGACATTGTTTTCGGTCCAAGTCGCTGGCTGTGAAGCTGTTATCCGTTTTTTCCTTCCTCCAGCTAAACCCTACTGGGTCGAGATCAGGTAGAGTGTTTCCTTCTCATAAATGCCTAAATCTAGGCAGAAAAGTGTTGCTTATGTTTCGTCGCTAAGTTGTGTGGTCTATACTTGAATGCGTGTTTCAGATATGATATCGAGGAAATACTAAAGCTTGTGAAATGTAAGTTTCAATAGAAAAATAAAGTCAACCGATAAGTGAAAACACACAGTTGGACCATGTTCAGGAAGAATGTCCTCAATGATGGCCATGTTTGTCCAATGCAATATTTTATTCGCCCTTCGTGTTTTACAATATGACTGACAGCTTAGGATTCGATTAATTTATTGTGCATAAGAATACCTACTACACTGATATTGTCTAGATGCACCTCTTAATCTGTTGTTTATAAATGTTTTCTTTCTGACATAATACCTCGGCTAGATTTAGCTTGTGTTTCATTTTTACCTATTATAACTAGCTTTTTAATTTGAGTGTGTTCAACCTGAAAAGTCTCAGCATCTAGAATGTAAGAGATTATCAACTTTTTAGTGACAATAAGATACACTGTATTTTGGTAATGTGCTGTTAGCATGCAACTGATAGTAATCGATTTTAACCTGTTGTTCTCGTACACTTAGAGACATTTCGGTGCTGTATATATAGGTGGATATTGTTGTTCTCCTGTTGGCGATGTAGTTCTGGACAGAGCATTTTTGTGGGGTTTGTCATAAACCTATAATAACAATATCGATCCGTCTATGGTGACTGTCTACTGGTCCCATTTTTGTGTCAGAAACTCCTATCTGAAATTGTTTTTTTGAATTGCTTTATCATTTGTCGTTACTGTCATATCATTATGATCACCAAACAGTGTTTTTGGAAAAGGTGTCAATTCAAGTGACAGAACATCTCAGATATCAACCTTATGGCTGCTAGCTTGAAGACTTTCCAAGACTATTGAGTAGATTTCATATTATTTGACCATCCGTCACATTATTTTGGTCATGGTGATTTGTTCTCTGGAATCATGTTATTCCAATTATATTAGCTGTCCCTCGCCTGGTAGCAAGGTGTTATGCACATCATCTGATTCCATTTCTTCAGTAACAATGTTAAAAACGCCATCTTTATCAATTTATACACTCTAGCAACTGCAGTTTTTAAATGCACTTTAAACTGACTTGCCCACAGTGGAATATTATTAGTTATACAGTTTCTTCACAGTGTACATGAGGATTTCTTCCCGGCTGAGGTAAATCATGTTGCCCGAGCCGTTAGGCGAGGGTTACATGATTTTACCAGCCGGGAAGAAATTCTCATGTACGCTGTGAAGAAACTGTATAACGAATTTATTATACTGCAAAGTTTTCACTGTTCAAACGAAATATTTCGGAATTTGCCATGTACAGCGATCATGATAAACTATAACAAAATGGCGCCAAAGCAGATAACGTTTGAGCGTAAACGACGTCATGTCGTCACGTCTGCATGGTTGTTATTCCAAGAATAATGGGCATACTCGGCATTATTCGACGTCAAACTTTCACAGAAATAATGCGACTGTTGAAAGATTCAAACACCGATTGGTTCTTAGCCGAAATGGACTTAAAACGGAGGATGCACGATTGAATGAACTCAATCCTGTCGAGCAATCGGCCATCTTATTTTCTGCAAATCAACACTCAGGAACCTGTCAGCCAATGAAAACAGCTGCATTTCTATGTACCCTGTCAGCTCACAGGGTACATGGGATTATGTCTCGGGCTCATTGACCAATGAAAAGTAAGGAATTTACTTTGCAGTATAATAATACTGTAAGTTCTTCCATTATTTGAAGTTTGGGTACAATATAACCCCTTTGTCAAGAGTTATCCGTCCTTGATGCACTCATATAGGCTCGAAAAGGCAAGACTTTAACAATGTTTTCAAATTTGAATATATTTTTTTCCAAACGTTCACATGTTAGGTAAGGCTTTAAGTTTCAGGATGATTTTGATTGTTGATGAAACTAAATGATAAACTACCAGATTCAATAAATTCAGATGAGAGATTTTGTGGTCACCATGGTACTCTTGTCTTAACGTGCCTTCCATGGCCTTTGCGTTGCTTTCTATTGTCCGTCTTCCTTGTGCCCCTCAATGTTAGTTTCAGGATCACTCTTGTGAGCCAACATGATATCCAAGTTTGCTTGCAGCTGATTGTACATGTGAATGTCTAAAGCCTAAGAGTATTTCTGCTTTATAGTAAATCTTAACTATGCAATCGGCCACATGCCCATGGCACATAAAGGGAATTTCAATGAACATGACATGCCGTTTCATATACCTCGTCCATGCCTCATCAAATACTAGTCTTCAAAATATATTCTGAGCACTGCTCTCCGGAGAGCCTCCATTTCTATCAGGTAAGCCATGCCACATCTGCCATAGTTAGTTAACATGACCTGAATCGGTACTTTAAGGCAGCATTGCACTATTCACTACACTCTTTCAAGGAATCAGCAAATATATAGGCTAAGCCACTGCCTATCATCAAACTAACATCATCCGTAACTAAGCTGATGAGCAAGTGTATGCAACCGAGCCTATATGCTAAGAAAGACATTTTTTGACGCACAAAAGCATGTTAAGTTGCGCGACCCTAGCTGCTGGTACTTAGTCCAACAATGACCTAAAAAGAAAAAAATTATCAAAGCCACAGAGGTCAAGGTTAAAGGTCAATGTCAGTAACTTACTATTGTAACTAGTATTACTCGATTAAATGCACATGCACGTGAAGTTATCGACCGTAATTGATGTACGTAGTCGAAAATTGACCTATTAAGCGCAAATCAATTTACAAATGTCACAGAGGTCAAGGGCAAAGGTCAAGGTTACCAAACTGCAATGCAACATGCTACTCGCATTATAGTACATCTATGGTTTAAGTTTCATTGATATAATACTAAAACTTTCAAGGAATTTACCCGATATTCGACGCCGAGGTATAGCATAAAAGGCCCCATTTCGTGGAAATGAGTAAACAAGGGTGGGTGGGGTAAACCGGAAATATATCAAAATGCTCAAGGGTGCCAAGGTGGCACCCGGCCAATTCTGAATGACAATGCTTTGAACTATCAATATCAATCAAGAAAAAAACTTAGGACGCAATTTCTAGGTGGACCTCCAAATCCTGGTTTCTCTGCCGGACTAAATTATTTGTAATGCAGTAGGAATTTCTTCAGAATTATTTAGAAATAGCGTTGTATCATCAGCTAACTGCGTTGTTTTCAAGTGGTATGTTTTATCATGTTTTCAACTTTAATGCCTTTAAGGTCTTTTCATGATTTGATTTTATTTGCCATGATTTTAGCTACAATAATAAAAAGTAAAGCAGACAATGGATATCCTTGTCTGATTCCACGCGAAATATTAAAAAAGTTTGATAACCATCTGTTGTTTGTGGCTAATGAACAAATGTTTTTGTAAAGAATTTTAGTCCAGTTAATAAAATCTTCTTTGAAGCCAAATTATTTTAAACTCGATACATAAATTCCCATTCAATATAATGTAACCAATTGAAAATAACGCCTACACGCTACTGACATATTCTCTAAATGAACATGTTTGTTTTGGTGAGTGTAGTTATAAACGATTTACACATCTCCTTTCGCCTGTGTGCGTTAACTGAACTATACACATCAGTGAAAAACCTCCAATCGTCCTTTGATCCTTAAGCAAATCGCACCCATCCGTATCGCCGACCAGGTTTTCTGCGTACACACGGTGTACACTCTTGACACCAAAGTTTTACATCTGCATACATATTTGGCCAATACACGGCCGTCATCCCTACACTACGATAACAGAGGACAATACGATAACAGAGGTATACAAACAGCACGCGCTAAGGGTAAAGCCCTCAGTTTTTTGCAACTTATGTTCTGTAGAGTAGCTTTTGAGATATGAAACCTGTAGCGATCGATAAATGTTATAACTGTTCATACTGTGAAGACAGAAATGCACGAAAAAAACGATAGCTATCTGGCAATTTTTGAGTAAGTTCTCTCGGAAAGCAGTTGCAAATGGATACTGATGACATATTCCGATACAATAACAACGATAAAACATATAGTAATTCAATGTTACCTATTTAAGTAAAAGATGTATATGTCTATTAACGATAGAGCATGTAATAGTTGTAGTTTATCAGCGTAATTAATGAAATTCAAAGGTACAAATAATCAGATGCGTTATTATCACAGACACTTCTATAACCGAGCATCTCACTCGTAATGACACTTAAATTCCAGAGTATAAGACACTTTATAACAGATAAAAATATTAATTTTATAACCAGAAATGAAGAATTCTCTCCACAACACTGTTTAAAGAATAAAAACAATAGTCGTTATCAAAAGAGGAGTAATTAGCAATTATTAGAAACAGTATTTTTACTACATTGCTTGTTGGAATTGCATGTGATTTCAAGTCAATACATCTACCTTGCAACGCAGGTGTTTAGTTGCAGATTAAGATTTTATCCATTGTTGAGGCTGTTTTGAAAACTCAATACGGAAATAAAGGGAACATAATGACATTTTAAAACTGTGCAGAATAGAATAAAAAATGGAATTTACCGCTTTTCTCAATATAATGATCACAGTCTATGTATCAAAAGCGACAATATGCACTGTTTCTCAGTTCTGTTTAAACAAAAATTGAACTGAGATTTTCTTGCTCCAACTCAACCCCGGATCTGCGCGTGGTACATGTGCTTCGTTAAATATAAACTACTTTCTTTGTTACCGAACAGTTGACCGGCAGTGTGTAATGTATTTCCAAAGCAAGGCACTTAGCACATCAGTTGACAGTATGTATAGGACACGGCACTCGCTTGATAGTGTGAATCTTATATATTTGTTTGACCAAAAATCTGTTTTTTTAAACTAACTGAGAAATATTCTTAGTTTTGTCTATAGCAGTTAAAAAGAGAGTTGTAAAAACTGACAGGAGTAAAAGTTTGCTTTAAACATAATACTAAAAGCAAACGCATTACAATTTACTATATTTCTCAATTAAGTGTTTAAAACATAGGGTAAACACTCAACCTGTTTATTGTTAGATAATACTTGAAACTAGATTCACTATATAGACATTTATTTGCTTTATATTAATTGTCAATTAATACAGAGACATATAGCCTATACAAATGTGAAATTTGTGATTTACGGCCATATACAAATTGTTGAATTTTATGAAAAAACATAAATATATTTGAGCCCCCCTATGGAAGATCATGGGATACTATACATTGTTCTACTTGTCATAGCATATATATTAGTTAAATCACAATTCCTTTTTATTCATAATTGTTTTTACCTTGAATCAATGTAATGTGTAAGCAGAATATTTGTCTATGTCATTTCATACAATTAAATGCATGCACCATTACCATCCACTCTTGTTACCATTATTTTCCATTTGAAAAAAAGGTTTTGTGTTCATCATAGTTGAAACAGTTGAAACAGAATGTATCCAGTAATTGCAATTAACCAACTTCTCGATACAACGTCGAAAATAGGTCAGTTTTGGAGATTTGAACCCCGACAGAGTGTTAATGGATCAAGGAACTCGGCTCGAACTTGCTCTGAAATATCATTTTTTTTAAATTTCTATCTATCGCGTACATGAGATCAATTCTAACTCATCCAGTTCTTTTTTCTATTTTCAACACTCTTTATTTGCGGGGTATATATAAAGTTATCTGATATAATACTTAATGTCGTTAAATTAGCTGCCAAAGACTACGGGATTCATTTTCATCTTATAGATAAGATACTTTACTACAGATTTAATGATTTTTCGGAATACCTGTCCATTCATGGATAAAATGTACACCGACCAAAATAGATCAGTTTTGGACGTTTGAACCCCTCACAATTGTTAACGGATCAAGGAACTCGGCTCGAACTTGCTCTGAAATGTCGGTTTTAAAGTAATATCTATCGCGTAAATGATATCAATTCTAAACTCATCCAGTTTGTTTTATCGGTTTTCAACACTTTTCGTTTGCGGGGTATATATAAAGTTATTCGATATAATACTTAATGCCGTTAAATTAGCTGACCAAGACTACGAACTTCATTTCATCTCATATATATCGGATGCTTTACAATTTTAATTCACTTTCGGAAGTCATAAGATAAAACGTACAACGCCCAAAATAGGTCAGGTTTGTTCACGGATCAAGGAACTGGACTCGAACACGCTGTGGAATATCTGTTTTTAAAGTTCTATCTATCGCGTACATGAAATCAAGTCTTAAATCATCCAGTTCGCTTTTCCATTTTCAACACTCTTTATTCCGGGGTATATATAGAGTTACCTGATATAATACTTATTGACGTTAAATAAGCTAGCCAAGACTACAAAGTTCATTTTCATCTTATATATCTGATGTTTTTACTACAGTTTTAAATGCACTTAAGTCTTTCGGAAGTCCTATTCATTCATGGATCAAATGTACAACGACCAAAATAGGTCAGTTTTCGAGGTTTGAACCCACCAGATTGTTAACGGATCAAAGAACTCGACTCGGACTTGCTCTGAAGTTTCTTCTTTTAAAGTTCTATCTATCGTTTACATGAAATCAATTCTAACTGATGTAGTTCTTTTTCTATTTTTAACACTCTTTATTTGCGGGATATATACTGAGCAAATATAGAAACGTCCCACCCTATTACAGGGAAATTTTCTTGAAAGTTATAAGATTGATGGTAGTAAAAGCTATACAGGAAATGAAGTTTATTCATTTTTGAATCCATATCAGTTGACCTCATATTGCTGAGGTAAAAACTTTTCGAGTTATGTAATGAAGAAGTTGGTAGGGGTAAAAATAAAAAATCTGAATAAATGTTTGTTTTTTAAAAAATGTTTAGTTGGTTACTGAATCCTCATAAAAATTCCCCAGTTGTATTTAGTAAGATTAATATCGTGTACGGCCACCGTTTGCACCAATATACGCCCCATTTCTACGGCGTAACGTAACGTTTAATGAGAATGTCAGACATTCGCTCTTGCTGTGAGGTCTGTGTCAAATATTGAATGCTGAATCATAAATGTAATCAATTTGCGTAGTCTACCATCTGCACTGCTAAGTCTGAATCGAGATTCGTCAGTAAAAAGAACTTGGTACCAGTCAGTTTGCCCCAAATTCAAATGACGTCGTGACGACAGATAACTCGACGTGTCGTCCAAATTTGACCGGAATATGGGCGTCATGCTCTGATTGGTTTAGCGTTGAATTGTACGCGATTACAAAGGTCTGTGATGACTCATCGTGTTCACTAGCCGTTCCAGTGGCTGGAAAATGACGTAGACGTAAGTGCGTTAACGTACCGTAGTGGTCAGTTCTGACGGAGGAAAAACGATTGTGAACAGTCCCAGCCTGATAGTACCGGGTCGCAAGCCTCAGTTTAGTATTTCAACTGCAGCCGAACCAGCGGGCGACGTCAATGGCCGTCATTGCCTGATTTCTTTCAACTTCAGACGAGCGTGGCATGATGCAAGTATTGAATTCATATGGTGTTTTTCAATTTTTTTATTGACATCTGTCGTGTGTATTGTACGACGGCGACAGAATTACTTTATTGAAACGTGTGTACCGTGCACGTGCAAAACGTGCAAAACATGTGAACAGTCCCAGCCTGATAGTACCGGGTCGCAAGCCTCAGTTTAGTCTTTCAACTGCAGCCGAACCAGCGGGCGACGTCAATGACCGTCATTGCCTGATTTCTTTCAACTTCAGACGAGCGAGGCATGGTGCAAGGATTGAATTCATATGGTGTTTTTCAATTTTTTTATTGACATCTGTCGTGTGTATTGTACGACGGTGACATAATTACTTTATTGAAACGTGTGTACCGTGCACGTGCAAAACGTGCAAAACATGATTCCGTTACGTTAACGGTTTTTATCTGTGTTATTTTGTGAAAACTTTACACATGTGTAACTCCAACTAACCAGTATCTCACAAGTACATTCACTTGATGTATAACTTAAATAACGTCAGAGATATGTCCGTTGAAAACGTGTGACGTTTCTACTTTTGCTGAGTATATATATATATATATATATAAAGTAATCTCAATTTATACCTAATGTCGTTAATTAACTGCCCAAAACTACATACTTCATTTTCATTTTATAGATCTGATGCTTGGCTACATATGTTTTGCACTTTAGTTATACCCCATTGGACCCCAAGTCACTGAAAGTGGTCCCGGTGTCCCTAGAAATATTATCATTGGTCCCCATGTCCCTGGCTTTGGGTTTTATGTCCCTGACTTTGGTCTCCATGTCCCTGATTTTGGTCCCCATGTCCTTGGAGTGGCCCCGTAATCCCGGAAGCAGTTAATCATAATTAATGATAAGATAATAATATATGCCCAAATATTGCTAATATACCAACATATCTCAAACGGTATAAAAACGGTCAGGGGTTGAAGTGAAGTCAGATAAGCCCGTGTCGACTTGCCAAATATGGTCATATTACCGCGAGACCTCGATATGTTAGTTTAGTTAGGTGTAACTAATTCATTGACATCACGTTTTGTCACAATAACATATTTATAAAAAAAGTTGAAATAAATTTTCCAGGGACCAAGTTTGGAGGAATTTGTTTATGTTGCATGTCCACATATGGACATATACAATACGTATATGAAGGTATTACCCCCTTCTACAATATATGTAACTATGAAATTCCTATCTCTTATAAAATTTATATAATAACAGTTTGAATTTCTACTTTTTGGGCATATGGTATCGAGCATCTCACACAGACGGGCAGACATACGGATCTCAAAATGCTTTTTATTTGTTAATATAACCTTCATCTAAAAGGAAAAATGTGTTTTCTGGTCTTGTAATAATATTTCTCGTGTAAAAGAGCTAAAACGTTCATATAGTAAAAAATGTCAAAATAAGGGTTTCTTTAGGTCATTACTTCCTCACTTAATAGGTTTTTAAACAAAATTTAAAAAAAATAACCCAATAGATCTACCCTTACCCGGGTTTTCTTTTTAAAATTTAGATTTTAAATAGTCCGTTTTGATGTAGATTGGCCGTCTGTGTGCAGATTTGAATTCAGAATTGCAAAATTATTTATAATAAGAGTGTTACAGCTCTTAAAAGATCCGTTTTCTCTAAATACCATCCTCCCCTCCTCCTCCTTCTCCACCAACACATCCACCACCATGGATTTTTATTGCAAACCTGTTTTATTGCAATTCCGGTTGCTACAACGCTGTGTGCAGGTTTGGCTACTCACAGCTGCGGCAGATAGGTCATATTAGACAGTACTTTTCTCCAGAAGCTACAAAGACCTTGATCAATTCTCTGGTCACTTCAAAAATTGACTACAGCAAATCACTGCTGTATGGGATTCCCCAAAGCTCACTATGCAAACTACAGCGTGTTCAAAATACAGCAGACCGCATCATTACCAGGACCCCTCGGTACAATCACATCACTCCAGTCTTGAAGGATCTTCACTGGCTTCCAGGTCAACACAGAATTGAATTCAAAATTCTGACACTCACATACAAAGCCATGTGCAATGATTCTGCAAGGTACATTGTCAATATGCTTGACGTGTATAAACCTCGAAGAGAACTGCGGTCTGCGACTAAATCAGTATCGCTAGTTGTACAGAGGAGTCGATTGGTGAGGTTTTGAGATAGAAGTTTCATGCATGCAGCCCCAAATCTCTGGAACATGCTACCATCAGACACCAGAGATGCGAGCTCAGTTGCAGTTTTCAAAAAGCGTCTGAAAACACATTTCTTTAATATTTGTTATTAGAACACTGCTACCTATGCGATATGTTCTTGCTGTAGATGTCGTGGGTCCAAATGGAAGTTCTGGGGTATTATCTGGTATTTGGCAAAGAAAGAGAAGAAAAAGAGGAAGACGAAAAAAGAAAAACAGTTAAAGAGAAAGAAAAGTATATGGAGAGGTGAGAAAACAGCTATTGTTTTTTAATCTACAGTAGAAATCCAACCCATTTTGCATGATCCAGGGCAAGTTTGTCTTGTCGTTGGGCAATATGTTTCTATGAGTGTCCTGGGGCCCTCTCAGTGTCTTTTCGAGCCTCTCGTTCTTCTTTTTCTTCTACAGAAGTGGAACATGAGATATACCTGACGTATTTTTTATACGATACACTTATCTTTGCACATGTATTGGGGCTCTCGGCCAACCAGATGCCTTCAACACTTTTGACTATATCGTGTAGTTCAAAGCTTTTAAAAAACAATGGACTAACAAACACACTGCATACAATGTTGACGTCACAATCATAGCAGTCTTCCGAGCCAGCCACTCCGAAAACCTTTATGCTGCTCTGTAGACTTAACGATAAATAATCGAAAGTTAAGTGAACTAAACACCAGATCAAGGATTTGAAGTAAAGAAATACAGGAATTTGACAGTAACAATAATATATCTAGATGTACACCATCCCGTTAGACGTATATATGTTACAGTCAACATGTGTAATTAGTCATTACGCGTAATGACTAACGTTTTCAGTCATTACGCGTAATGCCTGTTTCACTTAGTCATTTCACGTAATGAATTAAAATTTCAGTCATTACGCGTAATGACTGAAATTGAGAGGCCATTATTACACAGATTGACTAAATGCCATTTGTGAGCTACAGGCAATGTGTGTATTGACTCTTATTTAATAAATTAATAAACAATTGTTCATTCACAGCAATAATTATGCATATTTTTTTTAAATACTTATTAGCAAACAATTGTTTAAGAATATTTGCCCAAAAAAAAGAAAAACAATTATATGACACTTGATCTATGAAACAAAATTTTATATCATTAGATACTGTTATCAACACAAATAGCTTAATCGGTTTGTTTGATTTCACCTAACCATTTCACATACATTAATTAAGTGAAAAAATATATATTTGTTACTGATTGGATAATAGCTGAATTGATTGTTTGTTTGATCTGGCCAATCTGCTTTAACTGTAAACCTGTGATTTGACCTTTAAAGGGGCTATGGGGAAATTGGTTAAACATAGTGAAATACGGATTTGAATAGCTAATGAGTAAAACAATGCCTTATTTCCGATAGCCTAGTAGTATGGTAGCTTAAAACAGCATAAGGTAAAGCAGAATGCTCATCAATGCATTCCGTTTTACTTTCAATCAGCTTTAAGTGATGGGAATGAAGTATGGTTATTAATAGATAATGATGTAACAATGAACTATTCCCGACACCTGTCTGTTAATTGGTAGCTTAAAGCAGCTTATAGGTAAAGCAGACTGCTCATCAAGGTATTACGTTTTACTGTCAACTAACTTTAAGTGGTTACCTGTGTTCAGATACAAAAAAGCTATGGAGAAATGGGTTAAGCATTATGAAATATGGTTATGAATAGAACATTAATAAACAATGAACCATGTCCGATAGCCTGGTAGTATTGTTGCTTAAAGCAGACTTAATGTATCAAAAGAATGCTCACAAAGGCATTCCGTTTTACTTTCAACCTGCTTTAAGTGGTGAAGTGTATTCAAATATAGAAACAGGCTATGGAGTAATGGGTTAAGTATGATGTCATATAATTATCAATAAACAATGACAAATTTCTTATACCCTAACAGAGAATAGCTTAACGCTGTTTTAAAGTAAAGCAAAATACTCATCAAGGTATTCTGTTTACTTTTAACCAGCTTTAAGTAGCAACAAGCCATGGAGTAATGGGTTAAGTATGGGTACTATAATAATTAATACTGTATGACTAAACAATACAATTATTCCGAAAGTCTGATGGTTGGTAGCTTAAAAAAGGTTTAAAGTAAAACAGAATCGCATCAAGACAATCCGTTTTACATTCAACCAGCTTTATGTTCAACCATGTAAACATGATGTCATATAAGTTTGAAAATATATGAATAAAAATGCAATACTTATAAATATATAATAGTTGGTGGCTTAAAACAGTGTTACAGATAAAGGCAATCAGTTTTACTTTTAACTAGCTTTGAGTGGTAACCTTTGTGTAAATAAACAATGCATCGCGTAATGGGTTAAATTCAAGGCAAAATAATTATAAATAGATTATGAAAAAACAATTAGATATTTCGTAATATCCTAGCAGATTAGAACTTAAAACAGGCTTAAAGTGAAGTTAAATGCACCTAAATTTAAGGAACATTCCTTTTTACTTTAAACCAGCTTTAAATCTAAAAACGGGATATGGAGTAGTGGGTTAGATATGTTGAAACATGATTATGATTATGAATAGATTATGAATAAACAGTTGTTTAAAAATCGCTTTGTTTTTTATTTTCAATCAATACAATGTAAAATGAGTTACAAATAATGTTGATTCATGCTTTTCTTATAATAACTTAACGTTTTTCCTGTCAATTCCTGAAAAACATGAATAAATAACACATTTTGTGCAAAAAAATGTATAACCAATAATAGCAATGCTAAACAGAAGGCTAAAGTCGATTTAGTTATCATGCGTAATGACTGAAGGTATTTTTCAGTCATTACGCGTAATTACTGAAAACATTACACATTACGTGAAATGACTAAGTGAAACAGTCATTACGAGTAATGACTTAAAATTTTAGTCATTACGCGTAATGACTGATTACACAGATTGACTGTAACATATATATATCATTTAAGCTGTAGATGTAGAAACCGGAATCTGCATGTCTATATTTTCTTTAACAAATAGCTGAGAACAGACTTGAGCTGCATGTATTGGTGACGTCATATTTCAGTTTTAAATGTACAGTGAGACAAAGACTTCTCAAGACAATTGCTAATAAAATGGGTTAACTTATAGTTCTTCAATATTCAAACTTTCAAAAAGATACAAATAAAGTGACTGTTTTCGTGTAGAATCGAAAAGCAAACACAAAAGGTCTTGTTATTTCTGTATTTCCTCGAGCCCAAGTCAGTTCTCAATAGGTAAAACCATGGTTAAGCGCAACTAAACGGGTGCTACAGTATAACGTGACTGTCATAAACCTAGCTGAGTTAATATCCATTTGATGTCGTATTGCGTGAGTACACACTGTATGCTTGATTTACTGTGAGAAAACGTTCACATTATCCAGTTTTAATTAACAGTTTGGTGAAGGATGTATAATATAGTTTAGTGTTTGACCTACTTTTTCAGCCAATCAGCAAGCCACAAAATTCAAATTTTCGCTCGGTTTAATTATTATGGCAACGGGATTTAACGAGATTTGGCAATTTAATTATGAAGTGTTCGAGACTTGGATTTAGACGTTAGCAAGCATTGCGCATGTGTTAATAGTTCGGTCAGCTCCGCCCATGGCGTGCCATTTAAGCTTTACGGGAAATCCATTACACAGCAAAGTGCATGTGTAGATATATATACATGTACAATTCAATTTCGAGGAAAATAATGACATTTTGTAGCTCGCTAGTTGGAAGAAAATTGTGAAAATCATTCAAATTTTATTTAATGTTTAGGAGGGGGGAATAAGAAAAAGAAAAAACAATATAGACTAATAATTAAAACAGAATTCTTACCGTAATTAAAAAACCAACATCTACAAACCATTGTCAATTGCGGCGAAAACACTAAAGACAGGCGTCTGCATAATGCAAGATCAAAATAATGCAGAAAGCTCATTTATGAGTTTTCTGCATTATTTCAGGGCTCCAGATAAGATGGAGTAAACTTCACAAATCCAACATTTTCTCACTTATTTTAGCATCAAATCCTATGGTGTTACTACTCATTAGAATCGTATGAGTAGTCACACCGTAGGGTTTCAAACCGAAATAAAGATTTTAGTTTTTGAAATACCCCCTTATCTGGAGCCCTGTATTTTCATTAAGCATTTAGACGTCAATAACTATTATTTTTCCATCGTTTTTTAAGATGACTATTTTCTTAACGCAGCTTGGAACACGAATTGTCAATGTGTCATCATCAATGCGCCATGTTGCTGCGTAATAAAACACACACTATATGTAACAGGCTGTGTAAACATCTGTCGGCGGACAAAAATATGTAAATGAAGTGAAGTGACGTCATATGTGGGCGGGTCAAACACTAAAGTGGTAAGAGTTTATTTCAACGCTTCTTAATAATTAAGAAGCCAAATTCGGTCGCAGGCTCCCTCATTTGCTGGCTTCTTAATCATTAAGAACCATTGAAATAAACTCTAACTATTACAACGAAACAGTATCTTATTCAATAACATTAAAAGCTGTAATTATTTAGGATCTCAGAATCATCCTTTAATCGTTCATTTTTTATTATTTTGAAAACTAGAGCACGCACTTCCTCAAATTTCAGGAGTCATGTTCTATTTTTAATTTTATTTACTCGGCTTTTGTTTCACTGTCAGAAAATTTATATTATTATAGGTCTGTAAGTGGTATGATGTAAGTCACTACAGATGGTTTGAGTCATTGTTCAAGAGTGTGTGTATGTGGGTATGGTGTGTGTGTTTTGGGATGGATATGTGTGTTGTGTTAACCCACTACACGGTATTGTTAACACACCAATGATCCCACTACCTTTTGGCAAGTCACTACATCACATTATTTAGTTGGTTTGAAAAGTCTTGCAAATCCATTTTTGTGTTTTATTTTATCATAAAAATGAAAAAACATTAAATGTACTGACTTTCATGTATCAAACTATTTCACACTGGTTTTAAGATGCTAAACCGTGCTTCATACGTAGTACTTCGAAACATGTGCGATTTCGAAGGAAGTGACAAGTTTGTTCCGGGAAAATGACTACGGTTTTCAAGCATGTCAGGTAAGCAGGTGTTTTTTTAAAATGACGTGCATGCAAACAAAGTATTATATAAATATTGTGTTATGTTCCACCACATAGACGATTCGAGCCAAATTGGAAAATACGAGAGAAAATAGTTAATTGAATGACTGAATGACTAATGATCTAGACATTAAAAAGGCGCAAAAACATGCGACAATTTTGTGTTATAATAAAATCAGCTTTTTAATTCAGTGCAGAACTTCAGAATACGTTGAGCCGTTAATTTGTCGTATCTTTAGCCTTACGACAAGAATGCACTTTACCGGTACGGAAGTTCAATGGACCACACGTGATTTTGTACGCTAGCATATTGACTCTGATACTGTATCTTCGGAACACATATCGAAAACCGATCATTCAGATAATATCATTAATGCAATGAAATGACTATTGAGAAAAAATTAGCTTACTAACTAAAATTTCCGGAAGAAATGAAAGGTAATGGTGTTGATAGTATTTCCCAAGTTTGCATATTGACATTTTTTGAAGTTTTAATGTATAAATGGTGTTCCCTTGGTGACTTTAAAGCAGTGTTTCAATGGTGGACAAGGTAAGATAGCCTTGTAAAATTTGTTTTTAAATAATTTTTTTTTTTTTTTGGGGGGGGGAGCTCCGATTATAGAAATAGATTTATATAGTCTTTAATTTTATATATAGTTTACACGAATTAGTGATAATTACCAGTTGTTTGCATTTCTAGTGACAGTGTCTAGGGAGGCCTACCTGACCGCATCTCTAGTAATGAAAATAAGCGTTACGGTTACGTACCCCTAGCTAGTCCTGTGTCATAAACTATATATAGCAACACTTTGTTTTGTATTAAGATACGTTATATCGATGGACTCAAGTTATTTTGATAGTAATGATAATACTCTCTATTTTTATATATCCTCGTCTGGTTGTTTAATGGATAGAAACCAAAGAAACTTCATGAAATATTTGTCCACTCGGTATTTTTCATGACAACAACTGCTAAAAGAACACGTTCTAACATCACACATTTTTTTAAAACATTGTGTTATAATCCAATACAAACAGTTTTGAATAGAGCAATTCTCCCAATATCAATTATCAAGCCTGTTTCAATCAAATTTAAAGATTTAGAGATACTCGTCAGTAGCAGACAAACTTAAGTGGAGTCAAAGTTTCGATAGTTTATATTCTTACCACTTTAAAGTTATATTCAACGCTAAGCTAAGAGGCTATCACAGTAATTTCGAACAGTGTCTATGTGATCAAATGCCTTAGAAAATTAAAATGGTCACGAATTTGTTGGCCATATCGGACGGTACCGTATATGCGGAATACTTGTATTTCCATCGCTGTTGTCAAACAAGTTGAGTGGAGAATATTTGACAATGATTCTTAGTCGTTGATTTTCTCCAACTATTTGATAAGGTAGAATGAATTAATTAACGAATGTTGTTTACGGCCCATAGCATTAAAAGGACATTCAGAGCCGAATAAATAATGATTGGATACGGTAGAAATGACAGATCATTAACATTAACATGAAGGCATATCCAGACAAAATAATATGTCGCTATAAAGCTGTTATGATTCACGTACCTATAACCTACACTAACATAACTCATGTGTGGTATGTGACCGTTTCATGTTTTAAAATACCAGATGTACGATCACGAAACCCTTGACAACTTTCTCTTTAATATACACTTTATGCATTTTTGTTAATTGATGCTGATCGTTCCAACTAGTTTTGATCCATAAGATTAGATTATATAAATCTTCTACAAGCTACGCCCCCCCGCGAGTTTATGACTACTGACATAAACAGTTTAGATCCATATTAATATTAATGTAAAGGTCCCGAAACTATGGCACTGGGGTGCCCCAACACTTAAATGGCCAGATACATCCATGTTTAAAGACATTACCCCAGTAATTCCCAACTCATTGTTCTCACTAGCCGTGAACATACAGGTAAAACATGACAAAATTGTTCATCAAACGGCTTAGCCATATGAAGCTTTGAATAGAGGCCCTAACATAATATATATAAATAAGTTTGTCAATGGGTTCTTCTCTGTCGTACCTTGAACCCATCCACGTATTACAGTAACTCGTGACTACAGACTAGTCGCTTGAGTACAATTTGACCGTTGTCATAGTGGGTTATTTTTAACACGGGCTTGAATGTTTAATTTTTTCCCGTGTTACTAATAATATTGTCATATAATTTTTGTTAGAAGTTTTACATATATTTACTTACTGTGCTGGCGGTCGTTTTGACTGTAAGGTTGTGGAACAGGGGTTTATATTTTACGTACACTGTTCGTCTTTATAGGTGAATATAGCTGATAAGAGTGAGGTTGGGTACCCCTAAACCCAGGTTTAACCCCAGTGGTTGTTAATAGTTAATTCATAATTGATTATTGATTGCTCCTCACCGTACCAAGGCGGGTTCGTATGTTCACTTTGTTTTATGTTTGTCTTGTGTGTGTTTTCATTTTGGTGTGTGGATGAAGAAATGGTATTGCGTTAGTGTGTGTGTGTGTGTGTGTTTGTGTGGGTGTACAATGGCCTTCGACTGAGAACGAACATCAGGATGCACAGCAGCGAGTGAGCACGAACATGTCAACTGAGATCGTCCTCAATTGCCATGAAACAAAATATGGCTCATTCGGCCTTAAATCACATAAAACATAAAAAAATAAAATAAAATCATGACGGCCCCACTGAACGGTCAAATGTCAAGTTGTGTGTATGTTGTAAAATCTGGTTTGCATTCGGTTCTATTTTCTCGGATGCACACATCATTCGAAAATCATCCGGGTACTCAAGTTTCTACGCGCACCTGTTAACATCGGTTTAATGGTGAATTCGCCCAATGACCAACTCGCCTACAATAAGATATACATGTAATGATTATAGTAATCCGAATAGTGAGTTTGCCTAGAAAGCAATTTGCCTAGGGATTGTATTTCGCACCTATTGTAATTAAGGTAAGTATAGCTGAAATAACAATATTAAACTTGTTTTCACCAGGAACGTACATAAGCGAGCTAGATCGAATTTTCGTTGGTTTATAGGCCCTGATCATCAAATGCATTTAATGATTAAAAAGTACTTCATGGAATAGTAAATTGTGTATGTAAGAGGTGTGGGCATAAATCGTTATTCACCTTGTGCAAATCTTTTTTAAAATGATTCGGAATGAAATTGTGACATTAGTGATTAGGGGCAGGAACGTATATACACTGTTAGGGGCTACACTGATCTTTCGATTTAGTTGAAAATCTGGATAAAAACAAGGCAAGTTGATTTTATTACAGATAATTTTTATTATATTGGCATATCTACCTTCAATATAAGGCACGAAATACAATTTCAAGCTAATTCACCATTCGGGTTGCAATCTATCTAATGGTAGGCGAGTTGGTCATTAGGCGAAATCACCAGCACTCATCACAATGACCTTTACAGTACGGGCTCTAGCAAGATAATATTTTTCTTTCAATGTATTTTGTTTAATAATACAGTATTTTATGTTGTTAAAACAAACTATTGTTTGTGAGCAAATGCATGCGATGTTACGGCTGCGATAGGATACATATCAACAGTGTTAAAAGGTGGGAAGTAAAGGCTGAACGCAAATGTAATGTATTTTCGCGATTAGTTGTTCAAGAATACATTGGTCAACGGCCCCAGAATGGACGATATAGAACAAAGGGGGTTGTTGTTTCATCAAAAAGGTTTAAATATATACTTGATTTATATATCGCTTTTTTGACGAACTGGAATTGTTTCGTTAAAAAAGGTTTATAGAGAATTAATTTTGACGAGTTCGGACCAAGTCTGCACGCTAGATCGGGTTACTAGAATAACCGGAATACACCGGAATATACCGAAATACACTTAAATATACCTATTATAGATCATAAAACAGTTTCAGATGATTTATTTACCCATTTTGTGTATTAATATATTAAGTTTGCACAGGAAATATGCAATTTATGTGTTACAAATGGTTTTCTGTTGAAATCACAACCGAAATACACTTTGTAATGTGTCATGTGAGAATTACACATGCGTGAGAATTCACAGTGTATTTCGGTTATGATTTCAACAAAAAACCATTTATGACCCACAAATTGCATGTTTTCTTTGCAAATTCAATAAATTAGTCCATAAAATATGTATATACATCATCTGTAACTGTTTTATGATCAGAACAATGTATATTTAGGTGTATTTCGGTGTATTCCGGTGTATTCCGGTTATTCTAGTAACCGCGCTAGATCTACGTGATTTCGGTTTCAAGTAGTTTGGATCCAGATGAGATCTGGATCAGGACTGTTTTAAACTCTGAAGCAATTTAATGATTAATTAAATCGGAGATATATTTAAGGGGTGTCGGACGTTTCGGTAAATGACGAGTTCGGTAAATTGATTTTATATAGTAAATGGTCTGGATGTTTCGGTAAAGATGTAGGCTTCTGTACCGTACTACCGGTGGTCTTAATGTAATCGAACATTAAAATAATTAAATAGACCTTTTACATTTGCTTATCTGGTTATTTTGGGTTACTTGATGTTTTATTTTCAACATCCAATCGTCCAAACAGCAAGAAATTCCCCCTGCATTCTGAATTTTTAGATACTTTCAGCCGATACAAACTAAACGGTGAAAGGTCATTTTGTCTTTACTACCGGTGCAACTATAAAAAAATCCTCTAGAAAAATGTCTTCTTGTAAATAATGTCCCAGAGGTTACTGTTCTAGTTTGGATTCTTTATTTAGTGCAGTTTGCACCGAATATATTTTAAAAATTGCAATTTAAAAAAAAAAATGCAACTTCAATGCCAATTAACGTGTGTAAAACATTACGTTTTTGAAAATTTTCCAAACAGATTTTTTAAAATTCCATTTTAACAAAACAACAGTATTTTCCAAGTACTTTGGTTATTTTATATTAATTAAATAGACGTCTATGTAAACATCCGCACTCCGCAGTGTAAATGAAGTGACGTCGGCTATATATGTTTTTTTCTGAATACACCGGTAGTAGGTATACACCGGTATATATATAGTAGGGTCATTGAGCCTACATTATAGTAATTAAAGGATTAAGTATATCGCACCTCTTCCAGTAACAATGAAACTGTTCGACGATGTTTGTGCCACGTTTGTAGGGGTGTTTTAGTTGTAAAATGTATGGATCCTGATCCTTATTTCGATTTGACATAGAAATTTACCCTTTCCATAACTACATCTTATAGTTTAGATCCAACCCATTTATACATCCGATAAAAGTGACTACAGATCAAACGCTATCCGCCAGCAAAAGGTGTGATATACAGGTATATAAACCTTTAATTACTATAATTTACCTTTTTACCGAAACATCTATCTATCTATCTTTCTCTGGATACTGCCAACCCCTCTTGCGAGTATTATAGGCAGGAAAAAGTGCACGTCGGAGTGTTAGTAAAGTGAAAGAGTAAAAGGACCTGGCAATAATTGTTGTCAGGAAAGAGTGAATCTAAAGGATCAACTATTCAACAAGATCAGTTCATTAAAATATTAGTTAAGTGAAGGTTCTTAAAAAATGTGAGGTTAAAAACACTGCATACGAGGCTAATACTGCACTCCTACCACTGCCCTTTTAAACTGATCAAAATCAGTAAGGGTAGCAATATCAGTAGGGAGTTGATTCCAGAGAGTGATGCTGTGGGGGAAAAACGAGTATTTCTGATAGTCTGAATTTACTTGAACTTGTCTTAATGTTAGAGGGTGCATGTGCCTTGTAAATCTGGTGGGTGTTTGTATGTATTGTGGTAGGGGCACAGCAACTAGGTTGTAATAAATCTTGAAGAACATTATCAGTCTACAATCATATCTACGATGTTCTAGGGACCTCCATCCCAAACCCTCCTGCATAGCGGAGACACTAGAGAGAGGGGAGTAGTTGTGTAGCACCCATCTGGCTGCGCGGCGCTGGACCTTTTCTACCCTTTGTATGGCAGTTTTTGTGTAGGGGCACCAAACTGAAGAAGCATACTCCAACTGTGGCCGGACCAGGGACTTGTATGCCAATGCTCTTACCTTTTCATTACGTGTTGTGATGTTTCTTTTGATGTAACCGAGGGATCTGTTTGCATTATTGGTGATTCTGGTGATGTGATTATTGAAGTTGAGGTCTGAAGAGATATTTAATCCTAGGTATTTGGCTTCAGACACAGGTTCAAGAGGTTGTCCATGGAGATAGTATTTATGTTTAATTATGTTTTTATTTCTACTGATGTGAAGGACCTGACACTTTGACGGGTTAAATTCCATATCCCACTGCTTTTCCCATTCCTGCAACTTGTCAAGATCCTGCTGTAGGGATGAGCAGTCTGATAGAGAGTTAACAGTGAGATAGATGGCCGTGTCATCCGCAAAAAGACGGACTTGGTACCTAGAAACAGTAGAGGGTAGTTGGTTAATATAGATTAAAAAGAAGAGAGGCCCAAGGACAGAACCTTGCGGTACCCCAGAGGTGACAGGGACTTCAGTGGAGGAATCACCATCCAATACAACTGTTTGGCTCCTGCCAAGAAGAAAGGAGCGAGACCAGTTCAACACTTGAGAGGAGACGCCGCATTCTTGAAGACTATAAAGAAGTTTAAGATGATTTACCTTGTCGAACGCCTTGCTGAAATCAAGGAGTATGAGATCAGTTTGGCGTCCAGATGAGATATTGTTAATTAGGTGGTCAGTGAGTTCAATAAGCTGGGTTTCGCATGAGCGCTTCTGCCTGAATCCATGCTGGAGATCGTAGAGGATATTATGATTAGTGAGATGATGAGATAGATGAGAGGCAACTATATGTTCAAGAGTCTTACAAAGAATGCACGTCAAGGAGATAGGACGGTAATTTGCTGGGTCACTGGAGTCACCTTTTTTATAGATTGGACACACGTTAGCCCTGGTCCAGTCACATGGAATCTCTCCGGTTGACAGGGATTTCTGAAACAGGATCGTGACAATAACAGTAATCTCATGCCTAAGCTCTTTCAATACCACTGGTCTGATTTGGTCTGGGCCTGCTGCTTTATCAGCCTTAAGATTGGATAGGAGTGTGAAGACACCAGATTCATTGACCGAGATGTCACTCATTGGTGGGTATTTGCTGAACTGCTGTGGGTACAAGAACTGCAACTTCTGCATGCATGTCTGCTTCAGGGATAGAGGAGTAGTGCTTGAAAATACTGACTTGAATTGTCGGTTTAAAATGTTCGCTTTTTCTTTATTGTTTGTCTTGAAGGTGCCTGTCTGTTGGTCTTTAAGGGGAGAAACATTCTGAGAATCTTGTTTTGAGTTTTTTAACAGGGTGAAAAGTTTTTTTGAGGAAAAGTTTCCTTCTGATTCATTTGTGGCAATGTCCAGGATGTCTTCTAAGTATTGGTCATAGGAGGTCTTAATTTTAGATTTAATCAGCTGTTTAAGGCATTTAAATTTAAATCCACACCATTAACATCCACACCATTTACTATATAAAATCAATTTACCGAACTTGTCATTTACCGAAACGTCCGTAAATCTATTTAAGCAGTGTCTATTCTAGGGCGAGGGATTGGGGAATTCACCCACTTTTATTGAAAGGTAGTGGCTAGGGGGGGGTGTTTGACGGTCGAATCGTCAAAATGAGAGTTGGCAAGGGGTACGTGAGTCATTTACTCTGTGTAAAAATACTTTATTTTGCCTGGAGATACTTTTTAACCGATGTTTTTTTTATTACTTTTTAATATTCTCTCATTTCTATCTTAAAGAAAGAAACAAATAAACATCATAAAAGATTCTTCCACTTGGCAGCGATGGGAATAGAGATCATCCGCATGAAGGGTAAAATTAGCACGGATAACAATTCATCATCGGACGTACTGGAAAACTCAACATAGCTCATTTATTTTTGCACTTTTATTTCCAATGACATAGATCTAAATGCAAAAATTGTGTTTGACACTCGGACGGCATCATCATGCTATTTAATGATTTATCAAAATGCATAACAAGAGCACCGCAAACGGTACACATTATAAGCCCTTCATGCGGATGGTATCTAATCCCATTGCTACCGAGTGGAAGAATATTTGATGATTTGATGATTGTTGTTTTTCTTCTTTGAATAACCATTATATAAGATAAAAATGCTAGATTATTAAAAACAACATCGATATAACGTGTCTCCAGGCAAAATAAAGTATTGTTACATAGAGTAAATGACTCCCGTACCCCTAGCCAACCCCCACAGGGTAGGCTAGGGGTACGTGACCGGACCGCTTATTTCCAATATTAGAGGTCCGGTCACGTACCCCTAGCCACTACCTTATTGAAAATCCCCCCCCCATGTTTTTCATTGGAGGGGGGAATTTTCTACATATAATTATAGACAAAGAAGGCAAATCTCATAATTTGGTGTAATATCAGAATTTTCGGTATTTTCGAATCCTAGAATAGACACTGTTTAAGACTATATAAAGTGAGCAGTATCCAAATTAGAAGAAGATGACACTTATCACTTTTCTTAGCAACCCTCACTTATTTTTTCAAATATCTCAGAATTGAGTAAGATTAGTTTCAATTGAAAGAGCTAATAAAAGCAAACTCATTACTGTTTAAATTATTGGGTAGAATTTACTTTGCAGGTCCGTAGATTTTTGATGATATTTGTTTTGATTTAGTTGCAATGTATCCATTCCACTAATGCTTGATCAATGCGTGTTTGTTTCAATTTTCTAGTTAAAAAACAGGCAGTTTAAAACAGGCAGTTTAATAGGGGCTCAGGGGCTCTAGCCCCCGAAATGATAACATATAAATTACAACTTTTGATGGGGACCGGCAAAGTAAAGGCGCTCCAAATTATTGAAATATCTTTTCAAATAAAAAAGTTATGAAGGTTTGAAATTTCACAGGAACAGCGTTTTTGTTGAATTTTCGCCCTATATGGCTATACGGAAAATCTGGGCCGAGCATTCAACTAGAGTTCAACTACTAGAGTGATGAAACTTTACAAATACAATAATCAGCATGTGAACTTGCGCACCTTCATATTTTGGTCCAGTTTCGATTGATTTTGGCGGAGTTATTGCCCCTTTTCTCACTATTTTGGACTTGTGTCGCGCATAACTCAAAAATTCTTCTACTAGAGTGATGAAATTTTACAAATATGTTACTCATCATATGAACTTGCGCACCTCCATATTTTGGGCCAGTTCCGATTGATTTTGGCGGAGTTATTGCCCTTTTTCGGCCTATTATTGCCCCTTTTCTCACTGTTTTGGACTTGTGTCGCGCGTAACTCAAAAGGTTCAACTAATAGAGTGATGAAACTTTACAAATACAATAATCAGCATGTGAACTTGCGCACCTCCATATTTTGGTCAAGCTTCGATTGATTTTTGCGGAGTTATTGCCCCTTTTCTCACTATTTTGGACTTGTGTCGCGCATAACTCAAAAAGTTCTACTACTAGAGTGATGAAATTTTAAAAATATGTTACACATCATATGAAATTGTGCACTTTCATATTTTGAGCCAGTTCCGATTGAATTTGGCATAGTTATTGCCCTTTTTCGGCCTATTATTTCCCCTTTACTCACTGTTTTGGACTTGTGTCGCGCGTAACTAAAAAAATTCTACTACTAAAGTGATGACACTTTACAAATACAATAATCAGCATGTGAACTTGCGCACCTCCATATTTTGGTCCAGTTTCGATGGATTTTGGCAGAGTAATTGCCCTTTTTCGGCATATTAATGCCTCTTTTCTCGCTATTTTGGACTTGTATCGCGCATAACTAAAAAAATTCTACTACTAGAGTGATGAAACTTTACAGACATGTAAATCATCCTACGAACTTGGGCACCTCTATATTTTGTGCCAGTTCCAATTGATTTTGGCAGAGTTATTTCCCTTTTCGGCCTATTTTGGACTTGTGTCACGCATAACTCAAAAAGTTGTCCTACCACAGTGATGAAACTTCACAAATATGTTTATCATCTTATGAACTTGCGCACCATCATATTTTGGACCAGTTCCGATTGATTTTGGCGGAGTTATTGTCCCTTTTCATCCTTTTTTTGGACTTGTGTAGTGCTGAACTCTTACATGAATACTTAGCTTTGAATTGTTTCTTTGTTTTCGGGTCAAGGTCACTTTCCAAAAATATGAAAAAAAGGTTTTTGGTCAGTAAAAGATTTGGATAGTTTGATTTTGATCAAACTTTGTATTTAGTAAGCTTATGTGCAGACCTAACTTAGAATTGTACTTCAGAGTTCTCTGGTTAAGGTCAAGGTTCCATTAGGGGGGCATCTGTGTCCATTGGACACAATTTGGTCAATAACTTAAAGTTTCTTTAGACTGATTTTGACCAAACTTTGTAATTCAAATTGAGCAAGCTTATGAGGTTACACACTGCCAAGGGGGGCACCTGTGTCAATTGGACACACATCTAGTTAATTATATATTTATTCTCTCCATCCAACTAATTTATTGTTTTAAATGTCTTAAAACATAACATGCACTTAACTGCATAAACCTTTAGATTATCTTAGCATTTAGCAATAATAATAAAAGCTAATATGCTTCAAGTTCAGCCCAATTAACTGAAGAATTAAGTTCACTTTTATCGTTTCTTCTACATCTGCTGAAAAGCCACAGGACTGTCCGGGATGTGTTACACCATAAGCAGATCACATGTTAGCACAGCCAGTCACACCATGTCCATGTTTTCATGACTCACTGTGATAAATACTTCCTGAAAGAAATATTATATTGTAAGAATTTTGTTTGATCATTGATGAATATGGGTTACAGCTAAAGTTACACTTTAAACATTTTTTTTTTTTAAGCAGATGGCTCCTAAAGGAGATTTCTGCTTTAGTTTAATCTGTGATGAGCTTTCTAAGTTCTACCTGGCTGTCTGCTTTCATTTTATCTTACTTTAAGAAACCATCTGGCATAAATACATGAGTGTCTTGAGTGACAAACAGTCTGGAATCAAGATCAGATGACATGTTACGCAACGTCTGATCTAGATCGAAACTGCAAATGCCAGTCAAGCCGCGATCAGGGGGATAAATTACTATTACAATGAGAGGAAAAATCATGTTGAAATTTAAATACTTAGTTATTACTTACAATTAACTTTTGTTGTGTAGTTGATCTATTTGATGTGGGTACATGTATATCTCTGGATCACTTGTTAGCAGAGCCAATCACACCTTCACTCACTGTGATACATAAATCCTGGAAAAAATATTATAGAGTAAGAATTCTGTTTGATAATTAAAAATGATGAATATAGGTAACAGCTAAAGTTACAGCTTAAAAAAGATCAAAGTCAAGCAAAGCAGATAGCTCCTAATTAAATTCTGGTTAACTTTCATCCATCATGAGCTTTCTACCCGGCTGTCTGCTTTAATTTCATCTTGCTTCATGATTTTGATTTGAAAACATCTGGCATAAATACATTTCAATAAAGGTGATATATGTTCATTTTAATATTTATTTTAGCTCACCTGAGCCAAAGGCTCAGAATGAGCTATTGTGATCGCATTCCGTCCGTCGTCCGTTCACATTTTCAAACGACATCTCCTCTGAAACCCCTGACCCGATTTCAACTTAACTTTGTCAGAAGCATCAGTAGGGTGGGGGAACGAAAAGTTGTTAAAAATTTGTGGGTGGGGTAAATATTTCTAGTTGCCATGGCAACCGTGCACAAATTCTAGAAAAATCTTCTTCTCCGAAACTACAGGTCCAATTTCAATTTTGTTTTCACCTAAATGTTTGTCAATTGATAGACTTTCAAAGTTGTTCAAAGAATTTTGATCCGTTCAAAAACATGGCCACCAGAGGGCGTGGTCAATTTCCGTATTTACATAATATTGACAACCCTTGTCAAAACCTTTTAAGATCTTCTTGTTTAAAATCATAAGTCCTAGTACAACCAAATTTCTTATGTAGCATCATGTTGTGAGTCTTTATCAAGGTTGTTCAAATTATGACCCCCGGGCCAAAAATGGCCCCGCCCAAGGGCTTATCAGTTTAACTTGGGAAAACCTTTAAAAATAGTTTTCTCTGAAACTGTTGGCCTAAACTCAACCAAACTTTAGCAGATGCATCAGTAGGGTGGGGGAGCGAATAGATGCTAAAAGTTTGTGGGTGGGGTAAATTTTTCTTGTTGCCATGGCAACCGTGCACAAAATCTAGAAAAATCTTCTTCTCTGAAACTACTTGTCAATTAATAGACTTTAAAAGTTGTTCAAAGAATTTTGATCCTTCTAAAAACATGGCCGCCAGAGGGCGTGGTCAATTTCCGTATTTACATAATATTGACAACCCAGGTCAAAACCTTTAAAGTTCTTCTTGTCAAAAACCATACGTCCTAGAACTACCAAATTTCTTGTGTAGCATCATGTTGTTAGTCTTTATCAAAATTGTTTTCAAATTATGACCCCCGGGCCAAAAATGGCCCCGCCCAAGGGCTTATCAGTTTAACTTAGGAAAACCTTTAAAAAATCTTTTTCTCTGAAACTGTTGGCCTAAACTCAACCAAACTTTAGCAGAAGCATCAGTAGGGTGGGGGAACGAAAAGTTGTTAAAAATGTGTAGGTGGGGTAATTTTTCTTGTTGCCATGGCAACCGTGCACAAAAACTAGAAAAATCTTCTCCGAAACTACTGGTCCAATTTCAATTTGATTCTCACCAAAATGTTTGTCAATTGATAGACTTTCAAAGAATTTTGATTGCCCCTGGGTCATAGATATATCCAAATTTTGTCTTGCCCAGTCAGCTTCTATGGTACAATGTCCTCAGGTGAGCGCCATGTGGGCCTCTGGCCCTCTTGTTAGCTCACCTGGCACATTGTGCCAAGGTGAGCTATTTTGATCGTCCTGTGTCCGTCGTCGTCCGTTCGTCCGTCCGTCCGTCGTCCGTCCGTCGACAACAATTTCTTAAAACGACATCTCCTCCTAAACTACCTGTCAGATTTTTACCAAACTTTGCAGGAATAATCCTTGGGTCAACCTCTACCAAAATTGTTCAAAGAATTTGATTCCATGCAGAACTCTGGTTGCCATGGCAACCAATGTAAAATAAAAGTGAAAACTTTAAAAATCTTCTTCTCAATAACCATAAGGCCTAGGGCTACCAAATATAGTATGTAGCATCATCTAGTAGACCTCTACAAAGATTGTTCAAATTTTGCTCCTGGGGTCGAAATTGACCCCGCCCAGGGGGTCACAAGTTTTACATAGGTTTATATAGTAAAAACTTAAAAAATCTTCTTCTCTGAAACCGAAAGGCTTAGAGCTGTGATATTTGGTATGTAGCATCATCTAGTGGACCTCTACAAAGATTGTTCAAATTTTGCTCCTAGGGTCAAAATTGACCCCGCCCTGGGGTTCACAAGTTTTACATAGGCTTATATAGTAAAAACTTAAAAATTCTTCTTCTCTGAAACGGAAAGGCTTAGAGCTGTGATATTTGGTATGTAGCATCATCTAGTGGACCTCTATAAAGATTGTTAAAATTTTGCTCCTAGGGTCAAAATTGACCCCGCCCTGGGGGTCACAAGTTTTACATAGGCTTATATAGTAAAAACTTAAAACTTCTTCTTCTCTGAAACTGAAATAGTCCGGAGGATAAGCAAAAAATCGTGCATTTTTTGATACACCTATGAAATTTGGCACATAGTTCACCTAGCACCTACAATGTCATTTAAAAACGGGACCCCAGCTCAATTCCTCCTGTAGCGAAAATGGCGGCCATTTTTCAAAATGGCGGACTCCAATTTTAGATGTTTTTATCTTTTTGCTTATAGATATGATAGAAAACAATTTGTTGTGTCTATATCTATGTTTTTATGGTGAGAAATGATCTATTTGACGAAACATCTATGATTTTTATGCTTGTTGTACTGAATGGTCAAAATTTACAAGAGTTATGGCCCTTGACGTCAGTAAATAAATGCTTTTTAAATGACTAAACGTCCACTCCTCATAGGTTTCTGCCTGTAATTTGTTAAAACTACCCAAAATGGTTCAACATGACATGTTGTTGTAAATTTGCTAATTGAGTTATACTTAAATCTTTTTTGCCAGAGTTATTGCCCTTGCCGTGGGTAAATAAAATAGAATGTTGTGCGCCAACCGTCTTTAAAGAAGTCCTGAATAGAAACTGTTTGGCCAATTTCATTAAAATTTCATATATATGCTTCTTGGACAATGCTCTATCAAATTTTGTGAAATGAAGATTATGTAACTAAAATTGTCGTTGCCATAGCAACCAATTGAAAAAATCTTAAAAACTCATTTTTTAAGAAATTTTTGGTCTGATTTTAATTTTATATAATTATTTATAATAAATGAATAACCATATACAAGATATTTGGAAATTATTTGCCTCGCTTGAAAATCACGGCGGTCAGTGGGTGGGGTAAAATTCTCTGATATTGCCATAACAACCAAATGAATCAATTTTTAACACTCTGCTTGTATGGGACCTCTATGTTGATATGTTATTTTACGCAAATGATCCTCTAGTGACCTTTATTAATTATTCTTTGTAATTTTTATCTTAGCTTATCAATCATGGTCGCATGTGGGTGGGGAAATATGGCCATTGCAACCAAAAGAAACAAACTTTAAACATCTTCTTGTCTGAAACTTCTGTGCTGATATGATTATTTCTTATAAACATGATTAACTTTCATTAGTTGCATACTTCCATAATTCTTGCAATGTTTTTCTAAGCTCATAAAACATGGCCGCCAGTGGGTGGGAAAAGTTTTCCTTATATGGCCATAACTACCAAAAGAAACAACCTTTGAAAATAATTTTGTCTGGAGCCATTATGGTGATTTCTTCTACACATATGATCCACTAGTGACGTATTTCTATAATTTTTCAAATAATGTTCTTAGCTTAAAAACATAAGGCCGCCAGTGGGTGGGGTAAGATTTCCTTATTTGGTTATAGCAAACAAATGATACCAACTTTGATGATGTTCTTGTCTGAAATTTCTGCTCTGATTTGTTTTAATACAAATGATCCACTAGTGACCAACTTCAATATTCTTTGAAAAGGTTTCTCTTAGCTTATCTAACATGGTTGCCGGTGCGTAGGGTAAACTTTCCTCATATGGTCATAGGGGACAACCAAATGAAACACACTTGAATAATATTATTGTCTGGAACCTTTGCTCTGATTTGTTTTAATACAAAAAATCCACTAGTGACCCACTTCAATATTTTTAAAAAATGTTTTTTCAGGCTCATAAGACATTGCTGCCATTGGGTAAGGAAACAATTCCTTATTATTTATAGGATCATTGGAACCAAAAGAAACAAACTTAAAAACTATCATTTTCAGACACTACCAGACCGATTTAAATATAAGTTGTGACATGCTACTAAATGTTGTCAGATACCCCCTTGTTACCTATCTTATATAATTTTACACTTGTTATTTTTGGGTAACTTTCTACTGGATTTAGTATACCAATATATAGTTACATGTATGTTTTCTATAGTACAAATATATACCTGCCAGTGGGTGGGGTTAGTTTTCACTTACATGACTTTGGTGAAACATGTAAAACTAGTTTTAAGAGACATTTCTATCCCTCTTTCAATATAATATTACACAAAATTAATGATCCTTGGTTGACTTTGTACCAAAGTTATTAATTCAAAGACGGGACATTTAATGTGGAAGTAAGGCAGTAGTGTTCGTCCGTCTGTCTGATAAACAACATATATCTGTCTATTCGGCTTGCTAACACGATAACTCGAATTCATTTTTCCAAGTTTCATCATGCACGTACATGTGCATTTTGCTTCATTATCTAAATAGTTTGAACAGTTTCATAAATTGCTACCTTTTGAATATATTTTATTGAATGTTTTCCTATATTGCCAAATAGAGACATAAGGTAGAAAAGCAAGAACGTTTTCATATCCCTAATTCATCTCTAAATTTGTATAGTATTTAAAAAAGCAATTACATGTATGTTTAAATCACGTTACGTGTTATGTTTTTGTCTTTTAAATAAAAAATAATCTTGCCATGTGGCTAAACATGAGCATTATCTAGAGAATTTAGGTACAGAACATGTAATGAAAACATTGCCCGTTCATGCGAAAATTCGATCCTATTTTGGTCGGTTTCATCATATTCTTGATAAGACAATTCATTCTCTAAAGTTAACCATATAAAACATGGCCTCCAGTGGATGAGAAAGACGATACTTATATGTATACTGTTCATTGGAATTATTGTAAAACAATACCATTGAGTTGTCGCTCATATAAGTATATATAAAACAAACAAAATAAACAGGGATTCTTTAAAAGTTGACTCCGTAGTAGGACTAAATGTCCGTCCTAGATCTATGACTAAAAACAATCCTGGTAAATGTCTACTAGGAGATGCTATACGAGTAATCTTCGAAACGCATTGAGTATGGTAGTGACACACTATTTCCAAAATGAATTTTCAGCAGGTAATAAAAAAAAAACCCAAAAAAAACAAATCAGCAGGTAATCTTAAGCAAATATCTACATAAAGTAACATCCTATCATAATTGTTCCTACAAGTTGTCATTATTTCGATGTTGGCAGATAACTCAACCACTTCATTAAAAACTAGTTTGAAAATGAGAAACAACTACTGACGATATTCAGTCGTATATGAAGTTTGCGGAAATCTCGGTCAAAAGAGCTTTTTACCAAAATGACCAGTGATTCTTGGTCTTCTTAGAGGTGGTTTGATGATGAAGAAAGACATTTTATTGTCATGATAGAACCTGTTGATAATTTCACACACTCAGGTGGATCAAAAACAGGAACACGTGAAAAAAAAGTTTTAAAAATCAAAAAAGTATGTTTGATATAAAATACGTGATATTGCACGCATTATTGGCAATTCACTATAAATAGCTATTTTTGTTTTAAACGATATCTGCGGGTACTCAATATTTGACTTAAAACTAACAAGAGCCGCATATGGCCCTAAATCGCTCACCTGGTACCCATGGTTACTGTCATGGTAATGAACCAGTAATGGTAAAGTTTTCACAATAAGCCATCATTGGTAAATTCATACCCACCCTCTGGCGGCCATGTTTGAGCTAGGAAGATTATTTTAAGAATTCTGGTAGAGGGTCACCCATGGATCACTTGTGTGAAATTACTTTTAAATCGGACTAGCGGTTTCAGACAAGAAGATTTATTCACTATATAGCCATATAAGGAAAATCTGCCCACCCACTAGCGGCCATGTTTTTAAAGATAGGAAAAATATTTTAATAAATCTGATAGAAGATCACCAATGGCACATTTTGGTAAAATTATTTTCAATTCGGACCTGTAGTTTTTGACAAGAAGATTTTTTAAAAAAATTCAATTGGTTGCCATGGCGACCACAATTTCAATTGGATGCCCTATATTTGAAGAAATCAGAGAGAGTACCCTACAAGGAACAATCCTATGAAGTTTTGAAGAAATTGGCCCAGTGGTTTCCAAGAAGAAGATCTTTAAAGAAAAAGTTTGACGCCTGACGGACACAGGGCGATCACAATAGCTCACCTTGACACTTTGTGTCAGGTGAGCTAAAATGGTAACATGTTGAAACTGACAAAGGATTGCACAAGTGACCCAAAATACGACTAAATGGTATTGGAAGCTGTTGATAAAGTAACCTAGGTGTGTGTTTAACAAGCACGAAAGGTTAAGAACAAATATGGAATGCCAATATTTGCAAAATACACGTTGGGTGCAAAGAAAGTTTTGAATGCCGTTATCTTCAGTGCAGAGTACAACAAAAAAGGGTAGTAGTATGACTGATAGGTAATACCATGATGTTATATTTAAAACATAGAACCAGTACTTCCAGGAACGTAAAGATTTAAAAACAAGAATGCGCGTTCAATAAACGCTTATGCCCCCGGTGGCATCCTTGACAATAAATTCTGATTTTTTTCTAAGTCCAAACTAGGTCAAGGTCAATGTCAAACTGAGCTTGGGTATTATTGGTGAATTGGTAATGGTCCAAGGCAATAACTGTACAAGTATAGAAGCATTGTAGTAAACAGTGTTGATGCTAGATAAAACGGTAAAATCTAGTTAACCGAGAAAGAGCCTATTTAAAATAATTTAAGTTAAAATAAGGTCAAGGTCAAGGTCAAAATCAAAGTTTGGTGATATTGATGGATAGGGAATGGTCAAAGGCAACAACTGTATAAGTAGCAAAGCATTGTAGTCAGATGTGTTGATGCTAGACGAAACGGTAAAATCTAGTTAACCGAGAAAGAGCCTATTTAAAATATTCTAAGTCCAAATTAGGTCAAGGTCAAGGTCAAGATCAAAGTTTGGTGATATTGGTGGATAGGGAATGGTCCAAGGCAACAACTGTATAAATATCCAAGCATTTGGGTAAGCGGTGTTGATGCTAGACGAAACGGTAAATTCTACTTAACCTTGTTACGGACACACGGACGGACGGACGGACGGACTGACGGACGGACTGACGGACAGGACGATTACTATATGCCTCCGCATCTATCGATGCCGGGGGCATAAAAAAAAGATTGAAGTCGTACTGACTAAATGTGATACAGCATTCACTTATTATTCTCAAGATTTGGTGAGTTTGGTTTGGTTGTTAACGTCTATTTCTGCGTTATATAGGCTAATGAGATATCTTAGGGAGAGGACAGTGTATACAAAAACCCGGGCGCGATGCCCTACTCTTATTATAGATATAGTTTTCCGGTTCTTTCAAATGCCTAATGCAAAGCAGTTAAAAGGCACTGATACATTGGACCATGTTTTTTTTTATAAAGTCGCTTTCCCCAAGTCTGGTGACTTAGACTTATATGCTATGATTTTGACATGTTTGGTAGAAGTCTAGAAGATGATGATAATGCCAAATATCTTAGACCAGTGACACTTTGTTCCTACTAGAATATTTTATTTTATTGCCAAGGAAATCAGGTGTCATGCATGGTAAAGCTTGGCTACTCATGTTCTGTACGAATCCAATCAATCCTATTTCATTTAAACACATTATTTGCAGATTGGAAGGCAAGTTGATCGACGTTTGTACGTACATACGGATGGACAAAAGTAACATTATATGAGCAACATTTCTGCGCGGCATCACATTAAACGCATACACATTGTAATTGTTGTTTACTTTGTTTCATACATAAATTCTATAATTCTATATATCTATTGTGAGACAATTTCTTTTATTACTTATTGTTAAAAAAAAATTGCATAAAATGGCGGCCGTTTTAGTATTTTTACTTGAATTAACTGCAATTTTGATTTTTCTTCATCCAAATATAGACTTGTAATTATATTTGAATTCATTGACCCCAAAAACATAGGTATACGAGATGTAGATGTCAACATTTACTTTCAACCGCTATCATTAAACGAGTTACATTGATTTGAAAATTGAAAAGACGGCCATTTTTGAAATTGCCGCCTTAGCTTCCATAGGTAAAATCTGATTAAGGTCTAACTTCCGAATCAATAATATTAGGACAAGTGTGTTTTCATAAAATTCATAATGTAAATAATGTGAATACTTCCATATTTCAATTTGGAAACACAATATTTAAGTATTTATTAATATTTAGTTTATTTTACACAAAATGGCTGCCATTATAGTAATTTGTACGTAAATAGGCAGCCATTTCGACCTTTATTCCTTAAAATACAGTTTTGTTTTATATTTTTATTCATTGACCCTGAAATTATAGGTATAGCTACCAATATCTACTTTATATCCCTATTTCCATTAAAAATTGAAATGGCGGCCATTTTTTAAATGGCCGCTTCAGTCGCCATTGATCAAATCTGACCGATGTCTAATTCTTAAATAAACCATAATAGGTCAATGCAAGTGTGTGCCAAATTTCATGAAATTCGTCAACTCTGTTTTCTAATTTTATCTTCTTTGAGAGAATGTATTTGATTTTTTTTACTTATTTTTAAGTAAAATGACTGCATTATTAATAATTATTTCAGATATAATGGCAATCATTTCATTTTTTTCTTCAAAATACAGATTTGTGATTATATCTAAACTAAATGACCCTGAAAACAGAGGTAAAGATGCCGACATAAACTTTCTACCCCTATTAGTAAACGAGCTACGTGGATTTGAAATTTGAATTGGCGGCCATTTTTAAAATGGCCGCCACAGTCACCATGGGTCAAATCTGACTGGGGTCCCGTTTTTAAATGAAGCGTAATAGGTCAAAGTAAGTGTGGACCAACTTTCATAGGTGTATCAAAAAGTGCACGATTCGGCCAAAAACCGGCCTTAAGCCTCCGGACTAAAAGGCTTAGAGCTGTGATAGTTGGTAAAAAGCATCATCTAGTGAACCTCTATAAATATAAAGATTGTTCAAATTTTGCTCCTGGGGTCAAAATTGACCCCGCCCCGGGGGTCATAGGCTTATATGGTAAAAACTTAAAAATTCTTCTTCTCTGAAACCGAAAGGCTAAGAGCTGTGATATTTGGTATATAGCATCATCTAGTGGACCTCTGCAAAAATTGTTCAAATTTTGCTCCTAGGGTCATAATTAACCCTGTCCCTGGGGTCACAATTTTACATAGGCTTATATAGTAAAAACTTAAAAATTCTTCTGCTCTGAAACCGAAAGGCTTAGAGCTGTGATATTTGATATGTAGCATCATCTAGTGGACCTCTACAAAGATAGTTAAAATTTTGCTCCTGGTGTCAAAATTGACCCCGCCCCGGGGGTCACAAGTTTTACATAGGCTTATATATATATATAGTAAAAACTTAAAAAATCTTCTTCTCCAAAACCGAAAGTCTTAGAGCTATATTTGGTATGTAGTATCATCTAGTGAACCTTTAAAGAGATTGTTCGAATTTGGACCTGCCCAGGGGTCACAATTTTTACAAACAAAAGTCATTCAAATTGAGTGATACCATTTAGTGTGGGGTTGGTCACTTGTTTGATTTTATAATAGTTTAAGCGGAGCCAACAGCTACAAACAAATAGATCTTAACAACATTTGTCTTAAAATGCCACATTGTCAAATGTATTGCTATGAGTCAGGTGAGCGATTTAGAGCCAATGTGGCTCTTGTTTATATATATGAGTCTGAGTGGAGAAACTAATTACTTATTTTAAGGGGTGGGAGGGTAATGGCCCATAATGCAGAGCTCTTTGTCTTACAGCTTTAATCTTTCATCAAAATAGTATTATATTATTATCAATTTATGTCTCATCAACTTCTCAGAGTAATTGAAGTTCAATAAAGATTCCAAAAATCATAAGGTTTTCTATTTCAAATTTTATCATTTGGTACGAATCAGCTTGGGATGAGGATGTTCCGGCCAAACGATTATAACAAAAATTTGCACACATTGCAAACAATCAAAATTAAAAGGTTGAAATTCTCGTAATATTGGGATTTTTTTTATATCAAACGGTTCTGTTTTAGGCAGAAAGCGTAATGTCTAAGGCAACGTGTAGCTCCAAATCCATCGGCATTTTTCGTCCATTATCATGTTCGCTGTTTCAAACAACCAAGCACTATATTATTGTATATAAAGTTGAAAATAATTAAAACCTGATTACTTACCACGGTATTTTGTTCACTATTTGTAGGTACATGTATATAATTTCATGTGAAGTGCTTTTGAAAGCACAATTCCTGTGTGAAAAGAGCGCTATATAAATCTGGTATAATAATAATAATAATCATCATCACATACATACACACACCTATGCGAGCTTGTTAAGGACTAAATCTTTTGTAGATCAGTCTCTTTGTCGTATCGTGTATGTCTGTCTTAATATGTCTTTGACTTTTTTACCCTTTTTTCTTTCCGTGCTTTTATACACTCAAAGTTATCAAGGTTATTATTGTGTTTTTACATGTAATCGTTTTTGTATGCGACCGTTTCCTGGCCATATGACCATTTAATGTGTCGCGGTGCAGTAAAACTCAACTCAATCATTCAATCCAGTCAATTACTTACGTTTGGATAGAGTGATTTTAACTAAACTTTGTTATTCTCAAGCTTATATGAAGACCTAGCTTGGGATTGTATTTCGTGTTCTAGGGTCAAGGTCACTGTTGCTGAGATTGACTGATTTTGATCAAACTTTGTATTTAGCAAGTAAAATGAAGTATATATGAAAACCTAGCTTGAGATTGTATTTTAAGGTTCTCAGGTCAAGGTCACTGTTGTTGAAAATAGAAAAACCATATCGTTCAATAACGTAAGACTGAATAGACCAATTTGTGTTTTTTCAGACATTACTTGTCAAAATTGTGGTCATCTTGCTGTGTTGATATACTTATGATACACTAGTAATTGCAAAAGTAGTCTGTTTATAAAATTATCTGATAAAACCCTGAAAACCTGGTTTTGCTGCTTTGACGAATTCCTTGTAACATAATTGTAACATACTGATAATTTGTTGAATGAACTATACAGTTATTTGACTGTAAAATGAGAACAATATTACACACCCAGCCAAGTTGGGACAAAAGTTATATACACACAATTTCAAATGAGAACATACACATATCCAAATGAGAACACACGCATTCCTCATTAAGAACATATTAACACTGTCAAATGAGAACAATTGTACACATACACACATTCAAATGGGGGCAATTAGTTTAATATTATGATCTATGATGTTTACTTGTATCAGTACTCCTGTTTAAAGACAGTCGTGTATTGTACAGGTAATATTCAATTAATATAGTAATGCCCCCAAAGGGATCAGGGGCGTATAGTAATCGCATTGTCTGTCTGCCGTCTGTCAGTCCGTCCTTCCATCTGTCCCAATTTCGTGTCCGATCTGTAACTTCTTTATCTATGAATGGATTTCAATATAACTTGGTACAAATTTTCACCAGACAAATACAATGTATCACGTTCAACTCTCAATTTCAATGAGTCAAAGGTCAAGGTCACAGGGTTCATATACTTTGTCACAAATTTCATGTCCGGTCTGTAACTTCTTTATCTATGATTGGATTTCAATATAACTTAACTAAATGTTCACCAGACAAAGACAATGTGTCGCATTTAACTCCCTGGTCCATGGGGTCAAAATTGACCCCGCCCCAGGGGTCACAAGTTTTACATAGGCTTATATAGTAAAAACTTAAAAATTCTTCTTCTCTGAAACGGAAAGGCTTAGAGCTGTGATATTTGATATGTAGCATCATCTAGTGAACCTCTACAAAGATTGTTCAAATTTAGCTCCTAGGGTGGAAATTGACCCCGCCCTGGGGGTCACAAGTTTTACATCTAGGCTATATAATGAAAACTTAAAAATTCTTCTCTGTAACGGAAAGGCTTAGAGCTGTGATATTTGATATGTTGCATCATCTAAAGGAGCTCTACAAAGATTGTTCAAATTTTGCCCCAGGGGTTCACAAGTTTTACATAGGCTATATAGTGAAAACTTAAAAATAAGCATCATCTAGTAGACCTCTACAAAGATTGTTCAAAATTTGCTCCTGGGGTCAAAATTGACCCCTCCCCAGGGATCACAAGTTTTACATAGGGTGAACCTTTACAGAGATTATTCAAAATTGGACCTGCCCAGGGGTCACAATTTTTACATACAAAAGTCATTCAAACTGAGTGATACCATTTAGTGCAGGGATGGTCACTCGTTTGATTTATAATAGTTTAAGCCAACAGCTAGAAACAAATAGATTTTAACAACATTTTTCTTAAAATGCCACATTGTCAAATGTATTGCTATGAGTCAGGTGAGCGATTTAGAGCCAATGTGGCTCTTTTTTCTATTATCCTTGCAATGAAATACTTTCGGTTACTACATGTATTATCCTTGCAATGAAGTCCTTTAATATGTTATTTAATGTATTATTATTAAGCAACTGAACACAGTGAAGTACCATATTACAAGTTTAGGAATACCACTTGCTATAGCGAGTAGGTTTTGAAGTTGGGCGAGTTCATTTTAATATATGCTCAACCTTTAGGATGAGTGGATTTTGGGATCTGGTATTTTTCAAATGGCACTGCCAAACACCCTCAATGGTGATTTCATTCTACAGCACCCCTCACATGTAAACCTTGCATAAAAATACCTTGATTTGCAAATTCAAACGGCTGAAATAAAGTTTCCACACATTCCCACACTTTACTATTATCTACAAAAAAGTTAGAGGCATTCTAATTTCTACAAAAAAGTAAGAGGCGTCTCGATTTCACGTGCACCTTGTTACCTAGCGAGTCGGCCCAAGAACTACAACTGTTTCGTTCAAGGGAAAATTTATTTGTGTTAAATTGGTCGAGCAGTGGTTCGAATACTGATTCAAATTATGCAATTAAAATATGTTTGACAGCGTAAGAATGTTTTTCTCTACACTAATCTGTCAAACTGCAAATGTAGATCTACCAACTGTTATAGAAACGAACCCCTGTTTTTAGTTCACCTGGCACAAAGTGCCAAGGTGAGCTATTTTGATCGTCCTGTGTCTGTCGTCGTCCGTCTGTCAACAGTTTTCATAAGTGACCAGGCTGACAGAGAAAATGTCTGGGTAAATTATATCCAACCTTTAGCAGAAAATTAAATACTTCCTCAAGATACATCATTTCTGCTAAATGAGAATCTACAAACAGATACTTCCAAGAAAACTGTTATACAGTGAGTGGGGAGGGCAAAAGAGACATGTGACTGTTTTACCCATGTTTATCCATCAACATATTAAAAACCTTGTCTCAATTCGTTTCCAACCTAAAAGCAATCCATATGTATTGTTTTATAATATTGGAAAACCTTTAAAAATCTTCTTCTCTTAAACTGTAAGGCCCCGATGATTAATATTTGACATGTAGCTTTGCATTATGCTGAGCGAAATGTGGGCCTCTGGACCTATTGTTTCAAAGCATCGTATAATTTGATAGTGTTTATTTCCACATATATCAGACATGTAGATGTGCATGTTATTAAGATTTTGATCTGCTTTAATTTTTCACGCCATTTTAACTCTTTTTGCATATAATGTTCATGCAACATTTTTTTGTCTTACAGTTATAGACAAATTTTCCTTTAAAACTCTTGTAAAATAAAAATGTCCAGCTCTTAAACTTGTAAAAATTGTTGCGTTTGTATGATATTGATTTGTATTTTGGTGTCCGAGTTGTAACAAATGCAATATTATATGGGGAAAGTACTTGAGACTTGCAATACTGTATATTTAACGTCAGCTGTTTAGAAGCTGTTGGAAACAAAGTTTCATGCTTAAAAGTTAATGCTGCTTATTATTTATGCATGACATTTACTGTTCCAATATACTAACTCTGTTTACTGTTTACTGTTACAAATGTACTTGTTTTTGGCTCTAGTTTAAGTAGTGTGATGTCTTAACCTCAACTGAAGAGTCCTAACTGTTGCACTATGGAGCCCCTACTAACACCCAGGACGAAACACACCCAATAAAATATAAATTATTTATTTGCTTCAAAACACTTATATTTATTTAATTTGTAAATTTCATATACATATACTAGTATGTGTGCAGAATTGTAATATTAGTATGACACATTTAGTTTTGTCAGATCCTTTTTGAGTTTTACAGCAACATGTGTGTATACAAACACGTGTCCTTGTTGCAAAAGTTATTAGAGAAAGAATTTTATTGGGTGTGTCTTGAGGCACAGAAACATATTAATATGCTTTAATATGATCCTGTATAACTCTCAAGCCTGTATATATTGAACCTGGAGTATGGCTAACACTGGATAATTTCACATACATTTGACAAAGGAGGACAAAAGTATTAGAAGTTCTTTAGTATGTAGCTATTTGTCTGTGTCTTTAGCCACTTTCTGATGTAAATCTACAAAACTTCATATGGAACTCCATAATTTTGAAATGTATGGTAATAAAAGAGAATAGATTGATTGATTGTTTGAGTTGGGTTTTACGGCACCGCGACACATGAAATTGTCATATGGCGCCGAAAAAGAGAATAGAAAAAATAGAAATAGAAATAAATGTTGATCAGTAAACAAATATAGGCCCAATATCAGTTTTTAGCTCACCTGAGCACAAAGTGTTCAAGGTGAGCTTTTGTGATCGGTCTTTGTCTGTCGTCGTGTGTTACAAGTATGTGGTGTGTCAACAATTTCTTCAAAACCACTTGCCTGATCGATTACAATCAAACTTCACAGGAATGTTCCTTGGGTCAAGCTCTTTCAAACTTGTTAGAAGAATTTGAAACAATGCAGAACTCTGGTTGCCATGGCAACCAAAACCAAAGTAACCAAAGTGAAAAAAATAGCATTTTTTTTTAAAATCTTCGTGTTGAAAACCACAAGGGCCATAGCTTAGATATTTGGCACATATCATCATCTATAGGTTATCTATTAAGAATGTTCTAATTTTGTCCCTGGGGTCAAATTTGACCCCGCCCACCGGGGTCACCGTTTTACATAGAGTTATATGAAACACCTTTTTCTCTGAAACCACAATATGGCCTGAGCTTTGATATTCGGCATGGTGTAATTTCTAGAGGATCTCAACAAAGCTTTTTCTTGTGACAGTCGCTTTTTGTGGGGCTATTTATCACATTCCGTGATAGTTCTAGTTCAAATAGTTCCAGTTCGTGTCATATATGTCAGTATGACCCAGGTGAGCGATTTAGAGCCATTCTAACTCTTGTTAGCTCACCTAAGCCAAAGGCTCAAGGTGAGCTATTGCGATGTCCCTGTGTCCGTCGTCCGTCGTCGTGCGTCGTCCGTCGTCGTTAACAATTGCTTAAAATGACATCTCCTCCTATACCCCTTGACAGATTTCAACCAAACTTTACACAAATGTTCCTTAGGTCAAGCTCTTTCAAATTTGTTCAAAGAATTGAAATCAATGCAGAACTCTGGTTGCTATGGCAACCAAAGTGAAAAAATAAGTAAATCTTAAAAAATCTTCTTGTCAAAAACTACAAGGGCCTGAGCTTAGATATTTGGCACATAGCATCATCTAAAGGTCCTTTATCAAGTTTGTTCAAATTATACCCCTGGGGTCAAAATTGGCCCCGCCCCAGGGGTCAAAATATTTACATATGATTATATAGTAAAATCTTAAAAAATCTTCTCCTCGGAAACTGAAATGCTTAGAGCTGTGATATTAGCATCATCTAGAGGACCTCTACATAGTTTGTTCAAATTTTTCCCCTGGGGTCAAAATTGACCCCGCCCCAGGGGTCACAAGTTTTACATAGGATTATATAGTAAAAACTTAAAAATTCTTCTACTTCGAAACCTAAAGGCGTAGAGCTGTAATGTTTAGTATGTAGCATCATCTAGGGGACCTCTACATAGATTGTTCAAATTATGCCCCTGGGGTCAAAATTGGCCCCAACCCAGGGGTCACAAGTTTTACATAGGATTATATAGTAAAAACTTAAAAAATCTTCTTCTCCGAAACCGAAAGGCTTAGAGCTGGGATGTTTGGTATGTAGCATCATCTAATGGACCTCTACCTAGTTTGTTCAAATTTTGCGCCTGGGGTCAAAATTGACCCCGCCCCGGGGGTCACAAGTTTTACTTAGGATATATAGTAAAAACTTAAAAATTCTTCTTCTTAGAAATCCAAAGGCTTATAGCTGTGATGTTTAGTATGTAGCATCATCTAGGGAACCTCTACATAGATTGTTCAAATTATGCCCCTGGGGTCAAAATTGGCCCCACCCCAGGGGTCACAAGTTTTACATAGGATTATATAGTAAATAATCTTCTTCTCCAAAACTGAAAGCACTTAAACCTATGATATTTGTTATGTTGTCTCATCTAGTGAACTGTTACAGAGATTGTTCAAATTATGCCCCTATTCTCAGGTGAGCGAAATGTGGCCCATGGGCCTCTTGTTAGCTCACCTGAGCCGAAGGCTCAAGGTGAGCTGTTGTGGCCGTCCGTCGTCCGTCTGTCCGTCTGTCCGTCCGTTCAAATTTACTTCAAGCGACAACTCCTCTGAAACCGCGAGTCTGAGGAAAAAACTAATTTGCTCACGGTGTTCCTTGGATGCTTCTCTACAGAAATTGTTAAAATGAAACTTTAAAGTGGACTACTTATTGAAATTTATTAAAAAAAGTGAAAAACTTTAAACAAGTTTTTTGTAAAAAACCACTGTTCCCACACCTTAGATATTGCATGAATAGTATCTTCTACTAAATCACTTTCAAAATTGTAAAAAATCAAAACCCTAGGATCAAATTTGACTCAACCCTGGCCATATCAGTGCTTTTTGATGCAGGTCTGACAGTAAAAACTCTCTAATGATCCGTTTTATACAGACGCATTGTATCTTCCAGGCTAAGAAGCTACCCTTATACTAAATGCAACATTTTTGCAAACAGTTTGGATCCAGGTCAGATGCCACATAATGCTGCATCTAATCTGGATCTAAACTATTTGCCACTCATTTACATATTTTCTTATATTTAGAAAATATAAGTTATTATTTTTTACATATTTCACATACAAACATTTGGAGCAGACAACAGTACAGCATAATAATAGTCATTTCTCTCTGAGACCGTCTCCAATTGCATAACTGACCCATAGCTAGCTCTGAACTCAGGTCACTGAGATACATAACAGAAATGAAAGTGATGTCTGCTATTTTATGCTCAAGCACAACTTAGTTCGAGGCATATTACTTTTGGTCTGTCTGTTTGTTTGTTTGTGTTTTGTTTGTTTGTTTATCTTTCTGTCTATCAGTCCACAATTAATTCTTGGCCATAAACAGTATGGATCCAGGTCAGATGCCACATAATGCTGCTTCTAATCTGGATCCAAACTATTTGCCACTCATTTACATATAGTTTCTTATATTTAGAAAATGTAAATAATGATATTTATTAACCTATTAACCCATACATATTCTTTTTTATGTCTTTAATTTATTCTTCCACAGAAGAAAATATTTCACTTTATACAGTCATTGTTGTCTTTAACAATTGCTTCAAATGACATCTCCTCATATACCGCTGAAAAGATTTCAACCAAACTTTACACGAATATTCCTTGGGTCAAGTTCTTTCAAAATTGTTCAAAGAATTAAAAACAATGTAGAACTCTGGTTGCCATGGCAACCAAGTGAAAAAATAAGGAAATCTTAAAAAAAATTCTTGTCTGAAACTACAAGGGCCAGATCTTAGACATTTGTCACATAGCATCATCTACAGGTCCTCTATCAAACTACAAACTATGCCCCTGGGGTCAAAATTGGCCCCGCCCAGGGGGTCACAGTTTAACATAGAGTTATATAGTGAAATTTTCAAATGTCTTCTCCTCTGAAACTAATATGGCCAGAGCTTTGATATCTGGCTTGGTGACACTTTTAGATGTCCTATACCAATAAGGTTCAAATGGTTCTGGTCGATTGCATATCATCTACAGGTCCTCTATCAAGTTTGTACAAATTATGCCCCTGGGGTCAAAATTAGCCCCACTCCGGGGGTCACAGTTTTCATACGTCTTCTTTTCTGAAGCTAATATAGCCAGAGCTTTGATATTCGGCATGGTGTTACTTCTAGATGTCCTTTATCTATTTATACAAATGGTTCCAGTCTGTTGCATATGTAGGTCACAGGAGCTAAAAATAGATTTTTTCAATGGAAACTTAAAAAAAATCTTCTTGTCTAGAACCCTAGTACCCTGATCTTAGATATTTGGAACATAGCATCATCTACAGGTCCTCTATCAAGATTGTTCAAATTATGCCCCTCGGGTAAAAAATGACCCCGTCCTGGACTTAAATCATTATCTCCATTTTGATGTACAGCTATTCTCAGGTGAGCGACATATGCCCCATGGGGCTCTTGTTTTCATATTGTGATACAAGATATTCTATATCAAGATGATGTTTACACACAGTTTGTTACCTGTGTTATCTTTAGCCTAGTTATCTTATTTAACTCTTTGCATGCTGGGTAAATTTGTCGTCTGCATCAATTGTTGTCTGCTACTTTTAAAAATTAAAATTTTCAAACTGTTTGCACAGGTAATCACGATTTTGCCGCTGGCGTGCAAAGAGTTAAGGAATACAATTTTTTATGGACTCTTTAATTTTATCAATATCAGCAAATTATACTGATTGCAGCCGCCTTTATAATACCAACAGCTTGCATGTTTACTGAGATGATAGCTTGCCAGTGACTACATGTGACTCACAATGTTGATCTATGTTTGGAATCTGATTTAAAAATTGTTATACATGTATATATTATTTCTTTTGTAGACACAAACCCTTTCACATAGATCTTTAACATGTCACTTCGAGGGAAACAGATGGTATGTTGCTTTTAAAATGTTTATAGGCATTTTTTAGCTCACCTGAGCACAAAGTGCTATTGTGATCGCTCAAGTTAACCCTTAGCCTGCCACTCACGACTATAGCTCCATATGCAAACAGCTTGGATCTGGATGAGACGCCGAGTAACTCGGCGTCTCATCCGGATCCCAGCTGTTTGACACTCTGACAACATTTTCAGCAATTTTGAGCAACTTTGAAGCACTTTGAAACTTGAAGCAGACGAGAAATATAGCAGACGTAAATTTATTTGGCGGGCTAAGGGTTAACCATTCACACATTCAATATGCCGAGAGCACATTTAATGACACATTTGACATGCATACAACACATTTCAAACAACTATTCATTCCATCTGTCATATATAAGTAACTACTTTGCTGTCTTGATATATTAATATTATAAACAATCATACCAGTTTAGATTTCTAAGATAATTTTTGTAATGGGACCAATCAATAAAATCAACAATTTGAATGGATATTTGTAATGTTTTTATGCCTTTTATGCATCGATAGATGCGGAGGCATATAGTAATTGTCCTGTCCGTCTGTGTGTGTAACAAGGTTAAGTAGTTTTTACCGTTTCGTCTAGCATCAACACCGCTTACCCAACTGCTTGGATACTTGTACAGCTGTTGCCTTAGACCATTCCCTATCCACCAATACTACCAAACTTTGATTTTGACCTTGACCTAATTTGGACTTGGAATATTTTAAATCTAGGCTAATTCTTGGTTAACTAGATACCGTTTCGTCTAGCATCAACACAACAGACTACAATGCTTTGATACTAATACAGTTGTTGCCTTTCACCATTCCCTATCCACCAATATCACCAAACTGTGATTTTGACCTTGACCTTGACCTAATTTGAACTTAGAATATTTTAAATGGGCTCTTTCTCGGTTAACTAGATTTTACGGTTTCGTCTAGCATCAACACTGTTTACTACAATGCTACAGTACTTATACAGTTATTGCCTTGGACCATTTCCAACTCCCCAATAATACCCAAGATCAGTTTGACCTTTACCTTGACCTAATTTGGACTTAGAAAAGATTCAAAATATATTGTCATGGACGCCATCGGGGGCATAAGCGTTTATTGAACGCCCAGTCTTGTTTATTTATGGCCCAGGACTTTGCACAATAAAATACATTTATACGTATTCATATATAAAATACTCCATCAGAATTTAAATGTATTACAGAATGTGTTTAAAAAAAAAAAAGATTTTCCTACCGTCCGTCCCTAATTTTTATGCCCCCGGCATCGACAGATGCAGGAGCATATAGTAATCGTCCGTTCGTCCTTCCGTCCGTCCGTAACCAGGTTAAGTAGATTTTACCGTTTCGTCTAGCTTCAACGCCACTTATTCAAATGCTTAGATACTTATACAGTTGTTGCCTTGGACCATTCCCTAGCAACCAATAATACCTAACCTTGATTTTGACCTTGACCTTGACCTAATTTGGACTTAGAATATTTTGAATGGGCTATTTCTTGGTTAACTAGATTTTACCGTTTCGTCTAGCATCAATACCGCTTACTCCAATGCTTGGATACTTATACAGTTGTTGCCTTGGACCATTCCCTATCCATCAATATCACCCAACCTTGATCTTGACCTTGACCTAATTTGGACTTAGAATAATTTGAATGGGCTATTTCTTGGTTAACTAGATTTTACCGTTTCGTCTAGCATCAACACTACTTACTACAATGCTTCTATACTTATACAGTTATTGCCTTGGACCATTACCAACCCACCAGTAATACCCAAGCGCAGTTTGACCTTGACCTAATTTGGACTTAAAAAGATTCAGAATATATTGTCAAGGATGCCACCGGGGGCATAAGCGTTTATTGAACGCGCAGTCTTGTTTGGGGCATGTAATAGGAAAAACAGGTATCTTTTTATTTGGCCTCATTAGGTTTTTACGAAATTTGGTCAGAATGTTTGCCATACTGAAATCTAGGTCAAGTTTGAGTGTGGGTTATGTGGAGTAAAAAACTAGGTCAAATCATATAAAAAAATGTTTTTAACAGTTTTGAGGTCACAGTTTGTACTCGGTTGATAATGAAATTGGTTTGTGTGTTGTCCTGGATGACATTTAGGTCACCTGCGGTCAAAACTAGTTCACTTGGTCAAATCATGGAATAATCTTGTTAAGACTGTAAGGCTACAAATGTTAGCAAATATTGCTGAAATTTCATCAGAATATTTGTCTTATAGAAATCTAGGTCAAGATCAAATATGTGTCATTTCAGATATAAAACTAGGTCACTAGGTCAAATCATCACAGGTAAAGGTTTCTTACATTAAAAAGATCACTTTTTAGCTTTTCACATGCCCTTAGATGGTCTACTCTGGTTATGTTCAGCATATCTATATCATACATACTATCCCATTAACTCATAAGCGATTAACAATTATCAGTGCTCACCTCAATGCATGCTAGTTGATTAAAGTGAGTCAAAATGAGTTAATATGAGGCTATTGCGCAATGAGTCAAAATGAGTCAGTATGGCTTAATGGGCTATGCAGATGAAACTCTTTAAAGTTAGTGAATCACGTCTCTTAAGGAGTCATGATTTGCTTTAATGATTGTGTTTAATGAATCGGTTTTTAGAAAAGAGGATATATTGAGGTTACATATTGAACAAAATACTTAGCTAAGGATAGAACATTTTGACTATTAAACTGTCTAAACAAATATAGTACTAACTACTTAATTTACTATTTCAGGAAAACAAATGTGGTCAGCTGACTGGTGTCAGAAAAAGGAAACAGAGGCTGGAGGAAGTAGCCAAGAGTCGGGCATGATTGAACAGAGCACAGAGAGGGATTCAACCTGCACAGGCACTAGCTGTGATAGTTTAAGTATGTACAGTATGAACCTTGATTTTAATCCTTCAATGCTATGACTGCTTTTTTAGACATTTCCACAATGGAAGTGTAATGTGCAAACCAAGGCACCAAACAACAACAAACTCTGTAGATGCAAAGCTTAAGCTCACACCAAGAGGTGTTTATTGCGCTATATATATATTTCTTACTTCCTAACATACAATGGTGATGTGGGGGGTGTTAGCCTAGCGTGTGACTCTAACAGGCCTAGTGGTCTGACCTATATTTTCCCCTCAGTCTCGCAGTAAACCCTGCTCAAAGCCAATTATTTCCTTCTGACTGGCATTAAACTCGGTTCGAAACAAATCTGGCACTCTTCTTTCGTAGTACACATTTGCTTTATTTGAGAAAAGTTACTAGTGATATGTTGAAAACATGCGCCCATTTGACGTCAAATGTTTTTGAAGCAGTGTATTAGAACAAATGTTTATTTTCAACACAATCCCCAATCAAAAAACCTTTGCCTGGCTTGAAAATCTGTGCATGCCTATGTTCTTGTCTGTTAATTCTAAAATTTCACAAATTCGCTTATTGTTCGGTAGAAATAATCCCCAAATGTTAAACACCTTGGATCAGGATGAAATTACTTGGCGTCACGTCTAGATCTATATCCAAGCCGTTTGCATTTTGCACTACAAGCAGACTATGGAGTTGAAAAAAATGTCTATCAGGAGCGCTAAATATAGATCTGTGGTAGTCTAAACAACAGGTGACTTGACTCCATTTTGTGTCGCATGGGTAGCATAGCAGACACTTAAGGATTACTTTGTCCTTCTGCGTCACACTTTCCTGTCCGGACCATAATCAAAAAGTATAAGAGCTACCAGCATGGAACTGAATAGGTGGATAGATCTAATTGAGGAAAAGTGCCAGGCACTAGAACCATGACTCTAATCTGCATAATGTATGAGTTATTGCCTTTAATATTTTTCATACTTAATTTTTGTCCAGACCATAACTAAAAAAGTATAAGAACTACCGGCATGAAACTTCATAGGTGGATATATCTAAATACGGAGAAGTTTGCAGTGCACAAGAACCATAACTATAATCTGCATAATGGATGAGTAATTGCCTTTTGATGTTTTTCATATTTAATTTTTGTCCAGACCATAACTCAAAAAGTATAAGAGCCACCAGCGTGAAACTTTCATAGGTGGATATATCGAAATGAGGAAAAAAGCAGTGCACAATAACCAAAACTCTATAATAAATGAGTTATTGCCCTTTGATGTTTTACCAGAAAGTATGCCATTTTGCTCAAGATTTCAAAATTGTAAACTGTCTCATTCATATAAGAACACCTAGAGGAGATAATGGCTAAAATCAGGCTACACAAGTGTTCCACGGAACACTCATATCTAGTTCCAAATATGTTATTGTATACAATGATTATCAGTGAACAGCTAATGCCATTTCTCTTAACTGACATAGCATCGTAGGCGGAGCTTTTGGCATATGCACAAATCTCCAGTAGAGTATCAGTTACGGCACCCATTATTGTAAAAGCCCACGGCTTCTCATTGATTGAAAATGTAGGGCAACCACAAATAACATATAGACTCCAGTGTGAAGGTATGAGGTTTTAATGTGTGTCCTTCTGTGGCAAAACATTTTAAGCGGCTATTGGAAATGTGTGTCAGTCAGAGGTTCAAATGTCTGACATGCTCAGTGTTATTTGCTTCCTGTTAATGAACTGTGTGCTGCCTTTCATGGCGAGTGTTTTATGTATCATTCAAGGTACTCTTGTCTGACCATGCTACATATCTGTGTGGGTATGCATGTGTCATTAACAGTTACTTAGGGGCCTCCGTGGCCGAGTATTTACGGTCACTGTGACTAACAATCACTCAGCTCCCCATCGATGTGAGTTCGCTCCCTGTTTGGGCCGGTCCGGATTTTTCAACTGGGGAAGCCTTCCAGCTGGCTTGCGAAAGGTCGGTGGTTCTACCCAGTTGCAGACTTGTACCTGAACAGTTGATAAAGTGCATCTGGGGTCTTCCTCCACAGATAGGACTGAAATACTGTTAAAAGCGACGTAAAATCGAAATCAATCAATTAATAGTTACTGTAGTCATGTTATAATCCTAAATTGTGTTAATTACAGTTTATAAATAGCATCAAAATAATTGAGGATGGACCTCTCTTGAAAGTGTGTACACTAATCCCGGATCTGATGTCTCAAAATATATTTGTCCACAGTCAGATGAACACAATCGGATACTTTTTTAGGTTCGAAAAGCGTTTTAAATCCTATAATAGTAAAATGAAGATTGAATATATCCGAGGTGTTCCACATTTCACCAACATGTAATTGAATTGCCTGTCTTAAGTCCCTTCGATTTTAAGTAGTCTGAAAATGATACACAGTGGACCTCTATTTATGGTGTGTTAACTAACTATTGATATACTATTTTCATGGCCTATAAGTGTTTGATCGTTTGATATTTCTAAACGCAAAACTGTTCAAACTGAGTAACAAATAGCTTGGATCTAAACTATGCATCATCAAAATTCTATCATTCATGTGATTATCCTAAATGGGCCTAAATGAACACAACAAAACCTCTCGGTGTCTTTGCTTTTCTAACATGTAATTTGTACTCAGAAGAGTGATCTAGGGCCATCATGGTCCTCTCTTATTGAAATATCAGGTACAAGTTTAAAAAAAATTGTCCTCTATATATTACAGATCACCTTGACATACCACCAGTTAACAGAAATGAGGTTTCAATGGAAACAGGCATTACTCCAACCAACAGAAATGAGGTTTCTATGGAAACAGGCATTACTCAAACCCCCAGACGCAAAGATATATTGGGTAAGACTCACGATCAAGACTCACGATCAAGGGCCCATTCAGATTAACCAGTCTTAAATAGCTCACCTGAGCACGAAGAACTCATGGTGAGCTATTGTGACCATGCAATGTCTGGCGTCGACGTGCGTCTTCCATAAACTTTTCCCTGTGAACACTCTAGAGGCCACAATTTGGGTCAATTTTCATTAAACTTGTTCCATATATGGTTTTCTTGACAAAATCTAGGTCAAGCTCGAAAATGGGCCATGTAGGGTCAAAAAGTCACTAGGTCAATCATAGAAAAGTCTTGTGGAGACTGAGGCTACAATTTTAATTCAATCATCATCAAACTTGCTCCAAATATTGATCTTGACAAAATCTAGGTCAAGTTTGAAAGTGGGTCATGTCCAGTCAAAAAGTGGGTCACTAGGTCAAATCATTGAAAAACCTTGTGAAATATGCCATTCTCCTGAGCTTAAAAGTATCATGTGCAGGCCCTCTACCAATAATGCTTTCATTATGCCCATTGAACAGTTTGTCCATAGGTGAGCAAAATTAGGGCCGAATGAGCCTCTTGTTTGGTAATTTCTTTTAATCTTGCAAATCCACCATCTGGTTGCCAGTATAGCTCTTATGCACAGTAAAAGGTTTGATATATCCTCAAAGATATTCTGTGTTTCCTCCAAAACTTAAGTAATGGCCATTGTTTTACAAATGAAAATGTTACATACTGGACCTCTTTTATGGTGTGTTAACTAAGCTTGTAACTACCCCAGGATCTGTAAGTGCTAGGCAGTAGAACACTTTTCAGATGTATTGAAAATATTCTGTAAAATCTGGATTTTAATTTGATATATTGTGTTTCATGCTTATCTTAAATACCATTTATAAGTAGCAATGAAATGGTAGACTAGGGACCTCTATTGATAGTGTGTAAACTGATCCTGGATCTGATATATCACAATATGTAAGTGTTCCACAACCAGATAACTTTTTCGTCTTTGTAAAGGATTATAGATCCCATGGTAGCTGGTCTTCAAATGTAGAATTAAAGGATTAGTGTACCTATTATATAATACATTTCACCTAAAATGTAAGTTAATACACCTTTAACCTAAAATGTAAGTTGGTAAACCTATCTGAAGTGACATGAACATGATGCAAACTGGATTATATATTGATAGTGTGTAGCAGTGTTCTGCCGAGGCAGCATATCTGTGACATTGTTTCTTAAAAATTGCGATTGTCGCGTTTATTTTTGTCCCGGTGGGCGACAATTGTCGCGGTCGAAATGTCTGGGGCCGAACATTGACAGGGCGTGAAATTCTCGCAGCTAGGATTTTTACACATAAATGCACTTTCGTAAGGTTAAAAATCCATAGCCGCTTTGAGTGTCGCTCCAACATTTGAATGCATGTAAAGGTTTAGTCAATGTGTATCTCTGTCGCTGTTTCGAAATCAAATTAACAGATACCTGTAACATTGGTGCAGAAATTTGCCCAGAAACAAAAAAATAGCAGGTGTTCCCTAAAATGTTGGTGACAGAGCATGCACAAAGTTGTGTTCAATCTCTATAAAGTTCATAAAAGGCGGAAAAGAGTGTCTTTGTTTCCAAGACTCAAGGCCTTAATTTATAAACAAATAAACCAACCTTAAGAGAAAGTCACATGTATGCACACATGATTTATTGGTGATATTTTAAAGCAAACATGGCTGTCAAAGCAGCGTTCAGCAGAAAGTCGAGCCATAAAACTGTTGGTAACTTACATCAAAGCAAAAATAAGTGCAAAGAAAACTGTAGAAGCTAGAAAACGTCAAATACAATAGGCATACGGAGGCAATAAAATTAATCATGTTATTTTGATACTGTTCAATTAGCAATGACTTGAACCAATCTTCTAAGCTGATTAGAAAATCGAGATCACTTCTCAGTTTATTGTGACACCGTTTACACTGTCAATTGTTTATTACTAACACAAATCTGTAATTATGGCTCATGTTTCGATTCAAACAATATATTCTTCTTATTAAAAAAGTTCCAAAAAAAAATCAGAAAAGCAAATTTGCAGTTTGAAATTGCATTGAAAATGTTTCATTCATAGTTTTCCCTATATCTTCATTATCACACAAATGATGCACATCGACAAACATGTTTTTAAAGGTAACGCATGTACATTTTACAGTTGATCATTCAAGTCGCATGTCCAACCTGTATTCAAAGAACACTTGTCTATAAAGGTCAACTTTGGATTGACCCCAGGTTGGTCTTTGTAGACAGGTTTTACTCTACATTCATACAGAGGTATTTCTGTAAAAATGATAACAAACAACAAAAACTGCAACTTGTTTTTCTGTTGATAAAGCTAATGCACAGCTAAGTAAGAAAGTTAGAAAATTTGTTAGGTTATTATCTTTTCAGACAAAACCAAACCAGCCATGGGCAAGGGCAAGTCGTGTTCCCACAGAAGTTGGAGCGAAAAGGAGAAGGGGTTCCTGATGGCTGAATTCAGATCTACAATTGTCAAAGGGAAAATGACTGGGTGTGGTAAAAGAAGAATTTTGGAGGCTATTGAAAAGTCTAATGGCATTTTGAAAGACAGAACCTGGGTTCAGGTTAAATCATGCATTAAAAATATCATAACAAAGTTCAGGAATGAAAAGGAGTGGAGGGGTTGAAAGAGAGATATATCGGAACTTTGTTTTGACATTTTTGATGCATAATTTACGAACACAATAGCGACACAATACAAGGCAAAGACATATTAACACGCACAAGGGGGTGTCCTAAATTGATGTAGTTAAGGAAAATGCCCCTGATAAGGTTATTCCATAAATCGGGTCAATAAAAGGGTTAAACGTGAAAAAATAATGTCTTTTACACTGTATCCCAAAGTTGTTCTGTGTCTACTTGCAAACGCATTACACTAAAACGTAGAAAAAGACAACCTATTGACAATCCCGACCATTTATTTTAATCTGAGTGGCAAACAGTTTGGAACCTGATCAGACGCCGGGTTACCCGGCGTCTGATCTGGCTCCAAACTGTTTGCATTGGAAATAATTTTAGCGTTAACACGTTTGTTGGGAAAGAATTAATAACGTCTTCTTCACTGTATATGCCCATAGCAGACGGGGAAAATTAACAGATCCAAGAACAATGTAATAAAATTAATTAGTAACGGTTGCCATTTAGGAGAGAGCGACAGAACCAATATTTGCAAAAATAATACAGATCCTGGTACAGTGGAGAAAACATTATTCTTTCCCAATAAAAGTATTTGTGGTATAGCAATTATTTCCTTTGCAAACGGATTGGAGCCTGATCAGATGGAGGGTTACATGGCGTCTGATCAGGCTCCAACATGTTTGCAACTCATATTTAAATAAATAGTCAAATATGTAAAAAGCTGTTATTTTCGACATTTTATTGTATTGCTATTGTGGGTTTTATTTTTAGCTCACCTGGCACGAAGTGCCAAGGTGAGCTTTTAGGATCGCTGAATGTCCGTCGTCCGTCCGTTCACAATTGTTCGTAAACACTCTAGCGCCTACAAATTTCATCCGATGTTCATGAAACTTCATGACAATGTTTGTCTTGATGAAATCTAGGTCAAGTTCGAATGTGGGCCATGTCCGGTCAAAAGGTCAACTCATAGAAAAACCTTGTTAACACTCTTGAAGCTACAAATCTCAATGGATCTTTATGAAAGTTGATCAAAATGTTTGCCTCATTGATATCTAGGTCAAGTTTGAATGTGGGTCATGTCCGGTTAAAAACTAGGTAAAATCATAGAAAAACCTTGTTAACGCTCTAGAGGCTACAAATCTCAATGGATCGTTATGAAACTTGATCAAAAATACTGTTGAAAGCGACGTAAAATAAAAAACAAACAAACAAGGATGTAGAAAATTAATATTTTTTATGGCACATATCCGTGACTTTATAAAGTGGAACTATTTTCCTTCAGTGGAGGAACAAATTAAAGGCGTAAAAGAAGTTTATTGGGTAATGGGTTAAATACGGATAATTCGATTTTGACAAACGAGTTTTGAGTTATTGAGCTTCGTCTGTATACGTCATTAGCAGCAACGCTTAGGGCACAGTTGTATTTTAAAATCTATGCTTACTGTGTATAACAGTTTGGATCCAGGTGAGACTCAATGTAATCGAAACTGCTTAACACAGTAATTACAAGGGGTCAAACCCTTGAGACTTCATAATATAGACAATCCTCGTTTCCAATTAAGTCTAGTCCATGTTTGACTATTCAGTAGGGGTGATTTCAACAGATTGATAATACATGTATTGACAAACAGTGCAGACCCTTATCAGAGAGCTACTGATTGAGTCCTCTGATCAGGGTTTACACTAGGACAAGTGTGCTCTTTACATATATACTGCTTGTCAATGAGAGTATTCTCGTCATTAGGGCTGAATGTGTTAAAAGTAAAGATTACAATTGCCTGTCTGCGACGGTATAAAACTTTTTACCTTTTTGCTTTTGAGATGTTGTCGGTCGAAATAAGAGTTTTTATATTTTTAGCTCACCTGAGCCAAAGGCTCAAGGTGAGCTATTGGGATGGCCCTGTGTCCGGCGTTCGTCTATGTGCGTCGTGCGTATGTGCGTCGTCGTTAACAATTGCTTCAAATGACATCTCCTCCTATACCCCTTGACAGAATTCAACCAAACTTTACAGAAATGTCCCTTAGGTCAAGCTCTTTCAAATTTGTTCAAAGAATTAAAAACAATACAGAACTCTGGTTGCCATGGCAACCAAATTGAAAAAATAAGGAAATCATAAAAAATCTTTTAGTCAAAAACTGCAAGGGCCAGAGCTTAGATATTTGGCACATAGCATCATCTACAGGTCCTCTATCAAGTTTGTTCAAATTATGCCCCTGGGGTCAAAATTGGCCCCGCCCCGGGGGTCACAGTTTTACATAGAGTTATATAGTGAAATTTTCAAACGTCTTCTTCTCTGAAACCAATGTGGCCAGAGCTTTGATATTTGGCATGGTGACACTTCTAGATGTCCTTTACGAAAATTGTTCAAATGGTTGTGGTCGGTTGCATATCAAGGTCACAGGAGCTAAAATAGATTTTTTTAATCAAAACTTAAAAAAACTTCTTGTCTGAAACTAGAAGGGCCAGAGCTTAGATATTTGGCACATAGAATCGCCTACAGGTCCTCTATCAAGTTTGTTCAAATTATGTCCCTTGGGTCAAAATTGGCCCCGCCCCAGGGGTCACGGTTTTACATAGAGTTATATAGTGAAATTTTCATACGTCTTCTTCTCTGAAACTAATATGGCCAGAGCTTTGATATTTGGCATAGTGACACTTCTAGATGTCCTATACCAAAATTGTACAAATGGTTCTTGTCCGTTGCATAACTAGGTCACAGGAGCTAAAATAGACTTTTAACAATGAAAACTTCAAAAATCTTCTTGTCTAAAACTACAAGGGCCAGAGCTTAGATATATGGCACATATCATCGCCTACAGGTCCTCTATTAAGTTTGTTCAAATTATGCCCCTTGGGTCAAAATTGGCCCCGCCCCGGGGGTCACTGTTTTACATAGAGTTATATAGAGAAAATTTCAAACGTCTTCTTCTCTGACTCTAATATGGCCAGAGCTTTTATATTCTGTATGGTGACACTCTTAAATATACTTTACATATTTTGTTCAAATTGTTCCGGTCAGTTGCATATCTAGGTCAGTCGTGGACATAAATCAATATCTCCATTTTTCCAATTATTCTCAGGTGAGCGAATATGCCCCATGGGGCTCTTGTTTACTAGATTATGACTTACTGACTGTGTCCTTTCTAACTGATTGAAACATAAAAATAGCGACACAGTTTAGATTCTGGTCAGAGATCGTGCTACGCGGCGTCTGATCTGAATCCACACTACATAGATCTATGCAAGTCATGACATGCTTAACATGACACATGTTAATGCTATTGTGAAAATTCTAGTAATCAGTTAATCCACTAAAGCATTTGCCTGCTGATCGCTACTTCACTGTTTTTTGCAAATTGATAAGATGCAAATCAGACGCCGCGTCATACGGCATATGATCTCAACCTGAGCTTTTTGACACTCTTTAGAATGCTTTACTTGCAAAAAGAATCAGAAAAGCAAATTTGCAGTTTGAAGTTGCCCATTCAGCTTCTGAGATGCATTGTCCTCAGGTGAGCGAAATGTGGGCCTCTGGCCCTCTTGTGTGTTTTATTTGCATTTGGTTATGAAAATCACTGTCTAAAGTTAAAAAATAAAAGTGATTTGAACCAATTATTTTCTTTGTTTATGTGTACTCCCATTATTTAGTGCTTTGCAAATGTCAGTTGGTTTGTCAGCTGATCAACGGTTTACGATCAATACCTGGAAAATCATTCAAATATAGCATATAATGTTCCAATTTGCTATGGAGATCAGGCATGAATTACAGAATACCCCTATTGTTTTAGGGTGAGTAGGTCAATTGACCTTTATGAGGGGTTTCAGATCAACAACTTGAAAAGTATTTGGTCTAGAATCTTCAAATAATATACAAACTTTCTAGATACAGTCCGTATTAGATCGTATGGCACATCAACATATTACCTAATTAAAATGTAAACAAAACATACCTGTATTATTGGTCTTGTTCAGTGCTTTATGTTTAAGATCCAGCAATGAGCAGTAGAGTGACCGTGGCCTAGTGGTATAAGCAGAGGAGTTATGTATGATAGGTTCAGGGTTCAAATCTTGCTGACTGAATTTTAAAAAAAAAAAAATCCTTTGCAAAAGCATACTTTAGTCGAGGTTAATCATGCTGGATTTATTTCTTGTGGTAATCCTTAAAAGAACACATTTGATTTGCAGCTGTGACTAAGCACACTACGCAGCTTAGTGAACATAATAGGCAGGTTTTAGCTTAATGAAGGTTGGGAGTAATGTAGAACGCTCCAACCTTCATTAAGCTATAAGCTGCCTTTTATGTTGACTATGCTTCTTCATAAAATGGTCGCTTAAGACAGGGTTGACTAGTAAACCTTTTACACAATCGATATCAACCGAAGCTATATATGGCTTGTTCAGCCAGCCAGCTTATGATTATTTAAAAGCCGACATGTTTTAAAAAATACCTCCTATATTTTGGTTGTCAAGTGTCAAAGAGGTTGATACAAAGCAATAAGATAATAAACAGAAAGCTCATAAAGAGATTTCTGTATTACTTTTACCTTTCTTTAAGTACTAGTAGTCACCTGCCTTGAATACAAAATAATTGAAATAATTTAGTTGTCGTAAAAGAAAGATTTAACTGCATTAAAATCGTTCCCTTACGACTTCTAAAATAAGGCTAATTGAATATATGAAGGAGAGGCGAGAGCTTAAGGAAAGGTATAAGAAGCTATAAGTAGTCACATTTTGACTGAGGAAAATTGAATGACAGTTTGGATACCGATCAGACGCCGCGTCCAGTGGCGTCTGATCAGGATCCCAACTGTTTGCCAAAAAACATTGTACTCGGTGTAAGTCAAGGGGTTAAATAAGTTGAAAAATAGTATAATTAAAAAGGAATACCTGACACTATCTAGGATTTCTGCATTGATTTTGCCATATAATTCCATATCTTCTTCAACACGGATGAGTTTTTATGGTCGTGGTGAGTGATATTATATATTGCTTTATTTTCGCTAACAATTGTAATTATATTTTTCTAAAATTGTTTTCGAAACAAGCTAACTTAACTTCGAAAAAAGTATATTTCTACAGTCATTTGCATCCGCGATCTGTCCGTTTGCGTGAAATTTCGCTCGCCGAGCGAAACGTCACGGACGCGGACACGGACACGGAACGGACGTATGGAATAGACCCAATGATTTCTTTGGTGAGCAAAAACTCGCGGACACGGACGCGGACACGGATCACGCATCACGGAACTATGGAATGCCGACCTAACGTGAAATATGGACCCTGTTGAAAAAAGACCCGGTTGGTCTTTTCAACGTTGAGATTGTTCTATTTTCAACGTTGAAAAAAGACCCGGGTCGATTCTCAACTTTTAAAAAAGGCCCACCGGTTTTTTTTTTCAACAGGGTCCATATTTCACGTTATACCGGCCTTAAGTCATTTTAAGCTCCGTGATGTTCACGTATGAAATCTGCCACTCCTTGTTTATAGGACGGAGTCGGAGTCACTGTTCAGATCGGCAGTCATTGCATACAAGTGGTCTCGGTGACGTGGTCGGGAACAGGATAATTATTTAAAGCGGTACGTCCGGTCGGGAACAGGATACTTATTTAAATCGGTACGTCCGGGGTAGATGCAACGGCAGGACCAACGCACAGGTACTTGACACATAGATCTAGATCTATTTATCAAAATTTCTTTTTTTAGATCTATTACCTTATTATAGATACAAGGTAAAAACGGCAATCGAATAGGTGGTCTAAATTCTCAACTGTAACTGCTGCTAAAATCGACCAGATCACCGATATTCTCTTGTGTTGCCCTCGAGAAATGATTAATTTATCAATAGTTACTTTTTATTTGATCAAATTCCGCCAAATAACGACAAAATACGTGAATTTATAACGAAAATGTGCATAAAATTTGGCCATGTCGTTTCTGACGTCCATACCAAACTGCACAAATATAGGGGTAATCTAGTCGGTTTGCAACTTTGCACAGTTAACGGCCTTTACGGCTGAAACGTTCACCTAATTCCATAAGAGCATATACGTTTATGTCAAACCATGACACTCTTCTACCTCAGCTATCCGAAATACTCATGGATTTCCTCAATGAAATTGAGAATTTAAAGCTTTTTAACGTTTCCAAGGAATATAAGATGCAGCCCACAGTGAATATATTCCGTACTCTCATTGGCAGGCAGACTTATTTGCCAATGAGATCGCTCTGTTCCTTTGTCCCATACAGGTGTCCAAAATGGCATTTGAAATGAACCAAAGTATTTCACTTGTCAATTTGGTGCCAAATTACATGAGTATTTTTTATAGCTGAGTGAGAAGAAGGTTATGTTTTGAAAGAAAAGTGTTTGTTCTAATGAAATTAGGTGAAGATTCCAGCCGAAAATGCCGTTAACTGTGCAAACCGACTAGATTACCCTTATGTTTACGCAGTTTGATATGAACGTCAGAAACGGCATGGCCAACTTTATTGCACATTTTCGTTATAAATTCACGTGTTTTGTCGTTATTTGACGGAATTTGATCAAATAAAAACTATTGATAAATAAATCATTTCCCGAGGGCAACACAAGAGAATATCGGTGATCTGGTCGATTTTAGCAGCATCTCAAGTTGAGAGTTTAGACTACCTGTTCGAATGCCGTTATTTACCTTGTATCTAGAATAAGGTAATAGATCTAGAGGTCTAGTAAAAAAAGAAGAAAATAATAAATAGATCTTTTTTTTTTATAAATAGATCTAGATCTATGTGTCAAGTACCTGTGGACCAACGGGTTTAAGGGCTGGTACTGGGCTAGTTCCGGGACAGGTGCAGGACCGGGAACAGGTTCCAGGCGAGACCGGCATTGGCAGATATGCATCAATATCACGATTATGCTGTAAAAATAAGAAGCCCGGATGATAATAATTATCATCCTGGCGACTTTTTTTCCTTTAAAAATAAAATGAATGTGTGCATTTAGTTTCCAAGCATTTATGTTCATTTCACACAGTAAGCAATATGGTCTTTCGTAATAAAGTAATACCGCTCAAAATCGTTTTTTCTTGTACCTCAGCATAATCATCGCTAAATATTACCGGCGAATCCACAATTATTTTTTCGCGATATCCCAACTCCATTAATTATTATCAATGAAATGAAGTATAAATTTCCTTAAAAAATAGCATATCTTTTAGGCTAAATTTAGCGGTTTGTTTACAATTGAATGCCTTACGAATGTAGCCGAGCTAAAGTGAGTAGGTCGCGTGGTGCGCACTAAGAAAACATGGCTGTTTCCCGAATGCGAACGGATAAAATGAAACGTTTGTTTTTTGAACTGCTTAGAGCAAAATTACTAGGTAGATATGCTTTTTCACCCTCGCACTTCCATAGAAAACGTTTAGAGGGTTCATTCTTCACGATTTGACCTTTCTTTTATTGCAATAAAAAAACCTCGAAAAAATGCCGTTTCTGAGCTATATTACGGCTTTAAGGGTTTTGGCGTACATTTTCAGGACAGAAATGCAGCGAATACGGCCAAATGAAATTATTTAACCCTATCCTGTCTGATAAATTGTCGCCGGGTTTACACTATTTACCTTTAAAGTGATAAGAATAGCGTTGACGATGAAGGAACTGTTGTCTGAATATCAAACAGCCTGGATCCGACTGAGTTACTCGGGCGTCTCATCCGGATCCAAGCTGTTTAACACATTCAGCCCTAGCGACGATTATAGTCGTCATTTACAATCAGTGAACTTGTACAAAATACGCTTGTCTCTGTCTCTGTCTGTCTCTCTGTGTCTCTGTGTCTCTGTGTCTCTCTCCCCTGTCTCTCTCCCTGTCTCTCTATGTATGTCTGTCTGTCTCTGGCTCTCTGTGTGTGTGTCTCTCTCTGTGTCTCTCTGTTTCTGGCTCTTTCTGTCTCTCTCTCTCTCTGTCTCTGTCTCTCTCTGTCTCTCTCTCTCTCTCTCTCTCCCTCTCGCTCTTTCTCTCTCTCTCTTAAACACAATTAAAAATTCAATAAAATGTATCATTAAAACACAAGTTGTTTGCAATGATGGTCAATACATTATTAATTAATTTGTGGTTGTTTTGGGGTTTTGGGGCACGGAGTTATTCTGTGTATTATGTGTATAATATCACGCGGGGTGCCTTTGTTATTGTAGTAAGACTTTTTTTATTTAGTTATTTAACGTCCGAAGGATATTCGCTCTTTTGACGTACTTTTATAGTAAGTCTTTTCGTCGCATCTGGTGTTTTTATATGTTTGAATTGATTGATAAAATATGAATTATTGGTGATGGATTATTTGACACGCCTATTGGTGACAATTTGACACACCTATTCGTGACAGTTGATTGGATTATGTTGATTATTTGTTTGTTGGCTTGGGGCTTAAACGCACAGACCCAATGCTCTGTGACATCTCCATGGTAATATCAAATCCGATTAGACCTTCCTTTCAAGTTGTCGGACACGAGGATCTATTAAAATATGTTGAGACTGCATTACATAAAATACTACTGAAAAGGAAGCAGCTCGTTTTAGATATTTACAAATATTTACAAATAGGTATAAGCAGTACAATTCAGTTTGACAACATGATGTAGCAGACGCACCTGTCTTTGTAAGACCGATTTTGATTGGTTCATTGAGAAACCTGGTGAAAGCTATAAATAAATCGTGCTCGAGCACGAAATTTCTCGCCCGAGCACGCTCTTAATTGTGCTCGAGCACGATCTCAGTTGTGCTCGAGCAGAAAATACTTTCGACCCCTTTGGTACTCCATAGGGAAGAGGGCCATCAATACTTGTAATCCCGCCGCGCTGAAACACCAGGGACGTTTCTAGATAATGTATAGCACCCAAAGAAATCATTGTTTTACAGTATGACACACACATTTCTTTGACCCGCATTATGCTGAATTTTCCATCCGCTTCAAAAATGTTGTTTGCCATATAATTCAAATAAGCTTCTTTGCTTTTATTTTATTGAAGACGAACTAAGAATGAGAGTCAGTTTAGCACGGAATTATACACAGAGTATACTCAGTGTATATTTCCGTGCGAGTAGACCCTAATCAGCCTCCGATTTTCTCGTCAACTGATCAGGATAAAAACTGTTTGCAAATCTTAAAGACTCGGAATCATATAAAAAATGACCAGTAAAACCTCTCTATTACAATCACATTTATAATATGACTTTTAAGACAGGTTGCTGTTTCAAGCAAGGTGAAAGTATATCATTCAATAATCAATCAATTATAGAATTTCTTAATGGTCGTAATAGAGAGGTTTTACTGTAATTTAGTAAATGTATCGTAATTGGCTGAATTCCTGCTAATGCTTACTGACACTGTCTGTTATTTTCCGTTTAGCAGCAATCTCTACAGGCCCCATGAGTTACAGTGTTACCTTCGAAATCTATACTCTTTAAAACCGGAGTTTTAGAGACAATTAGATTCAGACATACTTGACCCTTATCAGATTCTGATCTACTCGTCGACTGATCAGGATCCAAACTGTTTTCAAATACTAAAGAAACATCCCTCATCAGGATAAGGATTCAAGAAGAAGTATGCCCATGATGCATGTAAAATCAAAGTACTCAAGTACTGTAGGCTCGGGCTTTCAAATTTTTTTGCGGTTTATAACATTTAGACATTTAAGTAATATTCCTGTTATCTATAATTAGATGTTCTGTTCTGAAAATGACCATTTACATGTATGTCAAGTACTAAACACTGGATTTCAAAGGCTTATTACTGCTTGTTGATAGAAATATAAATAGGTATGACCAGGTGTCTTTTTGACTAGACATGACATACTATATCTATCTTCAAACTTGCCGTTTATTGTATCAAAATAACCATTCATAACAAGCCTGTTAATGCAGGCACAGTGGAACCTCTGGAATGCCAGTACTATCTGTTAAACTGTTAATACATGTACAGTTGAACCTCTGGAATTGTTATCGGCCTTAGTTGTTAGGCTAGCCTGTTCATGCAGGTACATCGGAGCCTCAGGAAACGCTAGCACTAGGTCATATTAACCCTTTCCTCCATAGCTTGTTTAAAGTTTTGAAAACAGACGGCTGCTTGAAGCAGTCTGAAAGGAGCAGTCTGCTTTACTTCAAGACTGCTTTAAGCTACTGTCTTTTAGGACGTAGGAAACATATATAAAGTGAGTGTTTTTTACACAGGAGGAACAGATTAAAGGCAAAAAGGCAGTCCTAGGGGGTAATGGGTTAAATAGCGTAAGAGACAGAGACACTATTATTTACATCTAAACATGAAAAACAACTCTTATCACGCTGAACTGTCGTCTGCTTCAAGTGTGTCCCCTGCTTGAAAAATCAAAATAACTTTTTATGCTTTTTAAACTCATGACAATTTGAATATGAGTGCCAAACAGTTTGGATCCAAATCAGACGCCGTGTTTTGCGGCTTATGATCTGGATCCAAACTGTTTGCAAAATTAGCCAAGTCGTGCTTAGCATGATAAGGGTTAACATTGTCTACCCAACGCATTTCAGCTAAATGGTAACACAGGTACATGTAGAAATGAACTTAAACTGGTACTAGAATGATGTCCATGATGCATCTGATTCAAATTAAGCGCAATATCGGTCTTAATAACATAGTCTGAAAAGCCCCTCTTCCGACAGCCCATAAAATATTATAGACAGTCGGAAATGGGGCCTTTTCAGACTATGTTTGTCAGACCGATATTGCGCTTAATTTCAATCAGAAACATCATGGATATAATTCTAGTACCATTTTAAGTTCATTTCTACATGTACCTGTGAATGGTAATTAAGGGCCAGGTAAAGTTCTACTTTCATATTTATGTTTAAAATACACAGCCAATCTGAAAGATCTACAGTCAAACCTATCTTAAGTGACCATGTTATGAAGAAGCAAAGTGAATATAACAGACAGGTTATAGCATTATCTGCGAAATCTATACTCCTTCTGACATCAAGACACTTTTTGTCCGTTCCAAATATGTATTCTACTTGCCCACAAAGCATACAAAGAAAGGCCCATGTATTGCTCTAAAGACAAATGGCTGATTACTGCAGGACTTTGGTAATGCAGAAAATATAAGGGGCTTTCTAAATTACTGATATCCTGCAAATAGTGGTCACTTGTTTAAACGAATATCAATTCAATTTTTTTAAGAATGGCTGTTAAACACCGCCCCTTAACCGGGCACTTCTATAAACCGATCTTGCAGCTAGCCTGCATTTAGCTGCCACTTTTTTTAAATGGCAGTCAATTCAATTGTTTTGAATGGTTGTTTTACCTTACCTCGCTATACCGGTTTGAGAACCTCTATTATCAGGTCATTTTTCTCGGTACAGTCACCAGGTTTGATTTTCGGAGGTTTTGCAGTAATTTTGTTATGTTCAGGATCTGTTAAATTTATAATCCGAATAGCTTTGAGAAAAGGACGATTTAAACTGTAGTATTATCAGAATTTAAAATCGTTAAGTGGTTTTTATTTGAAACGTCGAGTATCAGATAATCCGCTACTTAATATTAATTGGCATTTAAATTAAGAAATATCCGTATATAAAGAAAGAAAGTTGGCGTAAGAGGGACGTAGTAAACCTTCAGGTTTTGTTCCCATAAAATCAAACGCACCAAACACAATGGATTAACTAATTTTTGTTTGTCGAATGTAGAACAGTTTTCGAGTTAAAATTAATCTCAACGAACCATTTTTCAAAATTAATGTTTTAATTCATATATTTTTATATCAATTTTACACAATATTGATATTGATGTATATGTACAATGGAAGAAAGGCTGTGGAAATTATTTAAGGATATACATACCAATCCAGGTAAAGGCAAGTGCGATCCACAGTGGTACATCGTATCATCAAGGTCCGCGATGATAACGGTCGCGCTCGGCGACGAGTACCCTCGGTGAGTCAACATCGCGGACTCCGGCATCACAACCCGCAGCGGATTGCGGAAAATCACACATCACTGCGGACAAAAAATCCGTGTCCGCGTTAGATAAAATTGCGATGGACGGCGGAAAAAGGAATTACCGCGTGGTCTGTACTATACCTACAGTGGATTACTTATGCATGTGTTTCTAATGCTACATTTTTTATTGAGTCCAATTAGGCCTATTTTGCGATAGGCCTACAGGTAGTGCGGTCTGTTAATATAAGTCGCTCAACTTGTCTAGCGACCATCGACAACATGAGCATTTTTATCCTTTAAAGCAGGTGAGCAGCTCTATGCAGGATGACAACAAGACAGAAAGAGCCTGCCTTTTAAAACATCTGTGCTTCTCTATTGAACGACCGCATGATATAGGGTTAACTGCATTTCAATTAAATAAACCACCAAGTACCCCTATTTTAGACGAAATAATAAACGTTGAAGTGCTTATAATAAAAATTCCGAGTTTGAATTATAACCTGGCTATACAATCAAAATTCTGAGCGATTAATGGTCAAATTCAAACGACGGTGCCCTGTTTGACATGTTATTTCTTCGAGTCATTTAGTGTAAGTGGGCCTATATACAGCTTGAAAATAGACAGAGGGAACTTGACATGTCTTCTTTAACGATATATAAAGTCAAATTGGCCATGTTTAAATAGCCTAACAGGTTTGAAACTAACTCGTGAGTATTTAATTGTCCCCGTTTGAATGTGTGTATGTGTATAATTGTTCTCATTTGACAGCGTTATTAAGTTTTTAACTAAGTATGTGTATGTTCCCAATTGAGAGTGTATGTTCTCATTTGGATGTGTGTATACGTTCTCATTTGGATATGTGCATGTCCTCATTTGTGTGTGTATTTTGTTCCCATTTGGCCGAGTGTATGATATTGTTCTCAATTGACGGTTAAATGTCAGATATAAAAAAACGCTGATATATAAAGTCAAATTGGCTAAGTTTAAATAACCTAACAGGACTTTGAAACTTACTCGTGCATACTTAAGTATCCCTATTTGAATATGTGTACATGTATATGCTGATTTGTTCTCATTTGACAGCGTAAATACGTTTTTGTCCAAGTATGTGTATGTTCTCAATTGAGAGTGTATGTTCTCATTTGGGTATGTGTATACGTTCTCATTTGAATATGTGCATGTCCTCATTTGTGTGTGTATAACGTTGTTCTCACTTGGGCGAGTGTATACAATTGTTCTCAATTGACGGTGAAATATCAGATATATAAATAACGCTGATATTGAAATTTTACGTATCAAGACATCTTACTGAGTATTTGATGGAACTAATTTTAAAATTTCATGTTAGTACCATGTCCAGAAATGTCTGTTCCCAGTCGAAGGTGAAATGTCCGATGTTCTCACTTGGGGGCGATTGTACGTATGTGTGTGTGTGTGTGTGTGTGTGTGTGTGTGTGTGTGTGTGTGTGTGTGTGTGCGTGTGTATGTGTGTGTGTAAGTGTGTACTTGTAATTCCTACCAAACGGGGAATTGTGTGTATCGTACCAACCAACCGGGGAACACTTACCAACCGGGGAACGCCCCAATTGGTTTTCGCTACAGATTTGCATTTATCGGCCCAAAAATACCCACCTGTCAAAATTAATTATATATCTGACACTTTCCCCGTTAGGTAGGTTAGTTGTACACACACGCTACACACAAAATCTGAAATTGGCCATACCGTGTGTATTTAGGACCCCGGTTGTGCTTTAAAAAACTTGCCAACATACACACAGTAGTTCCCCGGTTGTGCTTTAAAAACACTATGCACATACACACACACGTTCCTTGGTTGTGCTTTAAAAAACTTGCGAACATACACACACGAATAAGTTGTGATAACGTTTCGCGCGGTTTTGATAAACAATGGAGTGCAGCTCAGCAAAACGGAGAAATACAAGGTATTTATAAGTCGTTTTCTTTTCGATTGTTTTCTTCTTAATAATGTGTACTCGCTCAAGTTTGCAAACTAATATGTATTTAGGCTTCGCCTATGGACGGAAAAAAGCAAAATTGTACTAATAAGTAAAACTTAATGCGTCTTGATTTTGACAATATTGTGGTACTTTTACCTAGAGTCTTAATAAATTACCATCTAAGATATGACATTGTGACCTGTTTTTTGAACCCATACGATCCATATTCAAAGTGGAGCTATATAACACTTCAAGATAATTATCCTGAGCAAATATGATTTTGATAGGGGTAAATCTATATATGGCCGCTAGATGGACAACAGACATCTACTGATCACTATAGTTAAAGTCTCGGGTGAACTAATAAAAATAGGATGACGAACAAGAATGGTGTCACAGAAAGTGACAAATGCCCCCGATTGTCACTGCAATGTATTCATTTGGCTTTCAAATAAAATCATACAGCAGGCTATAGTTGTACTCCTTGTTGTTGCAATATATAAAGAAAAACGTTTGTTCTAGCTTATTAAAATGCATCATCACCATCCATAGTATCACGACGTCATATAATGTCACGATGACGTCGTCGTCATAACAAGGTTTGTCAAATGTCAAATGTCATAATGAGGACTGATTTCTCAATTAAGAAATGATCACATGATCAAAGAGTTATGGCCAGTTAGGATGAGTTACCTCCCTTCCTATTCACTTGAAATAATATAGGATGAGTTATTTCCCTTTTCACCGGATTTAACCTCTAAATGACCTTGACCTTTGCAGGACATGACCCAAGTTGTACTTACCTCAAGAGCTTCTTGAGGTGAGTACACATACAAAATACAAGAGGGCCTGAATGCCCTGATATCGCTCACCTGTTGTACTGAAGCTTGATAGCTTTACCTTTCTGTTTCACCCGTTTTAATTTAAATCCATTCAAATTTGTAGTATAGCATGTAAACAATTTATGAATACAACCTCATAATTCTAGTACAGTAGAGTACATCAAGGGCAGATAACAATTATTAACTGAAATGAAGTCTTTTTTTCTAGCATTTCAAAGTATATCAAGGGCAGATAACTTTTGCCACAATGATAAGATTTCAACAAGAATTGCACTCCTTTGAGAACTTATAGCTGTATACTTTGTGTGCATGTATAATCAAAATCCATTGAAAACTGTAGTTGCAAGAGTGTAAACGCTGTTAGATATGGCACTTTCAGCAATTCAAGGGCAGACAACTGTTAACCTATTAATCCAATTTCAACAATAATCACACTTATTTGAACTCTTGTGGTCATATACAATCTGAGCAAGTTTGAAATAGATTGGATAAAAAGTGTGGCCTCTAGAGTGTAAACACTGTTAAATATGGCATTTTCAGCAATTCAAAGGTAGATAACTCTAAACCGATTAATCTGATTTCAACTATAATCGAACTCATTTGAACTCTTATGGTTATTTACAATCTGAGCAAGTTTCAGATTGATTGGATAAAAAGTGTGGCTTCTAGAGTGTAAACACCCTTAACTATGGAATTTTCAGCAATTCAAAGATAGATAACTCTCCACCTATTAGTCTGATTTTAACCAAAATCGAACTCATCTAAACTCTTATAGTCATATACAAGCTGAGAAAGTTTAAAAAAGAATGGAGAAAAACGGGGTGGCCTCTAGAGTGTAAACACTGTTAAATATGGCATTTTCAGCAATTCAAAGGTAGATAACTCTTGATCTATTAATCCAATTTCAACCATAATTAAACTTGTTCAAACTCTTATGGTAATATACAATCTGGGCCAGTTTCAGAAAGATAGGTTAAAAAATGTGGCCTCTAGAGTGTAAACACTGTTAAATATGGCATTTTCAGCAATTCAAAGGTCGATAACTCTTGACCTTTTCGTCCAATATCAACTATAAATGAACTCATTCGAACTCTTTTCGTCATATACAATCTGAGCAAGTTTGAGAAAGATTGGATGCATAGTGTGGCTTCTAGAGTGTTGACACTAAAATTGTTGACGACGAACGACGGACATTCAAGTATTGCAAAAGCTCACCCTGAGCTAGCTCAGGTGAGCTAATAAAGTCTGTATCCCATGTTATTCAAAAGTTATGGCCAAGATTAAAGTTGTGTGCATACAAACAGACAGACAGACCAAAAACAAATATACCCCAACTAAGACGTGCGGGGGCATACAAATGATGCAAAATACAGCAATGCTGTGTGGTCAGAACTTGCATTCTGTTGCAGTATAACAGAGACCATACATTCACCCTTTCCTCCACAGAAGTGCCTACAGCACCTCTACATACACCTCAGTATAAGGATATCAAATGAGTACTTGCTACCTAGTGACTGTTTTGAACACATGAGGTAGTTCAAAGCAAGATGAAAGTAAAGCAAAATGCTCTGAAAGGAGCTCCCTGCAAAAAGTTACTTTCATCTTACTTTAAGCAGTCAGGGTTTTTGACATAGTTTGATATAGGGGATTTGCACTTTTTGCTATGGAGGAAAGGGGTAAAGCAAGGTGAAAGTAATCAAAAAGCACCTAAGGGGCTTTGTGCTTTACTTTTATCTAAATATTCTTGCATAATGCAGTCACTTGACAAGTTGTCTTGCACACCAAAAATTGGACCTCATGTAGTGGTTGTATTAAATATGTTATACTGTAAATGAGACAATTGTTGGCATCGAGATTCAAAATAAGTGTGTCAGAGAGTGAAATATCACATTGACAAAAAAAAACATGATCTTGTTAAAATTAAGGTTCTCTAGGGCTTTCAATTCTGATTTTTTTTACTGGCACTTTAGGAATTATTTATAAACACAACAGGAGAATTATTTCGATATGTACATTTAATTTGCTTTTTTTTATTTCATCAGTTCTGATAATACACAGCAGTAAAAAAGACAACAACACTAAAGTTACGTTTAAATTTCATATATATAGATAATTACAGCTTTTAGAGACTATATTAAAATCATTTGTCACAAATTACGATAGCATAGTTTTTCTTTTAAATAATTAACATGGATACAGGGCTCTACATAAGGGGAGTACTTCAATAACTTAAATCTTTATGTCTGCATTAAACCATATGGTGTGACTACTCATTAAAAATGGTTCAAAGAGACAATTTTAATGATTAGTTAAAACACACCAAAGGATTTGGTGCTGACATGGAATTTGATCCATTTTAACTTATCCACCGCTCTGATCAGTTTATATATTTATTACTCCAATTCAGCACATAATTATGTTGTTCTCTTTTGAAAAAAAATCAGTTTTAATTTGCATCACATTCTCTGACTATCTGTATGAAAGTCCATCTTGGATAGAAAACTGCTGAATGTCATGGTTGAAGGCTTGTCCTACATTGTTTACCACTTCAGGCAGGGAAACATTCCAAACATTGCACTGCTTATGAAACACCATAAAGGCCATGCTGATTCTTCAATAGATAATACATCAATAATGTATTGTTATGTATAAGGCACTCTATAGGCCTCAAACATCTCAGGGCTTTTGTGTTGTTGTTTTCTTTTATAATTTTTGTACGACTTAACATATTGACCAAATAGCAGGTTGTATTCCACACAGTGACACTAGTGGTCTCTAACAATTTCCTGATTTAGCATTTGGTTACTTGTGCAAAAGCAGGAGGTTATGTTGAAGGTTCTTTAACTATTCTTTATAAAGCATAAGCTGAAATTTGGAGGCAATGTTAAGTATTATTTGGATTTATGGAAACATGTGAATAAAGCATGGTTTTGGCTAAGTTGTACTTTCCCATGAATTTTTCAGCATGTCTGGTATATGTATTTAATCAATGGAGCTAAAGCCAAATCAGAATGATAATAAATTAATGTTGACATAGTTCTACTCATACAGGGCTACAGATAACTGAAAATGAATTCTTTATGTCTACATTAAACCCAGTCGTGTAACTACTTATTAGAATCCTGTTCTCAAGATAACTCTAATGAATGGTAACACCATATGCGTTAGTGCTGACATGAAGTAAAGCTGCATTTAGTCTGGTTACTCCAACTTATGTGGAACACTGACTCGTAATCATAAATCAGATTTCATGGACTGAAATGGAAATCATTATACTGTTAGTGTCAGAACTGTACACATTACTGGCTAATTTTTTAATCTAAAGCCCCACACACATTGCCTTTAACTTGTCTTTCAAATGTTTTCTTTCGAATATTTACCATATACTGTACTTTGTAGGCTCTCTAAATCATAACATAATATACGAAAATATTTTGCATTTAAAGGAGATTCAGCTTTTAAAGGAAAAATAGGCAGAATTTAGCATTGGCCATAAGTCCATAACTTTGTGACTTCACGTGATAGAGATTTCATTTTGGCATGTGCATTAAAGAATCTCTTGAGAACAGTACAACAGTGGTTAAGTCAGACAAAGGTCAAGGCCATGTAGATGTCGTCTAAAGGTCACATAGGGTGAACTTGACATAGGCCGCACCTTTGCAGCTAAATTTGATAGATACTTTATATGTTGCATGTGAGTATACACTGTTTGTCAAGGCAGTTTGTAGCTGGTTCAAGTACTTGAAGGTACAACCCTTAACAATTATTATACATTACACATAGTCTACACCAAATAGCTACATGCTCAGTATTGTATGATAAATTTCAATAAACATCTATTTTACCTAACAGAATTAGAATCTGACTTCTGAGTGTCAAACAGAGTAGATCCAGATCAGGTCCCGCATTAGTGGTGCCTTATCTGTATCAAAACTGTTTGCAAGTCCCAGATGAGTAGCATGTTTTTTCACCATGTCGCAATTTCAATTAAGGCTAACCTCAGCTGACTGGTGGGTGTTTTTTATTTTACTTTTTCTAAATTTATGCAATTTCTTAATGAAAGAAGCAATAATTTACCTATTTTATGGCTGTTGAATTCCCCTTGAAAGGTCTGGTACCACGTTAGTGTGATGTTACCATGGCTTTCATCTCAATCAATGAGACATCCTGTCCTGAAACATCGTCATCTCTCCATGCCTCATCATACATCTGTGCTATATGACCCGTTTTGTATTTAGGTGCCATAAAATCTGACTCATCCATGGGATCCATCCATACCATATTACCACTGCCCCTGTTGAAATAATTAAAAAATATATGAGCGCGGATCTGACAAAAGGGGGCTTATGGCTTTCGACGTCATCGTCGATAAATGACGCTTTAAAGTAACGTCATTACTTTGTGTTGTAAACACATGTCTGTTTGATCTGATCGATCTGTTTTGACTTTTCAACTCAATTTTTCACCGGTTGGACAAAGCCGATATAATAAATGTGCAACATGGATGGAGACAGTGATGTGAGTATACTAGATATGACGATAAGACCGATATTTTATCAAGCAGTGTTGATTCCAGCATAAAATTCAGTGACCTATTTATAGTGAGTCAAGATTATCGATTCGCTCTACAGTCATTTCAATATCAATCAAACTTGCCTGAAAACCTGTGTGCGATTGAAGGAATGAAGACAAATATTCTAGATCTAGTTTTCACTCTTAATCAGAAACCAATTTACAACATGTAGAGTAATTATAAATGTGTACATAAACTAGATCTACCGAGAACTCAAAACATTGTTCGGTTGATTCTCTTTCTCTGTTCATAGATATTCTAAAAATAGATTGCGCAGAAAATGAATCACTTGTAAATGGCACATATTTAAATTAGCCTAGATCTACTACATGTATATAACTCATTGAAGTAACCTAGTCATCTAAAGTCACTTGTGTGTTCGTAACCACAGACCTTAAGTTTCATTGTACACGAGCAATAACTTGAAATTATCTTCGTAGATCTAAATCTACGTCTATTGTGTAATGTCAAGATTGGCGACTCGTAATTAAACTGTAATCATGTTCAGGAATCAGGCGTGGGATCGAATCTCGTAGCTTTCTCTCTTTTTGTTTCAAAACTCCTTGAAAACAACTTTTTAACTAGCTTGAAAGTTAGTCTATCTAGATGAAAGTTTGTTTAAAAAATATATATAAAAAAAAAAAAAACAGAAAGCAAACCCATCAGACCTAGATCTATAATAGATTCTACCTTAAAGCAACCTATGCTGTACCCTGCCGATCCCAAACATAGTCCCATACGCAAGTTGTTTTGATGTGTGGATGAAACGCCACGTGACTCAACATCTCATCTAGATCCAGCACTTTGGGCGACATTTTTACATTGTTTAAGTTACTTTGAAACGCAGGGCTGCCATAAGTTGACATAAAATATCCTAAGATTTCCAAATTTGCATTTTTAAAGTGCGATTTTACGAATCGTACCTTTTCCCCCATCGCCTGTTTCTAGTTGTGTTGACTTGTGGCTGAAAGTAAAGAAGAATGCGCCTTTTAAAGGCGCATTCTGCTTTACTTCCAGTCTGCTTTAAGTTACCATGTACTAGAAAAAAACATCCGAAGATGTAGGAAAAATCCGGAGAAATGGCAGCCCTGGAAGCGGACCAGAAATTTAGCATAGACGACAGCTTTAAAATAGCGACAGTTCAAGCTATCAAAATAACTTATTTGTTCCAGTAATGGCTACAGTTATGAAACGTGTTAGGGCAGACTCTAGTCCACATGTATACAGTTAGATGATATGGAGCTATTTCTCGTCTTTGCCATATCCTCACACGGCACCCGTCAAAAGTTAACTTGTCGTTACAGGGGTTCATTGAATAGACTGTAGGCAGACTCTAGATTATCGGCTCGCCTGAAAGAAACTAGAACTCTATATATTTCTTCAAAGATCTAGAGCTTTATTTCACCTATCATGAACCCGTACTTTACAGGATTTGAAACATGACGCGCGTCTAGGTTCTTTTTCTATTTCAATAATTTTTTTTTTTAAGATTGATCTTGAAAATGAAATTCTTTACCGGCACACCCGGGCCAGGTCCTGGTCTCTACCGTGAACAACCGGGGTGTTGGCGAGCATAGGCATTTTTTAAAGAAAATGCAATATTCTACCATTTTTTCTATCGTTTGCGGTTCGACGGTCTAGAATAGTTTCGTCTTCTCTATTGTATAGAGTAAACATGATTCAATTAAACGCAGATGTCTTTTCTAAATAAATAGCTTCGTCTTTAAGATAGCCTTTATGTCTACTACAAACAGTATGGAGCCAGATCAGACGCCGGGCAAACTTATTGTCACTCAAATTAAAACGAAGTTTTAACAGTGTACAACACTATAATGATCTAATTGTATTGATTTGCGTTTGCATTTCATCTCATTTACCCAGATAGACAAAAGATAACTGATGCTGATCCACGTTTTCCCTGGTTCATGTAACGTCGGCGCGTCACCGGTGAACAATTGGGGTAGAACGGGACGACACCGGTGGTCTTCGGGATACCACTGGAGATGACTGGGGTTATACCGGGATTAACCGGGAACAGGCCAACCCTGCACCGTAATTATACCGGAATTGACCGGGATATTCTGGGGGAGATCCGGCTTCACAACCGGTGATTTACCGGGAGTGACATCGGGAATATGAGAACGCAATTTTTTTTTCGTAAAATAATGTTCCGGTTACCGGCTATCTTTACCGGGAGTATCGGGACCAGCACTGTCACTGTGACTTTATATTTACAATGAAATTACCGATCTATATGTAGAGGTCGCCGTTGTCGAAATTAGGATACATGTAGTACGATGCTTAAACTTGGAACTAAAATAAAACTATGCAGTATACATGTGTTTGTGTACAGTTTGACTCTAGATAAATACTAGTAGCCCAGTTACACTGCTTCTCATATGAGTATAATCCTGTATGGCAAAAGTACATGTACTGGTATATTCTCTTAGCAGAGACAATAGAGTATATAAGTATCTGCTCATAGTCATGCAAGACGTGTTCACAAACAATTATAAGCAGCAAATTTAAGCCCTATTCTGACCATTTTACTTTTGATATAATTTTCGCTTTCTTTCAGGCATTTACCAGTATATGTACTTCAAATTAAGTGCTGACGCTCCAGAGGTAGTGACCTTTGACGTGGATCCAAATATTCCCTGTAAATACTTACTATATATCTAGCTTGGCATAGAGAGGTGGGTCCTTTGTTTATTAATGCATATGTTGAATGTCTCAATACTTACTTATTTGTTTAATTGTGTCTCTTGTTAGTCAATAGTCATTACATACATCTGGTAATATAAACTGTAAACAGCCTAGGCACTGGACAAGCGCACAGCAACTGAGCACATGCCCACGGCCTGTGCTGTTTACACAAAGAATGGACATTCGTCTGTCTGGTATTAGGAGACAAAACCCTACAAGACTTATTTGAATCCCATTAACAGTTAATTCCAAAGTAACACCAGTACAACAACAGATATAATTTATATGTAAACAACTTACCTTAGAATACAACCTTACGTTATGCGACCAATCTTCTCTGCATATGCGACATTTGCACGCTTCGCCCGTGGATAGGTCATTATGGAATGTCCTTCATACTGTATTGACCTACTCACGGCCAAGCTACTCCAGTTAAAACAAAACAAGACAAAACAACATAGATTTTAAAAGCGGATGACATTGACTCTATAGTAATTCTATGCAATGTTATTACTACTAGGGATAATTATAAAGTCAACTCACCAACCGATGTTCAGCGTAGAGCTGGATGTTCGTAGATATGTCTTGAGTGTGCGTCTTCACAGCAAGAGGTAACCTTCAAAAGTGACTCTTGTTGCTCAAAGCTCCCGGATGATGACGTGTCCGTGACGTAGGCAGTTCGCGTGCGTGACGTAGGCAGTTCGCTGGCTCTCGGCACACTCGATCGGGTACCAGCGGACCGGTGCTCACTACACTCTTCCCCTCCATATTCAAAGGTTCTGGTCATCCGGTTATGCTTTCAGACATGCTTTCGGTTATGCTTTCAAATATGACTTTACTTTCAAGTAGCAATATCCAGGTCTTTGAATATTACTAAACTGGTCAGTCCTTTTTGCAATATCCAGGTCTTTGAATATTACTAACTGGTTCCAGTTTTCTCAGCCGGCACACCGGACAAGTGAAACAAAGGAGAGTATAATTCTTACCGTCTTATTCAGTTCAATGACAGAACTAACAATGATTCTATTCAACAGCCAGATTGCCAATCCAGACAATATGAACAAACCATCCTTAGTAACTGCTAAGCCAGAAACTATAAAAAAGTTACTACAAACCCAAAATGATTCTATTCAACAACTAGATTGCTAAATCCAGATTCCCAAACAAAGTCACTCTGGGTAAGATACAACATACTCACCAAACCCCCTCCTGTCCAGTAAGCCAAACTACTTCCCTTCAGAGGATACTCCAAGGTACAGGAATCTTGCGTTGTCTGCCGTGTACTTTAAAACTGTCTGCCAGGATTCTCCCCTAATCTGTCCAACTGCCTCCGCTGAATATCCAAGGAACGCTGGTGTAGAGTTCAGATTTGGATCAATGGGAAAATATGGAGCATCAGTTTCGAGAAGAATCCGGCTTGGTGCACACTGTCTAATGGCGTCGATGACCTCCCCATGGTCCTCACTTGAAAGGCCGCTAACGTGAGTGGTGAACCCGAAGTAGGAGTCAGGATATGACTCCAACCACCGGTTCATCATCCACAGCGTGCCAGTGAAACAATGACAATGGATCCGTTGAGAGTGACTAACTTTAGACGACAGCAAGATATGTAACATAGTGAGCCAAACCTCGTCCTGGGGCAAGCGGGATCTTCCTCCGGCACTGCGGCAATGTAGCACTAGAACGTGACGATCTTCTAGAAGTGTCAGGACTCTTTCCAGACGTAGTATTTGACTTGTCCACATAGAAGAGGCCACGGTTCTGTCCAAACCCACTTCACCCAGGGCTACCACTTCAGGTTGTTTGAGAAGAGTTTCCAGCGTTGACCAGTCCTTCTCTGTCACATCCACTGTTTTGGGGTGGAGTCCAACCGCTGGAAAAACGTTCTGACTCACTAAGTTCCTTAATTCCTGTACCTTTGGATAGGTTTGGGGGTCACAAAACACACCCACCATTCCCACGATGTCTACCGCTTTTTCCATAGGCACTGGCAGACTTCCAATGACAGATTGACAATCATTCACACATCGTAGCTTGTATGATGACCTATCAATATGGCAATGACTGTCAAAACCCTTGGGAAGTTGTGGCAGCATCTCCCTTTCCTCTGGCGACGGTTCGAAGAGTCCACGGAAGGATGCCCGTTTGTCTTCCGATAAGATGGATACGGTGATGAACAATCTCCTCCAGTGGAGTAAAGTTTCCACTCCCCCGTAGTTCGGATACATCCGGAAACTCTTCGGCGTTGGGGCCTTAAGTGTGATGAGAAATTCCTTCATGCCCTTAACAAGGTTGGGTTCAGGGTCCTCGAATCGGGTTTCCTCATCAGTTGATGCTGCCATGTCTGCCAGGTCTTTGAGAGACTTGTGAGTGCCTATGACCATCCTCTGAAGGTGTACTAGAGCTATTCTTCGCCTACTTGCTACTCCAGAGCCATGTAGAGTTGGGTAGAATAGAAGTGGGAGATGAACACTAAAAGCGTGCTCACTGGTCAACTTGGCGTCACAGCCCTGCACCGGACAGATCGGGGTACCAGTATGCTGTTTTTTACGCAAAGGACTGGAACCTCTACTGCCAGATACGGACCGTGGGCGTCGATTACCAGATGAGGGTCTTTCATTATACCGGTCCCGATTATTGTTGTAATTGTTCCTCCTATAGCCGCGACCTAGTCGAACAGTCCTCCCTCTCCCTCTTTGACTAACAGAATTCGAGTTCTCTTGAAACTCTCGACTAGAAGACCCACCTGTGATCCTCTGCCCAGGCCCCACCTGCTGCCATTGCTCCTCCCTCACTTTGCTAACCGGAGCAGCAACCACAACAGGTGAAGAAACGGCTGGCCTTGATGCCAACACATCGCTGTACGATCTCATGGGCTTCACGGGACTTACAGGCTTCGACGGCGTAGGACTTGGCTCCGGTGAAGACAATAACAACAATCGTTCCTCCTCGGTCGTGTCCATCTCAAATAGCTCCAAGTGTTCTCCAATGACCTTGATATCCGGTTGGGTCTTCAAACGGATATCACGGGTTTGGCCCATTGGCATGGGAGACTCTGCAGGCTTTGCCTTTTTCCCCAGCTGGTGCACATTTTCTGACAACCATTCCCTAGTTTGAAAAGCCATGGTGTCCAGTTTTTCGGCGCATGCCTTTAGCCAGCTGGTCTGTCCCTGTTGTTTAGCAATCTCTACCTGTTGCTTTAATGCCTGCTCAGCTTCGGTGCGTCGGCCACTAGGATGCATAGCCGCCATCCTAGTCACGTCGTCCGTTTTCATTAGCCTGTTCTTGGCTGATGACTCTCTCAGCTGATTTAACTGAGAGTCCAAGGTAGAGTTGATTTGTTTGTTGCTAATTTTTGTTGAGATTTGTTTGTTTGGTTTATTTGTAGTTATTCTGAAAAGAAAGAACTTGGGTTTACTAAGTGCGACGTGCCCTTGTGACACACTCCTTACACTTGAACTTATCTATATCCAGGGCATCTGTGGGAGTAATGTCTACACATGATCCATGAAACCATTCATTGCAATAGTCACACTGGATCATGAACCTGCCTTGCCAAGGTTTGCGGCAAAAACAATAGACCCTATCTGCCCCCCGAACAGTGGAAGTTCCCTCTGGATTGTTTTTCCAGTGCTGGATCCAATGCGGCAGCTTCCTATCCCGACATGGTTTCAGCCGGTCATGGTTCGCCACAAAGACAGCATTTCTTACCTTCACTCGAAAGAGACAAGAGGATAACTTGGTTACAATAACCCCTGGTCCCTTCCAAGGTGGGCATAACTTCCTACATTTCCCTTTCAATACTGCGGTATCAAGAATATAAACCGGATCCCCTATTTCATAACTACGCTCCAATAAACGAAGGTCATAGTCACGTTTCATTCGACGTGAGGTTGTTCGTAGGGTATTGCGAGCAACTTCATGAGCTTTCTGAATACTAGACCCCAAATGAACAACATACTCCTCGGTACTTTCGACCTTACCTTCTCCTTGCGGAAACATCAGATGAGCCGGAGTGTTTACCTCGCGACCCAACATCAGCTTGTTGGCACTGAACCTGGTCATACGATTCACTGACGACCTTAAAGCACCAGCAATTTGCTGTAAATGCAAGTCCCATTTGTTTTGTGACTTACCTATGAAACAACGAATTGCATCCATCAAGGTCCGATTGTACCTTTCTACCTGTCCATTACTAGAAGGTCTATAAGGCGTAGTTCTTGCCTTATGTATTTCTAGCAATTTACACATTTCAGTGAATAACTGGGAGTCAAAGTTTCGACCCTGATCAGAAAATACCTGAAATGGCATACCGAATCTGGTAAAAAACTGATCTATAGCAGCTCTTGCTGTCTGTTCTGCCGTTTGTGTTGACACTTGAACATATTCAACCCATTTGGTGAATTGGTCCACCATCATCAGAATATACTCATGACCCCTAGGTGTTTTTGGTAATGGCCCCAAAAAGTCTAGGTGTACGCGCTCCATCGGTGCCCCAGCCTGATACTCGGACATCGGATACTTACCACGTCGATCAGATTTCTTATTCTGATTGCACACCTCACAGCTGGTCACATAACTAGTTATGTCCTGTCGCATACCATACCAATAATATTTCTCCTTGGTTCGCTCCAGAGACCTAGCTATCCCCTGGTGACCAGCGGACGGCAAATTATGATTAGCTGCCATAGCTGCTTCCCTAAGACTTTGAGGAAGAACTAACAGTTTATCACCTGTATCGGGGTCTGACCGATACAAAACCTTATCAATCAAGACAAACAACTCCCTATTTAGCCAATGTGACTTAGTTGCCTGACTTGTCCTGAATAAAGACTGCACATCAGGGTACCCATCATCCTTAATCCAGTCTATTATTACCTTCAGATCATTTATTTGAGCTTTTTCTAGCTCATCCAGAGAGAAACCCCAACTTACACGCCTTTCAGCACCAGTGGAATCTGACTGTCCGCCACCACCTATTGGATTATTAGATCCAGTCTCCACGTTACCCTGAATTTCTACTCTCGTTCTTGTGGAAACCATATTAACACTTACCACTTCCGGGCTACCATTGATCCCGTCGGCTTCCCATGGAATATTATTTACCACATTCTGGAAAACTTCCAGCTCATCAGAGTGATCTTGCAGATCCACTAAACTTGGGTTTTCAATTTTAGTGAATATTTGTTGTTCTGTACAACTCCAACCAGACCCTATTTGCTCAAGAACCGGCTTGCCATTGTCGCCCACTGGACCTACAGATTCGATGTAATCCCCATGAATGACCTGACCACCCTTAGACACCATAGAAACAGTTCTAGACCCGTTCATATTAGCCAAGGGTACCACGTCATCCACTATTTCCGTAAAAGAAGCCCAATTTTCATGTGCCTTTTCACAATACTTACATCCCCCACACGGCAAATCCCCCAGGCGTACTCCAGCACGATAAGCATCGCACTGCTCCGAATTGGTTGCAATTCGGGACAATGGATCCGCATTATTGTGCAAACGCCCCGCACGGTGTTTAACCACCATGTTATATTGCGCCAGCTCTTCGAGCCATCTCGCAAGCTGCCCCTGTGGTTCCCGGAATCTCATAAGCCACCTTAAGCTTGAATGGTCAGTTCTTACTACAAACGGCTTGCCTAACAGATAGTAACGATACTGTCTTGTAAACCTTACCACTGCCAGCAATTCTTTTCGAGTTGTACAGTACCTCCTTTGCTCCTTAGTCAAAGCAAAGCTACCATAAGCGATTACCTTTTCCTCCCCATTTTGTATTTGAAGTAGTTCGGCACCGATTGCAAAGTCGCTTGCGTCTGTATCGAGAATGAAACCATCCTCCATATTTGGCAGCGCCAAAACAGGCGGTGTCGTTAAGGCATCCTTAAGCTTCTCAAAAGCTCTTTTCTGAGCTTCGCCCCAAACAAAAGACTTCTGGCCAGTTACTTCGTACAAGGGTCCTGATATCTTAGAAAAATCTTTAACAAATGATCTATGATAATTTGCTAAGCCTAAAAATCTCTCAACGTCCTTTCCTTTCGACGGCACAGGCCAATTTTTAACTGTTTCAATGTCATGATTGGACATTTCTAAACTAGACCCTGTAATCTTTCTCCCTAAGAATTCAATTTCGTTTTGAAAGAAAGTACACTTCTTTGGCTTTAATTTGAGGCCATATTGTCTTAACCTGCCAAGGGCTTCCCTTAAATTAATAAGATGTTCCCCAAAACTGGTACCTAAGACTATAATATCATCCAGAAAGGCCAAAACAGTTTTCCAAGACAGCCCTCGAAAAACTAAATTCATTATACGTGCAAAGGTAGCAGGAGCCCCACAAAGACCAAAACCCATTCGGACATGCTCAAACAAACCGTATTTTGTTAAAAAGGCGGTTTTCTTTTGATCCTGTTCTCGTAAAGGTACTTGCCAATAAGCAGAATTAGCATCCAGTTTTGAAAACCAAATACTGCCTGACAAAGTATCTAAACAATCATCGACAAGCGGTAAAGGGAATACATCTTTCGTCGTCACATCGTTAAGAGCGCGATAATCGATGCACCACCTGACCGTTCCATCACGTTTCCGAATTAAAACCGGAGCGGAAGCCCAATCCGAAGTGGACGCTTTAATTACTCCAGCTTTAAGCATTTTTTCTAAATGAGCTTCTTCTTCACCTATAAAACAAGCAGGAGTTCTACGCATACCCTGTTTTATAGGTTTTGCGTCACCTGTATCAATTTTATGCTCCAAGGCTGAAAAATTACCTAAATCAAATTCATTTTTGGCAAAAACATCTTGGAATTTAATTAATAATGACGACAGCTGACTACTCTGCTCCTTGTCTAACGCCTTGCTACAGTCCTCAAACATTTTGGTTAGATGTTCGGGTACTTTTTGCTTTTTCTTTCGTTTAGCCTTTCTCGAATTAGAACACCGCTTTTGTGTGTTTAATTCACGTTCCGGACTCTTTTCTGAGTCTTCTCCGATTGATGTATCGGACTCTTCACGTAACACCTCGGCCACCGCGTATGCTCGACCAATCTCTGCCCCTTTGTTTACATGCCTATAAAAATCCGTAGGATTTATTAAACAAAGGATAGGATCCGAATTAGACTCTCGTACAACTTTCGGTATGAGAAGCTGTTTCGCGTATTTACCAGCTGGTTCGACTACGTAGTCTGGCAGCTGCGCGTCCATTTTACATTTTACTTTCGCTACCGAGTTGGGCGGTATAACTTGACGTTTCGCGACCGTCACTCGAGATACCCGATTAAACCCTAAAGTGGTATCACCATCTAAGGTAATCGTCATACCGTCAAAATGTAAAACTCCCATACCTAAATCTAAAATGGATTTACCCGTACCCTGCAGAATATCAAAGCCAAGCAACATGTCTTGCTCGATTGGCGCTACGTAAATGTTCTCAGCATACCACCTATCCCCAATTTTTAGTTTAACTGGTTCGGTAATAAACCCAGACATCGACATATCTTTGCCAGCAGCGAGTAGTTTTACGGTTTTCTGTTTGCGCGGCGGTTTTTCTAACGAATCGTATATCCGATTGGATATAATTGTTACCTGGGCCGCTGTATCTACTACTGCCTTTACCGGAATATTACCGATCTGGATAGTCACGGAATACTGAGAAACCGACTTAACCTGACAAACCACGATCTCATCAACGATAACCTCCTTTTCTGGAGATTGAGCCCTAGTTTGGCCTACTTCTGTTGAGGTCGAGGATTGGCCGGCTTCCTTGACCCGTTCGCGTTTAAAGACTTGGGACATTCGGCTCGAAAGTGCCCAACTTCACCACACGTATAACAGGTCCTAGACCTTGTCTGTCCACCCCTAAACTTAGGTCTAGCTCCTAAAGACTTTTTTAGTCTTTCTTCCATATCATGCATGGCTGTCATGAAATCAACAGATGACTTTTGATCTGAGGTTATCTGACTTACCACCGGTTCGTTGTTATCATAATCCCGTTTTTTGGGACGGTCAGCCTTATTCTTACCATACATGGCTGAATGTACCTGTTGATATTTGCGTACTTGTTGTACAGCGGCGTGAACACTTGCAGGCTCCTGCATACAAACATGGTGACCCGCGTCCTTATCCGTCATACCTAAACAGAAACGGTTTACTGTTTGCTCCAGGATTAAGGGATTAGGCAAATGTTTATATGCCCTGTCTGCAAGAGTTAGGACTCTGTCGGCCCATTCCTCTAAGGTTTCCCCTTGATTTTGGGTAGCCTGCTGGAAACGGACTTGTGCAGCAGCAGGTATATCAAGTTCGCCAAAACGTTGGTTTAAGCGAGACACTAGTTCTTGGTAAGATAGGGGTCCATCAACATTTTCATTGATTAGTGCAAAATAATCAAGAGCACTCCCTTTGAGACTCCAACAAAGGCAATTCAAGCACTCCTCCTCAGTCCAATCATATGCCTTTGCATAACGAGCGAACTGCAGTTGGAATGCCTTCCAATTACCCTTGCCATCGTATGAAAGGTGTTTAGGGACCGTGACCATAATATCCCGTTTGCGAGATTGAGGTTTCTTTGGCACTGGCATTTGAACTTTGGGGTTTTCCAAGTTCGGGTGTAGCCATTTGTGAGTTAATTTAGGTGGTTCAGCAGGGTGAAGCCATTGGTCCTGTTCCATAGATACATACGGTTTACTGTATGGTCCCTTTGGAATTTTAGGCGGAATTTTGGAGAAACCCGGAGATTCCGGTTTAATGTATGGGTCCCTATGAATTCCAGAAGGAAATCCCGGTGATTCTGGGATCCTGTCAATTACTTCCCTTTCCCTATGCACTGTTACCGGGACATGCTGCTTAATTGTCTGAACTTCCCTTTTAATAACAGGTGGAATAGGGTATATTGGAGAAGAGTGACCCATATGAAAGAAATCATGATGGGGTAACTTATCTGGAGTTTTAGGCAAGGAATCTAAGAAAGTGTCATTGTCAGTATCGCGTTGAGCAAGCCTGACTTTTGACTCTCTTAAATCCTTCATAATCTGCAACACATGAGGTGGCAGATACTTTTTCATCATTGCTCCTACATAAGTTTCCGCAGTTTCCTCCTCCTCGGAATCTGAATATTCAACCCTACTTACCTCGAATGCCGGCTTCTTGTTGAGTTTACTGGCCACATATGGAGAGGTAATATATTCCCTTTTAGGGGTACGAACCTCAGGTTTTTTTACCTCATATTTCGGCAATTTTTGCTCAACACTTACCTCCCCTTCTTGTGATTCAGGATTGGGTAACTTTTGACCCTCCCCTTCATCCTCACTTTCGGAGGATTCTTTAGGATTTATGTAGTCCGCATTTGGAGTGAAATCAATTAAAGCAACTGTTGCATCATCAAAATGACGCCGAGCAATTGTTTGGAGAATTTCCAAATTAATGTTTCCCGAACCAACACGGACCGCAACAATAGCCTTAGCAAGTCTTTGCTCTATACCCGGAATCTTTATTAGCTCCTCCACCGGACTATAATTAATAGGGATTCGGGTATCAGGCATTGTTTCCCAATAATCTTCATCAATATCAGAAGCAACTTTTTGCGCTACTTCTGGCACACGAACTCCTGCCAACCCTATAGCTGAAACATCTTTATCCGACATTTGCGGAGTTAAATTGGCAATTCAAAATATAAGTAACACAAAAAAACCACGCTCCCTATCGCTAACCACAGCTATATTAAAAAAGCACGCCTTTAAAAATAGAGCTCCAATTAGAAAACAGAGCGCGTAATTTAAAATACAAAATGTCGAAAACGGCACCGGCCACGTGCGAATAATTTTTTGAAAAAGGTCTTTTTTCCAAAATATTCACAAATAACCAATGCAATAAGATGAATAGTATCACAAAATTACTCGTCAGTAAGCTGCAAATACTCGTTCATCAATAAAACAAACACGAGATATCAAGTTTGGCACTTTTGTCCAAACACAATTCTCGCTAAGGTAGCGCGTTTTACTAAAAGCGAAATTGGGTTGTCGAATTATCGCTGCCACCAATATAGTAATTCTATGCAATGTTATTACTACTAGGGATAATTATAAAGTCAACTCACCAACCGATGTTCAGCGTAGAGCTGGATGTTCGTAGATATGTCTTGAGTGTGCGTCTTCACAGCAAGAGGTAACCTTCAAAAGTGACTCTTGTTGCTCAAAGCTCCCGGATGATGACGTGTCCGTGACGTAGGCAGTTCGCGTGCGTGACGTAGGCAGTTCGCTGGCTCTCGGCACACTCGATCGGGTACCAGCGGACCGGTGTTCACTACAACTCTATCTTTTATAATTTCATAGGTTTTTTTCGAGATCCAACCCCGCTCAAAAATAATAGTACTATCAACACCCTACTATTATTCGAAATACTTTTTCTCACTGTTGTCGCGTGATACCTCATGTACATGCACTATTAATTCCTCATGCTGCTTGTATGCCTGAGAGTAATAAAGATATGTTCTGTTCTGTTCTGTTCTGACGAGAATAATAGGGGGCGGAGTCGACCATCAACACGCCAGGTGACAACAGCGTCTTCGGGGACGTGTTGCCAAAAGTGATGTTTCCAACAGGACTATTACTAGGGAATCAGGCCTTTCTGTACCGTGCTGTACGACCCTATGTGACTAAGATATCACATGTCCTGTTCCATAATGTGCACAGTAAAAGTCATGAAACATTACCATGTCTCCATTTTCCATTTCTGCATAGAATCAGTGATACATGCTTGTTGTACATATATTAGATCTAGCACATCTGCCCCTCTCTCTCTCTCCCTCTCTCTCTCTCTCTCTCTCTCTGTCACTCTGTCTGTCTGACTGACTGTCTCTGTCTGCCTGTCTCTCTGTGACTATCTCTGCTTGTCTGTCTCTCTGTCTCACTCTCTCTGTCTCTCTTTTTCTTCTTACACCCTTCTATCAACATTGACTATGTTGTAATTGACCCTTATCCAGTCGATAAAATTGACGCTCGCTAAATATCTTGTCAAATTCAATTTTCAAGGTCGCTCAAAGTTGGTAAAATATAGTCAAACAGCTTGGATGCGATAAGACGCTGAGTTACTCGGCATTTCAATTGGATCCCAAACTCTTTGCCTGTGGTGTTAAGGTCACGATCGACCGGATAAGGATTAAAAATAACGTCCTTAGTTCGTAAAGTAAAGCAATAATGCCGAGTATTGAAAGGACGTTCTTTCCTTACTTTTGACGTCATGACGTTGTGGTCTATTTTTGTGTTTACCTTTTGATGGGTGTACGAAAATCGACGTCATTTTGTTAAAAATCAATATTTTTGAAAAAATCTTTCAGATTTTAATTCAAAAATGAATATACTTTCAGAAAAGGCAAAAAAGTAAAAATTGAAATTGTTTGCCATAAGCCCCCTTTTTTCAGATCCGCGCTCATATGTAAGTTTTCAGGATAAACAACCAACATAAATCAAAGAGTGAAGGTCTTGACTCTTGAGAGTTGGCAAGGATGAGGTTTTGCAATTAAGTAAACCACGCTGTAGACACATCTGAGGCTACAGTAATCATTATTGTATACAGCAGGTGGTCACTTAAAGAAAGATGAAAGAAAAGCAGAGAGCATTTAAAGATGTTTTCTGCTTTAGTTCCACTGTTCTGTAAGTTGTTAGATATTTTTTATTCCATCAATAAGTATTGTTTAGTCCTGGTTATAGACTAAGAGGGATATACATCAAAAGATTACGCGGAAGGTACATTTTGCATCGAGATGATCTACTGCTTTATTCACAGGGGTAATTTTTTTTAGCCAGTGTCAAATGTTATCTTTAAAAGGCATTTGAATTGCACTTAATTACTTCATAGATGATGAGAATATTTTAAGATATATCTAAATTTTTTTTGGTATTTTTTTTTATTACATGTCTATCTATCTATCTATCCATACTGTATTGAGTTTATGTGCAGCTGCGCGTCTAAGCAAATTAGTAACAAGAGCCACATGTGACCCTTAATCGCTCACCTGGTACCTATGGTTATGGTCATGGACCAGTTCACCCACGGGTGGTTATGTTTGAGCTAGGAAGATTATTTAAAGTAAACTGGCAAAGTGCCACATATGAATCATTATTTGTTTAAAAATATTCTTAAATGACACCAACAGTTTCAGGGAAAAGATTTTTAAAGATTTTCTATACAAAAATATAAGGAAAACTTGTCCCACCCACTGGCAGCCATGTTTTTAAGATAACAAAATAATTTTAAGAAATCTGATAGATTTATTAATGGATCATTTGTGTAAAGTTATTTTCAATTTGGACCAGTAGTTTCACAGAAGTTTACTATACAGTAACATATGGAAAATGTGCCCCACCTACTGGGTGCCATGTTTTTTATATATCAGAATTATTTGAAAAAATCTTGTAGAGAGTCGCCCATGAATCATTTGTGTGAAATTACTTTCAAATCGGATCATTTCAGACATATAGCCATATAAGGAAAATCTGCCCAACCCACTAGCGGCCATGTTTTTTAAGATAGGAAAATTATTTTAAAAACTCTGATAAACGGTCACCAATGGCACATTTTGGTAAAATTATTTTCAATTCAAACCAGTAGTTTTTGACAAGAAGATTTTTAAAGTTTTTTCAATTGGTTGCCATGGCAACAACAATTTCATTTGGATGACCTATATTTGAAGAAATCTGAGAGAGTACCCTACAAGGAACAATCCTATGAAGTTTTGAAGAAATTGGCCCAGTAGTCTCCAAGAAGATCATTAACAAAAAGTTTGACGACGGACAGACTGCCGGACAAACTCACAATCTCCATTCAAGTGGCCATTGCCTTCTTTATTTTATCTCTTTTATGTGGTTAAAATGTGTGTGGTAAGCCACATAATTGAAATCTAACTTTGTTATAGAATTATCTGGAGGCTAACCCTACCCCTAACCCTATGTCCCACAACTGGCCAGGTCAAAAGAAATGGCCAGGTTAATGTTACAAGAAATGTTAATTTTTTTTCACTTACATGCCTAGTTATTTCAGTCAATTTTAGCCACTTAACTATCATTTTGTGAGCACGGACAGACGACGACGGACACAGGGCGATCACAATAGCTCACCTTCACACTTCGTGCCAGGTTCGCTACAAAGTGTGAATAAAAAAGTTTAATTAACAAGTGCGCCACCATGTTTATTTACTAAATCAAGGGTTACGTACAAACGATTTATGTACGTATCGAAATAACACAAGCAAAAGTTTACTAATTAACTCAAATGCATCAATTTTACCGCATATAAAAATAAGATTTAACTGCTCAGATGTAAGCTGCTTTTTTATACATTAATTATGGGAAAATGTTGGTTTATTGATGAGAAATTAATTCGGGACTGTTCGCTTATTTTTGTAAACTCATTTGGTCACCATTTTGTTTTTCTTGTTCGTGTTGGCTAACTACCCATGAGACCATTCGTGCCATTCGCAATCGATATCATGCAAACAGTCTGTTTTAGTTAAATTGTTATGTTTTTTATGCAATTGATGCAATCGATACGGTAACTGAACACGCTACAGGTTAATGTCACAATAACATTCCAGATTAATGTAGGCCCAAGCTGCCGAGTCAAGCCAAAAACTTTAAAGACTGGCATTAAAGGCTCCCCTCCTTGGCGCTCAGGATTTCAGGGATAGTATTTTGACTGGTTTGACGGTGTCCAGATAAAGTGACGGGCCGGGCAAAGTCCCTGGTGCATATCATAACTGCCCTACTCATAATTCATCATGGAGAAAACAATTGAAACAAGAGCCCCATGGGGCATATTTCGCTCACCTGAGAATAACTGACAAAATGGAGATAATGATTTATGTCCAGGGGACCAGGACGGGGAAATTATTTACCCTATAGGCATAATTTGAACAATCTTGATAGATGACCTGTAGATGATGCCATAGGTGCCAAATATCTTAGATCAGGGTACTAGGGTTTTAGACAAGAAATTTTTTTTAAGTTTCCATTGAAAAAATCTACTTTTTGCTCCTTTGACCTACTAATGCAACAGACTGGAACCATTTGAACAAAATACGTAAAGGACATCTAGAAGTGTCGATCAACATACCAAATATCAAAGCTCTGGTCACATTAGTTTCAGAGAAGAAGATGTTTGAAAATTTCACTATATAACTCTATGTAAAACTGTGACCCCCGTGCGGGACCAATTTTAACCCCAGGGGCATAATTTGAACAAACTTGATAGAGGACCTGTAAGTGATGCTATGTGCCACATATCTAAGCTCTGGCCCTTGTAGTTTTTTATGAGAAGATTTTTTAAGTTTTTATAGAAAAAATCTATTTTAGCTCCTGTGACCTACATATGCAACGGACCAGAACCATTTGAACAAATTATGTTAAGGATATTAAGAAATGTCACAATACCAAATTTCAAAGCTCTGGTCGTATTAGAGTCAGAGAAGAAGACATTTGAAAATTTCACTATATAACTCTATGTAAAACTGTGACCCCCGGGGCATAATTTGAACAAACTTGATACAGGACCTGTAGGGAATGCTATGTGCCAAATATCTAAACTCTGGCCCTTGTAGTTTCAGACAAGAATATTTTTTAAGTTTTCAGTGAACAAATCTATTTTTAGCTCCTGTGACCTACATATGCAACGGACCAGAATCATTTGAACAAAATACGTAAAGGACATCTAGAAGTGTCACCATGCCGAATATCAAAGCTCTGGCCATATTAGTTACAGAGTAGAAGACATTTGAACATTTCACTATATAACTCTATGTAAAACTGTGACCCCCGGGGCGGGGCTAATATTGACCCCAGGGGCATAATTTGAACAAACTTGATAGAGGACCTGTAGGTGGTGATATGTGCCAAATATCTAAGCTCTGGCCTTTGCAGTTTTTGACGAGAAATGTTTTAAGATTTCCTTATTTTTTCAATTTGGTTGCCATGGCAACCAGAGTTCTGTATTGTTTTTAATTCTTTGAATCACGAAAATCCCTTGATAAAGGTCTAATAATTTCTCCTGGCATCAATTTGTTGTTTACCAGACTTAGTATCCGAATTATTCCTATCCGAACTTATGATAGTTAGATATGAGAAGTATCGTCGTATTAACGTGTGTAGCTCAATTATTTGGTAAGCATTGGATTATAAATAAATAAACAATTGGCCAAAATAAATGTAACATCACGTAGAAAACATAACATGTATGTACGAACACATATTACTGTCCATCAACATTTAGTAAAACTTGAACCGAATCCGGCGTAACGAATTACCGGAATACGCATACTCTAAAAACCTCAAAATGACTGAATCGTTTCCCCCTTCTTTTCGAACGCTTTGCTCGCAAATATTCATCACAAAAAAATTATTTATGCGTACGTTTGGGGATAATACAGTCACAGCCGACCACCACAAAGTTGTGTTGTTGATTTTTATATACGATACCTTATATTTTCGGTGGGTATTCGGTGTGATTTTTTTGTATTCGGTATGGCGAAGAATGCAAATAACTCGCTCTAGAAACCGAGATGTGATTATAGAAAACAAACGTTTTTTCTGGAATGATTTGGATCCTTTGCCGACAGTGTGTAAAGTACTATAGGTATGTGTAATGTATTGTATTTTCAACAGATTTGTAGCAATTGTGCACCATTGCAAAGTAAACAGCATGTTCAAGTTGCTACAGACGCGATGCGGACGTCAGAAAGCCAATTTTTAGAATAGGTAGATAAACGATTACAACGATTACAAATAAATTGAAATTTATCTAAATGTTTGGTATTATACATCTTTATTGACAGTAATTACATACTTAAGAGGAATTAAAGATTAAAGTAGCCACGAATACTCAGCGTGATAAAACGTTGCTTTTGGACCCAAACGTTATCTATCTACTTTACAGAACGGAACGTAAGCAGCTCAGGGTGGTCCAGTGGTATGCCCTTGGTTTGTGACGCGGACAACCCCGGTTCAATTCTAGGTAGAGGCAATTCTTTTTTTAATTTTTTTGTAGTTTGTTTTTTCATTTATTGTTATCGTTGATTTGAGCGCAATCAATTCCGTTTTGATCTAAGCAATTGTGTTATACATATGAACATTTATAGATCTACATTATATGAGAGCATATCACATGATTAAAGTCAAGAAAATCATTGATCCTATACTAAATTACGTCATAGGTCTACTATTGTCATTAAACGTAATAGATATCTAGATATGTAGCTGAATGCTTATACTAGATCTACATGTAAATATAAAAGTATTAAAATAAAAAAACATAGTTTTATTTGCTTTATTTATCATTTTTTAAAATGATGTTCAATGGAGATTAGATTAGATAAAGTAAAATAAAAATTAATCTAAACGTATATTTTGTTGTAAACATAGAAGGTAATTAAATCAATTGAATATGTCAATGGTTAGTCTACTGCAAATAATTGATTACAAGTAGATCTAGATCTAGTTTACTTTAACACAGTCAATTTAAGCGACGAGTATACCGGTTTTTGACAACCAGGGAACCTGTGAGGAGTCATACACTTAATTGTTTTATGCAAACAGAAAATATCCAGATCAGAGAATTCCTAAAAGAATAATTAGGTCCGGTCTGCACTGTTTGTTAATTTGTTAAAACAAGTTGTAAAACAACCCTGTTAAAAATGGACATTACTTTATTAGAAAAACAAATGCTCTATTGGCGTTTAAATCGTTCATTTGGCGGTTAACCCATTACCCCATGGATAGCCTATTTCATAGGCGACCGTTTAAAGCTATCGTGTTCTAGGATATAGAAAATATTTCTTATAATACTTATTCATAACTATAAAATGGAACTGTTTTCTTCAGTGGAAGAATCAACTCAAGTCGTAATGTCCTCTTTATGGGGTAGTTGGTTATAGGCTAAAGGTTTAATAAATAAGAAAATAGAATATTTTCCTTTCAGGATGCCAAAAGTTTTGTGCTCCAGGCGACTCTGAAGTCTAACTCTAAGAATGCAAACCAGGAATTTCTATGTAGAAGAAAATGTCGTAGACCGAGTAAATGAATTACCAGCCGCATGAATAATGCATTCGAAGACAGCTGACCACTCAACGCTGGTTGAAAGTAAAACAGAATGCACAGTAGGTGTACGACTCAGAAACCTGATGGTTCTAGCTCAGCTGCACCTTACAGACTGTTGTTATCGGAAGAAGAACGACTCGTTATATTGACGAACTAGAGTTTGCAAAAGTGTTGGGCCTCGTAATCCCGGTCGGCTGGTGTTTCCGGGCTCTGGTTGTTTGGAAATGCAACAGGAGCAACCAGCACCACCAGGGCTTCTTTTAACCTTCTTTTAATTTTGATTTTGATTCTAACTATCTTTCTTGAGCAAAGCCATTTCTGTTTTTAACCATATCGCGAGTATACTCTATGCAGAGTGATGCGATCAAAGAATTAAACGATAATGATGACTGCAAATAAATCTACATAAATCTATTTGAAAGTCCTTGTTTTATGTTTTTTCAGTGATGTTTTTTCTTCACGTAAATCTTTTTTTTATTATAGATCTAGTCGTGTCTATATTCTTATGGTTTTTACTAAAACACGAAAAGGCTGTAGATCTACATGACATATAGCATAAATGCTGTCACTTAACCTTCTATATAGTACACTAATATGACATTACAGTCTGGTTTCTCCATTTGAAATATCAGTGTAATTACGGGAGTTGTTATGACGTATGTAACGTCATAATGTAATGTCATGGGGTACAACGTCATGATGTAATACCATGACGTTGTTTACTGTGTTTAACTGTCAAAGTTATTATAGTACATGTAGTCATTTTATTAATTAGTGCTTCAACAGCCACCGTTCGTAACTGATGAGCCGAAAGGCGATACAAGTTTGTAATCCATACCGCATTTTTACTACATGTATAAACGATCATCCGAAATCACTGATGTCACCGCAGTTTTTTCTTTACATTTATTGAAGTAGATCTGTATCACTGCAGTTGAACTTCGAAATAGTTTTCAGTGGTTACCATAGTGAAAAGGGGACGCTATTGTTCTGCAACATTAATGGTATTAATGTGTGAATAAATGGGAATAGACATAAGTATTTCTTTTTTAAAAAGTTTACAGAAAAATATGCTATGTAGCAGTATATATCCTTTTTCTTCATGACTCTTGTTTACTGGTTGCCATGGTAACAACTTTTGATAACATTAGCATGTTTTGAAATATTTGAGTATATGTGGTTAATAGATATACTGTGAGTATATATATATATATATATATATATATATATATATAGATGACCTGGATTTCTTAAATCATATTCCGTCAAATATTTACGAAAGCTCTCTTTCAGTGTCGTTCGATGTAACTAGTCTCTATACAAATATTTCGCACACTCTAGGACTTGAAGCAATTCAGTTCTGGATAGACAAACATCCAGAGTTAATACACAGGCGCTTTTCGAAAGAATTTATTCTTAAATCAATTCAAACCATTTTAGAAAAAAATAATTTTATCTTCAGTAATAAATGCTATACACAAGTAAAGGGCACAGCAATGGGCACTAAATTTGCACCTACCTATGCCACTTTAGTACTTGGTTATCTGGAAGATATATTATATAGAAAGATAGAAGCTATACATGGAAATGAATTTGCAACCTACATAAAGAAAAATTGGAAAAAAGTTCTATATGATTGTTCCATCATTTGGATCGATACACAAACTAGTCTCATTGAATTTCTAAACATGCTTAACATTTTACATAACGACATACAATTTACAGTAGAAATTAATCAAAATAAACTCTCTTTCCTAGATATTCTACTATACAAAAACGACGGCGTTTAAGAAACAGATATTTATTTTAAAGACACAGATTCAAAGCAATACCTAAATTTCAAATCGTGCCACCCCAAACACACTAAATTTAGTATCCCATACAATCTCGCGAGGAGAATCTGCACAATTGTATCTGATCAAAAAGTTAGAGACATTCGGCTGAAAGAACTTACATCCTCACTTTTGAAAAGAAACTATCCAAATACGGTAATACAAAAGGGCATAACAGAGGCTATTAAAATCCCAAGAACTTCATTATTAACGACTCGGGCGAAACTAAATCAGGACATAATACCACTTGTCACAACTTTTAATTCGAAAAATCCTGAATTATTCAACAATGTAAAGAATAATCTACCAATTTTGTATACAGACGAAAAAATGTCGGAAGTCTTAGTCAACAGTAAAATATAAAAAGTAAACGGCAAACTCCAAATTTGAAGAAAATACTGTCTAGAGCAAAATTTACAGATCCATTGCTACATACTGAAAAACAAAATAGTAATTTCAAAGTCACTAAATGCAAACGCCCAAAATGTGGCCTTTGCCATTATTTGAAAGAAGGATCCTATTTCAATTTTGATGGAAAGCAATTCTTTGTTAATGAAAATATGTCATGTGACGTCCAAAATGTGCTGTATGCTATGACGTGCAATGGCTGCAATAAGTATTATATTGGTCAAACCGGGGATAGGTTAAGAAACAGGCGAACAGTACATGCCCAACAAATACGGGACCCGGCAACACGACAGCTGCCATTAAGCGCTCATATTGACAACTGTTGTAAAAAGGAACCAAACTTTACGCTTTTTCCATTCTATAAAATGAAAATAGATAATACATCGGCTAGGTTGATCAAAGAACATTATTTTATTAAATGCTTCAAACCCAAGCTAAATAGCTCATCAAAATAGGTATAATTATATACGTTCATTACCAGGAAAATATATTTGTTGTGATTGTGACGTCATAGCGCTGAAGTAATGACGTAACATCATGCCGTCAGCGCTATGACGTCAAACAGTAACGTTATCACCAAGGAATATTATATACACTGACGAGCCACGAGGCGAAACATGTTTGTACACTTAATTATTAAATATTATTAAAACCGTAGCATGTAAAGTCGTATTTTCGTTTTTACATATATATATATATATATATATATATATATATATATATATATATAATCCTAATGAAGGCATTAGGGGGACCGTCCCTAAAAATGGGGTTTAAGGAGACATTTTATATATTTTTTATCTTATGGTTTTTTTTGGTTTTTTTACTCAATAAATCATGTTTAAGTTGAATTTAAGGTTTTTTTAAAAAAAAAAATTAGAAAAATTAAGTATTTAAAAATATACAAAAATATTGGTCTCCCTAATATTTTGTAAGGACGTTGAGGGTTTTAAGTAGACCAACATATATTCGAGTTTAAGGGGACCAATAAAAGTTTAAGGAGACCGATTCATATATATATTACAGAAAATGGATAAATTCATTCTAAATTCAAATTGATGTATTTAACAGTGCTCCAGCTAGGCCTTTTTAGGAGGGTGCCGCGCCCTGCCCTAAAATTAAAAAAAAAAAAAAAAAAAAAATTATTTTTTTATTTTTTTACAAATTAATAGATCTACTTAACAATAGTTTTTCTCTCAAATTATTCAAATTAATGTATATGTATTAACAATGATTTTTCTCTCAAATTATTTTAGAGGTTTAAGTAAACACGACATATATTTGAGTTTAAGGTGACCAATATAAGTTTAAGGAGACCGATTCATATATATACAGGGGGCCTCCGTGGCCTAGTGGTGTAGTCACTGTGACTAACATCACTAAGCTCCTCGCCGCTGTGAGTTTGAATCCCAGTAGGGTCGTTCGGATTTTTCATGTGGGGAAGCCTTCCAGCTGGCTTGCGGTAGGACGGTGGTTCTACCCAGTTGTTGATTTGTGCCTGAAACAGTGCATAAAGAACTTCTGGGGTCTTCCTCCACCTGTAATTAGCTGGACGTCGCGATATGACTGAAATACTGTTGAAAGCGCCGCAAATCAAAAACAAATCAAATCAAATATATATACAACATGAAAGGGATAAATTCATTCTAAATTCAAATTAATGTATTATCAATGGTTTTTCTCTCAAATTAATGTATTAACAATGGTTTTTCTATCAAATTATTTGGGGGTTTTAAGTAGACACAACATAATATTCGAGTTTAAGGTGACCGATATTAGTTTAAGGAGACCGATTGATATATATATATACAACATAAATGGAAAACAATTATTCTAAATTCAAATTCATGTATTATCAATGGTTTTTCTCTCAAATTATTCAAATTAATGTATCAATTGTTTTCTCTCAAATTATTTGGGAGTTTTAAGTAGACACAACATATATTCCAGTTTAAGTTGACCGATTCATATGTACATGTATACAACATAAAAGGAAAAAAATTCATTCTGAATTCAAATTAATGTATTATCAATGGTTTTTCTCTCAAATTATTCACTGGCGGATGTAGTCGAGGAGTAAAGCACCAACATTACTAAAAACAAGAATGAGCGTTCAATAAAAAACTTATGCCCCCGGTGGCATCCTTGACAATATATTCTGAATTTTTTTCTAAGTCCAAATTAGGTCAAGGTCAAGGTCAAAATCAAGGTTGGGCAATATGGGTGGATTGGTAGTGATCCAAGGCAACAACTGTATAAGTACCAAAGAATTGTAGTCAGTTATGCTGATGCTAGACGAAACGGTAAAATCTATTTAACCAAGAAATAGCCCATTTAAAATATATTATTTATTTAAAATAAGTCCAAATTAGGTCAAGGTCAAAATCAAGGTTGGGTGATATTGGTGGTTAGGGAATGGTCCAAGGCAACAACTGTATAAGTATCCAAGCATTTGAGTAAGCGGTGTTGATGCTAGACGAAACGGTAAAATCTACTTAACCTGTTACGGACGGACGTTCTCACAGTTGGACATTTGTTGGGTATATTTTTTGTTTAAAAGTACCCAACAGTACACTAAAATACCCAACAATAACAATAGGGCAATCACTGAATGAATGGAATCTATTGTTCTCCCTACCCAACAAAGGACCTTTCGTGCGCTCGGACAGACGGACGTGCCACCGAAGTGGGTTAGAAGGCCTTTTCTTTTGTTATTTTCTTTTGTTTGAATAACTGGCCACGGCCCCTTATTGTATTGTTACGGAATGAACTCTATTGTCTTCTTTTGTTATGTTTACCGTAATCTGGCCAGAAAAGGCCCTCTGACCCATTTTGGTTGTCCGGACGGACAGACAGGACGATTACTATATGCCTCCGCATCTATAGATGCCGGGGGCATAAAAAACCTTTTCTAGCATATCTGAGTACACCAAGGGCAAATAAGTCTTGACACAATGATCAGATTTCAATAACAATCAACCCTTTCATGAACTTTTACTTCAATAATTATACTGTGGGTAAATATTATCAAAGTCCATTCAAAACTGTAGTTGCTTAGTGTGTTAACACTGTCAAATAAGCCTTTTATAGCATATTTTAGTACATCAAGGTCAGATAACTATGTAACAACAAATCAAATTATTATAAAATTTCCCTCATCTTCAGATCTTTATGACTTTAATATTTGTGTGACGTTTCATCAACATCCTTCAAATAGTCCGGACAAGCTTTTTATAGCACATTTGAGTATATCAAGGGCAGATTACTCTGTAACGAAAAATGAAATGAACCTCAAACTTGACTCAGCTTCAGATCTTAATTTTTTTAACATTTGTGTGAAGTTTCATTAATATTCCTCTAACGACTTTTCGAGAAAACTCCGGACAAGCTTATTATAGCATATTTAAGTACATCAAAGGCAGATAACTCTGTAACGAAAAATTGAATTAACCTCAACTCGACTCACATTCAGATCTTTATGCATATACCATTTGTGTGAAGTTTCATTAATATCCGTTCAATAGTTTTCTGGAAAAACTGAGGACAAACAAAATGTTGACAGAAGAACAGACAAACGAACGAACTTATTCACGGACGGACAGACAGGGCCATGCCAATATACGACCACTTCTTGAGGTGGGCGTATAAAAAAACAAGACTGGACGTTCAATAAACGCTTATGCCCCGGTGGCATCCAAATTAGGTCAAGGTCAAACTGAGCTTGGGTATTATTGGTGAGTTGGTAATGGTCCAAAGCAATAACTGTAAAAGTATCGAAGCATTGTAGTAAACAGTGTTGATGCTAGACGAAACGGTAAAATCTAGTTAACCCGGAAATAGCCTATTTAAAATATTCTAAGTCCAAATTAGGTCAAGGTCAAGGTCAAAATCAAAGTTTGGTGGATAGGGAATGGTCAAATGCAACAACTGTATAAGTATCAAAGCATTGTAGTCAGATGTGTTGATGCTAGACGAAACGGTATATTCTAGTTAACCAGGAAATAGCCTATTCAAAATATTCTAAGTCCAAATTAGGTCAAGATCAAAGTTTGGTGATATTGGTGGATAGGGAATGATCCAATGCAACAACTGTATAAGTATCCAAGCATTTGGGTAAGCGGTGTTGATGCTAGACGAAACGGTAAATTCTACTTAACCTTGTTACGGACACACAGACGGACGGACGGACTGACGGATATGACGATTACTATATGCCTCCGCATCTGTCGATGTCGGAGGCATAAAAACCGAGCAGACGGACAGATTACACAGTTTGAATACGACAAGTGTGATCTTGACAAATACACTGTAAATTTTGAATGTGTTAATAGATGATAAGCTAGCTCAGATGATGATGTTCATTGTGGGTCAGATTTTTACATGAATATTCAGTAAGAGAAGGTTAAGAAAACAACAAGTCTTGTAATACTTCTGTAGACAATATATTGAAACAAGCAACAGATGACAACCACGATGGATTTGAATATCACTTTTGCAAATTAACATGATGATATTCACCCATAATAAATACATTGTCCCATATAGTTTTGAAGACAAATTAACTTGATAAGTCACAACATTAACCCAGATGACCCCCACTCCAGGGTACTGGTAATTTGTTTTTAATAAACTTTGATACAAGTATATCAACATCAGATTTTCTATTAACGTGCAGAGGTGGGTGTATTGTCAACGACAGAGGACTCCCTTCCAGGTAACTGGCTAGCTGCCCACATGGCAATTTCTAACACACGATCTCCACATTTTTTAATCATGTGGGTCTCTGCTAGACCCGATTCTTTCCCTATTATAGCCACTTTATTATTCTAAATAAGTCCATAATTTTTTTTGTCAAATATGCACCAACTACGGTACACTGTTTGAGATATTATCATTTTGTAAAATATCAACAATATAGCTATACTTGCTCTGAGAATATAGTATCAAGGGTGTTTCCATGAACACTTATGTCCCCTTCTGAAACTTTTTGAGTCCAAATTAAGTCAAGTTAAACTTAAAATTGAGGTTTAGCAATAACAGTGAATTGGTCCATGACAATAACTGTTTAAGTATCAAGGATTGTAGTAAATAGTGTTGATACTAGACGAAACAGTAAAGTCTAGTTAACTAAGAAATAGCCCATTTAAGACATTTAAAGCCCAAATTAGGTCAAGGTAAAATCAACGTTTGGTAGTATGAGTTGATTGGTATTGGTCCAACGCAACAACTGTAAGCATTGTAGTCAGTCAAATTTAACAAAATGTACTTTTTGAGAACTTATTGCAAAATGTACGAAAAGTGCTATGTTCAAGTGCTCTTGAAAGGGGTAATTTAGGTTAGTATTGTGATTTATCAAGTTTTGTGATCTTATCGTGCATTATACAATAGTAAATAATTGTCCTTTTCACTGATATGTCACACTTATTATATCCAAGTTATTGTTCAAGTTCGTTAGTTATGAAACACTCCTTGTAAAAGTGTCAAGCAGCATGCTCTTTGTGTCCCCCCCCCACACACACCCTTCAGAAACATGTTTTGTTCACTGTAATTCTCTTTAATGTGTTGCTCTGGCTTCTGTTCTCAGTGTTTTCCTTTCATTGAAAAGCTTTGTTCTTGCTTTCATATACTGCTGGGGTTTCCAAAAAGCTAACAGTGACTGTGGCTTGCACCTTTTCAGATATTCCATTATCTGGTCTTTGCTTTAAAAACAGAAAACGAACTTACATTTTACACAAAAGTTCTAAAAGAAATCAGACATTTAGCAACCAGGGGCCCGTTTCATAAAACTTCATACGACAAATGTTGTCATAAGTCAGATTATAAAATGCTCAACTATTATTTATTTCTCCATCTAATGCTGTCTTGTGACATCGGTTTGGAGTCGTTTTTTTTAGTCACAAGGCTTGATTAGATGGAGAAATCAGATATTAAATGTATTTAAAGTTTAGACTTACAATCGTTTTTGTTGTTCGAAGTTTTCTGAAACGGGCTCCAGGTATTTGTGACACATTGCATAAAATATGATAAATTTCACCATACAATACTATGTCCCATACGGGTCATCATGACTCTGGATTAATATCAAATTTTACAGCCAAAATGGTCACCTAGAGCCTATATCCCATCTGAGCATATAACAAATGGAAACAAGACTGCGCGTTCAATAAACACTTATGCCCCCGGTGGCATCCTTGACAATAATAATATTCTAAATCTTTTCTAAGTCAAAATTAGGGCACGGTCAAGATCAAACTGAGTTTGGATATTCTTGGTGAGTTGGTAATAGTCCATGTCAATAACTGTATAAGTACAAAAGCATTGTACTAGGCAGTGTTGATGCTAGATGAAACGGTAAAATCTAGTTAACTGAGAAAGAGCCTATTTAAAATATTCTAAGTTCAAATTAAGTCAAGGTCACGGTCAAAATCAAGGTTGGGTAATATGGGTGGATTGGTAGTGATCCAAGGTAATATCCGTATAAGTATCAACACATTGTAGTCAGTTGTGTTGATGCTAGATGAAATGGTAAAATCTAGTTTTCCAAGAAATAGCCTATCTAAATATTCTAAGTACAAATAAGGTCAAGGTCAATGTCAAAATCATGGTTTGTTGATATTGGTGGATAGGGAATGGTCCAAAGCAATAACTGTATAAGTGTCAAAGTATTTGAGTAAGCGGTGTTGATGCTAGACGAAACGGTAACATCTACTTAACCTTGTTACGGATGCACACACGCATGGATGGACAATTACTATATGCCTCTGCATATGCCGGGGGCATAAAAAAGATCAACAAAAGGGTCCTGAAGAGCTCACCAGAGAAATGAGGGAGTATCACATGGTTGTTTTGGGAAGTTTTTTCTACCAATCAAGGACAAACAGCTACTTTATGACCTTTTCTTACTGATAAAAGCTTTGATGCAAATGACTTCTACATTTCTTTACCGATTGACATCAAACTTTGCATATGCATTTAACATGAAGTTTAGATGTGCATGACATGATATTTTTCAAGTGAGTTGTTTTAAGATAGGTAAAGTTATGGCCACTGATGGGACTTGTACATTTTTGGATCCAAACCAATGCTACATTTCTGTACCAATTCATATAAAACTTTGTATATGCATAATTAAAAATGAAGTGTTAATTTTCACGACCCAAATCTTCATTCCACTCTTCCAAAGAATTACAGAGTTAAGGCCACTGGATGAGCTGGAAAACTAGACCAATCAGAAATGGTGATTCAAACCCCCAGTAGGGTTTTGTCACAAGAGGTAAATGTTTCAGGATAAAATTGTTGTGTGCACTAAATGTGCTCCCTAACTATAACAAAAGGCAATAACTTCAAGCCTAATTTGGATAAAATATAACAACAAAGGGAAGTAATTCCAACAAGGGACACATTGACCCTAAATCGCTCGCCTGGTACACCATGTAAAACTTGACCTATAGTGACCTAGATTATGTTTGTTTGTTTGTTTGTTTTGATTTTACGTCGCTTTTTTTTTCAACAGTATATCAGTCATATCGCGACGTCCAGCTAATCACAGGTGGAAGAAGACCCCAGAAGCCCTTTATGCACTGTAACAGGCACAAATCGGCAACTGGGTAGAACCACCGACCTTCCGCAAGCCAGCTGGAAGGCTTCCCCACATGAAAAATCCGAACGACCCTACTGGGATTCGAACTCACAGCGGTGAGGAGCTTAGTGATGTAAGTCACAGTGACTATACCGCTAGGCCACGGAGGCCCCCCACCTAGATTATGTATGACTAGACATGACCCACAATCAACAATAGAATGTTAACAAGATGTTTCTATGAGTTGACCTAGTAACCTAGTTTTTGACCAGACACAACCCTCATTTGATTTTGACCTTGATTTGATGTAGGCAAGCATAATTCAGATCTGAGTTAACACTGGTTTTGATTTGACCTAGTGACCTAGTTTTGACCTGACATGACCCATATTATTAATTAGGCAAACATTCTATTTTTTTGCATTTAAAGCCATTGAGACTTGTAGCCTCTAGAGTGTTAACAAAGTTTTTCTATGATTTGACCTAGAGTAACCTAGTTTTTGACCAGACATGACCCACATTAACACTTGACCTGGATATCAATTGGGCAAACATTCTTACCAAGTGTCATGAAGATCGGATAAGTTTTGTAGCCTCTAGGGTATGAGTAAGGTTTTCCAATTATTTGACCTAGTGACTGAGTGTTTGACCAGACCTGACCCATGTTGGAACTTGACCTAGATATCAATGAGGCAAACATTTTAAGTAAGTGTCATGAAGATTGGATGAGTTTTGTAGCCTCTAAAGTGTTAACAAGGTTTTCCGATGAATTGCCCTAGTTTTAGACCCGAACTGACCCGCATTCAAACTTGACATAGATATCAATTAGGCAAACATTATACCCTAGTTGCATTTAAATCCAATTAGATTTGTAGCCTCTAGAGACTGTTCATAAGGTTTTCCTATGATTTGACCTAGTGACCTAGTTTTTAACTGGCCATGACCCACATTCAAACTTGACCTTGATATAAATGAGGTTAACATTTAAAAAAAATTCATTTAGATACAATGAGATTTGTAGCCTCTAGAGTGTTAACAAGGTTTTTACTATGATTTGACATAGTGACCTAGTTTTGACTGGACATGACCCACATTCGAACTTGACCTACATTTTTCAAGACAAACATTAAAACTACTTATCATGAATACCAAATGAAATGTGTAGTCCTTAGAGTGTTAACAAGGTTTATCTTTGATTTGACCTAGTGACCTAGTTTTTAACCGGACATGACCCTCATTCGCACTTGACCTAGATTTCATTAAGATGAACATTGTTATCAAGTTTCATGAAGATCCAATGAAATGTGTGGCCATTTAAATGTTAACAAGCAATTGTGGACGGAGGACAGACATCCAGCGATCCTAATAGCTCACCTTGGCACTTAAGTGCCAGGTGAGCTAAAAATACTGATGACAGAGTAACAGTTCTTGAGCATGGCACTCCTAGACAATGATATATACATAATCTGTATATTAAGTTTTAAGTCAATAACTCTTATACTTTGGCAAATTATTATGTTCCAGACAAGACTACATTCGATAAAATATAACAACAAACAATAAAAATACTGATGACGGAGTAACGGTTCTTATACACTGCACTCCTGGTCAATGAGATATGTCTGTATATGAAGTTCGAAGTCAATACTATGCCTGACTTTACCATAACCTCTTATGACTTTGACAGACATGACCAAACTTGTATTGAAATCAAGAGCTTTATCAGATGAGTACACATACCGACTATGAAGTTTCTATCACATGTTACTAAGTTCAAAAGTTATGACCAATGTTAAATTCAGCCTATTAAGTATTCAAATAACCTCTACATGACCTTGACCTTGAATTGAGACCAAATGCAAACTATGAAGTCTCTATCATATTTTATTGAAGTCTTTAAAGATCATATGTGATTCAAAATTTATGGTCAAGTTTCAAGCTGTGGACAGACAAGCAGCGAGGACCGAAACAATTTGCCCCAACTATAAGTCATACTGGGTATCTACAAGGAGAAATACAGTATGTTTACACTAGAATATATGGTGAGCCGCATAAAATGGATCAATCAGTATTACCTGAGCTTTTTCTTTTTTTCCCCACTGTGTTACGTGATCTTCCAAACTGAAATCATCTCTTTCTGAAATTGACAAAACACGATACAAATACTAACTTTAACTACATGCAACACTTTAAAAACAAGGGCCACGATGGCCCTATATTGTTCACATGGTACACCATGTAAAACTTGACCTATAGTGCTCTAGATTTTGACCTCACATGACCCACATTCAATCATGGCCTAGATTTTGATGAGGCAAAACATTTGAGAAAAGTTTCATTAAGATCAAATGAGATTTGTAGCTTCTAGAGCAGTGATTATTTTAGAAATCAGATGAATGAGTCTCATTCTGTAAAACAATGAGTCTGACAAAAATTGAGTCCTTCAGGTGAAAAATTTACCCTATATCCTATAACTTATTTCTTGCTTTGAAGACAGGTGACAACTTAAAGCAGGTTGAAAGTAAAGCAGATTTTGCCTTAAAGCACTTCTGTTTTACTTCAAACCTGCTTTATGGACATATGCGACCAAATGAAATCTCCGAAGGATCTTTTTTTGCCCAAGACAATGGTAAACAAGACTGCGCGTTCAATAAACGCTTATGCCCCCGGTGGCATCCTTGACAATATATTCTGAATCCTTTCTAAGTCCAAATTAGGTCAAGGTCAAGGTCAAACTGAGCTTGGGTATTACTGGTGGGTTGGTAATTGTCCAAGGCAATAACTGTATAAGTATTGAAGCATTGTAGTAAGTAGTGTTGATGCTAGACGAAACGGTAAAATCTAGTTAACCAAGAAATAGCCCATTCAAAATATTCTAAGTCCAAATTAGGTCAAGGTCAAGGTTAGGTGATATTGGTGGATAGGGAATGGTCCAAGGCAACAACTGTATAAGTATCCAAGCATTGGAGTAAGTGGTGTTGGTGCTAGACGAAACGGTACAATCTACTTAACCTGGTTACGGACGGACGGAAAGACGGACGGACGGACGGAAGGACTATATGCTCCCGCATCTGTCGATGCCGGGGGCATAAAAAGAATAAGTTATAATGCTTCGTTTGAAACTACAGGCACTTATATACCTATACAAATGGCCTAAAAAAGCAGACAGCTTTTTCTATGTGTTCCCAGGTTAACGCTTATATTCAATTTGATAAAGTTCTGGGTAATTAACTTAGCCTTATTAGATAAGAGTATTTGCTAAGTTTCACGTACTTTCATTTACCAAGTACAATTTCATGGCATGCATTTAACATTTATAATACGCAATTATTGGAGATTGTTTGAAACTGAATGTACCTTTGGGAGGTAACTGATATGCACGATTTCGTAGAGTAACGATGCTTGATTGATCATACTTATTTAAAAGCCACCAGGTGTCTCACGCATTGGTAGCATATGTCCTACTATCTGCTGGGATAAAGATGTTGCATAATATACAAGTACTGTAGAATTATTCACGGCAGTGGAAGAGTACAATAAAGGCAAACAACTGTGTTATGATTCAACTTATATCATATGGAGTAATGTGTTAATAAATGCCAGAAATTAAAGCTTTGGGTCCATGGGATGCACAACTTTTCAAATAATGAGTCCCTGGCAAATTTAATGAGTACAGAACTCAGGATGCACAGGTAAAAGAATCACTGTTAGTGTAAACAAGGGCCACCATGACCCTAAATCGCTTACCTGGTACACCATGTAAAACATGACCTATAGTGACCTAGATAACGACTGAACATGACCCATAATCAACCTTTAGTGTTAACAAGATTTTTCTAAAATTTGACCTAGTGACCTAGTTTTTGACCGGACATCTGGATTTCATCAAGACAAACATTTTGATGAAGTTTCATAAAGATCCATTGAGATTTGTAGCCCCTAGAGTGTTAACAAGGTTTTTCTATGATTTGACCTAGTGACCTAGTTTTTAACCGGACATGACCCACATTCGAAATTGACCTAGATTTCAATGAGGAAAACATTCTGACCAAGTTTCATTAAGATCCATTGAGATTTGTAGCCTCTAGAGTGTTAACAAGGTTTTTCTTTGATTTGACCTAGTGACCTAGTTTTTGACCGGACATGACCCACATTCGAACTTGACCTAGATATGAATTAGGCAAACATTTTGACTAAGCTTCATGACGATACGGTGAGATGTGTAGCCTATAGAGTGTAAACAATGTTTTCCAATGATTTGACCTAGTGACCTAGTTTTTGACCTGACATTACCCATATTCGAACTTGACCTAGATATCAATTAGGCAAACATTCTGACTAGGTTGCATTAAATTCCAATGAGATTTGTAGAATCTGGAGTGTTAACAAGGTTTTCTATGATTTGACCTAGTGACCTAGTTTTTGACTGAGGATGACCTATATTCAAACTTGACCTAGATATCAATGAGCCAAACATTTTGACAGTTTCATTAAAATCCAATGAGATTTGTAGCCTCTTGAGTGTTAACAAGATTTTTCTATGATTTGACCTAGTGACCTAGTTTTTGATCTGACATGACCCACAATCGTACCTAGATTTCACCAAGACAAACATTGTCATCAAGTTCCATGAAGATTGGATGAAATTTGTAGCCGCTAGAGTGTTAACGAACCAATTGTGAACTGACAGACAGACGACGGACGACAGACATCCAGCGGTCCTAAAAGCTCAGGTGAGCTAAAAATGTATTCTTATGATTTGACCCAGTGACCTATATTTTGACCCGACACAACCAACATTCAACCCTGACCTAGATATCAATAAAAAACATTTTTACCAAGTTTCATCAACATTTAAAAAGATTTTTAGCTTCTAGCTGTTAACAAATGTTGTCTGATATGATCTAGTTACCATGTTTTTGACCGGACATTTCCCATATTCATCCATGACCTAGATATAATTGAGATAAACATTTTGACCCAGTTGCATTAAATCCGATGAGATTTGTAACCCTACATTTTGACACAGATTTTTCCTTAATTTGCATTGGTTCATAATTTTTTAATAACTTTTGAAGAGTTTCGACTAGAAGAGAGATGTCAAAAAACTTACCTCATTCCTCCATCAGAGATTATTGCTGTCCCCATAACCATACACAATTTCTTGTCATGCTTTGATGAGCTAAAATAGATTAAAACTATTGGTTATGTGAGAAACCTGTCACTAGTCGTTGTATGAGACAAACTGATCTAAACCTCGGCTAGAATAGAAAAATTATTTAGCACGCCAAGACTCGCTTAATAAGTAATAACATTTCAATCCTAGACTCGGTCGTTACGTCATCCCATGAAACACCACAATAATGTTCATTTATTGTTCCCAATGGATTCGTTATCTAATTACATCAATTAATTTGACTTGTCCGTCCAGACAGATAAGGTAATCTCAACACCCCCCCCCCCCCCCAATAATTTTGGATATCCCCGTCCGCAAGGTGAGAACAGCTTGTGTAACACAATGACTGACGGCATATCCCATAGTTTTGCGATTTTACCTACTTTAAGGTCCCACATGACCAAGCTTCAAGTGTGACCTAAATTTTATGAAGGACATGGCACTGACAGAATCTCATAAAGATATAGCCAAATATGTGACTTCTTAAAGCCACTCGCAACCAGATGGTGCATTTGCAAAAAATAAAAGAAATTACTCAAATATATACAAAAGGGTAGCATTATCGTGCATCTGGCATTGGAAAAATATGACCAGTCTAATAACACCCTCTCGAAAAATCTTCAAATCTTAGTTTTTTAGATATTTTCCATCGTTTTATCCATAGTGTCGAAAGTTGCTATAGAAATTAAGTCAGGACTCAGACATAAGCTCTGGTGAACTAAAAATGTAATATTAAACTCAGAAAAGGAGAGATAACAGCTCAGGCATTATGATTTTCTTCAGCTGGGAATAAAATTAATCCTCATTTACACCGGGAAAAACTGTGTTACTTATAAAATTTGGTTAGGATATTGGGGGGTTTAAGTAGACACCAACTTATATTTTGTAAGGATGTTGGGGGGTTTAAGTAGACACCAACATATATTTAGTTAGGATGTTGGGGGGGGGGAAGGAGCCACCAACATATATTTGGTTAGGATGTTTCTGGGTTTAAGTAGACACCAACATATATTTGGTAAGAATGTTTTTGGGGGGGTTAAGTAGACACCAACATATATTTGGTAAGGATGTTGGGGGGGTTTAAGTAGACACCAACATATATTTGGTAAGAATGTTTGGGGGGGGGGGTTAAGTAGACACCAACATATATTTGGTAAGGACGTTGGGGGGGGTTTAAGTAGACACCAACATATATTTGGTTAGGATGTTTGGGGGTTAAGTAGACACCATCATATATTTGGTAAGAATGTTTCGGGGGGGGGGGGGGCGGTTAAGTAGACACCAATATATATTTGGTAAGGATGTTGGGGTTTTTAAGTAGACACCAACATATATTTGGTTAGGATGTTGGGGGGTTTAAGTAGACACCATCATATATTTGGTTAGGATGTTGGGGGGTTTAAGTAGACACCAACATTGTATATTTCGTTAGGATGATGGGGGGTTTCAAACATAATCTAACGCTTATGGTAATAATAATATACAATCTCAGTAAGTTTGAGAAAGTTTGGATAAATACTGTGGCCTCTAGAGTGTAAACACTAAAATTGTTGATGACGGACGACGGTTGACTGAAGACGGACGCCGGACATTCAAGGATTGCAAACAATCACCCTGATATAGCTCAGGTGAGCTACAAAGATTTATATAATTTGATCAAGTTTTCCAACCGGACGTCACCTACATTCAATCATAACCTAAATTTATAGCAAGAGCCCCATGGGGCATATTTCGCTCACCTGAGAATAGATTACAAAATGTAGATAATGATTTATGTCCAGGACGGGGTAATTTTCTCCCTGATAGGCATAATTTGAACAATCTTGATAGAGAACCTGTAGATGATGCTATGTGCCAAGTATCTAAGATCAGGGTACTAGGGTTTTAGACAAGAAGATTTTTTAAAGTTTCCATTGAAAAAATCTATTTTTAGCTCCTGTGACCTACATATGCAACAGACTGGAACCATTTGAACAAAAAAGGTAACTTTAGGACATCTACTCAAGAAGTGTCACCCTGCTGATATTAAAGCTCTGGCCATATAAGTTTCAGAGGACAAGACATTTGAAAATTTCACTATATAACTCAATGTAAAACTGTGACCTTGGGGCAGGGCCAATTTTGACCCCAGGGGCATAATTTGAGCAGAATTGATAGACGACCTGTAGGTGATTCTATGTGCCAAATTATTATATCTAAGCTCTGACCCTTGTAGTTTTTGACAAAAAGATTTTTTAAGTTTTTATAGAAAAAAGATATTTTTAGCTCTTATGATGTAGATATGCAACAGACCTGAACCATTTGAACAAAATATATGTAAAGGATATTCAGAAGAGTCACCATACCAAATTGCAAAGCTCTGGCCATATTAGTGTCAGAGAAGAAGACATTTGAAAATGTCACTATATAACTCTATGTAAAACGGTGATCCCCGGGGCAGGGAAAATTTTGACCCAAGGGGCATAATTTGAATAAACTTAATAGAGGACCTGTAGGCGTTTCTTTGTGCAAAATATCTAAACTCTGGCTCTTGTAATTTCAGACAAGCAGATTTTTTAAGTTTTCATTGAAAAATATCTATTTTTAGCTCCTGTGACCTAGATATGCAACCAACCAGAGCTATTTGAACAATATCGGTAAAGGGCATCAAGAACTGTCACCATGCCAAATATCAAAGCTCTGGCCATATTGGTTTTAGAGAAGAAGACGTTTAAAAATTTCACTATATAACTCTTATGTAAAACGATGACCCAGGGCGGGGCCAATTTTGATCCCAGGGGCATAATTTGAACAAACTTGATAGAGGACCTGTAGATGATGCTATGTGCCAAATATCTAAGCTCTGGCCCTTGCAGTTTTTGACAAGAAGATTTTTTAAAGATTTTCTTATTTTTTCACTTTGGTTGCCATGGCAACCAGAGTTCTGCATTGTTTTAATTCTTTGAACAAATTTGAAAGAGCTTGACCAAAGGAACATTTCTGTAAAGCTTGGTTGAATTCTGTCAAGCGGTATAGGAGGAGATGTCGTTTGAAGCAATTGTTAACAACGACGGACGACGCACGAGGAAGGACGCCATCCCAATAGCTCACCTTGAGCCTTAAACAGAATGGGAAATCAAAGATTAAGAAGCTCAACTCCTGTAAACTAATAACACACTTTTAACAGAAAACCATAACACTGACCCTAGGGGTCAAGGTTAAAGTCACCAAACCTTGATACATTGTTGTCATTGAGGCGCATGAGCTTCTGAAGTTTCATTACTATTGGTGCAGTTTGCTCAGCACAGACTTTTACTTTAATGTTGACCCTAGAGGTCAAGGTCAAAGGTATTGGTCACCAAACTGCAATGCATTATGGTCTACCCATTGAGGCGCATCAGCATATGAAGTTTCGTGACCGTAGTTGCAAATTTGTTACACGGCATTTTGGCAGGGTGTATGGCCTTGTATGACCGTTTTGGATTCCTTATTTCCTTCGCGTTCAGGAAATTCGGAATCCAAAACCGTCATACAAGCCAATTCACCCTGCCTAAATTATTTTATACCATGTAACTTATAATATCAATCTTAAAATAGATCGCATAGAAAATACAATAAATAATGTTGTATTTACCTCTTTACGGCCTATAAACACATTAGCTTGGTTTAGGAACACAAAACTTCCAACACAAAATGCAAGTTCTTCATACATCATATGACTCATGCCAGGTACCAAACTCGATGAGGGAACCAGCTATATGGTTACCCTTGCAAGCTTCGTACCTGGATGTATATGTACCATTGCAGTAACAAGCATTCCGTGTTACTTTCATCATGCTTTAAACAACCACCTGTCTATAGAACAGAAAACAGGTTATGTCAGTTAAAAAGTAAACAAATATTCACCTTAACATTGGTTGTGTCCAAGTCCAGACTGGCTTTTATCTGCAACAAAAAGGATGTCTTTCAGTTTATACTTTAACCCTGCACATATATTTTCATATTTTGAAGATAAATTACCACTTTAGGCAGGTTTAAAGTAAAGCAGAACGCGCCTTAAGGTGCAATATACTGCATTCTGCTTTACTTTCAGCCTGCTTTAAGCTACCATTTGATGAAATATAGAATTTATATCTTCCGATTCATAGTCATGACTGTACATATTTAAACTAGACCTATCACAAATGGTGATTCATACCCCCAGTGGGGTCTTGTCACAAGAGATAAATGTTTCTGGATAAAGTTGATGTGTGCTCCCTAACTTGGAAAAGAATAACAAAGGGCAACAATTCAAAAAATGGATAAAAATATAATAACAAAGGGAAATAACTCCAAAAATATGGATGGCAGAGTACAGGTTCTTATGCATTGCACTCCTGGTAAATGAGATCTATCTGTATATGAAGTTTGAAGTCAATAGCTCTTATACTTTGGAAGTTATGTTCTGGACAAGCCTAAATTGGATAAAAAATATATCAACAAAGGGTAATAACTCCAAAAATACTGATGATAGAGTTATGGTTCTTGTGTACTGCACTCCTAGTCAATAAGATCTATCTGTATATAAAGTTTGGGGTCAATAGCTTCTATACTTTGGAAGTTATGCTCCGGACAAGCCTAAATTGGGTAAAAATATAACAACAAAGGGCAATAACACCAAAAATACTGATGGCAGAGTTATTGTTCTTGTGCACTGCACTCCTAGTAAATAAGATCTATCTGTATATGAAGTTTAAAGTCAATAGTTCTTATACTTTTGAAGTTATGCTCCAGACAAGCCTAAATTCGGTAAAAATATGACAACAAAGGGCAATAACTCCAAAAATACTGATGACAGAGTAACGGTTCTTACGCACTGTACTCCTAGTCAATGAGATCTATCTGTATATGAAGTTTGAAGTCAATAGCTTTTATGCTTTAGAAGTTATGCTCCAGACAAGCCTAAATTGGGTAAAAATATACCAACAAAGGACAATAACTCCAAAAAGACTGATGACAGAGTAACGGTTCTTGCGCACTGCACTCTAAGTCAATGAGATCTATCTGTATATGAAGTTAAAAGTCAATAGCTCTTATACTTTGGAAGTAATGCTCCGGACAAGCCTAAATTGGGTAAAAATATAACAACAAAGGGCAATAACACCAAAAATACTGATGGCAGAGTTATTGTTCTTGTGCACTGCACTCCTAGTAAATAAGATCTATCTGTATATGAAGTTTAAAGTCAATAGTTCTTATACTTTTGAAGTTATGCTCCAGACAAGCCTAAATTCGGTAAAAATATGACAACAAAGGGCAATAACTCCAAAAATACTGATGACAGAGTAACGGTTCTTACGCACTGTACTCCTAGTCAATGAGATCTATCTGTATATGAAGTTTGAAGTCAATAGCTTTTATGCTTTAGAAGTTATGCTCCAGACAAGCCTAAATTGGGTAAAAATATACCAACAAAGGACAATAACTCCAAAAAGACTGATGACAGAGTAACGGTTCTTGCGCACTGCACTCTAAGTCAATGAGATCTATCTGTATATGAAGTTAAAAGTCAATAGCTCTTATACTTTGGAAGTAATGCTCCGGACAAGCCTAAATTGGGTAAAAATATAACAACAAAGGGCAATAACTCCAAAAATACTGATGACAGAGTAACGGGTCTTGCAGACTGCACTCCTAGTCAATGAAATCTATCGGTATATGAAGTTTGAAGTCAATAGCTCCTATACTTTAAAAGTAATGCTCCTGACAAGCCTAAATTGGGTAAAAATGTAACAACAAAGGGCAATAACTCCAAAAATACTGATGTCAGAGTAACGGTTCTTGCGCACTGCACTCCTAGTTAATTAGTTCTATCTGTATATGAAGTTTGAAGTCAATAGCTGTTATACTTTGGAAGTTATGTTCCTGACAAGCCTATATTTGATAAAAATAATAAAGGGCAATAACTCCAAAAATACTGACGTCAGAGTAATGGTTCTGGTGCACTGCACTCCTGGTCAATAAGATCTATCTGTATATGAAGTTTGAAGTCAATAGCTGTTATACTTTAGAAGTTATGCTCCGGACAAGCTGGACGAGCGGACGGACGGAACTTTAGATCTAGAACTAGATCTCTTGATTTTGTTTTTAAAATGGCCCTTTCGCTGCATTGTTTGACCAGGGAAACCTACTCAAATACCAGAAATGTGTACGGGTCCGAGTGCATTTAACTGCGATTTTTGGTCATATCTAGAGATAGCCTGTCAACCTCATCATAGTATAAATAAGGCATGGTTTGTAATAAGTTCTTCTCAATCTATATTTAACTGTTTTATGACAAAAAGTGATGTTGCTAATTCAGTTAACAGCAAACAAACCCGACTGTAATAAGCTAGGATTAGCCCGTAGCTGATGCTTAAGCCACGATGTCACTGACCAGGTTTGGGTCCCCGTGAGTCCCGGTTTAGCAAACCGGCAGTCACCTGGAGTACAACCTTGGCGGCGCCCAGCTCGATCCTGGATCGACCAGCTTCCACCGGCTAACTTCCCCGGATGCTTTAAAATGTTTAATACAACCGGGGGTCACCGGGACAGAAACCAGAACCGGCTTCATCCAGGATCAGGGGAATGCCAGAGCAACGCCGGGTCTTTAACAGCACATCCGGGGCAGATCCCGGCCTCTACACTGAACAACCGGGGTGTATATAATATGCGAGCATAAATTTAATTTTTTTTTTAAAAAATGCAGATTACTACATTTTATTTTTAGCGTTTCTGTTTCGTCTGTGTTTAAATAGGAAATAATATCGTCCTCTCTATTGTATAGGGTAAATCTAATATTTAAAAACGAAAGTTTTTCTCTATAAAGAAACGGCTTCAGGCTAAAATCATTGTAACAAACAGTATGTAACCAGATCAGACGCCGGGCAAACTGTTTGAAACTCATATTAAAATGAAGTTTGAACAGTCTACAACATTATTATGTTCTATTTTATTGCATTTCCTTTGTATTTCATCTCATATACCCCGAGAGACAAAAGAGAATTGATACTAATTCACGTCCGCCCCGGTTTATGTCCTTTCCGGCGAACACCGGCACGTCACCTGTGAACAACCGGGGTTGATCGGGACAACACCAGTGGTCATCCAGATACCACCGGCGATGGCCGGGGTTACACCGTGTTATTATTATACCGGGGTTAACCGGGAACAGACCAGCCCTGCACCGTAACTACGCCGGGCCAAACTGGGAACTCACCAGGAAGGTCCCGCTTCGTAACCGGTGCTCCACCAGGGGAGACACCGGGAATGTGAGATCGCAATTTATTTTTTCATAAAAACCGCCCCGGCTCATCCAAGTCCACCGGCTATCTCAACCGGGACGTACCGGGGCCAGCACCGGTACATTGAGATCGGGGCTTTAGCAAGGGCATTGCATTCACTGAGTGCTTAGGCGGTCCCTTATCTGTTACGTTACTGTAATACCGAGAATCAAGTGAGTTATGCTAATTTTCTTGACTCTATAAATTTCAGCCAATTATTCAGACATGACTATATTCTAAAGGTAGTGACTGGGGGTACGTGACCGTACCTCTAATACTTGAAATTAGCGATACGGTCACATACTCCTAGCGAGTCCTGTGAGGGTACGCTAGGGGTCCGTGAGAATATATTTTGTATCTAGTAATAGAGTACAGGACCTCTTACTGGAGGTCACAGGTTGAGCAGAGGTCTGTATCACTGACGTACTGTAGTATCAGCGATTTCGGGATACAAACGGCAGACATGTAACCATTTAAAATCACTTAAAAGTTCGCTTACGTTTATTTTTTTCGTAGTCACAGTCACTTTCGGTTTTCGTTTTGAATGCCGTTGTCTCCAACAGCTTTAGTTTTTGAAGTGGCTAGCCGTCCGGTTCCGGACGGCTAGCCTACACTGTGAGGGTAGGCTAGACGTCCGGAATAGATTTTCGTCAGAGCTTATACTGCATAATTTACGTGAGTTAGTGCCTGGATATATATGGCAAACAACCTTAAATGCAATTTTAAACTTTAGAAAATCGGTGAGAACAGAAACAAGTCGCACTTTAATTTTAAGGAATTAGTTTACCGTCACTATGAGCTACGTTCGCATCTGCCATTGTTGTTGTTGCCGTATTCTTTCCCCACCTTGTAGGAGAACCGCACTCTCGCAGGCATTTTTAATTGATGATTGAATACCTGTACGTTTCGCTAAACTGACACTTTCGAGCATGTACATAATGTCCACGTTAGAATGTTTCCATTTTTAATTGATTTCTTTAGTGTCAGAGAAATATCTCCGACTTAGAATTTCTCAGCGATCTACGGTAATGGACAGGTCTTCCCTTTTTCGAAGTATAGATCTAATGACCTTCATAAATACATGTATTACTCAAACTTTTACTCCAAATGCCACTTTATGCCGATGCTTAACAATTAATTTTGTTTGCATGGCTTTGTTATTTCCGATTCATTCACAGTTTGCTACTAGCGACAATACATGTAGACATGGAGATACCGGCCGCGATAATTAGATATGGCGATAATCAACGTATCTATATAATACCATCCATTTGAAATACTTTCGGCATTTGATCTTCAATCTCTAATTATAACAATCAGTTGATATTTACATGCATACATTACAATAAAATCAACAGAAATGCCCTGCGCCTAATCTAATAGTCCGAATTAATAAGCACTTATTAATTCGTGCTAATAGCGACAAAGTCGGGACAGCAGAGTCAATAACCAATTAAAATGGCGGATGCGAACGTCGGTCTTAAGCGAAGGTAATTTAATTCCTTTATATGCATGTGATTTGTTTATGCTCTCTATTGTTTTTTTTTGAAAATTAAATGCATTTAGGTTCGTTTCAACTTGTTTTAAATATACCCAGGCACTAACCCACGTAAAAAGCAGTAAATTTCCTGAAAGAAATTTATTCCGGACGTCTAGCCTACCCTCACAGGGTAGGCTAGCCGTCCGGAACCGGACGTCTAGCCCGTCCTGTGAGGGTTGGCTAGCCGTCCGGTTCCGGACGTCTAGCCACTGCCAGTTTTACTGTCTTTTCTTACAAGAAACTTTTTCATCCTCTTAGCTGTCAATCATGTTATAAACAAATGTGAAAACGTAAGTGACATTATTTTAAGATAAGGGCTACAAAACGGACACAGACACAGTGGTTTCAAAACAATACTGGACCTAACTACAGACGGTGTCACTTGTGTTGAAGCATCATATGATCAAAATTATAACATCTTCTTTATTATTTCACAGTGGTTCTCACTGTTAATGGGAATTTTTCGCCGGCTTAAATCAAGTTTAGAAAAAAAAATCCAAATAGTTATTCATCAGCTTATTTAGTGAACACATTCGCCTTATTCAAACATAAACGTCAGAAGTCGCAGATTATCTCCATTTCTTTGAATTTATAGCTATTTTGGACAGATTTGAAGGCACATTTAGGCTTCCAAATATAATATTATGACTGTTAGCTCTATTTTTTCATCATCATCATCTTATTTCTTCTGACAACCACCCGTCGCGTAATAGTCAAGTGTGACTGTGACGACGTACCATGTAGATGTAGAGATCATATGTACAACACTCCTTCATAATTGAAGATTATGTGCCGGCGCCATAAATATTTAGTCTCAAATATTTCAAAGAAATGTAGATCAACATTCTATATTTCAACAGATACAATATACGTTTGTTGATTTTTACATAAAGCGGAAGAGCCTCCTACATAGGGGCCTACCTCACAGATATTCTCAAGACTTCAAGTGGAACTTCTCCGTCCCCCCACCCACCAGTAGTTATAAACAGTTTGACGCCCGGACAGTCCGACACGTCGATAAGTGTGCACGTCAACGGACAACATTGCAAACCAACCAAAGATAGATTGCAGAAAAATAAATTAAATCAAATAACTAGACATATGCTACATAGTGTGTGATAAAGCGTCAAAAACTTACCATTCGTTTCCCGTATATTGCCATTTTTTGGCGGTCGTTGAAGCGGAACTTCTAATTTGGAATACCTTCGAATGTTGATGTGAAATGGATGCGTCTCAGAAAGTTGTCCGAAACTTAGCGAATATGTCCACTGTAACGGTTTTAAAATATGACAAATTTATAGGCTTAAAAACTCGATTTCTTTATTTTCAGCAGAAAAGGGACAAGCATCGTCACACTACCTCAGACGGACAATTAAACAAAAGTACAACTTTGAAAGTATCAATATATAGTCAAATTCTGAAATAAATCAGGTTTTACGTTGGTCGCCTTAAACACTTATTTTAGGGACTTCAAAATATACGCGATCAAGATTTCAAGTTATTTTTTTGATTTTCTTTATCTTTTCAGACCAGAAAAGTTAATTCCATATGAGTAAGAGGACTGTTTTTAAGGTGTTTGCAAAGTTTTGACGCTCTCGCACCATTGTTTACCCCTGAAATTTAATGTCAAAATATTAAGGAGACAGCTTTTGGTCACCCTAAACTGCCGGTCGCCTTAACCCCCATTTTAAAGGATAACTGGTCACCTTAATGTCGTCATTATATTTATATATATATATATATATATATATATATATATATATCGAATTAAAAAAAGAGAAAGATTATGCCTTTGTTTAAACAATATTTAATAATCTTTCTCTTTTTTTAATTCGATATATATCTAAACTTGTACCGGACCGACTTTTGTCGGACCTTTGCATTTCCGTTTATATATATATATATATATATGGATATGGAATAGAATTATGTTATATCAACTACTTACACTAGAATTGGAAACTAAAATATTTCCAATTTTTGTTACTATGGCAACTGTTTACCCGTATCTTACCTTTTTTTTTTAATCTTATTTGCATATAAACTAGGGAAGGACATCATGTATTGTGAAACAGAACAAATTATGTTAGTGTACATATGATTTATACTCACCTGTTCACTTCCATATGTTAAATCCTTAGTTTTTTATGCTGTTGAATAACTGGTTGCCATGGCAACACTATTTTAATGTGTGAATGAAATATTACCTTTTTCTAATGTATGACGACTTACTCTATTCAAACAAACATTTTCAGCAAATTCTGATATAGGGCCAATTTTGACCCTTTGTGAACCTTGTTCTTTGAAAGAGCTTGACGTAAGGAACATTTCTGTAAAATTTGGTTGAAATCTGTTCAGCGGTATAGGAGGTGATGCCATTTGAAGCAATTGTTAACGACGACGGACGACGGACGACGCACGACGAACGACGACGGACGCCGGACACAGGGCCATCCCAATAGCTCATATTGAGCCTTTGGCTCAGGTGAGCTAAAAAGTGTATCCTCTGTAAAAAAAAGAGTTGTTTACATTAATTATTTTTTCGACTTCTAACATGAAATCTGCACTCTGAAATTCATCTCGCATCAGAAAAATCAAGTGGGAGTTAGCAAGTATTAAATTCAGAGTGATACTGATTACTCATCAGTGTCAGTTTAAAAAAGGAAGCCTTCATAAACAAATACGGATTTTCCCCTACATATTCATAGATGGCATTTAATTGTCTTTGACCGGGAGTCGAACTGTCATTTTTATGAGTCGATGAAAAACAACAAACGGCATGATTTAACAGTAAAATAAACCCTAAACCGCTGTTGTTAAACTACCCGCTGCCAAGTCTGTAACCATCTGAATACAGTCATGAGTTCAGTAAAGAAATCGATGGCCATCTACGGCCATAATGATTCAATGATTGGCTCTAAAATACAGTCAAAGTGGAGAAAACGGTATTCTTCCATTCGAGGCATTGCAATGAAATATAGAAAATGACAATGTTTGACAACTTCGACTACCAGTTTTAAATTGAGTGGACAAACAGTTTGGAGGCTGATCAGACGCCGGGTTACCAAGTCCAAACTGTTTGCAATGAAAACAAAAGTTAAAGTGTAATGTAACCGGGGTTATTTGGAAAGACAAAATGTAGTGTACTCTGCAAAAATTGCTAACCTTAACAGCAAACAGTGGTAATTGAACAATTGAACACGCTACATGCAGTACTGTACAGCACTTATCACCCTCCGCAATTTGGGATCAAACACATCCATTTCTTTCACAGAAGCCAGTGGCGCTTATACGCACCTTTAACGACTGGTGGTCTCTAGCTCTTAATCATTTCAGACATTTCTTATTGATGTCGAAGTTGGTTTTTCCTTCGAGTAGCCATCTTGGGTACAGTGTAAACCGACAGACCCGCAAAGATATTATCGGGGGATTATTCGGTTATAATGTAACGCGAATTGTATGTTTTAGACTTGATAGATATGCCTGGATACAATAATAGCAGCCGCACAAATCTGATGTCAATTTCGTCGAATTTTCGATACTTCAGACATAGCAGTAGGGAATAATACCATTAAAATCAACTTACCTGATAACTAGATGAATAGAAAATTAATAAACAATGAACCATGTCCGATAGCCTGGTAGTATTGTTGCTTAAAGCAGACTTAATGTAACAAAAGAATGCTCACAAAGGCATTCCGTTTTACTTTCAACCTGCTTTAAGTGGTTACCTGTATTCAACTATAGAAACAGGCTATGGAGTAATGGGTTAAGTATGATGTCATATAATTATCAATAAACAATGACAACTTTCTAATACCCTAACAGAGAATAGCTTAACGCTGTTTTAAAGTAAAGCAGAATACTCATCAAGGTACTCTGTTTACTTTTAACCAGCTTTAAGTAGCAACAAGCCATGGAGTAATGGGTTAAGTATGGTTACTGTAATTAGTAATACTGTATGACTAAACAATACAATTATTCCGAAAGTCTGGTGGTTGGTAGCTTAAAATAGGTTTAAAGTAAAACAGAATCGCATCAAGACAATCCGTTTTACATTCAACCAGCTTTATGTTCAACCATGTAAACATGATGTCATATAAGTTTGAAAATATATGAATAAAAATGCAATACTTATAAATATATAATAGTTGGTGGCTTAAAACAGTGTTACAGATAAAGGCAATCAGTTTTACTTTTAACTAGCTTTGAGCGGTAACCTTTAAGTAAATACACAATGCATCGAGTAATGGGTTAATTTCAACGCAAACAAATTATAAATAGATTATGAAAAAACAATAAGATATTTCGTAATATCCTAGCAGATTAGAACTTAAAACAGGCTTAAAGTGAAGTTATATGCACCTACATTTAAGGAGCATTCCTTTTTACTTTTAAATCAGCTTTAATCTAAAAACGGGATATGGAGTATTGGGTTAGATATGTTGAAACATGATTATGATTATGAATAGATTATGAATAAACAGTTGTTTAAAAAATCGCTTTGTTTTTATTTTCAATCAATACAATGTAAAATTAGCTACAAATAATGTTGATTCATGCTTTTCTTATGTAACTTAACGTTTTTCCTGTCAATTCCTGAAAAGCATGAATAAATAACACATTTTGTGCAAAAAAATGTATAACCAATAATAACAATGCTAAACAGAAGGCTAAAGTCGATTTAGTCATTATGCGTAATGACTGAAGGTGTTTTTCAGTCATTACGCGTAATGACTGAATAATTTACACATTACGTGAAATGACTAAGTGAAACAGTCATTACGCGTAATGACTTAAAATTGTAGTCATTACGCGTAATGACTGATTACACAGATTGACTGTAACATATATATATCATTTAAGCTGTAGATGTAGAAGCCGGAATCTGCATGTCTATATTTTCTTTAACAAATAGCTGAGAACAGATTGGAGCTGCATGTGTTGGTGACGTCATATTTCAGTTTTAAATGTACAGTGAGACAAAGACTTCTCAAGACAATTGCTAATTAAATGGGTTAACATATAGTTCTTCAATATTCAAACTTTCAAAAAGATACAAATAAAGTGACTTTTTTCGTGTAGAATCGAAAAGCAAACACAAAAGGTCTTGTTATTTCTGTATTTCCTCGAGCCCAAGTCAGTTGTCAATAGGTAAGACCATTGTTAAGCGCAACTAAACGGGTGCTTCACTATAACGTGACTGTCATAAACCTAGCTGAGTTAATATCCATTTGATGTTGTTATTGCGTGAGTACACACTGTATGCTTGATTTACTGTGAGAAAACGTTCACATTTTCCAGTTTAAATTAACAGTTTGGTGAAGGATGTATAATATATTAAGGAAACAGTATCTTATTCAATAACATTGGAATCTGTACTTATTTAGGATCTCAGAATCATCCTTTAATCGTTCATTTTTTATTATTTTGAAAACTAGAGCACGCACTTCCTCAAATTTCAGGAGTCATGTTCTATTTTTAATTTTATTTTGTTTCACTGTCAGAAAATTTATATTATTATAGGTATGTAAGTGGTATGATGTAAGTCACTACAGGTGGTTTGAGTCATTGTTCAAGAGTGTGTGTATGTGGGTATGGTATGTGTGGGGATGGATATGTGTGTTGTGTTAACCCACTACACGGTATTGTTAACACACCAATGATCCCACTACCTTTTGGCAAGTCACTACATCACATTATGTAGTTGGTTTGAAAAGTCTTGCAAATCCATTTTTGTGTTTATTTTATCATAAAAATGAAAAAACATTAAATGTACTGACTTTCATGTATCAAACTATTTCACACTGGTTTTAAGATGCTAAACCGTGCTTCATACGTACTACTTCGAAACATGTGCGATTTCGAAGGAAGTGACAAGTTTGTTCCGGGAAAATGACAACGGTTTTCAAGCATGTCAGGTAAGCAGGTTTTTTTTATAATGACGTGCATGCAAACAAAGTATTATATAAATATTGTGTAATGTTCCACCACATAGACGATTCGAGCCAAATTGGAAAATACGAGAGAAAATAGTTAATTGAATGACTGAATGACTAATGTTCTAGACATTAAAAAGGCGCAAAAACATGCGACAATTTTGTGTTATAACAAAATCAGCTTTTTAATTCAGTGCAGAAATTCAGAATACGTTGAGCCGTTAATTTGTCGTATCTTTAGCCTTACGACAAGAATGCACTTTACCGGTACGGAAGTTCAATGGACCACACGTGATTTTATACGCTAGCATATTGACTCTGATACTGTATCTTCGGAACACATATCGAAAACCGATCATTCAGATAATATCATTAATGCAATGAAATGACTATTGAGAAAAATTAGCTTACTAACTAAAATTTCCGGAAGAAATGAAAGGTAATGGTGTTGATAGTATTTCCCAAGTTTGCATATTGACATTTTTTGAAGTTTTAATGTATAAATGGTGTTCCCTTGGTGACTTTAAAGCAGTGTTTCAATGGTGGACAAGGTAAGATAGCCTTATAACATTTGTTTTTAAATATACTTGGGGTATAGAAATAGATTTATATAGTCTTTAATTTTATATATAGTTTACACGAATTAGTGATAATTACCAGTTGTTTGCATTTTTAGTGACAGTGTCTAGGGAGGGCTACCTGACCGCATCTCTAGTAATGAAAATAAGCGTTACGGTTACGTACCCCTAGCTAATCCTGTGTCATAACTATATATAGCAACACTTTGTTTTGTATTGAGATACGTTATATCGATGGACTCAAGTTATTTTGATAGTAATGTTAATACTCTCTATTTTATATATCCTCGTCTGGTTGTTTAATGGATAGAAACCAAAGAAACTTCATGACATATTTGTCCACTCGGTATTTTGCATGACAACAACTGCTAAAAGAACACGTTCTAACATCACACATTTTTTTAAAACATGGTGTTATAATTCAATACAAACAGTTTTGAATAGAGCAATTCTCCCGATATCAATTATCAAGCGTGTTTCAATCAAATCTAAAGATTTAGAGATTCTCGTCAGTAGCAGACAAACTTACGTGGGGTCAAAGTTTCGATAGTTTATATTCTTACCACTTTAAAGTTATATTCAACGCTAAGCTAAGAGGCTATCACAGTAATTTCGAACATATTTAGTGTCTGTGTGATCAAATCCCTTAGAAAATTAAAATGGTCACGAATTTGTTGGCCATATCGGACGGTACCGTATATGCGGAATACTTGTATTTCCATCGCTGTTGTCATAAAAGTTGAGTGGAGAATATTTGACAATGATTCTTAGTCGGGATTTTTCTCCAACTATTTGATAAGGTAGAATGAATTAATTAACGAATGTTGTTTACGGCCCATAGCATTAAAAGGGCATTCAGAGCCGAATAAATAATGATTGGATACGGTAGAAATGACAGATCATTTAACATTAACATGAAGGCATATCCAGACAAAATAATATGTTGCTATAAAGCTGTTATGATTCACGTACCTATAACCTACACTAACATAATTCATGTGTGGTATGTCACCGTATCATGTTTTAAAATACTAGATGTACGATCACGAAACCCTTGACACCTTTCTCTTTAATATACACTTTATGCATTTTTGTTAATTGATGCTGATCGTTCCAACTAGTTTTGAACCATAAGATTAGATTATATAAATCTCCTACAAGCTACGCCCCCCGCGAGTTTATGACTACTGACATAAACAGTTTAGATCTATATTAATATTAATGTTAAGGTCCCGAAACTATGGCACTGGGGTGCCCCAACACTTAAATGGCCAGATAAATCCATGTTTAAAGACATTACCCCAGTAATTCCCCACTCCTTGTTCTCACTAGCTGTGAACATACAGGTAAAACATGACACAATTGTTCATCAAACGGCTTAGCCATATGCAACTTTGAATAGAGGCCCTAACATAATATATATCAATAGGTTTGTCAATGGGTTCTTCTCTGTCGTACCTTGAACCCATCCATGTCTTACAGTTACTCGTGACTACAGACTAGTCGCTTGAGTACAATTTGACCGTTGTCATAGTGGGTTATTTTTAACACGGGCTTGAATGTTTAATTTTTTCCCGTGTTACTAATAATATTGTCATATAATTTTTGTTAGAAGTTTTACATATATTTACTTACTGTGTTGGTGGTCGTTTTGATTGTAAGGTTGTGGAACAGGGGCTTATATTTTACGTACACTATTCGTCTTTATAGGTGAATATAGCTGATAAGAGTGGGGTTGGGTACCCCTAAACCCAGGTTTAACCCCAGTGGTTGTTAATAGTTAATTCATAATTGATTATTGATTGCTTCTCACCGTACCAAGGCGGGTTCGTATGTTCACCATGCTTTATGTTTGTCTTGTGTGTGTTTTCTTTTTAGTGTGTGGATGAAAAAATGGTATTGCGTTAGTGTGTGTGTGTGTGTGTGTGTGTGTATGTGTGTGTGTGTGTGTGTGTGTGTGTTCTGCTTGAGATGTTGGTGTTTTGTTTGTGTTACGTTTCCAGCTTGAGCCTTTTTCGTATGTATTTACTAACCAAGCTATCAAGTATTAGGTGCGGGCCTCACATGAGACGCCTGAATGAGTCTTCGTCTAGACGCTAGCCGAATAAGTGCATGGGCTCCATGCTTTGACTCAAACTTTCTACGGTGCTAGCTGTTACCAACCAAACTTTGTCAAATAGTGTCTTTAATGTAACAAACGAGTTATTGAATCTAGTCATATGCTTTTTTTTGCAGCGAAATGTGTTCTTATTACCTTTCGGAATATGCCATCAATATCACGGTTAACAACAATCTGTACAACTCAATTTCCATACACTGGATACACGTAATACACATTTGGAATTACTTTTAATAATTGGTTAATTTTCAAAATAAGTTTACCAAGAAACACTAAGAATGATAAAGTACTTGATATACTTTTTCAATTACAGCTTTCTTCATAATGTATAATTTTACCAAACATTAACGTGTAAAATAAGTAGTAGCGGGGATCTACGTAGAACAGTGAAATCCTTATATAACATATATAACCCAGGGTGGAGGGAATTTTCGAATCAAGGATGACGGCCCTTCATTTGCCCTGCGGCGTAGTAAGTGACCCTTCTGGTGCCCTGCGACCCTTCCGGTGCCCGGGAGGACGGACTTTGAGTGAGATGGCAACCCTTCCCCCACCCTATAGATGCAGTATTCTTAGGATCCACAGGCTAAGGTGACCATAAAAGGACCCAGTTGACCCCTTTTATAGTCTATATAAATGACGTCACACTGCCCGGTGCAGGGACTTTTTCAGGTGCAGGGAAATTTTATCAAGGTGTATCCATCTAGCAGACGACAATATGAGCCATTGCGTTCATTGAACTGAAGCCTCGTTAATATAAAGGCAAAACGTGAAGCGGGCGGCAATTTAGACCTGCACAGTATATCATCCGTCTGGTTAAAAGTGTAGCAGACGGCATGTATCATCATCCTATGTACAGTGTTGATATAGGATGGTATAAACATGGCTAGGTCGGGATCCGTACTGATGCTGCATTTACCCTAGGTTATAAGCAGACGACAATGTACGCTATTATCTTCCAAATATAGCGCCATAGTGTCGGGTGAATGAATATATAGGGAAAGGTTAATCCCTCACCGTCAGATGTAGGCCGACTCTCTCAGATATAGCAGACAACTCTCTCTCTTATCTATATGTCTCACTCCATGATAGCAGACGACTGAACTAGTTCATTCCTAGATTATCAATCCTAAAGCAGACTGTATATTACATGGACCTTCAGTTGAGAAGTTAATAGTGCGCTGAAGTGTAACCATAATGGAAACCACAGTGCCTATGTCACAATGCTTAAATATAGGTATCTATGGTTTTCCTTATAAAGTCCCGATTTGCAAGTTCATACACGTTTCAAGATCAGATCAAACATGTGTACTTAATTGACCAATCAAATCCAATATATAGATAACAAACTACTGAAAGTTTTGAAATGGTGTTACTTCACCATGGTCCATCAAAGTGTACACTACGTAAATAACCAAGGTAAAGCAGACGACAGGTTGTCCACATCACACAGGTTCATCTAAACCTTTGCTTGTTATCGGCACATGACTTGAGAGTTATTAAGTAGAGGCGGGAAATTTGAACTATACAAACACATCAGTACAGTTTCTTTTGTCGTGTGTCGTGTTTTGAGCGTCGTGTGACAACAATTTATTTAAACATCTGCTTCAAAACCACATGCCTGATTGCAATTGTGACAGGAATGTGTCTTGGGTTAAGCTCTTTCAAAGTTGCTCAAATAATTTGAAACAAGGCAGAACTCTGTTTGCAATGGAAACCAAAGTGAAAAGGTAAGCAAATATTTTCTAAAAACACAAGGACCAGAGCTTAGATAGTTTGTACATGGCACCTTCTATACGGATAACGGAGGATCAGGCTTTGCACTGGAGGCCATATTCTTTGTCGGTAACAATGTTGCGTGCATAATAATACTGAAATTTAGTTTTTTAAACCAATCGGACAAATTATATATACGAGGGGTAATGAGAAAGTTTGCCTGCAAATCTAATGATTTTCCAAGCAAACTTATCTCATTTAATTCAAGTATAATGCCAAATGTATATATGAATTTCTCAAATTATGAAGATATCAGAGTCTCTATGGCGACGTCACTTCACGGTATCCAGCCTAAGACGTTTTGATATCGATTTCATTTAACTGTAATCTGGCATCGTAAATCAAGAACTGTCTTAACTTTTTCAAAATATTTCCCATTGACCATGATAAACAGTCAATTGTTGTTTCGTCTCGGGTGTGCAGAAAATGACCTCGTCGACAGTGACGGTTCTTACAATGAAGTTTCGTCACTCGCATTAAAAACGCATCACTATCCACTATCTGTCCGCATCTGTTTCTGATCACCCGTTTACATTTCTTGAATCCAGGACGCACAGTGTGGTTCGTCTCTCTCTCTTGTCGAGCAGCTCCTTGATAACAGCGACATCTGACGACATAACGTTACTGGGCGGCCGATGCGCCCGTCGACAGTATGTGGGGTTTTTAATCAAACTTTTTTAAGATAGATAGATAGATATTTTATTGATTTAAACTATACACAGTTTCTCATCAATACAAATTTAAATTAACAATACATCATAATAATAGGTACATGTGATATATACATGCAAACACTTAACCCATTTTCCCATAGATACGCTTTCACTTTATTCCTTAACTGTAGTAAAATAATTCCGCTTAATTCAGTAATGGATATGTACCTTTACAAATAAGTGTTCTATATACTAACAGGTGGTAGCTTAAAGCAGACTAAATGTAAAGCAGAATGTGCCTTAAGGTACATTCTGCTTTACTTTCATTCCGCTCTAAATGTTTAGCTATTTTCAATACTAGAAACACACTATGGGGTAATGGGTTAATACACTATATTTCTAATTTTCTATCATTCAAATACTCTTATAAATTTCACTGTTGAATTGTAGACTATGACTAATTTCGAGGATGAGTTGATATTACTATGACATAATTAGATTTTTTCTGATTTTAAATGCTTGTAATAAATATTTAGAAAGATTATATACTATCCCTTTTGAAAAGTTCAGTAACTGTAGGAATTTAAACATACTAGGTCTATTTAAGAAATACGGTTTAATATATGTTCTTCGTATTTGATTATAGGCCGGACACACAAGTACAAAATGAAATTCGTCTTCAATTTCATTTTCATCACAAAAATACAAATACGTTCATGTCTTTCCACTCTGTTTCTAGAATATCCGCCTGTTTCAATCTTTAGTGTATAAGCTGAGATTCGAAGTTTAGACAAAAATACACGATTTTCTTTTGTAGTAATAAAAGCTAAATAATCTTCAAAACCGAAGACATTTTCAATTCCTTGTATAAAATCAGCTTATTATTATTAACAATATCACCAAACCATTTTTGAATAAAAGCGTCTTGTATTCTTTGTTTAAATATTGTTAAGGAAACTTTGTTATTGATAACCTGAAAAGTTTGCTGCCATATATACATAAATCCATATTCAGAAAACAAATTCTTTACACATGTAGCCCAGTTTTTTATTCCATTATCGCAATCCTCTAGTGTACACTGGTATACATGTCTAATGATTATGTTATCTGAAGATTGGAGTTTTAACCAATACTTGACAATATTTACATATCTATTTACATATAACGGGAATCTACCTAATTCCCCATAGCCTGCATTATTACAAGCACTAAGCTTTACTCCTAAAATACTTTTACAAAATTTCAAATGGATACGTTCTAGATCCTTTGATTTTGTAAACCCCCAAATTGGCGATCCATAATTCAGAATTGGAGACACAAAAGCATCAAACAACTGTAAACACAAATTAGGCTTAAGATCAAACTTTTTAATATTTACCAATAATACATTCATAGCCTTTAGTGCTTTTCCATAAACAAACTGATTATTTAATTCAAAAGTACAAGTATAATTAAACACTACGCCTAGATAATTGAAATTGTTAACTATTGTAATTACTTCATTTTTATACACTCAATTTTCATTTCCTAATAGTCCGCCCCTTTTTCTAAAAACTACAATCTTTGTTTTGTTCACGTTAACTTCTAAACCCCATTTATCGCAGTATTCTTCTAATTTATTCAGATTATTTTGTAAGTCTTCTGGAGAATGCCCTAATATAATCATGTCGTCTGCAAAAAGAAGGAGAACAACGGTTAATTCATAAAATGAAAGTCCACAATTTATTCTATCCTGCATGTATAATTCAAGATCCTCAATAAAAAGTGCGAACATTATCGGTGAATTTGTCTCCCCTTGTCTCAAGCCCACAGCTATATCGAAGAAGTCTGAAAGAGAATTACAATGTTTAACACATGATTTAACAGAAGCATACATTGCACGCATTATCCGTAAAAGTTTCCCACTAACACATTGCTTATACAATTTAAGCCACAGCGCGTTTCTATTTATAGAGTCAAATGCCCATTTCAAGTCGATAAATGCACAGTACAATCTGACCTTACTATTAAGAGTTTGATCTATTATATTATTCAATTAAAACATGGCATCTAACGTCAAAATAATTTTCCAAAACAGCTCATTAAAGTTATGCCTCTATAGTTCAACACCGCGTTTGTATCCCCCTTTTTATGTTACGGTACAATAAATCCTTCTGACCATGTTGATGGGAAATATCCCTTATTAAAAACAATATTAAATAAATCTGTAATATGACCCGCAATAATATCTGCAGTTTCAGTAAAGAATTCATTTATCAAAAAATCACTAGGAGCACAGGATTTATTTCGTTTCAGCTTTTTTTTTTTATAGCAGACGTCGGCATTGTGTTTTGCGTTATATGTCCGTTTCTTAATTCTGATACAAGAAATGCTCAAGGTGAGCTTTTGTGACCAGTATAATTATGTCCGTTGTCGTGCGTCGTGTTTTGTGCGTCGTGTGACAAAAAATTATTTAAACATCTGCTTCAAAACCACATGCCTGATTGCAACAAATTTTGACAGGAATGTGTCTTGGGTTTAATCTTGGGTTCAATAAATTGATTCACGACATTTCATGATATTACGAGAAGTAAGTATCATTTTATGATGAAACTTGTAAATATTTCGAAAATTCAAAAGAAACACACAAACATTCTCTACAATCTGTGATAGCGTATATGTTCCCTGACAACATAATAATGGCAGGACACTTTTGTCTCATTAAAGCTACATATCTCTGCGGGTAACGCTGTAGTATGTTGTTCCACTCCTGAATAACGTCAAACTCTAATTCGCGGAAGTTCTGTTGTTGTGGTACCTAGCGTATCAGTAAGACACACACATGACCTGTCGGGTTTACATCTGAGCTCTTCGACGTAATTGTAATCATTCTGGCCACATTATGTGTGCTTTTGTCTAGCATATATCTACAGACTTCAGTCGTATAAAAAGAACACGTGTTTGACAACGTACTTTTAATGCGTGTGCAAATCATGCATAACATGCTTGCATGCATAATATGCGACGTTTAAAGTTTCTCGGGCACCAGATTTCAACAATTTGTACATATCCAATGATTCCTGTGTGAAACCTCAACGTGATACGTGTTCAGTTCCGAGAATTATAAGCAAAAGTAAAGTGACCAATTAGAAATTGTGTTGAGTGTATATATTCAATAACTTAAATCCTTAAAAATCACGCAATTCTTCGAGGCCTGTCACAAATTATTAGTTTTTGTTTATTAACAATTGGATGTAAATAGAATAAAATAATGTTAAAGTCTGACCTACCTGACCTTATATATCTTCTTGGATAAGTTTAGTTCTACTTTTAAATCTCGATCTAAAGTGAGTCTATAGCGACAGCTTATGTCGCCGTGGAATGTTTTTGTTCCTCTACGTGTATTGAAAATATCTAATCTCACTCATCCCGTGATAATTCAGGACCCTATGACCCAACATCACTTGACTTTTGTGACGTCAAATACCGCTTCACCATTAAGTCAGTTCCCGTAAGGTCACCAAACCGACCCACCTGTAGTTGTATCCTAGCAGATGGTAGTTTTAGCAGGTTGACACAAATGCTAATTAGGACCATTCAGGTTTATTTTCAGCATGCTTTAAGGACATATGCATAGGTTTTTCAAACATATCTTAGTACCATGGTAAAAAAAAACAAAGGTTGTAACGCCTATCGAGAACAATTGGAGGCTCCATCAATATACTGGGGAACTATCTTTAAGATCGAATGTCCAGTTCAGGTGTATGTCGCGTATAACGTATTTTGCTTTGCTGTGTATTACATCACTTACATGACACATTTATTCTCAGTATTGGAGTATTCTATTTTTGATGAAACGGGTTCTTGGTTTAAGTTCTAATCATCGTTTTGTTTTATATTGAAATTGATATTCGCTTTATGCAGCGTCTAATTAATGTCTAAACTGTTTGCCTATATCTTTTTATAGGACGCTAGGCAAAAGTGGATTTACGAATTAACTGTGGAGAATTTGGGGAGTAAGTGGACAGCATGAAACCAGGACATTCGGTTATGTGCTGCGGATTTATTCTGATATTCTTCGCATTCACTTTTTTATACAATAAACATGCTTTACGCTACGATGGAAATAGACGACCGTTGAACTTCGTCCAGAACAAAAACAATAAATTAGATTACGTAAAAGAAATGGAAAAGCTTATTAATGCCAGAGTAGACCAACAAGACCAACGACTGATTCAGCTGATTCGGGACTACTACATTATCCCACCTTCAGAGGAGCCATATAGCCTTCTCAACCCCAATGCTACCTACTACTCCTATGGAAATACATCGGCAGTTATCGACAACAGTTTGAACTTTAAGGTGTGTGGCCTGATTTATTTTACTAATCCCTGATACTTCAATGAACAATTGCATTTTTCTATTAAGTCTGTTCAACGATTGAATAATTAGGATGGTATTTTCAATAGCTAACAACATGACTAAGAACCCTCTTATCCGAGAGTGCACTGTGTGCGGGAATGACGTGCGAGATATGCTGATTTTAAGTGACATGAATATTCGTCAGCTATTTGAAAACTTAAACTACAAATGGTCTAATTCAGCGTAGTCCATACTCATTTTAGGGTCATTAAGTGTTGCATGATGCAAAATGACAAACAATGCTGACTTTGATAAGTGGGCTTCTGTGAGAACTATTGTGATCTGTGTCTATAATTGTTCTACTTTCCTGTATACTGTTTGTAAATGGCTAGGGATTGTAGAGCTGAGTATTGATTGTGGTACAAACGTTATAAAATGTATCTACCTTCATTTGAAATGAAACTAAACGTTAGCAGAGTAAAACAGTTAGTCTTAATATGTATTCTAGTGTAGCAAAGCATCTTTTAACATTTAACAAGGTAGATACATATTTAGTTGATATCGAACACACATATACCATTGTAAAAAGCACGGGCAACTTCGAGTGAGTTCAATGATTCTAGACTCCAATGCGTTATTGTCTATTTATGAATTTAGTCCCTGCACTGCAATAATAGTTACAATATTTCCTATACCCTAGCCTTATTTTAGTAACCTAAGATAGGTTGAAAAAGACTGAAAGAGACTGAAAACGAACTTAAGTTTAAAACAACTAAGTTAAATGAATGTCAGGCGTCTATAGAAAACATACATATATTATATTAGGAAAAGGTTTTATCTTAAAACATTCATTCAAAAGAAAGCAATGCTGAGCTAAGAGGGGATCGACCCTGTGCGTAGAAGCCGTTTTGATCATATTTTATTTAGCGATCAATTTTATCCTGTATGACTTTATTTTGCAGATCTACTCCAGTTTAATATATTATGTGATGAGAACATTGTACAATGAACCACCTAAGATCCAGTTATATTTATTGAGTATGTGTTTTCATATAAATTTTCTTGAATGCTATAGACACGATAATGTCGCAAATTTGCTCTTAGTTGAAAATTACCTTATAATTTGGTAATACGCCATTTTTTCCAGTCTTTTTAAGGCGCTCTCTGCTTTATTTTCATCCTAGATGTTAACTGTCTCCAAACCTAAGAGCCATTCTATGGAGTTAATAGAGAATCTTATACGTTTGGTCATTTATTATCGTTTTAATAACGTTTAAATAAAAATGATAGGACGTGAGCCTTTTTTATTTATTGTAAGTACATGTAATAAGTACCTTCCATGCGATATTTTATTTATCGCACAAACATTCTTAACAAACATTCTTAACGCATTTTTAGTTAATGTATGACGTCGTTTTGCATCCCCTTTGCCATATACGCATAATTGTTATCACAAATTATGTCATTTAATGTCCCGTTTTAATGCATTGCTTGTTGACGATTAGAACAGCTACCTAAAGCTCGATTATTACATGGCTTTATTGAACTGCCAGAGAAGTTTGTCGAGACAAGTTGTTATACTATTTCAGGAAAACGGATTTTACGTAGAATGCGGGGCTTACGATGGCGAATCGGCGTCCAGCACGCTCTTTTTTGAGAAAACAAGACACTGGAATGGTATTTTGATTGAGGCAAATCCGTATAACTTCAAAGTTATGAAAAAAAAGCACCGAAGGGCGTTCCTGTTGAACGGTTGTCTTAACACTGAGCCGCACCCTGCCAAGGTTTGTTATACAGAAAACAATATAATTTCCCTATATATATATAGTATACGTGGTTTCGCTAAAATATAAATTTACTTGCCAAAAAAATGGCGCCAGTTCAGACTAAATTTTTGGAATTGCATTATCAAGCTCCAAATTGTTTACCAATCATATTATTCCATTTCATTATTCGATGTTATACTGTTTCGTTACATACACGCATTTATTTTGAAAATATAACGTCCACTCCAATGTACACCATTCGGCCTACCAATGTTGGGTGACTGAAACAGGTGTTTTGTTTTAGGATGAGATAGTCTACCAACATTCTGACAGTTTTTGACCCCTCGTCGTGTAGACGGGTTACATCCACCTGATTTGTTTTCAATGAATATATTTTAGAAATTCTATGGGGGATGTACAGTCGAAAAGTTTAAATTAAGTTCTGAAATGAGTTCAAAGGTCAATGAGTGCATATTTTGCATACAGTAAATTAAACCTATTTTTATTTACATTTCAAATATATCAATACTGGTTACAATTAGTTTACAGATGTCTGTGATTGCTAAATATTATCAAAAAAGTAAAATATTACAGACAATGTCCTTTTCCAGGGGCAATAACTCTAATTTTCTCTTTCTATTCTATTTTATATGGGAATTTGTTTTCGTTATTGTTTGACTGTTTTCTTATAATATCAGACTTTTTTATGTTTCTTTACACCTTTGACATAAAGCAACGATTCAATATGCAAATAAAAGTAAATATTACAGTAAATGCTCTATTCCAGGGGCAATAACTCTGGTTTTTTGTTCCATATTTAATTTTCTAATGGGATTTTTTTTCGTTATTCTTTGAATATTTTCTTATAATGTATTTCTGTTTGTTAACACTTTTGACATAAAGGAGCAGTTCAATATGCAAATAAAAGTTAATATTACTGTCAGTGCTCTTTTCCAGGGCAATACCTCTGTTTTTTCTATTCCTAATATATATATAATCAGATTGTGTTTGCGTTATTTTTCATTGTTTACTTATAATATCGAACTTTTATTGGTTAACTTAGTACACTTTTAATAAAACCAGCAGTTTAATAACCAAATAAAATGTAAGCTTAAAGTCAATACTCTTTCTAAGGGCAATAACTCTGGGTTTTTCTCTTTCTTTTATGTTTTATTTGTTCGTTTGTTATTTAGTGTCTGTTTCCTTATAAAATCAAACTACTTTTATGTACATGTATATCTTCACCATTAACATGACGCAGCAATTCACTTTGCAAATTCATCACTGAAATATAATGCGTTTTAGGGTATAAATACAGACATCCCCGTTATATAAAATCAGCAAAAAGATTTGTGTGCGATGCCAAATGAGTTTCTCTTAAATTCACTTTAGGGAAATTATCAATATATTAAATATTACTTTCTTAGGAACACTGGATTGAAATAAACATACAAAATGGATGATTATGTTAGGTTCGAATTGCTTTATAATGTCATTGTTGGTTTTGTGACAAATCCAAGGATTATCACTGTGTATCTGGCTAAAACATGGTGTATTTACAATTTTGTGACGGGAAATGGTGCTTTATAGTCACTATACGTGCAATTTTAACACATACCAAATGAATTAATAGAAATATTTAGTATAATTATTCACATACTTTAACATAAAGGTTTACACATGAATGTTTACAATATCAATATCCCTTTAGAGATATTTGAACGAAGAAGGACAATCACAAACCATTCACTCTTGGTATCATTTATCCAAGCTTGCAAAGAACTTTACAGAACTTTCATTGCCGATTCGATGTACTTAGACATGCATAATGACGCGTCTAGCAATAGTGAGTATGCCGGGATTCTAATACAGACGCATGCTACTAATTAATCTGAGTTACACAGTTTGTTGCCTCACAACCACATTCATACATGCAAACGTGTTGGCTTTGCTTAGCAAGCACTTCTTGACGAACTGCATTTTGTCTTGCAATAGCAAGACGCGAGTTGCATGTATGCCATTGGGATAGAGGGATTCGTATCCAATTGAGGGAGATACATAGTTAGTGGGGGTCCAAGTCTGTCTTGACTTTCATGAGTTGCCTATACTGGCATGTGTCTATATACCAGTAAAGGTATGGAAACCTTTGATGTTTTGTCGACCTTAAATGCATCATCAATTTTGTTAACAAATCCTACAAAGCATCAACAGTATTACCTCTGTGTCCCTGCATATTACAAGCAGACGACCAAACCCGCTTACAACAGCATATCATTCTAGTGTCAGCTTCATGATCGGCCGACAACTTGTCATCATGGAAGCTATTTGACTTTGCATTTATACCTCCTACGACCGTTCCCCTGCTACAACAAGCAACTCTTCTGATAATAATGTGTCACTCACATTATAGAAACTCCACAATGTCTTTCTCCTTTTTGTCGAGCACAAAGTATGACTCTCTGACATGCGGTAGAAGGTCTTCTTGACCTGTGATTTTTTCCAGTGATAGCTTTGATCGACATGCTCCCAATGTATCAAATGTGACATCAATGCGAGTAGGTGTGCCTGTGAAATGGAAATATACCGAGTGAACAAAGTCTTGAGCATACTCTCCGAATGTCTGACATCCTTGAGGTCTGTCTCGAGCTTGAATAAGAGCATGAACATATACATGTATTATGACACATGTAGATTTCTGAGAGTCAGGTATCTGTTGTGCGATTTCAATTCACTGGTCTTTTGTCAGAATATCCAGAATTCGGGACTGAGCTGTCTGGTTCATTACTCCATTTTATTTTGCCGATGTAAGTGGAGTTGAGGACAGCTCATTATTCAGTATAGTAGACCCGATAAGAGAAACAATCGTTCAAATTGTGACTACATTCTGAAACGTTGCACAGTGATTCATTGGGGTGTAAGAAATATGAAATGGAAGGGTAGCCCAAAATCTGAGCACGGGAAGGCGGCCATTTTGGAATTCAAAATGGCGGACCCTAAATTTAATGTTTTAGACGTATCTCTGCTAAGAATGCACACAGAGTTCTGATTTCAGGTGCAAAATATCTGCTATTAGGGTCTACAAACTTTGGTACAACTTATACTTTGCTTGCATGGTAGCCACTTTTAATTCCAAGATGGCGGCTGTTTCAATGTGTATAGCATAGAGTCATTTACTAAAGTACTTCCACTAAGGCCCAATAGCATGCTTAAATCTGGCACAAACTGGTATCCGTATGTAGAACAAGGTTTATATATACCGAAATGTGTGTACAAGTTTGTATATTATGAAACGTGATATCTGTGTACAAACATAGCTATTCAAGATGGCTTCCAATATGGCCGCCACAAACATTAAATATCACGAACATGTTATCTATTACAATTGTTTTCTTATGGTTCGACTAACAGTGAGGACAATGAACTTTGAACATTACAAAAGAGTCATATTATTACCTAGATATAAATACTTACCATTTAACGTTTCTCCTTCGACCAAAATAATCAAAATGGCGTCCAAGATGGCCATCAGAAGCGGAAAAAAATATCACACACTTACTATCACACTTATTTTGATGGTTTTAAGAAGTTGAAAGCTTGCACCCCGAATATTACAAACCAGTCACAATAGTCCCTTTATGTGTATAAAGGCTGTTTAGATTTTATACTACGAACAAGAATTTCAAATTGGCGTCCAAGATGGCTGCCAAAAGTGTAAAATTATCACGCACACACTAACTGTTCCCGTTTTCTCTTTTTTTTGGTTTTACTAAAGTGACAGCAATGTACGCTGAACATTACAACACAGTCACTGTATTCCCTTTAAACCGTTTGGACCGTTCAAATCTACGAGCAAAATACTTGTATTCGAAATGGCGTCCAAGAATTTATATATACATGTATTTGAATATATAAAAATTCATGAAAATTCTGTCTTTTACAATTGTTTTTAATGGTTTGACTAAAGAAAAGATAATAATGAACTTTTGACAGTACAAAGAAGATATGCTTCTCACTAAATGTTTTAAGACCGTTTTACTCCTGTTCTATGAGCTATTATTTGAGTCAACAAACATACTGATGTAACTTTTACGATAATTGCCTGTGGCCATTCGAATTTCAAAAAGGTCGTTCAAATTAGATTTCAACGCATATCTGAGCTTTAGAGCCTCTGTTACAGTGAGTAGCATAAAAGTTAAAAAAAAAGTAATACAGGCGATTGCAATCTTTATTATGATTGAATGGTGGCTATTTTGAAATCAAAGATGACCACCATTATAATCTCAATCAAATAAATATAAACTTTATAGCTGTTTTATAAACATCGATGAAAAACAAATATTGACATCTTTAATAGAGATACCATACTTCATCCATTGTTAGGTCTTGTCTTACATTTCTCCTGGCAACCGCACAACATGGTACATTTTCTCTTTACATTTACAGCTTCCTAGTCATTCTGTCAACTACGAATTAACGCCTTGGTGACTTTGAAAGTTTAGGCAGAAAGCTCCAAACTAGTAGAAAATTATTTTCCTCCTTCGTCCACCCCAATTCACTTGGTCATGGTCAACTCTATGGCAATCTAGACAGTTATACAACTTTTTGGCTTGCATGATAGATCGTCTGACGTGTTTTATGCAGCAGATGTTGGGTATAATATTCGCTATTGTCTTACCCCTAGTTGTAAATAGGTATCGCCTTGCGTCATCGACAATCAAATCTAGAAAATGATTATTCAACTGTTTTCTCTCCTCTATTTCCTTCAAAAGTGTCTGCTGATATCCACTGTATTGTTAACCATGGTCTGTCGCAGATATGGCTTTTCTGAAGCTCTCAATAGTGATAACTTTGTCCTTCTTAAAATACTGAATAAGGTTTTCAGCAGGACATTGAAGCTGCATGTATCCTTAACTGTCGGGTCTATCAATTTGGAAGCATCAAAACATTGTCACTCGTTTCTTCCAACCTCAGCGTGAAGTTCAGCTTTTCCACTGCTAGGTTAAGTTCGATACAGCGTTTGCTTGTCCCATCGCTCGATTATCTTTAATTCACACCGCCTTTTGTTGTTAGAGATAATGTGTTCTTTTTTTTCTTTTTTTTTTAAATATTTTATTTCTCGATGTACATACACAAACGAATACAAATAACAAAATGACACACTTCTATATAGTACCTATTAGTTCTAGATCAATGTATTTCTGTCTGTTTATGTACAACAAGGAATAATTTAAATATAGTCAGAAAAGAGTAGTAGCAAAAGAGAAAAGGTAAGAAAGTTTGAGATAGAAGAATAATGTTAGAAGATAATGTGTTCTATCTGATTGTTGATGTTTCCGTCAGGCGATGCCAAATTGAACTTGTGGATAATCTTTTGTGCCGTCTATGGTGAAGTTAACGTCTTCACATGGTTCAATACTTATTTCACCGTTATCTGTAAAGCTGCTTGTTCCATGTCAACCTAGGAATCCTCTCAGCAAGTCCTTTTCTTTCCAACTCATGCGTTGAAATCATCCAATAGCAGTATGCCGTCATGTCTTTTGATATCATTCAGAACTGCCTGAAGTACACTGTAGAAGTTGTCCTATACCTTTTCTCGGTATGTTGGTGTATCATCTTATTTTAGTCATTACCATTCAGTTTCTGACGCTATATATCATATGTAAACAGCTTTGATGTGGATGAGACGTTTAGTAACTAGGCTTCTCACGAGGAGTCAAATCTTGTTACTCACAGGAAACATTTTAACTACAACGAACAAATATAAAGTATTTTCAAATTTGGACCAAAGACGAAAATTAGTAGACAATAATTTTGTTTGCAGTAGAGTATTAAACAGCCTTTCTACACAGTAAGTTAATAGTATGTTTCTTTTGTAATGTTCACAGTTAATTTTCATCAGTTTTATTCAAACCGTAAGAAACAATTCTAATAGTATATTCATGATATTTTAGGTTTGTGCGGCAATCGTGGACGTCATCTGGTATATTTTGTTCTCAGTAGATGGTTTAAATATTCTTTATACACGTTAAACGAATAACATGTCCTTTTTATAATGTTCAAAGTCTATTTTCATTACTTTTAGTCAAACCAGGGGAAAACAATTGTCATAAAGTATGTAAATTATATTTTAGGTTTAAGGGGTTGCGGTTATTTAGGCCAGCATCTGGAATAATTTATCTCCAATAAAAATGATTAAACAGTTGCTATACACATTAAATGAATACCATGTCTCTTTTTATGTTCTATGATACTCTATGTTGTTGAGGTCATCTTTCTTTCTTTCCTATTATAACTTCTCTCCAAGAAAGATGCTTATGGGGCAATTATGAGGTGCACTACGGACTGAACCCGGCACGTCATTGTATCCTGATACCGAGGAACTAGTCGTTATGCTAACCCGAAATCCTGAGCGCCAAGAAGGGAAGCCTTTACTGCCAATTTTTAATGTCTGTGGTTTGACTCGGCCGGGAATTGAAACCGCGTTCTCCAGAGCTGTAAGCGCACGCTCTACCATTTTGCTATGCAGCCGGATAATATAGCCTGGACACCATCTTTAATGTTTGTTTTAAGTAAAAGGATTAACACATATAAATATACCTCAATATTGATGTGGTCAAAGTCAATTGTCATCACTTTTAGTCTAACCCTAAATGAACCAGTTGTAATAGTCTGTATGCTAATGATATTTTAGGTTAATGATGTGGCGGTCAACGTGGACGCCATATTGTATATTTTGTTCGCAGTAGAAGAAATAGAGATTTATACACATGAAATGAATATTTATCACTTTTGTAATGTTTTAGTCTATTGTCATCACTTTAAGTCAAAACATAAGAAGTCATTTGTAGTAGTACCTGATATTCTATAGCTGTGGCAGCCATCGTGGACCCCATCTTGAATATTTTGATGGGAGTAGAAAAGTCAAACCGTCTTGATCCACGCTTAGGGAATGACATGTTTCTTTCGGTAAGGGTCAAAATCCATTGTCCTTACTTTTATTCAAACCATTAGAAAATACATGTAGTTGAAATAGTATGTTTGTTATATTTTCTATCTTTGGTCGCCATCTTGGTCTCCATCTTGACAATTGGGTTCGTAGTATGGGAATAAGACTGTCTCAGTACGTACACATTTAGTAAAAAACATATGCCCTTTGAACTGTTCGATGTGCGTTGGCATCTTTTTTAGTCAAACCATAAACACAAATGCAATGGAAAGTGTTTTCATGGTAGTTTATATTTGTAGCGACGATCTTGGACGCCATTTTAAACACCTTGTTCGTAGTATAAGATTTAAACAGCCTTAATACACATTTAGTGAATATAATGACTATGTTGAAATGACAACTTCAGTTTGAATTGCCATCACTCGTAGTAAAACTATTAAAATAATTGTAATTTTGTGTGTGCGTGATATTTTTACGCATCTGGTTTGAATTTTTTGATCGACTCTTTTGTAATGTTCAAAGTTCATTGTCCTCACTGTTAGTCGAACCATAAGAAAATAACTGTAATATATAGTATGTCGTGATATCTAATGTTTGTAGCGGCCATCTTGGAAACCATCTTGAATAGAAATGTTGGCCCACAGATAACACGATTCATAATATACAAACTTGTACACACATTTCGGTATTTAGAAACCTTTTTCTACAGAGGGATACCAGTTCGTGTCAGATTTAAGCATGCCATTGGGCTTCAGTTGTAGTACTATAATATATGGTTCTACGCAATACACATTGAAACAATTTTTAACAGCCGCCATCTTGGAATTAAAAATGGCTGCCATGCAAGCAAAGTATAAGTTGTTCCAAAGTTTGTAGACCCCAATAGCATATATTTTGCACCTGAAATCAGAACTCTATGTGCATTCTTAGCAAAGATACGTCTAAAAACATTAAATTTAGGGTCCGCCATTTTGAATTCCAAAATGGCCGCCTTCCCCTGCTCAGATTTTGGGCTACCCTTCCATTTCATATTTCTAACACCCCAATGAATCACTGTGCCAAGTTTCAGAATGTAGTCACAATTTGAACGATTTGCCCAAAATTTGTATCTTAACAGGCCTACTAGTACATCGTCATTCTGCATGGTTAGGGCCTGAAAAAGCTTCATTAAACAAACATTGTAGGAGTATGCGGTCAGGTTTTATCTGTTTCGAAACCTGTTGCTTGTCTGATCTCGTGTCTTTATAAATACTTGAAAATGTCTTTGACTTTTTTTTTTTTTGGTGGAGTAAAAAGTCGGTGTTGAACTCCTTCAGTCAATAATTTGTAAACTGTTAAACCAATGAACGATTTCTGCAATCACATCGCGTCCAACAAATCATTGCTAATGTCTTGTGTTGCAGCATCCTTTAACGCTGTCTTCACAAATTGGTCTACAGCATAGGATGCATCCTTCGAATTTTCATTTGTCGAAATGCAAAATACATCTAACAAACCGACCAATGCTGCAAGGGCTTAGAAATACCTTTGCCAAAAGATCTTGGTATACAAAAAGTGTTGGTTTCATTTGGACAACAATCAAACATGAGCTGGTTTCCCGTAATGGAGTTAATATTTTTGTCAATTGATCCTGTGAGATCTCAACATACACAATCAACGCATTATACTATTTCGTGTTCTTTTAATTCGTATATGGTTTTCATATGGAAAGAGAAAAGGCTGCATGGACCACATCGAATGCATTTCATGGAAAATAATACATTTACAAAATCCATTGAATATTTTCTATTAGTTTAAGTGTAGAAACAGTAAATAAATACGAAAGAAGACTCAAGCAGGAAACGCAACACAAACAATACATAAGTCTTGATAACATTGCGATTATTATTTATGACGAGTCATGAGATAAGTTGTATTTAATGCAATTATTGTGTTGGACTGTACGTGTTTGCCTTATAGTGGCAAAAACCTTACTACGCAATTCCTAAAAGCCAATCAGCTTTGTTTAAACACACGGAAGTATTTGCATAATAAATTGCTTGTGTTTTGTGGCATTACAAAAAATAATGGAAGTGTCCATTAGAGTGTGAATGAGGGAAACATATTGCTGATACATTAGACTAGGCTACTATTAATTGGATATACTTAGCACATGGCTTGGAGCTCTCGGTCAATCAGATGCCTCAAAAACCTGTGAATATATCGTTTATTTCAATAAACAATAGAATAACTAACAAATTGTTCACTTATTCCTCGCTTCCGTCATCTCAAGGCAATTTGACGTCACAATTCTAAAAACAGCTGAGGTCAGAGGTGAACTGCACACGCTTCATGACGTTACATTATGTACAGTGAGACCTATACTTTAAAGACAATTACTAATGAATCGTGCTTACATATAGAGCTTCAATAAGCGTTATTTATGTTGGTGTTAAAGCATGCTTAATATCTCAAACTTATCATTTGAAATAACCTTTCAATTTTAGTAAAATATTACAAACAAAATGACTTTTTAGTGTTAAACAGAAATCAGAAACGAATGGTTTTTTTGTTTTCCTCGAGCCCAAGCCAGTGCTAAATAGGTTAGACCATGGTTGCGCGCGAATAAACGATATAGTTCGAGAGGGCGTAGCCCCCGAGAACTATGTCGTTTATTCGCGCGCAACCATGGTCTAACCTATACATACACACATAGTTGCGAAGATTAAGCATATGCGCTAAAGAAAACTGATTGCAGATGCATGTATTGTCGATGTTGCCGTTTTCGTTCAGATTAATGAATTTGTGAATATGACAATGAACATATATACACACACATCATTAACAATAATACAACAAAAACAAAAAATATACTTTTTGCTATACAATAGGATTTACTTCTTTACTATTTATAAACCATATATATATTTGCCAAAATTAAGGTAATACCCAATTTAACAAGTTTTTTAATGAATATACAATCACAAAACTACCTTTGACTCCGAAAGTTTGACTAATGGTCATGTATGAGATAATATAAGGAACGGAATTAATCATTAGTGCAGAAGGTAACGGTCATCTTAGAGCAAATAACACAGTAACATTTTGTCGGTGTTGGTGATTATTCAATAAATAAATTTTCAAATCGGCCTGAAGTTGACTGAATTAGCGTTCTTATACGTTATAACACTTACTTTGACACCAAAATGCACGAAAGTGGATCAAATTTAAGAACTGGATTAGCTTAACCCCATATAAAACAGCGGCCATTTTGAAAACAAGCACATTTCTTTGTCAAACATTGGTGATTATGCATTAAAGTAAGCTTCAAGTCAATTTAAGGTTTTCTTGATTAGCTTCCTAATGCTTAAAATCATATATTTCAACACCAAAAGTATAAAATTTGGTCATACATGTCAAATACCTAAACTGTCGGCCATCTAGAAAAATTGGCGGCCATTTTGAATGTTCATGGTGCAAAAGGGTTTTTGTTGAAAGAAGGACCATACCAGTATATTATGTAAACCTACTTTGATGGTTGTATCATCAAGTTATGATTTTTTCACTAATGTATAATAGCAGAAATGAACAGAAGACGCAATTGACGGGCTTATTTTAAGAGTTATCGCCCTTGTTTGTGACTAATAATTGCTTTTTCTGTCACGAAAATTCTATTTCTAGATTTTTTGACCAATTATACATTCAATAAATTGAAGAATCTTAGGTTATCTATGAGTGATTGCAAATGACATAAAAATTAAATTATCATATCTCTAAAATCTGCACCCATTGACCTTTGACCTATTTCTGACCTTAATACGCGCTTAAGAACTTTACATCCACCCTAGACTTGTTCGTATGCATATGCTGAATATAAATCAAATGGATGTTGCCCGTCTACACGACATGCCATGAGACCCATTTTCTAGAGCCTTATTTTCGATCCGTAGGCAGACTAAGACATGAATCTGTACTCGACACACATGTTATGGAGATCAGTCATTGCCGTCATCTGTTGGTCCGTTCAGTATGCTTTTAACACTCGACCCTATTAATCAGGCAACGATCCAATCACAACACATAGACAATACAGATATAAACTTTACACTTTGTTTTAATCGGGATTACAAGCTCAAAATGAGGTATTGTTCTACAATATTGACCTGACGTTGAACTTTGTGCATAAATAAATTATAAAAAGATGACGCAGTATAAATCAATATTCGATATCCTACGTACAATTTCGGGTTGTTTCGGCTGATTACGCGAATCTAGTTACAGTTGTGATCCTCAGTGGATCAACACTCCACATTGAGCAAGTTAAAAAGATTATTGTTGATAAAATATTATTCCCGAGTCTCCTAGTATAAACGCATCTACTAAAACGCATCATGTTGCGCTTTCGAGTGGGCTTTAATCCAGGTAAGATCGTAGATGTTCTCACCTGCGACTCTTGCCAATATATACATAATTTACAACCCCCAGATGTAACTAATCTGCATTAGGTGTGTCGTTAGAGCAAGGGCTTTGTAACATCGAGGTTCCGGGTTCGATTCCCGATAGAGCGGAAACTATTTTTATTTTATAAAATGTAATTTTATAGACCAAACAGATGCTATGACATTATGTTTTTAAAAATTACAAAAGAACCGTGTTCCAATCGAAATAGAGGTTAAATGATTACTTAAAAGAAACAGCATAAATTGTAAAAAAAATAAAAATAAAAAAAGGTGAAAAAATGTATGAGTATTGCGTGGGATTCGAACCACTGACTGTACGGAAAAAATAATCTATAGTCATCTTCCTTACCACTTGCGCTAAATACCGGTCGATATTTGTGCAATCGGGCAATGCTATATTTTCTCGGTGCCGATGTGGTTACAATGTGCGTTCTCGTATAAATGATAACGAAGTGTTCTGAGGTTATATTTAGAAATGCAATAACGTGTGTAATTATGCTAATAGAGGTAACCAACGTCAGGTCAATATTGTCGAACAATACATACTTGCGTATATTCTTTAAAATATTTCAAATAATCAAGTTCCGCAAAATACACTAAATACTAGCAGTGTATGTATAATTCCTTTACCCCATACCGGGTGTACCATGTTAACAGTTTTGAAGACATGGGCCACTTTACTTACAATCTGCTTTTGGCTACCACCTGTTAGCATAAAAAATCTTTTTTAGAAAAGTACTGAGATATTAGAAGTTTTCTACTTTATAAATTAGGGCTCCAGATAAGTGGGAGTAGACTGAACACATTTAACATTTTCTCAGTCACTGATGGCAGTAACAAATCCTGTATGTGATAATTGTAGACTCGTATTATAAGACGATCCTAATGAGTAGTTACACCATACTGTTTTATGCAGAATATTAGATTTTGTAAATACGCCCGTTATGTGGAGTTCAAGATAAAATCAAGTGACCGCCAACTAAGAATCTAGAATAGTTTATAAACTATTTGTTGATGTTCTTTAATAGTTCATAAAAGGTTTATTCATTCCTGATCCTTTTCATGGACAATTTCAGTTTTTATTTGGACAAGTCTACTTTTTACTGTTTAAGATTTTTTGTTGTGTAAACTCCTTGGGTGGTTTCATAAAACAATTGACCAAATAGTGTATTTCATCTTTATTACTTTCACGGTTACATTACCATGGCATATAAATATACAGTTGCTCCAAACGGTTAACCAATATGGACCAAAGAGCCTAAGGTATTCAGTTCTGAAACGACATACGTAAGAAATATTCAAACAAGGGTTCTGACAACAATGTTGCCTATACCCTTAACTTTACGGCTTTTAATCACATTTAACATGTTCTTCACTCTCCTCATTGTAAACATAGCTAGATGCCGAGCTTCCAGCTACATTTACAATGCTTATCAGTGCTGTACTATAAACGGTTTTCTATAAACATAAATTATATACCTATCCATCCTATTTAAACTTATACTAATGCTAATGAATGTCTCAACCTTCGAGCAATTCTGAGCAAATTAACATAGAAATATAAAACAATGGTACACTGACAATACATTTATAACTCACCAAAATAAATTGTATACACCATATATAATAAAATATGATTAGCACATGGCTTGGAGCTCTCGACCAATCAAATGCCTAAAAAATCTTTGAATATATTGTTTATTTTACAAAACCATGAAGTTACTAACACACTGTTCACTTATTTCACGCTTCCGTCATCCCAAGGCAATTTCACGTCACAAACCTAGAAATCTTCCTAGCGGGCCACCGCGAAAACCTTTTGCCTGCACTGTAGGCTTCACGATAAATAATCGGAATAAACACCAGATCGAGGATTCAAACTAAAGCAATACGGTAATTCCACAGTATCAATAATACATCTAGATCTACCCCATCCCTTTAGACCTAGATATATGCATTGTTTCAGCTATAGATGTAAAAACAGCAATGTGCATGTCTAGATTGTCTTTACTATACAGCTAAGATCGGACGGGAACTGCACTCGCTTGATGACGTCATATTATGTACAGTGAGACCTAAACTTTAAAGGCAATCTATAATGAACTGTGCTTACATATAGAGCTTCAATAAGCGGTATTTATGTTGGTGTTTAGGCCTTTCGCATACGGAAGTCGGTCTTACGGGCGAGCGGATAAGCGTCTTTATGACATAGACTTTTTCCGTACTTGCTTATACTAGAACATTTATATAAAGGAAATGTTGAGACGATTTAGTATAATCCTTCATAGCGCAGTAAGTAGCGTGATTGACTAGCAATTCAAAGGCCATAGGTTCGAGACCAGTCCGATCCAAATATTTTCTTATGTGTCCCATATATTGACTTGTCAATCCTAAACGCAGTGATCAAGGGATTTAGTCTTCGTTCATTAGAATAAGTGATGTTACATACGGTCCAATTTTATGTCTATTTACATGTACGTTTTAGTTCAATGACTTACAATTCAATCAAATCGGTATACATGTAAGTCACACATTGAAGCTTATCAATACGTCAACCTTTTCAAGATCGATATTGCCCATTATTATTATGTTTACACAATATAATTAACCTTTTATGCAAGTCCATGAATAAATAATAATGCATTTTAATGACAGAATTTTAATTTTCAGGTAGTTAACTGTATCTCAACATCAAATACCCCACATTTTAATAAGAAAATATGTTATTACAACAAATCCTGACTGTAATATGTTCTATTATTACACCTCGCTTTGAGTTACAATGTTAAATTCCCATAGACCTACTGTTAACATTTTGCATGTCTTTTACATCTATCCAAAATATACTGTCACTCTTTATGATAATCTGTTTGTGACGTCACTCTAAAGGACATTACTTTTTTACTCCGTCCGAAAAAGTACTGTCAGCATTGACATGACGGTCGCTATTGGGTACATTGGAACGTTTTAAAGAGTGGAAACTTCTAATCAACTTTTGGCATTTTCTGTACAAGTTGCTTCCTTTTGTCCATTCCTTAACGATTTGCCACCATTTCGGAAGACGATATTTGCCACCTAGACAGTATAAAGATGCTGTTTCTTCAATTTACTTATCATAACGTTCTTCTTTGTTTCTTGTAATATAATTATAAACAATGTGACGTCGTAAGACGGCGACGTCATTTCCCGCGTTATGTACGTGTCCGCGCTAAATTGGTATTCACAACACATTTTATAAAAGACGAATAAAAAAGCGATTCCAAAGCCAGGGTTGATAAGCTCGGTGTAATAAAATAAATATTAGATGTCAGTTTGCATGACATTCAAATTGTCAACCCTCGAAAACAAGAATGTCACCCTCGGCTACGCCTCGGGGTGACATGCTGTTTCTCGGGTTGACAATTTGAATGTCACGCAAACTGCCATCAAATATTTATATAATATTTTCAGACTAAATATTTCATTAACCATATATTTGAATAAAATGAAAAAACATATACATTGAATGAGTCAGTGTTTTCTAGTTCAATTTGTTAGCATTTTGGAAAATTTAAATAGCTGATAACATCTTTCTGAACACCTTTATTCAAAATGTGTTTAGCTTTTCTTGTAATGAATGTTGTGGACTACTTATTGGGCGAGACTTATAGCCATTAGCTTTATTTATTTTCGAGAAAAATAAAATCATCAAAATTCCAGGTGTTTGTCAGAAAAAGAGACCTTAAAGACAAACCACAGGATAAAGTTTGCCTATATTTTCACACTTTGTTTCTTAGGCTATTGATATTCTTCATATAAGTTTCATAACACCTTGTATGGAAACTAAGCGCACCTGCGAAGTACCTTAAAGCATGCTTAATGTCCCAAACTACACATTGAAATAACCTGTCAATTTATGTAAAATATTACAAATAAAATGACTTTTTCGTCTAGAATAAAAAGCAGAAACTAAGGGTCTTCTTGTTATCCTCGAGCCCAAGCCAGTGCTAAATAGGTAAGATGGTTACGCCCCCTAGAACTTTATCGTTTATTCACGCGCAACCATCGTCTAACCTATACTAATGAACCCAAAACACTGCAGGTCTCTCTCTCTCTCTATGCTTTGTGTTATGAACTGTATCACATGGTTTAATTAGCATGCTGGTTTCCATGAGCAAATATAGTTATTGTATTCGACAGTCGATCGGAATTTAATGAATTTAAGGACGAAGAGAAAAGGCGCGAAACGTAATAGCGCGAATAACCCGAAAATCTGTCAACTCTAACCTACACCGAAATATCCATAGAACAAATACACCAGTTTAAATTATCAACCACTGATGACAATACACTGCTTACCAAACTATTCCTCGAACGACTCAACCTAATATTTAAGTTAATTAAAGTTTAGAATAATAGAAATTACATCTTTCTTCCTCGAATACTGCTGCCAGAATGAATTGGAAATAACTCCCGGAACAAACGTCACAAAATAGCAAAGCTAAAACACGGACCGAACAAACTCCCGAAAACGGTCCCGCATAACGATACTACCCATAGTCACAGTTGCAACCAATATCAATGTTACAAATGATGTATAACCTAAACAGAGGGCTCCATTTGGTGTCATATGGTCTGTGTCTACACTTTTTGCATACAACAAGTATACTTTTCATGACTTGCAAACTTATGACAATTATAGGCATATAACATGTTGACTCCGTCGACAGGTGTTTTTATACAACCTGTGTGTTTTCATATTGTCGCAGAGTGTGTTCGGTTAAAGAGGGTTTGAATTTAATGTTTTGATAGGTGGTTGCTAAATATGTGATCTGTTGGAAGAGTAACAAGTGATCAATGTTTTACCACTCAGTTATTTTACATTAATATAACAATTTGTAACATTGAATCTGCAGGTGGTTGCTTAATGCAGGATAAACTAAAAATGTCATTATTTTGCTCGAAGCGTCAATGTACATGCATATTCTGTGATTGGCTGAAAGAGTAGGTCAAACACTGAATCATATTCCAACGAGTTCAGTAAATTCATATTATTCAAAACACACACAATTTGTATTCTATTTTCATCTTAAAGTCCCTTGTGTTTTCAGACCTTTTTTAATGTCCCAAATACAATAACGGTTAATAATAATGTTTTAACCTTCTTATGGGCCAAACTGATCTATGGAATGTTAAAGACAGACCTAATTCATCAAAAGTGGCAGTTTAAAACCATAACAAACCGAATGTATAGTCAAACAACTAGGTGTGACGTGTCACGGGGTCGCCGAGTCCATTTTTAAGGGAGATCAGCATTTCGGATATCCTCGTCTCATTCTTTTAAAAAAACAAGGTTGAGTTATAGGTATAAACAATGAGCGGATTAGTTTTCAGAAACATAGCGTAATGGTAAGGTCGTAGGCCCATAATCGAGTATATGAATCGGGAAATTTTATTTGGCGTGGGTTCGAAACTCGCATCAACCTAAAACTTTTTTTTTGCTAAAATATATTAAGGATTCTATAATTACTTTATTTCCAATTTCATTTCAACCATCATATAATTTCATTGTAATGTAGATCTATGTAGATGATTATACGGTGAAACATCTCTATACATAAGTCATTGTTGGCCTTTAAGGCAGGTGACAGCATAATTGGGGAAAAATGCATAAGGCAGTCTCCATTTCTTTTGTTCTACATTCAGCAGCAGCCTGTCTAAAATACCACTTTAATAGTCCTTAATGAGTGGTCGATTCCTATGTGTTTCACCGTAATTAAGGCTCCAGACAAGGAGAATATTTCAAAAAGTAAAATCTTCATGTCTCCTTCAAACCCCATAGCGTGACTACTAATCAAAAGCTTCTCGAAGAGACCATTCTAATTAGTACATGCAATCAAACCATAAGGTTTAGTGCAGACATGAGAACAATGTTGGAAAACGTGTGTCTATTCCCCCTTATCTGGAGCCCAGTAAACAGACCATGCCTGTAACTCATTACATTTCAATATTATAGAAGCCTATATGTATATATATACATGTACATGTATGTATTTTATCATCGATTAATTGTTTAAAATATGACTAATATCGGACTCGAACTGAAACAAAGCAACCCTTCTCCAACACTGGCGAACGTGTTCATAAGTATTCAGCTTATATTATAAAGTATGGAATATAATATAATGCTTTACCATTCATGCAAGATTTATATAAAAAAAAGTGTAAGGTCGACGTGGGATTCGAACCCACGCTTACTAAAAATACTGCTATTTGCCTTTGCATACCTAACCTTTGCCTACTGCGCTAAACTGCTCACAATAATTCCGCCTTCATTATTTCACCTCATATACGAAACTCGGCTGTTTAAAATATGGTCCGAGAACATGCGGAATGCTAAAAAATGGACTCGGCTGACCTTTGACACGTCAGACCTAGTTGATTGACTGTTTGAATCTTGAACAGACGCCGCGTAACTCGGCGTTTTATCTGGATCCAAACTGTTTGACAATCGTCTTAAGGTTCTTTTAATTAAAACTATGAATAAATCTAAACTAAAAAAATGTTGCACATGACAATTTCAAAGCAGACGTCTGTGCAGCAGAATAAGGGTTAACCACTTCATTCAAGTGTTCCAGCTAATCCGAATTAAACTGAACAAATCCAACAGTTTATCACTCATTTCAGCACCAAATGATATGGTGTTACTACTCATTAGAATTGTCTCTTGGAGACGATTCTAATGAGTAGTGACACCATTGGTTTTAAAGCAGAAATAAAGGTTTTAGTTTTCGAAATACTCCCCTTATCTGGAGCCCTGTATTTACAGAGTTGTCCTTTTTTCCGTTCACAAGGTCAAATTAATGGATGTTAACACCCATAAATTAAAAACATAAATAAAAAGCGAATTTCTTAGGTAAAGCCGCTTTTTGTGAAAGAATCATGTCCCATGTAATTGTAATGCGATCCCAAGCAACCGTTTTATGCAGGTTTCCTAAAAGCACAATGCGGCTTTAACAACAAATATAACAAATTCTGAACCTTGTTACTTTTTATTTTGCCACATTTTTTTAGATAAATAAATCGTCATAACTGTTATTCAGATTCGTTCGACTATTTATTAAGAATCTTATCAAAGTAATGTAAGTACGGGTAGCAGTGTTACGTGGTGAAAACCTGCCTGCTAACACATGGTTTTTTCTCAATTCGATTTGATCTATAGATCGATTCTTATATTGACTACATTGATTATTTGGTACTCAGTTTGTATCGAAATTGCGTCATTACGATTACATGACGTCATTATGATGTACATTCAATAAAACAGATGTTCTTCCTCAGCCTTATTCACATGAACTATTGATAATAATATTCATTTTTTGGGCGTTTTATCGGGAGAACAAATGTATAAAACCGACTGGACTCTTGGAATCATTTCGTTGAGCCAAGGTTTTCAAAGATATTTCAACCAAACGTTAAGCTACAGTTTGCGCAGTGACTTTTAATAAGTATAGTATATGCATATGGCGCCTAATTTTTGATATCGCACTGTATATTTTGAACGTTTATATAATAAATAGAGGATAATCAATTCCTTTGGATTTATATGAAAAATATATCACGTGATTGGGTCGTTATCTGATTGAAAAACAAGTCCGCAAATGATATAAAATAGAATAGTCAGGCATTGTGTGAGTCTACTGTGTTTACAAATTTATGTGATAGAATGTATTTTTATAGAGGAAAAGGTTAAAAGCCACAAGCCAACAGCCAAAAGCCCATAGATATGTAATTATAATTGTACTCAGAGTCATGCTGAACTTATAAGATGGCGTGAATATTATACTGCTCCTTGTCATAAAGTCACTATTCAATGTTGCGCTCTATCTCCCAATAGAACATTACAACATTGTTAAAAAATGCTATATTTTACTGTAATGCTCTATCTCCCACACTAAATATGCAAATAAGTCTGAAATGGTAAGACAAATTTTTTATATATATATATATATATACATAGTATATATCTCTGTCTCTCTCTATATCTCTCTCTATCTATCTCTCTCTCTCTCTCTATATATATATATATATATATAAATATAATGACGGCATTAAGGTGACCAGTTATCCTTTAAAATGGGGGTTAAGGCGACCGGCAGTTTAGGGTGACCAAAAGCGGTCTCCTTAATATTTTGACATTAAATTTCAGGGGTAAAAAATGGTGCGAGAGCGTCGAAACTTTGCAAACACCTTAAAAACAGTCCTCTTACTCATATGGAATTAACTTTTCTGGTCTGAAAAGATAAAGAAAATCAGAAAAATAACTTGAAATCTTGATCGCGTATATTTTGAAGTCCCTAAAATAAGTGTTTAAGGCGACCAACGTAAAACCTGATTTATTTCAGAATTTGACTATATATTGATACTTTCAAAGTTGTACTTTTGTTTAATTGTCCGTCTGAGGTAGTGTGACGATGCTTGTCCCTTTTCTGCTGAAAATAAAGAAATCGAGTTTTTAAGCCTATAAATTTGTCATATTTTAAAACCGTTACAGTGGACATATTCGCTAAGTTTCGGACAACTTTCTGAGACGCATCCATTTCACATCAACATTCGAAGGTATTCCAAATTAGCAGTTCCGCTTCAACGACCGCCAAAAAATGGCAATATACGGGAAACGAATGGTAAGTTTTTGACGCTTTATCACACACTATGTAGCATATGTCTAGTTATTTGATTTAATTTATTTTTCTGCAATCTATCTTTGGTTGGTTTGCAATGTTGTCCGTTGACGTGCACACTTATCGACGTGTCGGACTGTCCGGGCGTCAAACTGTTTATAACTACTGGCATGGAGAAAGGACAAATTTGTCCTTTCTCCATGCTACTGGTGGGTGGGGGGACGGAGAAGTTCCACTTGAAGTCTTGAGGATATCTGTGAGGTAGGCCCCTATGTAGGAGGCTCTTCCGCTTTATGTAAAAATCAACAAACGTATATTGTACCTGTTGAAATATAGAATGTTGATCTACATTTCTTTGAAATATTTGAGACTGTAAATATTTATGGCGCCAATCTTCAATTATGAAGGAGTGTTGTACATATGATCTCTACATCTACATGGTACGTCGTCACAGTCACACTTGACTATTACGCGACGGGTGGTTGTCAGAAGAAATAAGATGATGATGATGATGATGACAAAATAGAGCTAACAGTCATACTATTATATTTGGAAGCCTAAATGTGCCTTCAAATCTGACCAAAATAGCTATAAATTCAAAGAAATGGAGATAATCTGCGACTTCTGACGTTTATGTTTGAATAAGGCGAATGTGTTCACTAAATAAGCTGATGAATAACTATTTGGATTTTTTTTCTAAACTTGATTTAAGCCGGCGAAAAATTCCCATTAACAGTGAGAACCACTGTGAAATAATAAAGAAGATGTTATATTTTTAATCATATGATGCTTCAACACAAGTGAAACCGTCTGTAGTTAGGTCCGGTATTGTTTTGAAACCACTGTGTCGGTGTCCGTTTTGTAGCCCTTATCTTAAAATAATGTCACTTAAGTTTTCACATTTGTTTATAACATGATTGACAGCTAAGAGGATGAAAAAGTTTCTTGTAAGAAAAGACAGTAAAACTAAAGCTGTTGGAGACAACGGCATTCAAAACGAAAACCGAAAGTGACTGTGACTACGAAAAAAATAAACGTAAGCGAACTTTTTAGTGATTTTAAATGGTTACATGTCTGCCGTTTGTATCCCGAAATCGCTGATACTACAGTACGTCAGTGATACAGTCCTCTGCTCAACCTGTGACCTCCAGTAAGAGGTCCTGTACTCTATTACTAGATACAAAATATATTCTCACGGACCCCTAGCGTACCCTCACAGGACTCGCTAGGAGTATGTGACCGTATCGCTAATTTCAAGTATTAGAGGTACGGTCACGTACCCCCAGTCACTACCTTTAGAATATAGTCATGTCTGAATAATTGGCTGAAATTTATAGAGTCAAGAAAATTAGCTTAACTCACTTGATTCTCGGTATTACAGTAACATAACAGATAAGGGACCCCCTAAGCACTCGGTGAATGCAATGCCCTGGCTAAAGCCCCGATCTCAATGTCCCGGTGCTGGCCCCGGTACGTCCCGGTTGAGATAGCCGGTGGACTTGGATGAGCCGGGGGCGGTTTTTATGAAAAAATAAATTGCGATCTCACATTCCCGGTGTCTCCCCTGGTGGAGCACCGGTTATGAAGCCGGACCTTCCTGGTGAGTTCCCAGTTTGGCCCGGCGTAGTTACGGTGCAGGGCCGGTCTGTTCCCGGTTAACCCCGGTATAATAATAACACGGTGTAACCCCGGCCATCGCCGGTGGTATCTGGATGACCACTGGTGTTGTCCCGATCAACCCCGGTTGTTCACCGGTGACGTGCCGGTGTTCGCCGGAAAGGACATAAACCGGGGCGGACGTGAATTAGTATCAATTCTCTTTTGTCTCTCGGGGTATATGAGATGAAATACAAAGGAAATGCAATAAAACAGAACATAATAATGTTGTAGACTGTTCAAACTTCATTTTAATATGAGTTTCAAACAGTTTGCCCGGCGTCTGATCTGGTTACATACTGTTTGTTACAATGACTTTAGCCTGAAGCCGTTTATTTATAGAGAAAAACTTTCGTTTTTAAATATTAGATTTACCCTATACAATAGAGAGGACGATATTATTTCCTATTTAAACACAGACGAAACAGAAACGCTAAAAATAAAATGTAGTAATCTGCATTTTTAGCTCACCTGAGCCAAAGGCTCAAGGTGAGCTATTAGGATGGCCCTGTGTCCGGCGTCCGGCGTCGTTAACAATTGCTTCAAATGACATCTCCTCCTATACCGCTTGACAGAATTCAACCAAACTTTACAGAAATGTTCCTTGGATCAAGCTCTTTCAAATTTGTTCAAAGAATTAAAAACAATGCAGAAACCAAAGTGAAAAAATAAGGAAATCTTTAAAAATCTTCTTCTCAAAAACTGCAAGGGACAGAGCTTAGATATTTGGCACACAGCATCACCTACAGGTCCTCTATCAAGTTTGTTCAAATTATGTCCCTGGGGTCAAAATTGGCCCCGCCCCGGGGGTCACAGTTTTACATCGAGTTATATAGTGAAATTTTCAAACGTCTTCTTCTCTGAAACGAATATGGCCAGAGCTTTGATACTCGGCATGGTGACACTTCTAGATGTCCTCTACATATTTTGTTCAAATGGTTCCGGTCGGTTGCATAAGTAGGTCACAGGAGCTAAAAATAGATTTTTTCAATGAAAACTTAAAAAATCTTCTTGTCTGAAACTACAAGGGCCAGAGCTTAGATATTTGGCACATAGCATCATCTACAGGTCCTCTATCAAGTTTGTTCAAATTATGTCTCTGGGTTCAAAATTGGCCCCGCCCCGGGGGTCACAGTTTTACATAGAGTTATATAGTGAAATATTCAAACGTCTTCTTCTCTGAAACTAATATGGCCAGAGCTTTGATATTCATCATGGTGACACTTCTAGATGTCCTCAATTTATGCTCGCATATTATATACACCCCGGTTGTTCAGGGTAGAGGCCGGGAGCTGCCCCGGATGTGCTGGTAAAGACCCGGCGTTGCTCTGGCATTCCCCTGACCCTGGATGAAACCTGTTCTGGTTTCTGTCCCGGTGACCCCCGGTTGTATTAAACATTTTAAAGCATCCGGGGAAGTTAGCCGGTGGAAGCTGGTCGATCCAGGATCGAGCTGGGCGCCGCCAAGGTTGTACTCCAGGTGACTGCCGGTTTGCTAAACCGGGACTCACGGGGACCCAAACCTGGACAGTGAGATCGTGGCTTAAGCATCAGCTACGGGCTAATCCTAGCGTATTACAGTCTGGTTTGTTTGCTGTTAACTGAATTAGCAACATCACTTTTTGTCATAAAACAGTTAAATATAGATTTGAGAAGAACTTATTACAAACCATGCCTTATTTATACTATGATGAGGTTGACAGGCTATCTCTAGATATGACCAAAAATCGCAGTTAAATGCACTCGGACCCGTACACATTTCTGGTATTTGAGTAGGTTTCCCTGGTCAAACAATGCAGCGAAAGGGCCATTTTAAAAACAAAATCAAGAGATCTAGTTCTAGATCTAAAGTTCCGTCCGTCCGCTCGTCCAGCTTGTCCGGAGCATAACTTCTAAAGTATAACAGCTATTGACTTCAAACTTCATATACAGATAGATCTTATTGACCAGGAGTGCAGTGCGCCAGAACCATTACTCTGACGTCAGTATTTTTGGAGTTATTGCCCTTTGTTATTTTTATCAAATTTAGGCTTGTCAGGAACATAACTTCCAAAGTATAACAGCTATTGACTTCAAACTTCATATACAGATAGATCTAATTAACTAGGAGTGCAGTGCGCAAGAACCGTTACTCTGACATCAGTATTTTTGGAGTTATTGCCCTTTGTTGTTACATTTTTACCCAATTTAGGCTTGTCAGGAGCATTACTTTTAAAGTATAGGAGCTATTGACTTCAAACTTCATAAACTGATAAATTTCATTGACTAGGAGTGCAGTCTGCAAGACCCGTTACTCTGTCATCAGTATTTTTGGAGTTATTGCCCTTTGTTGTCATATTTTTACCCAATTTAGGCTTGTCCGGAGCATAACTTCAAAAGTATAAGAGCTATTGACTTTTAACTTCATATACAGATAGATCTCATTGACAAGGAGTACAGGGCGCAAGAATCGTTACTCTGTTATCAGTATTTTTGGAGTTATTGCCCTTTGTTGTCATATTTTGACCAAATTTAGGCTTGTCTGGAGCATAACTTCAAAAGTATAAGAGCTATTGACTTTAAACTTCATATACAGATAGATCTTATTTACTAGGAGTACAGGGCACAAGAACAATAACTCTGCCATCAGTATTTTTGGTGTTATTGCCCTTTGTTGTTATATTTTTACCCAATTTAGGCTTGTCCGGAGCATAACTTCCAAAGTATAGAAGCTATTGACCCCAAACTTCATATACAGATAGATCTTATTGACTAGGAGTGCAGTGCACAAGAACCATAACTCTATCATCAGTATTTTTGGAGTTATTACCCTTTGTTGATATATTTTTTATCCAATTTAGGCTTGTCCAGAACATAACTTCCAAAGTATAAGAGCTATTGACTTCAAACTTCATATACAGATAGATCTCATTTATCAGGAGTGCAATGCATAAGAACCTGTACTCTGCAATCCATATTTTTGGAGTTATTTCCCTTTGTTATTATATTTTTATCCATTTTTTGAGTTGTTGCCCTTTGTTATTCTTTTCCAAGTTAGGGAGCACACATCAACTTTATCCAGAAACATTTATCTCTTGTGACAAGACCCCACTGGGGGTATGAATCACCATTTGTGATAGGTCTAGTTTAAATATGTACAGTCATGACTATGAATCGGAAGATATAAATTCTATATTTCATCAAATGGTAGCTTAACTCTTTCCTCCCTGAAACTTTAAATGGACAATTCCAGTTTCCATTTTAGTTCAGTCCATTTCTGACTTTTAAGGGTTGTTTTTGTCAGTGATTGGCATTATAACAAACAGTGAAGACCCTGATCAGAGGGCTCCTTTTGGAGCCCTCTGATCTGGGTCTTCACTGTTTGCTAGTGTTGTAGCGATGATCGATTATAATCGATCATCGATCGAAAATGGTCATAATCAAAGATAATCGATCATGGTTTGCCGTAATCGATTATTTATGATAAAGTTATTAAGAAGCATAGTGCTTATAAAAGACAGGTTGTAGCTTTATGCAGGTTGGAAGTAATGCAGAACGCTCCTATGGGAGTGTTCTGCACTACTTCCAACCCACATTTAACAATAATCTGCCTTTCATGTGTTCACTATATATCCTCAAAGTATGGAAGCTTTGACTGTAATGTTAATCTGAAAAAATTGTGTTCTTTAATTGTTTATATGGGTTTAAAATAAAACCAACAATGATTTGTTCTTGAAATAATTTTTATTTGTTTAACTTACTTGCACCAAATATATAAATGAAACAGTTGATTTCCAACCAAGAGACTTTTCAAACAATGTTTACGCAGATGAACTGCCACAGCAATAGTAATTACAGGTAGTAAAAAAAGTGGTACACAATTAGTACAAAGCAAGCTCAATTAATTTGCAAATTAAAATAGGACACTAATTTAACTGTTTTATCGAATTGCTGCTTTGTTTTTCATTTGGATTCATATGAGTGCATTATATTTTATTGTTTGCAAAATTATGTAGATAATGAAAACATAAGTATCACATATATTCAGCTTTTCAGAGTACATATATAATGTTTTATGTTAAAACGATTATATAATCGATCATCGATCGATTATGGCTACCAATAATCGTTTATAATCGATTATGGTTTTCGGACCGATTATACAACACTACTGTTTGCACAGAACAAGTATACTCTTCATGTGTACACTGTTTGAAAACGACGCCTATAGGCGTGACTAGGGTTCAAAGGGTTAAAGCAGACTGAAAGTAAAGCAGAATGCAGTATATTGCACCTTAAGGCGCGTTCTGCTTTACTTTAAACCTGCTTAAAGTGGTAATTTATCTTCAAAATATGAAAATATATGTGCAGGGTTAAAGTATAAACTGAAAGACATTCTTTTTGTTGCAGATAAAAGCCAGTCTGGACTTGGACACAACCAATGTTAAGGTGAATATTTGTTTACTTTTTAACTGACATAACCTGTTTTCTGTTCTAAAGACAGGTGGTTGTTTAAAGCATGTTGAAAGTAACACGGAATGCTTGTTACTGCAATGGTACATATACATCCAGGTACGAAGCTTGCAAGGGTAACCATATAGCTGGTTCCCTCATCGAGTTTGGTACCTGGCATGAGTCATATGATGTATGAAGAACTTGCATTTTGTATTGGAAGTTTTGTGTTCCTAAACCAAGCTAATGTGTTTATAGGCCGTAAAGAGGTATTAAATACAACATTATTTATTGTATTTTCTATGCGATCTATTTTAAGATTGATATCATAAGTTACATGGTATAAAATAATTTAGGCAGGGTGAATTGGCTTGTATGACGGTTTTGGATTCCGAATTTCCTGAACGCGAAGGAAATAAGGAATCCAAAACGGTCATACAAGGCCATACACCCTGCCAAAATGCCGTGTAACAAATTTGCAACTACTGTCACGAAACTTCATATGCTGATGCGCCTCAATGGGTAGACCATAATGCATTGCAGTTTGGTGACCAATACCTTTGACCTTGACCTCTAGGGTCAACATTAAAGTAAAAGTCTGTGCTGAGCAAACTGCACCAATAGTAATGAAACTTCAGAAGCTCATGCGCCTCAATGACAACAATGTATCAAGGTTTGGTGACTTTAACCTTGACCCCTAGGGTCAGTGTTATGGTTTTCTGTTAAAAGTGTGTTATTAGTTTACAGGAGTTGAACTTCTTAATCTTTGATTTCCCATTCTGTTTAAGGCTCAAGGTGAGCTATTGGGATGGCGTCCTTCCTCGTGCGTCGTCCGTCGTTGTTAACAATTGCTTCAAACGACATCTCCTCCTATACCGCTTTACAGAATTCAACCAAGCTTTACAGAAATGTTCCTTTGGTCAAGCTCTTTCAAATTTGTTCAAAGAATTAAAACAATGCAGAACTCTGGTTGCCATGGCAACCAAAGTGAAAAAAAAAGGAAATCTTTAAAAAATCTTCTTGTCAAAAACTGCAAGGGCCAGAACTTAGATATTTGGCACATAGCATCATCTACAGGTCCTCTATCAAGTTTGTTCAAATTATGCCCCTGGGGTCAAAATTGGCCCTGCCCTGGGTCATCGTTTTACATAAGAGTTATATAGTGAAATTTTTAAACGTCTTCTACTCTAAAACCAATATGGCCAGAGCTTTGATATTTGGCATGGTGACAGTTCTCGATGCCCTTTACGGATATTGTTCAAATGGCTCTGGTTGGTTGCATATCTAGGTCACAGGAGCTAAAAATAGATATTTTTCAATGAAAACTTAAAAAATCTGCTTGTCTGAAATTACAAGAGCCAGAGCTTAGATATTTTGCACATAGCAACGCCTACAGGTCCTCTATTAAGTCTATTCAAATAATGCCCCTTGGGTCAATATTTTCCCTGCCCCGGGGATCACCGTTTTACATAGAGTTATATAGTGAAATTTTCAAATGTCTTCTTCTCTGACACTAATATGGCCAGAGCTTTGCAATTTGGTATGGTGACTCTTCTGAATATCCTTTACATATATTTTGTTCAAATGGTTCAGGTCTGTTGCATATCTAGGTCATAAGAGCTAAAAATATATTTTTTCTATAAAAACTTAAAAAATCTTTTTGTCAAAAACTACAAGGGTCAGAGCTTAGATATTTGGCACATAGAATCACCTACAGGTCGTCTATCAATTTTGCTCAAATTATGCCCCTGGGGTCAAAATTGGCCCTGCCCCAAGGTCACAGTTTTACATTGAGTTATATAGTGAAATTTTCAAATGTCTTGTCCTCTGAAACTTATATGGCCAGAGCTTTAATATCAGCAGGGTGACACTTCTTGAGTAGATGTCCTAAAGTTACATTTTTTGTTCAAATGGTTCCAGTCTGTTGCATATGTAGGTCACAGGAGCTAAAAATAGATTTTTTCAATGGAAACTTTAAAAAATCTTCTTGTCTAAAACCCTAGTACCCTGATCTTAGATACTTGGCACATAGCATCATCTACAGGTTCTCTATCAAGATTGTTCAAATTATGCCTATCAGGGAAAAAATTACCCCGTCCTGGACATAAATCATTATCTACATTTTGTAATCTATTCTCAGGTGAGCGAAATATGCCCCATGGGGCTCTTGTTATAAATTAAGGTTAAGATTGAATGTAGGTGACGTCTGGTTTGAAAACTTGATCAAATTATATAAACCTTTCTAGCTCACCTGAGCTATATCAGGGTGATTGTTTGCAATCCTTGAATGTCCGGCGTCCGTCTTCAGTCAACCGTCGTCCGTCATCAACAATTTTAGTGTTTACACTCTAGAGGCCACAGTATTTATCCAAACTTTCTCAAACTTACTGAGATTGTATATTATTATTACCATAAGCGTTAGATTATGTTTGAAACCCCCCATCATCCTAACGAAATATACAATGTTGGTGTCTACTTAAACCCCCCAACATCCTAACCAAATATATGATGGTGTCTACTTAAACCCCCCAACATCGTAACGGAATATATGATGGTGTCTACTTAAACCCCCCAACATCCTAACCAAATATATGTTGGTGTCTACTTAAAAACCCCAACATCCTTACCAAATATATATTGGTGTCTACTTAACCGCCCCCCCAAACATTCTTACCAAATATATGATGGTGTCTACTTAACCCCCAAACATTCTAACCAAATATATGTTGGTGTCTACTTAAACCCCCCCCCCCAACATCCTTACCAAATATATGTTGGTGTCTACTTAAACCCCCCCCCCCCAAACATTCTTACCAAATATATGTTGGTGTCTACTTAAACCCCCCAACATCCTTACCAAATATATGTTGGTGTCTACTTAAACCCCCCCCCCCCCCAACATCGTAACGGAATATATGATGGTGTCTACTTAAACCCCCCAACATCTTAACCAAATATATGTTTGTGTCTACTTAAAAAGCCCAACATCTTTAAAACCCCCCCAACATCCTTACCAAATATATGTTGGTGTCTACTTAAACCCCCCCCCCCCCCAAACATTCTTACCAAATATATGTTGGTGTCTACTTAAACCCCCCAACATCCTTACCAAATATATGTTGGTGTCTACTTAAATCCCCCCCCCCCAAACATTCTTACCAAATATATGTTGGTGTCTACTTAAACCCAGAAACATCCTAACCAAATATATGTTGGTGTCTACTCCCCCCCCCACATCCTAACTAAATATATGTTGTGTCTACTTAAACCCCCCAACATCCTTACAAAATATAAGTTGGTGTCTACTTAAACCACCCAACATCCTAACCAAATTTTATAAGTAATATTATACAGTTTTTCCCGGTGTAAATGAGGATTAATTTTATTCCCACCTGAAGAAAATCATAATGCCTGAGCTGTTATCTCTCCTTTTCTGAGTTTAATATTACATTTTTAGTTCACCAGAGCTTATGTCTGAGTCCTGACTTAATTTCTATAGCAACTTTCGACGCTATGGATAAAACGATGGAAAATATCTAAAAAAACTAAGATTTGAAGATTTTTCGAGAGGGTGTTATTTGACTGGTCATATTTTTCCAATGCCAGATGCACGATAATGCTACCCTTTTGTATATATTTGAGTAATTTCTTTTATTTTTTGCAAATGCACCATCTGGTTGCGAGTGGCTTTAAGAAGTCACATATTTGGCTATATCTTTATGAGATTCTGTCAGTGCCATGTCCTTCATAAAATTTAGGTCACACTTGAAGCTTGGTCATGTGGGATCTTAAAGTAGGTAAAATCGCAAAACTATGGGATATGCCGTCAGTCATTGTGTTACACAAGCTGTTCTCACCTTGCGGACGGAGATATCCAAAAATATTGGGGGGGGGGGGGGGGTGTTGAGATTACCTTATCTGTCTGGACGGACAAGTCAAATTAATTGATGTAATTAGATAACGAATCCATTGGGAACAATAAATGAACATTACAGTGATGCTCACTTATAACGAACTTGGATATAACGAAAAACTGCTTAATACAAACTAAAAATAAATCCCCGACTGCTTCCTTCTTTATTTCAATGGCCTCATGCTTGCTTAAGATGAAAACTGGATATAACGAAAAACTGGATAAGACAAACTGATTTTTAGGTCCCTAAACCGGATTTTACCTGTAAAATGGTTCTGTTAATACAACATGCCGGTCATTATCACAGTTTGACAAGTGGCTTACAAAGGTGACAGTACTTAATTGCTTAGCTGCTCATCACCTTTGAAAACAAAACATTACCCAACCAACATGTTTTGTACATATGCTATTGATGGAATGTTCAAACAACTGGAAATAATTAGTTTACTTTGCACATTATTTGTTGGATCCAGATCAGATGCCTTATAACTGGGTGTCTGATCAGACTTCTTGCTGCTTGACACCTGTATTCTGCAAAAAGACAACCACTGATGCTTTATCAACATAGTAGAACTTCTAAATATTAATAATTAAGTTTATTTATTAAATGTTCATAATAGGTTGAGTTTTCTATTAATACAATAGGGAACAGGTTAAATATTCAAGAAGAAAAATGGCATTTCTTATAGTCATTTCTTTTGTCATAGCCAATCTTATTTTGTTATCATTTAATTATTCTATTTGGTACAATTAAAAGAAATATTTAAGGTTTAATTACGATGCCTTTCTATATTTCTTTCTTTCTAATCCATTATGTACTAGAAGTATATTGAGTAAAAATTTCTTTATATGCAAACTATTCACAAAGTAATTTCGATGTTTGGATAAGACGAAGTTTGGATAAGACGAACTGATTTGCAAGATCCCCTGAATTTCATTATAAGTGAGCATCACTGTATTGTGGTGTTTCATGGGATGACGTAACGACCGAGTCTAGGATTGAAATGTTATTACTTATTAAGCGAGTCTTGGTATGCTAAATAATTTTTCTATTCTAGCCGAGGTTTAGATCAGTTTGTCTCATACAACGACTAGTGACAGGTTCTTTTTCTCACATAACCAATAGTTTTAATCTATTTTAGCTCATCAAAGCATGCCAAGAAATTGTGTATGATTATGGGGACAGCAATAATCTCTGATGGAGGAATGAGGTAAGTTTTTTGACATCTCTCTTCTAGTCGAAACTCTTCAAAAGTTATTAAAAAATTATGAACCAATGCAAATTAAGGAAAAATCTGTGTCAAAATGTAGGGTTACAAATCTCATCGGATTTAATGCAACTGGGTCAAAATGTTTATCTCAATTATATCTAGGTCATGGATGAATATGGGAAATGTCCAGTCAAAAACATGGTAACTAGATCATATCAGACAACATTTGTTAACAGCTAGAAGCTAAAAATCTTTTTAAATGTTGATGAAACTTGGTAAAAATGTTTTTTATTGATATCTAGGTCAGGGTTGAATGTTGGTTGTGTCGGGTCAAAATATAGGTCACTGGGTCAAATCATAAGAATACATTTTTAGCTCACCAGGCACGAAGTGCCAAGGTGAGCTTTTAGGACCGCTGGATGTCTGTCGCCCGTCGTCTGTCTGTTCACAATTGGTTCCTTAACACTCTAGCGGCTACAAATTTCATCCAATCTTCATGGAACTTGATGACAATGTTTGTCTTGGTGAAATCTAGGTCAAGTACGATTGTGGGTCATGTCAGATAAAAAACTAGGTCACTAGGTCAAATCATAGAAAAATCTTGTTAACACTCTAGAGGCTACAAATCTTATTGGATTTTAATGAAACTGTCAAAATGTTTGGCTCATTGATATCTAGGTCAAGTTTGAATATAGGTCATCCTCGGTCAAAAACTAGGTCACTAGGTCAAATCATAGAAAACCTTGTTAACACTCCAGATTCTACAAATCTCATTGGAATTTAATGCAACCTAGTCAGAATGTTTGCCTAATTGATATCTAGGTCAAGTTCGAATATGGGTAATGTCAGGTCAAAAACTAGGTCACTAGGTCAAATCATTGGAAAACATTGTTTACACTCTATAGGCTACAAATCTCACCGTATCGTCATGAAGCTTGGTCAAAATGTTTGCCTAATTCATATCTAGGTCAAGTTCGAATGTGGGTCATGTATGGTCAAAAACTAGGTCACTAGGTCAAATCAAAGAAAAACCTTGTTAACACTCTAGAGGCTACAAATCTCAATGGATCTTAATGAAACTTGGTCAGAATGTTTTCCTCATTAAAATCTAGGTCAATTTCGAATGTGGGTCATGTCCGGTTAAAAACTAGGTCACTAGGTCAAATCATAGAAAAACCTTGTTAACCCTCTAGGGGCTACAAATCTCAATGGATCTTTATAAAACTTCATCAAAATGTTTGTCTTGATGAAATCCAGGTCAAGTTCGAATGTGGGTCATGTCCGGTTAAAAACTAGGTCACTAGGTCAAATCATAGAAAAACCTTGTTAACACTCTAGGGGCTACAAATCTCAATGGATCTTTATGAAACTTCATCAAAATGTTTGTCTTGATGAAATCCAGGTCAAGTTCGAATGTGGGTCATGTCCGGTCAAAAACTAGGTCACTAGGTCAAATTTTAGAAAAATCTTGTTAACACTAAAGGTTGATTATGGGTCATGTTCAGTCGTTATCTAGGTCACTATAGGTCATGTTTTACATGGTGTACCAGGTGAGCGATTTAGGGTCATGGTGGCCCTTGCTTACACTAGCAGTGATTCTTTTACCTGTGCAACCTGAGTTCTGTACTCATTAAATTTGCCAGGGACTCATTATTTGAAAAGTTGCGCATCCCATGGACCCAAAGCTTTAATTTCTGGCATTTATTAACACATTACTCCATATGATATAAGTTGAATTATAACACAGTTGTTTGCCTTTACTGTACTCTTCCACTGCCGTGAATAATTCTACAGTACTTGTATATTATGCAACATCTTTATCCCAGCAGATAGTAGGACATATGCTACCAATGCGTGAGACACCTGGTGGCTTTTAAATAAGTATGATAAATCAAGCATCGTTACTCTACGAAATCGTGCATATCAGTTACCTCCCAAAGGTACCTTCAGTTTCAAACAATCTCCAATAATTGCGTATTATAAACGTTAAATGCATGCCATGAAATTGTACTTGGTAAATGAAAGTACGTGAAACTTAGCAAATACTCTTATCTAATAAGGCTAAGTTAATTACCCAGAACTTTATCAAATTGAATATAAGCGTTAACCTGGGAACACATAGAAAAAGCTGTCTGCTTTTTTAGGCCATTTGTATAGGTATATAAGTGCCTGTAGTTTCAAACGAAGCATTATAACTTATTCTTTTTTACCATTGTCTTATTATTCACACCTATAGCTTTTATTGTGAGAAGTTTCATCAATTTATTTCAGTTAAATTTTGATTCAGTGAGTGTTTTCATTGAATTGGAGCCGAAAACAATTAAGAAAAAAACATATATATCGGGCAAAAAAAGATCCTTCGGAGATTTCATTTGGTCGCATATGTCCATAAAGCAGGTTTGAAGTAAAACAGAAGTGCTTTAAGGCAAAATCTGCTTTACTTTCAACCTGCTTTAAGTTGTCACCTGTCTTCAAAGCAAGAAATAAGTTATAGGATATAGGGTAAATTTTTCACCTGAAGGACTCAATTTTTGTCAGACTCATTGTTTTACAGAATGAGACTCATTCATCTGATTTCTAAAATAATCACTGCTCTAGAAGCTACAAATCTCATTTGATCTTAATGAAACTTTTCTCAAATTTTTTGCCTCATCAAAATCTAGGCCATGATTGAATGTGGGTCATGTGAGGTCAAAATCTAGAGCACTATAGGTCAAGTTTTACATGGTGTACCATGTGAACAATATAGGGCCATCGTGGCCCTTGTTTTTAAAGTGTTGCATGTAGTTAAAGTTAGTATGTGTATCATGTTTTGTCAATTTCAGAAAGAGATGATTTCAGTTTGGAAGATCACGTAACACAGTGGGGAAAAAAAGAAAAAGCTCAGGTAATACTGATTGATCCATTTTATGCGGCTCACCATATATTCTAGTGTAAACATACTGTATTTCTCCTTGTAGATACCCAGTATGACTTATAGTTGGGGCAAATTGTTTCGGTCCTCGCTGCTTGTCTGTCCACAGCTTGAAACTTGACCATAAATTTTGAATCGCATATGATCTATAAAGACTTCAATAAAATATGATAGAGACTTCATAGTTTGCATTTGGTCTCAATTCAAGGTCAAGGTCATGTAGAGGTTATTTAAATACTTAATAGGCTGAATTTAACATTGGTCATAACTTTTGAACTTAGTAACATGTGATAGAAACTTCATAGTCGGTATGTGTACTCATCTGATAAAGCTCTTGATTTCAATACAAGTTTGGTCATGTCTGTCAAAGTCATAAGAGGTTACGGTAAAGTCAGGCATAGTATTGACTTCGAACTTCATATACAGACATATCTCATTGACCAGGAGTGCAGTGTATAAGAACCGTTACTCCGTCATCAGTATTTTTATTGTTTGTTGTTATATTTTATCGAATATAGTCTTGTCTGGAACATAATAATTTGCCAAAGTATAAGAGTTATTGACTTAAAACTTAATATACAGATTATGTATATATCATTGTCTAGGAGTGCCATGCTCAAGAACTGTTACTCTGTCATCAGTATTTTTAGCTCACCTGGCACTTAAGTGCCAAGGTGAGCTATTAGGATCGCTGGATGTCTGTCCTCCGTCTAGGTCAAATCATAGAAAAACCTTGTTAACACTCTAGGGGCTACAAATCTCAATGGATCTTTATAAAACTTCATCAAAATGTTTGTCTTGATGAAATCCAGGTCAAGTTCGAATGTGGGTCATGTCCAGTCAAAACCAGGTCACTATGTCAAATCATAGTAAAAACCTTGTTAACACTCTAGAGGCTACAAATCTCATTTATATCAAGGTCAAGTTTGAATGTGGGTCATGGCCAGTTAAAAACTAGGTCACTAGGTCAAATCATAGGAAAACCTTATGAACAGTCTCTAGAGGCTACAAATCTAATTGGATTTAAATGCAACTAGAGTATAATGTTTGCCTAATTGATATCTATGTCAAGTTTGAATGCGGGTCAGTTCTGGTCTAAAACTAGGTCATTAGCCACTAGGGCAATTCATAGGAAAACCTTGTTAACACTTTAGAGGCTACAAAACTCATCCAATCTTCATGACACTTACTTAAAATGTTTGCCTCATTGATATCTAGGTCAAGTTCCAACATGGGTCAGGTCTGGTCAAACACTCAGTCACTAGGTCAAATAATTGGAAAACCTTACTCATACCCTAGAGGCTACAAAACTTATCCGATCTTCATGACACTTGGTAAGAATGTTTGCCCAATTGATATCCAGGTCAAGTGTTAATGTGGGTCATGTCTGGTCAAAAACTAGGTTACTCTAGGTCAAATCATAGAAAAACTTTGTTAACACTCTAGAGGCTACACGTCTCAATGGCTTTAAATGCAAAAGAATAGAATGTTTGCCTAATTAATTATATGGGTCATGTCAGGTCAAAACTAGGTCACTAGGTCAAATCAAAACCAGTGTTAACTCAGATCTGAATGATGCTTGCCTACATCAAATCAAGGTCAAAATCAAATGAGGGTTGTGTCTGGTCAAAAACTAGGTTACTAGGTCAACTCATAGAAACATCTTGTTAACATTCTATTGTTGATTGTGGGTCATGTCTAGTCATACATAATCTAGGTGGGGGCCTCCGTGGCCTAGCGGTATAGTCACTGTGACTTACATCACTAAGCTCCTCACCGCTGTGAGTTCGAATCCCAGTAGGGTCGTTCGGATTTTTCATGTGGGGAAGCCTTCCAGCTGGCTTGCGGAAGGTCGGTGGTTCTACCCAGTTGCCGATTTGTGCCTGTTACAGTGCATAAAGGGCTTCTGGGGTCTTCTTCCACCTGTGATTAGCTGGACGTCGCGATATGACTGATATACTGTTGAAAGCGACGTAAAATCAAAACAAACAAACATAATCTAGGTCACTATAGGTCAAGTTTTACATGGTGTACCAGGCGAGCGATTTAGGTTCAATGTGTCCCTTGTTGGAATTACTTCCCTTTGTTGTTATATTTTATCCAAATTAGCTTGAAGTTATTGCATTTTGTTATAGTTAGGGAGCACATTTAGTGCACACAACAATTTTATCCTGAAACATTTACCTCTTGTGACAAAACCCTACTGGGGGTTTGAATCACCATTTCTGATTGGTCTAGTTTTCCAGCTCATCCAGTGGCCTTAACTCTGTAATTCTTTGGAAGAGTGGAATGAAGATTTGGGTCGTGAAAATTAACACTTCATTTTTAATTATGCATATACATAGTTTTATATGAATTGGTACAGAAATGTAGCATTGGTTTGGATCCAAAAATGTACAAGTCCCATCAGTGGCCATAACTTTACCTATCTTAAAACAACTCGCTTGAAAAATATCATGTCAGGCACATCTAAACTTCATGTTAAAAGCATATGCAAAGTTTGATGTCAATCGGTAAAGAAATGTAGAAGTCATTTGCATCAATGGCTTTTATCAGTAAGAAAAGGTCATAAAGTAGCTGTTTGTCCTTGATTGGTAGAAAAAACTTCCCAAAACAACCATGTGATACTCCCTCATTTCTCTGGTGAGCTCTTCAGGACCCTTTTGTTGATCTTTTTTATGCCCCCGGCATATGCAGAGGCATATAGTAATTGTCCATCCATGCGTGTGTGCGTCCGTAACAAGGTTAAGTAGATGTTACCGTTTCGTCTAGCATCAACACCGCTTACTCAAATACTTTGACACTTATACAGTTATTGCTTTGGACCATTCCCTATCCACCAATATCAACAAACCATGATTTTGACATTGACCTTGACCTTATTTGTACTTAGAATATTTAGATAGGCTATTTCTTGGAAAACTAGATTTTACCATTTCATCTAGCATCAACACAACTGACTACAATGTGTTGATACTTATACGGATATTACCTTGGATCACTACCAATCCACCCATATTACCCAACCTTGATTTTGACCGTGACCTTGACTTAATTTGAACTTAGAATATTTTAAATAGGCTCTTTCTCAGTTAACTAGATTTTACCGTTTCATCTAGCATCAACACTGCCTAGTACAATGCTTTTGTACTTATACAGTTATTGACATGGACTATTACCAACTCACCAAGAATATCCAAACTCAGTTTGATCTTGACCGTGCCCTAATTTTGACTTAGAAAAGATTTAGAATATTATTATTGTCAAGGATGCCACCGGGGGCATAAGTGTTTATTGAACGCGCAGTCTTGTTTCCATTTGTTATATGCTCAGATGGGATATAGGCTCTAGGTTACCATTTTGGCTGTAAAATTTGATATTAATCCAGAGTCATGATGGCCCATATGGGACATAGTATTGTATGGTGAAATTTATCATATTTTATGCAATGTGTCGCAAATACCTGGAGCTCGTTTCAGAAAACTTCGAACAACAAAAACGATTGTAAGTCTAAACTTTAAATACATTTAATATCTGATTTCTCCATCTAATCAAGCCTTGTGACTAAAAAAACGACTCCAAACCGATGTCACAAGACAGCATTAGATGGAGAAATAAATAATAGTTGAGCATTTTATAATCTGACTTATGACAACATTTGTCGTATGAAGTTTTATGAAACGGGCCCCTGGTTGCTAAATGTCTGATTTCTTTTAGAACTTTTGTGTAAAATGTAAGTTTGTTTTCTGTTTTTAAGGCAAAGACCAGATAATGGAATATCTGAAAAGGTGCAAGCCACAGTCACTGTTTAATAGCTTTTTGGAAACCCCAGCAGTATGTGAAAGCAAGAACAAAGCTTTTCAATGAAAGGAAAACACTGAGAACAGAAGCCAGAGCAACACATTAAAGAGAATTACAGTGAACAAAACATGTTTCTGAAGGGTGTGTGTGTGTGTGGGGGGGGGGGGGAACACAAAGAGCATGCTGCTTGACACTTTTACAAGGAGTGTTTCATAACTAACGAACTTGAACAATAACTTGGATATAATAAGTGTGACATATCAGTGAAAAGGACAATTATTTACTATTGTATAATGCACGATAAGATCACAAAACTTGATAAATCACAATACTAACCTAAATTACCCCTTTCAAGAGCACTTTAACGTAGCACTTTTCGTACATTTTGCAATAAGTTCTCAAAAAGTACATTTTGTTAAATTTGACTGACTACAATGCTTATAGTTGTTGCGTTGGACCAATACCAATCAACTCATACTACCAAACATTGATTTTACCTTGACCTAATTTGGGCTTTAAATATCTTAAATGGGCTATTTCTTAGTTAACTAGACTTTACTGTTTCATCTAGTATCAACACTATTTACTACAATCCTTGACTAAATTTGGACTCAAAAAGTTTCAGAAGGGGACATAAGTGTTCATGGAAACACCCTTGATAATATATTCTCAGAGCAAGTATAGCTATATTGTTGATATTTTACAAAATGATAATATCTCAAACAGTGTACCGTAGTTGGTGCATATTTGACAAAAAAAATTATGGACTTATTTAGAATAATAAAGTGGCTATAATAGGGAAAGAATCGGGTCTCGCAGAGACCCACATGATTAAAAAATGTGGAGATCGTGTGTTAGAAATTGCCATGTGGGCAGCTAGCCAGTTACCTGGAAGGGAGTCCTCTGTCGTTGACAATACACCCACTTCTGCACGTTAATAGAAAATCTGATGTTGATATACTTGTATCAAAGTTTATTAAAAACAAATTACCAGTACCCTGGAGTGGGGGTCATCTGGGTTAATGTTGTGACTTATGAAGTTAATTTGTCTTCAAAACTCTATGGGACAATGTATTTATTATGGGTGAATATCATCATGTTAATTTGCAAAAGTGATATTCAATTCCATCGTGGTTGTCATCTGTTGCTTGTTTCAATATATTGTCTACAGAAGTATTACAAGACTTGTTGTTTTCTTAACCTTCTCTTACTGAATATTCATGTAAAAATCTGACCCACAATGAATACATCATCTGAGCTAGCTTATCATCTATTAACACATTCAAAATTTACAGTGTATTTGTCAAGATCACACTTGTCGTATTCAAACTGTGTAATCTGCCCGTCTGCTCGGTTTTTATGCCTCCGGCATCGACAGATGCGGAGGCATATAGTAATCGTCATATCCGTCAGTCCGTCCGTCTGTGTGTCCGTAACAAGGTTAAGTAGAATTTTCCGTTTCGTCTAGCATAAACACCGCTTACCCAAATGCTTGGATACTTATACAGTTGTTGCATTGGATCATTCCCTATCCACCAATATCACCAAACTTTGATCTTGACCTTGATCTTGACCTAATTTGGACTTAGAATATTTTGAATAGGCTATTTCCTGGTTAACTAGAATATACCGTTTCATCTAGCATTAACACATCTGACTACAATGCTTTGATACTTATACAGTTGTTGCATTTGACCATTCCCTATCCACCAAACTTTGATTTTGACCTTGACCTTGACCTAATTTGGACTTAGAATATTTTAAATAGGCTATTTCCGGGTTAACTAGATTTTACCGTTTCGTCTAGAATCAACACTGTTTACTACAATGCTTCGATACTTATACAGTTATTGCTTTGGACCATTACCAACTCACCAATAATACCCAAGCTCAGTTTGACCTTGACCTAATTTGGATGCCACCGGGGGCATAAGCGTTTATTGAACGTCCAGTCTTGTTTTTTTATACGCCCACCTCAAGAAGTGGTCGTATATTGGCATGGCCCTGTCTGTCCGTCCGTGAATAAGTTCGTTCGTTTGTCTGTTCTTCTGTCAACATTTTGTTTGTCCTCAGTTTTTCCAGAAAACTATTGAACGGATATTAATGAAACTTCACACAAATGGTATATGCATAAAGATCTGAATGTGAGTCGAGTTGAGGTTAATTCAATTTTTCGTTACAGAGTTATCTGCCTTTGATGTACTTAAATATGCTATAATAAGCTTGTCCGGAGTTTTCTCGAAAAGTCGTTAGAGGAATATTAATGAAACTTCACACAAATGTTAAAAAAATTAAGATCTGAAGCTGAGTCAAGTTTGAGGTTCATTTCATTTTTCGTTACAGAGTAATCTGCCCTTGATATACTCAAATATGCTATAAAAAGCTTGTCCGGACTATTTGAAGGATGTTGATGAAACGTCACACAAATATTAAAGTCATCAAGATCTGAAGATGAGGGAAATTTTAGAATAATTTGATTTGTTGTTACCGGTACATAGTTATCTGACCTTGATGTACTAAAATATGCTATAAAAGGCTTATTTGACAGTGTTAACACACTAAGCAACTACAGTTTTGAATGGACTTTGATAATATTTACCCACAGTATAATTATTGAAGTAAAAGTTCATGAAAGGGTTGATTATTATTGAAATCGGATCATTGTGTCAAGACTTATTTGCCCTTGGTGTACTCAGATATGCTAGAAAAGGTTTTTTATGCCCCCGGCATCTATAGATGCGGAGGCATATAGTAATTGTCCTGTCCGTCCGCACAACCAAAATGGGTTAGAGGGCCTTTTCTGGCCAGATAACGGTAAACATAACAAAAGAAGACAATAGAGTTCATTCCGTAACAATACAATAAGGGGCCGTGGCCCGTTATTCAAACAAAAGAAAAGGCCCTCTAACCCACTTCGGTGGCACGTCCGTCTGTCCGAGCGCACGAAAGGTCCTTTAGTTTAAACAATATTTTATTCAGAAGAAAAGGATTGGACAACAGGCAAAGCCTATGTGAGTCCTCTCCAAAAAAGGTCCTTTGTTGGGTAGGGAGAACAATAGATTCCATTCATTCCGTGATTACCCTATTGTTATTGTTGGGTATTTTGTGTACTGTTGGGTACTTTTAAACAAAGAAAATACCCAACAAATGTCCATCTGTGAGGACGTCCGTCCGTCCGTAACAGGTTAAGTAGATTTTACCGTTTCGTCTAGCATCAACACCGCTTACTCAAATGCTTGGATACTTATACAGTTGTTGCCTTGGACCATTCCCTAACCACCAATATCACCCAACCTTGATTTTGACCTTGACCTAATTTGGACTTATTTTAAATAAATAATATATTTTAAATGGGCTATTTCTTGGTTAACTAGATTTTACCGTTTCGTCTAGCATAAGCATAACTGACTACAATTCTTTGGTACTTATACAGTTGTTGCCTTGGATCACTACCAATCCACCCATATTGCCCAACCTTGATTTTGACCTTGACTTAATTTGGACTTAGAAAAAATTCAGAATATATTGTCAAGGATGCCACCGGGGGCATAAGTGTTTATTGAACGCGCATTCTTGTTTTTAGTAATGTTGGTGCTTTACCCCTCGACTACATCCGCCAGTGAATAATTTGAGAGAAAAACCATTGATAATACATTAATTTGAATTCAGAATGAATTTTTTTCCTTTTATGTTGTATACATATGAATCGGTCTCCTTAAACTAAAATCGGTCAACTTAAACTGGAATATATGTTGTGTCTACTTAAAACTCCCAAATAATTTGAGAGAAAACAATTGATACATTAATTTGAATAATTTGAGAGAAAAACCATTGATAATACATGAATTTGAATTTAGAATAATTGTTTTCCATTTATGTTGTATATATATATATCAATCGGTCTCCTTAAACTAATATCGGTCACCTTAAACTCGAATATTATGTTGTGTCTACTTAAAACCCCCAAATAATTTGATAGAAAAACCATTGTTAATACATTAATTTGAGAGAAAAACCATTGATAATACATTAATTTGAATTTAGAATGAATTTATCCCTTTCATGTTGTATATATATTTGATTTGATTTGTTTTTGATTTACGGCGCTTTCAACAGTATTTCAGTCATATCGCGACGTCCAGCTAATTACAGGTGGAGGAAGACCCCAGAAGTTCTTTATGCACTGTTTCAGGCACAAATCAACAACTGGGTAGAACCACCGTCCTACCGCAAGCCAGCTGGAAGGCTTCCCCACATGAAAAATCCGAACGACCCTACTGGGATTCAAACTCACAGCGGCGAGGAGCTTAGTGATGTTAGTCACAGTGACTACACCACTAGGCCACGGAGGCCCCCCTGTATATATATGAATCGGTCTCCTTAAACTTATATTGGTCACCTTAAACTCAAATATATGTTGTGTTTACTTAAACCTCTCAAATAATTTGAGAGAAAAACCATTGTTAATACATATACATTAATTTGAATAATTTGAGAGAAAAACTATTGTTAAGTAGATCTATTAATTTGTAAAAAAATAAAAAAATAATTTTTTTTTTATTTTTTTTTTAATTTTTTTTTTTTTTTTTTAATTTTAGGGCAGGGCGCGGCACCCTCCTTAAAAGGCCTAGCTGGAGCACTGTTAAATACATCAATTTGAATTTAGAATGAATTTATCCATTTTCTGTAATATATATATGAATCGGTCTCCTTAAACTTTTATTGGTCCCCTTAAACTCGAATATATGTTGGTCTACTTAAAACCCTCAACGTCCTTACAAAATATTAGGGAGACCAATATTTTTGTATATTTTTAAATACTTAATTTTTCTAATTTTTTTTTTAAAAAAAACCTTAATTACAACTTAAACATGATTTATTGAGTAAAAAAACCAAAAAAACCCACAAGATAAAAAATATATAAAATGTCTCCTTAAACCCCATTTTTAGGGACGGTCCCCCTAATGCCTTCATTAGGATTATATATATATATATATATATATATTTAAAAGAAAGAAACTCAGAACGAGTAAATTAAGTAAAAAAGGTTGAAGACATTCACTGGAATTTTTAAACTTTTATATCCCGACGCGTTTCGTTTAATACTCTTCAGGGAAATAAATACAATATGCATAGTATGCACATTTCAAATGTAAACCTTTATAATTAATTTTAAAAACATATATATATATATATATATATATATATATATATATATATATATATATATATGTTTTTGAAATTAATTATAAAGGTTTACATTTGAAATGTGCATACTATGCAGAATACACTGGTATATTTTTAACAATTTTTATCAGACAATACAGTTAATCAGATATGGCCCTTCAAACCTTTGGAAGCGATTTAGATCTCCCAAACTGAAAAATCGTAGATAGAGCTTCGTTCCATTAAAACAACGAATCGTATTGAAGGGGTTCAAATCAATTTTGTTGATGTATTTCTGAGTTGGCTCTATTCTATTTAGAAAACGTTTGTTATGGGAGTCCAGATGGGTCGTATTGCTGAGACCAAGGAGCAACTAAAACATGTCAGAAAAAAAAGACTGAAGTCAATTCCAGTCAAAGTACTCTGCTTACCTTTGTATTCCGTACTTCATGCAATGGGACAACTGAATGTCGACTTCTTTAGCCTGGATGTAGAAGGGGATGAACTTTCGATATTAAAGACCATACCATGGAATAAGGTCAACATTACCACGCTGGCGGTTGAGTATATGCACCATAAAGACGGTCCAAATAATTCAATCAATTATATGATGAGTCAAGGCTACAACCATTTGCGTACAGTTGTAATCGATGTCTTATTCAAAAAGAAGAATAGCCGATGAAGTCCTTACATTTTATTGCAGGCTTTTAACGGTTATATTTTGGGCCTACGACACAACTGCACGGACAAAATTGCTACCCGACTGTGTCCGCACCACACCTAATTACAGTGTATTATATTTTAATAACACATAATGTACCTTATTGTGATTCAATGTGTAAACCCCTATCAAACTTGTGGCGACTAAAACAACATTTGCAATCCAGATTAAACGCCAAAAAAGTGGTGTTTGGTCTGAGCCCAAACTGTTTAGCACATATTTTCAATTATCTCATTTAATAAGCACACAACTTATTTTGAAATTTTACATAGACGATACATTTGAAGTAAACAGCAAGTTAGCATGCTATTTTGTGTTCAATTACGTAAAAAAAAACTTACCTCTCCGCTTATCTGTTTGCAACTGTATTCTGTTTAAAGGAAAACGCTTACAAAGCAAATTTTGGGGGAACGTTTTCTTACTCCTATCTCACTTTGTCCCCATACAGTGTGGGTACCTAATGGCATGTCCTTGAGCTAAATTCTAAGCTGCACTCTTGGGACAAAAAATCAAACTGCCCCTAGCCTTTCTAGGGACACATCTTATCTCATTATAATAGAGATCGCACTGTCCGTCGTTCCGTCCGTTACGCTTTTCTTGTCCGCTCTCTAACTGAAATAATTGTCAATTGATTTTCACAATTGTTTAAGTATGCCCGCTCTCTAACTCCAACAATTTACAAATGATTTTCAACAAACTCCCTCAAATTGTTTATACGCATAATTTATAGGTCAAGTTCGAAAACAAGGCGAATTCCTTAAGGCATTTTAGAGTTGTGGCCCTTGAATCGGTACAATTTGCGTATATTTAACCATGGCCGCTCTCTAACTTAAACAGTTTTCAATTGATTTTCAACACAACTTTCAGCACAATTATTAAACCCTTAATATCTCGGTCAAGTTCGATAACCAAATCACATTAGGCATTCCTGACTTAGGGCCCTTGAATCAGTTAAAAAAAATCCCTGCTCAAACTCAAACAGTTTTTCTGTTGGGGATGGGAGGACGGAATAAGGTTTAAAAGCCAGACAGTAACTCTAAGAAATTTAACTAGCAACGTTTGTGGGGACGTTATCTCACTCCAATCTAAGTGTGTCCCAATACTTTGAGGGAACATAATGATATCTCCTTTTTTGAGAGAGACTTATCGGCTGCACTCTGGGGACTTTTTTCAACCTGGCCCTAGTTTTTCTAGGGACATACCTTATTTCTTTAATATTTGTTCGCAACTGTATAGAGTTTTAAGGAAAACAATTCAAATACCAAACTTTGTGGGGACTTTATCTCAATTCTATCTCGCTTGGTCCCCATACATTGTGGGAACTTATGTTGTATCCTTTATTTTGAGACAAATTCTAAGCTCCACTCTGGGGACGATGTTTCAAACTATCCCTAAACTTTATAAGGATACATCTTTTTATGCTCCCCCCCCCCGCTCCCAAGCCGGGAGGCAAATAGTGGCCGCACTGTCCGTCCGTCTGTCCGTCCGTTACAATGTTCGTGACCTCTCTCTGACTGAAATAATTGTCAATCCATAGTCACCAAACTTTCTCGAAATTTTATATGCATAAAACTCGGTCATGTTCCTCAAATAGTTAATAGGCATTAACTCCCGGTCAAGTTCGATAACCAGCAAAAATCGCATTAGGCATTTCTAAGTGATGGTCCCTGAAACGATAAAGTTGCATTATTTTTTCGTTTGTGCTCTTTAACTCAAACTAGTTTTATGAATGTGAACAGGCATACTATCTTGACCAATTTCGTTAACTAGATGAATTGAATCAGGCATTACTGAGTTATAGACCTTGAATTAGTAAAAAAATGCATTTTTTAAGTATGCGCGCTCTCTAACTCCAACATATTTCAATTGATTTTCACCAAACTTCCTCAAATTGTTTTTACGAATTAAATTTCGTTCAAGTTGGATAACAAGACGAATTGCTTAAGGTATTTCTGAGTTATGGCCCTTGAATCGGTAAAATGTTGTGTTTTTAACAATGTCCGCTCTCCAACTTAAACAGTTTCCATTAGATTTTCAATAAACTTCTGCATTATTTTTATACCCATAATATATCGGTCAAGTTCGATGACCAGATGAATCACATTAGGTATTTCTGAGTTAGGGCCATTGACTGACTTAAAATTGCTTTCTAAAGCATATCCGCTCTCTTACTCAAACAGTTTTCAATTGATATTCACCAAACTTATCATTACACATGAAGCAGCTTACAGTTAATATTTCAAAGGAATAAATTGGCGGCATCTGTGTCATGTGGACACACTTCTTTGTTTATAAAAAAGGGTTTTAAAATCAGTAGGTAACTCTGTGCATTTTATTATTCACCCTTATCTCTCTGTTGATTTGTTTGCAACTGCATAGTGTATAATGGAAATCAATTTAAGTAGCAAATTTTGTGGGGATGTTGTCTCACTCCTATCTCGTTTTATCCCTATACATTGTGGGGACCTAATGGTATCTACTTTATTTTTAGAGCAATTCTAAGCTCCACTCTGGGGATGATGGCTCTAGAAAAATAGAGAGGTTTTACTGTATGTCCTTCCCTACATGCTTTTTTTGAAAAAACTGTGCATGCACATACACTCGTAATTTAAAACGTCTATTTAACCCATTTTCCCATAGCCTGTTCCTAATGTTCAAGGCAGCTGATTACTTTTTCAACCCGCTTTAAACTACAATCTGCTAAGATATGAAACATAGTTCTTATAGTACACATTTATGACTGTATACATCGGAACTGTTTTCTTCAGAGGAGGAATAAGAGTACAAATGTATTTAGAACACTTTGTGAATACATAGTACAAATCATGGATTCTTACGGACGCAATAGGCAATAATGTCTTTTACAAAAAAAGTATGTTTGTTATTTTTGTCTGCTCTGGCTAAAACAAGATCGGGGTCTGCTTACATCCCAATAGGGTCTACGCCTTATTTATATATAGTAAAATGTGTTCAACTCAAAGTTCCAAAATTCATACGATTTTACGACGAGTTTAACAGTATTTCACTTATATCGCGACGTCTAGCTAATTACAGGTGGAGAAAGACCCCAGAAGCCCTTTATGCAGTGAAGCAGGCACAAATTTGCATCTTGGCAACCGATCTTCCGCAAGTTAGCTGGAAGAAAAATCCGAAGTGCCAAGGCCGGGATTCGAACATATAGTAGTGACACAAAGCATAGCAAAAAAAACAACATTGGATACGTGTATTGTGAAATTTCAGGCGAATATTGAGCTTGGGACGGCTGCGTGATGAGCCAAAAGAATAATACTGTAACCACCGATTTAAAGGACTGTGTTTATCATGCGTCGCTATGCAGTGGAAAATCTGTTATTCTTTCCCAATAAACGCGTTTACGCTAAAACTATCATTTCCAATACAAACAGTAACCCGGCGTTTGATCAGGCTCCAAACTGTTTGCCATCAAGATAAACATGAATTATCAGAATTGTCTAAAAGTTCTTCTTTTCTACGTGTTAGTGTTTTGCGTTTGCGTACGTTTGCGTTTAAACGGGAAAGAATAACAGATTCTCCACTGTATACGCTACATATAAATGCCCCCCTTCCCCCAATCAACGATCCTCTGAACAACGATTCACTCTTTACAAGAACGCCTGCCACTGATCCCCAAAACAAGACAATTATGTGCATCCTTTTTCACGACTGCAATATTGTTGGCTCGTTATTGTCGCCTGTTGTTCTTCCAGTCACAAATTGGATATTTTGACGAAAAAACCAATAATGACGATAGACAAACAGTTTGAATCCAGATCAGACGCTGCGTTACCGTTGTCTAATCTGGATTCAAATTGTAAGCAAATGTAATTCTTTATTACATTAAAAGACGCAATGAAGGGATGAATTAACAGGGTGTCCACGGTCAGGGAAATGTTATGGATATTTGCTTTACTAAAGTTGTAGACACCCTGTTTAACCGTAAATTACTGTTATGACGTCATCAAGTATAAATACGTGTTGGTTTTATTCTCACATTTAAATTCTTTTCAGAAATGTTGAAATGACATAAGTGTCAAACAGTTTGGATCCTGATCCTAATGCGGTGTCTGAAAATGATCTTAACTGATTAATCGGGTATAATAATTGCAAAAAAACATATAAGGCAAGGAACGGGGTAATAATGTGTTGTTGTATTGAGCGTGTATTGACCTACTTGTATTATTTCTATTAGTACAGTGCTCCAGGTCAACAACAACATCCAATGTGACATAACGAGTGTGGGTCGTGTTCGAATGGTGTTGTTATAGGGAGGGTAATTGGCTTCCATTTGAGAGCGGCTTTAACCTAGAGCAGATGCCGTGAAACGCAGAGTCTGGTCTATATTCAAACTGTTTGATACTCGCATATAAAACAAAGCGATTTCTGTACGGTAACTCCGTCATCTCCCAATATTGAATTATCTCCCATTTTTTGAAAATACAAAACAATTTTGTCCGGAGTATTTCTCTTGACTGCTCCACCGTAAGTTAATGGAACTTTATACAGTGATAGATGGTGACATAAGGAGATGCATTACACAAGAACCATGACTCTGTTATATCCCATATTTTAATTATCTCCCTTTTTCTTTTTAAAATAAATCAATTTTTTTCTGGAGCATATCTCCTGAGCACTGCATTGTAAAAGTAATATACCAAGTTAAAGTCTACTTTCAGTCCGAATGACCGCTCAGTCAACAGTACATAATTATACTCCCCTGAGCATCGAGCCATCTTGCCTATGAGCACTACTAACATATGTTACAGTCAAATGCAGCCGCAGTACCGACTCAGACCCTCACACAGGTACCCATTTTAACCCCTGGGTGGAGAGGAGCAATTCGCGGCACATGTCTTGCTCAAGAACATTCCTGTTCATCATCGGGGATTCAGACCGCTGGTCCGGCGGGGGATCGAACTCACGTCCCCTGGTACCGTAGTCCAAGGTGTTAACCATTGGGCCACTACCGCCATTGCAAGTTGATGAAACTTGATACAGTGATACTAGATGACAGAGGGAGTGCTATACTAAAGAACCATAACTCTGTCGTCCCCCAATATTGAATTAGCTCCCTTTTTCTACATAATGTTTTTAAAAAATCAAATTTTCTGTCACACTGTAGCGTGAACCTTTACACTGTGTTGAAGGATGACAAAAAGAAGTGTAGTACACAATAATTATAACTCTGTCATCTCCAAATATTGAATTGCCTCCCTTTTTTATAATAAATTCATTTTTGCCCGAAGCATATCTCCTGAATGTTACATCCGAAGTTGATGAAGCTTGATACTCTGTTCACCTACTATATGCTATACCTTGGGCTTTTTCTTTGTGGGAGCATCCATCGTTGGGAACGATATTCTTGTTTCTATAAAAACTAAAAATCTTCTTGTCAAGAACTACAAGGACCTGAGTTTAGAAATTTGGCACATATCATCACCTACAGGTCTTCTATCAAGTTTGTTTACATCATGCACCTGGATTCAAAATTTGCCCCGCTCCTGGGGTCACAGTTTTACATAGAGTTGTATACTGAAATTTTCAAACGTCTTCTTCTCTGAAACTAATACTAATCAACTAATGAATGATGGGTGTTGGACGTGGTGGTGGACAGTCGCATTTTCTCAGCTCTGAAAAAGTTTTATCTTGAATTTTTACTCACGAAGATTTTTATACTGGAACTGAAGAAATATTATATAAAGTGGTGAAGGGTATATGGTGTAAAAGTAGCACAACAGTGGAACTGAATTTGATTGAGTTATTCTATATTTTAAGTTGAAAAGGCGTGGAAAAAATGGCGATCACATGGCGGACATCTTGTTTATAATTGACCTTTACAGAATTTACTTTTAAAATGACTATTTCCACTATCATTTAGTGATAATTAAGAAAGATAAAACATCCCTCAAGGGTGCTACTGATAATATTAGCTGAGAAATTACAAATAGTGCGAAAAATCACGCACACCAAATTCTGACTTGTTAATACACTCAGAGGATCTTCTAACCGATCAGTCAGATTTAAAGGTGCTACTCTTAAAACTAATTAATCCGGATTCCAAAAGTTACATTTTCCATGAGATGAAGATGTGTTATAACAGGAAGAAAAGTTTCATTAAAATTGATCACGAATTATGGAAATTATGAATGAAATTGTAACCTAACCCTAAAATGACAAGTCAAAATATCATGAATGACATTTGTCTGTTGGGCTACCAGCTTTCACCGCGACATTGGTGCCATATGTAGCACTTAAATGATTATTTTGTTAAAATACTATCTAAGTATTGATGGAATGTTATTCAACTGGCACTGAACTAAGAATACTGAGGTAACTCTTGGTCTGTTTTCATTTATTTTGTAAAATACTTAAAAAGCCACTAGCTGTCAGCAGTGACTTAGTGACATTTACTGAATACATAAAGAATGCCACCCTAAACGGCTTCAGCGTCGTGCAATGTTAATGTATCAATAAAAAGGCGAATTTTGAGCCGCCGAGTGAAAATTTTGTTTTTAAACGATTGGCGTTGATGCCGTTAACGCAGTTACGTTACGTTATTTTGACATATTCTACGGCCCAGGCATGCGCAAAAAGTCATCGTAGACGCGTTGAAACATACAACCGAGTGTGTGATGACCAAAAAGAAACATTCCGTTAACGCGAATTTTCATTTGTAAGCGCTAATGACGTTAGTTTCTTCAAATCCGGTCAAACAAATTTTCCTCAAAACAAGCAGATATTGGCGAACAACATGTTGAAATGCATTGCAGTTGGTGAAATAAGATACTGATGTTGAATATTTAGCTTATATAAATGAGTTTAGTGCACGCAGGACGTAAAACGTCAATGACGTTAACGTGGCATTTTACACTCGTTCTGAATACAATATTTTGAGTGCTCTTGTGATAAGTACAATCGGCATTATCGACATGTTAGATGTTTTTCTGTTAGGACGATTGATGACCAACAATAAATCAAAGGCCGTGCTTGCCAATATCCCCATACACGTTCCGCATGTGCAAAACGCCTAAATCGTCGAACTTGGAGGTGTTATGTAACGTAGAGATTGGTTCAAAATTCAATAATTTGATTCAATGCACATTCCACCTAGTATTTGAAATAAAACTGATTACGTCAGTGTGCCATTTTCTTTTTCGAAAAACAATGAGTTTAAAAAGTGATCGGTTAGAAGATCCTCTGAGTGTACAGTAATCATATTTTAAAATATAATGAACATTTGTTTTATGTAATTCAATGTAAAGAATCATCTGTGATAGACTCTGCTTAAGCTAGTTATGAGTTGAGTTGAATTGAACGTTATACTGTTGTGCCGCTGTTGATAACAAACAAACTGCCCTGCCTGGTTTTCTTCTAGATTTAACCAACCTACCCTTATAGCTATTGTTGTAGAAAACAGGTAAAATGTCGCTTGTAAAAAGAAGAGGAAAGGCATCCAGGGACCAAGAACCATCGCCGCCAAATAAGGCAAGAACTGAATACACCCTTAACACAAAGAAAGCGCTACTGCAGAAGCTGCATGCTGCAAAACGGGTACAGAGCCTTTCATATATCGTGACTGATGGAGGACTGGTTGGAACCGCGGACGCGGCCACGTTCGAGCTTCTTAGATGGGCGAGCACAGAATACTTTGAAGACTTTGATGAAGATAGGGTAAATCAACTATAACACATACATATGATTCAACTGGAAAAGCAGTAGTACAGACCATAATAAAGGTAACAGACCTCCAAGGTGCGTCATACACTCTCAACTTGCACCCAACAACGTCTAAAATACTTGTGAATGGGAAAAATGCCTGGAAGTTTACTTAAATTGATTTGGAAGAAATTCACAAAACTGCATCAGCCGTTCTACAAACAGAGAGGTCACTGAAATCATTGAACCAAATGCTACAGAGCAATAGGTAAACTCGGCAAGGAGGAGAATGATGGCCACACCTCTCCACAAGGCGTAAAGCAAGATATGAACACAAAAGAAATATCCCTAACAGAAACAATGAGGAGTAAACCAAGTACAAAATGCCTAAAATGTAACAAGCAATGTAAAACAAAAGCTAGTCTATGCACATATAAACAGCACTGGATTCACTACAACTGTGGGAAACTGACCAAAGAAGAGGTAATTGCACTTGAAAGAAATGAAAATTCAAATTATACATGTAAGATGTGCCTAAAAGAAAAACTGTCTAACCAACAAAAAATAATACTCCTTCCTGCCATAAAGCAAAAACAGTCAAACACGGCATGTAAGGCTATGCTGAATGAGGAACAGGCCGGCAGAGACCTAGATACAGAACCAGAATTGACAAGTGAAGCCTGCCTTGCGGAAATACAGCGGGATCCTGCAACATGCGAGCAGTGCCATCATTTATTCCACCAAAAATGTGTGAAGGAGGATGACTTAGTGACAGTCTGCTATGGTTGCACCGGTACCAGCAAACAACATGATAAATGCCCCCAATGGCATGAGCTCCAAAAAAAACAGAAGTGGACCCTATGGAAGAATAGAGCAAGTGAAAACGAAGGAATTAATGGACAATGAATTAAAACTGAGAAAATGGGAAAATGATCTCAACATACGTGAAAAAGGCATGACAGACAAAACTAAGGACATAGCTAGACTTAATACATATATTGAAAAGTTAGAATGTGAAAAACTGGAATATTTAGCAACTATACGTACAATGCAAAACACTCCCCATCATAATACAAAAGACCAAGATGCTCCTAGAGCACAGAATAGCTTTGAAGAAACCAACTGTAACTGCAATGAATCGCTTCTCAAGGGAGTCAAAAGTAGAGTGACAAATTATATTCTTAGGCAAATTGACAGACAAATAGGACAAATTGAAAATATGCAATTCCAAGAAACTCAAAGTGATAAAAATGTGTGAAGGAGGATGACTTAGTGACAGTCTGCTATGGTTGCACCGGTACCAGCAAACAACATGATAAATGCCCCCAATGGCACCAGCTCCAAAAAAAACAGAAGTGGACCCTATGGAAGAATAGAGCAAGTGAAAACGAAGGAATTAATGGACAATGAATTAAAACTTAGAAAATGGGAAAATGATCTCAACATACGTGAAAAAGGCATGACAGACAAAACTAAGGACATAGCTAGACTTAATACATATATTGAAAAGTTAGAATGTGAAAAACTGGAATATTTAGCAACTATACGTACAATGCAAAACACTCCCCATCATAATACAAAAGACCAAGATGCTCCTAGAGCACAAAATAGCTTTGAAGAAACCAACTCTAACTGCAATGAATCGCTTCTCAAGGGAGTCCAAAGTAGAGTGACAAATTATATTCTTAGGCAAATTGACAGACAAATAGGACAAATTGAAAATATGCAATTCCAAGAAACTCAAAGTGATAATTCTGATACAATATGCAACAGGTGTCAAGCACAACAAATTGGTGACAAGACAAACAATACAAATAATATAGATTCTAACAGGAGACATAATGGAGACACAGTTATAGGATGGCAGCAACAACCACAACCAAACCTTTCATTCCAAACACCTACTACAGCAAGAAGCAATAGCAATCATAATGTGAAACCTGACATACCTGCCCAAGCGCAAGGACCTAATACTTATAAGCAACGCACAGTTACCCATATTGGCGAACAAAAGCGATCCGAAGAGGTACTGCAAGAATTGTCTTGCGTTCCAAACACGGATACTCCAACAAATGATACGATTAAGGCTCTAACAGTTTTACCACTGCAATATGCCCCAAAAACAGCAGAGAACAAAAATAATCCTGCTAAGGAATTACATAACCAACTTCCGGTATTCTACACTCCACAAGCAACCCAGAAAAAGGCTCCTCGAAGGATGTCACATGTGCCAAAGAAGCAACAGGTAACTGTGAAGAGAATCAACAAGCAGACTACAAAGAACACCGAAGCTATGCCTATGATCGACTTAACAAAGTCTCCTGCCAAACAACATGCAGCTACCGAACAGAATGACGAAACAAGAAAATTACAGAACTCTTTTTTGTGCTCGGTTCCACGAACGAGCCCTCAACTATAGCAGGTAATCAAAAACTGAAAATTATCTCATACAATTGCAAAAATGTTAGGACTAGTGGCCCTGCAATTATCGATCTATTACGAAATAATGACATTATAATGATTCAAGAACATTGGTTATTTCAGTGTCATATCGAACTTCTGAATCAATTAAGTGATGAAACTTGCTCGAAAGGTACAGGAGTTGACACATACAACCTTATTCACCCACCTCAGCTCCCATGAGGATACGGAGGTGTGGGAATACTCTGCAAAAAAGACATCGATCACCTTGTAAAAATTATTGATGATGGAGGAGAAAGAATACAATGTGTAGAACTTATTAACAATGACAATAAACCAATATTTCTAGTATGTGTGTACCTTCCAACAAGAGGATACACGGACAGCACTCAGACCTTTCAAACCAGTATAGACCAACTCCACGAAATAGTACAAAAAATTGAACAACCTCATGATATATATATATAGGGGGGGGTATAAATAGAGACATAAATAGAAAAGTAAGAAGAGACGAAAGAGTAATCTACATTTAACAGTTTATACAGGACAATGGCTTCCATGTCTCAAGTATAGACACAACTTATAGCAACCCTAAAGGGGAAGACTGCTCGGAAATAGAATACTTATTTGTGAAGAAAGACAATTACAGCATAGTTACAGAAATAAAAGTACTGAAAAACCTGGATACAAATGTCTCAGATCACTATCCAATATCACTAGAACTGGAAATACCAATTTTTCAGCGCAAGGCTACAGGAGCAAAGAGTAAAGAACAATCAAAGAAGATTAACTGGGATAAAGTTGATAAAGACTTATATGTAGCAATAGTTAAAGACGGGATTGAATGCTTAGCAAAGGCCTCTAGCAACAAAGTACAGGATACAGACAGGATGGCAGAAGCAACATGTGACCTCCTAACTGAAGCAGCAAAACAGTGTGCCCCTCAAAGAAATCTTTCAACGCAAAATCCAAGTTAAAAGTATAGAATGATAACATCAGGAGTAAGCTGAAAAGCCTCAAAAAGACCAAATCTGAATGGAAAAGGAAGGGATCTGTAAAAGATATAAATAATCCGACAGTCAAGGAGATGAAAATAAAAAAGAAAGAATTAAGACAAGCTATTAGGAGAGAAGTTGCCCAAAATGAGGTTAAAGATAAAAAGGAAATTTTAGATGCTAAAATATATGATACAAAACTATTCCATAAACTTATAAGGAAGCAAAGAAAAACTGGACGTGATTATTTGGACGATTTACATGTAGGAGACAATTATTATCAAGGAACTGACAAGGTGATACATGGATTAAAGGAACCCTTTGAGGTACTAGCAAGACCCTTAACAAACCCCAAGTTTGATGAGGATTTTGATAATATTGTCCAGGGGGAATATGATTGCATAAAAAACATAGTCAAAGATAAGAATATCCCAGATGTCACAGAAGAAGAAATGAATAAGGCAATAAGCTCAATAAACAAAGGGAAATCAGCAGATATATTTGGAATGATGATAGAGCATATTATCAACGCCGGCAAAGACATATTCCCATTTCTCATGCACCTCGTCAACACGATATTTAAAAATGCAGAGGTTCCCGACATACTAAAAACAGGTCTTCTGACGCCAGTATTAAAAAATAAAACAAAAATAAATGAATCCAAATTCTACAGAGGTATAACAGTACTTCCGATATTATGTAAACTTATTGAATTTATTCTAAAGTCGAGAATACAGAATGCCGTCTTAAATACACAGAGTCCATTACAACGTGGCTTTACTGCAGCTACTTCTTCACTCAACGCAGCCCTGATTTTAGAAGAATGTTACAGAGATCGCGAAGATGAGAAAAAAAGATATGTCATTAGTACTGCTTGATGCAAAGGCCGCCTTTGATGTAGTTAATCACAAACACATGATGCGAAGACTTTACCATATCGGAATAGACTACAACCATTGGAAACTCATAAACAATCTTCATACACATGCAACTACAGCAGTCAAATGGAATAACAAACAAACTGATAAATTCAGTATAGAACAAGGGATTAGACAAGGGGGAATTATGAGTGCTGATTTATACAAAATATATGTAGATCCTCTATTACACAGACTTCACAACTCCAACATGGGAATACATATTGGTGATATTGAATGCCCAGCTACAGCATGTGCAGATGATGTGACCATCAGTAGCACAAACCAGCATGAAACACAAACTCTGATTAATATGGCATATGACTACAGTTCAAAACAAAAGTACAAACTTCAACCGGACAAAAGTGTGATTATAGAAGTTATGAAGGAAACAAATAAAGTCCCATTTGAAATGGACGGTACAACGATGCCAAAAGTCTCAAACTCCACTCATCTAGGAATTATACGAGGATGATCAATAGCAGAAACCATAGAATTAACAGTTGATGCGAACATTAAGAAAACAAGAAGGACAACTTACAGTTTATTATCAGCAGGTCTACATGGTGAAAATGGCCTTGATCCGCACACATCTCTCCACTTGATAAAAACATATGTAATACCAATACTTTTCTATGGGCTAGAGATAATTATACCAACGGCTAAGTACATAAAGCAATTGGAGCTGTTCCAAAAACAGCTGATCAAACAAGTTCAATCAATTCCACAGAATGCTGCAGACCCAGCACCATATATACTCTCCAGATTCTTGCCGGCCGAAGAACAGATCCATATCAAAATATTAAATATTTTCAACAACGTTTGTCTACAAAGTGAAACAAGTACGGAGAAAAGACTTGCAGGAAGACAATTGGCGATAAAAACTATGACAATGAGGGTGATGATGACAATGATTTTTGTACATTTGTTCGGAAGCGTTTTATATAACCGGGTTTAAGAGATCAATCACAACGGCAAAGATATCACGCTACGTCTCGAAAAGGGGGTTGCGAGTTGACAAAGCTATCGTAATACGAAATAGAACATTTGATTCAGCGTGTGTGAAATTAACCGTTGAAGATGACGAAGGAGTTTCATGCTTAGAAAACACCATTTTCTGGCCTCGCGGAGTCACGTGCAGACCGTGGGTAACAAATCGGTACAGTGACCGTGACAACAGGAAAACGTTCGATAAGTTATACCATCGATCTGATATCGATGACTATAACCCATATTTGTACTTAGACTCTGATATGATGAATAATTTGAATTTGATGTCTTGGAACGCTACGGGAATTTTTTCTAGTAGCTCATACTTGTGTGAGACCTTAACAGAGAAAAACATAGATATTTGTGATTTATCTGAGCACTGGCTTCGTGAAGCGGATTTACATTTTTTCGACAGTATTGACAATAGTTACAGTTATCACGCTGTGTGTGATCGTGATTTGAGTCTCACTAGGTGTTTAAATGTGCGCAAAGGAGGCGTGGCTTTATTGTGGCACAAGAAACATAACTCTAGGATTACTCCGCTAGACATTGATAATGACCGTATTATAGGAATTCAGTTTGAATGCAAACAAGACTGTTTTGTTTATATATTGCAAGTATATTTGCCGAGTTCTAATCACTCAATGGGTACATATATGGAACACGTGGAAAATCTGTCAGAGCTGGTTTATTTATACTCGGTTAAAGGGCAGGTTATTGTTATGGGTGATATGAATGCCCATCTTAATTCTACATGTATACAAAAGCCACTGACTGAACGGTCCTTGTATTTCAAACGTATGATAGATGCTCACGGAATGTTTTCGGTTCAAACGCTTAATATTTGCGGTGGTGCTAAATCGTCCTACGTTTCTTATAACGGTAAACACGAGTCATTAATTGATCACATTCTGTTATCCAAAGAAAGTGAAAAGTTGATAAATTCCTGTGATATTGCCGATGATAATTCGCTCAATGTGTCGACGCATAGACCTGTTTGTTGTAGTCTCAGGGTTCAATATTGCTCAGACAGCGGTATGGGTAGCGTTGAACCGAGACTTAAATGGGAAAAAGCCTCATCTGATACGTTAAATATGTACAAAACGTTTCTAAATAGTGACACAATTATGAGCGAATTAAGTAGAAATGATATAACATCTACAGACGCGATAGAGCATTGTTACCTTACTTTAGTTGACCGCCTGCTTTGTGCGTCTGATATGTTTATTCCTAAAGCTCGTTTCCCTCGCCATCTAAAGCCATATTGGACGAACGAACTTACGGAAAGACATAGAGATGTTGAAATATGTCGGCGTGTGTGGGTAGAAAATGGCAGACCAAGGGGTTTGAACTTTGACACATTTTCTGCATATAAACGTGCTAAAGCTTTATTTAGGAAAGTTCATAGGCGAACAGTGGAAGACCACTTAATCTCTTTAAATCGAGAAATTGACTAGTCTTCTGAACTGGATTCTATAACATTTTGGAAACTTTTAAATGGGAGAAAAAAATCGAGTCACAGTTTTGCAGGGGGTCAACTTATATTTGACGGTGAACTTGTAAAAATCAGCAGGGATATTGCCAATAACTGGGGACATTATTTTAAAATGCTTTATAGTCCTGATGAAAATCATAAGTATAATAACGTATTTTTAACGAAATTACTGAAAAAATGCAAAGATTGAGGAACTCGCTATTTAACGAACATTTGTCGTCAGCAAATAATAATGAAATTTCGGAATCTATAATAGACACTCTTTTGAATGACTGTAAGAAGTCAAAGGCAGCCGGAAATGACAAACTTGTTTACGAGCATTTAATGTATGGTGGTAAGATAATCCGAACAGTCATAAGTAAGCGTTTTGATGCCATGCTCAGATTGTCTTACATACCGTTAGGCATGAAAAAGGGTCTCATAATAACATTATACAAGGGAGGTAGAAAGCCTAAATCTGACCCAAATAGTTACAGTTGTTGTACGTTTGTTTGAAAATGTTCTACTGCACAAAATGAATGTAGCTAAACCACTGAAATTCAGTCACCTGCAGGGTGGCTTTCAGAAGAATCTTGGCTGTTTGATGACATCTTTCTCACTAAAATAATGTATTTACATGTCTCAGGAGTTCGGATCTAAACTGTTTGTTTGTTTTCTAGACGCAAAGCAAGCATTTGACAGAGTTTGGCACGATGGCCTTTTTAGTAAGTTGTATGACATCGGTATTGATCCAACAATATATAAGGCATTTTTAAGTATGTATACAGGACTGCAAAGCCGGGTCAAATTTCGGGGTTTCCTGTCTGACTGGTTCCCTGTATTACGCGGGACCAGACAAGGTGGTGTTAGTAGCCCGAAACTTTATCTTTTGTATAGTGACGGGTTAATACGTGAACTTGAAGAATCGGGACTTGGGTTGTGTCTATTTGATAACAGTTTTGCAAGCCCCACTGTAGCAGATGATATGTGCTTGAATTCCCTATCTAAAACTGCTATGCATCAAATGCTAGATATTTGTTTCAGATATTCTTGTCGTATGAATATAATGCAAAAAAAGGTGCGGTAGTTATTTTTAATGAATCTAAATCAGTACACCAGATAACAAATCGTATTTGGAAATTAGGGCCTGAAACCATTGAAGAGACTGATTGTTATACGCATTTAGGAATACGGCTTGGTAAGATGTTAGATAGTGAATCATGTTGTGAAGATGCAATTAACAAACTGCGAGCTACTTTCTTCAGCTTGATTGGTTGTGGTCTGCACAAACATGGTCTCCATCCTTTAACTTCTCTTAAGGTGTATAAATCTGTAGTTCTTCCCAAGGCACTTTATGGCTGTGAATTGTGGAATAATGTTTCTAAGACACAAATGCGTAATTTAGAACGATGTCATACTATGTGCATTCGTTACATTCAAGGTCTTTCTCGCCTTACAAAAACGGCTATTGCTCTCAGTATGATTGGATGTAGAAGTTTAGAAAGTGAGATAGACTATCGAAAGTTAATATTCTTTGGACAGGTATGCATGCTAGATACTTGCTATTTGATTAAGCACATATTTTTACATAGGCTTTCTCAATATAATGATACACCATTCAGAAAAAGAGGTTTTTCCCTGATATGTATAGACTTCTAGGCAAATACAAATTGCTTCATATATACAATAGGTACTTAGATGCTGGTGTGTTTCCATCGAAATCTCGTTGGAAACGTCAGGTCAGTCGCGTCGTTAATGTACATGACTCAAACTCGCGACGTCAGCGTATGATTGAGGAACAATGCTTTACGTCGTATCTACAAAATTGTCAAAATGTACTTTATCCGTCACCGCTATGGCTGCTTGCTAAACAATGCCCAAATCTTTTAAATGAATGTCAAATTAGCATTATGTTGTTAGGTAAGATGTTCTCTCACACGTATCTGCAAAATTGTACTAAATGTAATGCTATTTATTCTAATTTTGCCACACATATGGTATTTGACTGTAGAGAGAATGAGACTTTGAGGCAAGGTTTATGGAAGAGTATACTTTGTGCACACGGACCTCAAGTGTACATCTCACTGATCAACCAGAACGAATATGGTCAGATAACCCACTTATGCTATGGACTTTGTCAGTTTATTGACAGTGATCTAGAAAGGGAAAAATGCTTAAAGCTTGTAGCAAGAACGTTTCATAGAATGATAAAATGACACTTGGCTATGTTAATATTGACATTATTACAGTGTAAAACGAGTGAAATAGTCAGCCTTGTATTGAGCGACAGCACAGTGGTTTAACACAGAGACCTCAAAGACAGATAGATTATTATTTAATGCGCATTTAGAATAATGCAGAAGACACTTATATGTGCTTTCTGCCCTGTTTAAATACTGCACGTGAGTCTTCTATGGTGCTGTTGGGTAATGCAAGATTGACTGTTATAATAACAGTTTCTAATTAAGAACAGTTGTGTGCAGATACAGTGTTGACATACATGTATCTCAATATTTTGGTAAACCTTTTATGTGGTAAATAAGTGTTATTTCATAATTTCAATTTAATAAATTAAACTCTTGGTTATGCTACTTAATATAATTAACGTTTCTAGTTATTCGTTTAGCTAGAGCATTTATTATCTTCAGTGCATACTTTGATTCTTTTTTATATATGTGCTACATGTATGCATATGCAAAATGTTGTCTTTTGCTTCTAAATCAGTGCTTTATTTGGTTAGGTGTTCTAGTTTTCGTTTCGCTAGAACACTTAACTTGTTTAGCGCAGACTTTGCTCTATTGTTACTATTATTATCAATACTGATACTAATGGTGATAATGACTATTAGCTTATATTATAATGGTGATAATAATAATGGTGATAACAACAGTATTACATATTGCTGTTGTTATTGTTGTTGTTGTTATCGTTGTTGTATTTTGTACCTTAAAATCTCGTCTAAATTTCGTTTCTTTAGAGAGATTAATTTGGGGTGCATATTAATATTTAATCCTATTTATAATATCTACATTAAGTGATGTAAATAGATACTTTACTGTTCCTGTTATTATTGGTGATGGTATGTACTATTGATTTTGTTCTGTATTTGTATTATGACTATGTATTGCTCTTCATGATTGGAGGTAAATAAATATATTATAATAGTACTGCTTGATGCAAAGGCCGACTTTGATGTAGTTAATCACAAACACATGATGCGAAGACTTTGCCAGATCGGAATAGATGACAACCATTGGACACTCATAAACAATCTTCATACACATGCAACTACAGCAGTTAAATGGAATAACCAACACACTGATAAATTCAGTATAGAACAAGGGATTAGACAAGGGGGAATTATGAGTGCTGATTTATACAAAATATATGTAGATCCTCTATTACACAGACTTCACAACTCCAACATGGGAATACATATTGGTGATATTGAATGCCCAGCCACAGCATGTGCAGATGATGTGACCATCAATAGCACAAACAAGCATGAAACACAAACCCTGATTAATATGGCATATGACTACAGTTCAAAACAAAAGTACAAACTTCAAACTGACAAAAGTGTGATTATAGAAGTTATGAAGGAAACAAATCAATTCCCATTTGAAATGGACGGTACCAGATGCCAGAAGTATCAAACTCCACTCATCTAGGAATTATACGAGGAAGATCAATAGCAGAAACCATAGAATTAACAGTTGATGCGACATTAAGAAAGCAAGAAGGACAACTTACAGTTTATTATCAGCAGGTCTACATGGTGAAAATGGCCTTGATCCGCACACATCTCTCCACTTGATAAAAACATATGTAATACCAATACTTTTCTATGGGCTAGAGATAATTATACCAACGGCTAAGTACATAAAGCAATTGGAGCTGTTCCAAAAACAGCTGATCAAACAAGTTCTATCAATTCCACAGAATGCTGCGGACCCAGCACCGTATATAATCTCCGGATTCTTGCCAGCCGAAGAACAGATCCATATCAAAATATTAAATATTTTCAACAACAGGAAGACAGTTGGCGATAAAAACTATGAAAAGTGCAAACTGGTTCATCGAGGTTAAGAAGCTGTTTCGGAAATATGATCTAGGCGACATAGTCGAGCATCTGGATGATCCTCCAACCAAGACCGAATGGAAACGAGTAGTCTTTAAACAAGTATCAGGATCCTTCCAAAAACATATCACTAGCATCGCAAAAACCTACATAACCTTAATCTTCATGAACCACCAGTATACTCCAGGGAAAATACACAGCAATATACAGACCAAAGGAAACTCAACTCGAGAAATCAGCAGACTTCCAATAAAGATAAAATGTCTAACAGGAACTTATATACTGCAAGCAAACAGACATGCATTTAACCAGGTGGATGTAGACCCAACATGCCAACTATGTGGAACTGCACCAGAAGATATGAAACACTTTCTACTAGAGTGAGAAATTCTCCACACCATAAGGTCCCCAATTCTAAATGAGGTTAAAGAGGAATATTCTAATATCATGAAAAGTGACTTTCTGGAACTTGACAGAACTGAGCGTGTAAGAATCATACTTGACTGCACACATATTAAAGGTAGATTATCCAGTATTAAAACAATTGAATTTCATAGTAGAAGATTGGTCTACTCACTTCATACTGCAATATATAGGATGCTAGAAAGTATAATGCCTAGAAGGAGAAAAGGCAGGGGTAGAAAGATTGACAGAGGCACAGCGGTATGTTAGTAAATGATTTCAGCAGCAGCAATTGTAGACTAAGAATTAACTAAGTGTACATACAAAAGTGAAAATAGTGTAAAATAATTGGTGAAGGTGATTGGATGATTCATAACTGGTGACGGACCAACTAATTCTATTCGAAGACTTGTCATCGAGGTTCGTCTATACAGGCGGGAAAGATAGAACAACAACAACAACAATATGGCCAAATCTTTGATATTCGGCATAGGGACACTTCTAGATCACCTTAACCTATTTTATTCAAATGGTTTTAGTCTGTTGCATATGTAGGTTAAAGGAGCTAAACATAGAATGTTTTTCGATGGAAACTTAAACAAATCTTCTTGTCAAAAACCTTAGTACCCTGATCTTAGATATTTGCCTTATGTGGCATATAGCATCTATCAATATTGTTCAGATTATGCCTATCGGGTAAAAAAATCCCCCGTCCTGGTCTCCTGGACATAAATCATTATCTCCACTTTGTCAGCTGTTCTTAGTTGAGCGAAATATGCCCCATGGGGCTTTTGTGTTTATACATTGAAACACAACAACAACAAGGAGTACAATTATAGCCTGCTGAATGATTTTATTTGAAAGCCCAATGAATACATTGAAGTGACAAAATCCTCGGCCGTCAGGGGCATTTGTCACTTTCTTCGACACCATTCTTGTTCGTCATCCTATTTTTATTAGTTTACCCGAGACTTTTCAAGTGAACTATAGTGATCAGTAAATGTCTGTTGTCCGTCATCATGTGGTTTGGTACAATCTAGCTGCCACAGATTTACCCTTATCAAGATCATATTTGCTCAGGATATTCATCTTGAAGAGTTATAGCTCCACTTTGCATTTGGGTCGAATTGGGTAAAAAAGCAGGTCACAGTGTCATATCTTAGATTAAGACTAGGTAAAAGTACAAACATATAGTCAAAATCAAGAAGCATTAAGTTTTACTTATTAGTACAATGTTGCTTTTTCCGTCCATAGGCAAAGCCTAAATACATATTAGACTACACTCAGAGGATCTTCTAACCGATCAGTCAGATTGAAAGGTGCTACTCTGAAACATAGTTAATCCGGTTGCTAAAATTTACGTTTTCCATTAGATCGAGATGTTTTATAACAGGAAGAAAAGTTTCATTAAAAGTTATCGCGAATTATTGAAAATATGAATGAACGTGTTACCTAGCCATAAAATGACAATTCACAATGTCATGAATGACAGTTTTATGTTTGCCTACCAGCTTTCAACGCGACATTGGTGTCATATGCAGCACTTAAATGATTACTTTGAAAAATACTATCTAAGTATTGATGGAATATTGTCAACTGGCACGGAAATAAGAATACTGAGGCATTTCCTGGTCTGTTTTCTTATACCATGTAAAATACCAAAATTGCCCCTAGCTGTCAGCAGTGGCTTAGTGAAGTTTACAGAATACTCAAAGAATGCCACCCTAAACGGCTTCAGCGAAGTGCAATATTAATGTATCATTAAAAAAGGTGAATTTTGACGCGCCATGTTAAATTTTTGCATTTAAACGATTGGCGTTGATGCCGTTAATGCAGTAACGTAACGTTATTTTGACATATTCGACGATCCAGACATGCGCGAGTAGTCACCGTACATTCGTGGAAACATAGGAGCGAGTTTGTGGTGACCAAAATGAAAGATTCCGTATAGTGAGTTTTTCATCTGTAGGCGTTAATGACGCTAGGCGTAGAGACTTCCGGTCAGACAAAATTTCCTCACAAAAAGCAGATATAGGCGGAAAACATGTTGAAATGCGTTACAGTTGGTGAAATAAGATATTGATGTTTAATGTAAACGGTTTTAGAGCACCCAGGACGTAAAATGTCCATGACGTTAACGTGGTATTTCACGTTTGCGCTGAACACAACATTTCGAGTGCCTTTGTGATTAGTACAATCCGCATTTTCGACATATTAAATGTTTTTCTGTTAGGACGATTGATGACCAAAAAATACTCAAAAGCCGTGTCTACCAATGTTTCGGCAATATTTTATACGGGTAAGAATCTGGCCATCGAGAAAATTCGCTTTCCAATTGTAACAATTTGTATCGCAACAAAACGATTTGCGTAAGACACACTTCTCATGTCGTTAAATATGTTATATTGTTCAAAAACTGCATGCTTAATTTTACTTAAACGGTATCATGTAATTTTAAGCTCGAAACAACAAAGAATTAAAGCCAGTTAGCGATTAAAATCGTGTGACAGAACAGTCTGAAATATATAATGTATTTCATGAGGTGTGAAGGGTGTGGTCGTCCCCACTCCCTTTAACCAATTACGGAGTAAGTTCGATATCGTACTTTGTTGTTTCACAAACAATTAATTTGTTGTCTGAGTGTATTTTATTTTTCAATAAAGCAAGTATGCGTTCATGTAACTACGTAGATTTGGCCCAAATTTTTAAACATTTTCATACATTAAGGATTAATTAATAACACTAACTATATGAATGCCGTCATCTAATATTATTGTAAATGTGTAAAAATATGGTTTGCTAGCTCGTGTAATGTCTTGTGAATGTAGCTTGTGAACAAAAAAGCATGGGAGGGGTTTAGACTGAAAATTTTAAAAAAAAATGTTATAAAAGTGGGTGGGGTAATTGTACCTCTGATGTTTTCATTGAGACCCTGAAATATCAATATAAAATGAATTTCAGAGTAAATTATTCTTATTGTGATAAAGTGTTATGCATATACTTGTAATAAATGAACGGAAAGTGAGTCAAGTATTGCTTACGGTGTATCTTCCTATACTCTGATTGAATAGTATGCCTTCCTAAATATTAACAGGTACCAAATCTAGACCCCAAAAAAAGAATTTCCTATCTAGCTACAGGTTGGGACTTTTAGTATGATAAAGAGTACACCTGTGTGAAATAAATACATCAGAAAAAGCTTCTGTTGCAATAAGTTCTAGGTTCGACTCTTTTGAGGGCTTATTTGACTGGACTATTAGTATTTGTCAAGACCAGTTTGGACTCTTAAAGTAGCCTATCAAAATCTTTGTTGACAGTTAATATGTGTGAAAAACCGCTGTCATGATCAGTTTAGACTCTTAAGGTAACCTGTCAAAATCTATTTGAACAGATAATATGATGGAGAGACCCCTGTCAAGACTAGTTTGACATATATTTAAAAATTATTATTTTTAATGCTAAATCCGGTTGCGAGCCTCTTTAAAATAGGAGTCATTCAATGGAATCGTTTCAAACCTTCTTTTTTATATACAGTAAACCTGGTTTATAAAAGAAAACCTCAGGTCCTCAAAAAAGTGACTGTAATTGCCAAAGTTTGCTATAAACGAATAATGAACTAGTCTTTTATATACGAGGTTGGTATAAGTTTGGACTTATAACGAACAAAAAATTCATTTATATAATCATGTACATGTGTAAACCTATGCCTTTTAAATGAAACATAAATTAGGAAAATCATAATATTTTTGTTTTTATGAAATAGTATTTCAGTAATTTGCAAGTTTGTTAACATTCGACATGAAGGCATTACCACAGAGATCATTTGTAGACTTATAACCCCTTTATAGCAGAAGTCGCCTAATGTCGAATTTGGAAACAGATGCTGGGTTATACTATGCAGCGTCTGATCAGGAGCCAAACAGTTTGACACTCGTATTGATATATCTTTAAGTCGCACCACCTTAAATCTCACTATAAAGTGATCCTGCAGACATTGATATTGAAGGAAACATGGTTAGCAATGGTTAGCGCTTTCCGTTTTCTCTCCATGTTGATGGTGTAATGACAGAGTCGTTTTTGTGCATGGGCATACATGTACGACTTTCGCTTACCGCTTTTCAAAGTGATGCGTAATAATTGTCTGTTAATATTGATCATACTTGCACACATTGCATACAAACAATCAGTGGCAAACAATGTACCATTGAGGTAATTATTGATTGATAATTACTCCGCGACAGCCATATTATATAGTTGAAACTCTCTAAACCGACGATATGCTAGAACAGATGATATTATAATGAAGTTTGTTGAATCGGTACCGGAATTGGTGTACGCTATAATTATGCAAGTTTTTGCTATAATCGAGTATGTTGTAACCATACTTTATCAAATAGAAAAAAGGGCTAATATTCTGGGTTTTTTAAACTGTTCCTTATAGCCGAGATGTATTTATAACAAAGCGCATTATTCAATGTTTACTGTATGTATCAACAAAGACTATGATTAGACATCAATATGATTGTATTGAGTATAAATTCACATGACAGAGTTTAATTGAGATATATGATACTTGAAATACTCACCTAATATGTAGCTCTGTTTAATGATAATGGCAGCTACATGTATTAATTATTACATAAACCTCATTTATTTAATAAAACTATATTTAATTGTTTGCCTACATTTTATATCTATCGAATATCGTAAAATGTGCTGTTTATGCTTGGCGTACTAATTGCAATGATGTGGTGACTTTGCTTTAAACATATGGCCTCATTGACCATGCTATTTCCACAGGGCCCCGACACGATTAATTTTTAGGGGAAAAAATTGTCTGAAAGTATATATAGAGACAAGGGATACAACTGATTGTCAGTATATTCTCACCCCACCTCGACAAAAGCGGGCATATCATGAATAAATATTGATGAAACGACACCCTTTTTGCATTTTTGTCTAGCTAATATGATACCCTTTAATAAAAACATAACATAAAAACATCTGTAAGCATGCAATTTTAACAGTAACTGCGTCCACTCACTGAAATCATCGATTTTCGGAAAACGGGACAGGTGTTCGTTCATAGCTAACACAGCATTGGCCACTACTGTACGCTTGTTTAGGCGATATTTTCGAGCATTACAGTCATTGGCCACTACTGCACGCTTGTTTAGGCGGTAATATCGAACATGACAGTCATGCAGTTGCATAGATATACATTTTTGACACCGATCGAAGCTGATTTCTTCTTAAATCATTGCCGTACCAAAAAAGCTTACATGTACAAGAATAACTTTACTGCCGATGAAAACATGCTAATTTGTTGATGGTATGGCAATGATTTGAGTACAGATCAGCTTTTATATGTGTCAAAATTGATATCTATGGAACTGTATTACTGTAATGCTCGAAAATATCGCCTAAACAAGCGTACAGAGGTGTCTGATGCTGTGTTGGCTATGAACGAACACCTGTCCCGTTTTCCGAAAATCGGTGATTTCAATGAGTGGACGCAGTTACTGTTAAACTTGTATGCTTACAGTTGGTTTTATGTTATGTTTTTATGGAAGGGTATCATATTAGCTAGACAGAAATGCAAAAATGGTGTCGTTTCATCAATATTTATTCATGCTATGCCCGGTTTTGTCGAGATGGGGTGAGATTATACTGAAAATCAGTTGTATCCCTTGTCTCTATATATACTTTCTGACAATTTTTTCCCCTAAAAATTAATCGTGTCGGGGCCCTGTGGCTATTTCCAGATAATAAGGTACATGTATATCTTTAAAACTTATGCTATTATTGGACATTATTACTATGACAATCAGATGTTGCACCATTTTTAGCTCACCTGGCACAAAGTGCCAAGGTGAGCTATTTTGATCGTTCTATGTTCGTCGTCGTCCGTCCGTCTGTCCGTCGTAAACAATTTCTTTTAACGACATCTCCTCCTAAACTACTGGATGGTTTTTTACCAAGCTTGGCAAAAATTGTCCTCATATGGTCCTCTTTCCGGCCCATTCCATTTTCGGCCCATTTCATATCTGGATCACGGGAGCTAAAAATAGCTAGTTTCAATAAAAACTTTAACAATCTTTAACAATCTTCTTCTCTGAAATCACATGAGCCTCCTGAGCTAAAATATTTGGCACAAAGCATCATCTACAGGTCCTCTATCAAGTTCGTTCAAATTATGTCCATTTGGGTCATAAATGGCCCCGCCCGAGTCGTCACTGTTCTCTGAAACTAATTATGGCCAGTGCTTTGGTATTTGACATGGTTACACTTCTGGAGGTACGTTAACAATATTGGTCAAATATATCCTGTCTGATGCATATCTAGGTCACAGGAGTAAAAAAATAGATCGTTTCAATAAAACATCAAAAAATCTTCTTTTCATACACCACATCACCCTGAGCTTAGATTTTTGGCACAAATCATCATCTACAGGTCCTTTATCAAGCTTGTTCAAATGATGTCCCTGGGGTCAGAAATGACCCCACCCTGAGGGTCACAAATTTACATATAGTCATTGAGTAACATCTTCAAACCTCTTCGTCTCTGAAACTAATGTTGCCACAGCTTTGATATTTTGCATGGGAGCACTTCTAGAGATACTTCAGTAATATTGTTATGAAGATTTTGGACCGTTTCATATCTAGATCACAGGAGTTAAAAATAGATCGTTTCAATAAAAACTTTAAAAAATCTTCTTGTCAGAAACCACAGTACCCTGAGCTTACATATTTGACACAAAGCATCATCTACAGGTCCTCTATCATGATTGTTCAAGTTTTGTCCTAGGCGTAAAAAATGACGCCGCTCGGGGATCACATAGAGTTATATAGTGAACTCTTCAAACATCTTCTTCTCTAAAACTAATGTGGTCAGAGCTTTGATATTTGGCATGATACACTTCTAGATGTCCTTTACAAATTTTGTTTAAATAGTTCCGGTCCATTGCATATCTAGTTAACAGGAGCTAAAACAAAATAACTTAAAAAATCTTCTAATCATACACCACATTACCCTGATCTTAGATATTTGGCACATAATATCTTCTACTCAGCCATTTGCACAATCATACTGTCATAATTTATGAGCTATCCAAGCTATTTTAAATAAAATTCACATCAATGGTTCCAGATGAGGGATTTAGGGCCGTATACGGTTCTTGTTAGCTTGCTTGTTCATAGAACAGAAGGTGTACATGTTGCTGGTTGTTTGTGTTAGGGTAGTATCTAGCAAGGCTGACTCTTTCATTATCCACTTACGTTTCCATAAGATATATTTTAACATATGTTTAAGTCTTGATTGTTTAAATATGGCACCCTATGTTGCTGGCTGTATGTGTTAGGGTATTATCTAGTAAGGCTGGCTCTCTTAGAAAGCTTTGCTAGATAACACCCTTATCAACATAATGATAGGTTACCATAAGATATAAGATACGTTTTAACATATGTAATTCTTGATTATTGGAATATGACACCCGTGTAGCTGGTTGTTTGTGTTAGGGTATTATCAAGCAAGGCTGGCCTTCTCATAGCAAGGCAGCTTTGATAGATAACACCCTAATCATCACAAGATACCATAAAAAACATTTTAACATGTTTAAGTAATGATGAGTGGAATATGACATTCTGTGTTGCTTGTTGTTTGTGTTAGGGTATTATTACCCTTAGCGAGATCAGATACCATAAGATACATTTTAGCAAACATTAAAGTGTTGATTATTGAAATATGACACCCTGTGTAGCTGGTTGTTTGTATTAGTGTAGTATCTAGCAAGGCTGGCTCTCTCTTAGAAAGGTAGCTTTGATAGATAACACCATTACCAAACATGAGATACCGTACTGTAAAATAAATTTTAACTTACTTTAAGTATTGATAATTGGAATATGGCATTTTGTGTTGCTGGTTGTTCGTCATAGGGTATTATCTAGCAATGCTGGCTTTCTTTCAGAGCCAACTTCCTCCACCTGTAATAAGCGGGAGGTCGCAATATGACTGAACTACGGTTAAAAGCAACGTAAATTCATAACAGATCAAATAAAAAACAACTACCCTATATCAATAGATAATTGCCATACCCAAATTCCAAATAACTTGAGAAACTTATATTTGTTCTAAAACTGTACCTATTGTAAAATACTAAGTTTCTGTACTAAGTAATCAACCCTTATGCAGAATTCCGAATAAGAGGGGGTAAACTTAACAAATCAAAAATTTTCTCACTCTTTAAAGACCAAACCATATTGGATTACTACTCAAAATCGTCTCGAAGAGACTATTCTAATGAGTAGTGACACCATAGGGTTTAATGCATGGATAAAAAATTTGGTTTTTGAAATACTTCCCTTATCTGGAGCCATGTACATGTTGACTAGTTTACAGGTCAGTTAGTAAAGCTAAGAAGGGTTTAGCTAGGCCTTTGAAGTAATATCGAAGTGTACAGTCAACGTTATATTTAATAGCTCTCCTTAGAGTGTCCAAAATCAGTCTCTTATATCAGGCCAAATGAAAAAGTACCTGTGTTTCCGGTAACCCGACCGACCCTAGTTTTTTCCCCGGACCCTAAACTTTTTTTTTCAGTTTTCGAAAAATGAATTGGAAATTGTCAGTCAATTTTTCGAAAACCGTTTTTGAGAAACGTGTAATAGAAGAGTTTCTCCATTTGAAATGTTTAAGAAGCTAATTTATACACATTTAAGTGTTTTAAAAATTGACTTTAAATAAGGTTTAGCAAATACTTGAAGATATGATATGCTAGTTAGTTAACCATTGACACATTCAACATGTATAAACATTTGTATGACACATTTGCCATGCAAACAACCACGGAGGACTGACACCGGAAATATTATTCATTTCATCAGTCATATATAAGTCGCTACTTTGCCGTCTTGGTATAGCAATATCATAAACAATCATACCGGTTTAGATTTTTAAGATAATTTTAGTTATGGGACCTATCAATACATTTGTAAAATCAACAATTTGAATTGATATTTATAAGAGTTTTTATGTATGGCCCAGGGCTCTGCACAATAAAATACATTTATACATGTTCATATACAAGACACTCCATCAGAAAGTTAAATGTATTATTGAATGTGTTTTAAAAAAATTAATAAAAAGATGTTCCGACGGTCCGTCCGTAATTCATATTGGCATGTAATAGAAAACACAGCTATTTTTTAATTTGGCCTTATAGGTGGATGCTAAATGAAGTTGGGTGTATTGTTTTGGTAGACCCAATGGTTTTCAATCAGTAACTCTCTTTACCTTCAACCTACAGTTCTCATATTAATTTGGTATGGACATTACTCATGATGTGGAAATTATTCCTATTTCTTTTCAGAGCTGTAGGTCAGGTCAAAGTTCAAGGTCTTTCAGTTCTGAAACGTTATGGTTTTACACCATTTTTTTCTGATCAACAACTTACCTACTACTTCTCCTATTTGGTACAGATGTTGTAAATGATGCATACATGAGCGCTATTTCTTTTTAGGTCAGTTGGTTAGAGGTCCAGGTCATTCAGTAATGAAATGTGATGGATTTTACAAGTCGTTCAGGAATCTAATATGGATATTACATGAACGGATTTCCAATCAATAACTGAACCTTCCTCCATCCTAGAGTTCAACTCAGTTTTATCTTCCAACTGTAGTTTTCATATTTAGTGTGAATGTCATGAGTGGATGACACATATTTCTGTTGAAGTCACTAGGGTCGAGGTCACTCATTAATAAAAGATACATGGGTTTTTATATCAAATGGTTTCCGATCAATAATTTATCCTTCATTAAACCTAGAGGTCTCTTTTGATGAGACAGTTTATAATTCAGATGAGTAGTAATACAGTCAAGGTCTTTCAGGAATGTAATATTATGGTTATTATAACAAATGTCAAAGTAACTGTATAATTCATTCATCATTTAACATACATATCCTATATTTGGTTGGGAGGTTGTTGGTGATGAGTAGATAATCCCATTTCTTTTGGGACATTCGGTAAAATGTCACTTAATAATGTAATATCATGTTTATTTTTTCTGATAAAAAACCTATTCATCATATAACCGACAATCTTTGTATTTGATAGCCAGATTGTATTTTTTATAGGGAGGGAATACATGTTTTACAAACATCTCTGTTTATCCTGCATCTAGCAGTCACATATCTTTAATCCAATATTTAAGACATTGATGCTTCTTTAAGGAAAAGTGTCTTAATACCAGTCTGGGTGAATGTAAATTGATGAAAATTGATATTGTATATTTATATACATGTGTAAATATATTGACTTGTAAATACAACATGAAATCTATGTATTTGACAGTATGTATACATACACAATTGTGTAAACGAAACTGCCCGTAAATAAAACATGGTAATCAGAGTATTTGAGCAAGGTTATTTATCAAATACAGTGAAACCTCTTTTTTACGACCACTAATTTGTGTTGATTATTAAGGGTTAAGAGCAGTTGACAGTAAAACAGAAACCTCCTGACGGAGGTTTTGGTTTTACTGTCACCTAGCTTTAAGCTGTCACCTGTCTTTTATACAACCAATTATCATATTTGTACAGCAAAATGAATATTTGTTGATGAATCATTTTATTTAATGCAGCATGAATATGGTAGGTCTAAATTGAGTCAGGAAGAGTCGAGATGGCCTATCAAGGAAGCTAATCCAGATCTATTTGTGTACAAAAGCAATAGGAAAGAACCCAGCAACATCTAGTTTTAAGGTAGCTTGTCCAAATCCTTTTCGACAGTTGGTATATTGAAAGGCCCCAATAAAATGTATTGGACCCAGAAGGTAGCCTATACCAAATCTAATTGACCAATTAAAACACGAAAAAGGCATTTATAAATTCTATTTGGCCTCGCAAGATAGCTTTTCAAAATCTATGTGGACAGCTAATACATGGGAAAGGCTCAGTCAAAACATAATTGGCCACTCAAGGTAACCTATCCGTACGTTTTTGGTTAATTAAAACAACTCTTTGATCTGCCCAGGTAGACAATCTAAAACATTTTGGACAATGGATATATTGAAAAGTCTTACAAAACCGAAAGGTATCCTGTCCAAATTAATTGGGCCAATTAAAACACGAAAAAGGCATTTACAAAATCTAGTTAGTTTAAACATATTTGCATATAATATACACGCAGGGGATTGGGCTACAAGTTTTTACAACATTATATAATGCCCGCTCCCCAAATATTAACAAAACAGTGACATGACAATAATAGAGGTAACATTACTATTTTCAGTATAAAAATCTAGTTGTAGCCTGTCAAAATCTATTTTGCCAATTAAAACATGAAAAAGCTATTTGCATGCATGTAACCTATTTGGCCTCTCAATCTAGCATGTAAACAATATGGACAGTTGACTCAATCTATCCTAGAGACAAGTTCACTCATCAGTTAAGCACAGTGAGCCCGTGAAAAGTGCATTTGTGCTATGCAAACTGTAGCTTCATCTTAGAGAATCCCTTACAGAAAATGCACTGTACTTGTCTGTCACCCATATAGTGGCAGAAAACAACCCTAAATAGTCGCATATGAACCAGTCTCAATTGTAAAGGTAAAACGGTAAAGTGGAGTTTATAAAGTCTGCTATTATGTATTCATACTCTGCCGACTTTTACATTTAACTCCCTGATCATCGAGTCACACAAGTCGGCCATTAACTGACGGCGCTACAAGCAGCCATGACACATTGACTTATTTCCCTGTCAGGTACCCATTTAAATCACCTGGGTGAAGTGGAGCAATGTAGGATTAATTTTTTGCTCAGAAAAAATTCAGTGATCCTGACAGGGCTCGAACCAGGAACCTCTCGCTTCCTAGGCGAGCGTCCTACCACTGGACCATCGAACCTAATTGTCCATAAAAAGTTCAGGATTGAATGAATTAATACATGGGAATGGTTAGGCAAATCCAAGATGGATGAGTTGGATTTTATGGCAACACAACATTAAGTGCCGATGAATGATGAGGGATGGTGTGAAGATGATTTTTGCTAATTTCATTCCTTGCAAAGCAGCGCATGGGGTCAAATCAACCAACCTGCCTTCCATTTAGTTCTTGGCACAAGGGATAATTTTTAGCCAATAAACAGATACCTCCCCAATGACAATAAAGCCCAAAAACTATACTGGAAAGGTAGGAAGGACTAAGGTATTGGCCTCTCAAGGTAGCCTGGCATAATATATTTGAATAGTTATACGTGGACCTAGCATAAATAAAATATATTTGGACTCACACTGACGCCTGTCAAAATCTTTTAGGACAGTTTATATGAGGAAAGTCACCTGTAAAGATCAGTTTGGGCCCTTCAGGTAGTCTGGAAAAATCTATTTGGACAGTTAATATGAAGGAGAGACGCTTATCAAGATCAGTTTTGACCCTCAAGCAAGGCTGTCAAAATCTATTTGGAAAGTTACTGTACGTGAAAGACCCCTGTCAATATCAGTTAGGCTCTTAAATAAGCCTCTAAAAATCAGTTTGGACTCTTAAGGTAGCCTGTCAAAATCTATTTTGATAGTTTATATAACGGAAGAACCCTGTCAAAATCAGTGTGGACTGGCAAAATTTATCTGGTTAGTTATTATGAGGGAGAGACCCTGTCAAGATCAGTTTTCTCCCTCAATGTTACCGGTTAATATCTATTTGGACAGTTTATATTGCGGAAGACCCCTGTCAAATTAAATTTGGACTCTCAAGGTAGCTTGGAGACTCAAGCTATCCTGTCAACATCTATTTGGACAGTTAATATTAGGGAGAAACTGATTTCAAGATCAGTTTGTTCTCTCAATGTAACATGTCAAAATCTATCTGGAAAGTTATTATAAGGGAGGGAACCCTGTCTAGATCAATTAGGTAGCCTGTCAAAATCTATCTGGACAGTTAGTATGATTGAAGACCCCTGTCAATATTAGTTTTGACTTTTAATATAGCCTGCAACAATATATTTGGACAGTAAAATTGAGGGACATATTCCTATCAAACTTATTTTGGACTATCAATCAGCCTGTCAAAATCTATTTTGAAAGTAATTCCTGGGAGGGACCCTCAGTTTGGACCGTTCTTGATGTTCCCTGTCACATTCTATTTTTACAGTGAATATTTGGGAGAGAGCCCTGTCAAGATCAGTTTTGACTCTCAATGTAGCCTGTAAAAATGATTTTATCAGCGTTAAAGAGAGAGCGAGACAGCCAGAGATAGATAAATAGAGAGAGAGAGAGAGGAAGGAGAGAGAGAGAGAGAACGAGAGAGAGAGAGAGAAAGAACAGCAACATAGATTTTGAGAGTGAGAGATAGAGACCGAGACACAAACATAGAGAGAGAGGGAGAGATAGAGATAGAGAGAGAGAGAGAGAAATAAACATAGAAAGAGAGACAGAGGGAGAGACAGATATATGGACAGAAGCAACAGAAAAACAGAGAGACAAATATAGAGAAAGAGAGAAAGAGAGAGAGATAAAGAAAGAGAGAGAGAATGACACAGAGAGTGATAGACAGACATACTCAGAGAGATAGAGAGAGATAAAGAGATATACATATAAAGAAACAGACAGACATGCAGATAAGGAAAGTCAGCAATAACGAGAGAGAGAGAGAGACAGACAGACAGACATATCGAGAGAGAGACAGAGAGAGAGAGACTGACAGACAGACAGACAGAGACATACAGTGAGCAAGAACGAGAGTGAGAAAGACAGACGAGCAAACAGACATACATACATGGATACATACAGGGACAGAGAGACAGACAGCGAGGGAAACAGACAGAGATACAGACAGAAAGACGGACAAACTGAAAGTCAATTGCTTCCCATTTCGGTAGTTTTTGTTGGACGGTCCCTTTTTAGAAAGATTTAGCCGAACAAAATAGTTCTGCAAGTGTCTTTTACATTGTAGTTTAATTGGATCATTTAAACATCCATTTAACCTGTAAACAAGTCTATATATTATATCATATTTCTGTGAAATTTTCATTATAAAATCATTTATTGTATTATTATTCAAATTGATTGACATGTCAAAATCTATTCGGACTAAAAATTTTGTTCATTTTTCTTTTGTAGCATCAATGCTGAAATAAATCAAGACTCATACTCACTGGACCCTATAAAATGTTTAGTTAGCCGCGAACTACTTTATATACTATTACTGCTAAATGATTTGTTATGTTCTGTATAGGGTATCTAAATGTGTTGTTTGATATACTTATATAATATCCCTGCGGGAGTTGCCTGATCTGGATCGGTCAGATTTGATACAATACTCACATTCGAGCAATCAAAAGAAAAGAGAATGATCTAACACTCAACTCAAAAGCTTTATAACATTGGCCCCTGTTTGTAACAAACAGATTTCATGTTTTATTTGTATACCAAAATGCAAATGTATTTAAATTACTATTCATGGTAAACAGAGTCTTGAATAAACCTGGAAAACATCCAGTAGAGTGGAACTATTTGCTTCATCGAAGAGACTATTCTAAAGAGGAGACACAACATAGAGTTTTTTGTTGGGGGAGTAGTTTTACATTTGATCCACTCTGCATATAGAGAACTTCTAACACTTTCTCTTATAATTAAATCCTTTAAACACATTAAATTTATTCCTCCACTGTAGAAACTAGTTCAAATGTATACAGCCATCGGCATATACCATAATAGATATTTCTATATCCCAGCAGGTGATGGCTCAAAGCAGGCTGAAACCAAAGCAGAATACATCTGTCTTCGAAAAAAGAGACTGGTAATTGTGTAAAGGGTTAATGATACAATATCTTGCGAATTGTTTATTTTACTGTATTTACCTATTTTTAACTCATAAGCAATATTAGAATATTTCATAATAACCTTGGAAGATTTGCGTAGATATTGTTATTTTCATGATGATATTCTTTCATAACATACAGATCAACGTGTCGAAAATGATGTCTGTTCAAACGTAAAAGCATATATAACTGATAATGATTCAAAGGTAGATAACTCTCTACATATTCATCGGATTTCAAACATAACCGAATTCATCTGAACTCTTATGGTAATATACAATCTCAGAAAGTTTGAGAAATATTGGTTAAAAATTGTGGCCTCCAGAGTGTAAACACCCTTAAATATGGCATTTTCAGCAACTCAAAGATAGATCCACTTGATCTATTTGTCTGATTTTAACCATACTCAAACTCATCCGAACTCTTATGTATTATACAATCTGGGTAAGTTTCAAATACATTAAATACATAGTGTGGCCTCTAGAGTGTAAACACGGTTAAATATGGCATTTTTAGCAATTCAAAGGTAGATTACTCCTGACCTATTGGTCCGATTTCAAGCATAATCGAACTCATCCGAACTCTTATGGTAATATGCAAACATATCTTTAAATCTTCGGTTAAGCTCTAAACAGAAATAGTGTAAAATAAAAAATGGTAATAACTCCAAATTGTATCAACGCTTTTCAAGATAATCATTTACAACACTTTAATGTATACAAGAGGAACATGATGGTTCTATTTCTCTCACCTGATCATAGTCAACAATTTAAACACACTGTTAAATCTTACGTTTAGTTTGAAACCCACAGTACAGGGCCAATTTTTACCCCAGGGCTATACTTTGGAGGAATAATAACAGAAAGATGTTATCAGCTATTTAAATTTGGCAAAATGCTAAAAAAATGAATTACAAAAAACTGAATAATTCAATGTATGTTTCTTTTCATTTTATTCGAATATATGGTAGATAAAATAGTTGATCAGAAAAAAATAGAAAATATTACAGTCAGGATTTGTTGTAATAACAGTTTTTCTTATTAAATTGTAGAAATTTGAAGTTGAGATACAGTTAGCTATCTTAGAATTAAAATTCTGTCATTAAAATGCATTATTATTTATTCTTGCATAAAAAGCAGTTCCCAGGGGGTGCATTAACGAAGACTTTAACGTGTATTAACGAGGCGATTCACGTGCACATGCGCCTTTAATGACAGCTATAGTTATGATTGTTCCAGGGCCCAGTATAAACAATAACAATAACGGTTTGAACAGCGTTCTGGCCAAACTTCAGCTTACACTGTCAGTGCAAAGATGCTGGTGAATGCATTGTAAATGAAAATACAAAATAATTACCGTACGCCAATAACACATAACGGTCATAAAGGCGATATGCGAAAGGTTTGTTCTGTAATAACCCTAAGTATTTGGACAGACAATAGCTAGCAAACGGTGTAGACTCATAACGGAACATTCTGACCAGGATCTAAACAGTTTTCCATTCAGTTTGCACTTTTTGAACTCATTACTATGTGATAAAAGCCAACACCAATGATACATGGCATTACGCCTAGACATACATGTCCGATTAGTTTCTAAATTTATTTCAAGAAATAGACCGTGAAGAAGACATTTTCTTTCCCGTTTAAACGCAAGCAAAACGCAAACACAATGTACTTAAAGGTAGAAAATGGCATACATTTTGACAATTACGTCCAATCATTTTTATCTGATCGAACAATAGTTTGGAGCCTGATCAGACGCTTAGTTATCCGGCGTCTATTCTGGTTCCAAACTGTTAACAATGGAAATTTATAGTCAAATATAGTATTAGCGTTAACGAGTTTATAGGGAAAAATAATGTCTTCTCCATAGTATACAGTACAACCAAACTTGTACAACTAAAAAGATCTGTTGACAGGTGGCAATATTAGGTAGGATCGATACAAAGCAGAAAACATCATATAAGTAAACACACTAGCCTCACTAGGCAAAGTAAGTTTTGATTTATTAACAAAACTTCCAGTTGACTCATTAATAAAAGCGATAACAAACAACTTGAATCCTATTGCTCGTATACGAGCTATGTATATTTTGTACCGTAATTGTGCACATGCATATTTCTAAAATGCCGAACTTTCGACGACAGCGACTTGCTATCATAGATGACATGAAATTGACACAACATCGGCGCTATAAGAACGACTTTTGTGTCACAGTTTGCGGCCGTCAACCCTTATCAATCAATTTTGGAATTGACAAAATCGACCATCTGACGCTCCAATATGTCTACGACTAGATAGTTCGTTTCAGTAAAATGTATATGACAGCGACTATTTGCATACGTTGTCTACAGTTAGGCGAAACCTCTCATTCAATATCCACTGAAACTTTAAATGTACATTTAAAATCAAAATTAAATTTAGTCCATCTTGTTTAATTGCGTTCTGTTTCAAGTATACATGTACACCGATGCGTTAAAAAGTATTATTTGCGTGGCGACCTTGATCAGAGGGCTCTTTTAGGGGATGTTATGTTCAAAGTTTACACTGAGGCAGAGGACAAGTGTATTCGTTGTATGTACACTGTTTGTAGTCAAGCATAATACTTGCAAGATTTATAATTGATGTGCAATTAAAATATAGGAAGCTGTGATATGGAAGAAAATGACTAATATTTAAAAAAAAAATGGAAATGGGCTTCAAATATATAGGCAATAGTTCTTGTTATGATTTATATTTATGCAAATATTGTGCTTATTGAAATATATTTTATTATTTGGAATGCTGGTTTTGTACACATATTTCAAGTACTTAACAAATTAGATAGCTCAAGAAAATAAATGAACTTGGATAATATAGAGATCTACTGAAGCACATTGTAATAGACATGTTCTAAGAAATTTGAGTAGCCAAAGTAATGCATTTGGGAATTAATTATTTTTTAGAGATGAAAATAGACATTTAGAATATTCAAAAATAAGATAAAATCATGCCTTTTACCTGTAGCTCTGCAATTTGGACAGTAATTTGATCTTTCAGACTGTGTCTGTTTAACACTTTACCCCTTATCCAGGTTTTTTTTATTACAGCATGTTGAAAGTAAAGTAGAAAGTACCTGATGGTACATTCTGCTTTACTTTCAAACTGCTTTAGGCTCCTTAAAGTGCATTCATTCATGATTCCATAGTGTGGAACTATTTTGCTCAGTGGAACAATAAATAAGAGGGGTAAAACTGCATATTGATTGAGTGATGGGTTAATGTGTAATCAAATTATCTAATAGATGTCTTTGGTTAGCTGTTCCTCATTAAACTAAGAATGTTCCTGTTATTTTGAGACCAGCCGGTTCATGACTTTGTGTATACATAAATTCATCATGAATTAAACTTTGTTTGTTAAATCTGGTTCATTCTCGTTATTGTCACTGTTCTCTGTTCAATAAGCACCAAACACATTCTGTTCACAGTCAAGGAGGAAGGATGACTCCATGGGTAATATTGTAGACTTCTGATGGCTAGCGACATCTGGTGATGTAATCTGAAAGAACAACCATGCATGATACAAAATAATAAACAGTATAAACATACATGTATAGACAGCTTTATCATCTTATTGAGAATTAATTTTGATTCTTTAATGTAAGCATTGATTGAAAGAGATTAATCAAATTCAAATATTTATTTAAAACCTACATGTAAATCTAACAGAAAAACACATTTAGAATCTATAACGGCAATTTTGATCAAATAGCATGTCAACCCAAATTCATTTTAAGCTATTTCAGTGACTGACTCTGAGTACGCTCCTCATATTTAAATGGCTTGCGAAATTATCAAAACATATTTTCAAAATTATTCTAAATTCCTAGACAACTGTAGAATAAAAATTGTTACAAAGCCCAATAACATTTAGACGTATAGAAAGTTAAACGATTATAAAGCTTTCAAGTTGAGTCTTATATGGTTCTTAGACATTTAATTTGTCAATCTTACCAATCAAACGCTTTTGGACGATTTCAGACTTAACTCAATAGCTTTATAATCTTGGAGTCAGGGTCTCTGACGTAACATTCTAGCACTCTAACGACTGAGCTGTAGGGACTTGTTGAGTTTCTACAAAGATAACAGTAGTAAAAACGTTATTCTCTTAACAATTGTTTCAATTGCAAGCAGTTTGGAGCCAGAACAGACGCCGGTTTGGAGCCAGAGCAGACGCCGAGTAACCCGGTGTCTGATCAGGCTAGAAAATGTTTGCTACTCAGATTAAAATAAACAGTCAGAAGTATAAAAAAAAGTTGTCATTTTCTCCATTTTAGTGCACTGCGTTTGCGTTTAAACGGGAAAGAATAACGTTTACAGAGGGTTGTAGGGTTGAAAGGGTTAGGGATTAACTTGTGACGTAACTGTTTGAAATTTCAGTTCACATTAAGGATACTACGAGATATTAATTATTTACAACTAAGGTCAGAGAAAAAAAACAAATGTGGAACAGGAAGTAACTTTCTCCGGACAAATGTGACTTGGTATGTAAAGGTAATTTTGTATTGCAATATAAATACCTTAATTACGATAATCGATGATCAATCAGTCAAATTTTATAAAACAGTCAATTATCTTAGTTTTTTCTTCTTTAAAAGTCAAATGCCTCTCTTTCCAAAGTTTTGACAGAATTCTGGCACGCTGAAGCCAGTGGATGTGTTCCATTTTGTTTCCTTTGTAAAGTGTCCTAAACTACCGGGCTGTCCGAAACTACCAGAGTTGATGATACAAGGTATTTTACTAAAGGTAGTTACTAGGGGTACCTGACTGTACCTCTAATAATTGATATTAGCGGTACGGTCACGTTTCGTTTATGACCTAGTTTACACATATCTTACACAGAAGAATATTTTATATAAGTTCCAGTCGGGCTTTAGGCGTGTTTTTTCCACTGACACATGTCTAATTAGCCTTTCTGATATCATTAGAAAACAGATGGATAAAGGCCACCTTGTAGGAATTATCCTGATGGATCTTCAAAAGGCAATTGGCACTGCTGATCATGCTATTGTACTAAATAAGTTAGAAGCTGTAGCACTGGGTACTGATATTATTCACTGGTTTAAATCATATCTTGCTGAAAGACGACAACTTGTCGATATTTCTGGGACAAAATCTTCTTTTTGTGAAGTAACATGTGGCTCGGGGTTAAATTCTAGGTCCCCTTTTGTTTTTAGTTATGTTAATGACATGCCTGCTGCAGTCAGAAATACGCTTCTTTTATACGCTGATGACTCAGCTATCATTGTTTCAGGAAAAGACATGGAATATATTGAACAAGAGCTCAGCAAAGAGTTAAATGTGGTAAGCCAGTGGTTGATTGACAACAAACTATCTCTACATCTAGGTAAAACTGAATCAATACTGTTTGGGTCTAAACCAAAGTTCCGGGTAAATACTAATATGAATATATCTTGTAACGGAAAAGAAATACTTCCAGCAACATCAGTGAAATACCTTGGAGGTACACTTGATGAAACTTTATCCCATGAAACTGTTGCAATTTCTGTTATAAAAAAGGCTAATTCAAGGTTGAAGTTTTTGTACAGGAAGCGTACATTCCTTACAGCCTATACTAAAAAAACTTTTGATTAACTCTCTGATTCAACCCCATTTTGATTATGCATGCTGTGCCTTGTATCCAGATCTCACCAAGAAGCTAACAGATCAGCTGCAAGTTACACAGAACAAGCTTATTAGATTTGCCCTTGACCTGGGTCATATGTCTTATATAGACAATACCCACTTCAAGACTCTTAACTGGTTACCAGTCAGTGACAGAGTTCAACAAAATAATCTCTGTAATGTCTACACAATCGTTAAAGGGTTGGCCCCTATGTATATGAGTGATCTATTAACCCCTTTTAGTTCTGTTCATTCAAAAAGGACCAGATCAAGTGAAAATAACTGTTTTATACTTCCAAAGGTCAAAGGGTTTGATCTTAAGTCCTTTTCATACCTAGGTTGCAGCCTATGGAACAAATTGCCACCTTCTATTCGCAGTGTGCCAACTTTGAATATTTTTAAGACAGCTGTTAAAGAACATCTTCTTTTAACCTGAGTGTTATGTTAATAAACATCATTTCAATTTATTTCAGTACCCCTTTATCTGCTAACTCGTACATTGCATGTGATAGATTATTTATTGCCTTTTACATATTTCTTAAAATTCATAACTTAACTGTTATAGCATAACTCATGCCATTCTATGTCAGTACCATCATGTATAAGGACCACAATGGAAATAAGGGATTTCCCTCTTATGTGTTGTCATTGGTGTATGATGTGACTTTCATGGTCCATTATTTCATTCATGTACTATTTATCTATTTTACAATGTTTGTTATAATGTCTTACCATGTATTGTTACATTTTATGCTGAAATAAATCTATCTAAATCTATCTATATATCTAGTCATGTGAGGGTTGACTAGAGGTACGTGAGTCATTCACACTATGTAGCAACACACTATTTAGCCTGCAGATACGTTGTATTAATGCTAATATTAATAACTTCTCATTTCTACCTTATCTTATGGTTATTTGATGGAGAAAAACAAAGAAACTTAGACAAATATTTTCAACCCAAGTTGTTTTCACAGCAGCAATGAGAATAGATTTTATTCTTCATATAGGGTATGGTGTTATCGTCAGATACGCCCGATATCTGAAATCCGTTCAAATCCGTGACCAATGTTAACTGGCATTTTTCTTATAAATCTTATTCAAATATAGAATCTAATAAGTTTGTTCAAAATTGCTGAGCCTCCTAACTTAGCGCTGAATATGAAGTGGTAAGAATTAAAAAACTAGCGAAGCTTCGGCTCCCACCAAGTATAGATACATGTAAGTTTACTGGTTAAAGACCTAGCTGTTACAAAAATCAACGCAAATAAAAACTCGTTTTATTAAACAGTGCAATTATTCTAAACAAAACTGGTATAGGTCGTTTGCAGTTCAAAAACCCACGATAATTTTCAAATATTTTTTATAACAAGACAACGCAGACAAATGGAAGTTTACATATATTTATGATATACCTATACCAACTCTGACATAAAATAACTTTGTTTTCACGCCGTAATAAAAAAGTTTTATTTATAACTTCTATGTAACGTTTACACTTCTAAAGGACATTTTTCGAAGAGAAATTTCAAGTCATTCAACAGCCTATTTTCCACGACTCTGTAACGCCTCACCGTTTAGCTGTCGCATTCTATAGTAGTGTACAACCGACTGAACGAGGTCCTCACGTGGGTACGTTAAAAGTATAAAACAACCGTACTGTCATTTCCAAACATGTTGGATCCTGATCGGAGGCTGGAGCCAATCGGGATACAAACTATTTGCCTCTCATACATACGTTTTATTAAACTAAGAGCAAAACAAGACTGCGCGTTCAATAAACGCTTATGACCCACGGTGGCATCCTTGACGATATATTCATAATATTTTTCCAGTCCAAATTAGGTCAATGACAATGTCAAACTGAGCGTGGATATTATTGGTGATTTGGTAATGGTCCAAGGCAATAACTGTGTAAGTATCGAAGCATTGTAGAACCCAGTGTTAATGCTAGACGAAACGGTAAAATCTAGTTAACCGAGAAGGAGTCCATTTAAAATATTCTAAGTTCGCGGTCAAGGCCAAAGGTCAAAATCAAAGTTTGATGGTATTGTAGTCAGTTTTGATGATGCTAGACGAAACGGTAAAATCTAGTTAGCCTATTTAAAATGTTCTAAGTCCATATTAGGTCAAGTTCAAGGTCAAAATCAAAGTTTGGTGGTATTGATGGATAGGGAATGGCCCAAGGCAACAACTGTATAAATATCCAAGCATTTGGGTAAGCGGTGCTAATGCTAGACGAAACGGTAAAATCTTCTTAACCTTGTTACAGACGGACGGACGAACACACACACATGGACGGATGGACAGGACGATTACTATATGCCTCCGCATATATCGATGCCGGGGGCATAAAAATATAAATGCGATACATATCAGAAGACCTGTTCATACCAGACGATATGCGTGAAGGTTTTAAGATACAGACGTTCTCTACACCAACTTACAAATGTCATGTTTTCAACGGAATGTTTTTAGAGCAGCTCGAAAAACGCCACATATCATAAACGTAATACAATACAACTCAAACACTGATACATATCGTCACTTAAACGCCAAAAGGGCTCAACAACATATTTGGTCAAATTTCACTGTTTGACAAAATTTACTTATATTCAATGTAAACTATATAAGAAATTAATTGTGCTTGACTTCCTAATTTTAAACGTAAAAAAATACACTTGACATTTTGACTGTTTCCCAAATATCAGTAATTCCTAGTGCCAAAAGGGCTCATCAACAAATGTGTTTGAAAAAAAAGGACTCAACAGCAGGTACAAGTGTTGATGAGGCCTTTTCATGTGTTTGTATACTATACCTAATTGTTTTATGAATATGCCATATTTGCAACTACACAGTTACTGCTATTTAAAAGACATCACATTGACATAGTAACTTTATTAATATGCTAACATTGAATCGACCTTGAACTTGCTAACATATTTCCTTGCATTGATGTTGAATGAAATTATACGTTCTTACCGACAACCATGTCCATTTGTTGTGAAGATATAATACCTATTCCTGCAGTTAAATTTATTATCATATCTTGTTGTATTTGCACATTAGGCTTTTTAATGTTCACAAGTGTTTTATTATAACTTAAAATAGTACAGCATTCGTTTTTGTTGTTGAGCCCTTTTGGCTCTTAAGATATTTTTCACACAATTTATAGTTTTATTGCACTTTGTAGTACTAAAATAAATACGAATACACAGAAAAGTCATTTTTCAAAGCATGTAGCATTGTTTCTATCAATTTATTTGCTTAGATTAGATTTGAAAGACATTTTCAATTGCTGATGAGCCCTTTTGGCTTCAGAGAAAACTGAATTTTCTTTAATTTTTTGACTTTTATATGCCAACAACTAGAATCTACTAGTTTACTTCTACAACTTATCCTACTACTATTACTAAGACTACAACAACTAGTACTACCACTATTACTACCATTACTGCTACTATTACTTACTATTACTATTACTACTGCTACCACATCTACTACTACTTACTAGTAGAACTAATATTATTGCTACTTACTATTACTACCAATGCTACTAACTAGTACCTTACCAGTACTCCTTCTACTTATTCTACTAACACTACTACATATCATTGGTATTTATTACTGCTACTACAACTTATTATTAATACTACTTCAATATCTACTACTACTGCTACTAATATTACTACTTACTACTACTAGATCTACTACTACTTACGTGTACTTCTACCTATCGTTACTATTACTACTACCACCTGCCAATATACTACTTCTAGATTTTTACTACCTACTACTACTACTACTACTACTGCAACTACTACTACTGCTTCTACTACTACTATTATTACACCAATCACTACTACCACTCTTACGATTGGCGGACGTAGTCGAGGGGTAAGGTTCCCGATTGCGACGTCAGGGGTCGTGAGTTCGATCCCCTGCCGGACTAAGTCATTCGGGTGAGACTTTAAAAACCGAGGTCCGACTTATCAGTGCTTTACACTGGGCATCTAAAATAACTGGATAACTCTTTCGATAATAAGAGTAGGGCATCGCGCCCGGGTTCTCTGTATCCTTTTCCCTCTCCCTGGGGCGTCCAATTAGCCAATAGATGGCATAAACGGACGTTAACCAACAAAATATACTATTACAAAAATGACTACCGCTGCTACTATTATAACAAAAATACTTTCACTGCTATTACTACTATTATTGCTGCTACTACTACTATAACAGCACTTACTAGCACTACTTATACTTCTACCATTACCACTACATCTACTGCTACTTCTAATATATCAAGGGTTCTTTTGAGAGGTCGTTTAACAATGATTTTGCTGTATATACGATTTAGCTCCGCCACTCTATTTGAAAGAGATGCACTGGTGGATAATTTAGCTTTTTATTTTTATTTATCTAATTTGATTCTTCTTACCAAGATTATGTGGATACACCAGGTCCTGGAAACAAGCAACCTCTCTCTTTCTTTTTGTCTGTTTCCCTCTCCCTCTCCCTCTCTCTCGTTAACTCTAACAGTATTTGTATTATTTGTGAAACTGTAGGGGAAAAGCCGATCCTAGGTTGGTAGAACTTGTGGCCCAACCCCTTTTCCTGTACAATAATTTGGAAATAAACTTTGTTTAAACTACTACTGCTACTGTTGCTACTACTTCTACTACTACTACTCTCATCCATTACTACTACTATTGCTTCTTTTACTTACCATTACTACTTCTACTACTGCAACTATTGCTGCAACTACTAATACTGTAACTTACTACTACCTACAATTACTGCAACTACTATTACTACTACTTCTACTGCTACTACTATCACTACGACTTTTGCTGTTTACTACATTTCCAACTACTACACTACTATTTAACTACTACATTCACTACTATGATTACTTCGATTTCTTGCCCTGTCTTTACTTCTTCTATCTATACAACAAGTAAGGTATTTTAACCTCAAATTCTGATATACGTTCACGTTATTCCTATAGCCCGTAGACATAAACCATACATAATTATTCACATGACCTTTGGGGGCCTCCGTGGCCTAGTGGTATAGTCACTGTGACTTACATCACTAAGCTCCTCACCGCTATGAGTTCGAATCCCAGTAGGGTCGTTCGGATTTTCCATGTGGGGAAACCTTCCAGCTGACTTGCGGAAGGTCGGTGGTTCTACCCAGTTGCCGATTTGTGCCTGAAACAGTGCATAAAGGACTTCTGGGGTCTTCCTCCACCTATAATTAGCTGGACGTCCAGATATAACTGAAATACTGTTGAAAGCGACGTAAAACCAAAACAATTCATTCACATGAACTTTAACTCTTTCCTTGTCTTAAAAGTCATAATAACTTCATTAGTCACGTAAATGCGAATAACGTTAACCGACTCAAGGTTAAAGTATTGAAAGTTTTAAAAGAATACCCTGATGACATACACACTAAATCTGAATATGATTGAGAATTCAGAAGGATAAAATAAACAAAAGATTGCAAATATCTCCAGTAGTGATTGCATTTCATTTAAAAGGGGGGCTTGCCCTGTTTATAATTAACAGGTCTTACCAAATCATCTGTTGCATACCCATAAACGCATTGTCGTCAAATTTTACCTCAATGTCCACACATACATCGCAGAACCCCTTTCCTTCCGTAGCTTACTTTTAGTGACAGAGACAGATGGTTCCTAAAAGCAGGTTAAAAGTTAAGCCGAATGCTTTACCCAGTACTCATTGTAGTACACATTCAATTTATACGGATACAAAATAGTGATTCTATTTATTGGACTTTAAGACGAGTGACTGTTCAACGCAAGTGGACGTATCAAATGAGCTTTCTATACTGCCCTCTGTGTGCATTAAAAATAATCCTCAACCTATTAAAATTGAAGTCCGATTTAGCGAGGTGCAAATGCCAATACACAGTCAACCATGTGTATTGCTGTCACTCGATACAATATTGACACAATTATAGGCAAATGGCTCCTTAATGTAGAATAATGAGTAGAAAATCAACGAAGAACATACCAAACGCCACGGAACCCTCTGCATTTACTCATATTTTAAACAACCACACGTATGCTTTTGTTAACCGCTTTTCACAGTGTTAACTGGATAAGACTATGTGTTGACTGGTTTCTGGTAATGTATAAATTCATAAATAAATTCAGCAAAAGATCATGATCCCGTCTTACGAAACGACGTACGACAAATGTTGTCATAAGTCAAATTCTGAATTCCTCAATGATTATTAATTTCTGAAGCTAATCCTCTCTTGTGACATCTCTTTGGAGTCGTTTTTTCAAGACATTTCCAAAAAGATGTCACGAGACGTGATTAAATAGAAAAATAAGAAGTTTGAGTTATTTTAACGTTTTGACTTACGGGAATCTAACATATCAGATACAGAGTCAGATGGTATAGATGACAGTTAAATAAATGATCATGTAATTATATTTAACCCATGTATGTCTAGTGGTTAGTTAAAGAGAAATAGGAAACTGAACACACACAGAATACTTTTTTTTGGGTGGAGAGGGGGGTCTAATATCTGCTATCTGAACAATTTTGGGAAAATACTTCATTTAACACTCGTAAGTTGATAAACTGTTGAATAAACGGTTAGTATTGCTTTGTCAGTGCTTTGAATCACTTATTTATTCATTTTACCTGTAGTAGTAGAAACAAACAAAAGCTGATAAGCCCTTTTGGCTGTAAATATTCTACCTTGAAATCGACACATATTCTATGCCAAAAGGGTTCATCAACAAATTGATCAAATTATCTCTTTAAGTGGTATTTTTTTTTATGCTTTTCATATGACTAATAAACATCAATATATACTATAAGAAAGTGGAATATTTAGTCTGTAAAAGTGGATTTTTATGACACTTCTAAACGTCAGAGGGCTATACAGTATAACTGTAACAAGGAGCTGCTACCAGTTCTGTCAACCCGCCATCTCTCCAACAAGACCCGCGGTCGTGTTTACAGCTCATGTGTGAAGAACGCAATGCTACATGCAAGTGAGACTTGGCCCTTGACGAGTCCAAATCTCTAGCGTTTACGTCGCAACGACAGAGCCATGATCAGACAGATCTGCAATGTGAAGCCAGATGATGTGGTTATTGTTACGTCAGATCAGCTGTTAACACAACTTGGCCTTGATGACCTGGACATCATTCTGAGAGATAAAAGACTCTGCTAATTCGGACACGTTGAACGCTCCAGTGGCGCAATTAAGACAGTCTGCACCATACAGATTGAGGAAAGACGTGGCCGAGGGCGACCCAAGATGACATGGACGTCTCTAGCAGAGAGAGATAGACGAGAGTAGAAACTTTCTGAAGTCGACCCTTTTGACAGGGATGTGTGGAGATCCAATGTGATATCTGCTATGAGTGCAGTTAGCCAGCTGCCTGGAAGGGGGGGGGGGGGGCACCGATGTGGACGATATTCCCACTCCTGCACGTTAATATAAATTCCGATGATGATGATGATGATGATGATGTTCCGACACCCCTTGGTTCCACGTTTGTAAGTCGGTTAAGAGAGGGTGTCGGTTAACGGAATTATGCCCTAATTTCACACACACACACAAAGATTCAGTCAATCTTTCGCTGCCTATTGACATATAAAATATGTATGACTACAGCATACAGCACATATCCTGATCAGACCAGTTTGAAAAAGGAGTTCCCTGGTCCGGATCTACAAGGGTTTTCCGTTGTTCTTTTAGTAGGCATACAAACGTATATAGTGTATCGAAGGTAAACCTGCATGTACATATTTTAACTAAAACACCGACACATTCGTATTTAAATACAAGTACAGTACTCTCTCGTTATGTCTAACTCGCGGGATTTTTAACAAAATCTTCAAACGCGTGAATTTGTTTATTTCCTCTCAATATAATTTTAGCATACATTTTTACGCCTGCGACTATTAGTATAGATTCGAATTATGCAGAGGGCGCATTAGATATATATTTCGTACTTTTCATGTTGACAGTAGTAGTGGAAGTAGTTAGCTTAAGTTATCTGATTAACTCTCACCACATTCATTCATTGTCAAAACAACACAATTTGTTTTTTATCACATGCGCTTGCATAGTCGCTGTCAATGATTACAAGTCAGCATACCGTCGGATAACTAGGTGCGAAAAACCTCTAATTTGCCTTTTTTGGTCCGTCACGGTTTGTCGGATTACGGTTAACAGAGGATCCGATCAACAGAGATATTGGTTGGATAAAACAAATAGGGATGCTGCCGGGACTAAACAGAAGAGTCGGATAACAGAGGTTTCCGGTTAAGAGAGGTGTCGATCGATAGAGGTTATACTTAATCTCAAAACTGTGAAAACTGTTGATGAGACCTTTTGGCGTTTAAGTGACTCATTAATATATTAGTATAAACATACATGTATAGACAGCTTTATCATTTTATTGAGAATTAATTTTGATTCTTTAATGTAAGCATTGATTGAATGAGATTAATCAAATTCAAATATTTATTTAAAACCTACATGTAAATCTAACAGAAACACACATTTAGAATCTATAACGGCAATTTTGATCAAATAGCATGTCAACCCAAATTCATTTTAAGCTATTTCAGTGACTGACTCTGAGTACGCTCCTCATATTTAAATGGCTTGCGAAATTATTCTAAATTCCTAGACAACTGTAGAACAAAAATTGTTACAAAGCCCAATAACATTTAGACGTATAGAAAGTTAAACGATTATAAAGCTTTCAAGTTGAGTCTTATATGGTTCTTAGACATTTAATTTGTCAATCTTACCAATCAAACGCTTTTGGACGATTTCAGACTTAACTCAATAGCTTTATAATCTTGGAGTCAGGGTCTCTGACGTAACATTCTAGCACTCTAACGACTTAGCTGTAGGGACTTGTTGAGTTTCTACAAAGATAACAGTAGTAAAAACGTTATTCTCTTAACAATTGTTTCAATTGCAAGCAGTTTGGAGCCATAGCAGATGCCGGTTTGGAGCCAGAGCAGACGCCGAGTAACCCGGTGTCTGATCAGGCTAGAAAATGTTTGCTACTCAGATTAAAATAAACAGTCAGAAGTATAAAAAAGTTGTCATTTTCTCCATTTTAGTGCACTGCGTTTGCGTTTAAACGGGAAAGAATAACGTTATCTCATCTGTACCTGTGTCCGACTACACTCGATCCGGCTAGACTACATTATGGAGTTATAATAACTGCAGTCGACTGCTGGTGTTTTCATAGGAGTCCATTCATGTGTCTGATATTTATTAATACACTAAAACTGTAAATCGGTGTACCTGTATTTCCATAGAACTGGTGTACAGAAAACTTCTGGCTTTCTGTGTTGCGTCGAACCTAACCGGTCTGTATGCTACGTCTCACGTTGTACCAAACCAACGTCATTCAACGTTATTCCAACATCCAACCACACAACTTCTCCTCTTATCCAGACATATTGTAACATTATCAAGTCCTTGAATAAACGGACGAAGAACAACATGATGTCTGTTGAATGCCAAGCGTAAATTACACACGCGAATCGAGTCACTTTTAAAAATGGCCGACATTGATAAATCCGGTGCATGTGGCCCTGTATCTTAGCCGTTGATATATAAAATACATGAACATTTTGTAAACAAACTTGACCTTTCCAGGTGCGCATTAGCTGTCAATGTATTAGAGAACAGAGTTAGGTGAAATCCAACAAGAAGGGGAAATAGGCATATTTTTATGCAAGAATAGTGTCAATACACCTGTTTTTCGTGCATTAACATCTGCAAAAGCCCTTGTGCTGTCTTGGAGCCCTCCGCTAAAGCCTCGGGCTTCAAATACAGCCCGCGGGCTTCTTCATATGTTAATGCACGAAAAAAGGTGTATTAACCCTATAATCATTCATGGACTTGCATACAAGGTTAATTATAACAAATGAATATAAAGATACATACAAGTCATGGTAAACAAACATGCACCCTGATCAATTTGTATCACTGGAGCCTTCGCGTACATTCGGATGATCAGATTTTTGACGTCATACATTAACCCATTTAACCCTTAATTTCGCTTGTGGGTATTCATAATCCTTTTGGACTATTATAGTACAGGTAATTTGAACCAGTGTACTGTTGCATGTTTGGTATGACAACAAAAAACAATGAAAATATCAAACAGTGCAGACTCCTATAGGAGCCCTCTGATCAGGGTATACACTGTTTGCATATGTAATCAGTAATCTCTATAGAGGTTTGTAGGGTTGAAAGGGTTACGGAGTGACTTGTGACGTAACTGTTTGAAATTTCAGTTCACATTAAGGATACTACGAGATATTAATTATTTACAACTAAGGTCAGAGAAAAAACCCAAATGTGGAACAGGAAGTAACTTTCTCCGGACAAATGTGACTTGGTATGTAAAGGTAATTTTGTATTGCAATATAAATACCATAATTACGATAATCGATGATCAATCAGTCAAATGTGATAAAATAGGCAATTATCTTAGTTTTTTCTTCTATAAAAGTCAAATGCCTTTCTTTCCAAAGTTTTGACAGAATTCTGGCACGCTGAAGCCAGTGGATGTGTTCCATTTTGTTTCCTTTGTAAAGTGTCCTAAACTACCGGGCTGTCCGAAACTACAAGAGTTGATGATACAAGGTATTTTACTAAAGGTAATGACTAGGGGTAGCTGACTGTACCTCTAATAATTGATATAAGCGGTACGGTCGCGTACCGCTAGCGAGTTTCGTTTATGACCTAGTTTACACATATCTTACACAGAAGACTATTTTATATAAGTTCCAGTCGGGCTTTAGACGTGGTTTTTCCACTGACACATGTCTAACTAGCCTTTCTGATTTCATTAGAAAACAGATGGATAAAGGCCACCTTGTAGGAATTATCCTGATGAATCTTCAAAAGGCAATTGACACTGCTGACCATGCTATTGTACTAAATAAGTTAGAAGCTGTAGGACTGGGTACTGATATTATTCACTGGTTTAAATCATATCTTGCTGAAAGACGACAACTTGTCGATATTTCTGGGACAAAATCTTCTTTTTGTGAAGTAACATGTGGCGTTTCTCGGGGTTAAATTCTAGGTCCCCTTTTGTTTTTAGTTATGTTAATTACATGCCTGCTGCAGTTAGAAATACGCTTCTTTTATACGCTGATGACTCAGCTATCATTGTTTCAGGAAAAGACAAGTAATATATTGAACAAGAGCTCAGCAAATAGTTAAATGTGGTAAGCCAGTGGCTGATTGACAACAAACTATCTCTACATCTAGGTAAAATTGAATCAATACTGTTTGGGTCTAAACCAAAGCTCCGGGTAAATACTAATATGAATATATCTTGTAACGGAAAAGAAATACTTCCAGCAACATCAGTGAAATACCTTGGAGCTACACTTGATGAAACTTTATCCCATGAAACTGTTGCAATTTCTGTTATAAAAAAGGCTAATTCAAGGTTGAAGTTTTTGTACAGGAAGCGTACATTCCTTACAGCCTATACTAACAAAACTTTTGATTAACTCTCTGATTCAACCCCATTTTGATTATGCATGCTGTGCCTCGTATCCAGATCTCACCAAGAAGCTAACAGATCAGCTGCAGGTTACACAGACAAGCTTATTAGATTTGCCCTTGACCTGGGTCATATGTCTCATATAGACAATACCCACTTCAAGACTCTTAACTGGTTACCAGTCAGTGACAGAGTTCAACAAAATAATCTCTGTCATGTCTACAAAATCTTTAAAGGGTTGGTCCCTAATTATATGAGTGATCTATTAACCCCTTTTAGTTCTGTTCATTCAAAAAGGACCAGATCAAGTGAAAATTACTGTTTTATACTTCCAAAGGTCAAAGGGTTTGATCTTAAGTCCTTTTCATACCTAGCGTGCAGCCTATGGAACAAAGTGCCACCTTCTATTCGCAGTGTGCCAACTTTGAATGGTTTTAAGACAGCTGTTAAAGAGCATCTTCTTTTAACCTGAGTGTTATATTAATAAACATCATTTCAATTTATTTCAGTACCCCTTTATCTGCTAACTCGTATATTGCATGTGATAGATTATTTATTTCCTTTTACATATTTCTTAAAATTCATAACTTAACTGTTATAGCATAACTCATGCCATTCTATGTCAGTACCATCATGTATAAGGACCACAATGGAAATAAGGGATTTCCCTTTTTTGTGTTAGCATTGGTGTATGATGTGTCTTTCATGGTCCATTATTTCATTCATGTACTATTTATCTATTTTACAATGTTTGTTATAATGTCTTATAAATAACTTCTCATTTCTACCTTATCTTATGGTTATTTGATGGAGAAAAACAAAGAAACCATAGACAAATATTCTCAACCCAAGTTGTTTTCACAGCAGCAATGAGAATAGATGTTATTCTTCATATAGGGTATGGTGTTATCGTCAGATACGCCCGATATCTGAAATCCGTTCAAATCCGTGACCAATGTTAAGTGGCATTTTTCTTATAAATCTTATTCAAAGGTGACTAATATATAGAATTTAATAAGTTTGTTCAAAATTGCTGAGCCTCCTAACTTAGCGCTGAATATGAAGTGGTAAGAATTAAAAAACTAGCGAAGCTTCGGCTCCCACCAAGTATAGATACATGTAAGTTAGCTGGTTAAAGACCTAGCTGTTACAAAAATCAACGCAAATAAAAACTCGTTTACAACGGATCCCAAATTTTTTTTATTAAACAGTGCAATTATTCTAAACAAAACTTGTATAGGTCGTTTGCAGTTCAAAAACCCACGATAATTTTCAAATATTTTGATAACAAGACAACGCAGACAAATGGAAGTTTACATATATTTATGATATTACTATACCAACTCTGACATAAAATAACTTTTGTTTTCACGCCGTAATAAAAAAGTTTTATTTATAACTTCTATGTAACGTTTACACTTCTAAAGGACATTTTTCGAAAGGAGATTTCAAGTCATTCAACAGCCTATTTTCCACGACTCTGTAACGCCTCACCGTTAAGCTGTCGCATACCATAGTAGTGTACAACTGACTGAACGAGGCCCTCACGTGGGTACGTTAAAAGTATAAAACAACCGTACTGTCATTTCCAAACATGTTGGATCCTGATCGGAGGCTGGAGCCAATCGGGATACAAACTATTTGCCTCTCATACATACGTTTTATTAAACTAAGAGCAAAACAAGACTGCGCGTTCAATAAACGCTTATGACCCACGGTGGCATCCTTGACGATATATTCATAATATTTTCCCAGTCCAAATTAGGTCAATGACAATGTCAAACTGAGCGTGGGTATTATTGGTGATTTGGTAATGGTCCAAGGCAATAACTGTGTAAGTATCGAAGCATTGTAGAAAACAGTGTTAATGCTAGACGAAACGGTAAAATCTAGTTAACAGAGATGGAGTCCATTTAAAATATTCTAAGTTCGCGGTCAAGGCCAAAGGTCAAAATCAAAGTTTGGTGGTATTGTAGTCAGTTGTGATGATGCTAGACGAAACGGTAAAATCTAGTTAGCCTATTTAAAATGTTCTAAGTCCAAATTAGGTCAAGTTCAAGGTCAAAATCAAAGTTTGGTGGTATTGGTGGATAGGGAATGGCCCACGGCAACAACTGTATAAATATCCAAGCATTTGGATAAGCGGTGCTAATGCTAGACGAAACGGTAAAATCTTCTTAACCTTGTTACAGACGGACGGACGAACACACACACATAGACGGATGGACAGGACGATTACTATATGCCTCCGCATCTATCGATGCCGGGGGCATAAAAATATAAATGCGATAAATATCATAAGACCTGTTCATACCAGACGATATGCGTGAAGGTTTTAAGATACAGACGTTCTCTACACCAACTTACAAATGTCATGTTTTCAACGGAATGTTTTTAGAGCAGCTCGAAAAACGCCACATAACATAAACGTAATACAATACAACTCAAACACTGATACATATCGTCACTTAAACGCCAAAAGGGCTCAACAACATATTTGGTCAAATTTCACTGTTTGACAAAATTTACTTCAATGTAAACTATATAAGAAATTAATTGTGCTTGACTTCCTAATTTTAAACGTAAAAAAATACACTTGACATTTTGACTGTTTCCCAAATATCAGTAATTCCTAGTGCCAAAAGGGCTCATCAACAAATTTGTTTGAACCAAAAGGGCTCAACAGCAGGTACAAGTGTTGATGAGGCCTTTTCATGTGTTTGTATACTATACCTAATTGTTTTATGAATATGCCATATTTGCAACTACACAGTTACTGCTATTCAAAAGACATCACATTGACATAGTAACTTTATTAATATGCTAACATTGAATCGACCTTGAACTTGCTAACATATTTCATTGCATTGATGTTGAATGGAATTATACGTTCTTACCGACAACCATTTCCATTTGTTGTGAAGATATAATACCTATTCCTGCAGTTAATTTTATTATCATATCTTGTTGTATTTGAACATTAGGCTTTTTAATGTTTAAAAGTGTTTTATTATAACTTAAATCGCATTGAAAATAGTGCAACATTTGTTTTTGTTGTTGAGCCCTTTTGGCTCTTAAGATATCTTTCACACAATTAATAGTTTTATTGCACTTTGTAGTACTAAAATAAATACGAATACACAGAAAAATCATTTTTCAAAGCATGTAGCATTGTTTCTATCAATTTATTTGCTTAGATTAGATTTGAAAGACATTTTCAATTGCTGATGAGCCCTTTTGGCTCCAGAGAAAACTGAATTGTCTCTAATTTTTCTACTTTTATATGCCAACAACTAGAATCTACTAGTTTACTTCTACAACTTATCCTACTACTATTACTAAGACTACAACAACTAGTACTACCACTATTACTACTATTACTGCTACTACTACTTACTATTACTATTACTACTGCTACCACATCTACTACTACTTACTAGTAGAACTAATATTATTGCTACTTACTATTACTACCAATGCTACTAACTAGTACCTTACCAGTACTCCTTCTACTTATTCTACTAACACTACTACATATCATTTGTATTCATTGCTACTACTACAACTTACTATTACTACTACTACAATATCTACTACTACTGCTACTAGTACTACTACTTACTACTACTAGATATACTACTTTTTACGTGTACTTCTACCTATCGTTACTATTACTACTACCACCTGCCAATATACTACTTCTAGATTTTTATTACCTACTACTACTACTACTACTACTACTGAAACTACTACTACTGCTTCTACTACTACTATTATTACACCAATCACTATTACCACGCTTACGATTGGCGGACGTAGTCGAGGGATAAGGTTCCCGATTGCGACGTCAGGGGTCGTGAGTTCGATCCCCTGCCGGACTAAGTCCTTCGGGTGAGACTTTAAAAACCGAGGTCCGATTTATCAGTGCTTTACACTGGGCATCCAAAATAACTGGATAACTCTTTCGATAATAAGAGTAGGGCATCGCGCCCGGGTTCTCTGTATCCTCTTCCCTCTCCCTGGGGCGTCCAATTAGCCAATAGATAATAAATAAATTCAGCAAAAGATCATGATCCCGTCTTACGAAACGACGTACGACAAATGTTGTCATAAGTCAAATTCTGAATTCCTCAATGATTATTAATTTCTGAAGCTAATCCTCTCTTGTGATATCTCTTTGGGGTCGTTTTTTCCAGACAATTCCAAAGAGATGTCACGAGACGTGATTAAATAGAAAAATAAGAAGTTTGAGTTATTTTTACGTTTTGACTTACGGCCATCTAACATCTCAGATACAGAGTCAGATGGTATAGATGACAGTTAAATAAATGATCATGTAATTATATTTAACCCATGTATGTCTAGTGGTCAGTTAAAGAGAAATAGGAAACTGAACACACACAGAATACTTTTTTTTAGGTAGAGAGGGTGGGTCTACTATCTGCTATCTGATCAATTTTGGGAAAATACTTCATTTAACACTCGTAAGTTGATAAACTGTTGAATAAACGGTTAGTATTGCTTTGTCAGTGCTTTGAATCACGTATTTATTCATTTTACCTGTAGTAGTAGAAACAAACAAAAGCCGATAAACCCTTTTGGCTGTAAATATTCTACCTTGAAATCGACATATATTCTATGCCAAAAGGGTTCATCAACAAATTGATCAAATTATCTCTTTAAGTCGTATTTATTTTTTATGCTTTTCATATGACCAATAAACATCCATATATACTATAAGAAAGTGGAATATTTAGTCTGTACAAGTGGATTTTTTATGACACTTCTAAACGTCAGAGGGCTATACAGTATAACTGTAACAAGGAGCTGCTACCAGTTCTGTCAACCCGCCATCTCTCCTACAAGACCCGCGGTCGTGTTTACAGCTCATGTGTGAAGAACGCAATGCTACATGCAAGTGAGACTTGGCCCTTGACGAGTCCAAATCTTTAGCGTTTACGTCGCAACGACAGAGCCATGATCAGACAGATCGGCAATGTGAAGCCAGATGATGTGGCTATTGTTACGTCAGATCAGCTGTTAACACATCTTGGCCTTGATGACCTGGACATCATTCTGTAAGAGAAAAGACTCCGCTGATTTCGGACACGTTGAACGCTCCAGTGGCGCAATTAAGACAGTCTGCACTATACAGATTGAGGAAAGACGTGGCCCTGGGCGACCCAAGATGACATGGAAGTCTCTAGCAGAGAGAGATAGACGAGAGTAGAAACTTTCTGAAGTCCACCCTTGTGACAGGGATGTGTGGAGATCCAATGTGAGATCTGCTATGAGTGCAGTTAGCCAGCTGCATGGAAGGGGGGGGGCACCGATGTGGACGATATTCCCACTCCTGCACGTTAATATAAATTCCGATGATGATGATGATGATCCGACACCCCATGGTTCCACATTTGTAAGTCGGTTAAGAGAGGGTGTCGGTTAACGGAATTATGCCCTAATTTCACACACACACACAAAGATTCAGTCAATTTTTCGCTGCCTATTGACATATAAAATATGTATGACTGCAGCATACAGCACATATCCTGATCAGACCAGTTTGAAAAAGGAGTTCCCTGGTCCGGATCTACAAGGGTTTTCCGTTGTTCTTTTAGTAGGCATACAAACGTATATAGTGTATCGAAGGTAAACCTGCATGTACATGTTTTAACTAAAACACCGACACGTTCGTATTTAAATACAAGTACAGTACTCTCTCGTTATGTCTAACTCGCGGGATTTTTAACAAAATCTTCAAACGCGTGAATTTGTTTATTTCCTCTCAATATAATTTTAGCATACATTTTTACGCCTACGACTATTAGTATAGATTCGAATTATGCAGAGGGCGCATTAGATACATATTTCGTACTTTTCATGTTGACAGTAGTAGTGGTAGTAGTTAGCTTAAGTTATCTGATTAACTCTCACCACATTCATTCATTGTCAAAACACCACAATTTGTTTTTATCACATGCGCTTGCATAGTCGCTGTCAATGATTACAAGTCAGCATACCGTCGGATAACTAGGTGCGAAAAACCTCTAATTTGCCTTTTTTGGTCCGTCACGGTTTGTCGGATTACGGTTAACAGAGGATCCGATCAACAGAGAGATTGGTTACATAAAACAAATAGGGATGCTGCCGGGACCAAACAGAAGAGTCGGATAACAGAGGTTTCCGGTTAAGAGAGGTGTCGATCGATAGAGGTTATACTTAAGCTCAAAACTGTGAACACTGTTGATGAGCCCTTTTGGCGTTTAAGTGACGATATTATGTAGGAATGCTAGAGCTTAAGTTTGAAAAACAATGCAATTCTTTTTTTTCCTGTCGAAGTGTTCATGAATTCAACTGATTTAAAATGTAATTGGGCTTCACAATTCATTTATCAAAACTACTAAATCAAACATCAGCACGGGATTTTCCTTTCAGACAGAGCAAAAATCACAATTTTTTACCTAATGATGTTCTCCCATGTAAACAAACGTGATCAAGGTAAAAGCCAATACCACCCCACGTAAATGACCAATTTCAGCGACGCAAAATTGATATAAAACAAAGAATAAAAGATTTTAGTCAGTCTATCAAAAAAATTGAGTTTTCTTGTCCGAGTTGGTATATGTGTATCATAAGTGTATGCAAAATTTCATTTAAACACGTCCACTAATTTTAAATGATATCCGATTTATCGTTTTGTTGGAACTGCACACGACCTATTTAGTGAATCTAACACCACCGTGAGTGTCAGATAAGAATATCCCTACCGAGTTTTGAAGATATTTTTGTAACACGAGGCTATGCCGAGGGTAGGATATTCATCTGATACTCAACGGTGGTGTTAGATTTATTTTCTCACCTTGACTACGCTAAAAATCGCGTACATCTTACTATACAGTTGCGAGGACTGTTTTCGCTTTCACTTCGTGAATGGCGGATGGATATTTATGTAAATGACCCAATTACCTTTCCTATGGACATACGCAGGGAAAAATATCACACAAGTTTCGACCATTTCATATGTAATGATACTATATTTGAGCAATTGCTACTCATAAATATTTCGTTTTAAGTAAATTGCAAAAGCAACAATAAAGACAATTCAATTATTCCTAAAATTCAGTAACAAAGGTAATACACAAACACAGCGCATGAATTTCTACTACTAACGATTTTACTCCATTTGTGATTGGGTCCTTTCAACTTGCCTTTCGAAATGTAATCCCAGATACTTTCCCCAATATGTCACTCAAACGTTTTAATAGTCTAATCAATATTTCCAACTTTAAAACACAAACATAAAAATCTTAAAATCTTAAAATAATCATGTATTTATAGCACATAATAACACAACTAGTCTGTTTACGAAATGTCGAGGCCATCTTGCAAGTTTCGTAACCTAGCAAACTCGTTGAAAGCATGATGTCAAGGCAAAAAGTAATTTTCAGGCCCAACCATGGACAGTCTAGTTATTGTGGGAGAATTTGCACATTAATATTGAATATCCCTCCCGATATTGAGGTATGTGCGCCAAACAATGACCTGAACATGCCATCTTGTCAATTGTCATCAGAATTCGCGACTGCACATTCAGTGGTGGAATGAGCCACATAACTTGTCACAGGAGCACTAGGAGGCCTAGCCGCTGAAAGGGAAGAGGATTTAGAGTATGTTATAACAGTGGACACACGTTCTTTGTGCGCATTTGATAATTGCCTGTAATTATTCAAGGTACTAGGATCGCTGTGGCATGTAATGTATATGGCATGAGTGTCTGGCACATTCTCATTGAGTAAGGTCTGGCACAGATGTTTCCTGACATGTTGGTTAGACTTTTTTCTGACAATGAGGGCAATTATGCATTCTTTGCCATTGTCTTTAAGAGGGCTGAGATTTTGTTCCTACCAACAGGGTCGCGTGTGAACCACTGCTGGTGATCTGCAGGTGACTTTGTTGTTGTATTAGTTGCCAGATAGAAGGGACATTCAGGCATTGAACAATGTTCTGGTCATTTGTCTGCAAAACGCTTGTAGCAACGAACAGGGCACATATCAGAGTTATTCCTCTCCTCATACATGCACGACTTGCCCCCTTCTCGATGTACTCGTATGTCTTCTCCTGTTCGTGTCTTCGTCTGCCTGAGGAAAGGACAAAGACATTAATTGTCAGGTAAGTAAATGTTGCGAATAAGTCTTAAGACTGAACAAGTAATTTTGATTCCTGTAATTAGACCGACCGTATGTTTTCCCCTGTAAACACGACCTTCTTTAGTATTTTTTTACCCCAACCTCACCCCACCCATACGTACAAAAATTGTCAAAAAATGAATGAAATGGATTAAAGTGACTACAGTCAAATAATGAAAACAAGACTCGGTATAACTTTATGTCTGAGCCTGTAATGAATTTCTATAGCGTCTTCAGGTTCAATTGACAAAGCAATGGAAAATATCTCAAAAAATAAGATTTGAATAACTTCACACTATGCGGACTCAACTTACTTCCGGTCGAATAGGCGTTCAGGTTCTGGATGCCTAGTCGTATATAAGAGCTTTGAAATACTAGCGTAATTTACGGTTAAATTTACCATGTCTATTTCAAATAATGCGTCTAGGAATACAGATATTGTATGCCTAATCGACCGGAAGTAAGTGTAGTCCGCATACTGTGACCTTTCTTAAGGATGTTTTTAGAATGATCATATGTTTCATATGCAGATGCACTATTATGCTGCACATTTGGTTTTCTTGAGTATTTTTTATTTTTTTAAATACACCATCCGGTTGCGAGTCCCGTAACCCATTACCCAATACTGGCCCATAGCCTTATTTTAGTTTTGAAAATAGGTGACCACTTAAAGCAGATTGAAAGTTAAGCAAAATGTATCAATCCGAACTATTTTGTTCAGTAGGGGAACAAATTAGAGGCATAAAAATGCGTATTTATGGGGTAATGGGTTAATGGAAACAAACCTATGTTGTTCTAGGCCTAAATACAGTTGAATACCAACAAGTCAATCTAACTCAACAAAAACGTACGCCTAAAATGCAACACTATGTATCCAGATCATATATTATATTACTCGGAGCCTGGACCAGATTCTGTTTGCTTGCAGATTTCAAGTTAACATCAAATTTATTAAACTCATACTTTAGAAAAATTATATCAACTTTTTGTAAATTGTGTAGGTCTGAATGAGTTGAATTGAAGGATTTTCAACCGTATTCAATTGGTTTTATTGAATGTTATTTCAAAATAATTCACCATAGTTTATGCGTGAAAAATAGTGGGTAATATTACTCGGGGAAAGTCCCGTTCTTTTCTTATCATAAAAACATTAAAAATACCACATTTTGTTATAAAGAGAAAAGGCTGAATTGTTCATGCTTTCACAACTTTCCCCTTTTTTATATTTTTTTGGAAAACAACAGCCTATTGTGAATCTTAAAATTTAGCAAAACTGTCGTAGTCTTAAAACCAGCTACTACTACTATATCAAGGGTTCTTTTGAGAGACCGTTTAACAATGAGTTTGCTGTATATACGATTTAGCTCCGCCACTCTATTTGAAAGAGATGCCTCGTTCCTGCATGATGTTTCTCACCTCTTGGACAGAGGTATCCCGAAATCTAGGGGGTGTGAGATAACCTTATCTGTCCGGACAGACAAGCCAAACTATTTTATGAGTGGTTGTTATTGCTGTTGTTATGACGTCGTCATGGCGTCGCCATGCATGCATTAGCGCATTAAAGTACAACTCGACACTGTGAAGCTAGTTAAACCAGTTTTAGCTCACCTAGCTCAAAGTGCCAAGGTGAGCTATTTTGATCGTCCTGTGTCCGTCGTCAACAATTTCTTTAAACGACATCTCCTCCTAAACAAGTGGATGGATTTTAACCAAACTTGGCAGGAATGATCCTTATATGCTTCTCTTTGAAAGTTGTTCAAAGGATATCGATCCGTTGCATATTTAGATCACAGGAGCTAAAAATAGATCATTTCAATAAAAACTTAAAAAAACTTCTAATCTGAAACCACAGTACCCCGAGCTTAGATATTTTGCAGAAATCATCGTCTTTATTTCCTCTATCAATATTGTTCAAATGATGTCCATGGGGTCAAAAATGCCCCCAACCCGGGGGTCACAAATTTACTTAGAGTTATATAGTCAAATCTTCAAACCTCTTCTTCTCTGAAATGAATATAGCTACAGCTTTGATATTTGACATAGTGTAACTTCTAGAGGTACTTTACCATTATTGTTCAAATGGTTCAGGTTCATTGCATATCTAGGTCACAGGAGATAGAAATAGATTCTTTCAATAAAAACTTAAAAAAAAACTTCTCTGAATTAAACCACAGTACCCTAAGCTTAGCTATTTTGCACAAAGCATCATCCAATCAGCAATTGGCACAATCATATTGTCATAATTTCACAGCTTTCCAAGATAAGTTACATTTACGTCAACGGTCCCAGGTGAGCGATTTAGGGCCGTATACGGGTCTTTTTATGGTTGACGACGTGAATAAATAAATCTAACACCACAAAGCCTCGTGTTCCAAAATTACTCGAGATAGGGTGAGCATGTACTAACAATCAGTTGTACCCCTTGTCTCTCAAAAATCAATCGTGCCAGGTCCCTGTGATCAAATATACCATGATTTGACATTCATGTCTGCCATATTTAATTACTTGGGCTAAGGCTCTCATGATAAAATTCCTTCACATTTAAACTCCAAATCATGGTTAATTTGACAATATAGTTATACACAGCAGAGCATTGTTAATTGTATCTAAACCAATGGCTTTGAATCATTTATTACAGAGGCTCGTTACCAGATTTAGCATTAAAAATAGTAGTTTGTAAATATATGTCAAACGCTTATATAAACGGGTAAGGTTTAAAGTTTAGCATCATAAATTCTTTTTAAATATGCATTTAAATCAACAAAATATATTGAGCTCTTGTGGGATTCTAACCCAGGAACAGGCATGCTGGGAGAAAAAAATGCAATATGATTCAACCGCTTAGCCCACTGGACCACCGGGCTATTCATATTTCAGTGATCAATTTAACTATCTTTAGTGTGATGGGATGGAGAGTACATAACTCGGCCGTGGTTTATGTCTTATAATTCTTTTTAAAAAACTGCATTTTAATCAAAAATAAATATTGAGCTCTTGTGGGATTCTAACCCAGGAACAAGTATGTGGGGAGAAAACAACGCAATATGACTCAACCCCATTAGCCTACTGGACCACCGGGCTATTCATATTTCAGGGATCAATTTAACATACCTAAATGTGTAGGGATGGAACGTAAATAACTTGGCCCTGGTTTATGTCTAAGCACGAGATCAGGGTAAAATATATAAAAATATATTAGATTTGAAAACTTTTCCTAAGGTTGTTTTAACATGATTATATTTTTCTAATACCAGATGCACGATAATGCTACACATACATTTTGGTTTTATATGAGTTTTTATTTTATTTTTTTCAAATACACCTTCTGGTTGCGAGTTGATTTAATTGTTTAGTATTAATATTGAAATTACTTTTAATAAATAAAAGGTATGCTGTATGCTAGTATCATTTTATAAATAGAAGATTTGAATTATACTGAGTAGGCTAGTATCTTATGAAAAATGGGGTAATGGAGCATATTCTCTCCTCATTTGTTTTTACGATATCTTAATTTCTTTGGCATCCAGCATAATATTTTTTTATTGAAAATAAATTCAATATACATGTAAATGCATAAAGTCAAAGCCAAGTTTATGATTATAAGTGGTAAAATATGTCAACCCTGATTGGATACTTGTATAATTGGATCATTTTTAACGCTTCATTAAATTAAAGGTACATGAACTCCTTCTTTAGCTCATGATCGTATTTTAGGGAAATGTCGCCCCACTGTAAGTTTCTGTGCTCCTGGACCCAGCTCTCATACCGAAGTACATGGTGTTATTCAGCCAAAGTATGTTCAGCATGGCTTGAGGGCTGTGAGCGTCAAGTTCTTCCTTTTCGTATAAAAAGCCTATCTCCTCTGATGTTATCTCGTCTGCTGCTTTGGGTTTGTTTCCTCGACCTTTACTTTTCAAATCTTTCTGTTTGCTTTTGAGCGCTTCTCTTGCAGTGTCAAATGCCAAGTCTTTGACCACTGAAGAACCATATCTATGCCTCCTGAGGTGACGTTCAAAGCTTCCCAGCATGAACCTCAATGTTACAGGCTCGTATTCTTCGCCAGTGTTTTGTCTAACAGTTATGAAGAATGATTTCAAATGACCATTTAGCTCATCAGGTGGCAGCAGCTTTGCGTTACACCTTTCTGTTTCAGGAAGGACCCAAATAAATGGATTTGTGACAGGGTTTTTCTTCTAGTATTATTTTTTTTCCTGTAATGAAGTTATCAAGCTCATGGTTTGACATATCAACAAATCTGCTTGCTTCTTTTTGTTTAGTTTGGGTTAATTCCGCTGACCCCGTTGCCACTTCCATTTGAGTTAATGTCTCAGGAGAAAGTGGTTTGCATTCATCCAGTACTGGGTCGGCCATAATTTCGTCTGTAAGAAGCTGATCAGGGTCTGTAAAAAAAAAGTTGTGAGAGTTCTGTATTAACTTTGTTTATGGTTGAATGGTTGAATAAGCAGGCTAGATAGCTCAGATGTTAGAAAACTTGCCGTGTAAGTAAAGGGATCCCAGTTTGGCTGCATATTTTTCTGACGATATAACAGTTGGTGCCCTTCTTAAATAACCCATAGAATATCATGTAACTTTCAAGATGTACAAATATCATTTAAAAAGCTCATGGACTGTTCTTTAGGTCAAAATTTGGGACAAATTGTGGTGTAGAGGCAGTGTTTGTAGCTTAGTTTAATAGCGAGTGATTTGTGTAAGCTGTCCATATAGCTCAGATGGAAGAGCACTTGCCTTTAAGCAAGTAGTCCCGGGTTCGAGTCCCGGTCTGGTTGCATAGTTTTTTTACTATGTTACTCTGCTATGATTTTGACTGCTGTCACAAAATTAAAGACAGTGGAGGGGATTATTAAGCATAGTGAAGACGAACAGCATGCTGAGAATGAAATGGCATTCATGATATTGCATTCATATTTATTTGATTTGAATTGTAATCTTGTTTTTTACCATTTTTTGGTGTTAGGAAAAAGGAGGTTTTACTTTTGCAACATAGTCATAGATCTACAGTTTAGATCTAGATCTTGAATATGTAAAATTGGGTAACTGTTTATTGTTCGGACCCAAACTGTACCTGCTATTGTTACTGTTCCCTGAGGCTCATGATCAGTAATATCTGCTGGAAGTGGTGCGGCAAATATATCCAGTACTGGGTCGGCCATCATTTCTTCTGTAAGAAGCTGATCAGGGTCTGTAAAAAGAACAAGTTATGAGATTTCTGTAGTGACTTGTGAAGTCGAGTTGTGTTTATGGTTGAATAGTGATTGTATGAAGCGGTCACAATAGGGCAGATGGGAGAGCAAATGTTTTGTTAAGCAAGTAGTCCTAGGTTAGAGTCCTGGTCTGGTTGCATAGTTTTTTCACCATGTTACTCTTTATTGATTATGACTGTCATCAAATTAAAGACAGTGGGGGGAGAGAATAGTGATTGCATTTTGAAGTGGTCCGGATACCTCAGAATCAGATTGGATAGCACTTGCATTTAAGCAAGTATCGGTAGCCTTGAGTTCCAGTCCCGGTCTGGTTGGATAATTTTCTCACCATGTTACTCTTTTATGATTATGAAGGAACACTTAAAAGGAGTACACACTGAAGTACCTTAAAACGATTCCAGATATATGAATAGGCGTGCTGGTCGAGGAGATAAGAGGTTGTCTTATTTTGCTTTTCTGTCCCCGCATGCTGGGTCCCCAGTTCGAATCCCACCAGAGCTCAATATCTTTTTCATTGAAATGCATTTTTAAACAGAATTTATTAACCTAAACTAATTCTTACCCGTTTATATAAGCGTTTGATTTATATTTACAAATTACTATATTTAATGCTAAATCTGGTTGCGAGTCTCTTTAAAGGAAAATAAACTGCCATACAACAGTGCAATGAAATGTGTAACGGTTTATATAATTATATTTGAGTGGCAAACAGAGTAGAGTCTAAGCAGTCACAAAGTAACTCAGTGTCTGATCTGGATCCAAACTATTTTCAATGGAACTAATGTTTAAGCATAAACGTCTTTATAGGAAAGAACAACAGAACAATGTGTTTTTCACTGCACTAAAAAAATTGTAAATTTTTTTTATTTATTTATTTTTTTTGGGGGGGGGGGTATTGAGAACATAAAATGACCCATAAATCAATCCAAAGTATTCTTATATAATTTTCTATAATAAATAGTCATACTTGCAGCTGCTTTAAGTGATTTAACCCTGTTGAAATATGATAAACCATGTATATTTGAGACACATTGCCTCTATACTGCATAAAACTGTTCTAATTGACCGCCATGGTTGACACGGGACTGATCTAGAATGCCTCTAATCTTTAAATTGTTTCTCACGATGTGTTGTACCAGTGTACCAAGTTTCATGCTTTTATCATAAAATGCACGATTATTTCACATATCTGCTGGACTGATGGCACGAAAATCCGACATAACTCTCCCGGTTAAGGGCGGCTTTAGAGATACATCATCATGTAGTGCTAAGCAATTCGTCGTGTGAGTCTTACAACGTTCTATCTCACATGAGGGTTGTTTTGAGAAAATCGACTTTAAAGTTTTGGACCAATTAAACAGCATAATTTTGATGGATTTTGAAAATTCTTTCGAATTTACCTGATGAATTGTGAATGCAAAGGGTTTCATTTAAAGTTTTATGAGGATTGTAGGCATGGTTTTTGAGATATTTCTTACTTTCGGTTTGAGATAGATCATTTCTCAAACTCTACCTTCTATTTCACTCATTATTACAATGTTCTATGTCCATTTTGTGGAGATAGAACATTATTAACAATACAGTTTCAGACAATTGCATGAACAATTACAGTATTACAATGTTCTATGTCCATTCTAAATACTCCCCATAGGGAATATTTTTGCTTATTTTGATGAAATTATCCCCTCGGCCAAGAAATTAAGGTCACTGACAAGCAGATAAAATAGAATACTTCTTAAGAATTGGGTTTGGTTTGTTGTTGTTGTTAATATCCGTACATGCGACCTCGGTTTATAAAGTCTCCCTTGTGCGACTTGGCTTGGTGGGACTTCTTTAAAGGGGTATTCAGTTTTACTTTCACATTGTTTTAAGCAGCTATCTGCTTTAAATTAATCACTTTACTTTGAATTACTCATGTAGTTAAAGATACATGGGTATTTCGCCGATTACACTGTACGCCAATAACCATGAAGGTCGCAGCCATTTTGGAAATTTCTGTCACGTGATCCAATTGGAACACAATGACTGGATAAATTGGACATAGATCATTGTAAGACTAAACAAAACGTTAAAAGGGAGATAGAACATTGTAATATTGGCGATAACTTCAAATAGAAAGCTCGGGTAAACATATGATTTGCACCAGGAGATAGCTCTTGAAAATAGCTTTCCAACGGTATATAGAACTCTATTTGTTTACAAAATGGACATAGAACGTTGTAAGACTCACGCGACGAATTGTAGATTGATCGATAACCAAACGTGAAGTGCGCAGCAATATAGTTGGATCATAGGAATTCGTATTCAAAAGTTCCTGGTTTAAAGTATCAACATAATGTAACCGTCATACAATTATCACATTATTGGATGCTTTGTCTGCTGGCACGAGTATATACTTTGAACGAAAGTATTGCCCTTCTTTAAGTGACGAATGTTAAATTTAGGTTTAGGTGGTAAAAGATGGTTATTGGATAAATAAAATGAAATCCGGGTATCGATAATATCAAAATGTAATTCTATCCATTTTGAAAGAGCGTCATTTTCAGCATGTTCTCTTCGGCACCAGTTGTTACTATAATTATTCAAAGCTTTCGAAATATAATTCCGGAAAGTATCGAAATCAATTAAGGTAGGTAATCTAAATTTAGGTCACTACTCAAAAGCGCTCTGATGCGTTTATCTTTAATGATATCAAAATTGCCTGTTATTATATGACACTTTGTCGCGTAACAGAAGTTAGAAGAGGTACAGTCTCATGTATCTGGTGTGTTATCGAGAATTTTAAGATCAGAAACAATTTTATTGTAGTTAAAAATTAACCCTCTTACAGATTTATTGTACTTATAGCAAATAATAGGTGGTTCAAGATTTTTGAAAAAATTTGGAATAGCATTCATCACATATTTGTTTCGGAGAATACTTTGTAAATCTATGATATCAATGCCTTTATTTATAAAAGGGACCTTAATGAAATATCTTTTGTGATCATTTAAAGAATCAATATGAGGTCTAAGAACATGCTGAGTATAACATTGTATTTAACCTGCAGTATAATACAGAGAATATGTGCGTACAATTACTCCATCATCCTTGTCGTCATTATCCATTAAAGACGACAATGACAACGAAGAAAGACGAGAAAGCATTTTTGTTTATACAAATACAAATACAAATACAAAGCATTTATATAGCGCAAAAGTGTATAAAATATTCGGTTGCGCTGTACAATATCAGAAAAGAAAAAAAATCACATAAAACATTCACACACTTCTAAATAATCTAGCAATAATGTTAAAGACATGTGCGACACATACATTTTTTATACAAATGATTTTAAAGACATTGGTATAGTCACTCTTGAGGTGTAGTCTATTTGGCACAGCTATTTACACAACATTCTAAGGGTTAAACTGTTGAAACAAGTATGTCTTTAGTTTTGACTTACACTACTTTTCATTAGTAATGTCCTTCAAATAACTTGGTAATGAATTCCACCACTGAGGTTTAACCACTGCTACAGATCTATCAGCAAGTTTAGTGTTTGTTGTTGGAACGTCAAATATATGGCTTGACGAGGATGATCTAAGTCTTTGTCTGTATAGGCTTTTGGTTGAAACAAACATGTCACAAAGGTATGAAGGTGCTGTGCGGTTCACAACACGAAACATGGTCACAATCACTTTGGACATAATTCCGGCACGAATTAGAAGCCAGTGTAGAGATCTTAGAGTCTCCATACTAGATTTTTCGTATGTGGCACCAGTGACAATGCGAGCAGCATGGTTCTGTACTCGTTGTAGTTTGCTAAGTTGATAACTTGGAATATTAATGAAAAGTCCATTGCAGAAGTCCAGGTGTGAATGTATTAGACCATGAACGAGTATTTCTGTGGACTTCTGAGTAAGATGTTTTCTGATTGTTTTTAGGTTTCTTAATTGCATATTAGCTATTTGACACTTTCTGGAAATGTGCTTATCAAAACTCAAGGTACTGGTCATCTGTACCCCCAAATCTCGAACAGTATCGACACACCTGACATCGATCCCACCAACGTTAACACTGGTTAAGTTCAACTTGGAGAGTTGTTGCCATGTATCATAGACAATAATTTTAGTTTTACCAGAATTTAACAGCAGATTATAAAAATCTGTTATGGAAATCGACTGACGTGATTTACGTTTAATACTTTCATTTATACGAATACCATGCGATCTAGATTTACGGCTACGTGTAGAATAAATCGAAAAAATATCACTTGAAGGTTCTTTTGAAATATTGCCAGATTGGTATATATTATCATTCAAGCCTAAAATATATAATTTGTTCTTCTTTGATATTTAGAGTGAAATAGTGCACCTATGTATCAAACTTGTGGCAATTTTTACTTCCTACTTTACACATTAAAGAGAGTCAACCTCACATGTCGCAATATAATTACTATGAAGATAGTTTGTACAAATACGTAATAAACAACCTGAATGATATTGAATAAGTAACATCTGCATCGTATTAAAAGGAAAACTATTTCGCTCTGGGGAGAGGGGGGTATTATCGACTTATTGGTAATAGGCAGGATGTAGGCGCGTTATACATCGTAATGTGTGCTCTGCAATAGGGCGGCATTTTTTAATCTCTTTCTAAGTACTACACCGACATTTATGCTGTTTCATATGCCAATATCAGTCTGTTGTTTCAGTAATAGTTATGCAGCAAAGCCTTTGATAGTTTATGAGTATATGGTATATGTATAGAGAAGTTTCCTGTTTATTGGTCCGAAATTATCTCCTACTCTGCCAAGAGTCAAAAGGAAGGCATGCCGGTGTTTTTGAAATCATGTGTAATTATATCAGTATTAGGAACTACAAGGCAAAACTAGTACCAGAACTCCCAGATTTATATACAAATGTCGCCCCTGCAGTCCTTATGGGAAATATATCTTCTTCAAAATCAGAAAATCATTTTAATCAAACCATTCAAAACTCAAAACTCGAACTACATTGTGAAATTGAGTGACTGGAGGAGGTTTTTCTTGCTGAAACACTGGATGAATGTGCGCATGTTACCTCATTAACCTTGTCTGCACACCATGCATCAAAAGAGAGCGGTCTCGCGTTTGAAGTCACAGTTGCATCTCTGCTTCGCGAATCCACCCAATCCGTGGCTACCATACGAAGTTGTTCTTCATGCAGGTCAACCACTGTATGCATTTGCAAAGCTAATTAAGTGGCGATGGTCTGAATAGTATTGCGAGGACAAGATTGTCATGATGTTTGGGGGCTACGTATTGAAATAGCAGCACTTAACTCTATTGGCACGTTTCTGAAAGCAAGCGGATGGTTGGACGCCCTCACAGAAGCTGACATTGTTTCTTCAGGAACTGCAGAATCATTCCTATCTGTGTAAAGTGTGACAAAAACCAGAACAGCGCACAAGGTTACAGCTAGCACATTGTACAAGCTCCTCACAGATTCATATTATATGTACTGCACCGAGACTGACGACGAGTCAGAAAATTTAAGTTTAGAACAATGGTGCGACAAGCAAGTCCAAGAAAGTCCTCAGTTCAATTATTGGCATGTTGTGCTGACAATGGAGTTAACTATTCTGTCCTTCATCAGATATTTACGCGAGACAAACTTCCACCTATACACACACGCCTTGTCCGCACTTATACCATACTTCCTTGAAAACAACAACACTAATTATGCACGCTGTTTACCCATCTCAGGGACATGCTTCGGATAGATGTACAACATCTAGAGTTGTCTCGAGAATTTCATGCGGGAAACTTTGTCGATCAAAACGGCCTTTTACTGCAATGTCAATTGACCAGGCGCGTGAACAAGCCAACGCAGTGATCAAAGGAGACGGTGATGCTGTTGTTGTTACCGAAGATCGGTCTGCGCTTAGAAGGTGGATGGTTGCTGGGCCTGAGGTTTGATGCCTTGCCTCAGAGTATGGGGCACCCTTTGACGACAAAGACATAAAAAGTGTTAGGCACAAAGAGCATACGCCGAAAACACAGAACACATTCATCGAGCAAGTAGGGAACATGTACAATGTAGTCAAAGAGATGGGTAATCCTTTTCAGGAAGAGAGCAAAGCCTCTGTCAGCGCAATCTAAATGCTCTCAAAACATGTTCCAAATTGTATGAAAAGGTTTACAAAGCTCACGAATAAATTGGAAGCAGATGACACAAGTTCATTATATGCTCCAAAAAAGAAGTCTAAGCTCAACTTGGATCCCTGTATGGTTGTCAGAAGTCGACACTCACGGCAATTATCGAAGCCAAAGCTATCAACTCCGAGACTACACCAAATGCTACTGCCATCATCATCGATGGCTCGGCGTTGGTGAATGTGTTCCTTCCTAGGCTGTCCAGGACATTTGAGGATTACGCAGCATTTGAAGTGATACCAAAGGTTCAGCGTTATGCCTCCCATTATAACAGAACAGACATACATCGATGTGTATACGCCAAATAGTCTTAAGGCGGGAGCTAGATTGAAGAGAGGACACGGAAATAGTCGTAGGGTAACGCACAAGGGTAAACTCCCTCAAAACTGGCACAGTTTTTTAGGGACAATGACAACAAAACTGACCTGTTTAAGTACCTAGCAGATACGATCACCGAGTCTTGTCTCCAAAACGTTGTGATTGTCTCAAAAGAGGACAGCACAGTATGTAACCAAAACAGCCTTCTACATGAAGAAGGACTAGTTCCTTGCAATCATGAGGAAGCAGACACAAGGATGTTTGTGCATGTAAGGGCATTGCGAAGACCCTCCGATCAAATAGGCTGCAATGGTTTGGCCATGTAGAGAAAAGCTCTAGCTGGATTTCTCAGATCAGATGCCTGAACATCACAGCACAGCCGGGCCCAGGGAGACTTAAGTTATCTTGGGAGGACCTTGTAAAACGTGATCGCGAAGCTCTCGGGTTGGAACACTAACCCACAAAATCGCCAATATTGGTGAGGGAGACTTCGTTCAAGACCGGCAGCCAGGCCTTACCCTTATAAGAAGGATTAATCAATGGCCTGGTTAATCAAAACTGGATGATGATGATGATGATGATGATGATGAAGGTACGCTGATAACCAAGGTCATAAGAACAACATTCTGAAGGCCAGTGACACTGCTGTTCTAGTGATTGCTGTGAATAAATATGCAGCTCTTAGTGATCTAGGCTGGGAGTACCTTTTGATTGAATATGGTCAAGGGGCAAGCGTGAGATATAGCCCTATTTAAGACACTTTACGCATTCACCAGGTGTGACACTGTGTCAGCGTTCCGTGGGAAAGGTAGAAAATCTGCATGGCAAACGTGACGTTTTCTCAAAATTGAGTAAATACCCGCTAGTTGTTACACCTGGAGTCAGTGAGGCTTTATAAAGATTTGTCATATAGCCATGTATGACAGATCCAGTTCGGCAGTTGATATTCATGTGGCAAGACTAGACATGTTTGTTCGAAAACAAAGACAATATGATGCAATTCCTCTTACGAAAGAAACCCTTTGTCAGCACATTAAACGAGAAGCATACAATGCAGGCTGCATTTGGGGCCAAAGTTTAGAGTGTACCATGGCAATGACAGATCCTGCAGAATGGGATTGGAGAAAGCAGAACAATTTATGGCAAGTGTTCTGGACTAAGCTGGACGCCATTGCTGAAAGTTGCAAAGAGTTAACGAAGTGTGGCTGCAAAACAGACTGGATCTGGTTACTGCAAATGTTATAGGTTTGGCCTTTCCTGTACCGATTTGTGCAGCTGCATGTGTGATAACTAATATGCGTTTACATAAATGAGATAATTTAAATGAAGACATGCTTTCCAGGGCTGTAAATTTGTGTTCTTAATCCTAATTAAGGAGACAACTGAAGTTGGATTGACTTGGTGACCAAATCGCTACTTAAATTTGATAATCGCGGCCATTTTGAAAATTGATTGGCCATTTTGGATGTTCTTACACATAGGATATGTCAAAAATATATTTCTAAGCTGTATTAGGATTAATTGTGTCAAATATTTACTGAAGTAATATCTGTTTGAAATATGCCTAAACTGGAATAATAAACTGAAAGTGTAAACGGTGGCCATCTTGAAAATGGACGTCTTCTTGATTTTTTCAGTGGTTAACGGTTTTTTTCAAAAGTGCATAGCCAACAGAGTGTGCATACTAAATTTCATGCTTACTTAAAGATTTTCAAGATCTTAATGTATTAGATATACCAAACTTGGACGCATAACTTGAAACTGAAATGGCAGCCATCTTAATAATTGTGCACCATCTTGAATTTTTTAGTTACTAACAATTTTTATCATAAGAGCATATCAAACTAAGTGTTTATGCCAAATGTCAAGCTTACTTAGGGATTGTTATGCATAATTGTGAAATATATCCCCAACTTGTGCGTATGAATTGATACCGGAAATGGCGGCCATCTTGAAAATGGTGGCCATCTTGAATGTAGGAGTGGCTAACGGGTTTTTTAAAAGTGCATATCCAACTGAGTGTTCATGCCAAAGTTCATGCTTGCTTACAAATTTGCAAGATAATTATGCTTATTCCCTTAGCTAATTTCTTAGAGAGGGACCAGACGCATGGATCAGCGCCTTCAAGTCTTATGAACACCTGCAACAAAGAGATAGAATCTGCAGACACTGTGGCCAGACATGATCTCCAACCAGGAGCTATGGGCGTTGACAGTTACTAGTCACATACTTCATCCTACAGTAGAAATGGAGATGGATCGATCATACTCTGCGCAGAATACATCCCAACATACCAAGACATTAACTAGATTGAAACCTCTAAGGCACCAGACGAAGAGGAACACCAACAAAGTTATCCTGGAGAATGGTCTGATTGACTTGGTGACTGCAATCTTTCCCGAACAAAAAGCTAATAAAATACTTCTGGGTGTTTATCTGGTAGTGCCATCATGTCCCGCAGATGTATGGAGGTTGCATTGGTATAGATGTGGTGACCAAGAGCATGGAAAAGCCATTCTACATATTTCAGTGCACCAACGTCCACAATTAAGTTGCCTTCATGGATAGTTCTGTTCTAGGTCGGCACAATTAACTCTGTCTCCAAAACAAGCTACCAGAAATAAAACTGCAGGCTTTATTCTGATCTTCGGCTGCACCAGTAATATTTTCATCACAACTTCAGGATTTGCTTGGTATACTTGGTATTTGTAATATAATTCATGAAGACGTTTACAACCTGTTCATCATGTTAACTGGTGTGCACAAGCCGTTCTCTTGGCAAGAGCTGCTTGGAAGTTTGAAAATGAGTATGCGGTTCCTGGCATGGCTATGTCTGCTTTTAGGAGTGCTGATGTCCAACCGCTGCCATCCAACAAATTCCCTAGCGCTTTATAGTATGTTATTTTGAAGTATCTAACATCACTGGGGGCCAACGGAGTATCACGAGGATTGTTTCGCACAGTTCTGTATATGTTCGTTCCGCACCGATAAAGCGCATATTTTGTGTACCCAAAACGAAAGTAAAACACGAATGCCCTTAAGTGTCTCTCAATTTCGCCTATACTTAGCCGGAACATATAATTAAATAGGTCCGATGTTAAGTAGAACGGCTTCTCGAGCAATCTACGTACACATTTAATAGTATTCATTGTATTACTTGCAAAATAGCATAGTCATTATCCTATGATGTAAAATGTTTCAAATGTAGGCTATGTGGTCAACAATGCTATGAACATGATATGAACATTACCTTTTTAGATTGATTGTACCAATGGAATATTGTTTGCGGTATAAAGAATCTGTAGTAATGCAATAAATGGCTTTTAAATCGAGTTTAACAAATTAACCGTGTATAGGTGCCGCACAGAGTATGTATATATTACTAAACGAAGTCCATTTTATATGTCTATGTTACCAACTGAAGTCATCATTGAATTTATAGGATACAAACCGCAACGCATCATGCACTTACTGTTGCCTACCGTTTATCTCGAAATTAAATGATCTCCACCAAATATGTTATGTGACAGTCCAGTGAGAACAAATTTAAAGGTTAACACACACAAAAAACCGTCCATTTCATGTAAGTTTCTGAAGCAGTTAAAAGTGCAGAACTAGAAAAAGGAATTCGATCAATAGCAATTGACAGAGTGTTTGATTTGTCCGAGCAACTGGAATACACTATAATTGTTATGTACGAAACAAATGCAAAGTGACATAACTTCTTTAAAAATGTTACATCGCGAATTGAAAACCTCATGGACACCTTCGTCTATGTAATTAATTAATCTGTGAAAGTTTGCAGCATGTTTGTTATAGGAAAATACTCAAAGGGCTATAATTTTGTAAAAGAGAAACAGCAAATATTCCAAACTACACGAACACCTTAATATATAAGCAATTACTCTGGGAAAGTGTTAAGAAAAGTGTATGAGAAGCTGCACATGTTTTTTCCTATATATATTCTATTTATGAAACAATGATCTAATAATTACCTATATACCAGCAGATGGTAGCTTAAAGCAAACAGAGTAAAAGTACCTTAATGATCAATTCTGCTTTACTTTCAGTTTGCTTTAATAAGTGACTATCCGTCTTCAAAACTATAAACAGACTTTAGAGTACATGTAATGGGAGAATGTCTTTTATATTACACGTTTTATCAAAAAGCGAAGTGAAAATGAATGAATAGTACTAAGTGTGACCATACCACATGGTCTGTGACGTTTATATGGATACCACTGGCAGTCAAATTGTCAACACAAAGGCCTCCATTCGGAACTTAATCAAATGTAATAAATTTGTTTTAGGCGATTTCAACGAAACATAGCCTATGATACGGGGAACTGGATTTTTTACAGTGATATCAATGGATTTGTCACTAAGGTAATACATTTTGCCTGAAAATGGGGCAAATTAGTTGGCAATATCTAGTATTAAATTGTCGTGGTATCATTGTATGTGTTTACATTTCTTGATATTTGCCTCGTTTTCAGACAAAAAGTATCCAACTAGTGACAAATACATTGACATCACTGTAAAATAACTTATCAATACCCCTAGCATAGGCCATATTTCCTTGAAATCGACTCATAAATAAATAAAAAAAAACCATTTAATTAAAATTCCGAATCGAGGCTTTTTGGTGATAATTTAGCTGTCAGTTGTACCAAAATTAAAGTCACAAACCACTTGGTATAGTAACCGCTTGACTGGACGGCCTCAACGCTAAAAAGTGCGCCCATAGTTGCTGTACGTCGGGTGTACGGTGGTCGCAGAAAGGTTAAATCGTGCAGCGGGCATTATAAAATGTTTTGAAGACGTGTAGCCTAATCCTCTGCATGTATATATTATGCAAAAAATATGTTTAAACTAAACGTGAAATCGGAAGATTCATGCGCTGGTCGAATAAATCCTACGGCGGCAGTTATAACGCGGAGTTATAAAACAAAGTTCATTTTTACGATGGCCGTAGAAAACAACATGCCGTAGAGCGGTTCTGCGGCTGCGTACGGCCACTGTGCGGCCGCCTGGACTCAATGGTTATGGTTAATTTTACTATTGGGAATTTGCACTTTTGTTCATATGTGTCTATTGATCTAAAAGTGGGTTTGGATGTTCTTATGAGACATAATGCTGTCCATATATGGCCTTTGAGTTCTCGGTGTAGTTGGACTAATATGAGTTATGTACACATGTAGCAAGACAATGTATGTAGCAGGAGCAGCATTAAGACTGCACATCAACGGCTACCGAACGGAGTCCGCACTGCCGCAAGTTTGTTCACCCAAAAACATCAAATATCGCCTTGCGGCGGCCGCAGCAAATGTGAGCACAACATACGGCGGTCGTAGGAAATCTACGTCGGTCGGGAAAATGCTACTCGCCGTAGAAATAATAATCCGTGCGACTGCTGTACGGCCACCGCAGCAAATGTGAGCTAGGTCGTGAGCAACAGAAATCAATTAATTGACTTCAGGAGGTAACACATACACCTTCTGTTGGTAACGTATACACGAAAATGCGACTTCAGGAGGGCACATATACAATCATAAACCCTTCAGGGTACTGTGATTGATTCAAAGTTGTATACATACTTGTGAAAAATAAGTTGAAAAATTATGGAAAAATGAAGCTATTCATAAAACATACATCATGTCTGAGATGGGGTTCCCGAATATTTGTAAATATAGTGGATCATTCCAATGTTATTTTCGATAATCGCCCGGTAATATTCATTTAAGGGTGACAAATTGACGTCTGTGCTTGATATACATACTTATTTTCCCTAAATAATACAAGAAATGGTATGTAAACAGTTTATTCACGAACCTATACTGAAATTTGCAAAGAAATAATTAAATTGATATGTGTGTCTATGGACACAACTGGTAAATGCGAATGTCAGCGTATAAAAATAGTACACAATTGGGTGCGTTTACATGGATTGTAGGTGCGAAACATATACGGGACTTCTGTGCGAAACAGGTATTCGTGATACCTCGTTACACATGTGCTATGTATCCGTTTAAAGAGTTATTATTTGCATTTAGAAAATGCACGCAAAGATCACATTATTCTATAAGTCACAACATGAACCGAAACGACTCGAGGGCACTGGACCATTTTGTGTATTATTACTTTTTTAACCAACCTCGTACAATCAAATTTAGTGTTAGTGGTCGTAGAAGAGAGGGTTTTACCATACGTTTAAAATGATACACTATAGTTTTATTTAATGTTGCACCAGGTTAAGCTTGAATCACTCACCGTGAATTCCCTACCTCCAAGGAATCGCTTATACTTCGATGACGATAATATATGGATACTATAATGAAAGGCACTTCAACCAAACGGTAGGATAAATATTTGTTTCTTACAATGCAGAAAACGTTATTATTTCCCTGATAAACGTCTCCATGCTTATTCTATTTTTTTTATGAAACAGCTTGAAGCCAGGTCAGACGCTGCTCCGAACAGTTTGTTATTCAGATAAATCTTAAATCGTCAGAACGTTTCAATCTTCAATTATAGATATACCGTGCAACCCGTCGCATGTCTGCGTGATTAAGCGTTGTAAGACAGGCTCTGAGAGAGGGTGTTGACACTTTGCACGTGCATCTTATTTTCCATCATCCCATCATCCCGATTTAACAGTCACGTAATTAATTTACCGCGCTAACACGGCACTCGTATTTTAGATGTCTTGGTGTCAACACCTACTTCCATATTTACTAGAGTCAACATGTATTAGCACAGCTGCTCATAACAACTATTTATTAATAAGTTCATTTAATGTACCATAGCCTGTTAAGTTGTATTTAGAAAACTGTTTAACTCGGCTGGTACTATTTAGCTTGTTAAGCAAGCAAGGGAAATCTTGGAATTACTGTATTGACTTAAATATTCATTGTTACCTTAAGTCTGTGATATATATATTATTCATTTTGTTTCAGGCTGTTTTGGATAGAATTAATTATAAATTGATTGAACTGGTAAACGTTTTTATCGTTCTAAATCCATGGTCACATATATTTATAAGTGTGTGATGAATATGCATATTTCGGCAGCCATTATCGAACATTTTGTTTTCGTCAATATCTCAGCATCTACGACATATTATATCAAAGTAAGTCTGGCGTATAAGCACATGTTTTAGGGGCGAAAAATCAGTTGGATCCATTTCAGAAAAGATCACCCAATTAGTTTTTCTGAATAGGCATAATTAGTCAGCCAGTACTGAAAATCTCATTTCCGTCAATACCTCAGCAACTATGATACATGTATTAACCTAATGCTGGTGTTTGTACTCATGTTTGTAGGGGTAAAGAAGCAGATTAAACCATTTCAGTATTGATCACACCAACATGTTTTGCAAAATAGACAACACTCCACTTTAGTTACATCCAAGTTACAAAGCATTACTTTTTCCTTATACTGATGTATAGTGCCATTACTGAGCTGATTCAGTCTTCAAACAAGTCATTTTAAACAACATTGTCATTGTCATCGACGCGTCGGGTGTGTTTATTCTGGAAGGATGCTTCCCGGTGGCAGCCACTAAATATTGTGCATGGCAAGTGAGTCGTATATCACAGACACAATGCTGTCGAACAGAGTGCATCCGTAGCACAACCACACCTTATCATTTCCAGCACCTCCAATGGAGTAATAGTAACGTTTGCTTGCAGTACAACTGGTATCAATTATCTAGTACCTTCATCAAGTTTCCACCCAAACTCGACAGGATCTAATGGTGCAGGTTCTGATTTCCAAATGGCAGTCTAAATGTTTGACATTTCTTTGAATGCCTCTTTAGAAGGTGAAAGTGACTTAAGCTGCCGAGCATTTGTAACATTTTTCTACCAATCCTTCGCAACCAGACTTCTCCAAAGTTTATGACCCTGTAACTTGCAACCATGAACCCTGTCGCTTCGCAAACGATATTGCCTATAGCATCAGATAAATTCGCCCACTTTGTGCAATACCACACCGTTCTTAAAGACTTTGATGACAATGTCTTTTTCTACTCTGAAACCTGAGAGGACATGGGCGACTGGCATATCTGAAAACAATTGTTCATGTTCACATGCAGTTGCGGCAATGTCTCTTGTAGTTTGTTTAGCATGTGGTCCTTCCAAGGTTAAACGACAGGTCAGTGTCAACTTTGGGTAGAAGCGCAGCAGGAGGACGAAAACGTCAACGTCCTCACATACAATGTTTGATTCTTTTTACGCCACTTTTAGCTGCCTTAGCGGTCTTCTGTATGATAATTACACCAGCTTCCTCGTGGCGGGTCATGCTATGTTTCTTGCAGAAGACACTGTCATCCTGAAATACTAGTACAGTGTTAGTAATGGTAATGGCCAGACTCTGTCCATTCGGCTTTCTGGATCAAACTCTGACATATCAGATCTATGACGTGTACATTATTCTCAGTTGCTGTAAGGAAAACCTTCTGGAGCGGCTATGGAGCATGTAACTGCAGTGTTCGTCGTCTAGCCTCGTCACCAGCTCGAGCTGCCCACATTCCACTTTTAATCCTGAAGTTGAAGTAGCGATCGAGTGCGTCATGGCTTACCACCCTCTTCATAACATCCATCATGAACCCATTTACTTAGTTCCTTGATTAGACCAGTTTATAACCCTAATGATAGCACAGCTATCTAGTATTTCTAGTAGATCAACGGCTGGTCATCAACAGTTTGATGATTTACTATTGATGGACTTCCCTGACTTTATGATGCTCAGTGCATTCTTTGCCTCTGGTCCGGCAATTCAGACGAGCACGGGCGATGTGAATGACCTACGAGCGCCCAGTCACGGTATGGAGGTTTCATTTTTCGGACTCAGCTAAGCTACACTAACAGAACAATATATATTTCTGATTTTCAGCTTGATACTCAGCACTACTTCAAAGAAGAAGTATACTGTCTAAACCAACCTCCTAAAATATAGCGCTATGTTTCTGTGTGCCTCCTTTGATCTGTTTATTTGTTTGTAAACATCCTTTTCTGCAATATGTGGGCTAATTGGACATCTAAGAAGGAGGGCAGCGGATACAGAAACCTGGGCGCGATGTCTTACTCTTAATTTCGAGTTCTCTGGTTTTTTATATGTCTAGTGTAAAGTATCATCCGAAGGACTTGGTCCAACAGGGGATGGAACTCAGAACCCCGCCCGTCGGTGTTTGTACGTGTTTCAGTATTTTATTACGTTCGGTTAGGAATACAGTACAACTGTACATTGTTGTCGGCTACCGTAAGGACTAATTAAATTCAAGAATAAATATCACTGTCAGCATCATCCTAATTTTGCTGTCATTACACTGTTGAAAAGGATTTTTTTTATATACTTTATTCAAGAATATTACAATCACATATGTATATACACTCATCTTCAACTCAATTTCATATACACAATATTTATATATAAATTGTAAATTCAGAAAGTCACAACCGCATGTGTAAAGTATTATGTACATTCATATCAATATACATGTATATATATATATACATAGATAAAAGTGTGCGGAAAAATATCCCACACCACGGGAAAAAATAAAGCGTTTACGTCACGTCATTACGTCGATGTTGCTATGTAACGTTATTATCATTATTCCTCCTGAAGATCGATTGTGAAACCGGTTGAGGTAAAATAAAACATATAATCATAGGTTTGTCATTATAATTTATAAACGCTATATATACATATATATATATATATAAATATAATGGCGACATTAAGGTGACCAGTTATCCTTTAAAATGGGGGTTAAGGCGACCGGCAGTTTAGGGTGACCAATAGCGGTCTCCTTAATATTTTGACATTAAAATTCAGGGGTTAAAAATGATGCGAGAGCGTCGAAACTTTGCAAACACCTTAAAAACAGTCCTCTTACTCATATGGAATTAACTTTTCTGGTCTGAAAAGATAAAGAAAATAAAAAAAAATAACTCGAAATCTTGATCGCGTATATTTTGAAGTCCCTAAAATAAGTGTTTAAGGCGATCAACGTAAAACCTGATTTATGTCAGAATTTGACTATATATTGATACTTTCAAAGTTGTACTTTTGTTTAATTGTCCGTCTGAGGTAGTGTGACGATGCTTGTCCCTTTTCTGCTGAAAATAAAGAAATCGAGTTTTTAAGCCTTTAAATTTGTCATATTTTAAAACCGTGACAATGGACATATTCGCTAAGTTTCTGAGACGCAGCCATTTCACATCAACATCCGAAGGTATTCCAAATTAACAGTTCCGCTTCAACGACCGCCAAAAAATGGCAATATACGGGAAACGAATGGTAAGTTTTTGACGCTTTATCACACACTATGTAGCATATGTCTAGTTATTTGATTTAATTTATTTTTTCTGCAATCTATCTTTAGTTGGTTTGCAATGTTGTCCGTTGACGTGCTCACTTATCGACGTGTCGGACTGTCCGGGCGTCAAACTGGTGGGTGGGGGGACGGAGAAGTTCTACTTGAAGGGATCCGACTTGAAGTCTTGAGAATATCTGTGAGGTAGGCCCCTATGTAGGAGGCTCTTCCGCTTTATATAAAAATCAACAAAACGTATCTTGTACCTGTTGAAATATAGAATGTTGATCTACATTTCTTTGAAATATTGGAGACTGAAAAAATAGAGCTTATACTCACATAATGATAATCATCTTTGTAATTCCTTAGGCTTATTATTCATGATTTAGAATAGGTAGTGACAAGGGGTATGTGGCCGTGCCTCTAATCTTTGAAATAAGTGGTACGGTCACCCTAGTGTCGAGGGTTGGCTAGGGCAACAACAACACACTATTTTGACTGCAGATACATTTTATTGATGCTAATATTGATACTCTCTCATTTCTACCATATCTTATGGTTATTCAATGAAAAAAACCCAACGAAACTTCAACAAATATTCGCCACCAAACTTGTTTTCATTACAGCAATGAGAGTATCCTCTTCATTCGTTTCACCGGAGCCCTCAGCGAAAATTATTATAAAGATTATCATTTTAAATGCAAAAAAGCTAATACATTGAAGGAATGTGAAGAAAAATTAGTTTTCTAACTGAAAATACCTAGAGCTGTCATTGATAGGAACGTTATTGATGTATCGCCAATATCTGTTCATCGATCAATATATCGATAGGGGTGCGTAAATCGCACGTCCGTCTCGTACATTTTTTGGCCCGCACAAATTGATTTTTGCATTTTAATTGTCCGCGGACAAGCACGAATTCGGGATAATATTATATTTGGAAGCCTAAATGTGCCTTCAAATCTGACCAAAATAGCTATAATTTTAAAGAAATGGAGATAATCTGCGACTTCTGATGTTTATGTTTGAATAATAAATAAAGGCGAATGTGTTCACTAAATAAGCTGATGAATAACTATTTGGATTTTGTTTCTAAACTTGATTTAAGCGGGCGAAAAATTCCCATTAAAAGTGAGAACCACTGTGAAATAATAAAGATGTTATAATTTTAATCATATGATGCTTCAACACAAGTGAAACCGTCTGTAGTTAGGTCCGGTATTGTTTTGAAACCACTGTGTTGGTGTACGTTTTTTAGCCCTTATCTTAAAATAATGTCACTTCCGTTTTTACATTTGTTTATAACATGATTGACAGCTAAGTCTTAGTAAGAGGATGAAAAAGTTTCTTGTAAGAAAAGACAGTACAACTAAAGCTGTTGGAGACAACGGCAATCAAAACGAAAACCGAAAGTGGCTGTGACTACGAAAAAATAAACGTAAGCGAACTTTTTAGTGATTTTAAATGGTTACATGTCTGCCGTTTGTATCCCGAAATCGCTGATGCTACAGTATGTCAGTGATACAGACCTCTGCTCAACCTGTGACCTCCAGTAAGAGGTCCTGTACTCTATTGCTAGAAACAAAATATATTCTCACGGACCCCTAGCCTACCCTCACAGGACTCGCTAGGGGTATGTGACCGTATCGCTAATTTCAAGTATTAGAGGTACGGTCACGTACCCCCAGTCACTACCTTAAGAATATAGCCATGTCTAAATAATTGGCTGAAATTTATAGAGTCAAGAAAATTAGCTTAACTCACTTGATTCTCAGGTATCACAGTAACGTACAGCGTTTTTTCCTTCTTTGGATGGTACCCGGGAAAGGACCCATTCCCAATTGGAACAGGACCCGTTTCCAATTAGAACAGGACCCGTTCCCAATTCAAAGAAGGGACCTGTCAAAACTGTAAAAATAGTATTTTCAGTGAAAACATGAGAATTTCTGTTACTAGTGTTAGCATTGCCTGTTGATATGAACTGCATAATTGTCCTTTGTTGTTGTATTTTTACCCAATTTAGGCTTGTCCGGAGCATAACTTTTTTAGTATAAGAGCTATTGACTTCAAACTGTATATACAGATAGATCTCGTTGACTAGGAGTGCAAAGCGCAAGAACCGTTACTCTGTCTTCTGGAGCATAACTTCCAAAGTATAAGAGCTATTGACCCCAAACTTCAGATACAGATAGATGTTATTGACTAGGAGTGCAGTGCAAAAGAACCATAACTCTATCATCAGTATTTTTGGAATTATTGCCTTTTGTTGTTATATTTTTTATCCAATTTAGGCTTGTCCAGAACATAACTTCCAAAGTATAAGAGCTATTGACTTCAAACTTCATATACAGATAGATCTCATTTACCAGGAGTGTAATGCATAAGAACCTGTACTATGTCATCAATATTTTTGGAGTTTTTTTCCTTAATTGTTATAATTTTATCCATTCTTTGAGTTGTTGCCCTTTGTTATTCTTTTCCAAGTTAGGGAGCACACATCAACTTTATCCAGAAACATTTATCTCTTGTGACAAGACCCCACTGGCTTTATGAATCACCATTTGTGATAGGTCTAATTTGTACAGTCATGACTATGAATCGGAAGATATAAATTCTATATTTCATCAAATGGTAGCTTAAAGCAGGCTGAAGGTAAAGCAGACTGCAGTATATTGCACCTTAAGGCGCGTTCTGCTTTACTTTAAACCTGCCTAAAGTGGTAATTTATCTTCAAAATATGAAAAGATATGCGCCGGGTTAAAGTATAAAATGAAATACATCCTTTTTGTTGCAGATAAAAGCCAGTCTGGATTTGGACATTCGGTGAATATTCGTTTACTTTTTAACTGACATAACCTGTTTTCTGTTCTATAGACAGGTGGTTGTATAAAGCATGTTGAAAGTAACACGGAATGCTTGTTACTGCAATGGTACATATACATCCAGGTACGAAGCTTGCAAGGGTAACCATATAGCTGGTTCCCTCATCGAGTTTGGTACCTGGCATGAGTCATATGATGCATGAAGAACTTACATTTTGTGTTGAAAGTTTTGTGTTCCTAAACTAAGCTAATGCGTTTATAGGCCGTAAAGAGGTAAACACGACATTATTTATTGTATTTTCTATGCAATCTATTTTAAGATTGATATTATAAGTTACACGGTATAAAATAGTTTAGGCAGGGTGAATTGGCTTGTATGACGGTTTTGGATTCCGAATTTCCTGAACGGTCATACAAGCCCATACACTCTGCCAAAATGCCGTGTAACAAATTTGCAACTACGGTCACGAAACTTCATATGCTGATAATCCTCAATGGGTAGACCATAATGCATTGCGGTTTGGTGACCAATACCTTTGACCTTGACCTCTAGGGTCAACATTAAAGTATAGTCTGTGCTGAGCAAACTGCACCAATAGTAATGAAACTTCATAAGCTGATGCGGCTCAATGACAACAATGTATCAAGGTTTGGTGACTTTAACCTTGACCCCTAGGGTCAGTGTTATGGTTTTCTGTGAAAAGTGTGTTATTACTTATTAGTTTACAGGAGTTGAGCTTCTTAATCTTTGATTTCCCATTCTGTTAAAGGCTCAAGGTGAGCTATTGTGATGGCTCTGTGTCCGGCGTCCTTCTTCGTGCTTCGTCCTTCGTTGTTAACAATTGCTTCAAACGACATCTCCTCTTATACCGCTTAACAGAATTCAACCAAGCTTTACAGAAATGTTCCTTGGGTCAAGCTCTTTCAAATTTGTACAAAGAATTAAAACAATGCAGAACTCTGGTTGCCATGGCAACCAAAGTGAAAAAATATATTTTTAGCTCCTGTGACCTAGATATGCAACAGTTGGAATTATTTCCCTTTGTTGTTATATTTCATCCAAATTAGGCTTGAAGTTATTGCATTTTGTTATAGTTAGGGAGCACATTAGTGCACACAACTTTATCCTGAAACATTTACCTCTTGTGACAAAACCCTACTGGGGGTTTGAATCACCATTTGTGATTGGTCTAGTTTAAAGTTTAAACTTACAATCGTTTTTGTTGTTCGAAGTTTTCTGAAACGGGCTCCAGGTATTTGTGACACATTGCATAAAATATGATAAATTTCACCATACAATACTATGTCCCATATTGGCCATCATGAATCTGGATTAATAGCACATTTTACAGCCAAATGGTCACCTAGAGCCTATATCCCATCTGAGCATATAACAAATGGAAACAAGACTGCGCGTTCAATAAACACTTATGCCCCCGGTGGCATCCTTGACAATAATAATATTCTAAATCTTTTCTCAGTCCAAATTAGGTCACGGTCAAGATCAAACTGAGTTTGGATATTCTAGGTGAGTTGATAATAGTCCATGTCAATAACTGTATAAGTACCAAAGCATTGTACTAGGCAGTGTTGATGCTAGATGAAACGGTAAAATCTAGTTAACTGAGAAAGAGCATATTTAAAATATTCTAAGTTCAAATTAAGTCAAGGTCAAGGTCAAAACCAAGGTTGGGTAATATGGGTGGATTGGTAGTTATCCAAGGTAATATCCGTATAAGTATCAACACATTGTAGTTATTTGTGTTGATGCTAGATGAAATGGTAATATCTAGTTTTCCAAGAAATAGTCTAAATATTCTAAGTACAAAAAAGGTCAAGGTCAATGTCAAAATCATGGTGTGTTGATATTGGTGGATAGGGAATGGTCCAAAGCAATAACTGTATAAGTGTCAAAGTATTTGAGTAAGCGGTGTTGATGCTAGACAAAACGGTAAAATTTTCTTAACCTTGTTACGGACGCACACACGCATGTACGGAAAATTACTATATGCCTCTGCATATATGCCGGGGGCATAAAAAAGATCAACAAAAGGGTCCTGAAGAGCTCACCAGAGAAATGAGGGAGTATCACATGGTTGTTTTGGGACGTTTTTTCTACCACTCAAGGACAAACAGCTACTTTATGACCTTTTCTTACTGATAAAAGCTTTGATGCAAATGACTTCTACATTTCTTTACCGATTAACATCAAATTTTGCATATGCATTTAACATAAAGTGTAGATGTGCATGACATGATATTTTTCAAGTGAGTTGTTTTAAGATAGGTAAAGTTATGGCCACTGATTGGACTTGTACATTTTTGGATCTAAACCAATACTACATTTCTGTACGTATAGGATATAAGACGATAACGATCCAGTATGTAAACTATTGTACTGTGTGAGGCGCGTAGCGCCGAACACAGTACAATATTTTACATACTGGATCGTTTGAGGCTTATATCTTACTTAAAACACGTTTCTAAAAACATCAGATATTTCAATGAAAGCCATACGTTTATATATTCAAACCTAGTTTAATATTTTCTTGTTAAAATAAAAGCAAATTCGTTAGTTTAAGATATAACCCTATTTGATCCCTTATCCTTTGCACGGGTGGCCAGTCCTGTGGTATACGAGTACCTTGATTTGCACGTGCCTTTCGCCTCGGTAATATTGGATTGCTTCGCTTACACCGTCGCGTGTCGTGCACTCATTGCCAATAAAATGTCGGAACGTGTAGACGAGGTATTCACATTTTCTGGATATTAACCTAATGGAAAAGTTTACAGTGAATTGGATATTATTGTATCGGAAACTAGTATATCCACAAAGGGAAACCTAATTTATGTTTCTCAAACTGTGTAGACCCTACGCAGTCGCACGGCTCAAATACCGTCTACTTTAAAAAATGGCATCTGCTTAAATATTCACCTTGAACAAAAGAAACAGAGGTCCTTCTAGACAGACCCTTCATTTGGCAATTTTTACCATTTCACGTTCATAACTGTGATTTTTGTTTTTTGGTTTGTAGCGAAAGCAAACTTGATTTGCCATTCAAATAACAATTGATAAACATTCACGCAATTATACGCCCTACTTAATTGGTTTAGAGAAACAGCAGAAAAGTATTGAACAGCATGTTCTTGTCAGATATAGTTGCTTCTTATGAGCAGCTAAACTATTACTAAATGCTTGTTTTAGTCGATTATAGCAGTATAAGGGTTTTGACCGTTGTCAGTGTAACAAGTGGGACAAATGTCCAATTTGATAATAGTGTAGATCATGCTTAAATGCCGCTCGGGAAAGTTTAAGTGCTTGTTCTATTCTTGGTCTGCACTGTTGGCAATGTGATCAGCAAATGTTGTTCATATCCCCGTAAGCCGGAACAAAGATTTGCAATTTTGAACGTTTTTTTCCCCTGTTTAATGACAATTACAAAACATAATGTAGTTGTTTTCTCCTATTCGCAATGTAGGCTAACAGTGTCGATCAATTCGAATACTTTGTCGTCTCTAGACTAGTCAAAATAATCAGGACGCGTGATAAATATCGTCCAAAGTCACTTGCTTAAATCCCATAGTAAATGCAAAACAGTCAAAACTTGCGAAACTTGTTACTGAAAAATAGAGTAAAAATGATAAACCCTGGTTCCGCTGAAAATGTAAAATGTTAAAAAACACTATGATGAACGTGAAAAAGATAAAGTTCAAGGGTTTTTAAAGAAAGACAATGTCGTCCTAGGCTCTGAAATTGAGTTTGGTACACACTGCCACATATTGACTATTGTATAAAACAATACTGTTTAAAAATCTTGAAGATGCTTGTGAGTGTCAAACAGCGTATATCTTGAACAGTCATCGCGTCTTTGAATTAATCTACTCTGTTTGCAACGCAATACATCTAGATGTAAGTCTGGTTTTGTCATGACACTGCTAAACAAGAGGGCCTGAAGGCCCTGATATCGCTCACCATTTGTAATGAAGCCTGATAGCTTTACCTTTGAATTTCACCCGTTTTATTCTAAATCCATTCAAATTTGTCGACCTACTCTAATATAAGAGAGTACATCAAAGGCAGATAACTAGAGCCTAAACAATACTGAAATGAAGCCTTTTTCTAGCATTTCAAAGTATATCAAGGGCAGGTAACTATTGCCACAATGATTAGATTTCAACAATAGTTGCACTCCTTCGAGAACGTATAGCTATATACTTTGTGTACAAGTATAATCAAAATCCATTGAAAACTGTAGTTGTAAGAGTGTAAACGCTGTCAAATATGGCATTTTCAGCAATTCAAAGGTAGATAACTCTTGATCTATTTGTCCAATTTCAACCATAATCACCCTTTTTCGCACTCTTATGGTCATATACAATCTGAGCAAGTTTGAGAGAGCTTGGATAAATATTGTGGCCTCTAGAGCGTAAACACTGTTAAGTATATCATTTTCTGAAATTCAAAGGTAGATAACTCTTGACCTATTGATCCGATTACAACCATAATTGAACTCATTCGAAGTCTTATAGTAATATACAACCTGAGTAAGTTTGAGAAAGATTGGATAAAATGTGTGGCCTCTAGAGTGTAAACACCCTTAAATATGGCATTTTCAGCAATTTAAAGGTAGATAACTCTCCACCTATTAGTCTGATTTCAACCATAATCAAACTCATCTGAACTCTTATGGTATTATACAATCTGAGCAAGTTTGAAATAGGTTGGATAAAAATTGTGAACTCTAGAATGTAAACACTGTTAAATATGGGATTTTCAGCAATTCAAAGGTAGATAACTCTTTATCGTTTGGTCAGATTTCAACCAAAATTGAACTCTTCCGAACTCTTAAGGTCATATACAATCTGGGCAAATTTAAGAAAGATTAGATAAATATTGTGGCCTCTAGAGTGTAAACACTGTAAAATATGGCATTTTCAGCAATTCAAAGGTAGATAACTCATGACATATTTGTCAGATTTTAACCATAATCGAACTCATCCGAACTCTTATGGCAATATACCATCTGAGAAAGTTTGAGAAAGATTGAATTAATATTGTGGTCTCTAGAGTGTAAACACTGAAATTGTTGACGCCGCACGACGGACGACGCACGACGGACGACGGACGCCGGACATTCAAGAGTTGCAAAAGCTCACCCTGAGCTAGCTCAGGTGAGCTAAAAACAGTAAACCATCTCTTTTACGACCACTAAAATAAATACGGCTAATTGATTGTATAGCAGTCAGTTGACAGCTTAAAGCAAGATTAGAGCAAAATAGAAAGCTCCTGTAGGAGCTTATAGTTTTAATGTAACTTTACATTAAGCAGTCACCTGTCTAAAACACTCAATAAGTACAGTGGAGAAGTCGTTGTTCTTTCTAAATACACGCGTTTACGCTTAAACCATTATTTCCAATTCCAGAGCCAGACCAGATTCCGGGTTTTCCGGCGTCTGACAAGGCTCAGATTTAAATAAGTAGTCAGAATTGTCAACAAGCTGTCATTTTCTCCATTTTAACGCAATGCATTTGCGTTTCCTTTGCGTTTAAACGGGAAATAATAAGAGCTTCTCCAATATACAGTGGAGAAAAGTTTTCTCAGAAAACGTTATTCTTTCCCGTTCAATGCAAACGAAACGCAAACACAAATCGCTAAAATGTAGGAAATAACCATTTTTGACATTTTTTATTATTGTTTTTTAATCTGAGTGGCAAACAGTTTGAGGCCTGATCAGACGCCGGGTTACCCGGCGTTCGATAAGGCTTCAAACTGTTTGAAAGGAAATAATAGTTTATTGGCAAAGAGTAACGTTTTTTCCTCTGTAGTTCACACATAGTTTATTGGAAAAAAACAGAGAGGTTTTACTGAATTTTTTGTGTGTCTCACAAGCCATCCTAGCAATACAATATTAGTGTATAGTACAATATTAGCTTGCTTACCGTACCGTATTTGTGCACGTGCAGTCCAATATTATTAATATTGGACTGCTCGCGCACAAATACGGTACGGTAAGCGCGAATACACTATTGATACCCGTCCAGTATTGAAAACGACAGTACTGCGAGGACAATAGAATGACGTCATCATCGTGTTTAAACAATTCATATAAAACTTTGTATATGCATAATTAACAAGACTGCGCGTTCAATAAACGCTTACGCCTCCGGTGGCATCCTTGACAATATATTCTGAATCTTTTCTAGGTCCAAATTAGGTCAATGTCAAGGTTAAACTGAGCTTGAGTATTACTGGTGGGTTGGTAATGGTCCAAGGCAATAACTGTATACGTATAGAAGCATTATAGTAAGTAGTGTTGATGCCAGACGAAACGGTATAATCTAGTTAACCAAGAAATAGCCCATTCAAAATATTCTAAGTCCAAATTAGGTCAAGGTCAAGGTCAAAATCAAGGTTGGGTATTATTGGTGGCTAGGGAATGGCCCAAGGCAACAACTGTATAAGTATCTAAGCATTTGAATAAGTGGTGTTGATGCTAGACGAAACGGTAAAATCTACTTAACCTGTCGATGCCGGGGGCATAAAAATGAAGAGTTAATTTTCACGACCCATATCTTCATTCCACTCTTCCAAAGAATTACAGAGTTAAGGCCAGTGGATGAGCTGGAAAACTAGACCAACCAGATATGGTGATTCCAATCCCCCGTAGGGTTTTGTCACAAGAGGTAAATGTTTCAGGATAAAGTTGTTGTGTGCACTAATGTGCTCCCTAACTATAACAAAATGCAATAACGTCAAGCCTAATTTGGATAAAATATAACAACAAAGTGAAATAATTCCAACAAGGGACACATTGACCCTTAATCGCTCGCCTGGTACACCATGTAAAACTTGACCTATAGTGACCTAGATTATGTTTGTTTGTTTGTTTGTTTTGATTTTACGTCGCTTTCAACAGTATTTCAGTCATATCGCGACGTCCAGCTAATCACAGGTGGAAGAAGACCTCAGAAGCCCTTTATGCACTGTAACAGACACAAATCGGCAACTGGGTAGAACCACCGACCTTCCGCAAGCCAGCTTGAAGGTTTCCCCACATGAAAAATCCGAACGACCCTACTGGGATTCGAACTCACAGCGGTGAGGAGCTTAGTGATGTAAGTCACAGTGACTATACCACTAGGCCAAGGAGGCCCCCACCTAGATTATGTATGTCTAGACATGACCCACAATCAACAATAGAATGTTAACAAGATGTTTCTATGAGTTTACATAGTAACCTAGTTTTTTATTTGATTTTGACCTTGATTTGATGTAGGCGAGCATCATTCAGATCTGAGTTAACACTGGTTTGATTTGACCTAGTGACCTAGTGACCTAGTTTTGACCTGACATGACCCATATTATCAATTGGGCAACATTTTATTTTTAGCTCACCTGGCACGTAGCTATTTTGATCGTCCTCTGTCCGTCGTCCGTCGTCGTTCGTTCGTCCGTTCGTGCGTTCGTCGTCAACAATTTCTTTTAACGACATCTCCTCCAAAACTACTAGATAGATTTTTACCAAACTTGGCCTGAATGATCCTTATATGGTCCTCTTTCAAAGTTATTCAAACATTTTCGGTCCGTTGCATATCTAGGTCACAGGAGCTAAAAATATATTTTTTAAATGAAAACTTAAAAAATATTCTTGTCTGAAACCACAGTACCCTGAGCTTAGATATTTGGCACAAAGCATCGTCTCTAGGTCCTCTATCAAGATTGTTCAAATTATATCCCTAGGGTAAAAAATGACCCCGCCCCGGGGGTCGTAAATTTACATAGAGTTATATAGTGAAATCTTTAAACATCTTTTTCTCTGAAACTAATATGGCCAGGCATGATGATTCTGCTAGAATCTGAATAAGGGGAGATCCTTTGAAAGCACAGAAAACAAAGCAAATACTGAAAATTGCAGACTCGGTTTATTTGAGTCTGTTCATGAGCAATACTTAAATATGCAACAGTGCTCACGCCCCTAGCACCAGCTTAAGCGGAATTCAACTTTCAACTGTAAATGCGCTGAAATCAATGATTCCAAAGGACCAGAAAGTATAACAACACTGAGAATGAAGTACGGGGCGACTAACCAATATTGTTAATATGGATCTAGTCAGTTGCATATCTAGGTAACAGGAGGTAAAAAAAGCTTTTTTCAATGAAATCTTAAAAAATCTTCTTATCTGTAACCAAAGTACCTTGAACTTAGATATTTGGCACAAAACATCATCTACAGGTCTTCTATCAAGATTGCTCTAAGTATGTATCTGGGGTAAAAAATGACTACGCCATGGGGGTCGTAATTTTACATAGAGTTATATAGGGAAATCGTCAAAAATATTTACCTCTGAAACTAATATGGTCAGAGCTTTGATATTTGGCATGATGACACTTTTAGAAGCCCTTAACCAATATTGTAAATAGGGTTTCGCTCCGTTGCATATCTAGGTCACAGGAGCTAAAAATAGATTTTTTCAATGAAAAGTATTTCTCTTGGGTGAAAAGTGATCCCATACCAGGGGTTATGTGACTCTTGTGTTAGTATTTCCAGGTGAGCGATATTTAGGCCCGCATGGACCTCTTGTTTTTGCATTTAAAGCCATTGAGACTTGTAGTCTCTAGAGTGTTAACTAAGTTTTTCTATGATTTGACCATACATGACCCACATTAACACTTTACCTGGATATCAATTGGGCAAACATTCTTACAAAGTGTCATGAAGATCGGATAAGTTTTGTAGCTTCTAGGGTATGAGTAAGGTTTTCCAATTATTTGACCTAGTGACTGAGTGTTTGACCAGACCTGACCCATGTTGGAACTTGACCTAGATATCAAAGAGGCAAACATTCTAAGTAAGTGTCATGAAGATTGGATGAGTTTTGTAGCCTCTAAAGTGTTAACAAGGTTTTCCTATGAATTGCCCTAGTGGCTAATGACCTAGTTTTAGACCCGAACTGACTCCCATTCAAACTTGACATAGATATTAATAAGGCAAACATTAACCCTAGTTGCATTTAAATCCAATTAGATGTTTAGCCTCTAGAGACTGTTCATAAGGTTTTCCTATGATTTGACCTGGTGACCTAGTTTTTAACTGGTCATGACCCACATTCAAACTTGACCTGGATATAAATGAGGTTAACTTTTAAAAAAAATTCATTAAGATACAATGAGATTTGTAGCCTCTAGCGTGTTAACAAGGTTTTTACTATGATTTGACATAGTGACCTAATTTTGACTGGACATGACCCACATTCGAACTTGACCTACATTTTTCAAGACAAACATTAATGATTTGTTTTGATTTTACGTCACTTTCAACAGTATTTCAGTCATATCGCGACGTCCAGCTAATTACAGGTGGAAGAAGACCCGTGAAGTCCTTTGTGCACTGTTTCAGGCACAAATCGGCAACTGGGTAGAACCACCGACCTTCCGCAAGCTAGCTGGAAGGCTTCCCCTCATGAAAAATCCAAACGACCCTACTTGGATTCGAACTCACAGCGGTGAGGAGCTTAGTGATGTAAGTCACAGTGACTATACCACTAGGCCACGGGGGCCCCCTTAAAGACAAACATTAAGACTAATTATCATGAAGACCAAATGAAATGTGTAGTCCTAAGAGTGTTAACAAGGTTTTTCTTTGATTTGACCTAGTGACGTAGTTTTAAACCGGACATGACCCACATTCGCACTTGACCTAGAATTTATTAAGATAAACATTGTTGTCAAGTTTCATGAGGATCCAATGAAATGTGTGGCCATTTAAGTGTTAACAAGCAATTGTGGACGGACGACAGACATCCAGCGATCCTAATAGCTCACCTTGGCACTTAAGTGCCAGGTGAGTTAAAACTGCTGATGACAGAGTAACAGTTCTTGAGCATGGCACTCCTAGACACTGATATATATATATGTATATTAAGTTTTAAGTCAATAACTCTTATACTTTGGCAAATTATTATGTTCCAGACAAGACTACATTCGATAAAATATAACAACAAACAATGAAAATACTTATGACGGAGTAACTGTTTTTATACGCTGCACTCCTGGTCAATGAGATATGTCTGTATATGAAGTTTGAAGTCAATACTATGCCTGACTTTACCATCACCACTTATGACTTTGACCTTTGTAAGACATTACCAAACTTGTATTGAAATAAAGAGCTTTATCAGATGAGTACACATACCGACTATGGAGTTTCTATCACGTGTTACTAAGTTCAAAAGTTATGACCAATATTAAATTCAGCCTATTAAGTATTTAAATAACATCTACATGACCTTGACCTTGAATTGAGACCAAATGCAAACTATGAAGTCTCTATCATATTTTATTGAAGTCTTTATAGATCATATCAAAATTTATGGTCAAGTTTCAAGCTGTGGACAGACAAGCAGCGAGGACCGAAACAATTTGCCCCAACTATAAGTCATACTGGGTATCTACAAGAAGAAATACAGTATGTTTACACTAGAATATATGGTGAGCCGCATAAAATGGATCCATCAGTATTACCTGAGCTTTTTCTTTATTTCCCCACTATGTTACGTGATCTTCCAAACTCAAATCATCTCTTTCTGACATTGACAAAATATATTACACATAATTACTTTAACTACATGCAACACTTTAAAAACAAGGGACACGATGTCCCTATATTGTTCACCTGGTACACCATGTAAAACTTGACCTATAGTGCCCTAGATTATGACCTCACATGACTCACATTCAATCATGGCCTAGATTTTGATGAGGCAAAAAATTTGAGAAAAGTTCAAATGAGATTTGTAGCTTCTAGAGCAGTGATTATTTTAGAAATCAGATGAATGAGTCTCATTCTGTATAACAATGAGTCCGACAAAAAGTGAGTCCTTCAGGTGAACAATTTACCCATATCCCATAACTTATTTTTTGTTTTGAAGACAGGTGACAACTTAAAGCAGGTTGAAATTAAAGCAGATTTTGCCTTAAGGCACTTTTGTTTTACTTCAAACCTGCTTTGTGGACATATGCGACCAAATGAAATCCCCAACAGATCTTTTGTTGCCTGATATACATGTATTTTTCTTAATTAATTTCGGCTCCAATTCAATGACAAGGGCCACCAAGGCCCTAAATTGCTCACCTGGTACACCATGTAAACTTAACCTATAGTGACCCAGATTATGCCTGGAAATGACCCACAATCAAACTCTAGAGTGTTAACATATTTTTCTAAGATTTGACCTAGTGACCTAGTTTTGGACTCAACATGACCCACATTTGAACTTGGCCTAGATTTTATAAAGACACACGTTGTCATCTAGTTTCATGAAGATCAAATGAAATTTGTAGCCGCTAGAGTGTTAACAAACCAATTGTGAATAGACGGACAGACGATTCTAAAAGCTCACTTTAGCACTTCGTGCCAGGTGAGCTAAAAAAGGGTTTCATGAAGATCCAATGAAATTTGAAGCCGATAGACAAACCAATTGACTACAGACACTGGCAAGCCTAATAGCTTACCTTCGCACTTTGCACTTTGTGCCAGGTGAGCTAAAAACGGGCATGGTCACTCCATTAGAACAACAGATTGTTCAGACAGACCGGTTGGAGATTTCTTCTTCCCATCATTATTAAAACAGAATGGGAAATCAAATATAACAAAGCTCAACTCCTGCATTAACAGACTTTTAACACAAAACCGTAACACCCTAGGGGTCAAAGTCACCAAACCATGATGCATTGTGGTCATTGAGGCGCATCAGCTTATGAAGTTTCATGACCATATGTGCAGTTTTCTCAGCACAGAATTTTACTTTAATGTTTACCCTAGAGTACAAGGTCAAAGGTCTAGGTGACCAAACCTCAATGCATTATGGTCTACTTATTGAGGTGCATCAGCATATGAAGTTGACTGTAGAATACCACAGTGACTGTAGTTGCAGTCATTTTTTCTAAACATTCTTTAATGCAAACCTTAATGTTGGCCCTATAGGTCAAGGTCAAATGTCTAGGTCACTCAATTGTGGTGCATCGTGGTCTGTTCAATGAGGCACATCAGCATATAAAGTTTCATGACCTTATGTGCAGTAGTTTAAGACTAAGCCCTTATAGTTTATTATATTTATTGGATGCCTAAACCGCAAGTATAACATAAGACCCCCCTCACTTCGTGAATGTAAGCTAAAAATGTCAAATATAGATCTCATTCTCTGTACGACCTGATATTTCACTAAGTCAATGAAAATAAATGTTATCTGATACATAATGTAGTTTAACCTTTATAGTCGGAGATTCACTGGTCATTAAAACCACATTTGTCCAAACCGGTTTCTAACCAATATCTAGTGTCTTCATCATTCTGGAGGCGAACACTTGGCCTTCTGAAACAAATAATTATTTAAGCTATACAAAACAAAAATCTTTTTTTTTAAGTTAAACACATAACAGGCCGGTGTTCGACATTAAGCTGCATCCTAAGTCAATAAATGTCCTGTCTTCTGGTAGGGGCTTGTTTGTTTTCCATGATCTACCCCAACAAGGCTAGTTAAAACCAAACATCCTTCAAAATTAACTAAACTAAATATAAATGAGGCAAACATATTAAGCAAAATTCTTTCAAATCGAATGAGAGTTGTACAGCATCTAGAGTGTTAAAAGTTTTTCCTATGCTTTGACCTAGTGACCTAGTTTTTGACCCAAAATGACCCGTATTCGATCTTGACATAGGTATCAATTAGGCAAACATTCTGACCAAGTGAGTGAGTGAGTGATTCTGACCAAGTTGCATAAAGATCAGATGAAATCTATAGGCTCTAATTTTTGACCGGGCATGATCCAGGACCATATTCAAAATTGACCTATACATTGAGATATCAATGAGACAAACATTCAGAACATGATTGATTAAGATCCAATAAGGTTTATATTATAGCCTCCAGAGTGTAAACAAAGGTTTTTCTATGATTTGACCAAGTGACCTAGTTTTTGACCAAGCATGACCTATATCCGAACTTGACCTAGGTATCAATAAGCAAACATTCTGACGAAGTTCCGTTAAGATCAGACAAAATTTGTAGCCTCAAGTGTGAGTGTTTTTCTATGATTTGATCTAGTGACCTAGTTTTTGATCGGACATAAATCACATTCGAACTTGACCTAGATATTAATGAGGCAAACATTCTGACTAAGTTTCATTAAGATCCATTGAGATTTGTAGTCTCTAGAGTGTTAACAAGGATTTTCTATGATTTGACCTAGTGACCTAGTTCTTGACCGGACATAACCTACATTCAAACTTAGCCTTAATTTTATCAAAACAAACATTGTAATGAAGTTTCATGAAGATCGGATGAAATTTGTAGGCGCTAGAGTGTTAACGAACACTTGTGAACGGACGGACGGACGGACGGACAGACAGACGACGGCGATCCTAAAAGCTCACCTTGGCACTTCGTGCCAGGTGAGCTAAAAATTAGAAAATCAAAATACCAGAAACTTTCAAAGAACATGGGCTTTTACATAGACACCAACCGTACATGAAAAATGTACGGTATGTTTAAAATGTTTTTAACTGATCAAGACTGATTATAAGGCCATGTTAATTATACCCTATCGTAATTATGGATAAATTCACAAGTCATCCAGATCTTATTTAACACCTATGCCTCATGGTGTTTATTGCGCGAATTACATAGGTTACTGAAGACAGAAGCAAGATAAAATTCGCTTTAACGAAGGTATTTTAAAGCGTTTTGTGGATGAAGGTACTTGAAAATCAATTCCCCTAAGCAAAAATTCGCTCTGACCAAATTCACACTAAGCATCATATCCTGTATAGAATTAATGAAGAGATCAGCCAGGTAATAATATTAAGTTCGCTATAAGCCAAAATTTGCCTTATCAGAGTTTGTTTTAAATAAGTATTACTGTACATGTAATGAACACGATGTCCACATTCCAATGTGATGACGTAATCACAGGGTTGCCATTTCTCCGGATTGTTTCAAAATCTTTCTTTCTAGTACATGGTAGCTTCAAGCAGGATGAAAGTAAAGCAGAATGCGCCTTAATGCTGCTTTAATTTCAGCCTGCTTTTAGCAGCCATCAAAACTAGAAACAGGCGATGGGGAAAGGTACGTTTCGTAAAATCACACTTGAAAAATGCAAATTTGGAAATCTTAGGAATATTTTATGTCAACTTATGGCAGCCCTGTAATCTATATTGAATTCGTTCGAGCCGAACATATTGGTATTTCAAAGTTTAAAGGTAGCTATGCCACATTTAAAGGTTGAAATACGGATTTTTAACAAAAACAGTTTAAACAGAAGCGGCATTACAGCATTAATCTATAGGAATGCAGGTAAATTCTATTAAATGCACGTGGACCAGACACATCAAAGTTTGACTATTAATTTTGGTTCTCTAGTGCAAAGTTTTCCTGAATTGATGTCAATTTTAAGAGTCAATTTAGGGTCAAGTTTGTGAAACTGTCAGATTATGCATGTTTTCTTTATTGTAAATGGATCTAGACTGGTGACAAATTTGTTACAAGGCATTTCGGCAGGGTTTACGGGCTTGTATGACAGTTTCAGGCTGACCAAATTTGCGGATTTTTCCTGAATCTGCTGTTTTTTGACAACTTCTACGGATCTACGGAATGATTTTCAAATCTGCAGAATTTTTGAAAAATATTCAGCAAATTTATTTTTCATGTAGATCCAAAACTCGGTTCTGTATCTCTTTGTGTTGGCCACTGCAATTACGTGATCGCTGCCGATTATGAAAAGATAGATATATTGATACTGTAATGGCGGAATTAAATGATTATCGTGTTTGAAATAAAGTACAACATCCTCTAAAAATGAGTTTTAGTGTTATATTTTTAACATACGATTAAAGGCAGTATGAAACCCAAAATACCGCATTTTTTAAATCTAAAAATTCAGACACATACGTAATCTAAACATATAAAAAGAAGTAATCCGCGATGATTATGGAGGCAATAAATCTGACAAACACATGAATTTGGTGGAAAAAAGTGGACTTTTAAATCGGTTTGTTGACATCCGATCAACGACGGAGATTTTTTCGAGTTTGTTCGTCTTGCGCCCGGTAAAGATGTTTTCATAGCTCATTATTAGTGTTTTCTTCTGACTTGACAGAGTTATTTTTAGATTGGAACATTTTAAAACTTTTAAAGGGATGTGTATTTCCTACATCCAGCAAGAAACATTGATAGCTGTATTTATTGTGTGCAGTATACAGTAGCGAATACATTTTTCTTTCCCGTTTAAACGCAAAAGCAATCATTGAATGCACTAAACTGTGGAAATTTACTTTTAGAAGTTTTAACTATTATTTTTTAATCTGAGTAGCAAATAGGTTGGAGCCTGATCAAACGCCGGGTTACTCGGCACCTGACCTGACTCCAATCTGTTTGCAATGGAAATAATAGTTTAGTACACAAATGCGTTTATTGGGAAAGAATAAAATATCAGTAAAGTTAGCGCAGCGGTCTCGTGCTGCACAGGAACAATACTTATCTCAAGTAGGAAAGTGTATGATGATGTAGTCGATGTTACCTTGCTTACAGTGGAGAAAATGTTATTCTTTCCCAATAAACGCGTTAACGTTAAAACCATGATTTCAATTGCAAACTCTTTGAAGCAGATCAGGCGCCGGGTAACCCGGCGTCTTATCAGGCACCAAACTGTTTGCCGGCCGCTCAGACTAACATGAATGGTCAGAATTGTCTAAAGATTGTCCATTTATGCATATTATTGCGATGCGTTTGCGTTTCGTTTAAACGGGAAAGAATAATGTTTTCTCCACTGTTACCTATTTACCATTATTAACTATTCTGTTCCAAAAATAACCCAGACAGGTCAGGAACATCGGATCGATATCATCGACCTTGCGGACATTCTCGGAAGCCGACACGAAGGTTTGTTATGTAAACAAAAAGCTTATTTTTCCAACCATCTCGATAAGAAATTGTCACATTTATGTATGGTTCTTAAAGAAAGGGGGATGTTTCAGGCACCTGACAACGGATTTCGCTTAGTTTTAATACATAGAAAATGTTCTTATATAAGACATTGCGCGATTTAAACATGAATTTGTGTGGTATTCTGGCTTTAAGTAGTCAGTTTGAATTAAGTTCTACGTATTTAACCCATTACTTCATAGGCTAATTCTTGTTCTGACAGCACGAGATCACTTAAAATATGTTGAAAGTGAAGCAGAATACGGAATAAATTAAAGACGTAGCAAATGCATTTATGGGGTAATGGGTGAAGACTCATTATACTTTGTTATTTTCATCAGTAGAATATTGAAGAAATGTGTACGTATAAAAGTGTATCTATAGAGTAAAAGGGTTAATCAATGAACGCAAGTCACGAACACAGACAAATATTCAGAAGCGCGAGCTTCGATTGAAAAGTTGTGGTCATGCACCCTGCGGTTTTGGATTCCGCAATTCCTTTGCGTTCAGAAAATTCGGAATCTAAAACCGTCATACAAGCCTACCGTATACACCCAGGTGACACTGCCTAAATTATTTTATACCGTGTACCTTATAATATCAATCTTAGATCGCAAAGGATATACAATAAATAATGTTTTATTTACCTCTTTACGTCCTATACACGCATTAGATTTGTTTAGCAACACAAAATTCCAAACACTGCCAATGCAAATTTTTCATACATCATGTGACTCATGATGCCAGGTACCAAACTCGATGAGGGAACCAGCTATATGGTTACCCTGGCAAGCTTCGTACCTGGATGTGTTAGTACCATTGCAGTTAAAAGCATTATGTGTTACTTTCAACATGCTTAAAACAACCACCTGTCAAGTGTCAACAACACAGAAAATGCCAGTTAAAAAGAAAACAAATATTCACCTTAACATTGGTTGTGTCCCTAAAATCCAGGCTGGCTTTTAACTGCAAGAAAAAGAAGAATGTCTTTCAGTTTATAGCAGTCAATTATACTTTAACCCTGCACATATCTGTTCTTAATTTGAAGATAAATTACAACTTAATTTAACTTAAGGCAGGTTGAAAGTAAAGCAGAACGCGCTTTAAGGTGCAATGACTGCATTATGCTTTACTTTCAGTCTGCTTTAAGCTACCATCTAATAAAATATCGAATTTATTTCTTCCGATTCATATTCATGCCAGTACAAATTTAAATTATTTTCTTCCCTGGAGGATTAAACTATAGAGCAGGGGCAGGCAATATTGGCCTTAGGTAGTCATCGACATGCCCCTTTATTACTCTATTTATTCAATAATGACATAAAAATTTACCATACTGAACAATACTGGTGACATCAATTATGACATCACTTTGTCATTAAAAATCAATGTCTGAGTTGAAGTATAATTGGTCGTAAGTAGTCATTGGCGATATATTAGGAGTCCAAATTAGGTCAAGTAATATGGGTGGGTTAGTATTATCCCAAGACAACAACTGTATACGTATCAAAGCATTGAAGTCAGTTTTGTTGACACAAGATGAAACGATAAAATTTAGTTAACCAAAAAATAGCCGATTAAATTTTATAAAATATTTAAAGTCCAAATTAGGTCCAGGTCGAGGTCAAACTCAAGGTTGGGTGATATTGGGAATGGTCCATGGCAACAACTGTATAAGTATCTAACTTCTAAGCATTTGAGTAAGCAGTATTGGTGCTAGACAATAGACATAACAGTTACTGAGTAAAATCTAGTTAACCTTGTTACGGACTGAGGGACGGACGGGACTAGGGGTGTAACAATACCGTAATATATTGTTATATTGAAATACGCCTCTTTGTAATACAGGTTTTGCGTATTGCAATATTCTTTACGTCATCATTGAGCATATATGAGAGTCAGAGAGGATGCCTAGTTAATTTTAATGTAATGCTGTGACAATAATAAGTTAATAACATTCACAGCAAATGTCTATCGAAATATGTTAATTTGGACTCTCTCTTGAATTTAAAGCACTACTTTTATCCTTACAATGCTTTAAGTAAGTTTTCAAGGCTAATTTCTAACCAATTGTAGTACTTACATGTTGCCACAATATATTGCAATATGGTTCTACTGTATTGCAATACTGTTTTCACCGTATTGTTACACCATTAGACAGATCGATTACTATATGCCTCACCCTCTGCATCTATAGATGCCGGGACCATAAAACGGAATATCACCACATTCTGTGATCCAAGTCCTTGTATCAGTTCCAGTTGGTTGTGTTATCCAGATCACACAAGGTATAGTCTCGAGTGTGATCTGGAACACAAAATAGACGGGTTCCTCGGAAGCAAGCATAAGTAGAAAATTCTCTTTCCGTCAAGAAATTTCATTTCAAAATCTTCAGTAAATCAGAATAAATCTGCACAAAAAGAAAATGTTGAAAAGATGGAACAACTCTCACAATATTGATACAATAGTTACGACCCTTGTGCAATACACTTCAACTTGTCAAGTTCTTCCCATAAATGTCTTTAATGAAGTTTTCCCAGTGACCTTAGAAGCTTCATTAGAACAGGTTTTGAGGCGTGACACAAAGAGTGTGACGGACAGACACTGACAGACACCGGAAAACTGATTCCAAAGTGTCACCTCTGCCTACAGCTGGTGACATAACAACCAATGAGAACCGATACAAGACTGCGGATAACACACTGGTGATATTTCTTTTATTATAAATACCTAAACTGTTTGGGACAAGATCTATATGTTGTTTCACCAAATAATAAAATTGATGCATACATGTAGGCCCCTATATGGTTAAACTTCTGCGTACATTATGCAATCTTTGTATTTATGGATTCGAAGTCATGTGACCACCAATAATTACGCAATGCAATACATTATTAACCTCATAATTATTTTTGATGACGCAATACTTTGTTCTCAATAGAATCCGTTATTTTGGTAGGTTGGATTGAGAAGTTTTGTAAATAACGGTCATATAAGCGTTTTAGAACTGTTTTAAGCTTTATCCTTTTGAGTAAAACATTAATAGTAAAAGTGAGTGTTGTGGTTTATTTACCCTTTAAATGGAAATAAACTGTTCAAATTCATCAACACTATATGCATAGACTATGAATGAAAAAGGACATGACATTAAAACTGTGCGACAATAATCGCCATTTCTTCAATTCAATAGTTCAATAATGTTGAAACTTAATTTTACCAAAAAGAATGTTGTGCAGATTTGCGGTGAAAGTGCAGACTTGAAAACTGATCTAGAGCCACTTTACAGACAAACAAAATCAAAGTATTTTTTCTCTCTATTGCCAAAATTATCACAGCGTTTTTTTTCCGGACCCGTTCCCAATTGAAAACAAGGTTTTTTCCCCAAAATGAGCTTTTTACGGCACGAATTTTTCCCAAAATTAGCCTTTTACGACTCAATTTTTCCCCAAAATCAACTCATTTCCAAAGGGGTGAAAAAAAACACTGTACCAACAGATCAGGCCCTTTTCTGCTGTATCCACAGGTCCGGTAAACGGACACATTCCCAATGGGAAATGGTAAACAATATTCCTAATTTAAAAAAAAAACATTCCCAAATTTTGCATTTCATTTCGAAGTGACAATGGGGGGTTGGGGGGGGGCTAGCCTGATTATTCTGTGGAAAAAGGTATGCAGAATCTGATTTCGAGGTCCAAATTCCATTACTTTCCAAGATTAGCCTATTTTTCACGGGGTTCTATATAAACAGTAAAATGTCATTTTTTCCCAGACTTTTTGGAGAAGGCGTTCCAAATATGTTTTACGGGAAAATCTTTAAGGAAAGTAGAACGTAAAATATTGGCGAGTGTCATATAGTTATAATCAGGGTCGAAACTTAATAACATGTTTTTACACTGATTATAGGTAGCAATGCCAAAGGATTTTTTTTTAAAAACAATTACCGGGATATTTTGTGGTTAATGGGTAGATCTTGATCAAAACATGTATAAAAGAAAATGACCCAATTTGTGTGTCAGAAATCGTTTTTTTCAATACTCTGTATTATATATAAATGTCGCATTTTACTTTTTTTTCGTCATTTTTTAAGTATTCAAAACTTCAAGTGGCCTCTTCGTAAACTTATTTCCAGTTAATTTAACCATTCAGAATGCTATTTCTTGTGGTTTGATCCCGATCTTCTATAATAAAAGGGAGTTTAAGCCCCCCCAAAATATGTGAATTGTTGGGTTGGAAGCGATTGAGTCATGCATTTTAATGAGATCCCCGAAGGCCACGCCCCCTTTCGGCGTTTGGCATTGCTATTATAGGCGTTAAAACAGATACATTGCCACCAATAATCACCTGTAACGTATTGAAATTTCCCCTTTATGTGGTACTTTTCGACCAATAATGGTACACTTTAACCACATAATTATACACTGACGGAATCGAAACCACGAGCTATATCATAAATCTCGTGCTGCGCATACGAGATTCGCGAGACTTGATAAGAGACTGTCTATCGGTAATCAATATGATAAATGTGTGTTTTCGAAGCATTGTTCACGGGTTAATATTCCCGTGAATTGATAAGAATGTCCACCAAGTAGTTTAAATCCTATAAAATGTCAATAAAAACACTCGAGTCGGTTAATTTCATGCCAGAAATGGCGGACAACGAGGCAAAAAGTGAGGATGTTGTCACGTGACACATACTCGTGCGAAATTCAACCGCCGCGAGAGCTCAGATGCTCGCCTATTCAACTTCGCTTAGTTGCTATTCCGTTTTGTATAATTCCTCGCTTTAACCATGGTACGCTTTGACCATAACCCTTTCTATCCACCATAAAACATATCTGCAGTCAAATTAGTGTGTTGCTACATAGTTAAAATGACTCATGTACCCCTAGAAAAACACTCACAGGCCTTCTTACTAGGGGTATGTGACCGTACGGCTTATTTCAAAGATTAGAGGTACGGTCATATTCCCCTAGTCACTACCAATTCTGAAACATAAATAATAAGGAATTACAAAGATGATTATCATTATGTGAGCTTGAGCTCAATTGTTTCAGTCTCCATTATTTCGAATCAATATTCTATATTTCAACAGGTACAACATACGGTTTAGAAGAGTGTTTTCGTGTTTGTTGATTTTTACATAGCGGAAGAATCTCTTCCATACTTTACAGATATTCGTTGAACTTAGGGTTCCCCACCCACCAGACGACAGTCAACAAAATTTGAGCTCTGCTGAGCTGCTCCAACGTTGATAAATAAGCACGTCAACGGACAACACTGCAAAGCAACCAAAGATGACAGATTGAAGATATCTATATATCTATATATCTATATATCTAGCTATATAGCTATCTATCTATCTATCTATCTATCTATCTATCTATATATCAGCATGTTTTACTATTCACGGCCATATCATTTATTGTTTCCTCCAAATTCCTAGCTTATTAATAGGATTATTCGATAGGAACAAACTTACTAAGAGTGTACCCTTTTACTGGCAATTGTTTTAACTCAATTGGCACATAGTGCCATGGTGAGTTATTGATATCAGGATCTATGGATATCCGTCGTCTCTCTGTCTGTATGTTTGTTTGTTTATTGGTTCGTTAACACTCATGTTGAGTCACAAACTAGGTCACTAGGTCAAATCATACATACTAGAGGCTACATATCTTATTAGATCTTCATAAGACTTTGTCCAAATGTTTGCCTGATTGTTATCTAAGTTTAGTGTGAATGTGAGCCATGTTAGGTAAAAAACTAGGTTACTAAGTCAAATTATTAATTTTTAACTCATTCACCACTGAAACTTTTAATAGGTATGTAATTTCCAATTTTAAAATATGTCTAGTCTATTATTGATTATTTAGTGGGGATGTTAACATTATATTTCAAAATGACAAACAGTGTAGACCCTGATCCGAGGGCTCCTTAATGAGCCCTCTGATCAGGGTCTTCACTGTTTGCATGGGGCAACATTAATCCTCACAGGTACAATGTTTGTAAATGACGAATACAGTCTTCGCTATTGTTGAATGTGTAAATGCAACATGGTCAAAAACTTTGATATCCAGGTCAGGTTTGAATTTGGGCTATATTGTCAGGTCAGAAACTAGGTCACTAAGTCAAATGTAAACATAATTGATGCTAAACATCTCATTGGATTTTTTTTTAAATTTGCTGAAAATGTTTGCCTGGTTGATATCTTAGTTTTCTTCTTGTTGCGATACCTCTGCTACTTCTGCCTTTTTTCAAAAATGTATTTGCAGGTCCTCGGTGCTTGGCAACTTTCTTTCAGAAATGTCTAGAAGTCCTTGGTAACTCTGGTGACTGTTATAGATGGACAATTCCAGGAACTACATTAAAGTAGACACTGAATCAATAAACTCGCAAACATCATTAAAGCTATTTGTAAAAAAAAGTTGCTTGAAAGTGAACTTTTAAAATCATAGTGTTAAAAGAACATTGGCAATGGGTCTGTATAAGTCGGGCATTGACAAGCAAGATATAAAGGATAGGACAGCTGTGCGACAATATTAACGCTGTTCAGACTATATGTGTAGAAATGTCTCTAGTGTACTGGATCATAATTCTCCACAACAAACGAAAGTTTCTGAAAATCACTAGCTTGCAAGGGGCACTTGTAGGTCAGATGCTACCATGCCTAGCCTAAATACCAATAATAATGGGAACAAGCAAAAGGGACTTTTTAATAGTATTTCTAGGAATCCGCTTGCCTAATTTACATCAAGTGGCGGTTCCGTTAATTTCTCAGGGAGCACTTACAATTTAAGCAACTCCAAATGAACTATTGCATGTTTTAAGATTGAGTCGCTTCTGATGCAGTTATCTGTTAAAATAATAAAGTTCATATTTTACTGTCCAGTTTCCTGTTTCCGTTCCTTTGAAAGTAGTAAACAGTGATACATCAACTGGACATCAAATAAGTCTACTTGACATTAAACTTAACGCGGGAGAAAAGCAATACAAACATCGTATGAGAGAGTTTCTATATTGCTTTATCCTGAACTTAGCAGCCTACTGTTTGAATCCTAAAAATAAAGCTATTTTAGTTTCCAGTTTAAAGAAATTTCCCTGTAAAGCTAGTGTGAGCTGGAATGCAATAAACTTAGAAAATAGCAGCTTTTCATTATGACGAATTTATTATTTTGTCTTTATATTGGACGTATTTGCAGTTGAAACACATTTTACACTAGATACGAGAATACTCTTCATTTACAAACCGGTTACCTTGGAAGAACACAATTGTACTTAGCCAGGCGATGGTTGCTGGCAGGTCGCCATAGTCAGTAACTAGGCGTCTCATATGGATCCAAATTATATAAACGCCAATGATAGGGTATGTTTGTTTGACTCATCGATCCCTGAAAACGTGCTCACTCGTCAGTTTCCGTTATCAAGCATCATTTACATTTGAAACTATCTATCTATCTATATCTCATTTTACTGCTGCACACTCTTACGAGTGATTTTGAGCAGTTGTGCGTCTGTGTCTGTTAGAAGATATACGTGAAAAAAGGAAAAAGAAAAGTAGAATAAAATATGTAAAACGTGAGATAATTGTTAAGTTTAAACGAATAAGATTAAAGGCGGATTAAAAACATCATTGCATGACTTATGGTGAATGATGGTGCTGACGGCAGCCTTGAAATGGTTTAAGTCAGCCGACAGCACATCATCCGCTGGGAGTGCGTTCCACTGGACATCAGCTAAGGGAAGAAAATAATACTTATAATAGTTGGCTCCAGTATGTATCTGTCTGAAAGTTAAAGGGTGACAGTGTCGGGAAGCCCTGGTGCTATACTGTATGTAGGCTGGCATTGGAATAGCTACCAAACCATGAACAATCCTATAAAATAGAAACAGACGTGCATCAGATCGTCTCTGCTTCAAGGTTCTCCAGCCCAGCTTAGCAAGCATTTCAGTTACACTAGGGTAGCTAGAATAGTCAATAATGCACCATTTCAACCTTTGTTGTATTGACTTGGGTATGAGGGTCCCAGATAGAGCTCGCGTACTCTAACTGGGGGCGGACTAGAGCTTTGTAAGCACACTCTCTAATTTTAAACGTGTACACTAGTTTGTAAATGACGAGTTTACTCGTCGTTAGGGTCTAATGTGTTAAACTGCAAAATGTCCTATCTAAAAACAATTAAAAAAACAGAAATATAGAAATGGCCTACGGCACTCGATATTCCAAGGAGGTCACCCATCCAAGTACTATCCGGCCTCGACGTTGCTTAACTTCGGATCAAATTCGGCTTATGTAATGGTAGTCGGTACTCTACAAGGAAAAGTTCGAAAACAGAACCGAGTCGGTCTTACGTAACGGCAGTCGAGATTGTAAACTCGAAACTAATTCGAAACAAACATTGAGTTCTGCATTACATTCCGAAACATTCCCAGTGTGTGTGCGATGGTTCCGGAACCTTCCAAGTGTGTTTGCAACCATTAAGGAACCTTTCCTGTGTGCTTTCAATTGTTCGGAAACCTTCTCATGATCTTTCACAGCGTTCGACATCACTCCCAACGTTTTTCCCAGTGTTCAACAGCAATCCCATATATTTATAAGTGTTCCGCATCCCTCCAATTGTCTTTCCCAGTGTTCCAGAGCGCTCCCAGTGTCTTTCCCAGTGTTCCTGGGCCATCCCAGTGTGTTTCCCAGTGTTCCAGAGCCCGCCCAGTGTATTTTCCAGTGCTCCTGGGCCCTCCCAGTGTCTTTCTCAGTGTTCCTGGGCCATCCCAGTGTCTTTCCCAGTGTTCCTGGGCCCTCCCAGTGTCTTTCCCAGTGTTCTAGGGTTCTCCCAGTGTCGTTCCCAGTGTTTCTGGGCCCTCCCGGTGTCTTTTCCAGTGTTCCTGGGCCCTCCCAGTGTTTTTCCCAGTGTTCCAGGGCCCTCCCAGTGTCTTTCCTAGTGTTCCAGAGCCCTACCAGTGTCTCACCTAGTGACCCAAAGTCATCCCAGTGTCCTAGTATTCCACACCTATCCCCCTGTCTTTCCCAATGTTCCACATCCCTCCTAGTGTTCAGATACCTCCCAGTATATTACCGAGTTTTCCATAGCATTATTGCATATCCCCTGATGAAGACGTAACTGTCGAACGCGCATTGGAAGCATATTCAGTATTTAGCAAATAGTTATTTCTTACTGTATGAATAAGTTTCTTTCTCTACTATATACACATCTTTACCCCTTATTATTTGCATCAAATAGTTTTGATCCAGTTCTTTGGAAGGACGTCAGTAGATGCCACACTTTATTTATCATTATTGTTGAAACTGTAAACGCTGATCAATGTTTGTGTTTGAAACATTCAAATAAATGTGTCTAATCCGTTTTCTAAATGTCTCGTGGATATGCACAGAATTGTCATATATACTGTCTTCAGCGTTCAAAGAATCAACGATAATAAATTATATCTAACAAAATAATGAAAACTTTTTTAATATTGCATTCAAGAGTTATTATGATTTTTGGAGAAAACTTTAAAAAAGGAACATTTTAATTTACTTTCTGCCTAAAGTAGATTGTGTGTAAAGCAGAAAGCCAAGTCTCGAAATAAAGTTCATGAGGATAGTAATACGCTCAATTCATGAAGTTCTAGAGACTCATTCAAATTATTCTAACATTGACGACAGTTTCCTGACAGTGTGTGGCTGTGTGTACAGTATCATGTGTAAGAATTGTGAAGCGGTGTACATAGGGGAGACATGTAGAAAGCTCGTTAAAATAATAGGAGAGCACAATAAAGATTGTAAGGTACCGGTAATACCCACAGTCTACACGCGGTCAAAACGTACAACATCGTTATATAAAGCACATTCTAGCGTAGTGCCTTACCATATAGCGCTTCACAATCATGTTATCAACTGGGAAGGCGTCAACATATTGGACAGGTTAGAATAGACATCTCTAAGAAAGTTGAGATACACATAGAGGGGAGTAACAGGTGACAACAAGCAATAGATCAGTATTACATGTATATACATGCCTTTGTTTACTACTGGGAACCAGTCAAGTAGTAAACCCCCCTGTGACGTCACTTTTTCCTCGGAAATCACTGTCTGAAGAAAGTGCTCCATCTTAGAACCGAAACTGTCACCAAGGTTAATATATATATATATATGTTTTGACGTCACCTAGAGTGGCGTCCCCTGTTAATACGAAGTGACGTCACGTCATTACGTCGTTGTTGCTATGTAACGTTATTATCATTATTCCTCCTGAAGATCGATTGTGAAACCGGTTGAGGTAAAATAAAACATATAAACCATAGGTTTGTCATTATAAATTATAAACGCTATATATATATATATATATATATATATATATATATATATATATATAAATATAATGACGACATTAAGGTGACCAGTTATCCTTTAAAATGGGGGTTAAGGCGACCGGCAGTTTAGGGTGACCAAAAGCGGTCTCCTTAATATTTTGACATTAAATTTCAGGGGTAAAAAATGGTGCGAGAGCGTCGAAACTTTGCAAACACCTTAAAAACAGTCCTCTTACTCATATGGAATTAACTTTTCTGGTCTGAAAAGATAAAGAAAATCAAAAAAATAACTTGAAATCTTGATCGCGTATACTTTGAAGTCCCTAAAATAAGTGTTTAAGGCGACCAACGTAAAACCTGATTTATTTCAGAATTTGACTATATATTGATACTTTCAAAGTTGTACTTTTGTTTAATTGTCCGTCTGAGGTAGTGTGACGATGCTTGTCCCTTTTCTGCTGAAAATAAAGAAATCGAGTTTTTAAGCCTATAAATTTGTCATATTTTAAAACCGTTACAGTGGACATATTCGCTAAGTTTCGGACAACTTTCTGAGACGCATCCATTTTACATCAACATTCGAAGGTATTCCAAATTAGCAGTTCCGCTTCAACGACCGCCAAAAAATGGCAATATACGGGAAACGAATGGTAAGTTTTTGACGCTTTATCACACACTATGTAGCATATGTCTAGTTATTTGATTTAATTTATTTTTCTGCAATCTATCTTTGGTTGGTTTGCAATGTTGTCCGTTGACGTGCACACTCGACGTGTCGGACTGTCCGGGCGCCTGTTTATAACTACTGGTGGGTGGGGGGACGGAGAAGTTCCACTTGAAGTCTTGAGAATATCTGTGAGGTAGGCCCCTATGTAGGAGGCTCTTCCGCTTTATGTAAAAATCAACAAACGTATATTGTACCTGTTGAAATATAGAATGTTGATCTACATTTCTTTGAAATATTTGAGACTGTAAATATTTATGGCGCCGGCACATAATCTTCAATTATGAAGGAGTGTTGTACATATGATCTCTACATCTACATGGTACGTCGTCACAGTCACACTTGACTATTACGCGACGGGTGGTTGTCAGAAGAAATAAGATGATGATGATGATGATGATGAAAAAATAGAGCTAACAGTCATAATATTATATTTGGAAGCCTAAATGTGCCTTCAAATCTGACCAAAATAGCTATAAATTCAAAGAAATGGAGATAATCTGCGACTTCTGACGTTTATGTTTGAATAAGGCGAATGTGTTCACTAAATAAGCTGATGAATAACTATTTGGACTTTTTTTTCTAAAATTGATTTAAGCCGGCGAAACATTCCCATTAACAGTGAGAACCACTGTGAAATAATAAAGAAGATGTTATAATTTTAATCATATGATGCTTCAACACAAGTGAAACCGTCTGTAGTTAGGTCCGGTATTGTTTTGAAACCACTGTGTCGGTGTCCGTTTTGTAGCCCTTATCTTAAAATAATGTCACTTAAGTTTTCACATTTGTTAATAACATGATCGACAGCTAAGAGGATGAAAAAGTTTCTTGTAAGAAAAGACAATAAAACTAAAGCTGTTGGGAGACAACGGCATTCAAAACGAAAACCGAAAGTGACTGTGACTACGAAAAAAAAAAACGTAAGCAAACTTTTTAGTGATTTTAAATGGTTACATGTCTGCCGTTTGTATCCCGAAATCGCTGATACTACAGTACGTCAGTGATACAGACCTCTGCTCAACCTGTGACCTCCAGTAAGAGGTCCTGTACTCTATTACTAGATACAAAATATATTCTCACGGCCCCCTAGCGTACCCTCACAGGACTCGCTAGGAGTATGTGACCGTATCGCTAATTTCAAGTATTAGAGGTACGGTCACGTACCCCCAGTCACTACCTTTAGAATATAGTCATGTCTGAATAATTGGCTGAAATTTATAGATTCAAGAAAATTAGCTTAACTCACTTGATTCTCGGTATTACAGTAACGTAACAGATAAGGGACCGCCTAAGCACTCGGTGAATGCAATGCCCTGGCTAAAGCCCCGATCTCAATGTCCCGGTGCTGGCCCCGGTACATCCCGGTTGAGATAGCCGGTGGACTTGGATGAGCCGGGGCGGTTTTTATGAAAAAATAAATTGCGATCTCACATTCCCGGTGTCTCCCCTGGTGGAGCACCGGTTATGAAGCCGGACCTTCCTGGTGAGTTCCCAGTTTGGCCCGGCGTAGTTACGGTGCAGGGCCGGTCTGTTCCCGGTTAACCCCGGTATAATAATAACACGGTGTAACCCCGGCCATCGCCGGTGGTATCTGGATGACCACTGGTGTTGTCCCGATCAACTCCGGTTGTTCACCGGTGACGTGCCGGTGTTCGCCGGAAAGGACATAAACCGGGGCGGACGTGAATTAGTATCAATTCTCTTTTGTCTCTCGGGTATATGAGATGAAATACAAAGGAAATGCAATAAAATAGAATATAATAATGTTGTAGACTGTTCAAACTTCATTTTAATATGAGTTTCAAACAGTTTGCCCGGCGTCTGATCTGGTCACATACTGTTTGTTACAATGACTTTAGCCTGAAGCCGTTTATTTATAGAGAAAAACTTTCGTTTTTAAATATTAGATTTACCCTGGCCTATACAATAGAGAGGATGATATTATTTCCTATTTAAACACAGACGAAACAGAAACGCTAAAAATAAAATGTAGTAATCTGCATTTTTTTAAAAAAAAAAATCAAATTTATGCTCGCATATTATATACACCCGGTTGTTCAGGGTAGAGGCCGGGAGCTGCCCCGGATGTGCTGGTAAAGACCCGGCGTTGCTCTGGCATTCCCCTGACCCTGGATGAAACCGGTTCTGGTTTCTGTCCCGGTGACCCCCGGTTGTATTAAAAATTTTAAAGCATCCGGGGAAGTTAGCCGGTGGAAGCTGGTCGATCCAGGATCGAGCTGGGCGCCGCCAAGGTTGTACTCCAGGTGACTGCCGGTTTGCTAAACCGGGACTCGCGGGGACCCAAACCTGGACAGTGAGATCGTGGCTTAAGCATCAGCTACGGGCTAATCCTAGCGTATTACAGTCGGGTTTGTTTGCTGTTAACTGAATTAGCAACATCACTTTTTGTCATAAAACAGTTAAATATAGATTTGAGAAGAACTTATTACAAACCATGCCTTATTTATACTATGATGAGGTTGACAGGCTATCTCTAGATATGACCAAAAATCGCAGTTAAATGCACTCGGACCCGTACACATTTCTGGTATTTGAGTAGGTTTCCCTGGTCAAACAATGCAGCGAAAGGGCCATTTTAAAAACAAAATCAAGAGATCTAGTTCTAGATCTAAAGTTCCGTCCGTCCGCTCGTCCAGCTTGTCCGGAGCATAACTTCTAAAGTATAACAGCTATTGACTTCAAACTTCATATACAGATAGATCTTATTGACCAGGAGTGCAGTGCGCCAGAACCATTACTCTGACGTCAGTATTTTTGGAGTTATTGCCCTTTGTTATTTTTATCAAATTTAGGCTTGTCAGGAACATAACTTCCAAAGTATAACAGCTATTGACTTCAAACTTCATATACAGATAGATCTAATTAACTAGGAGTGCAGTGCGCAAGAACCGTTACTCTGACATCAGTATTTTTGGAGTTATTGCCCTTTGTTGTTACATTTTTACCCAATTTAGGCTTGTCAGGAGCATTACTTTTAAAGTATAGGAGCTATTGACTTCAAACTTCATATACCGATAGATTCCATTGACTAGGAGTGCAGTCTGCAAGACCCGTTACTCTGACATCAGTATTTTTGGAATTATTGCCCTTTGTTGTTATATTTTTACCCAATTTAGGCTTGTCCGGAGCATTACTTCCAAAGTATAAGAGCTATTGACTTTTAACTTCATATACAGATAGATCTCATTGACTTAGAGTGCAGTGCGCAAGAACCGTTACTCTGTCATCAGTCTTTTTGGGGTTATTGTCCTTTGTTGTTATATTTTTACCCAATTTAGGCTTGTCTGGAGCATAACTTCTAAAGTATTAAAGCTATTGACTTCAAACTTCATATACAGATAGATCTCATTGACCAGGAGTACAGTGCGCAAGAACCGTTACTCTGTCATCAGTATTTTTGGAGTTATTGCCCTTTGTTGTCATATTTTTACCCAATTTAGGCTTGTCCGGAGTATAACTTCAAAAGTATAAGAGCTATTGACTTTAAACTTCATATACAGATAGATCTTATTTACTAGGAGTGCAGTGCACAAGAACAATAACTCTGCCATCAGTATTTTTGGTGTTATTGCCCTTTGTTGTTATATTTTTACCCAATTTAGGCTTGTCCAGAGCATAACTTCCAAAGTATAGAAGCTATTGACCCCAAACTTCATATACAGATAGATCTTATTGACTAGGAGTGCAGTGCTTAAGAACCATAACTCTATCATCAGTATTTTTGGAGTTATTACCCTTTGTTGATATATTTTTATCCAATTTAGGCTTGTCCAGAACATAACTTCCAAAGTATAAGAGCTATTGACTTCAAACTTCATATACAGATAGATCTCATTTACCAGGAGTGCAATGCATAAGAACCTGTACTCTGCCATCCATATTTTTGGAGTTATTTCCCTTTGTTATTATATTTTTATCCATTTTTTGAGTTGTTGCCCTTTGTTATTCTTTTCCAAGTTAGGGAGCACACATCAACTTTATCCAGAAACATTTATCTCTTGTGACAAGACCCCACTGGGTGTATGAATCACCATTTGTGATAGGTCTAATTTAAATATGTACAGTCATGACTATGAATCGGAAGATATAAATTCTATATTTCATCAAATGGTAGCTTAAAGCAGGCTGAAAGTAAAGCAGAATGCAGTATATTGCACCTTAAGGCGCGTTCTGCTTTACTTTAAACCTGCCTAAAGTGGTAATTTATCTTCAAAATATGAAAATATATGTGCAGGGTTAAAGTATAAACTGAAAGACATCCTTTTTGTTGCAGATAAAAGCCAGTCTGGACTTGGACACAACCAATGTTAAGGTGAATATTTGTTTACTTTTTAACTGACATAACCTGTTTTCTGTTCTATAGACAGGTGGTTGTTTAAAGCATGTTGAAAGTAACACGGAAAGCTTGTTACTGCAATGGTACATATACATCCAGGTACGAAGCTTGCAAGGGTAACCATATAGCTGGTTCCCTCATCGAGTTTGGTACCTGGCATGAGTCATATGATGTATGAAGAACTTGCATTTTGTGTTGGAAGTTTTGTGTTCCTAAACCAAGCTAATGTGTTTATAGGCCGTAAAGGGGTAAATACAACATTATTTATTGTATTTTCTATGCGATCTATTTTAAGATTGATATTATAAGTTACATGGTATAAAATAATTTAGGAAGGGTGAATTGGCTTGTATGACGGTTTTGGATTCCGAATTTCCTGAACGCGAAGGAAATAAGGAATCCAAAACGGTCATATAAAGGCCATACACCCTGCCAAAATGCCGTGTAACAAATTTGCAACTACTGTCACGAAACTTCATATGCTGATGCGCCTCAATGGGTAGACCATAATGCATTGCAGTTTGGTGACCAATACCTTTGACCTTGACCTCTAGGGTCAACATTAAAGTAAAAGTCTGTGCTGAGCAAACTGCACCAATAGTAATGAAACTTCAGAAGCTCATGCGCCTCAATGACAACAATGTATCAAGGTTTGGTGACTTTAACCTTGACCCCTAGGGTCAGTGTTATGGTTTTCTGTTAAAAGTGTGTTATTAGTTTACAGATGTTGAGCTTCTTAATCTTTGATTTCCCATTCTGTTTAAGGCTCAAGGTGAGCTATTGGGATGGCGTCCTTCCTCGTGCGTCGTCCGTCGTGGTTAACAATTGCTTCAAACGACATCTCCTCCTATACCCCTTGACAGAATTCAACCAAGCTTTACAGAAATGTTCCTTTGGTAAAGCTCTTTCAAATTTGTTCAAAGAATTAAAACAATGCAGAACTCTGGTTGCCATGGCAACCAAAGTGAAAAATAAGGAAATCTTTAAAAAATCTTCTTGTCAAAAACTGCAAGGGCCAGAGCTTAGATATTTAGCACATAGCATCATCTACAGGTCCTCTATCAAGTTTGTTCAAATTATGCCCCTGGGGTCAAAATTGGCCCCGCCCTGGGTCATCGTTTTACATAAGAGTTATATAGTGAAATTTTTAAACGTCTTCTACTCTAAAACAAATATGGCCAGAGCTTTGAAATTTGGCATGGTGACAGTCCTCGATGCCCTTTACAGATATTGTTCAAATGGCTCTGGTTGGTTGCATATCTAGGTCACAGGAGCTAAAAATAGATATTTTTCAATGAAAACTTAAAAAATCTGCTTGTCTGAAATTACAAGAGCCAGAGCTTAGATATTTTGCACATAGCAACGCCTACAGGTCCTCTATTAAGTTTATTCAAATTATGCCCCTTGGGTCAAAATTTTCCCTGCCCCGGGGATCACCGTTTTACATAGAGTTATATAGTGAAATTTTCAAATGTCTTCTTCTCTGACACTAATATGGCCAGAGCTTTGCAATTTGGTATGGTGACTCTTCTGAATATCCTTTACATATATTTTGTTCAAATGGTTCAGGTCTGTTGCATATCTAGGTCATAAGAGCTAAAAATATCTTTTTTCTATAAAAACTTAAAAAATATTTTTGTCAAAAACTACAAGGGTCAGAGCTTAGATATTTGGCACATAGAATCACCTACAGGTCGTCTATCAATTTTGCTCAAATTATGCCCCTGGGGTCAAAATTGGCCCTGCCCCAAGGTCACAGTTTTACATTGAGTTATATAGTGAAATTTTCAAATGTCTTGTCCTCTGAAACTTATATGGCCAGAGCTTTAATATCAGCAGGGTGACACTTCTTGAGTAGATGTCCTAAAGTTACCTTTTTTGTTCAAATGGTTCCAGTCTGTTGCATATGTAGGTCACAGGAGCTAAAAATAGATTTTTTCAATGGAAACTTTAAAAAATCTTCTTGTCTAAAACCCTAGTACCCTGATCTTAGATACTTGGCACATAGCATCATCTACAGGTTCTCTATCAAGCTTGTTCAAATTATGCCTATCAGGGAAAAAATTACCCCGTCCTGGACATAAATCATTATCTACATTTTGTAATCTATTCTCAGGTGAGCGAAATATGCCCCATTGGGCTCTTGTTATAAATTTAGGTTAAGATTGAATGTAGGTGACGTCAGGTTGGATATATAAACCTTTGTAGCTCACCTGAGCTATATCAGGGTGATTGTTTGCAATCCTTGAATGTCCGGCGTCCGTCTTCAGTCAACCGTCGTCCGTCATCAACAATTTTAGTGTTTACACTCTAGAGGCCACAGTATTTATCCAAACTTTCTCAAACTTACTGAGATTGTATATTATTATTACCATAAGCGTTAGATTATGTTTGAAACCCCCCAGCATCCTAACGAAATATACAATGTTGGTGTCTACTTAAACCCCCCAACATCCTAACCAAATATATGATGGTGTCTACTTAAACCCCCCCAACATCGTAACGGAATATATGATGGTGTCTACTTAAACCCCCCAACATCCTTACCAAATATATATTGGTATCAGACCGTATCTACTTAACCCCCCCCCAAACATTCTTACCAAATATATGATGGTGTCTACTTAACCCCCAAACATCCTAACCAAATATATGTTGATGTCTACTTAAACCCCCCAACATCCTTACCAAATATATGTTGGTGTCTACTTACCCCCCCCCCCCAAACATTCTTACCAAATATATGTTGGTGTCTACTTAAACCCCCCCCCCCAACATCCTTACCAAATATATGTTGGTGTCTACTTAAACCCCCCCCCCAAACATCCTAACCAAATATATGTTGGTGTCTACTTAACCCCCCCCCAACATCCTTACCAAATATATGTTGGTGTCTACTTAACCCCCCCCCCCCCAAATATTCTTACCAAATATATGTTGGTGTCTACTTAAACCCCCCCAACATCCTTACCAAATATATGTTGGTGTCTACTTACCCCCCCACCCCCCCAAACATTCTTACCAAATATATGTTGGTGTCTACTTAAACCCAGAAACATCCTAACCAAATATATGTTGGTGTCTACTTCCCCCCCCCCCCAACATCCTAACTAAATATATGTTGGTGTCTACTTAAACCCCCCAACATCCTTACAAAATATAAGTTGGTGTCTACTTAAACCCCCCAACATCCTAACCAAATTTTATAAGTAATACAGTTTTTCCCGGTGTAAATGAGGATTAATTTTATTCCCAGCTGAAGAAAATCATAATGCCTGAGCTGTTATCTCTCCTTTTCTTAGTTTAATATTACATTTTTAGTTCACCAGAGCTTATGTCTGAGTCCTGACTTAATTTCTATAGCAACTTTCGACGCTATGGATAAAACGATGGAAAATATCTAAAAAACTAAGATTTGAAGATTTTTCGAGAGGGTGTTATTAGACTGGTCATATTTTTCCAATGCCAGCTGCACGATAATGCTACCCTTTTGTATATATCTGAGTAATTTCTTTTATTTTTTGCAAATGCACCATCTGGTTGTGAGTGGCTTTAAGAAGTCACATATTTGGCTATATCTTTATGAGATTCTGTCAGTGCCATGTCCTTCATAAAATTTAGGTCACACTTGAAGCTTGGTCATGTGGGATCTTAAAGTAGGTAAAATCGCAAAACTATGGGATATGCCGTCAGTCCATTGTGTTACACAAGCTGTTCTCACCTTGCGGACGGAGATATCCAAAAATATTGGGGGGGGGGGGGGGGGGGGTGTTGAGATTACCTTATCTGTCTGGACGGACAAGTCAAATTAATTGATGTAATTAGATAACGAATCCATTGGGAACAATAAATGAACATTATTGTGGTGTTTCATGGGATGACGTAACGACCGAGTCTAGGATTGAAATGTTATTACTTATTAAGCGAGTCTTGACGTGCTAAATAATTTTTCTATTCTAGCCGAGGTTTAGATCAGTTTGTCTCATACAACGACTAGTGACAGGTTCTTTTTCTCACATAACCAATAGTTTTAATCTATTTTAGCTCATCAAAGCATGACAAGAAATTGTGTATGATTATGGGGACAGCAATAATCTCTGATGGAGGAATGAGGTAAGTTTTTTGACATCTCTCTTCTAGTCGAAACTCTTCAAAAGTTATTAAAAAATTATGAACCAATGCAAATTAAAGAAAAATCTGTGTCAAAATGTAGGGTTACAAATCTCATCGGATTTAATGCAACTGGGTCAAAATGTTTATCTCAATTATATCTAGGTCATGGATGAATATGGGAAATGTCCGGTCAAAAACATGGTAACTAGATCATATCAGACAACATTTGTTAACAGCTAGAAGCTAAAAATCTTTTTAAATGTTGATGAAACTTGGTAAAAATGTTTTTATTGATATCTAGGTCAGGGTTGAATGTTGGTTGTGTCGGGTCAAAATATAGGTCACTGGGTCAAATCATAAGAATACATTTTTAGCTCACCTGGCACGAAGTGCCAAGGTGAGCTTTTAGGACCGCTGGATGTCTGTCGTCCGTCGTCTGTCTGTCTGTTCACAATTGGTTCGTTAACACTCTAGCGGCTACAAATTTCATCCAATCTTCATGGAACTTGATGACAATGTTTGTCTTGGTGAAATCTAGGTCAAGTACGATTGTGGGTCATGTCAGATCAAAAACTAGGTCACTAGGTCAAATCATAGAAACATCTTGTTAACACTCTAGAGGCTACAAATCTTATTGGATTTTAATGAAACTGTCAAAATGTTTGGCTCATTGATATCTAGGTCAAGTTTGAATATAGGTCATCCTCGGTCAAAAACTAGGTCACTAGGTCAAATCATAGAAACCTTGTTAACACTCCAGATTCTACAAATCTCATTGGAATTTAATGCAACCTAGTCAGAATGTTTGCCTAATTGATATCTAGGTCAAGTTCGAATATGGGTAATGTCAGGTCAAAAACTAGGTCACTAGGTCAAATCATTGGAAAACATTGTTTACACTCTATAGGCTACAAATCTCACCGTATCGTCATGAAGCTTGGTCAAAATGTTTGCCTAATTCATATCTAGGTCAAGTTCGAATGTGGGTCATGTCCGGTCAAAAACAAGGTCACTAGGTCAAATCAAAGAAAAACCTTGTTAACACTCTAGAGGCTACAAATCTCAATGGATCTTAATGAAACTTGGTCAGAATGTTTTCCTCATTGAAATCTAGGTCAATTTAAAATGTGGGTCATGTCCGGTTAAAAACTAGGTCACTAGGTCAAATCATAGAAAAACCTTGTTAACACTCTGGGGGCTACAAATCTCAATGGATCTTTATGAAACTTCATCAAAATGTTTGTCTTGATGAAATCCAGGTCAAATTCGAATGTGGGTCATGTCCGGTCAAAAACTAGGTCACTAGGTTAAATTTTAGAAAAATCTTGTTAACACTAAAGGTTGATTATGGGTCATGTTCAGTCGTTATCTAGGTCACTATAGGTCATGTTTTACATGGTGTACCAGGTGAGCACTTTAGGGTCATGGTGGCCCTTGTTTACACTAGCAGTGATTCTTTTACCTGTGCATCCTGAGTTCTGTACTCATTAAATTTGCCAGGGACTCATTATTTGAAAAGTTGCGCATCCCATGGACCCAAAGCTTTAATTTCTAGCATTTATTAACACATTACTCCATATGATATAAGTTGAATTTAACACAGTTGTTTGCCTTTATTGTACTCTTCCACTGCCGTGAATAATTCTACAGTTCTTGTATATTATGCAACATCTTTATCCCAGCAGATAGTAGGACATATGCTACCAATGCGTGAGACACCTGGTGGCTTTTAAATAAGTGATAAATCAAGCATCGTTACTCTACGAAATCGTGCATATCAGTTACCTCCCAAAGGTACCTTCAGTTTCAAACAATCTCCAATAATTGCGTATTATAAACGTTAAATGCATGCCATGAAATTGTACTTGGTAAATGAAAGTACGTGAAACTTAGCAAATACTCTTATCTAATAAGGCTAAGTTAATTACCCAGAACTTTATCAAATTGAATATAAGCGTTAACCTGGGAACACATAGAAGAAGCTGTCTGCTTTTTTAGGCCATTTGTATAGGTATATAAGTGCCTGTAGTTTCAAACGAAGCATTATAACTTATTCTTTTTTACCATTGTCTTATTATTCACACCTATAGCTTTTATTGTGAGAAGTTTCATCAATTTATTTCAGTTAAATTTTGATTCAGTGAGTGTTTTCATTGAATTGGAGCCGAAAACAATTAAGAAAAAAAACATATATATCGGGCAAAAAAAGATCCTTCGGAGATTTCATTTGGTCGCATATGTCCATAAAGCAGGTTTGAAGTAAAACAGAAGTGCTTTAAGGCAAAATCTGCTTTACTTTCAACCTGCTTTAAGTTGTCACCTGTCTTCAAAGCAAGAAATAAGTTATAGGATATAGGGTAAATTTTTCACCTGAAGGACTCAATTTTTGTCAGACTCATTGTTTTACAGAATGAGACTCATTCATCTGATTTCTAAAATAATCACTGCTCTAGAAGCTACAAATCTCATTTGATCTTAATGAAACTTTTCTCAAATTTTTTGCCTCATCAAAATCTAGGCCATGATTGAATGTGGGTCATGTGAGGTCAAAATCTAGAGCACTATAGGTCAAGTTTTACATGGTGTACCATGTGAACAATATAGGGCCATCTGGCCCTTGTTTTTAAAGTGTTGCATGTAGTTAAAGTTAGTATGTGTATCATGTTTTGTCAATTTCAGAAAGAGATGATTTCAGTTTGGAAGATCACGTAACACAGTGGGGAAAAAAAGAAAAAGCTCAGGTAATACTGATTGATCCATTTTATGCGGCTCATATATATTCTAGTGTAAACATACTGTATTTCTCCTTGTAGATACCCAGTATGACTTATAGTTGGGGCAAATTGTTTCGGTCCTCGCTGCTTGTCTGTCCACAGCTTGAAACTTGACCATAAATTTTGAATCACATATGATCTATAAAGACTTCAACAAAATATGATAGAGACTTCATAGTTTGCATTTGGTCTCAATTCAAGATCATGTAGAGGTTATTTAAATACTTAATAGGCTGAATTTAACATTGGTCATAACTTTTGAACTTAGTAACATGTGATAGAAACTTCATAGTCGGTATGTGTACTCATCTGATAAAGCTCTTGATTTCAATACAAGTTTGGTCATGTCTGTCAAAGTCATAAGAGGTTATGGTAAAGTCAGGCATAGTATTGACTTCGAACTTCATATACAGACATATCTCATTGACCAGGAGTGCAGTGTATAAGAACCGTTACTCCGTCATCAGTATTTTTATTGTTTGTTGTTATATTTTATCGAATGTAGTCTTGTCTGGAACATAATAATTTGCCAAAGTATAAGAGTTATTGACTTAAAACTTAATACCGGTATACAGATTATGTATATATCATTGTCTAGGAGTGCCATGCTCAAGAACTGTTACTCTGTCATCAGTATTTTTAGCTCACCTGGCACTTAAGTGCCAAGGTGAGCTATTAGGATCGCTGGATGTCTGTCCTCCGTCAACAATTGCTTGTTAACATTTAAATGGCCACACATTTCATTGGATCTTCATGAAACTTGATAACAATGTTTATCTTAATGAAATCTAGGTCAAGTGCAAATGAGGGTCATGTCCGGTTAAAAACTAGGTCACTAGGTCAAATCAAAGAAAAACCTTGTTAACACTCTTAAGGACTACACATTTCATTTGGTATTCATGATAATTAGTTTTAATGTTTGTCTTGAAAAATGTAGGTCAAGTTCAAATGTGGGTCAGGTCTGGTCAAACACTCAGTCACTAGGTCAAATAATTGGAAAACCTTACTCATACCCTAGAGGCTACACAACTTATCCGATCTTCATGACACTTGGTAAGAATGTTTGCCCAATTGATATCCAGGTCAAGTGTTAATGTGGGTCATGTCTGGTCAAAAACTAGGTTACTCTAGGTCAAATCATAGAAAAACTTTGTTAACACTCTAGAGGCTACAAGTCTCAATGGCTTTAAATGCAAAAAAATAGAATGTTTGCCTAATTAATAATATGGGTCATGTCAGGTCAAAACTAGGTCACTAGGTCAAATCAAAACCAGTGTTAACTCAGATCTGAATGATGCTCGCCTACATCAAATCAAGGTCAAAATCAAATGAGGGTTGTGTCTGGTCAAAAACTAGGTTACTAGGTCAACTCATAGAAACATCTTGTTAACATTCTATTGTTGAATATGGGTCATGTCTAGTCATACATAATCTAGGTGGGGGGCCTCCGTGGCCTAGCGGTATAGTCACTGTGACTTACATCACTAAGCTCCTCACCGCTGTGAGTTCGAATCCCAGTAGGGTCGTTCGGATTTTTCATGTGGGGAAGCCTTCCAGCTGGCTTGCGGAAGGTCGGTGGTTCTACCCAGTTGCAGATTTGTGCCTGTTACAGTGCATAAAGGGCTTCTGGGGTCTTCTTCCACCTCTGATTAGCTGGACGTCGCGATATGACTGATATACTGTTGAAAGCGACGTAAAATCAAAACAAACAAACATAATCTAGGTCACTATAGGTCAAGTTTTACATGGTGTACCAGGCGAGCGATTTAGGGTCAATGTGTCCCTTGTTGGAATTACTTCCCTTTGTTGTTATATTTCATCCAAATTAGGCTTGAAGTTATTGCATTTTGTTATAGTTAGGGAGCACATTTAGTGTACACAACAATTTTATCCTGAAACATTTACCTCTTGTGACAAAACCCTACTGGGGGTTTGAATCACCATTTCTGATTGGTCTAGTTTTCCAGCTCATCCAGTGGCCTAAACTCTGTAATTCTTTGGGAGAGTGGAATGAAGATTTGGGTCGTGAAAATTAACACTTCATTTTTAATTATGCATATACAAAGTTTTATATGAATTGGTACAGAAATGTAGCATTGGTTTGGATCCAAAAATGTACAAGTACCATCAGTGGCCATAACTTTACCTATCTTAAAACAACTCACTTGAAAAATATCATGTCATGCACATCTAAACTTCATGTTAAATGCATATGCAAAGTTTGATGTCAATCGGTAAAGAAATGTAGAAGTCATTTGCATCAAAGCTTTTATCAGTAAGAAAAGGTCATAAAGTAGCTGTTTGTCCTTGATTGGTAGAAAAAACTTTCCAAAACAACCATGTGATACTCCCTCATTTCTCTGGTGAGCTCTTCAGGACCCTTTTGTTGATCTTTTTTATGCCCCCGGCATATGCAGAGGCATATAGTAATTGTCCATCCATGCGTGTGTGCGTCCGTAACAAGGTTAAGTAGATGTTACCGTTTCGTCTAGCATCAACACCGCTTACTCAAATACTTTGACACTTATACAGTTATTGCTTTGGACCATTCCCTATCCACCAATATCAACAAACCATGATTTTGACATTGACCTTGACCTTATTTGTACTTAGAATATTTAGATAGGCTATTTCTTGGAAAACTAGATTTTACCATTTCATCTAGCATCAACACAACTGACTACAATGTGTTGATACTTATACGGATATTACCTTGGATCACTACCAATCCACCCATATTACCCAACCTTGATTTTGACCGTGACCTTGACTTAATTTGAACTTAGAATATTTTAAATAGGCATTTTCTCAGTTAACTAGATTTTACCGTTTCATCTAGCATCAACACTGCCTGGTACAATGCTTTTGTACTTATACAGTTATTGACATGGACTATTACCAACTCACCAAGAATATCCAAACTCAGTTTGATCTTGACCGTGCCCTAATTTTGACTTAGAAAAGATTTAGAATATTATTATTGTCAAGGATGCCACCGGGGGCATAAGTGTTTATTGAACGCGCAGTCTTGTTTCCATTTGTTATATGCTCAGATGGGATATAGGCTCTAGGTGACCATTTTGGCTGTAAAATTTGATATTAATCCAGAGTCATGATGGCCCATATGGGACATAGTATTGTATGGTGAAATTTATCATATTTTATGCAATGTGTCACAAATACCTGGAGCCCGTTTCAGAAAACTTCGAACAACAAAAACGATTGTAAACTTGTCTAAACTTTAAATACATTTAATATCTGATTTCTCCATCTAATCAAGCCTTGTGACTAAAAAAAACGACTCCAAACCGATGTCACAAGACAGCATTAGATGGAGAAATAAATAATAGTTGAGCATTTTATAATCTGACTTATGACAACATTTGTCGTATGAAGTTTTATGAAACGGGCCCCTGGTTGCTAAATGTCTGATTTCTTTTAGAACTTTTGTGTAAAATGTAAGTTCGTTTTCTGTTTTTAAGGCAAAGACCAGATAATGGAATATCTGAAAAGGTGCAAGCCACAGTCACTGTTAGCTTTTTGGAAACCCCAGCAGTATGTGAAAGCAAGAACAAAGCTTTTCAATGAAAGGAAAACACTGAGAACAGAAGCCAGAGCAACACATTAAAGAGAATTACAGTGAACAAAACATGTTTCTGAAGGGTGTGTGTGTGGGGGGGGGGGGGGGGGGAACACAAAGAGCATGCTGCTTGACACTTTTACAAGGAGTGTTTCATAACTAACGAACTTGAACAATAACTTGGATATAATAAGTGTGACATATCAGTGAAAAGGACAATTATTTACTATTGTTTAATGCACGATAAGATCACAAAACTTGATAAATCACAATACTAACCTAAATTACCCCTATCAAGAGCACTTGAACATAGCACTTTTCGTACATTTTGCAATAAGTTCTCAAAAAGTACATTTTGTTAAATTTGACTGACTACTATGCTTACAGTTGTTGCGTTGGACCAATACCAATCAACTTATACTACCAAACGTTGGTTTTACCTTGACCTAATTTGGGCTTTAAATATCTTAAATGGGCTATTTCTTAGTTAACTAGACTTTACTGTTTCGTCTAGTATCAACACTATTTACTACAATCCTTGATACTTAAACAGTTATTGTCATGGACCAATTCACTGTTATTGCTAAACCTCAATTTTAAGTTTAACTTGACTTAATTTGGACTCAAAAAGTTTCAGAAGGGGACATAAGTGTTCATGGAAACACCCTTGATAATATATTCTCAGAGCAAGTATAGCTATATTGTTGATATTTTACAAAATGATAATATCTAAAACAGTGTACCGTAGTTGGTGCATATTTGACAAAAAAATTTATGGACTTATTTAGAATAATAAATTGGCTATAATAGGGAAAGAATCGGGTCTCGCAGAGACCCACATGATTAAAAAATGTGGAGATTGTGTGTTAGAAGTTGCCATGTGGGCAGCTAGCCAGTTACCTGGAAGGGAGTCCTTTGTCGTTGACAATACACCCACCTCTGCACGTTAATAGAAAATCTGATGTTGATATACTTGTATCAAAGTTTATTAAAAACAAATTACCAGTACCCTGGAGTGGGGGTCATCTGGGTTAATGTTGTGACTTATCAAGTTAATTTGTCTTCAAAACTATATGGGACAATGTATTTATTATGGGTGAATATCATCATGTTAATTTGCAAAAGTGATAATCAATTCCATCGTGGTTGTCATTTGTTGCTTGTTTCAATATATTGTCTACAGAAGTATTACAAGACTTGTTGTTTTCTTAACCTTCTCTTACTGAATATTCATGTAAAAATCTGACCCACAATGAACATCATCATCTGAGCTAGCTTATCATCTATTAACACATTCAAAATTTACAGTGTATTTGTCAAGATCACACTTGTCGTATTCAAACTGTGTAATCTGCCCTTCTGCTCGGTTTTTATGCCTCCGGCATCGACAGATGCGGAGGCATATAGTAATCGTCAAATCCGTCAGTCCGTCCGTCTGTGTGTCCGTAACAAGGTTAAGTAGAATTTACCGTTTCGTCTAGCATCAACACCGCTTACCCAAATGCTTGGATACTTATACAGTTGTTGCATTGGATCATTCCCTATCCACCAATATCACCAAACTTTGATCTTGACCTTGATCTTGACCTAATTTGGACTTAGAATATTTTGAATAGGCTATTTCCTGGTTAACTAGAATATACCGTTTCGTCTAGCATCAACACATCTGACTACAATGCTTTGATACTTATACAGTTGTTGCATTTGACCATTCCCTATCCACCAAACTTTGATTTTGACCTTGACCTAATTTGGACTTAGAATATTTTAAATAGACTTTTTCCGGGTTAACGAGATTTTACCGTTTCGTCTAGCATCAACACTGTTTACTACAATGCTTCGATACTTATACAGTTATTGCATTGGACCATTACCAACTCACCAATAATACCCAAGCTCAGTTTGACCTTGACCTAATTTGGATGCCACCGGGGGCATAAGCGTTTATTGAACGTCTAGTCTTGTTTTTTTATACGCCCACCTCAAGAAGTGGTCGTATATTGGCATGGCCCTGTCTGTCCGTCCGTGAATAAGTTCGTTCGTTTGTCTGTTCTTCTGTCAACATTTTGTTTGTCCTCAGTTTTTCCAGAAAACTATTGAACGGATATTAATGAAACTTCACACAAATGGTATATGCATAAAGATCTGAATGTGAGTCGAGTTGAGGTTAATTCAATTTTTCGTTACAGAGTTATCTGCCTTTGATGTACTTAAATATGCTATAATAAGCTTGTCCGGAGTTTTCTCGAAAAGTCGTTAGAGGAATATTAATGAAACTTCACACAAATGTTAAAAAAATTAAGATCTGAAGCTGAGTCAAGTTTGAGGTTCATTTCATTTTTCGTTACAGAGTAATCTGCCCTTGATATACTCAAATATGCTATAAAAAGCTTGTCCGGACTATTTGAAGGATGTTGATGAAACGTCACACAAATATTAAAGTCATCAAGATCTGAAGATGAGGGAAATTTTAGAATAATTTGATTTGTTGTTACATAGTTATCTGACCTTGATGTACTAAAATATGCTATAAAAGGCTTATTTGACAGTGTTAACACACTAAGCAACTACAGTTTTGAATGGACTTTGATAATATTTACCCACAGTATAATTATTGAAGTAAAAGTTCATGAAAGGGTTGATTATTATTGAAATCGGATCATTGTGTCAAGACTTATTTGCCCTTGGTGTACTCAGATATGCTAGAAAAGGTTTTTTATGCCCCCGGCATCTATAGATGCGGAGGCATATAGTAATCGTCCTGTCCGTCCGTCTGTCCGTCCGCACAACCAAAATGGGTTAGAGGGCCTTTTCTGGCCAGATAACGGTAAACACAACAAAAGAAGACAATAGAGTTCATTCCGTAACAATACAATAAGGGGCCGTGGCCCGTTATTCAAACAAAAGAAAAGGCCCTCTAACCCACTTCGGTGACACGTCCGTCCGTCCGTAACAGGTTAAGTAGATTTTACCGTTTCGTCTAGCATCAACACCGCTTACTCAAATGCTTGGATAGTTATACAGTTGTTGCCTTGGACCATTCCCTGACCACCAATATCACCCAACCTTGATTTTGACCTTGACCTAATTTGGACTTATTTTAAATAAATAATATATTTTAAATGGGCTATTTCTTGGTTAACTAGATTTTACCGTTTCGTCTAGCATCAGCATAACTGACTACAATTCTTTGGTACTTATACAGTTGTTGCCTTGGATCACTACCAATCCACCCATATTGCCCAACCTTGATTTTGACCTTGACCTTGACCTAATTTGGACTTAGAAAAAATTCAGAATATATTGTCAAGGATGCCACCGGGGGCATAAGTGTTTATTGAACGCGCATTCTTGTTTTTAGTAATGTTGGTGCTTTACCTCTCGACTACATCCGCCAGTGAATAATTTGAGAGAAAACCCATTGATAATACATTAATTTGAATTCAGAATGATTTTTTTTCCTTTTATGTTGTATACATATGAATCGGTCTCCTTAAACTAAAATCGGTCAACTTAAACTGGAATATATGTTGTGTCTACTTAAAACTCCCAAATAATTTGAGAGAAAACAATTGATACATTAATTTGAATAATTTGAGAGAAAAACCATTGATAATACATGAATTTGAATTTAGAATAATTGTTTTCCATTTATGTTGTATATATATATATCAATCGGTCTCCTTAAACTAATATCGGTCACCTTAAACTCGAATATTATGTTGTGTCTACTTAAAACCCCCAAATAATTTGATAGAAAAACCATTGTTAATACATTAATTTGAGAGAAAAACCATTGATAATACATTAATTTGAATTTAGAATGAATTTATCCCTTTCATGTTGTATATTTATTTGATTTGAATCGTTTTTGATTTACGGCGCTTTCAATAGTATTTCAGTCATATCACGACGTCCAGCTAATTACAGGTGGAGGAAGACCCCAGAAGTTCTTTATGCACTGTTTCAGGCACAAATCAACAACTGGGTAGAACCACCGTCCTACCGCAAGCCAGCTGGAAGGCTTCCCCTCATGAAAAATCCGAACGACCCTACTGGGATTCAAACTCACAGCGGCGAGGAGCTTAGTGATGTTAGTCACAGTGACTACACCACTAGGCCACAGAGGCCCCCCTGTATATATATGAATCGGTCTCCTTAAACTTATATTGGTCACCTTAAACTCAAATATATGTCGTGTTTACTTTAACCTCTCAAATAATTTGAGAGAAAAACCATTGTTAATACATATACATTAATTTGAATAATTTGAGAGAAAAACTATTGTTAAGTAGATCTATTAATTTGTAAAAAAATAAAAAAAAATATTTTTTTTTTCTATTTTTTTTTTAAATTTTTTTTATTTTTTTAAATTTTAGGGCAGGGCGCGGCATCCTCCTAAAAAGGCCTAGCTGGAGCACTGTTAAATACATCAATTTGAATTTAGAATGAATTTATCCATTTTCTGTAATATATATATGAATCGGTCTCCTTAAACTTTTATTGGTCCCCTTAAACTCGAATATATGTTGGTCTACTTAAAACCCTCAACGTCCTTACAAAATATTAGGGAGACCAATATTTTTGTATATTTTTAAATACTTAATTTTTCTAATTTTTTTTTTTAAAAAAACCTTAATTACAACTTAAACATGATTTATTGAGTAAAAACCCCAAAAAACTCCATAAGATAAAAAATATATAAAATGTCTCCTTAAACCCCATTTTTAGGGACGGTCCCCCTAATGCCTTCATTAGGATTATATATATATATATATATATATAAAGCATAAAGTACAGATGGGGCAATAAAAACGGTTGTCGCTGAGGGAAAAAACAGATGGCAGGTATTATCCGTTCATCATTGCAACTGTAGGTTGAATATCTGGATTGTTTTTTCGCCCACATGCATCTTTTATATAGGAGTCCTTGAATAAAAGTAGCGAATGAAAGGAAATTAAATGCCTTCTTCTCGTTCGACACCAGCTTTAATCCCAAATATATATTGAGGGATTTAAAAAGCTCACTGAAGACGCTCATGTTGTAAAACCGGCATTTCACTTGTTGTGTGCTGCCTGTAAGGATGCCGGCCCCGGAATACCAAGAGCTATCTGTAAACCATTATGTAAAACACTGGAATGTTTAAATTAAGTAAGTACGGAACAAGCTTTTGCTATACAGCTCTCACTTGAGCCCGTTCGTCTGTTTGGGGCATTTCGGATCTTCTGGCTGTATAGTTTTATATTGTATACTGAAAAATGACCTTTAAGCGTCAACATAGATGCGTTAAATATTGACTGACAAGACCTAGTTGACCAAATTTCAATGAGGTTAAGGTCAAATGTAAATGTCACCAAACTTGAGCCATACATTCCGGTGAAAATTTCAACAAGGACCAGAACGAAACTAGAATGCAGTGCACTCTACTTGTTTCTTATAACGTTTTGCCAATGTTGAGGTTTTGTATAATGTTATTAATTCAATACATTATAAGTTAACTTAGACTCACGGTTTGCATCCCTGGTTATGATATCATTTAGAAATAGCTCGATCACAAGATTATTTAAGATATATCATGATAGGTGCAAATGAGAAACAGTAATGAACGTGATTTCTAGTAGTCAACGAAAACAACAATAACATGTTTTAAAATGGCTTGATATACATTTAAAACCTTTTCAATGCGGGTGTCCGGGTGGATACCGGACGTGTTTGGCAATTAAATTCGTGCAAATTGGCATATATAGTGCATATTTCATATAAGTGTAGGAAAAAACCATAGAAATAATGTATAAAAATGACCTGTAATTGGGCTGTTAATTTTTTTCCGACAAAATATACGTCGCTTGGGACCAATATATCCTTAACGTTAAGGTGAAAGTTAAATCTCGCGTATGACTCTAAATTCCATGCGATACGAGTTTTGTTGTCAACACAATCCGTCATGTATCGTGTAGTGGGAACGGCGTTATCATTTCCTAGATCAACTCAACGAAACTGAAATGCAATGCAATGCAACTAAAAAAAGAAAGAATAAAAGCGTATATTTAGGAACGTGAAAGATGATTTATATCTGAAGAGCAAACCGTTTGAAGACTGATCAGACGCAGATCTGATCTTGCTCGAAACACTTTGCAATAGACGAAAAAGATGATGAAAATAAATTTGTTTAATGGATAAGTAAAACGTATTTTCTACAGTAATATGTTTGATTTTATTCTTGCAGAGGGTTTGCCTGGATCCTTGTATTTGCAGTTGTAATGATCACAGTGAATCTTCCGAACCCTCTACTGTACGTATTGCATGCAGGTTTTTTGTGTGAATCATTATATTCTGCTTTGAAAGTGATAGCTGTCTCTATCTCGCTCGTTTCCTATTATCGCTCTCTTTACTCTCTTTCGATCCCATCACTCTCATTATCTCACTATATATTCCCTGTCTCTCTAAAGTTCATTCTCTCTATATGTTTACCTTCCTTTCTGTGTATGTCTGTCTATTATATATACTCAGCAAAAATAGAAACGTACGTTCTTTGATTTGACTTAGGTTATACATCAATTAAATGCACTTGTGGTATACTGGTTAGTTGGAGCTACACATATGTAATTTTTTCACCAAAAATATAAAGACTAAAACCGTAAACGTAACGGAATCATGATTTTCACGTTTTGCAAGTGCACGGTACACACGCCAAATGCTAATAAACAAAATGAAAAAACACCATATGACTTCAACTGTTGCATCATGCTTGCTCGCCTGAAGTTGAAAAGAAATTAGGCCATGGCAGTCATTGATGTCGCCCACAGGTTCAGCTACTGTCTAAAGATCAAAAAGAGGCTTGCAACCAGGCACAGTCAGGTTGGGACTGTTTACGGTCGTCTTCGCCTTGGTCATCCCGTTCTTTCACCATTGGAAGTGACCACTACAGCACGTTAACGCACTTACGTCTATGTCGTTTGCCAGCCACCGTAACGGATAGAGAATACTGTGATTCACTACATACCTTAGTAATCGTGCGCGATCCAACGCTAAACCAATCTGAGCACGACGCCAATATTTGGGTCAAATTTGGACGTGACGTCACCGTGGTGCTATTAGAGAGGTTTCGACTTCTTACGTGTACGTCTACGTATACGTATAAGTAAGGTCTCAGTGCAGAACGTCATCATGACGTCATCAGTGTATGCGTACATTTCTTTGAGGCTTGACGTTGCAAACGTCTAGATGCCAGTCTACACGTAACAGCAAACGTCTAGGTTTATCGTCGTTTTATTCCTACTTTTCATATTATTTATAAATTTTTTTTTGACAGGATGTTAGTACCAACCTTTTAAATCTCGCCGCGGATGATGATTTATTTGATTTTTTTAAAAAAAAAGATGTTTAATAGCGTAGACTACTACATGACACAGTTACACGTTATAAACAAGTTAGCGCACAATCGTATTAAACTATAAATACAAACTTTGATTTAGTTTGTTTGTTTTGTTTGTTAACGTCCGTTTCTGCCAAAAATGGGCTAATCGGACGCCCCTGAAAGTGGAACGGATACAGAGAACCCGGGTCCGATGCCCTACACTTATTATCGAAAGAGTTATCTGGTTCTTTTAGATGAACAGTGTAGATTAAAGCACTGATACATCGGAGTTCGGTTTATAAAGTCTCATCCGAAGGACTTGGTCCGGCGAGGGATCGAACTCACGACCCCTGACGTCGAAAGCGTAAGTAGACCAGTTTTGGTTTGGTTTTGTTGTACCTAATAAAATGTTAGGTCCATCCAAGCACTTCAGAGCAAATTCACGTGGAACTACATGAATAGTCCGGTCTATAGTCGTCTATAGTCGTCTAAAGCGACTATAGCTCCATCAGAACACCTATGATTCGACCCACTGACGACCCATTCTAAGTTTTTATTGGTTCGACAAACGGTGTTCTTCTGTGGACCTTAATGCGAATGCTCCGGCCTCGCTTTTGATTGACTATTGACCGAACTATAGTTCCACGTGATGTTGCTGCAAATTTGCGTCGTCGAAGCTATCATCCCTTCCGGCGACACTCAGCAATGGTCGGTTTGAAGTGTCTTTGTGTGGCATGACTGTTTTATAGTTCCGGTGTGATAACCTTTGTCAGAAAAAGTATGTCTTTCTGTTGGGTTCCGCTCACTCATTTCTAGCGTCGGCTTTGGATACGGAATGTTACATATTCGATCCCCGGTCGCGACATACCAAATCCGTTTGGATGGTTCGGTTTGTTTGTTAATGATGTTTCCTTTTTTGCCATTTATGAGCTACATGTCCCTGGGAGGATATAGAAAACCCGGGCTCGATGCCCTACCCAACAGGTGGACGTGATCCTGTAGAAATGGAATACGATACTAGGGGTCGTGAATTCGAATTCAAATTTTACAGGGCTTATTCACCTCCCCAAACCTTCACTTAATGAAGTTAATTGTATTTATATTTGTATTTATATCTAGATCTATTTGTATTTTTCACTATGTAGATACAGGTATGTCTGCCTCTCTATCTCTTTATCCCAAATCCCTCTTTGTCTATATGTCTCTCTTCCTCTTTATGTCGGTGTGTCTTTTTGTTTTTGTCTCTGTGTGCCTCTTTGTCTTTATTTGCTGGCACTCTGTGTGTCTCTGTCTGTCTCTGTCTCTCTTGTCTAGATTTATGCATGCCTGTGTATGTCACTCTCTCTCATTTTCTTTGTCTCTCTGTCCATGTTTCTCTCTCAGCCTATTTAGTGTATGTCTGTCTTCCTGTCTCTCTTTCTGTCCTTGTCTGTCCTGTCCGTCTGCTAGCTCCACATTCTACCCGTTTATTTAATGGGAACATAGCTGTCCGTACAAACCAGTGTTGGCTGTTGTATGACCCTCCAAATACAGTATGGCATGGCGAAAACTAACTTATTTTACATTTTGGTAAAATACACGTGTCAGTACATGTTATGTATTTTCGAAACCACATTTTGAAAATGCGTGAACGTGTTCGTGTACGTATAGTCACACGTACACGTACACGTACGCGTAAGAAATCGAAACCTCTCTAATATATCTGTGGTCACGACGTCATTTGAATTGGAGGCAAACTGACTGGTACCACGTACTGTTTACTGACGAATATCGATTCACACTTAGCAATGAGATGGTAGACCACGCACATTGATTACATTTAAGACTCTGCATTCAAGGTTTGACAAATACTTAACAGCAAGAGTGAATGTCTGACGTTCCCATTTAACGTTACGTTATTCCGTAGAAATGAGCGTGTATTGGTGCAAACGGTGGCCGTACACGATATTATTCTTACTGAACACAACTTTGGACTTTTAATGAGAATTCGGGAATCATCTTAACATTTTTTTTAAAAACAACAACCTTTTTTTCAGATTTGTTATTTTGATCCCTACCAACTACACCATTATCTCACTCGAATTTTTTTTATCCCAGCAATATGAGGGTAACTGATATGAGTTTTATGTATGGATCTTACTACCATTAAACTGATAGTTTTCCCGTCATTCTACTATTAATAGTGTGGAACTTATTTTTGCTCAGTGGATACTTTCTCTGTTTCTATATGTTTCTGTCGGTTTATCTCTGTCGCTCTGTTTTTTCACTCTTTGTTTTTGTATGTCTCCCTTCTCACTCTCTCTCTCCAATGGAAACATTTTCCCGGGTCTACTTTACAGTTTTTAACTCAGTTTTTGTAAAATCGTAAATTTTCTTGCAAATTGCTTTACTTTAAAACTAGAAAGAAAAATTTGTATAGAAAGTTCTTTTTTCACTACTTGATTAAATTATTTACCTTCGACAGTTTCGACATCCACTGATGTCTTTCTCAATAATCGCACTGCGACGATCGGCTATTTTCGGCCTTGTCCGTCATTTTCCGGCTTCGCGGAAACGACGAACACAGGGTCGAAGATTCGGTATAGTCTATAGGCCCCCTCGTCCCTGTTCATGACCGAGCTCTTTCTCCGTATATGAATTGCCTATTTGTCCTGTCGTACTCGTTGGTTAGCCTCCTTGTCTACAACTGTAGCCCCCTCCCAATCAATAACGTGTTTGTCCTGTACTGTATGATCCGTTATAGCACTTTTGTTAAATTCTGTTAACGAGGCTTTGCGTTCTGATCTTGTTAAGTTAGTTCTTTGATTCACTTTCACGTCTTTTTGGTGTTCGCTAAGTCTCGTACCAAATGTTCTGCCTGTTTCACCGATGTATATTGTTTGCAGGGATTCTGGTTTACTATGTCACACTTATGGTTCAGTTCTACTTTGTCCTTGGGTTGAACAAGCATGGATCTCAGTGTATGGTGGGGTTTCATGGCGGTGGCTATATTGTGTTTTATGAACACTCTGTTTATGCTTTTCGACACTGTGAATGATGTGATGGAACTCTGTGATTTTATACTCACTACGACATACTTCATGTTTAGAGAGACCATCTACAGACAGAAGTTTGGGACAGCCATGGGCAGCCCAGTGTATCCTATAGTTGCCAATTTATTCATGGAGTTTCTGGAACAGAAAGCTATTTCATCTTCGCTTTTAGATTGTAAGCCAACCCTATGGAAAAGATATGTAGACGATATTCTCGAGAAAATCAAGGTAGGACAGATTGACAACCTAACATCACATTTGAACAGCACATACGACACCAACAGCATCAAAATTACGCATGAAGAAGAAAATGACAATTATATCCCGTTTTTTGGTTACAACGATTGTGAGAAAGGCAGATGGTACTATGAAACTGTTAGTATATAAGAAAAGCACCCATACGGACCAATACTTGGACTTCACATCCCAGCACCCTTTATATCACAAGATAGGAGTGGTACGCACCTTATTAGACAGGTGCTACTCCCTTGTACCGGAGAAAGAGGACCAGGTGAAGGAAGAGAACCATGTCAGACAAGCTCTCTGTAAATGTGGCTACCCCAAGTGGTATATAGACAGTGTGAAGGAAAATATCAAAACAAAAGCGACTAATTGAGGCAATAAAGTAAGAAAAAAAGTCAGACAATATAGAGCGGACGAAAGGCTTAGTGGTTTGGTCAGTAAGGCCTGCTAGTGGTCCTTAGATGTATTCCAATGCCCGTGACGTGTTATAGCCGATGGACCCGGTGTATTCAACAATTGGTCGTAATGGGTTTCCTGGCTTATGTATTTTAGGTGTACAGTACATTCTGGGCACTAGCTCCGATGTGGGATACAAGTGGCGGTATTGTGCTTCTGTTATCTTATTTTTACTTTTTAATCTAGTTAAAGTTCCAACCAACTTCCTTATGTACACTGACGTGGGGTCCTTTTTTAACTTCTCGGTCATGAACAGGGACGAGGGGGTCTATAGACTATCCCGAATCTACGACCCTGTGTTCGTCCTTTCCACGAAGCCGGAAACTGACGGACAAGGCCGAAGATAGCCGATCGTCGCAGTGCGATTCTTGAGAAAGAGTTCAGTAGAAACTGTTGAAGGAAAATAATTCAATCAAGTAGTGAAAAAAGAACGTTCTATACAAATGGATTTGACCTACTAAATGAACACATTCAAAGATAGAAAGAATAATGTCTTCCCTGGAGTTTGACCTTTCTCCAAACTGTTAGAAAGATTTATTTTTATCCGTACAGATATGCAGCTCCCCGCAATAAAGGCGTGTGTGTCACCAAGTGTATGTCCAGTGTAAACATACTTAGCCTAACTTGACGTCAGACTACATTCTAGAGTTTGTTATTGGTGCAAGTATATGTAGCGATAAATGTGTTTAATTGAATATAATTAATGCTCTTAAGAGACTAAAAACTGAAGTTCCTCTAAAAGCTGTTGATCTATTTAAACATGTTGAGTGACTTTTGACGGTAATTGCATACATGTAGAAGAGGAATGAAGATAATTCAAACCCGTGAGGAGAAAATATGCACTCAAATGTGTCAACTCTTTGACATACTATTGTATATAGGGCGTTCAAAAGTATAATCTACTCCATATTCGATAGGAGTAGTTAAGCAAAGGGGAAGATCTAAGGACCTGCTCTGACAATTCGCATTGTATTGTAAAGACAATGCTTGATATTATTAAGAGTAATTCCAGCAAAGCTCACGCACATCTCAAGAAACGAACGTATCTATGTTTAAATTCACTTTAAAACAGACACGCACTGTAAAAGCTTCCGTGCAAAAAGTAATGTAGCGCCGTTTTGGTAGTGTAAATTTTAGTTTGGCGGTGGCGCCTCGTCAGAACTGGTGGTTTCTGCTTCCGGGCATAGCGCAAGTTGGCTGACAGCTTTATACTAAACAGTTGGTTTGTAACGAGATATTATAGAAAACACTACAATTCTGGTACAATCCCTGTCTTTCGCTGGTGGGCTTCATTCCCGATCTCTCGGAATCCAGACGTGTCTCACTGGCAGAATTACCTTTAACTAAGATAATCGGTTGGAATTGAAGCCTAGTTTGGCATCGCATGTACTTAAATAAATACGAAATACTCAAGCAGGAAACGCAACACAAACAATACACCCATATTTCAAGCACAACACACACAGTCATACTATAACAAACACACACACATATACAAACACGCGCAATACCATTCCTTCATCTACACAATAAATAGAAAACAACACGCAAGACAAACATAAAGCATTGTGAACATAGGAGCCTGCCTTGGTACGGTCAGTAGCAATACATAATCAATCAGAAATTAATCATTAATAACCACTGGGTGTTAAACCTGGGTTTAGGGGCGCCCAACCTCACTCTTATTATCTCCTATATTTACCTATAAAGCCGAACAGTGTACATAAACTATAAACCCTGTTCCACAACATTACAATCAAAAAGACCTCCAACACAGTAAGTAAATACATGTAAAACATCTATCAAAAATTCTATGACAAGAAGATTATTAGTAACACGGGAAAGAATTAAACATTCAAGCCCGTGCTAAAAATAACCCACTATGGCAACAGTCAAATTGTACTTAAGTGACTAGTCAGTAGTCATGAGTAACTGTAAGACATGGGTGGGTTCAGGATACGACAGAGGGGGAGAGAAAAAACAAAGTACGATGATCCGACATAACTCTCCCGGTTTAGGACGGCCTTACAGATACATCATCATGTAGTGCTAAACATTGTCTGTCGTCGCACAACCAAAGAGGAAAGCATAGTAATCAAGTGTAGATTGTTCAATAACGAAACGTGAAGTATGCAGCAATATAGTTGGATCATAATTTTGTTTGAGGAAATATCTAATACTCTAACAGGTTTTGAAAATGCATATGTCGAAGAATCTTTTTAAGTTTGTAAATTACAACACCATACAACTCCGGATGTGAAATACCCTGCCGCAGAAAAGTGTTTAGGTTACATTAAAATTGTATACTTGTTAAAGAGAGGACGATTTCTATAAAATAAGTTAGAAAATGTTCTACGAAGTTTATAAAATCTGTACCCTGTTTATAAAGCTTTGCATGTAATGCATTTAAGTTTAGTTTTGCAATTAAGTAAAGCCTACTTTAGCATATATTCCTAATTCTAAGCCTAGTTTGGCATATACTTGATTATAAGTTTGGCTTTACTTGATCTTAAGACTAGTTTAGTATATTCATGATGTTGAGCCTAGTTTGGTATATCTTGAAGCTAAGCCTAGATTGGCATTGTTTTCCTAATCGTTCGGGACTGAGTACATATTGTTTCAAAGGTCGCCCCTTTACGACTAGTTTGTCCGGTGTACCCGCTTATCGTGTAAGTTTGCCCAAACCGAAATAGTTCTAAAACCATGTGCATGTACATCAATTTCTGAAATGCCAATTTAAAGAGTTTTAAATATTAAACATTGCGTATAACAGAAAATGACATTCTCCTTGAAAGAGTTAATATAGTAGGTGAGTCCAGTAAAGGGTTCTTATATCACTACTAATACATTTTCCTTACTTTCGATAAGGCAATATTAGTGTTACCTGCTGACAGACGGAAAGCTACAGTGGTAATCGATACAGACGTTTATGAAAAGAAAGTGTTAAGAGCCAGGCGCAACAGAAAGACAAAGCATGCACCAAACTTTACAAACTTTATTAAAACAAGTCTACAACTTGAAGAAACACGTAAATACCTGTGAATTAAAGTCCTAAAATTATCTTAAATCCTGTCCTTTTCAATAATTAAACACTGCACTTTTAATTTAAATTTCCCACACTTTCAATAATCCAGATATTCTATCTGTATCCAAACTATTAGCAAGTAAACGTCTAGTACACTGATGACTGTCGAAAGATCCAAGATAAAGCAGTGAAATTTGAGTCTCTATATATATACACATTTTTACCATTCTAGAAAGGTATTGAACATTCATATAAATTCTTAAAGACCATTTGATCAGTTTTTTACCATAAAATTACTAAATATAGACTTTCAGGGGCATTCTGTCAACAAAATAAGATCATGTGACTCATCTTGTTTACCATTGAATATAAACTTCTAGAATATTCTATATGTTTCCATACTATTCAGTAATGTTCTCTTCTATTCCATGATCTTCTAGAATATACTAAAAACTTCTAAATGTTCTAAAGAATGTACTCATTTTAAAGTATGTAAATCATAAATAAACAACAATCTCAAATAATAACATGTTTACATAACAAATTGTTTGCAGATGCCAGGACATAATTATGAGAAACTCAGTAAGGATCAGAATGGGAACTACAAAAGGAAGTTAATCGTCACTTATCACGGTTACAAAAAAAGAATAAGATAGAATAAACATAATTATGATCAGTTGTACCCCACCTGTGAACAAAAACATAATACAGGCAAACCCCTACGACCGATAGTAGATTATACGTGCTCGATAGGTTACAATACAGCACGTGCTTTAGCTATGGTTGACTTAACAGAACATCACGCCAAAAGCTCTTAAGACTTAAGTGCAGGGTACTTCTTGAGGAAGATGCTTTTCACTATTCGCCCATTGACAAAGCACTTTCAGTGATAGGTGACAGATTACAACATGAGTCCAGTTTAAAAAAGAGGAAACACCCAAAAGTAACCACAGCATACTTCATTTTCTATCGACAAACATTTGGAACAGCCATGGGAATTCCTGTGTCATCTATTGAGGCTAACACATATATATATAATTCCTTGGGCAGACAGCTTTAGCTACTTCTCCACTAGAGTATAAACCCTTTCTATGGAAACGTTATATAGATGATGTGTTATAAAAGAGTAAGGCGGGCCAAGAAAAGTCACTGATAGAACGTTTGAACGCAATTGTTGACACAGGCATCATCAAGTTTACGTACGAGTAGGGAACTGAGAAGTCAATACAGTTTCTTGAAACATTCATGGTCAGAAAAGATGATGGCAGTGTTAAGCTATTAGTGTATCGGAAAGCCACACATACTGACCAGTACTTGAACTTTGAGTTACATCACACTCTTTACCATTAGTGATCAGAACAGGGCTTGATCGTAACGCGATTGTTTCAGAGGAAGAGGACCGAGTAAAAGAGAAGAAGCACATTAGGGATGCATCCAGAAGTGTGGCTATCCGAATGGTCAGTGGATAGAGTCAGGAAACAGATATATAGAATACTGAAGGAAAGGCACGAACAAGTAATACGAGGGATGATAGGCAGAAGTTAAGGGGCCTAGTAGTGTTGCTGTATTTTAAAGGAGTGACCGTGTGCTACGTAAGCACAGTATCGCTACAGCAATGGAACCTCACAGAACATTAAGGTCCATACTAATTCACCCTAAATACAACATTAACCCTTTCCCTTATGCGCGCGTGTCAGCGCGTGTTTCATTATTACCTTATGAGCCCGTAAAAGCGCGACTTTATCTATTCCCTGATAAGCGCGGCTTTTCGCGGGTTATCAATTACCTGATGAGAGCGGGTTAGAGCGAGTCCTCTATTTAGCGGCTAAAATCTCATTCTTCTACTGAAATTTTACTATCCGGGTGTCTACACATTTAAAGTGTGTTCAAATATCTTACGAAATCCCAAATCTAATTATAGGGTTGATACACAAATAATTTCATAAAAAGAGGCTTAGGTCATAAGTTGTGACCTGTTGTTGATCGGTGATCTCCGTAAGACGTGCATATGATACTGCACGCACTACACGTCAGTTTTCGGAAAGTACGATCTATGTCAACTTATGAAATATGCAGAAGTTTCTAACTGTTCCTGAGGTCAACATCTAAATATAGTTAACCAATGGAATCGCGGAATTCCATAGAGAAAGCTCCACATGCATGCTATCTACAAAAATATCACAGGGGGATGCCGCTTGACCGTTGCGTGACACACCGGAAGCGGGGTAATGAAGTTTCGGCTCATCAAAAGTAAGTATAATCCTAGGCGGTAGACAGAAATATCAATCAACTAATTAACCAAGCAAGCAAATCACATCTGCAGGTCTCTGACAAATTTTTACTGTCCCATCTCGCAACTCGGATTCTAATCTTGATCCAAACTGTAAAAATGAAACGAAAAACTGAGCTGTGAATCATTTTGGATCCTGATGAGAACCAAGCTACTCGGCGTCTCATCTACATCAAATGTGTGTAAAACTAGAAAGAAAGTAAAAATTGAATAATGCAAAGGTGTCAAACAGTTTGGATCCTGATGCAGAGCCGATCTACACGGTGTCTGATCAAGATTCAAACCGATTGCGTAGAAATTCACGTGAGAAAAAAATTCTAATAGATATCAAACAGTTACGATGCAGAGTTACTCAACATTGTGATCGGGATCCAAACTGTCTGAATTTATATCAAAGGAATATTTCTTCATAAAATGTAAATCTGTTTAGATCTTGATCAGATGGTGAGCTACTCGGCGTCTCATCTTCATCCAATCGCTTTTGTTAAACTATAATAAAAAATAATTGAATGTGTTCTAAGATGTCAAACAGTTTGGATCCTGATGCAGTGCCGATCTACACGGCGTCTGATCAAAATTCGAACTAATTGCGTAGGAATCCATGTGAAACAAATTCTAATAGATATCATACAGTTACGACGCCGAGTCACTCAACATTGTGATCGGGATCCAAACTGTTTGAATTTACCGGGTTTTTTTTTCAAAGGAATATTTCTTCATATAATGTAAATCTGTTTAGATCTTGATCAGATGGCGAGCAACTCGGCGTCTCATCTTCATCCAAATCGCTTTTGTAAAACTATAATGCAAAATAATTGAATGCTCTCTTAGATGTCAAACAGTTTGGATTCTAATGCAGTGCCGATCCACATGGTGTCTGATCAAAATTCAAACTGACTGCGTAGGAATTTACGTGAAAAAAAAGTCTAATAGATATCAAACAGTTGTGACGCCGAGTCACACAACATTGTGATCGGGATCCAAACTGTCTGAATTTATACCAAAGGAATATTTAATTCATAAAATGCAAATCAGACTCCGAGTTACTAAGTATCTGAGCTTTATCATTGCTTTCAGATCCAGATCAGACTCCGAGTTACTGAGAATCTTAGCTGTATCAATGCTTAGATCAATATCGGACTCCGAGTTAATCGGCGTATTATCTGGATTTTAGTTGTTTTGAAATGCTATTCTATGGTATTCTATTGTAGACAGCAGGTAAATCGTTACTCCATGCGGTATATATACTTACCATAGTAACATAAATCTAAGTAAAAATATATTGGAAATATATTGACTTGTATCGTTTTCACCCAATAGCATGCAACTTATTCAAACTTGAAATTGTATGAAAATTACACAGTTAGAAATGACATTTAATTGTCTTCAAACTTTACATTTACACTGTTATAATTTGGTGAAGCAAAAAAGCAGTTATAAGGGCTTGAAAATAACAGGTACCATACATCTAAGTGTCAGTAATAAAAAGGATTGGAAATATATTGAATTGTATCGTTTTAACCCAGTGACATTCTACTTATTCATAGTTCAAGATACAAGAATAATACCGTTAGAAAGAGAATGTAATTGTCTACAACATTTACATTTACACTATTATGCTATTGTGAAGCAGAAAGGCAGTTAATAGGGCTTAACAATGACAGGTGTCAAATTCACACTAATTTTCCAATATTTCCAATTAGGTGTATTGGTGAGAGTGTGTACTCTTCTCAGACTGATACTGCTATAGATGGCCATATAAGGCTTATCTATACATCCCTGGCATATACGGATATGGCCTAATTGTTATCAGGTAAAGGGTTAACATGGAAAACAAAAGTGACATAGTTTATTCGATCCCATACAAACAGTGCGAGAAATTTATATCGGTGAAACTAGTAGAAATTCGAAAAAGGCTTCAAAGAGCACAAAAAAGAGCACAAAAAAGATGTATGTACTCATCAAATCAAAAACTGTACTAGATCTGAAAGAAAGGTTTCACTGACAGAGTACAACAAAAGTGGCATAACATACCATTATGTGCAGTCTAAACATATCGTTGACTGGGAGGGAACTAAGATAGTGGATAGGGAGTCAGACATTCGAGCTCGGCAGGTGAAGGAGGCCATCTATATTAGTAAACAAAAGTCCACCATGATCAGTAAGTGCGCTGACGGGAAATAGCCGATGATCCACGGAATCAGTTGGTTTTTTAGAGAGGTGACAGCAGTCACAAAATCTGTCAAAGTAAGACAACTTATTACACGTAAGAACCTTTTACCCAGAAAATGACATTGTCATGACATTGTATTTTGTTGGGCTAACTACGTACAGACTAGCAACGGAAAGTGGAAAACTGCATTGTAAATTGTGTAAAGTCATGTGGAAATCAGGGTTTTCAGGAAACGTGAGAAGTGTGTCTTTTATTCTAGTATCGGAAACCCATGGAGTTATCCTGTTTTTGTTGCCGGGCAGTTTTACAACAGTCGACTCTATTAATAAGTGTATCTTAAGGTCAGGGGTTAAACTTTTTGCTATATTGATCCCCCAATAAAATAGATTACGGCATCAAGAAGTAACCTTAATTGAAGTGTAAGAATTGAAATTAAAAAAAATCATACTAATGCATCATCGTGCAAAAAATCACAGGTATTCAACGAGATGCTGTTAGCATACATAGTACATGTTTCAACATTTATTTATTAAAACTTATAGTAGTGTGACTCTAAATTTCAGAGAAATGGGTAAGCCGATGCCATCAGATTACGTGATTGATTATATACCAGAGAACGTCGCATTGAAGCAACTTCCAGAATGCGTAGATCATAAAATGGCTGCAGATCTGAATAAATCTAAGATATCGTTACAAGGTAAGTAGTGAAAACATACGACAAACCACGTATATCAAACACCATTTTTAATTGGTCAAATATTAAAAGTGTCTCACTGCCCTCACAGGGACCCGACACGATTGATTGTTGAGAGAAAAACTTGTCAGAAGGTATATATAGAGACAAGGGGTACAACTGATCGTCAGTTTATTCAAACCCTATCTCGACAAAACCGGGCATATCATGAATAATAATTGATGAAACGACTTCCTTTTTGCATTTCTATCTAGCTAATATAATACCTTTCCATCAAAACATAACAAAAAGGCATCTGTAAGTATGCATTTTCAACAGTAACTGCGTCTATTCACTGAAATCACCGATTTTCAGAAAACGGGACAGGTGTTCGTTCACAGCCAACACAGCATTGACCATTACTGTACGCTTGTTTAGGCGGTAATATCGTGCATGACAGTCATACAGTTCCATATATATACGTTTTTGACACCGATCAAAGCTGATTTCTTCTCAAGTCAGTGCCTTACCAACAACAAATTTGCATGTTTACCTTACAGGGACCCGACACGATTGACTTTTGAGGAAAAAAAGTCAAAAGGTATATATTTTAGTCTTTAGAGTCTTTATATATACCTTCTGATTTTTTCTTTAAAAAATCAATCATGTTTGGTCCCTGTGGTCAAAAACGTATATATATGGAACTGTATGACTGTCATGTTCGATATTACCGCCTAAACAAGCGTACAGTAGTGGTCAATGATGTTTCGGCTATGAACGAACACCTGTCCCGTTTTCCGAAAATCGGTGATTTCAGTGAGTAAACACAGTTACTGTTCAAGATGCATTCTTACAGTTTATTTTATGTTATGTTTTTATGGAAGGGCATTCTATTAGCTAGACAGAAATGCAAAAAGGGTGTCGTTTCATCAATTATTGTTCATGATATGCCCGGTTTTGTAGAGATAGGGTGAGAATATACTGACGAGCAGTTGTACCCCTTGTCTCTATATATACCATCTGACATTTTTTTCTCTCAAAGATCAATCGTGTCGGGTCCCTGTGACTGCCCTTGCCATTACCCCCTAAGCCCAAGAACAATAGTTATTTGCAAACAGCAGAGCTCTTGATAGAAGCGGCCTTACACGATTTCTAGGCAGCATCCAAACTTTTTGACACTTTTTCCTTTTTTTAGGTGAGAAATATAGTAGACTACAATTATTGAAAACTGATAACGTCACGGCAGTGAAAGGTGGTTAACCCATCGCAATGTCTGATAGAGACTGAGATACATCGATATAACTTCATAGAGGGACATACATACACACATACAGACATATACAGATATACAGAGATATACATACAGATACAAAAACAGATAAAGAAACAGAGATAATCAGATAGCTTAAAAGAGAAAGAGAGACGGAATTAATGAAATACTTTTGAGTTAACTGAGAGATAAACATATGCCTTTATAACACCCGGCTCAAATACGACATTGCTACTTTGTTAATTTGAGCCTTTTGAAACCTTAAAATCAGTATGATTTAAGACGTCACAGCGTTCAGCCAAACAAGGGCAAATCCGTATACAGTGTTTATCTTAAATTTTTCGCAAGGTTTAGATTAGTCAGCGTCAAGACCAATCAAAAGCTCGAGAACAGTACTACACTCATACAAAACGCTTGATAGACATACGTGATTGCATATGACTAGGATCTATCACTACTCAGGGCAAATCAACACACATATTACTGCGACATGGAACTGTCATACCTTTGTAACAAGGTACATTTATATCTGATTGACATGCATCTCTCATATCTCAGTAGCAATAAACAATTAAAATTACCTCATTATCAGTTAGTAAATTAATTTTTTTTTAGCTCAGTGTCACACAACCTTCATACATGTATCTCATTTACACGCAACATTTCGTCGTGTTAGTCTTACAACGTTCTATCTCACATTATGGTTGTTTTGAGAAAATCGACTTTAAAGTTTTGAACCAATAAAACAGCATAATTTTGATGGATTTTGAAAATTCTTTCGACTTTACCTGATGAATTGTGAATGCAAAGGGTCCCATTTAAAGTGTTATGAGGATTGTAAGCATGGTTTTTCAGACATATCTTACTTTCGGTTTGAGATATATCATTTCTCAAACTCTACCTTCTATTTCACTCATTATTACAATGTTCTATGTCCATTTTATGGAGATAGAACATTATTAACAACAAGTTTTAGACAATTGCATGAACAATTAAATTATTACAATGTTCTATGTCCATTCTAAATACTCCCCATAGGGGATATTTTTGCTTATTTTGATGAAATTATCCCCTCGGCCAAGAAACACAGGTCGACAAGCAGACAAAACAGAACACTTCTTAAGAATTGGGTTTGGTTTGTTGTTGTTGTTAACATCCGTACATGCGACCTCGGTTTATAAAGTATCTCTTGTGCGACGTGGCTTGGTGGGACTTCTTTAAAGGGGTATTCAGTTTTACTTTCATATTGTTTTCAGCAGCTAGCTGCTTTGAATTAATCACTTTACTTTGAACTACACATGTAGTTAAAGATACATGGGTAGTTCGCCTATTACACTGTACGCCAATAACCATGAAGGTTGCAGCCATTTTGAAAATGTCTGTCACGTGATCCAATTGGAACACAGTGACTGGATAAATTGGACATAGATCAGTGTAAGACTAAACAAAACGTTAAAAATGGAGATAGAACATTGTAATACTGGCGATAACTTCAAATAGAAAGCTCGGATAAACATATGATTTGCACCAGGAGATAGCTCTTGAAATAGCTTTCCAACGGTATATCGAACTCTATTTGTTTATAAAATGGACATAGAACGTTGTAAGACTCACGCGACGATTTGTCAGTCACAATGGACAAATATATCAATGACAATGATCAGCAATATCATCACATGTGGCTCCCCCGCTATGTGATATGGAACTATACTATTACAGTAAAATAACAAGAAGTAATAGTAATACTATTATTTTTCCTACATAACGTAGAATAGTTTACATATTAACCAAATAAAGCTAGTCAGAAAAGAGTGATCAATATTTTTTCGATATTTTATTTTTAAAATCTGCATTAATTAGTTGTCACACCATATGTCTGATGCACACATACAATTTTAGTATTTCAAATACTCTCCTATTTTGGATCCTGCGTAATGTAGTTCTTTTAATAATACCTTACGAAAAAGAAAAAAACAAGGAGATACTAAGAGAAGATATTACAAGTGCATTGTTGTATTTAAAAAACGGACCGACTAAAACCTACACACACGCTAGAACACACTTACACATACACACATAAAACACATGCACACACACACAGACATACTGGTTTTACTATCCATCTGAGGTACAAGTTTCACACCCTCATAACGAGACGTACGCTTTATTAGCTAAACAGCTTAAGGCAAATATATCAGTGTATGACAAAAGGTTTTCAGGACGGCACAATTTCAAATAATGTAAAGAAAATTGATAATTACCGATCAACACGAGATGGACACAAAGTCTGTTTCAAATACTCACACACATCTCCTACAAAACAAGGAACAATATCGTTATCGACTATGTGCTAACACAAACTGACACACACACAGGTAGTAGAAAAGAAAACCAAGATACTTGAAATATTGTGTGGCGTATTTCCGAGTGTTCTGGAACCTCCCAGCGTCTTTCCGAGTTTTTTGGAGCATTCCAAGAGCCAACCGAGTGGTCCGCAGCCCTTGAAGCCTCTTTCCGATGATTCTTGATCCTTACCAGTGCCTTTACGAGTGTTTCTCATCCCTTCAAGTGTACTTTTGACTGTTCCAGAGCGTTCCAATAGTCTTGTCCGAGTGGTCCGAAGCCCTCCCAGCGTCTTTCCGAGTGTTCCTCATCCCTCCTAGTGTGTTTGCAAGTTTATCGGAGCGTTCCAAGAGTATTTCCGAGTGTTCCGCAGTCCTCCCGGCGTTCCTCATCCGAACCAGTGTATTTCCGAGTGTTCTTGAGTCCTCCCGGCGTCTTTCCAAGTGTTATTGATCCAACCAAGTGTATTTCCGATTGTTCGGAGCGTTCCCACAGTCTTTCCGAGTGATCCGCAGCCTCCCAGCCTCTTTCCGTGTGTTCCTGATTCCACTCAGAGTATTTCCAAGTGTTCTGGTTCCCTCCAAGCGTGTTTCCGAATTGTTCGAAGCGTTTCTTGATTCTTTCCGATTAGTCCGCAGCCCTCCCGGCCTCTTTCCGAGTGTTCTTGATCCGACCAAGTGTCTTTCCGAGTGTTCCTGAGCGTTCCATAGTCTCACCGAGTGCTCCGCTGCCTCCCAGTGTCTCTCGGATTTTTCCTAATCCCAACCCATTGTCTTTCAGTGGGCATATTCTCTCCGAATGCTTCGCAGCCCTAAAAGCCTCTTTCTGAGTGATTCGTATTCCTCCCAGTGCATTTCACATTTCTATCGTGCCCTCCCAAAGTCTTTCCGAGTGTTGAGGGGTCCTCACAGTGTCTTTATGTGTGCTCGGCGTCTGTCCGAGATTTCCTTCTCCCTCACAGTGTATTCCTGAGTACTCCGAAGCGAGCTAATAGTCTTTCCAGTGCCTCGCAGCCCTCCCGGCTTATTTCAGAATGTTTTTGACCACCTAGTTTTCTGAGTATTCTGGACCCCTCCCGTTGTCTTTCTGAGTGTTCCTGATCTCACCAAGTTTCTTTTCGCGGTTCCAGAGCGTTCCTATAGTCTTGCCGAATGCTCCGCAGCGCACCCAGGGTATTTCCGAGTGTTGCTGAGTCCTCCAAGCGTTTCCGAATGTTTTTACTCCTTCCAACTGTCTTTCCGTGTGCTCCGAAACCCTCCCAGCGTCCCTCCGAGTTTTTCCAATCTAACACAGTGTCCATGCGAGTCTCTTCCAACCATCCGCGCCTTTTTCCGAGTTTTTCCGAACCTTCCAATTCTCGTTTCCAGTTACCCGCGCCCTTCCAACTACTTTCCGAGTGCTCCGTAGCTCTCCCAGTATCTTTCCGAGAATTCCTAAAACCTCCCAGTATTTGCCAGTGATATGGTGTATACCTCATATGTTATTCACATACTGCTTATACTATCCAATAGAAGTTCACGTTTCACAGCGTCGTAAAGAGGTGTACGTTCTATAAGCCAAAACACTTAAGGCAAATATGACAAAAGGTTTCAGGACGGTCACAGTTTCAAATGATGTAAAAAAAATATTGACCGATCAACACGAGACCTTCAAGAAGTAAGTAATGGCTAAAAACTCTGTTTCAAAAACGAGATTCACTCACAACTCCCCTACATATATCGTTATCGTCTATATGCAAACATATACCGAAACACAAACAGGCTGTAGAAAAGAAAACCGAGGTATATGAGATAGTGTATGTGCTTGTGTATCTTGAACTGTGCATACTAAATGCTAGGTATACCTACCGAGTTATTAGTAAAAAAGTCCTCGCCAGTTGGATATACATTGTACCTCGATTAGTTGCTGTGTACTCCAATGACGTACCTCGGTTTGATTGTGTTACACACACACACACACACAAACACACACACACACACGAACACACACGTACGTGTATTGCAAACGTGCAGAGGACGTTGGTATACTTCTGCACTGTGAGGTATCGCAAGAAATAACATATCTATGGCGTTGGTACTTTCTCACAATACTTATCATAAGGGATGTTTATAAGTCCACTAGATGTTTCTAGTGGTCTCTCTAGGTAATACGATACTGCGAGGACTCAAGTACACACACATATTTTTGTCCTGAAATGTCGAATCTGCGAGGATCTAAATACACTATCTAACTTAACAGTTATTGTGTGGACCTTATGAGAGCACTCCGATTGGCTGGTTTCTTTTGTCTACCGGAAATCTGAGTGGATAATCAAACACACAGTTTATAAAAGGGAAGTAAATTGTTCATCTGGCGGATACACTCGTAATAACTTACCTACACAAGCACTTTATAAGGACCAGGGGATTTCAGTTTATTCTTAACATAGTCCTCACTTTGACGGCATTGGTTAAACAAACCTTTCCGAGGAGCCGAGTGCAAGTTTGCTCTATTCAAAAAGTCATCGGATTTTTTATTTGCATCACAACTCACGTCCTCATAACGCAAGTAATACAAACACAAACAAACACACGCATACACTCGAGTTTGCTTCCTTTTGGACACTGCCTAACAAAACCGGAGTTATAGACACTACCTGAACTACTATACATACCAAGCATTTATGGAAGGGAACTTTCGCTAAAAGTATCTTGATGTAAGAGACATTCATATTCAGGTAAATGACATACTTATTTCATCATTCACCCATAATGTATATTTTCAGATTCTATGTCTGGTTATTCTAATTCTAATATTATATGTCTCTTAATGTAAATGACATACGTGACTTTCTTATACATGCTTCGTCGATTGCACTTCTATCTGTGTTAATTCTAAATATAATTCCAACTTCAATTACAATTACAATTTAAATCTAATTCTATGCAGTTTGACGTTAATGACATACGTGACTTCTTTTGGACTTTTGGACTCAGTTTTGTTATACTTTCTGGTCCTTTGGAATCATTGATTTCAGCGCATTTACAGTTGAAAGTTGATTTCCGCTTAAGCTGGTGTTAGGGGGCGTGAGCACTGTTGCATATTTCAGTATTGCTCATGAACAGACTCAATTTAACCGAGTCTGCAATTTTCAGTATTTACTTTGTTTTCTGTGCTTTCAAAGGATCTCCCCTTATTCAGATTTATATAATTCACAACAGCAGATGTTAAGTGCTTGTGTGGCGGCTGTAAAAGGTCGCCCCGTACTTCATTCTCAGTGTTGTTATACTTTCTGGTCCTTTGGAATCATTGATTTCAGCGCATTTACAGTTGAAAGTTGAATTCCGCTTAAGCTGGTGCTAGGGGGCGTGAGCACTGTTGCATATTTCAGTATTGCTCATGAACAGACTCAATTTAACCGAGTCTGCAATTTTCAGTATTTGCTTTGTTTTCTGTGCTTTCAAAGGATTTCCCTTTATTCAAATTTTAGACTATTGTCAATATGCCATTTCTTGGTAAACCGTTTCGCCCGACATCAACATCGCTAGAATGCTCGGATACTTATACAGTGGTTGACATGGCTTTTTCTTAATACATTCATATCATTTAACATTGATTTGACCTTGACTTTGACCTAATTGTGACCTTGAAATTATTCTGAATTTATTGACAATGATGCCATAGAAGGCAATTAAGAGTTTTTGAACACAGTTTTGTTATTTCCTTAAATGATTGCATACAGTTAAAGGGCGGATGGAGCGTTTGACAACATCCCATAAAATTTGAGACCGGATTATTAAGAGTACGTATTTACCATAATAAAGAAAAAAGCTTGCTTTTTCCCTTCTTAAGAAACGCATGGAAATACAATGAATTTCCGATTCAATCCAAACCCTGACAGACTTAGAAAGTGAATAACTGTCTTAACTGAACAACACAATTAGTATTATTAAAATTATTATAAATGATTTATATAGGGCTCTTTTCACACAAGAGTTTTGCGTTTAAAAAGCGCATTACATGAAGTTATATAAATGAACATACAAAGCGAGAAAAGACAAATCACTACATTCATTATAAACATGATACATTATGGAGTTATATCTGGCGAAGCATCTATTCAAATGTTTGTTCTGCTTGCGGCATGTACTATGCGAACAGCTTTAATAATGTTGATAATATTCTTAATCGGTCAATCAGTTAATCTACTATTACGATCAATACCATTTATTGATCTTACGTTTGAAATGACGTACTTTCCAAATGACGTTAACAGCGGCAAACTGTCAACATTTTGACGTAAGAATGTAAACAATGGAACTTATTCTTTGCTTTCGAATGTACACAGCTTCAGTAATTCGGTCATGGCTGTTCCTTATAGGGTACACACAGTTCGTGTTCCTTTATTAACCTCCAATAGTGATTAAACATACATGCATACTGACAAAATGTTCATTGAAGATTAGATATTACAGCAACTGTATTAGCGCGACGCATGGTATCTGCCGATAATTTTCTGTCGTTTATTTCGCTTCAACGCCGAAAACAGTTTATCTCTTAAAAATATAATTCAGCAGAATGCAAGTTTTGCGCACATTTCTGTTGTTCTGCCTTTTATTTCGTCGTCCCATTTTTATTTGGTTTAGTACACTCTAGAAACCATAGATAAACCCCTTTCAAATTCATATTTGCTCAGAATGTTCTTCTTGACGAGTTTTAGCTCCAGTTTAAAAGGGCCTCGGGATTTCAGTTTATTGTTATCATAGACCTCACTTTAACGGCATTTGTTAAAAAAAACTTTCCCAGGACCCGAGTGCAACTTCTTTCTATGAAAAAAGTCCCCGGATTGTTGGTGTACATCAGCACTCAAGTCCTCATAACGCATGAACTACAAATACCCCTCCCCCCACATACACTTTCCCAGTGTTTTCGACTGGTTCAGGAACGTTGCAAGTGTGTTTACGATGGTTCAGGAACGTTACAAGTGTGTTTCCGATGGTACAGGAACGTTACAAGTGTGTTTCCGATGGTACAGGAACGTTACAAGTGCCATTGCGGTGGTTACCGAACACATCCGGGATCTTGCCAATATTTTCTGAGCCTTCACAGTGTGTATGTGATAGTTCGGGGGTAAATCACCTAAAGCAACCCCCTACCACCAACGCAAGCACACATGCAGAGCGCACAAAGAAATAAAATATCTGTTTACGTCTGGAGAAGTGTCCATTGAATATGTATACAAAAGGACACATATGCCCATTAACAAACAGTTTAAAAGGAGCAAGATCAGACGCCCAATTACCCAGTGTTTGATCAGGCTTCAATATGTTTACTACTTAGATTCACTGTCTGGATACCAAAGCACTTGCCACTGTTTTCATAATTACAAGGTTGTCTACGAGGGTAGTTCAAAAAGCATTGATACTGGATCAATATCTTCATTATTATAGGTGCAAAATGCAATGGTGATATATCATTGTAAAGATCTATTATTTGCCGACACAGTGATATCATGCACGATAAGATCTCATTACTCGATCATCCCTAACATGAACCTAAATGATCCCTCCTCGAGGACACTGGACCTATATTGCGTATATTTGAATTATTTTTCTAAACACTATTTGGTACTATAATTCTTATAACGGCTTTATTAATTTGAATAATTTTATAAAATTTTCTGTCAAATACAATACGACAATTATGCAAACACTACACAGTTTTATACGTTATTATTAAATAAAATATAAAAAGAGCTATTTCTTAACACGTATTGAAAATGAAATATTTATCTGCTGTTATGTATAAAAGTAATAAAGTAAACTACTAACTCTTTCTTTATTATTAAACCAGGCTATAATTGAAGCCATTGCAAAATGGTTTCATGTTTTAAAATCAAAATGAAGTCATACTTATCTAGAACATTTTCATAGCTTTCGAAAAAACATGACCAGTTTCGTCATTAGCAAAATAAGAAATGTTGATTTTGAAAAAAAATAAGATTAGACAATTAACCCTTCCAATAGAAATAAAATCGTATTTACATTAAAATTTAGACATACACTGATATATTTCCAAAACAAATCTGAAAATTGCACTCTTTATGGAGTTATTACGTCAAAAAGTAATGTCTGAAAAGTGCTATGTTCCAGTGTCCTGGAGTAGAGGTCATTTAGGTTCATTTTTTGACTCATCGAGTTTTGTGATCTTATCGTGTGTTATACCCTTGTGTAGGCGAATAATTGCTCTTTAGAATGATATATCACGCATGCATTTTGCACTAATTATATTGAAGTTATTGATCTAATATCAAAACTATTTGAACACCCCTCGTAAGAGAAGTATGGTCATTAGACTGAGATATGTCGTTGGGCGTGTTAGTGGGCGGACGGGTGTTGCGTCATAATGGGAATTATGTTGAGTGTCGTCTGGTCATTTTTAGGTCGCAGATTTCATAGGGCCACATCAAGGTTGCTGAACTAAAATTGTAAAATTGGTTCCGTTCAATAACTTCAGATTAGATGAGCCAATTTTGACCAAACTTTATATTAAGCACACTTACATGAAAACCTATCTCAAAAGTGTATGGGCCATAGGGTCAAGGCACTTGGTACAAAAAGTACAAAACTTTGTTTCGGGTCAACACATTCAGATTGGATAACCAATTATGACCAAACTTTGTTTTTAGCAAGTATACATCCTATCACTGCAGGGGAAGCCAGTCGAGTATATCGAATTGGTGAATACATAAATGTAGATATTAAACTGTACGATGGCTATGGTAAACCTTTACACACGGGTGGAGCCATCTTACGAGCCCGGATGTTTAACCTATCATATAAAGCATACGCCATAGCACAAATGACGGACCATGGGGACGGGAGTTACACGGCACAGTTTGAAGCTTCTTGGACAGGAAAGTCAACAATCAAAGTGAAAATAGCGTATACCACAGAGACCATAAGGACAATGTACGACATACGACAAAAAAAGGTCAGTACAATTTAGACGGACAACCGCAAAGTAATCAAATGTATAAAATGAATGTTTTTTCTTCAGATTATTGAACATCTTACACCGGGTAACCCTCAATATTTGATGACTCCAAGTGTTTATTGTTTTAGAACCATTATTTGCAGTAGTAAATAACAGGATTGTAGTGGTAAATATCAAAATGTATAAGAGAGAAATAAAGTTAAGCTACAACGCATATTTACCCATCCACTTTCCAACATACAACAAAGGAACATAACACGAAACGGGATGAAAAGTTGTAAGAGTAACGGCTAACGTGACTGGTTGAATCGTAGACATACTATTGTTTTCATGCTATTATACAATAAATATTTACACAGAGTGGCAAAAACATAGTTCATACAATAGAATATAGAGTGGAACGGTCAGTCGTCAAAGGACTCCTGAGTCTTAAAAATCGTTTGAGGGTACACGTGAGAGCGGTATTTTTTAAACACATCCCAATTACACAATTTAATGTCTATTTCAGTTACCAGGAGCAATGTGTATGTTGGGGGTATTCAAAGATGGACGAGTGCAAGAAAGTACACTCTGTTATCCAACATGGGACGCTTTAAAGTATTTGAACTATTCGAAGATTTGCAATTTAACAGCAGTCAATTCTGGGATGCCATGGTACTGTGGGAAACCACGTCATGTAAGCTTGCTATGCGAGGACTGGACAGAGGCCATATCTATTTGTCATCCAAAGCTGCCTTTTACACCATGTGACAATATCTTGCATAACAGGTACATTGTGTACAGAAGAAATCTCACATTTTCACGCAATCTTACTATTATATGGCACAAATGATTGGTGTTACTGTTGTGTTTAACATATTTGGCTCTTGCGATGAGAACGTCCTTAATATGTGTGTAAATGTGAAGAGTAAACGTGTCCTATGTAAACTTTGTAGACTCTTATAAGATATATCCTTTAGTAGCCCTCTTATCATATGTATTTGTCGACATTGATTGGAAATAGACAAAATCAGCGTATCCTGAATTCGTACTCTGAAAGTAAAAGTTTCGGTGTAAATGAGTTTTTCATGTAACATTGTTTGGGCCACCATGGTCCTTTTGTCTATAAGCAATAGTTAGAGTATATTTCATAGCTTCTCAATATTTGAAGAAGCCAACCAATGAGGGAGCCTTGCGACCGACTGTGGCTTCTTAATTATTAAGAGCTTTGAAAATAACTCTAACCATTTAAGTGTTTGACCCGCCCACATATGACGTCACTGGCATGTCATTACCAATTTTTTCCCCGCCGACAGATGCTTACACAACATGTTAAATATATGTGTTTTCATTACGCGTCGAAGCAACATGGCGCATGACAATTCATGTACCAAGTTGTGTCAAGAAAACAGTTATCTTCAAAACGGACGGGAAAAGGATAGTATTTGACGTCTAAAGTGTAATAGAACACATATTTGAAATATCTCATACAGGTTGTGCTTAATACAGCATACATTAATGCAGAAATGCTTCTATAGAAATTTCTGCATTACTTTTACCCAGCATTAAGCAATCCCCCGAAAGAGATCTCAATGATATCCATTTGTAACGTTAATTACAGGCGGTTGCTTAATGTAGCATAAAAAAATGCAGACATCTCAAAATAGAAAATTTCTGATTTAGTTTTGTCTAGCAATAAGCATTAACAGGCGAACTAAAATTCACACGTGAACCTTGAATACAGGTGGTTGCCTAATGCAGCATGAACTAATGCAGACAACTCATAAATAAGCTTTCTGCATTATTTACACTTTGCATTAAGCAATCGTCTGTCTTAAGCGTTCTCGCCGCGACTTCATATTCAAGATTGACAATGGTTTGTAGATGTTGGATTCTATATTTTGTGTTTTATTTTGTTTATTCCGGATCCCCACTCCTAAACAAATAATTAAATATGAATGATTTTCACAATTTTCTTCCGACCAGCAAGCTACAAAATGTCTATTTTCCTTGAAATTGAATTATAAATCATACATGTTTTATGCATTTAGCTGTGTAATGGATTTCCCTAAAGGTCATGCCATGGGCGGAGTTGACCGAAATAGTAACACATACGCAGTGCTGTCTAACTTCTAAATCGAACTATCGCGCACTTCATAATTAACTTGCCAAATATCGTTAAATCCCGAAGGCTTAATAATTAAATCGAGCAAAATTTTGAACTGTGCAGCTTGTTGATTGGCTGAAAGAATAGGTCAAACACTAATCTATATATTTTTGCAGGATGGGCGAAGATTTAAATTCAGCTACAGAAATACAGGTGTCTGGAGAAAATCCAGGTGATGTAGAAATACTGACTCCTCCTCAAACGCCGTGTAAGGACTTTAAGGTGGCGTCACTCTGGACAAGGAAAAATCAAACAGGCTTTATGTACAACAACACGTGGCATATAAGGCATTGCAAAGGTTCGTATGTAAGTCAACTGTAACAATCATGATTCCGGGACACGTTTTAAAAATTAAATAAAATCGAGTCCATGAAGTATGTTACTTACTAATTTGATATAAGGAAGGAAAGAACAACATCAACACTGACCAGCAATATTTTGTGAAAATAACGTTGTATATTTGTTACATGCTCGTTTCATGAGTAATATTTCAACCACACATGTTTGAAAGCAATGAAAAACACCAAACAGTGTAGTAACACAGGCAAAACGTATATTTACAATTGTTACTATTGGTAATATAGCCACACATACATTAAGTTATGTCGCACAGGTAACGTCAAAGGAACAGACAAACAGTTCAAACATATGTCTAACACATTCGTTAAAGGTATCTACACTTTCGTCGTAAACATTATCACTACATACATTACACGTCGCCGTCACCACCATCATCAGCATCATCATCTTTTACAAAAACAACACACTTCTTCATTAATACTATTGTTTTCGTCATTGATGTCATCATTATCAACACTAGTCACACATGCTCAGAAATGTGTGCAGGATTTTATCTTGAACATTCAATGATCATTGCTGCTCTTTATACTAATGTATAAATGGCTACATGCAATGGCCACAATAAAATAAAAACACAAACCGTGTACTGGGTCTGCACTTAGCGTCATATGATAGCAGTTGATAACATTTAAGGGATGTGATGCAATTGCAGAAAGGTTCAGTGGTCACTTAGTATGTAACTAGCTAGTTTTACTATTTTTATGTTTGAAAATAAATTATATCCTTGAAGACTAGTCATGAGGTTGGAAAGTTTAAATTGCTCTAAATGACACACCTCGACCCTAGTGTAAACATGTTGCTAGTACAGTACGAGGGTTGCTATTTAAGTTCTTAGACTTTTGTCCTTTTTTTTCTACGTTATCAATTATGTGGTATCTTATGGTATATTATTGATATATAACGTGTTCGTGTTCCGAAGATACTTTATTTTTTCAAAATAATTATTTGCAAGTGGTAATAAAATGTCTCCATGGCAACCCATGTAACGATTCCCGGGGCACGCAAATTTAAAAATGTGTTTCTCTTAAAAGTATTCCCATAAGTATGTTATTTGAGGTCAAAATTCAGTGCAAAAATGTATAACACAAAAACGACATCATGACGTAATGTCCTTGAATTTTGAATATAATAAGTTGTTGCATCTCGTTTTGACAAGACATTAAACTATCGCCGCAAGCATTTTGTTTAATGAAAATGACGTAAACAGGTGACCTCGAAACAAGAGTGTTGATAAAAGTGTGTGTTCAATTAGGGAAATCATCTACAGAGACTTTGAATACGATTCGGAAAACTAATATGAAATTAACTTGTTGTCTGTCACTTGTTTTCAAATGGCATGGACGGTTTTTAAAAGGACAAACAACAATTAAAAAGAATGAACTATGTCGGCCTTTTAGAATTCTAAGGCAAGCATTCAGTAAATTTGACTAAGTGAACGAATTAGTGAACAGATCAAAGAATATTGTGTCAACCTTAAACGAACAGGGGTATACATACACATATAACAAATGGATAAAGCACCATTAGAAATGTATCCAAACTCACTGGAAGTTACCTTGAATAATACTGAACCTTTAAGGTGTTGTAAATAACACTTGACGTCATATTGACGTCGTTTTATTGCTCGACCGTGCCCCGGGTCTGCTTAGGTGCCTTTATTTAAATCCCTAGAACTTGACCATGTCTTTATGTACTGATATAAAAGTACATCTTATAATCAGAAAAAGAACAACCTTTCCAGGGATGCTTGTTTTATTTTTCAGCAATGATAACTAAAGCTTTTGTGAAAAAAGTCTACGAACTTAAATAACAACCCTCGTATTTATGATTAAAATGATGAATCTTTAATTCGAACTATCAAAAGTGAGCTACACATTGCGATATGCAGCATTTTGACGTAAAAACCTAACTGAGAACTATATTTGGTGCTAGCTGTATACGGTTTTATAGTTAACAAATAGAACTCACGTGTGAGCTAATTTCGCCTTAGGTCGTAAACGGGGTCACAGTGTTGTGTATTTTTATATTTTGGCAGTTTGAAGAAATAACAGGTCAAAATATAATAATTATATATTGCAAAAAGGAACCAAAATTTACACTTTTTCTATTATATCAAATGAAAATAGATAATACGTCGGCTAGGTTGATAAAAGAACATTATTTTATTAAATGCTTCAAAAACCTAAACTAAATAGCTCATGTAAATAAATATAATTCTAAACGTTCATTACCGGGAAATTATATTTCAATTATTTGTTGTGATTGTGACGTCATGGCGTTTACGTTATGCTGCAACATCATTACGTCATCGCTATGACGTCACATGGTAAAGTTATCACCAAGGAACATTATTTACACTGACGAGCCGCGAGGCGAAACATGTTTGTATACTTAAATATTAAATATTAGCAAAACCGTAGCATGTTAATTTATATATATAAAAGTGTGCGGAAAAATATCCCACACCACGGGGAAAATAAGGCATTTATAATTTATAATGACATAAATTTATATGTTTTATTTTATATCAACCGGTTTCACAATCAGGATCATCAGGAGGAATAATGATAATATTATTAAGGCAGGTAGACTTAGAGTGGCGTCCCATGTTACAACAAGGTGACGTCACGTCATTACGTCGGTGCTGCTATGTAACGTTATTATCATTATCATACATATTATATAATATACATATATAGCTGTGCTCAACGCTTGAGAACGATATCGGACACATCTCAAGCGCTTTATGAGTATGTACCAAGGGTTGTAAAAATGGACTCATTCTCTCAATATTGCAGGTCTAGAGTCTAAACATATGCTGCCGTGTTTACGAAACAGAAGAGTCATGCTCTTTGGGGACTCCACGATGCGGGGGTGGTATTTGTACTTGAGAGAACAGTGGAAATGTACTCAAACTACAGCAAAGTGGTTTGTTAAGAGATGGCACAAGCCATCGGCATGTGAAAACGTTGTTTATAATTTTACTGTTGAGTATATTCCGCATAGTCAGCCATTTATTATTGGTGGTCCCGTTAAGTATTCAACCTTGTCTATTGCGCGAAACATAGATAGAATTGGTGATAACGAACGAGTTGTAGTAGTGATTGGTCTCTTCGTGCATTGTACACCTTTCCATCACACAGTGTTTCGGCGCAAAATGCACTCAATAAATCTCAGTGTTGAGAGTCTGTTACGCAGAAATATTTTTGCTAAGGTGTTTATTAAAGGGCCTCATACATTTATAGTTAAATGGCTTCGGACCGGACGGTTTTTGGATTATTACGGGTTTGTTTATCGACATATAATGTTTGAAGAATTCAGAGCTTTACATGATAAAGTTGTATTTCTTGATAATAGCGATATCACTAATGCCTTGGCTGTCGAAGACGTTCATCCCCCAGATAATGTGGTTGGTGAGATGGTGAATCAAATGGTGGCGTATATGTGCTGATTGTATAGACCAACAGAGCAGAAAAATTAGTTGAAAGTAAACGCCTTTATGCTAACTCGGCGTCTGACAAAGCTCACATTTATTAGCTGATTTTTATAGAAGTATTAAAATTTAAAAAAAAACATTTCATTGTCTGTATAGCTTATATGTTGTTCTAGCTTTTTTTAAACTAAACTTTAAATAATAGCTTTAATATTTCAAGCTGACGAGAAACTTACACCCTAGATTTAGATATACAATATTTTGTGAGGAAACATTTAGTTTAGGACTACGGAAGTTTAAAAAATGTCGGCGATCAAGGATTTTTATCAAACGATAAACATTACCTACTCGTAAATTAATCAAAATCCAGCATCAATTTCGCAGGCCTGAAAAAATGACGTTTGTGAAATCAATGAAAGTACAGTGCTCCCCCTCTACAACGGCCCTCACAACAACGACTCCCTCCTTACAACGACAATTGCCGCTGTTCCCAAAACAATATAATTGTGTCCAACCTTTTCACGGCTCCAATATAGTTAATTAGCACATGGTTTGAAGCTCTCGGCCAATCAGATGCTTCAAAAACCTGTGAATATATCGTTTATTTCAACAAACCAAGGAATAACTTACAAACTGTTCACTTATTCCTCGCTTCCGTCATCTCAAGGCAATTTGACGTCACAATTCTAAAAACAGCTGAGGTCAGAGGTGAACTGCACACGCTTCATGACGTTATATTATGTACAGTGAGACCTAGACTTTAAAGACAATTACGAATGAATTGTGCTTACATATAAAGTTTCAATAAGCGTTATTTATGTTGGTGTTTAAGCATGCTTATTGTCTCAAACTTATCATTTGAAATAACCTTTCAAGTTTAGTAAAATATTACAAACAAAATGACTTTTTCGTCTAAAACAGAAATCATAAACGAATGGTTTTCTTGTTTTCCTCCAGCCCAAGCCAGTGCTAAATAGGTTAGACCATGGGTGCGCGAATAAACGACATAGTTCTCGGGGGCTACGCCCCCTCGAACTATAACGTTTATTCGCTTGCAACCATGGTCTAACCTATACTTAAAATTGTCGTCTGCTGTTTTCTCAGATTTACATATTAGACATTTTGACAGAGAAAAAACCATAATGACGAGTGGCAAACAGCGTAACGCGGCGTTTGATCTCGATTCAAGCTGTTTGCAAATAAAAGCGTAATACCCTCCCTACAACGACTCCCTCCGAACAACGCACATATATTTGGTCTCCCATTGAGTGTCGTTGTAGAGAGGGAGCACTGTATTATTTTATGCGAAAGTACAAACAGTCAAACAGTTTAGATCCAATGCAAAGATCCCCGATGTCAGGCTTGGATCATCATTATATTGTCACGAGCCAGGCGCAATAGAAAGACAAAGCCAGCCACAAACTTTACAAATTTCATCAAATTAAAATCACAAGATGAAGAAACACTCAAACAGATTAGCCGTGCCATGACAAACCTGCCTGAATGATACAGCGTCATAACGTCGGAAAACCCCGATACAGTTTGACGTCATATTGTGTAGTAAACGTGCCGCGCAATTTCACCTTGACATTCAATAGATCGGCTTTTCTTAGTGCGATACCACCATTAATACCTGGATAAATGGACATCGATTCAGAGGTGAGTTTAGATCTACACTTTCTTCTTATTATTATTATGATACTATTCACAGGTATCTAGATCTAGAATTCCAAGCGTAGAGCTGTTCAATTTTCTCTGCCCGTGACGTCATCAATTTTAACAAGTTATCGTCTGCTTTTATTTCTCAAATTTAAATTTCAGGTATTTTGACTTAAGAAATATTGAAATGAGTATCAAACAGTTTGGATTCTGATCAGCGTAACGCGGCGTCTTATCAGGATTCAAACTGTTTGCAAATAACTACGACGTCAATATCACTAGTACACAACTATGTCACAACGGCATTTGGTTTTTCACTGATCCGTCACGAACTTTCACGTAAAGCTGTAGCGAAACGGTTCTGACGTTGTCTCGGACTGTAAACGAACCCATGCCAAAACAACAACATAACGATGAAGGATCGTGAAAATAATCATGGTAACGTATTTGTTTTTATTGGTTTTTGTTGTTATCATTATGAAAACGATAGTAAATATTACGCAAAATATATTTTAGCTATACCATAATTAATCTTGTGTTTTACCGATAAAACTGTTTCTAAGGATATTGATTAAGAAAATAAGAATAATACAACCTATATTTTTAATTGATTGTTATGCATAACATAGATATATAATTACATTGAATATCGTGTAAATATCCGTAAATCTACATATTCGTCGTAAAATCGCATAAATTGCAATATCAAAACAGATTCTGAGTTGTCACGGTCTGTTTACTACATTTTCTCAAATTCAGATTATGTTTTTTTTCCCTCAAATGTTATCAGAACAACCATAAAATGAACATTATTTGGTCTTTTTTTATTTTAACAGAGTGACGAATATTTTGTACGAAAAAGAGAAATTTCCACGTTAATGGTGTAATTTGCCGCACTAAATAATTTGTCTGTTACTGTTGCAAACTACTTACCCTGATTCATTTTTTTATTTTAAGGAGAAACCGGAGAAAAGCATTTGTACTTAGTGCAAATTGAAGTTTGAAACTGACAAAGACACCATTCCACATTGCATTCAAGTCCATCCTAAACAGAAAATATCGTTTCTCACGTTTACTAATGATGTTATATCTGGAAATAAAATACAGAAAAGGTACAAAAGGAAATCATTTGACATTGCGGGGAAGAACATACAGGGCAAGGCGGGCGAGCTTATCTACACACTGGAGAGTGCTGTTTTGAAATGTCCTAGAACACCCAAAACGAAGAGTCCAAAGGAAAAGTGCGTCGTATAAACACATCTATGTGTCACGGAGCTTTCTGGTAGAGTAGGGTTGTAACAAATAATGTAGTTCTAGGTCTACTTTATATTTAATAGATGGCAGTGCTTTGCAGAGTATGAAATCAATCAATAGAATGAATCAATCTGGTTAAATGAAATATCTAATCCAGTATTATAGTTTATCACAAAAATGGCGACTTCTTTGTTTGAAATTTGACTAAAGAGTGACCCGTGCAACGTCATAAAGGTGAGATAATCCTAAACAAGAAAAGTGTTAGTAAGAGTTATTTCCCATTGACCATATTAGAAATGTAAATTTTAGAGTTGCAACGTTTATTTTAAAGATATTAAGTTACATAGTTAAGAATTTAGATTAATTAAGGACCGGTTTATCTTATTTAAACTTTAGAAATAAATATGCCCTAGCACATACTCCCACTGCTTCGGAAATGTTGTCCCCAACATATAAAGATACACCATTCTAAATACATACAAAATTAAATAGACTGACTAACATACATACGACATACAAACAAACAAAACTAAACGACACTGAACCGTCTAGCTGAATGTAAATGAAAATGAAAATGACACGCAAAATGCCACGAAAAGTATGAAAACAGAAACAATTTCATAGAAATCCAATGTCTATAACTCTATGTATGATATTACTAACTCCAACATATATTGAAGTAATCACTACGAAAACTAAGACATCTGAATCACCACAAGAGTATGGCATTACAATACGCGACAAAGTAAAAATAATAATACATGCATTAACAACGTAACAAAAAAACAACACATGAAAGCACTGATCCAACTCCAGTTTGTTCTGCAAACTTCAGTATTTTCAGTATTTGCTTTGTTTTCTGTGCTTTCAAAGGATCTCCCCTTATTCAGATTTATATAATTCACAACAGCAGATGTTAAGTGCTTGTGTGGCGGCTTTAAAAAGTCTCCCCGTACTTCATTCTCAGTGTTGTTATACTTTCTGGTCCTTTGGAATCATTGATTTCAGCGCATTTACAGTTGAAGGTTGAATTCCGCTTAAGCCGGTGCTAGGGGGCGTGAGCACTGTTGCACATTTCAGTATTGCTCATGAACAGACTCAATTAAACCGAGTCTGCAATTTTCAGTATTTGCTTTGTTTTCTGTGCTTTCAAAGGATCTCCCCTTATTCAGATTCAATATTTAAGCACGTCTTGCTTGAATAACGTATCTCTGAGCACTGAGATATATATATATATACTGCGTATACCCGATAACGATGTCTGCTTACTTATTGTTCTAAATTTCCAATACTACACTACGACTCGTTCACACTACATAACGCTGTCTGCTAACTCCACGTGCTAAACGAATATCCGATACATACAGTACACAACTAGTCAAGCCGTAAACTTTATCGATAAACCCTATCTACCACTATCACTGATATGACCTGGATCAACACTGTTGGTAAATTTCTCAGTTGGTAAAGAAAGGGGTTACATTTTAAACAATTATCCCTGCATCAAGTATAAATCAGGATCAAACTTAACTCCTTTAATATGTTTAGGATTTATTTGTCAATAATTAAATTATTATTTAATTTGCATTGGGGTTTTTTCTGCTTTAATACTGACAAACAGCTGAAAATAAAGGGTTAAACAACTCAACACAGAATACTGTTAGTAGAAACTGTAGCGTCTACATGCAAAGTGAATAAGTGCTGTTGGTTCTACATGAAGTATATAATACCTGTAAACAAGATTCAATGTGTTTTTACCAATACTAGCAAATGCTAAGTAAATCTACACACACAATCATTACATATAAACACACACATCAGAAATAAATGAGAGAAAAAGATTTTGGTCCCAGGTATAATCGAACCGGCATACCCTGGCTTACAAATCCTGCTCGATACCACTGAGCTATCACCGCTCCGGCGTAATGTACAGGTAAAGTTATCCAGGTGTACAGAATTATTCTCCGATACACTGACAAAAATCGATATTCAGGTGCAGTAATTACATTTTACCTGTGAATAAAGCACTATGTCTAAAACTGAATATATTTCTGAAAATAGACCGACTTGAAACCAAAGCTCTTTTAAACTATATCAAAAACTATATATGTAAATCTATAAATATCTTATAAATAACACAGCTCAACCCTTTTTTAGCACTAACACATGACAGTGACAGCTTTCTGAAAACAGCACTCCGTTTGCAGAAGGATGACATATAGGCCTGTTTATAGCAATCACAATCAAATAATCTCACTCGGACACAAGAATTATACAAATAAACACATATAATACAGAAATCAATACCAATATTTCATATAAACAGTAAAGTCCCTGTGCTATACTATAGAGAAACAGTCGATGAATATGATTAGAATCCAGTCCACACGCTAATCACTTGCACATATATCACATCATACAATATAACTTACGGTTGCTGAATCCTATGTCCATTCACATATAATCAAACACTATTCCGATTATGATCATTGTAGAAACAAACACTATATATTCCTTCACAATCTGTGTACACAATCTGCTCCTTACACAAACACAAAACACGATAGTCACTTGCAAGTATACTGTGGATCCACTACGCGTTATCTAGTATATCCAAATACGGTATGGTGCACCTTCAAGAGCTCGTCAACTCATTCGTCGTAGAATCAGACATCCAAACGAAATCCAAACACACACTGTAGTCTGTGTTTACTGTCTCCATATGTAAACCGTTGTCTGCTTTGCCATCGAAGTCGTTGGGCGCCAATTTGTCACGGAGCTTTCTGGTAGAGTAGGGTTGTAACAAATAATGTAGTTCTAGGTCTACTTTATATTTAATTGATGGCAGTGCTTTGCAGAGTATGAAATCAATCAATAGAATGAATCAATCTGGTTAAATGAAATATCTAATCCAGTATTATAGTTTATCACAAAAATGGTGACTTCTTTGTTTGAAATGTGACTAAAGAGTGACCCGTGCAACGTCATAAAGGTGAGATAATCCTAAACAAGAAAAGTGTTAGTAAGAGTTATTTCCCATTGACCATATAAGAAATGTAAATTTTAGAGTTGCAACGTTTATTTTAAAAATATTAAGTTATATAGTTAAGAATTTAGATTAATTAAGGACCGGTTTATCTTATTTAAACTTTAGAAATAAATATGCCCTATCACATATGAGAGATGTACACGTACCAGTGGACACTGCAAAACCCGATTTGGCGCCAGATGAAAAACGAAAAAGAACATCAATGTCCTTTATGCACAGAGGACACATCAGTTAATACTAACACACCTAAATTCACTTCTCTAGATGACGAGTATGTTTTCAAAGTAACAAAGCGACTTAAACATCTACTTCCTCATGTAATTTCTCAGTTAAGCGACAGTGGTCGGCTCGCAGACTGGATTGCATTTTTTGAACTAGTTGCATCCGGAACTTTGATATAGATCACATTGCATGTCACCTATTTCTTGATGTTGTGAAATTTAAAACAGCAGGAAATGTACACGCAATGCGATTTACATCAAAAGTTAAAGAATTTTGGAATGTTGGGTATTCTCTCTTTAATTCAAAATTCATACGTTTTATGGGTGGATATAAGGCGTCAGGACAATTATCTAATGAACATGTTCAAAGAGAAAACCTAGAGGCATAGTGCTCAAAGGTAAACTTTGTCTGTCCAGCCATAACTCTTTTACGGGAGGAAAAAAAGAAATGTTCAGTGAACTGTAAACATCCGGGAATTATAAATGAAAATATTGACTTTGTATCTCAAGTGTCATGAGCGACGGAGAAATCATATAACCTTTGCTTTGATGGAAAAAAAATAGCAACTGGGTTTGGTAAACATCTGGGTGAGGTTGATCTATTTGGACATGAATCTGATCCCACTTTAAAAGATAAACAGTGTAGGTTTGAAGTGGAAAAAAATGTTGTAATTGACATGAGAGAACTGTTACATTCGAACCTAGAAATGGACAAGGTGAATATTTCAGATCTTAATGAGACTGCATTACAGAAACTGCGGGAGTATGCAACTGATCTGTTATCAATTGTAAGTGGTAGAATAAAAGAACTTAGGAAACTGAAAGTCGCAAAGTCAATTACCTTAGATACATTGATGAAGTGCATAGACGATCCATGGCAAAAATCAAAATATTGCTACGCAATAAGTGCAGTGAAAACACGGCTTCACGATATAGGTTTAAACATTGACGATGCTCTTGAAATCAATGGACGGATTGGATTGATAATTTCCGGATGTAATAATTCTGATGAAATGTTCAGCTTAGAAAAGGTGGTAGCCTTAGAACAGCAAGAGAATTACGTATGTTTACGGGAATTTTCAGCAGCAGAAACTAGGCCCGAGTCCCACCTAGTAAAGCAACGAAGTGAAAATTGGCATGAAATCAGAAATAGTGCACTCGTAACCGAAAGCACAAAGCACAAAGCTGCATGCTTAAGTACTCTTAAAGAGCAACGCGAACATTTTGACAGGTTTATGAACGGCATAGAGCTTGAGAAAAATCACACAAAAGCACAAGAAGAAGCAATGAAGCATGGAATTGATAATGAACTACATGCAATATGGAGATTAGTTGCTACAGTGCTGCCGGTATTTGCACCCCTCTGGAAATATTTCGAGGAAGGTTGCTATACCCTAGGTCTAGGGGTAAAGTACAAATCAATTGTAGTAAGCCCTGATGGTAGTTGTAGGAGAGGAACTCACATAGAATGCGGCGTTGAGGTGAAATGTCCAGTACCTGGACAATTATATGCAACAGATGTGCACTATTCCTTACCGAAGTACTATGTTTGTCAGATCTTGTCAGAAATGGCTGCGTTAAAATGTTCAAGTCTGCTTTACCTTTCTTGGACGATAGAAAGCACTACAGTCATGCACGCATATTTCGACGAGGAACTGTGGGATGGCCTATTGGTTGAGCTGAATCCTACATACAACCCTGATGGAGAGTGGCCAAAAAGGCGAAGAGACGTCCTAACGTTGAAATTATCAAAGAATGAATCGACAAATACGTTTCCGAGAAGGTAGTTTTTCTCGGTGAATTCCCTTCAAATATGAGCACCTCGTGCAAACACATGGATGACGTACAAAGTATTGATGATATTCGTGGTTGCAACCAAACGAATGTGAACAGTTTCAACACACAGGAGAAACAGCGTCTTCTGCGCGTTTCAGAAATGTTGAAGCTGACTCTAAGAATTGAAAACCGGCTGAAAACCGGCTGAAAGATATGTACAAAGCACAAAGAGTACCGGCGAAAGAAGTTCTGCTTGCTGTTCTGTCGGACCTTGATAGGAAGAAGACTGGATGCGAAATTCATGGGGTGCCTATTGCGTACGGGCTAGCTGGCTATGGGTTGACGGTTGAATCAATGCGGGCATTTATCCATGATGTACTGGGTGTTTGCAATAGCAGAAACCTCATAGTAAGGTCAGTTTCAACTGATGGGCAGTTTTATCAATTGTGTATTCGAAATCATCTCGGAGAGCCACTGACAGTTCTACAAGTAGCGAAGGACACTTGGGAAAAAGCGAAAAAACAAAACAAGACAGAACAAATAAAAACTTTGATAGCTTTGAACAGGATGAATGGAGAAAAGGACATTTGTAGTCAAGTTGACGCCACATTTGATCGAAGTCTAGAAACAGACGGTAAAATAATGATAAAAGGTCCAATTAGGGTCAGCGGCTGCAAAGGCCAATCATGGCCCAAACTCTTTAATCCTCCAAAATTAGTTCAGATTATTCAATGAAAATAAAAAAAATAGCCCGGAGAAATCAGTCCCCTATCCAGTAAACATAGACGATTTGGTAGGAGATATTGAAAGTATGGGCATAGAATCTGATGGAAACGAACCAGTCGCTGATATTCCAAGAAGCATGGAAACTATGGAAGTTTATTTTGTAGAACAAATACAAAGCAGACCACAAACCATTGGATTTACTAATGCTCCTCCAGGTAATGACACAAACGGTGCAAGTGGGAATACAAGTCATGAAGCCTTAGGTGTAAATTTATCAGTTGAAAAACCTCATACAGAATTTGAAAGCGCATGGTGAAACACGAAATAATCCAAAGTGGTCAACATTAACAGAAGTAAAACTACAAAGTATTCTCTCATCCGAACCTCTGACATTTGGCGTAAGGATGTCAAAGTCTGAGCTTATGACTTGCGGGTCTTACTTTAGAGAAACAATCGAAAGTGTAAGTACTATTGAAATAGACAAAATGACTAAAATGGATTTACTGAATGCATTTGCTCATATGTTTAGCCATACACTCCGAGTTGGGAAAAGAAAATCCCAAAAGAAGCTGCAACCTCTTATAAAGGATTTGTTTTCCTGAAAGTTCTCAAACGACGCTTTAAATGCAATCATAGCTACAAGGTCTTTCCTTGATGTCAATTTACAAAAGTGGCGCCAAAATGCAAAAGGACAATATATCAGTAGGCCCTGACGAACGATATACTTGGTATAGTCAGCCTGAAATCTTTCCTGGTATTGACCATCCGATAGCTTTTTTACTTGATGCACATCCCTTATTTGTGAACGCTCGATGTTTTGTGAGTCAGCATGGCATATCAAAGTTGAACGTCAATAGGGAAGCATGGGTTGAAGTGAGCGATCCTGCAACATGTGGCAACACTGGACTGAACAAGGCTACGGGTATTGATCTAATAGACCGACAATCTAATGGCATAGCGCAAGTTGTAGTCAGTGAAAAGGTTGAAATTGCAGAAGGCTGGGGTGGACAAGTGAGACTTACTTCTGTAAAAATATACGAGAGTGGTACATGGCCGAGGATGAGCCTGGTATTAGCGCACGGGATCGCTATACACTTCAAATGAACATGAGAAATATGATACTGAGAACTACTAACGTTGTAGAGTTTCCCCTCCAGGGTTACATGTTGCAGGTATGCCTATTGTGATGTTCGAAGGCATTTTGACCAATATTGATCGACGAATACAGCTGTACGCTCTTACACCGGAACAAAGGTACAAGGTTAGAAGCCCAAATACATTAGATGTGGAAAACCTTTCAGTGGATTCCAAGATCTTGATCCCAAATCGACAGGTGTCCTTCTCGCCGACGAAATTGAAATCAGGTTAGTCTAGACGTTTTCATTTCCTAAATATCCACTCGTGTGACTTAATCATCTCAAGGAAAGATATACCTTTCAAACCAGTATCACAATTATGTTAGTGTATTTCGTATTCAACGGGTAAAACTTTGTCCATTTTATCAGTACAGTATTAACGAAAAGGCTAACATGATTGAACTGACATGATAGCTCCTGCAGGATCTTTCTGAGCAATATCGCCTGATTTTTCACGTTCTCTAAATGTGATCTCCCCTTATTCAGAACTTTTGTGAATTTAAAAGCGGTGACTTGTTAGTTTTCACACTGACAATGATCTTTAGTAAAGGCTTATTTGTAATTGTATGTGTCCATTATTTTTGTCAGATACCATGAGTTTGACCTCAAGACTAGGACCAGGAAACCCAGGAGAAAAATGGTCTTCGTGCCTGGTGTTGGAGAGCCTGCTCGGGGAACTCAGTCTGTGCGACAACAACACAAGTCTGACGCTTCGAAAATACTTCCTCACATACGACATGGCTTACAGGACAACATATAATAAACAGTGATTCAGTGAGATTAAAATGTGTTGCCGTGTTGAACAGATCAAACCCCGATACTATCTGCAGCATTCCGTTGTTTAACAAAACAGACACTGCTGAGACAGTGCTAGTCTTATATTCGCAATTTAAATTTTAAAAACCTGCAAGTGTATCTGCTATATGGGATATGCGGTCTAAACTCTAACCTATAGAAGAAGGCAGCAGAGCAGGGTTTTTTCTACGTTATAGAGATAAGCCATAAGTGTACGTCCTGAAGACGATTAAATCTTCGATTTATCAAGTTTTAATGGAACTTGTTAATATATGAGTAAACCATCTCAATTTTAATCCCAAATTATTGTGCGTTAACTAATAGGTGTTTGCGACTAATTTAAGCAAGGTGACAGTAAAACAGAAAACTTATTCAGGAGATTTCTGTTGTAATGGCACTTTGCTTAAAGCTGCCACCTGTCTTTTGTACAATAAATTGAATTTCTGTGTTGGTCCTTATATAAGGTTTAATTGTAGAATATCGTCCTGAATTAAAAGGGATTCATTATACGATATGTTGACACAAATAAGGCACAACTCTTCAGAACCCAGTACATTTATTTAACGTCAAATCACAAACTAGGTCAAATCAGGTACTCATGAAAAAGGTGCGTGTTTGCGAGAAAATGTTATTACCATTGTATCACAGCAACTGTTCAAAGTCTATTCAAACTCTCTTTAAGTTGTCCTTGAAATAAAAATTAACATTAACTATATATCACGAATACAAACATGGAAAAGTCGGGTCATGACTAGACTTGAAAAAGAGCCGGAAAATACGGGGTGAAGGTCAAACTTTGCCAACGACTAAACAATTGTTTCTGTTGTGATCATGTGTTCAGACGTAGTACTCTACAAGTCTTTTGGTGTCTTGAATAAGAAGATCTCCACGAAAATTGCTTCCGCATACGCAAAGTTTGTTCTTCGCCCCATGCTCTCTAACGGTATGATCCTGCAAGCAAACGTTAGACGCAAACACCTTTCGGCATATGCTGCATTTGAATTTGTCCTGTTGCACTGTACAACTTTGTGCATGTCGCCTACGTCTACTCTCAAAAGTATAACTCTTGTCACACGTTTGGCACTTAAACAGCCTGGCATTCACATGCGTGTTGACGTGTCCATGATAGTGGCCTTTGTCAAAAAGGTTTTCTCACAGAAACTGCACTTAAAGTTAAACTGTTTGTCATGGACAACCCTTTTGTGTTTCTGCTAATGTTGCAGAGTAGTTGAATCCTTTGGAGCAGACTTCAGACATTAGAATTTCGCCCCTCGGATTCCTCTTATGTGCTGTTGAAGAACATACTTAGAACTGAACGACATATTACAGGTGTCACATTTATATACTGTTGTTAAATGTCGACTACGAACATGACGGCTCAAATTTCCTCTGGACTTATTAGTGTAGCTGCAATGTTTGCAGCTTCGCAGCTTGACTGACTTTATAGGTGTGCTGGTGGTCGGTTTGCTGGAGGTCGGTTGGCTGGTAACCGGATCGGTAAACACCCACTTTGCCTCTGTGTCAATTAATATTGACGACAATTAATTGATTGTGTACTGATAAATCTCTTCAGCCATGTCGGGAAAACCTGAAAAGAACATGAACTGTATCACTGTAAGTGATAAATGCCCACGAGGTGTTTAGTAACTGAAAAGTATTCATTCGGCTGTAAAAAAAACAACTCATACAGCAGGTCCGTTACCCCTTGCTGTTGTTGTGATATAAAACTGTACAAAGAAATTAGTTTTTAGTAGATTTAAAATCAGAGTTATGGCCAATGTTGAATAAACACTATTTGACCTCTAAAATACCTTAACATTTGTCGGACATGACCCAATTATACTGAGCTAAAGGGCCCGAAATGTGACCCAGACACCCCTGTCACTAATAATATAAACAAGGGATTTTCTGTAACGCCCGTCACTCCCCCTTCCTTACAGAAAGCTCTGTAACTTTTTTAAATCTACAGTATTTCCCCATATTTTTCTGCAAGAGAGACCTAAAGTGTTTACGAGGTAAACACAATTGTTGGTCAATAACAAAGATATTCTAGATGTCACGGAATCGTTCACTTTAAATTCGTTGAATATCTGGCCCATTTACACGGGTGTGCTCTCAACTCTCAAGAATAAACTGGCCTTTTAGCCAAAACATTAACGCCACCTGCATGTAACACATACTCTTACATATTACTGACCTATATTTTTTTATCAACAAAACTAAGCAACACGTCTGAAATTCTGGATCTTAATTCCACGATGAGCTGTCGATATGTCAGAAGACATTTGATTGGATGGCGATGTATACATGGCACATGATGCTGTAAACAAATTAATTAAGCCCGACACTGTCTTCATCGTAAACACATGCCTTTTAGTACAATAAATCAGAGGTGGATTAAAAGTTTATGGCATTTATATTGCCTTTGTTGTTGAAGCACAGCTCTGTTAACCGTTTTAGCTCACATCTACAGAAAGAATCAGGAGAAACACTGTAGAATTAGAAAAGTAAGAGAGCTTTCAGTAAGGTGAGAAAGTGACGGGCTATACATATGTTAAATCCCTTGTTTATATTAATAAAGATACGGATGTATATGTGATGTCATATCTGACGTCATCAGTCAGTAAACAGTCGTGTAACAACCTGCCTCGTGTATCAACTGAACTCAACTCAATTTTATTGGAAATCGGTAACATAAAAGTGCCATTGGCCATGTACAATAGATCAATTAATGTCAAATATGACCATGACATTTACATTCATAACTATCCTCGGTCTCCCCTACTGGCCCTACACATCACAAATTTAAAGTCATTATGAATCTTCAAGTTCACGTAATGTCAGAAGGCATACGAGTATGTATCGTGCACACTGAGATCCTTTCTTCTATCATTGAATGCAGTTCTGGACAATCTAATGTAGATATAGAAGCTGAAATATCGTAAATCAGACCGTGGCCCTTTCACTAGCCAGACCGTGACGCTTTCTGAAACCAGACTGTGACATAAACATCATGATCGTTATCCAAACCGTGACAGTTCTGTCCAGATTACAGTAATTATGATGGTATTGCTTTTTTACAGTTTGAAATGGTGCACAAACTTAGAAATTCAAGCGGAAATTACAGTATGTTCATGATCTTGCAGTTTTCAAACAAGTGAAGCTTTTATTTAACATTTACAACGGATTAAATGACCGCAACATGTGCGTCTGCAGAAAACCTACTTTCATTTTCAATTTGCCACGGTTTTCATTGAAATCTTTCGATTATGGAAATAACATTCGAATCAAATGATACAGAAAGGTATAGTTTAACATGTTTGACTTTACTTTCGTAAATGTAACCAAAAACAGAGTTTATTTAAATAAGAAATATACCGAATAAGTCACTTACATATGCCGGTTGCGCGTTATAGATTTCGAGTCCGTTCTGTGACGAGACGTCGCAACATTCTAATTTCCGTTGTGACGGAGTTGTGTACCAGTGAATATACGAGCGTGCCTATTTTTGTTTTGAATAAACATATGAAAGTCATTTACGGTCAACGTCATCATTTGACGCGATTTTGTTACTGTTTACTGTGAGCGCTATGCAGACACATTCCGAAATATTTCATTTGAACAATGAAAACTTTGCAGTATACTACATTCGTTATACAGTTTCTTCACAGGGTACATGAGCATTTCTTCCCGAATGGTAAATTCATGTAATACTCGCCAAACGGCTTGGGCAACCTGATTTTCCTCAGCCGGTAAGAAATCCTCATATACCCTGTGAAGAAACTGTATAACTAATACTGTCATTAAAAATGAAAACAAGACATCATTATCTGAATAGATCTCTTGATCTTTGAATTTTTGAGAAGTTTATTTTAAACAATTGTGCATATAATGTTTCATTTTGAGTGGGCCAAAAACAAATATTCTAGACGTTGATGTAGGTACTCATATTTTATGCTTACTCGTTTTACTCGATTTACTCGTTGATTAATCTAAGCCATCTGCTTAATTACAGTCGACCCGGCTAGAGACCGACGCGCAGCTGCACATAATACTCAATACGAGGGTGCTGCAGTATGGATATATAAATAGATATACTAAAACAATTACAAAAAAAAATAGATCTATCTTAAAATATTCTCATCATCCATGAAAGAATTAAACGCAATTCAACTGCCTTTTAAAGATGAAATTTGACACGGGCTACATTAAAACTTCTTCACCCCTATGAATCAAACCGTAGCTCATCTCGATGCAAAATGTACCGTCTGCTTAATCATTTGATGTATACCCCTCTGTAACCAGGACTAAACAATTCTTATAGATTGAATAAAAGTCAGCTGACAACTTACAGCACAGTAGAACTAAAGCAGAAAACATCTTTAAATGCTCTCTGCTTTACTTTAGTTTTTCTCTATGTGACCACCTACTGTATACAATAAATGAGTACTGTAGCCTCAGTTGTGTCTACAGTGTGATTTACTTAATTGCAAAACCTCATCCTTGGCAACTCTCAAGACCTTTACTCTTGGATTTATGTCGGTTGTTTATCGTGAAAACTTACACATATTTTTTAATTATTTCAACAGGGATAATGGTAATATTGTATGGATGGATCCCATTGATGAGTCATATTTTATGGCACCAAAATACAAAATGGGTCATAGAGCACGGATGGATGATGAAGGATGGAGAGATGATGATGTTTCAGATCAGCTGATTTCATCTAATCTCATTGATTGTGATGAAGGCCATTGTAACATCACACTAACATGGTACCAGACGTTTCAAGCCAAGGGGAATTAAATGGCCATCCAAAAGGTAAATTATTGCTTCTTCCATTAAGAAATTACATAAATTTAGAAAAGTAAAAAAACAACACCAGTCAGCTGAGGTTAGCCTTTATTGATATTTAAACATGGTGAAAATCATGCTACTCATCTGGGATTTGCAAACAGTTTTGATACAGATATGACACCACAAATTGCGGGGCCTCATCTGGATCTATTCTGTTTGACACTCAGAAGTCAGATTCTAATTATATTAGATAAAATAGATATTTATTGAAATTAATCATACACTACTGAGCATGTAGCTATTTGTGTAGACGATGAGGCATTACCGGCCTACGGTGATGTAGATGAAGACGTTCGACGACAACTGTTTTCGAGATTTATAACGGGGTCTTCTCAAAAGTACTTATAATATAGATCATTATTACTTAATCCCATCAGTATGGATCCAACCACACGAACCTGTAAATTAGCATCATCGCACATTCATACCATAATGTTTTCAAATATTCTAAGTTAAAGCCATATATTTTATAAACATTGCGTTTTAAATCAGGGCATTATTTACCAATATCTTTCTTGCTCTTGTGAGTTTGTGAGGAATAACATATTTCAATAGAATGGCGTATACAGTAGATCCTCTCTAAACTTGTAAAATACTTATACACTATATTCAGGTTTAGAGACAGGTGTCTGTTTAACTCAGGACAACGACAATATAAAAAGCTTCAACATGAGCTTTTTGTGATGGTATTGGCTTGCATTTAGCGGCCAATTGTAATGAAAGCCAAGCAGCAATAATTGACTATCAAGTGTAGCGTAACTCTACTCTACATATGATAAACTTGTGTGCACGGGTAAATTGAGCGAAAGGTCAACACCAAATAAACGTGCACCTCCTCGTTTCTTGTCTTGTGTCACCTCGCATTATTGCTATTATAAACGAACATCATTGCAACGAAATTTACAGTTTACAATTGAGATAATAGTGTTGATATTTAGAACTATCATGCAGTAACATCCAACATCATGGAGGGAAGTCCATTTGATTTGTAAGAAAATCTGGATCCAAGGCAGCAAGATGTCATTAGTTCTTGCTTATTAGTCCAGGACAGATACGGTTTTACCTCAAACAAATTGCAAAAGAAATAAAACTTTTTCCATTATGTAGATATTAGACAAATAAGGCTTATGTAAAAAATCGCCATAAAAATCCGGTGCGGTTTACGAAATATTCGCGAAAATGTATGTCCATCTATTTTACAATTCTGCTGGCTGACATGAGCCACCATACCTGCGGTTTGTCCCTGGATGTTAAGCACCGTCTAGGAAGATGTCAGATAAGATGCAGGCACTCGGCATTTTCCAGTGATTTCCACAGTTTAATTAAAAGGTTAGTAAAACCATCAAATAAAGAATGAAATTTACCAGACAATGTTTAATTCCACCTTATTCTAAGCGCACAGCCTGATTATTAGCATCTGCGGTATAAACATCTGAATGCGTGAAGTTTACAAACTATTGATGACGTCATAAAAATATTACTTTTGATGACGTCATAATATTATTTGTAGATCTATGTCCAGAACGCCTTTTATAAATCAAGATTCTGTTATTTGCATGTGTTTAGAATACAAAACATCTTGAAAGCATTGTATATTATGAACTTCCTTTACTGTATTTGCTTGTTGTTGATGAAACTTAAAGAATTAAAATGAATTTCATTACTGACGTACGTTTTTTACAAAATATCTACGGAAGCTCATTTTGGCCATGAGATGGCTACAGTTATTATTTGTTCTGAAGTACTTTTTCGCGATAATAAAAGTATTTTGGTCACTCAATGTACATGAGATCACTATTTTGTCTGCCTGACTGCCCATATGTCTTTTTTCGGTATGTCTGTCCATCAAACACTCTTAATTTATAGTGATATGAGGAAAACTTGGGATCCCTTGTTTAATAGGCTATCCTTCGAAGGTCTTCGGAACAACAACAATATCCGCTATTTTGATTATGATATTTATATAGGGTAATGTAATAGGATATACCTGTTTTAAGTATGATAGTATTGTCAGGGTATCGAAATTAGCTGTGCACATTGGCCTTACTTTGGTTAAAGAAGAAAGAAGATCTAGATTGTAAGTATGATCTTGACACTTAGTGATCGCTATTCTGACTGCTTGTCAGTTTGTTTGTATGTCTATCTGTCTGACCGAGTGTCTGTCCACCATACTCTCTTTATTTTTCAAGCAGGCAACACTTGTATTCCCAATACCTTGTTTAATAGGCTATCATCCAAAGGTCTTCGGAAAAACAATATATTTTTATTATGATATATTTTAAGGGTACTGTATTTTGCTTTCTCTGATCTAATAACATTTCCATAATTTGTTCAGGGTATAGAAATGAGCTATATTCATAGTCCGTACTTTGGTTAAAGAAGACTAAATGGTAAATCCTATTGGTCAATCGATTTTCAACTGATGGAGAAAGAATATTCTGTTTACAAAACAACCCCCTTTTCGTTCAAAGAAGGATCATTTCTTGAAAAATAGTGCAAACAAGCAAGCTTTCATTAACCTCCTTGCTGAAACACTTCAAACTATCGGGTGTGAAGTGGTACATGTCAGGGCTGGTTCTGATGTGACAATTGTGAAAACAGCCGTCGAATCTTTATATGGACAACCAACAACATTCATAGGTGAATGAACCGACTTGCTCGTTCTCTTGTGCTACCATACCGATCTTCAGACACATGACATTATCTTTCGATCAGACAAAAACTCTAGTTCAAACCGAAAGCTGAACATTTGGAGCATTCAGAAAACCAAGAAGGTTCTTGGTTTGAAAATATGTTATATTCTTCCTTCCTTACACGCCTTTACCTGATGCGATACAAATTCGCGCATTTCGCGATTGGGAAAGGGAACACTTTGAAAAAGGTAAAGTCTAGTGAATTGTTACAGACAGAATTTGCAGACTTTCATGAACGAACATCACAAGAACAATTGACCAATGTGTGTGATAGAATTATTGTTGCACTGTACAACGAATCAAGCTTCAGCGACTTGAACACCTTACGCTTGCGCCTTTCACTGAGAAGACTATCAACCATTTGAACACCGTTTAGATACATACACTGCCACCAACGTCATGATATGTATAATAATGCAGCTAGATACCACTGTCTCATCTTTAGACTCGAAAGTGTACTGAAGCAGCCGAATTGGACGCAACCATTTGGGGATGGAAGTTCACAACGGACTAGATATATATGTTACTGTTGAAACAGACATGCCATCAGCTCCGGCAGAACTTTTTGCAATAATAAGATGCAAGTGTATAGTCAATTGTGACTCGAGGCGATACTCATGCAGAAAGCATGGGCTTAAGTGTTCCGTTGTGTGAAAGTAATGCAGAGGTAACAGCTGCTCTTATAGTCATGACAGTGACTTCAGTCTGGAATATAATATATAAACCTATATACAAGCCACAGGAATGAACTCTTTCGTAGTGTAATCGGAAATGGGGCGACTCAAAGTCACACCTGCATGACTATTGAAAACAGTGTACATATTATAATATTATATAAACACGCAATATGTGCTGGTTACCTTAAAAGTCATTCTGAAATATGACTATCAGTGGTCATACAGGTGTGACTTTTAGTCGTCCCGTTTCCGACTACTCGGTGATAGAGTTACTATACTGCGCAAGCATTACTGGGTCCTTTTAGACGTGTTTAATCAGACCGCCAGTCTGATAAAAAAAGAATCCATACATTCAAATAGAACTGTTTTCATCTAATATTGTTTCTAATAAAATAACCTACGGTGCGAGCGGTAAATAACACTCATTGTTTATTTCTCGTATATAACAAGTGGTTTAACTATGCAACTGAGGTTGTCTTACTAAAATGTGTATCACTACGCGCTGTCAAAATGTGTAAACAAATGTAGTGTCGGTGATCGAGTGGCTATAGATTGGAAGGGATGGGGAGTGTTTGCTCCCTTGGTTTATTCTGAATGAAAAAGAATTTACCTTTGAACTACTTTTTGCATGTTTTCTCAATTGAGCGGTCCATCCACGAGCCATTCATTGATTTATATAGGGCAGATAGCAAGCTAAAATAAGTATTGATGTGGTATAAATAATATTGCCGGGTTATGTTATAAATAAAATCTAACATTCATATTCATAATGTATTGGATTTATAAAACTCGTCTTTTAGAAAACGACATTTCAGAGCTCACAATTTAATTTCTAATTTCCATAAGTCCCCCCCCCCCCCCCACCAGCCTAGCTAAAACATATAGTGCGACATTACCTCTTGGTCGCGTTAAAAAAAACGGAATACTTTTAGCAGAATTAAAGATTCGTCGCAAAACAATTATGTATAGATCTTATATAAATGGGCTTTTACAAAAATTAAATGGTTCACACAGATCGTATTCAGTGCCCCCAAACCCACAAAACACACTTCAGAGCTCACAATTTCAGTTCTTATTTCCAATTTTTTCCCGGGGGAGGTCTCCAGGACCCCATCAACATTTGTCATTCTCAAGTAAAAACTACAAAGTCGGCAGAAAAAAAACTCATAAACAGGGCTGCCATTTCTCCGAATTTTTCCAAAATATTTTTGTTTTTATCTTAGCAGATGGTAGCTTAAAGCAGACTGAAAGTAAAGCAGAGTGTGTGTTAGGCACATTCTGCTTTAATTTCAGTCCGCTTTAAATAACCGTGCTTGAAAAATAGAAGATTTGGAAACCTTAGGCGTTTGCAAGATCAACTTATTGCAGCCCTGCATAAAAAACTTTATTACATCTTTTATAAAGGAACTGTGAACAAACGTGTATTTGATCACACAGTTCATACTCAGTGCCCCCAAACCATCTAAACACACTTCATAGCTCACCTTTCCAGTTCTAATTTTTCATTTTTTGGGGGAGAATGCCCCCCCCCCCCCGCAACATAGCGTTTGTCAAAAAAAAAGTTTCAAACACTAAAAAACTAAGTAGATCTAGATAACGACAAAGTCAGAAGCCTAAAATAATGTTTAATATGTCTGATAGTAACGGAGCTTTGAACAAAATTGTTTGGTTCACATACACATCGTATTCAGTGCCCAAATCTCTCCAAACACTCTTCATAACACACCATTTCAGTTCCTTTCTTCCATTTTTCTCGCGAGGAGACCCCCCCCCCCCCAAATGTGCGTAACTATTCATTAAAGGTCTGGCTATGCCACTGTATATAGTTTAAACTTTTTTAAAAAGTGTAATTTTGTTCACTTCAGTATTTTGCGTTTGTGTTTTGTAAATATCAGTTAATGTCAAGGTCATAGTTAGAACTTAGATCATGAAGGTCATGTAGTGCATTTCAATATGTATGGTTTGTTTATTCTTTACTTGGACGGATTCTGCATTATATCAAGGTTTTTTAACCATTTATAATGGTTGTAAGTGTATTCCAATAATAGAACAGTATGTCACTTCTCAACGACTTTTGTTAACTTTTGTCCGTTTATTACTCCTCGGGTACCATTTTACAGGTGAGAAATATCCAATTTGCGCACACACTATCAATGGCGATTTTTTATACATGATAGAACACATCATTAAGGACCCAAATATGTTAAGGGCATTTCTTTTGCAATTTGTTTTAGGTTTGGCGAATTTTTCACCTATCTGTCCTGGACTATATGTATGCGCGTGCATAAACGAAACGAAAATAATTAACATCGTCTATTAGACGGAGCAGAAAAGGCGATGGAAAACATCAAATATAACTTTTCTTGAACTCATTGACCCCTGAAACTTTAAATACACAATTCTATTTTCAAATTGAATTTATTCCATTTCTGAAGAATTATAGTAAATTTTAACAATATTTATCAAAATGGCAAACAGTGTTTACCCTGATCAGAGAGTGCCTGATGCATGCTAATGCCACATACTTGATTTTGAGCATTTAATATGCCATCTGGTTTCGGTGTTTAATCTTTTTGTCTGTAACATCTGTTTTCTGCTTTGAAATGTCAAAGTGAATATTTTATAAATTTCTTTGCAAGACATGATAAGTATGTCAATCAGTTTGGATCCGAGTTGCTTGGCCTAGCTATCACCTGGAGCCAAATAGTTGCAAAGATATGAGCAATTTGCCTTTCGCGCCGATTGAGTTAACCCTTTGACCTCCGCTGCCCTACATACAATTTTGTTGCAAATAGTTTAGATCCAGATCAGGGTCTCCTATACTTCTGCATTTTTCTGATATGTTTTCGAATGCTTTTCTTCGAGTTTGGTGAAAACAAAAATCATTATTTTGGAGGAAAAACACTGATATTCAAAATGGATATGTCCATGATCGACAATTCCATTGTACATCCTGAGACAAAACTATTTTGCCAAAATTCGACTTTCTGACACCATCAAACTGCTTGGATCCAGATGACACATCGAGCATTTGGGTGTCTCGACCGGATATACATGTATGCTGTTTGATATTCAGACAACAGTTTCACAAATGTTATGCCGTTCCGGTCAATTTTGAGATTAAAGCAGACGACACTTTATCAAGCAGGATAGGATACGTTCGTGCACGACCACGTCGCCCAGACTACAGGGGTGCAATGGCTGCCGAGTTGTCCTGTGACTCCAATGGTGAAGAGCCCCCATCCCGTAGGCGTCGATTGGCATATTTAATATGTGAATCACGAATGTTATAACGACTACATCAGAAACAGGCTGACCAGTTTTTATGAATGTTAATTTTGGAAGTGACTTCGAATTAGTCATGACAATTTTTAAACGGTACGTGTCACATTGACAATACTACAGTTTATTCTACTCCCTTAAAATAAACGTAGGTGTTTGTATGTTTGGCCTATAATAGTCCAAATTGAACGTATGCCTTTTGGGTATCTCCCTGATATTGGTCAACATTTGAATATCGTCGAACGTCTTCATCTACATCACCGTAAGGCGGTAATGCCTATGTGTAATATCAGGTGTTGTTATTATATAACAGCCGTCGTTATACGGCGTCTTCCACTCACGGTTTTTTCCCCTCATAAAATGTTTTCCCAAGTTAAAAAAAAAAATACACATAATTTTATGTTCAATGGTAGGTTTCAAACCACGATTATACATAGGCAAACACAAAACAAATCAACCTTTAGTGCCCTTCACCATCATGAAGTGTCAAATGTTTACTTTATTGGCATCAAAGAACAGGGACACTGACCTTTAGAGAATCTTATGAAATTACATTTGTAACTGTTGTTGCTTTAAGCCTTCATTAAAGAACAAATTTAAGAAATTATATGGTTAATATTTTCTTTAAAATTTCCCGTAATTGACCCAAAATGACGCATTTCTTTCCCCTTCTGGGGGAGCGGGTATTTTGCCCTAATGGTTAAAAAAGGCCCTGAATATACAGGGTGTCCCAGAAAAAACGGAACCATGGGTCAAATATGGAATATATCCATTTTCTATCAATACCGATACATAAAAGGTATATAAATAAGTAGAGACGACATTTGGCCGTATGTCGTCCAATTTTGGTCTAAAAATATTCAGCAGTTTTTAAGATATGAGCATTTTTAAGCAATCAATCAAAAACCCGTTTGTCCATGATTTCGATATTTCTTTACACTTGGCGCACATAGAAAAATAGGATGTCACTGTACAGTGATTTGTCGTCTATACACATTTTCGTCTTTGATACGGAGTCAACATCACACGATTTTATTTTCATTTATTTTACTGTATATAATGTAATTTCATTTTGTTTTATCGGTTTTTAAACAGTTTATACTATTTTAGATGGGAAAAAAACCGAAACATACTAATGTCATTTCTACCACAGTGGATCTGCATGACACGAGTATTTGAAAATAACTTGGCAATGTCGGGATAAATGTTCTGTTGTAAAACAAAATTAAATTATGGTTCCAACATAGAAATCAAACTGTACATATTAATTGGTTATGAAAGAAACAGCGCAAATTAAAATGATTGACAATAATAATCTGACGACGCGTGACATAAATTAAACATGTGTAGGGTTTCATAACCGCAATTGGTAGCCATGCACTGACCAGCCTGTTGAAATACGCTCAAATGACAGGCAATTTGTAATAAATTCTTAAAAAAAAAAAGATGACTTAGTAGATTCAATTTGCATGTGCAGCATGTATATTTGTTAGTTTCTGGGACAATTGATACGTATACAGGTAAAGAATAAACAGTTGCACGATTGCTTTGACTATGCTTTAACAGTGCAAAAAGCTGCCGTGTGTAATCACAAACACCAATATCATGGTCAAACGGGTTTTAGGGCTCTTCATTAAAATACTCATAACTTTAAAACCGATGTATATTTCTAAATACAATTTGGCATAAATATGCCAAACTAATGTTTCTACAAAACTACATATTTATCTTTTAAAATATATGTCTACTTTAGGAAAATTATACCTTTGAACCAGGGTTCCGTTTTTTCTGGGACACCCTGTATAAGACTTATTAGGGTTGTACCTTCGAGTACTTGAACCAGATACAAACTGCCTTGGCACACAGTGTAGATTCACATGCAAAAAATGAAGCATCTATCAAATGAAGCTGTAAAGTTGTGGCCTATGTCAAATTCATCCTATTTGACATTTTATATGACATCTACATGGCCTTGACCTTTGTCTAACTTAACCCAAGTTGTACTGTTCTCAAGAGATTCTATAACGCACACGCCAAAATATAATCTCTATCACGTGAAGTCACAAAGGTATGGACGTATGGCCAATGCTAAAGTCTGCCTATCGGCATTTAAAGACTTTTCCTCAGTCCTTTGAAAGAGTCGCCCCATTGAATTTGAGGTGTCAATGTAACTGTCGAAAAATGTTCAGCACGTGCAGCCGGTGGGTGTACCAATTTCAATTTACATTGTGAGAACCAGATTATACTCACGCTCTAGTGCTTTTCAATGGTTATTTCTAACCAAACTATCAAATATAAAGGTAGAGTATCACACGAGAGGCTTCAACGGTTCTTTGCTAGCGACATGGCCATAAGAACTATGATTTTTGCAAGGATATTGTCTGGCAAGGTGTTATGATCGAAAGGTCATCTAGGGATGTCTTTAAAAGCTGAGTTTCCTTAAAATGCAAAATATTTTCGTATATTATGTTATAATTTAAAGAGCCTAAAAAGTACATTATATAGTAATATTTTGAAAGAAAACATTGGAAAGACACGTTAAAGGCAATGTGTGTGGGGCTTTAGATTGAAAAATAAGCCAGTAATGTGTACAGTTCTGATACTAACAGTATAATTATTTTCATTTCAGTCCATGAAATCTTATTTATGATCACGAGTCAATTTGGAGTAATGAGACCAAATGCAGCTTTTCTTCGTGTCAGCACCAACGCTGTTACCCTTCATTAGAGTTGTCTCGAGAACAGGATTCTAATAAGTAGTCACACCACTGGGTTTAATGTCGACATAAATAATTTGTTTTCAGTTTTTCAGTTTTCTGTAGCCCTGTATGACTAGAACTACAGTATGTCAATATTAGTTTATTATCAATCTGACTTGGAACTTTAGCTCCATTGATTGAATACATATACCAGACATGCTGAAAAATTCATGGGAAAGTACAACTTAGCCAAAACCATGCCTTATTCACATGTTTCCATAAAGCCAAATAATACTTAACATTGCCTCCAATTTTCAGCTTTTGCTTTATAAAGAGTAGTTAAAGAACCTTTAACATAACCTCCTGCTTTTGCACAAGTTACTAAATGCTAAAGCAGGAACTTGTTAGAGACCATTAGTGTCACTGTGCGGAAAAAACCTTCTATTTGGTCAATGTGGTAAGTCGAACAAAAAATATAAAAGAAAACACCACAAAAGTCCTGGGATGTTTGGGGCTTGTAGAGTGCCTTATACATAACAATAAATTATTTATGTATTATTTATTGCAGAATCAGTGTTTCATAACCAGTGCAATTGTTGAAATGTTTCCCTGCCTTAAGTGGTAAACAATGTAGAGCAAGCAGTTTCCTTTCCAAGATTGACTTTCATACAGATAGTCAGAGAAAGTGATGCAAATTAAAACTGATTTTTTTCAAGAGAGAACAACATAAGTATGTGCTGAGTTGAAGTAATAAATATATGAACCGATTAGAGCGGTGAATAAGTTAAAATGGATCAGATTTCATGTTAGCACCAACTCCTTTAATGTATTTTAACTAATCATTAAAATTGTCTCTTTGAACAAATTCTAATGAGTAGTCACACCATATGGTTTAATGCAGACATAAAGATTTAAGGTCTTGAAGTACCCCCCTTACTCAGAGCCCTGTATCCATGTTAATTATTTAAAAGAAAAACTATGCTGTTGTAATTTGTGACAAATTATTTCAATATAGTCTCTAAAAGCTGTTGTTATGTATCTATGAATTTGAAACGTAACGTTAGTGTTGTGTTTTTTACCGCTATGTATTATCAGAACTGATGAAATAAAAAAGCAAATTAAGTATACATAACGAACTATTTTTCCTGTTGTGGTTTAAAATTATTCCTAAAGTGCCAGTAAACAAATCAGAATTTAAAGTCCTAGAGAACCTTAATGTTAACAAGATCATGTTTTTCATTTTGTCAATGTGATATTTCACTCTCTGACACACTTATTTTGAATCTCGATGCCAATAATTGCCATTTACTGTAGAACATCTAATACAACCACTATATGAGGTCCAATTGTTTTTGTGCAAGACAACTTGTCAAGTGACTGCATTATGCAAGAATATTTATATAAGAGTAAAGTACAAAGCCCCTTAGGTGCTTTCGGATTACATTGATTCACCCTTTCATCCATAGCCAAAAGCAAAAATATCTTATATCAAACTATGTCAAAACACTGACTGCTTAAATTAAGATGAAAGTAACGTTTTGCAGGGAGCTCCTGTCAGAGCTTTTTGCTTTACTTTTATCTTGCTTTGAACTACCTCATGTGGTCAAAACAGTCACAGGGTAGCAAGTACTCATTTGATATCCTTATACTGAGGTGTAGGTATAGGTGCTGTAGGCACTTCTGTGGAGGAACGGGTGAATGTATACTGCAACAGACTGCAAGTTTTGACCACACAGCATTACTGTATTTTGCATCATTGTTATGCCCCCGCACGACTTAGTGGGGGTATATTTGTTTTTGGTCTATCTGTCTGTTTGTCCGCACACAACTTTAATTTTGGCCATAGTTTTTTAACAACATGGGATAGAGACTTTATGTCTTTATGTGTACTCACTTCAAGAAACTCTTAAGGTCAGTACAACTTGGGGCATGTCCTGCAAACGTCAACGTCATTTAGAGGGAAAATCCAGCGAAAAGGGAGATATATCATCCTATATTATTTCAAGTGAATAGGAAGGGAGGTAACTCATCCTAACTGGCCATAACTCTTTGATCATGTGATCATTTCTTAATTTAGAAATAAGTCCTCTTATGACATTTGACAAACCTTGTTATGACGACGACGTCATCATGACATCAGATGACGTCATGATACTATGGTGATGATGCATTTGAATAAGCCAGAACAAACGTTGTTTCTTTATATATTGCAACACAACAACAACAACAATTACAATTTTAGCCTGTTGTATGATTTATTTGAATCCATTGCATTGACAAAACCTCGGCCGTCGGGTGCATTTGTCACTTTCTGTGACACCATTCTTGTTCGTCATCCTATTTTTATTAGTTCACCCAAAACTTTTCAAGTGAACTATAGTGATCAGTTGATGTCTGGTGTCCGTCAACATTTGGTTTGGTTCACTCTAGCGGCCATAGATATACCCCTATCAAGATCATTTTTACTCAGGATATTTATCTTGAAGAGTTATAGCTCTACTTTGAATACGGGGTCAAAAAGCAGGTCCAATGTCATATCTTATATGACAATTTATTAAGACTCTAGGTAACAGTACCACAATATTGTCAAAATCAAGAAGCATAAAGTTTTACTCATTAGTATAATTTTGCTTTAAAGCCTAAATACACATTAAGCAGTACCATTTTAAATATACGGAAATACTCCAGGTAGTCACCCTTTACATTTCATCAATAAGCATCATAATTTTAATAGTAAGTATACTTACGTTGATATCGAGTCATTTCAGAATATAAAATGTATGATTGTTTATTTTTAAACTTTTTTGCTTAACTGAATTTATATCAGCATTTTGGCCGCCAATTGGAATATACGGAAACACGCAATGATATAAAAGATGTCACCCGTGACATTTCAATAATATATGTGACCATTTCAATAGCAGATATCATAATGGTGAGGTCAAATCAATTAATAAAAAGAAATTATGAATGCTTATTTGTTGACCATTTTGTTTTAAAGCATTTCTGTAGCCACTTTAGTCGCCATTTTGAATATACAAGGGTGACAATATGTCATACGTATATGAATCATCTTTGCGGTAACCAAACTATGAATGCTGAAGTTTAGAGTAGTTTTAGTGTCTTTGGATAGCCATTTTAGCCGTCATTTTGAATAAACGGAAATGTTAAAGGATGACAAGATATCACCCGTAAGATTTCTAAAACAAGAATTGTCCTTTCAATAATAACTCTATGGTGATGTCAATTTAGTTAAAAAAGAAACAATAAATGGTGCGTTTTGGACTATTTTGTTCAAATGCATTTCGGTAGCCATTTTAGCCGCCATCTTGAACACACAGAAATGCTAAAAGGTGACAAGATGTTCTCCATAACAGTTCAGTAATATGTATCAACATTTCAGTATTATCTATCACTATGGATGGGTCAAATCAGTAAAGAAACCCAAACCATGGATGCAAAAGGTCAAAGTATTTGGGTATACTATTTAGCCGCCAATTTCAATATACTGAAATTCTCGAGAGTGACAAAATGTCACTCGTAACATTTTAAAAACTTGAAACGTCTTTTGAATAATAAATATCATTATGGTGATGTCAAATCAGTTAAAATAGGAAAACTAAATGCTGATTCATAGACTATTTTGTTAAAAAGTCTTTCGGCAGCCATTTTGGCCGCCATCTTGAAATTAAGAAATGCTCAAGGGTGACAAAATGCCTCCCGGTTTTTTTTAATAAGAAACATATGCTGAAGTATAATCAGTCGAAAAAACTTAGGACAACAATTCCAGGTCCAGTCAGCCCTCTACCGAACTATATACTTTATGTTGCAGTTTAGGGTGCTGTTGTACCAAACTGTCTATGAATGTTAACTTGCAAAAAAGATAAAATAATACCGTAAATGAATATACACAACACTATAGTCAGTCTATTAAGAAGTATATCAAGTGAGTATTCTCTTTACAGTAAAAAAAGTCGATAATTACCTCATAGGAAAATGTTTAAAAGCGATCGTATCTATTGCTTTGTGTGTAGGTGTGAGCGATAATAACAGACAATAATTATGTTGGAATGACTTAAGATATGAGCGTCAAACAGTTTGAATCCTGACCACACACCGCATTGTGCAGCATCTGATCTGAATCCAAACTGTTAGCAAAGTCAACATTAAGCGATTAACGGGTTGAATAAGTCTACAAATGAATGTTGTTTATTCCTCCAAGTAAAGTGGTTGATAGATTGATTAAAAATGTTGTTTTGTCAAGTGTAATACATGTATTAGTTATTTGTTGCCCCGTAATAGAGCCTCGTTTTTGAGTATTTCAGTCACCTGCAATTTAGATTTTTTCCGAAAGTGAATGTATTTTTAGCCTGACATAAAACTGAGGCATTAATGCAAATGGTGACCAGTCGTCAATGTTATGTCCGATAAACAATTAAAATAGACTACCTTCGCACGAGCTGTCATATTGAAGGTCAACGAACTTGCACATTACTAAAATACTATTTCGTCAAAACATAAATATTCTTGTTTGCCAAATTTATAATGTTATATTTAAACACAATGGTTTACACATGTACACAAGTACATGTACATGTATGGTGTTCCTTATAAGTCCAATCAGTTTGTTATACGAAGTTCGCCTATAGCATACTAGTTCCCTATACGTTAATAACAAACTTCGACTGTAGCGAACACTTTTTTGAGGTCCTAAGGTGTTCGTTATAAGCGAGATTTACTGTAATGATATTGACCGAGGATGAATAGGCCTTCTCGAAGTTTGACTTTTTCACAGGTCCGCAAAACTATATAGGCCTATCGACCTCAACATTAGTCTATAACTATATAATATATTTAATACACAGGTCCAAGTCGTCCCCCATGACTTTTAAATCTATGTTACGGAGCGAAAATGTTGTAAACGCTAATACACTATGACGTCTGTGAGTGCGTGAGAAAGTAGACGTTAAATTGACGTCATGCTATCAGAATGTTACCTCATACCGCAATTTTAAAAACCTCATTTCATTCAAATACATAGCGCATCAAGATAAAACGTACATGGTTGTAAAGATAAAAAGAAATGCTGTAACAGAAAATGCTAAAGAGTAAACTCGATTTTTTTTCATTTAGGTAGGTTTTGTAATGACACGGCATACATCTATTTTATACGACCTTGAGGTGTAAATCTTATTTTAGAATTAATAAAAAAAACATTCATTTTGAAAATTTAATTTTCAGAATATGCAGTAAAAGGATGAATCAACTCCATCACCTAGAACGTTAAGTCTTGGCAGAAACAATGAATAATTAAACAATAGTGTCGATCTCTAAACAGTATATTCTTACAGAGGCGACTAACTTTAAATTCAAGCACTTACAGGCATAGAAGTATGGATTTGAGCAGACTTAACACTTTAGAAACAGCTCCAAAATGCTATACTCACACCGTATCTAAACAGTATATTAAAGCTATAACTTTCTACACATATCAGTTTGTATATGTTTCTGTTAAAGATCTATTTTTTAACCATTTACTCCATAAAGATACTCCCTTTAAACACGTTAAAAGTGTTAGAAGTCTGAACAAAGGTCCGTTTGTTTCAGATTATGATATTAACGAACTACATGCATATGAATTACCTACCTTTAATAGTGACGAAACACCTAATTTTATTACAAATCGCATGTTTATTTTTTTTTTCAGTGTTTTATCTCTATAAAACTTACTTCAGTTTAGAATTTCAGCCAGATAAAGCATACATTACTTTTATGCATTTTACACCGGATAAGCAAAGCTTTTTTTTAATATCCATATGGCTTCAATCAAGGGATTTACTCTTGTAAATACCCCGTATGAATTTGAATCATTTTGCTAACCCCATACCGTTATTATGGGGTCTTCCCGTGACCTCGGTTGACCAATGGGATGTCTAGAATCTAGTAGGAGGTAAGATAATGGGGGTTGAGCGACCGTCAGTTAAGGGTGACCACTAGCGGTCTCCTTAATATTTTGATACTAAATTCCAGGGGTTAAAAAAAAAGACGAGAGCGTCAAAACTTTGCAAACACCTTGACAACAATCTCCATAACCAGGCTGGGTTGATTTTTCTGGTCTGAAACAATAAAGAACAGCAAAAAGTTAATTTGAAATCGTGATCTCGTATATTTTGAAGTCTCTAAAATACATGTTTTGGACGACCAACGTAAAACCTGATTTATTTCAAAATGTTACTGTATCATGATAATTTTAAATTTGGTTTTTGTTTTACTGCCCGTCTGAGGTAGTGTGACGATGCTTGTTCCTATTTTTCTGAAAAACAAAGAAATCGCGTAATTAAGGTTTAAACTTTGTCATTTGAAATTAAACCGTAACAGCAGGTATATTCGCTAAGTTTTGGACATCTTCCTAATACGTATTGCGTTTACATTAAAATCAGAGGGTATTCCAAATTAGCAGTTTCCTCGAGTTCCACTTCAACGACGGCCAAAAATTGCAATATTGCCATGCGGGACCGAATTGAAAGTGTTTGACGCTTTATCACACACTTTGTAGCATAGGTATAGTTATTTGATTCATTTTATTTGTTCTTCAATCTGTTTTCTTTGGCTGGTTTGCAGTGTTGACGTGCACGTCGGTGCCAATAGGCCTACTAGTTGAAGCAGTTTGTCTGAATGATGTTAGCTTTGTTTCCCTAGTCAGTAGCCTTTATGATATACTCAACAAAATAATTAAAGGGGTGAAGGTATAAGTTCATATATCTTTTTAAAAAATGCAAACATTTTCAAGTTAAAAGAATGAATAAAAAACATTTACAAAAAGCGTCACTGTGTGCAAAAATGGTCATGGTTGACTGAATTGAAGCGGACACGTGTAAAAACACGTTTTTTACGTCAACTGGATGTTTGCACGATGTGTCTGCCTATTCTTCAACGATTAGTTATATAGCTGTTTTCATTATATCGAGTGCATATTTGTATCTTCGGCAAAAATAGATTGCATATTGGTACAAAATTTAAAAAATATGGCCCTAAAGACGTCATTTGTCGTTTTCCAACGACATGTTGCGACGGAGTTTAACGTTAGCAAGGGTGTCGTCGACAGGTTGTGGTAGTTGTACCTGGACACTGGGATGGTTAATTGGAGATCATGTCAAGGTCGTTTGCAGGTCATATTAGAAGTAAAGGTTCGATGTTGACACTTATGACTTGACGTCAACGGCTCAATTCCCTCATTACGCTTAATAGTGTTTATAAACAGACGTGTGGTTACCGGATTTCTGTTCAGATCATCGGGAATAGACTTCATGCTGCAAACCTATGGACTAGAAGCCCTTTCGTGTGACCGGCGTTTACCCCAGACCACCAAAAAAGGTCATCTAGCGTCGTGCGGACTAGTGCGTCAAATTTCTTTTTGGATTTAAATGACGACTGCAGACGAATATAAAGACATAGTAGAAGGGACAACTCCATGAAAGTGCCTTAAAATTGATTCTTTTTTAACCCATCTAGTATAAAATTCCTGATGATATTTTCAAATAGGTCAGACCATAAGGCTTTAATTTATGGTGGATGCCAGATCTGGAAGTGGTGCAGATCTTTTTTAAACAAGGGCTATAACTCTTACATCAGATTTAACATTATTTGATACATTTAGTATTTATTTGTTATAATCAGCACGCAAGGTTTCCGATTTGTATGAAACTTACACTATTTGCACATCTTTACATGAAATGGGAAATACTACCCTAAAAACTTAGTTACGGTCTCCGGTTGCCATGGTAACGCGAACACATTATTCGCCCCTAAAATCAATGTTTTTGGTAAGTAAAATCATCAAATTCATGATATTTTCAGACAAAAATGTACTAGTTTTAGATACAATAACATCTGAAAGTTGAACTATGACATACATTTGTATTGGCAATCACATTGTAACATTGGAACTTTCAACTCAACACTACAACTGATTGGTACACAAGTACAAGGTTTATGGGTCAATATACTAAAAGCAAGAAACCATGATGTTTGTCAAAGTTTAAGGACTGGTACAGAAAATGTCTGCATCATTGCTGAACATGAATGATTATCAGTAGAAAATATTTTATTACTATTTGGGAAAAAACATTTGTGAATAGGGTTGATAAGTAGGTAACCATGGAAACGAAACTATAATATTTTCAACGTTTTCATTGCCTATTTCACTGAGCTGTATTGCTTTAAATGCATCCGAGTCACTCTTTCGTGGTAACTGCTACAAATTGTAGTGTTATAAAATAGAAATTGAAGACAAAACATTCAAATATTACTTGGTAACTATGGTAAAGCCTGTCAAAAGAACATATTTTACTGGAAATGTTTGTCAAATCCAAGACATTTGGCACCCAATATACAGCAAACTATCAGAATCCTTGCATAATCACTTTAATTAGTTTTATTATAATATTTGCAAATACACATTGTCATATACACATTTGATTTTAGTCTAAAAAATATATTCGGTTACCATAGCAACCACCTACAGCAATTGCCAGGTAAGAACATTATATTGAAAATATGCAAGGTATCCTAGCATTTTTTATGTCAAAGTACAACAATCTGTCAGAACCATTGTACATGTACTTTAAGCTCCTTATCTGGTTTACAAGTTAACATAGTCATAAAACATTCACTTTTAACATAAAATAAATATTCGGTTACCTTCGCAGCCATTCACAGTAATTGCTAAATGAGAATACTTTTTGAAAATATGTTTCAAAATCAAGCTTTTTGGAGGCAAATGAGATAAACCTATTAGAACCAGTGATAGTAATTAAGAGTATTATACTGCAATACTACGGAGGCAACATTTTAGGCTGATTTCATGAAACTGACGCAGAATGATAAGATTGACAAAACGCTAGGTCACATGGTGTGAATATTTGTCATGTTGAGTCCTAAAGCAGGTCAAACAGCAGAAGAAAGCTTCTGGAGACAACCATTGTGCAATTATATTTTCTCATTTATCATGTAAGCGCTGCAGGGCCTCATGTCCCTCTTTTGCTCAATTATCTCAAAATGAGAGAAAGTCTAGCAGGTATGATGTAGAGGCTGCTGAAGTAGAGGATAGCAAATATAAAATAAAATTGTATGAACAGAACATTCTAACTTGAAATGTCATCAAAATGTGTTAGCTATATCAAGGGCAATAGAGAAAGACAAACTAGGGATTTAGTATATTATTTTGTCGGCTTTTCAGTGATTGAATTATAAATCAGAATGGTGTGTCCTTGGGATGCACCTTTTGTAAAACATTTAGTCCCTGTTTTTCAGATTTAATTATAAACAAAGGACAAAACATTATGAGTCCATGGGATTCTTAGGATTTTTTTGACAGATTAGTCATTGGCAATTTAAGTGAGTATAGGACTCAGCGATAAAATAACCGCTTTTATATTGGCGTTTATGTGACTCCAGGTCAAAATAAGGTTTTCCTTTCATATTTAAAGTGTATGTCCGACAACAATTTTAACTCGCATTCCTTACAATAAATGGTCCCGGGAGTTTGCTGCATTTTACCTTAGAAAGTTATAATAAAAAAAGACAGTGTTTGACACATATTTTCAGTATAATGTTATTATTTAGCTTATAGTGTCAGTGGTTGCTAAGGTAACCAAATGTTACTTTGATGCTAACATTGAATGTTTATATAGCCATGTTAAGTTGCCCAGATGGTAATAAAACTGACGTACACTTATTTAAATAAGTTTTTATACTTTGTCGTAAGAAAAAAGCTTTGAATTTGATACATAATTTAAGTATAATGCTCTTATTTAGCATACATTGTATATTATGAGTGGTTGCTAAGGTAACCATATGTTCTATTCGTGCCAAAAGTGAATCATTATATGACATTTTGACTTGAAAACCTGATAAGTAACGTAACTTACAATGGTTGATGTTACTGATAGCGACTTGACTGGCACACAGGGGGACGGGTTTGGAATCCCAGTCGGAGTTAGAATATTCATGAATAATAGCAGTTTGTATGCCCATATATTTCGTTATGTCTATCATTCTCATCTATTGAGTAAATAATTATATTCATCAATATCACTATTTCCAACTTCAATGTAGCTTTTCAAAACACTCATTAATGTAAAGTACCTCTGTCAGAACTCCCATTATGTCCCAACCGTATTCCTTCAAAATAGCTATAGGTGTTTCATTTATTACACTTTGAACCAAACCCCTCCAATAGTGAGGAAGTTACATACATTTTAGTTTGAAAGGCAATGACGTATGTCCAAGCGGTCGCAGCCGAACTTCTAAACCATCTGTACACCTGCACATACACGTGCTTAGTTTGTGATGGTTCGAAGCAAATTTATCCAGGAGTGTATGAAGATTTAGCTGCATACGGCTTATTTCCTATATCTGCATAGTATACGTTGTTAAACTATTTAAAAGACCATAACTTTAGTAAAAAAAAGTGCAGCTCAAATTCCGAACCACTTGAATACTTTCACACATAAGTGAAGTCAATCTGGGAAAGTTTGGAGTAAATTCCTCAAAAAGTGTAGAATGAGCTCGCTGTACATCATTTGTCCTCTATATTCTATGTAGGAAACAACATCAAAGGGCCAAACCACTTTCTTTTTATACACATTCACATGTGAGAAATATCAATGTATTCGGTCTGATACTCGCGGGGTCTCTGTGGCCAAGTGGTAATGTCACTGTGACTTACATCATTAAACTCCTCACCACTGTGAGTTCGAATCCCAGTAGGATCGTTCGAATTTTTCATGTGGAGAAGCCTTCCAGCTGGCCTGCGGAAGGTCGGTGGTTCTTCCCTGTTGCCGATGTGTGCCTGAAACAGTGCATACATGACTTCTGTGGTCTTCCTTCACCTGTAATTAGCTGGACGTCGCGATATGACTGAAATACTGTTGAAAGCGACGTAAAATCAAAACAAATCAAAATCAAATCAAAATCGGTCTGATGCTCATATTGTTAAATATAGTACCAAAACATGCCACGATAGTTTAATGTGCAACAGTTGTATAAATAATCATGTTATGATCTATATAATTAATGTGTATTTGACCTTTTATCATGTTATGATGAAAGTTGAATTGATTATATAATTTTATAAGCATACATTTTAACTGTACATTAAGTTGCATGATTTTAGGTACAATGTATCTAATTAGTTGTCATATTGTAAAATTTACATTGTATTTGAGTTGTTTTATATATTTCACTTACTCATGTTTGTAAATTTTATCATGTATAGAAGTGAGACATAAATGGAAGATATGACTGTCTGTCTACAAGTAGTTCGTCTATGAAGGATCGGAGCAAATCCCTCAATACTTTAGTAGGAGTTAACTGCTCTCATAACTTTACCCCTATATAGTCTATGAAAGAAACAATTCAAGGGCCATAACTTCATTTAAAATGGTCAAAAGCCCAAAATTCCACTTTTTATATATAGAAGTAAGAAACTTGTAAACATTTGGGTAATGTCCTTCAATTGTGTGATGCGAGTTAGCTCTAAATGAGTTTTAACAGACAGAAATCGCATTAAAATGTCTCAACTTCCCAAAGGGTTTGAAGAGTGGAGGTGAAATGTGGGGGGGGGGGGGGGGGGTAGAACTTGACAGTCGGCAACTTTTTAGATTATGATTCTACATAAAATTATATAAGAAGACTTATTTGTGGTGTTTTAAGTCAAATATCTTAACACCTGATTATAAGACTTATATGACATCAGTATTTATCAATGGACTGGATTGGTTGGGGTAATAAAACAGCTTAGTAACATTCTGCACCACTTCTGAATCTGGCATCCACCCTCAAGTGTCATATCTGTATGTACATTATTTCCTCATATCAACAGGAATATTATACTGGATGGTTGAAAAAATCACTTTACACTCATGGTTACAGCTCCTCTACTATGACATTATATGTCATTCTATGACATTCTTTGACATTCTATGAGCTTCAAAACATTCTAAATACTAAAATTTTGCATGTTAAAGCATTTTATACCCAATGAACAACACAGTTCAAACGATACAAATATTTGCATAACAACCTTGTCATAAATTTTAACAATCTGTAAGATCGGTATTTAGCATTGAATTTCAGAGGGTGGGGCAACACAAAATGCTGTAGAAAAAAATTGCACCACTTCTGAATCTGGCATCCACCCTCAAGTATCATGTTTGTATATATACTATTCCCTCGTATCAACAGAAATTTTTATACCGGATGGGTTAAAAAAAATGGATTCATGGGATCAGCCCCTCTACTAACAGTGAAACGAATGTTTATTCGCTTGTTATGTGGCAGAGCATGACGGACTCAGAAAGGGGTCAGGGCTCCTGTGGGTGGGCATATCCTACAACGGTTACACGGACCTTTACGTCATTAGGAACTGGACTCTGACTAGTATGGGATACAAGGACGAGACCCTAGACGCTATTACACGTGCTGAAGCTGGAGCTTTGGGTTCAGGCTTCATCACTACAGATGACAAAGCTCGTCCGTACCGAACACGTATGGTAGACCAGTACTTAGAACACGGGGGCATAGGGCAGAATGACTGGCCAGCAAGGTCAACACACTTCTGTCACATTGAGGATGCTTAGGACATGCTTATTGAATAATGGCACAGAATGTCCTTTGCATACATCCTTAAGCTATTTCGCCGATGTCCATGTTGATGCAAGTAAGTGATTAATGCACGTGGTGAACACATATGATACTAGCTGTAATTTAGGAGAAGATCCTAAAATGTGGGGCTCTCGGTCAAGTTGTCTGTTACCCCACCCACCTAATATGCCACATGGTAATTTTAGGGTGGCTGTGTTTGAAGGGGACCTGCGATATATATTTCTACTTTTCGAAATACAGTTATATGTAAGTTAACATGTAATTTTAAATATTGTATGAACTTATTTTTATATCTTGGGCCTACCCAAATATATTTGCCCCTTTAATTGTTTTGTTGAGTTTATATGAGAAAAATATGTGCAGATGAAACTCAATAATCAATTGTTTGCTCAACTCGTCAGCCATGTTTGTTGACTGTCGTCTGGTGGTTGGGGGAGGGGAAGTTTTACTTGAAGTCTTGAGAATATCTGTGAGGTATGTAGGAATCTCGTACACTTCATGTACAATTCAACAATTACGAAAACACTCTTTTTAAATGTAGTTTGTACCTGTTGAAATATAGATCTACATTTCTTCGAAATAGTGGAGACCGAAAAAAGTCAGAGCTCACACTAACAAAATCATCTTTGTAATTCTTTATTATCTTATCATGTCTGAATAATTGGATAACATTCATAGAGTCAAGAAAATTGACATTAGAATTGCATTAAAATACCTAAAACTTTTTAATTCTAGAGTCTAGAGCAAAGGCGGGTATTATCAACCACTTACACTTTGTCTAAAAAGCTCTGAGTTACTGAATTTGCCAATTTTAATGTAGGAAGGAATTGTTTTCGAGTGGTAACTATCTGGTTCACTAATTCTTTCAGCAACTATCGAGGTTTTTAGAGCGAGACAAACACCACAAGATTATAGTACTATTACAGTATTATAGTACGATGGCATCGAAATGAGACTACGATGTGACCGAAAAAACGACAACAAAATGATGAGTTACAAACAGTTTGAACCAAGATCAGGCGATTCTTACTGTTATTACTCCCAGGGTCTTAATATTGTCCTCCCTGCAACAACTCCTTCCGAACAAAATACATAATCTGCCTATTGTTGGATGGTGTTGTAGAGAGGGAGCCCTGTATTGCATAATGCCTTAAGCATAACGTGAAATAATAAATTTATTTTCCAAACACCTAGTACTTGTTATTGGTTGCACTTATGAAATAAAGGTTCAACATATAATAAGAAACAACAGCACTATTTATAACTACAACTGAATCACATAAATAATGTGGTATTTAACCCATTACCCAATAGCCTATTTCTAGTTTTGAGGACAGGTACTCATTTCAAGCAGATTGGAAGTAAAACAGAATGTGCCTAAAGGTATGTACGTCCAGCCTGCTTTAAGCTACCATCTATTAAAATTAGAAATTTTTGTTTTGTTGTATATCAGGGTGGCCACTAATTGATTGCTATTATTATTGTTAATGTTATTATCATAATTATTATCATTATAATTAGTTTTATTACAATGTACCAGATTTATATTGATGATTATGAAAGTTGATCATGAAAAAGCCCTAATATTTCCAAACATTCTCTTTTTGAAACGGATTTTTTTATGAATTGTTCCTTAAACCCTCTACCAATAGTCAATTTCTAGACACGTGGCCACATAAAGTAGGATAAAAAGGCAGAATGCACATTTTGTTTTACTTTCACTACATTTCAAGCTATCACCTTTCTTTCTTATAACCAATAATAATTTTCTTTAATGGACGCAATGAACAAGTTTAACTGTAGTTTAAAATCTCAAGTTTAAAAATGTCAAGTCCGGGACAACTCGTTATTTTTTTCAACTAATATTGAGAAACAATAAAATCCCTCTATTAATACCACTGATTTATATTGTGTTTAAGGCAGGTGGCTGCTAAAGCAGGTTGAAAGTATGCCCCTGTGGTCAAAATTGGCCCACACCGGGGGTCGCTGTTTTACATAGAGTTATATAGTGAAATGTTCAAACATCTTTTTCGGAACACTCTTTTTGCTTTCACCATGTTTTAAGCTGCCATCGATCTTCTTATAATCAATAAATCTTTGCCAATAGACAGGATTTACTTAAGTTGAACATTTCTAGTTTCCAAGATGTAGAGTCGATCGAACTTTAAATTCCATGTTAATCTAGTATTGAACTTTACATTTTGGAAACTTGAGATTAATCTCTCACCATGCTAGCGACTGATAATTCGGCCACACTGATTACCTTTGCAAACAGTTTGGATCAAGATGATACAACACGTAACACAGCGTATCATCAAGATATAAGCTGTTTGATCTTCAGGGACTCGTTTCATAAAATGTCGTAAGACAAAAACAATCGTAAGTCAAAACTTTAAAATACATTTAATTTCTGATTTCTCTATCTAAAATTCTCTTTGAAATCGTTGTCTTCAAGACGGTTCCAAAGAGATGCAGCAATACAGGATTAGATGGAGAAATAATAATTTAGACTTTTATAATCTGACTTACGACAACATTTGTCGTACAATATTTTATGAAACGGGCCCCTGACCCTGAATTTAAAAGCAATTTTGAGATTGTTACAGACAAAAACATTACACAGCATGCAAAGTGTTAAACTATAGACGATACTTAGGTCACTACTTTACTTTAAAGGCTGGCTTGGTGCCCTGGTAGGACAAGATTGTCATGTATCACTAACGTTATTTTCACATACAGTGCTCCCTCCCTACAGCGAACCCCTTCTAAAAAAAAACTTGCTACTATTCCCTAAGTAAATTATTAATACCAACGATATCAATGCTGTCGTCTCCTATTTTCTCACAAAGTTGGCATTAGCCATTTTGAAAATAAGCCTCCCAAAATCAAACCAATATAATGACGAGTGGCAATCAGTTTGAACCCATATCAGACAGCGCGTTACGATGTGTCTGCTCTGGATTCAAACTGTTTACACTCTCAGGGTTTTAATATTTCCCTCCCTATAACAACTACCTCTGAACAACAACTCCCTCTGGGGATTAAGGACTGTTAACTTAACTTTTAATCTTCAAACTCGTCTATTGGTGGTTTCAGCCTTCATTTCTCCCCTTCCATATCCTCCTTTTCGTGACATGGTGAATTTAAAACCTACGTAGATTTTCAATTACATTAGATCTAAAATCGGTAAATATATGGCGGCTTTTAATCTTAGATCAGCGACTGAACTTTCCCGCCGTCTACCGAATGTTTAATACCATCGGAAGCTCATGTGATGCCTTCGTGACTGCATCATACTCTCAACACGACGTGGTGTAGCTATCGTGTGACCTTCGTGTGGCCTTCGGATAAACTTCCTGTGAAAATCCGCATATTCGTGTTGACTTCGTGTGTGGTTCGGTTGCAATCGTGTTGCCTTCTGTAGGCACCGTACTTGCCTTCGTGTTGGTTTGCCTGTTGAGCCAGGTTCGGGGCCACCTTTGCGCGAAATTCAAAATTCCATGTTCGTGTGGCCTTATGGTGTGAAAATCGGGACAGTGTGACACGGGCATTAATAAACTGTAATGTGACGAATTCGCTTAAAACTAGCAGAGTTTGAGTAAGAAGTGTGTTGTTCCCTTACAAGTTATTTTACAGGTGGAGATAGTTTTATTCAATTGATTGTGTCATAAAGTTAACATAGAATGTTGCACACAAAAAGTGCTTTAGTAAACCTTATTAGTATTTGACTGTTAAAGTGCATTTGATTTGTTTTACATAATTTAATTTGATAGTTGTCCATAAATAATTCCATTGAGAATGTACTTCTTTATTGAGTTGATTACTTTTTCATAAAAGTGAATGGCACTTAAAGACATATCCTGACGACCGTTTGGTCATAACGTCTTGCCAGATTATTTAATGTCAATTTCCTTGCAAAAAGCATGGGTCTTATGCATATTTAACCATTGGATAGTCGTATGAGAGACCGGACCTTTATATTTGATAGTTTTGTTAGAAATAACCATTGAAAATCACTAGAGCATGAGTATAATCTGACCCTCACCAGGTGAACTGAGATTGTGTTGCACGTGATTTACAGTAATATTGACACCTCCAGAACAATGGACTGGTGGTCCCTCAATAGACTGAGGAAAAGTCTTTTAGTTATGAATAAGTTTGTAACCTTAGACATGACTTTAGTTGATGAGGATTGTGGTATGGCTAAAGGAGACGGGTTTGTTTACAAAGGTGACAAAGGAGGAACATACATTGTTATAAACCATTCGCCTCTTAGGAAAAGCCAAATAGTGACTCACCTGCATATAATTATGCTGAAGCTGAAGCTGAGCCAAGCTTTTAAGAAGTCAACGGAAGAGTTAGACAAAACTGCTAAGCCTAAGTTAGGAACGTTTGATGTTCCGTATGGAACTCCTTACTGTCCAAGAACTAGCAAACATAACTTACAGAAAATCTTTCCAATACCTAAGACAGGGTCGCATCAGTCACCCTTCTTGAACACCGAACCAACGAATCTCCACTTCGAGACTCAGCCATTATTCATGGCCAAGTCTGATCCAAAGGGAAGTCACTACAGTTTCCCGAGGTTATACATTTTTAAGGGGAAGAGGGGAAGTCACTTGGCCAACCTTCAAGTATGAAGTGGACTCATTAGTCGCTGAAGGAGTATTTTCAGAGCAGCAGATACTCTTAGGAGTTAGACGCGGGTTGAAAGGCTGCACAAGTGATGTAATAAGGTGACTGGGACCTGGCGTGACTATTAAGAAAGTCATTGCTAAGCTAGACAGTGCTTATGAAGTGTATTATGAGGAAGTTCTACACATGCACTCAGAAGTCTGGAGAGTCGGTTGAGATTTTAGCTTCTGGGAAAGAAGAGTTCTTTAGACAGGCTGTCATCTTAGGTGCACTAAGGAAGAGTGACACTGAAGTTTTGAAGGAGAAACTTTATGGCGGACTTATAACAGAGTTGAAACAGGCTACACGTTATCAATGCAACAGGATAAAGGCGTACGATGAGTTTAAGCAGGAGTTACGGAAACGCGCAGTCCTGATAGGAACCCAGTTAAAGGCGCGGTTAACGTTGAAAAGAAAGCCCGGAGATGACAAAGATGAAGGAGCTGTTTGAGAAATTGAATGCCAGGATAGATGTCTTGGAGAAGAGGGAAGAAGACAACAACTATTATAGGATTGGTGGTAGAGGAAGGGGCTACTAAGTAAAAAGAGGAAGGGGAGCATATATGCCTCAGAGACCGACCGGTGGACAACATTGCAACCGACCTGTCATTATTGTCGTCTGATTTTTCAGACAAGAATATCCGCAGCTGCAGGTTAAAGTAGTTTGTTTTAGGTGCAATCAGAAAAGGCATTACCAACGGAACGGCCCAAAAGAGTAAGTGCTCAAGTTGTTGGGTCGACATGAACACCAACCAGAAAGACCAGAGATTAGTTGGCGAGTCCAATGAAGCGGAGGTTTTAATTAACACCATCAGAACCAAGCTCTTCTTCACACTGGTTCATGCGTCTCATTTGTGTCAGAAGCATTCTACATTGAGAATTTATCAGATTGTACCATTGAGACACTTGATGAAATTCTACCTATCGAATGTGCAGATGTCAAGCCTTTACCCTATATTGGTTACATTGTGATTGAGTTGGGAGTTGTTGAAGGTTTACCAAGATCAGAACCATTACACTGCATATAATTTTAACACCAGACACTACACTCTAACAATATACTCCTTTACCTATTACTTGATTTGGTAACTGGTTGCAAAGACAAGTTTGGTGATCAATTCTTCAGAAGGCTAATCCGTTTACTGCTTGATATTTGGCATATCGCTGTATGGTTTTGCGACCGAAATCCTTAATTAGGAGTAAGGACAGGATAGCATTAGAACGTAGTGCATGCCCTTAGAAGATTATCTTAAAACCAAATGAAATGAAAGACATCAGATGCTTCACAGATCAAGTAGTAGACCAACCAACCACAGCAGCATTAATTCAATTCTTCATAGAGCAGCTTACCATCTTACATTGACATAAATCCTACGATGAATCAACATCAACATGGATGTAAGACACATGAACTTCAAGTTACTGTTGCGAACCTGTCCACCAACACAGCAGTTATATCGAAGTTCAGCCTGTTTAGATCGCCAATGAAGTTTGACTCTTTATATGAGAAGCAGATCGAAATCATAGACACTCTGCACTCTGGACTTGCTCCATCGTCAAAATGACATATTTTCTGTCAACGACACAGACATAGGGCAGTGCAACTTAATGAAGCATAGGGTTGACTTAGTCAACGATGTACCATTTAAGCAGAGGCACAGACGCATTCCACCTTCCATGATAGAAGAGGTCTGACAACATACATTGCCACACTCTTGGCTTGCGGCATCATTAGACCATCAAAGTCGCCTTGGACCTGGAATGTCGTTCTTATTCGTAATAAGAGTGGGATACTCTGCGTTGAGTTCAGGATGCTGAACGACCGGACTGTCAAATATTTATTCTTCCTACCAGGCATAAGAGAAATCTTTGATTGTCTCCTCGGAGCAAAATGTTTCACTACGATGCAAACTGTTTCACTACGATGAACATGAAGTCTGGATACCATCAGATAGAGGAAGAGGAAAGCGACAAGGAGCGCACAGCATTTACCGTAGGCTCTATCGGGTTCTACGAGTACAACAATATGCCATTTGGGCTCACAAACGAGCCAGCAAGCTCTCAGCGGATTATGCACGAGCTCATGGTCGATCTTAACATCTGCTTGATATATTTGACGTTATCATCATCAGCAAAACTTTTGAGCAACACCTGGATATCATTTTCAAAGTTAAAGGAAACCAGTCTCAAATTGGCTCCTGAAAAATGCAACTTCTTTAAAGCGGAAGTCAATTGTCTGGGACATGTGGTCAGTGAAGACGGCATAGCTACCCAGCCTGAAAAGATCGAGAAGGTCAAGAATTAACCTATCCCTACCAACGCAAACGAGCTATTACCGGAAGTTTTTTGAAGAATTTAGTAAGATCAGCAGGCCACTTTCGGAATCACTTTCGCCAACATCTGCGAATAGAAATCACAAGAAGACAACTACGGAATGGAATTGGACAGACACCCATAATGACATTTGAACGTCTAATTGTCAACTCCACTCATTCTTGCATACCCAGAGTTCACTTATCCCTTTGAGCTCCAATACTGACATGTCGACAAAAAGTATTTGGCTTATACCAGAACATACAGGGGAAAAAGCACGTACTTGCATACGCCAGTACAGCACTCAACAAGTCGGAGAAATATTACAGCGCCTTCAAGCTTGAGTTATTGGCATTTAAGTGGGTCATCACTGAATAGTTCAGCGATTACTTGGCATTAAACCATTTTACGCTTTTGACGGACAATAACCCGCTGATGCATCTTATGTCGAGTGCCAAGTTAGACGCCACCGGACAGAGATGAACTTCGGCAGTACAACTTTGACATATTTTTTAGAGCTGGTTTTAAGAACATGTATGTTGATACGATGAGAAGATAGCCGTATGATCTGTTGACAGACGCAGACACTAAGAGAGTGTCTATCAAAGACTGTCAAAGTCATTTGTAATGTCGTCTCGGCTCCCTATACATTACAACCTACAACATCAATCTGGCAGAGGTCAATGAAGAGCAAGGAAGATTGCTAGCCCAAAAGGAAAAGCGAGATATACGGAAAGAACAATGTGGAGATGACCTAATAGAGAGATGACGACGAGCGATAATAGATGACCCAATGCCTAATGGATTCATGTTGAAAGAAGACCTTACCATGAAAAAGCAGTTTAAAAGGCTAAAGCTGAGGCGGGGTATTACCTTCGAAGTCTACCAGGGGCCCGTTTCATGAACATTTGCTATCGTATCTACGATACGACACGTCATTTACGATCTCTGCTGATTTGCGTTTCATCAACCAGATCGTAAACCAACACATCGAACGTAAAATTTACGACGGCGTACAGGGTAAAACACAGTGACGCCGTCTAAAAATGTACTTCCGGTTTATTTTATGACGGCGCCGTACCGTGAAAAAGTGCCCGATAGCTGCTCGTTTAAAACATGATTATGCCTTGTTCCGTTTATTCGACATCGGTTTTATCGCAGAATCAATTGAATCTTGACCTGACACAGACATTCAATTTATATACAAACGATTTACCTCGTGTTTATCAAGTTAGATCTACATCGGAATAAATACAAGAAAGTCATGTTCGGCCCCAATTTCGCTCGCCTGACGATGTTTGATGTAACCTATTGGGTTTCACTCAATAATAATCAACACTGTTTGAGAACTTATAGCCACATAATTATTACTTGTGAAAGACCCAGATTCTCCCTATAGTCCGGCAGCTTAAGTCACTTTTATGAACAGAATACTTCGCTTGGTGATGCAAGCACCAAATTTTGCACAAATAATGTCAAGGATATACATTTTTTAAAAAGCACGAGATCCACCTGAAAAAATTGAGAAGGCCGCCGTTTTTCAAGATGGCCGTTCGTCAAATATGCAAACCATGCTTTCAGAGTATAAGGTCAATAAATAAAAGTATGTTTATCATAACATCAAAATGAATTGATTTTAACTTTAAAAAAACTATATAATAAATTGAAACCTAATAGGACTGATAATTGCAAGATGGCGGCAAATAATAGACTCAAAATGTTTGGTATTTTGCATATTACAAGACATCAGACCAGGTATTGCCTCAGCAGTTTTATTTTAGTGCCAGTTCAACAGTATTCCATCAATACTTCGATAGATTTTTTCAAATTAATAATTTAAGTGCTACATATGGCATTAATGTCGCTTTGAAAGATGGTAACCCAACAGACAAATGTTATTCATGACATTGTGACTTGTCATTTTAGGGTGAGGTTACGATTTCGTTCATATTCTCCATAAATCGTGATAAATTTTAATGAAACTTTTTTTCCTATTATAAAACATCTTCATCTCATGGAAAATGTAATTGTTGGCATCCAGGTTAACTAGCTTTTACAGTAGCACCTTTAAATCTGACTGATCGCTTAGAAGATCCTATGAGTGTAAAGCCTCACTTTCTTGGTTGTACTATTGTATTAGATCTACACTGGTTTCCCAAGATTGACTGAATTGCGTATACATATGATCTATGGCCGTTCGTATGGCGTCATATATGTTCTAAAGTGTTCTTACTGGTGTTACTGCTAAGGGAAGGTTAACCCGTTGCTTTGACTGTGATATAAAAAAGCTATGTGAGAAAAAAATTGTGTCTGAGATCAAAAGCTGGGATGTGAATTTTCTACGCTGAAATTTGTCAGTGTATACAAACTGCCCACTTTGCGGTAAATGATTTTACATCGTCTACAAATCTCAAACTGCAATATGCACAATAGATATATTACTGTTCTTAATGCGTGTCTTTAGATTTGATAATCACACATCTGGGCATTACACTAAATCATCACTGATAGAGTAGTTTTTTCTTTTAGTTCATGCTATAACTTCATAATTTTCAATTAGTTTGTTTTTCTAAATTCAATATTGGTTCTCATATTCATCAAAAATATACTTTTTTATGTAAAGATTTTCAAAGTAGGATTGTTCAATCAAAATCTGCTTCAAACACAGTAAAAATTAAGGCATTTCAAATGGCGGCCATAGCGAAAAATGGCGGCCATTGTTTTTTTACTTGGATCGCGTACTTTTACAAATAAGCACGTAATGAAGCAAACCAGTGCAAACTTTAATGCTTGTATCCCCAACTTAAGTATTGTTTTAGTCATCTGCGCACTATCTATTAAAACTTAGAAGAGACGGTAATCTTTCTTTTAATTAATATTTTATCATCATAACTTTCAATAACTTTGATTTTCTACATTAAGTAATGGTTTTCTCATCCTCAAAACATATATTTTGATGTACAGATCTTCAACATAGGAGTATTCAATCAAATTCTAGTCCAAACACAGTAAAGTCACTTGAATAGCGTCCATCTTGAACAATGGCGGCCATTTTGTTTTCACTTGGATCTCGTGCTTTTCCAAGAGCATATCATATATACAAATACCATACACTAAAACTTGCTTTATTTCAAATCTCAGTTTACATGTACATATTTATGTAAATACATGAGAGAATACCTGTTGTGGTCGTGCATTGACGTGCAAACAAGGTCGAAAACTTATGCTTCCCTAAAAATTGCGGCCATTTTGTTTTTACACTTAGATCTCGTACTTTTCCAAAAAAACATTGAATAAAGCATACATGTGCAACATTTGATGCTTGAATCACCAAATTTATTATTGTTTTAGATATCTGCTGAACTGTCCATAAAAACTTCACTGAGACAGTAATTTGTCATTTAATTCACAATTTATCATCATAAATTTCAATAATTTCGCTTTTTTAAATTCAAAAAGGGTTTTCTCATCCTCCAAAACATATAGTTTGATATGAAGATCTTCAAAATAGGATTATTCTATGGCGGCCATCTTGAAAAAATGGCGGCCATTTTGTTTTTTCACTTGGATCTCGTGTTTTTCCAAAATAGCATGCCATGAGGCATAAATGTGCAAAAGTTGGTGCTTGTATCACCAAACGAAGTATTTGTCACTTAAGCTGCCGGACTACTAGTTTTACAACAGTGGCGTATAAACATGGTTAAAAGCCTCTCACTACCCTCCCCCCCCCCCACCCACCCCGAATTTTTTAAAAAATAAAAATAAAATAAAAAAATTACCAACAAACACGCTTCTAAAATAATTAACCTTAATACTCGAGGTAACCTTTACCATGTGCCTAGAGCAGGTGCATTTCTTTTTTGAAGAACGTACAGCCTGTACTTGGTTCATTTGTAATACTGTCATATCCCGAATGTACCCACACACCAATGTTGATAGCCCTATACCAAATGTGATGTACTGGTATGGTGAAATATTCCCCCAGGAATCTTTAGAATGTACTGACGCACCAAATTTTGAATAGGTTGTTGATGTGGTTATAACCCAAATAATAGGTATTTTTGTTCTATCTTTAGGTTATCAGGCTAAAGCTCAAGGTCAATGTTACAGTAGCATGGCTGCACTTGGTAGAGCTATGTTGCACTGCCATCCAAAATATACCCACATCTGCACACACCAAACTTTGTATATAAGTGCTATTGTAGTGGAAATAAGCTCCAGACAAGTTTTTCTCATGATTTAGATCAAAGGTCAAAATTAATGACCAATGACTTTCCTTGAGTTGATACTCTACATTATAGATCTACCACCAAGAAATGGTAATGTGACACTCCACCATCAGATGTTAACAAGAGGTTTCACACACTGACATAGGGATAGATTGAAACTGAAACATGCACAGATCAGTCCCTATATATGGGTAGGGTATCAACAAGTTTGCTTCAAAAAGTAATCAAATGAATGGCAAAAAACTGAAATAATTGGCAACTCTGAGTTTTATTTAGTGACATTTTAACCCATTACCCCATAGCCTGTTTCTAGTATTGAAGATATGTGACCACTTAAAGCAGGTTGAAAGTAAAGCAGAATGTGCATTTAGGCACATTATGCTTTACTTTCAGCCTGCTTAAAGTTATTATGTGCTAGAATATAGGAAATATTTCTCATTATCTTTATTGTGACAGTATAAATTGGAATCATTTTCTTTAGTAGAGGAATACATTAAAGGTGTATTTATGCGGTAATGGGTTAAGTAAGCTTCTTGTGTCTTTGCCTCAATATGATAGGAGAGCTACTACCTTGTCATGCTATAGGTTAGAACAATTCTAAATGAGATTGGACTATTATGTTGGTCTTCATCACAATTCTACATAAACCAATCAACTGTGTTGTCAACATATGGACTGTTCCAAACCATGGTAGATATTGATGATCAGTTGTTTCCTGTATCCAATCTTTCTACATAGCGTAGCAACTATGACCAATCTCATTAGAGTTGTACTACCTCATTTAGTCATCAGGTATTTCAGATATTCTTACTGCTTCAGCTTATGTCAACTGAACATGTTTGACTAGGACTACTTAACTTTCTAATGAAGAGGATAAACAAAAAACAATAGGCTTCTAATAACAGTTCAACAGTGTTATTTTATCACAGAAATTACTCAATCAACCAATTGATAGTATATAAACATATACACACAAGTCTAGGTTTAAACTGTCAACATATGCTACAGTCAATACCCTTTCCTCCCTGAAACCTCAATTGACAGTTCTAGTTGTCAATTATGTCTAGTCCATTTTTGACTTTTTAGGGTTGAATTTTATAATATATAAATGTCAAAATGACTGTGTAGACACATATCAGAATGTTCCTTAAGGATCCAACTGATCTAGGTCTACACTGTTTACAAAGGACAAATGTACACCTCATACGTACACTGTTTGCAAATGACACATATTTGGGTGACTAGGGTTCAAAGAGTTAAGTGACTATTTTCAAAATAGTATGCCCATTTATGCTAAGTGCTGGATAAAAATAATGTAGAAAGTTCAAACAAGGAGGTTTCTGCATGATTTTAACATGCATCGATTGGACCATTATCTTAGGCTTTGGTTATTTTTATGCTTTTTCAAAAAAGGTTGCTTATATAACAGGGTTGACTGTATTAAGGATAGAGTATAGACAGTGACATGTCTGAATTTATTATACTGAATTGATTGATTTTCTTATGCATTCAATTAATGATTGTTTTAGCTTAACCCTGAAAGATATGTAGGTTAGGTAGGTTCTGATTTTGTCCATATTACTTAAAACCCTAATAACAATATAACCAAATTCAGAATTTACCAGCATTTTGATCATTTAAAAATAGCCATGTACTTGTCTTGTTTTAGATTCACTATTGGTCCTAATTTTATTTTAAAATATCAAATAAATATTATTAATTAAATGTTACTAACAAATGTCTGGATGTCACATTTAGTATTAATCCTTACAGTGTTTAAACAGGGATATAAATCCTTGGCAAACAGTGCAAACCCATTTCAGAGGGCTGCATGAGCCACCTGAGATGGGACTACATTGTCATAATTTTTAATATTGTGTGAAAACACCCATTGAGAGTCATTATAAACTTGTCATTTATCTGAAAAAGGGTGATTCCAATTGAAATATTAGCATTGTAAGGGACAAGTGCCATTAGTTGTCAAACATTTTATTCTATGTTACAACACTCTTAATCTATATATCATGTTGTTGATTCATTCAGCAAAACTAAAAATATGGATCAAACCCAAATGTATTGGCATCTAAAACATTTTGTCACCAGAATCATGATTTAATTACATAATACAGTCAATCATGTTGTATATAGGAACCACTAAATAGAATTACTACTTTAGGTTACTAAATGTAGGATAAAACCAGACAGAAAGCATAATAATTAATACTAGCTTGAGGCATTATGTTTTTAACCTGTAGTAGGTTTTCACCTGTCTTAAAATAATTCACCTTGCTACTTTAGTTGAGTGGTGGCTTAACAAAAGATTGACTGTAATGCAATTATTAGGTCAAAAGTGGCCTGTCTGGTTTCTAAACCAGAATTTCTTTCAAGTTCAGTAGGCTACTATACTAGCTGGTTGACCATTATCATGAACTTTAACAGTTTATTTAAGCTATGGAATAATTCATTCCATACACAAGTCATGCAGCCTCATGCATGGCCAAATCTGTATTACAAATGTGTCTGGTAAGAATAACACTCCTCCAATATGTCAGGACATCTGAAATTGAATGAAATATCACATTGGTAATATTCAGAGAGCTATTTGTACATGTATAACAACTTTGAGATTATTGAGCCCTAAAGTATATTTTGTCTAATGCAAACAGTACAGATCCTTATTAGAGGTCTCATGTTGTAACCTCCTGATCAAAGGCTCGCTGTTTGTCATTTTGCAATACAGGTCACTCTCACAGGTACTTGACACATACATCTAGATTTATTACAAAAAATAAAATAAAAATAATATATATTTTTTTTTTAATAGACTACTATTATAGAAGATCTATCTATGATAACAATTTTTTTAAAGTATGAAATAGTAGATATATCTAAATATTGAATTTCGATAAATATTTAAAAAAATCAAACCATATACCATTTGCATTATGTGGTTGAAATGAATTTACAACCTGTCAAATAGTAATACAGTTTATTTTACCATCTGATCATAATAATAATCCATATTTATTTCAGAATGCCAAACATCAGAGTTTAGCTTATTTTATTTAAAGCTTGTGTAATAAAAAATATATAAAAATTTAATTACAATTACAGATCGAATAACTATTAACTATACCTTCAATCCACAGTTATCAAACAATGCAGTTCAGCTGTTGTCTTGATATGAGTCTGCTCTTTAAGGATTATAAAAGCTACAAAAGGAGCTCTCTAATCAGGGTATGCATTGTTTGTCATTTTGCAATATATTGCATGAAACAACCTTAAATAGTCATAAATGACCTAGACTTACTTGCAAACTGGAATTGTTTATTAAAATATTCTGGGAGAATGAGTTAAAAGGGAAAGTTTCATAATCAAGATACTGTATAAGCATTAACCCTATCCTCCCTAGCCTTATGTGTAAATCACCTACATCCAACTCAGTCCAATTGTACTTAAGGTTAAAAGCAGAAAGACCCAATAGGAGTGGTCTGCTTAAGTATCATATTACTTTAAAAAGCGACTCGCAAGCAGATGGTGTATTTGCAAAAATAAAAGAAAATACTCAATAAAACCAAATGTGTAGCATTATCGTGCATCTGGCATTATAAAAATATGATCGGTCTAAAGCACATTCCAGACAAGTCTTCAAATATAAGATTTTTAGATATTTTCCATCGTTTTACATGTGGGCATCGAAAGAAGTTTGTTTGCTTGAAATGCTTTTTTTAAACATAGCCTAAACTAATTCTTACCCATTTATAAAAGCGCTGGACATATATTCACAAATTACTATTTTTAATGCTAAATCTGTTTGCGAGTCTCTTGAAGGCTGATGACCCTTAATCCTTTACCCAATATAGCCTGTTCCAATTTTAAAGACTGGTGACCACTTAAAGCAGACTGAAAGTAAAGCAGAATGTTCCTTTATTCATTTTCTGCTTTCAACTTTTACCATTCTTTAAGCTATCATCTGCTGGACACGGAATATTTCTTAGGACGCATATTGTTGACTATAGAAATTGGATCTATTTGCTGCAATGAAGGCATGCATTAGATGTGTCAATTTTATTTCGGACTTTAAAAGGCGTACTTATGTGGTAATGGTTTAATGAGATCAGGTCAATGTTGATCAATAACGGTACTCTTTTGAAAGCAATCGGCCATTCTCTTCAACTTTCAGCCCGTTCAAAACCATGCTATTTAAGCATGGTTTGGAACGGACCTTCAGTTGGCGAAAATGGCCGATCGCTGTACATATATTATCAATTTAGTCTCATTAGTAGTGCTCTACGGTAAAACATTTTGAACCCTAGTGGCGAGAATACTTGTCGTTTACAAACAATGGAACTTCGCACACGCAAGAGAAAACTTTATAAACTTGCCTTATTGACCTATGCAACATGAGATATGCAAACTGTGTAGCCCTCTGATCAGGGTTTTACTTTGTTCATCATTTTGAAATACATTGCAAAAAAACTGCTATAGATAGTCCAAAAATGGTCTAGACTTAATTGGACCCTAGAATTGTCCATTTTCAGGTCACTGTGGCCTAGACCTTTGAGCTTAATTGTAAAAAAAAGTTGTTGGGAGCATAAATCATGTATCTTATCAGCTAGGGATAACAAATCTTGTGTGAGAATGCATCTGCGAATGTATGAGTGTTGCTGCTGCAGTTGAACCATTTTCAGGTAATTGTAATCTTGACCTTTGACCTCATTTGTACAACTTTGACCTTATTTTGAAGAAAAAGCTTGTTTAAGCACATCTCCTACAGCTTTTCAGCTATGGATGGCACATTTGGTGTGTGTGTACATCGTTTGAGGGCAGAGTATCACATACTATTTCAAGGTCACTGTGACCTTGACATTTGACCTAATTCTGTAGAAAGAGCTTGCCAGGAGCATATCTCATATAGCTTATCAGCTAGGGATTGATAGCAAATTTGGTGCATGAGACACAGAGTAATATAAATTAGAGTATAAATATACCTCGAATAAATGTTCTTTCATGTTTTCATGGTCCAGGTTAGAGTTTATCAGGTCTGGAATGGCTTGCCACTATAACTGACCCAGGATCTGGCAGTTGGTGTTGCTGCAGACATATATGCTTTATCATGCTGAAATATATATAAAAAAGCAATTATGTTATAAATGAGGTTTATGTGTTGAACTCGTTTATCTGGAGGCAAATTTGAGTTATGGCTGTAGAGGTGGGATCGCGGGGTAAAAAAATCTGAAATGTGTCACTCGTCCTGCACAAAAGACTATGAAGGCAATTAAAACAATGCACTTGCCCTGTCCAGTAGACAAAGAAGGGGAAAAACATGCAGGACGAGCAGACGAGTTTAATTTTTTAGGCCTGGATCGATAGACTACATGTCCGGTTAGCTCAGTCGGTAGAGCGCCGGACAACTGTTGAGGTGGTCGTGGGTTTGAGTCCCACCTCGGGCGGATATGTTTTCCCCTGTTCACATTAATGGTGTCAGAAGTGTTTGACAGCCCATGCAACGAGAGTCATTCGGTCTTCGTGAGAGCTTGAAGGCCTCTGAGAAGTGAAGGGGGAGTAGTGTAGAGTAAGGATCGATACACCGCCCGGTTAGCTCAGTTTGTAGAGCACTGGACTACTGTTGAGGTGGTAGTGTGTTCGAGTCCCACCTCGGGCGAACATTTTTCCCCTGTTCACTTTAGTGGTGTCAGAAGTTTTAGATGGCCCAGGCAACGGGAGTCATTCAGTCTTCATGAGAGCTTGCAAAGCTCTGAAATGTGAAGGGGGGGTGTAGAGGCGGTATCGATAGACTACCCGGTAAGCTCAGTCGGTAGAGCGCCAGACTAATGATGAGGTGGTAGTGGCGGACACTTTTCCCCTGTACACTTTATTTCAATGGGAGGGGGGTGTAAAGCCATTTAAAATCTCACTAATTGTCAGTATTTCGCCAAAACTACAGGTATTAACATCAGTAGTTACGGTAAATCTAGATCGATTTATCAATGGAGATTTTGAAGGGATTTTGAATATAACCCGGTACTGTACAAGCTGTTTTGAACAGCATCTAGCCCTCATAACACGATTTGCAATATCGCACTGCTCGATTACCGAAAGTGCAAAAACTTAAAACGAATGTTTCATTTGCTGTCATCTTTATTCTAAAGTGATAATGATAAAGATCAACAACGATATTAATTCATCAAAGTATCTGTTATGAACACGTTTCTTCCAGCAGTCGTGTGTATTGTTGAAGGTCATGATTGTTGATCACGATAAACAAACGTGTCAAGGTCGTTTAGGCGTGAGTATTAATTAAACTAATCGTAAGAAAAGCCCCATTTCGGCTATATAAACGGTTGTTCTTCTCTCGTAGATAAATCTAAATGTACAAAGTCTGTCAAAACGTAAACATATATGCTTACCTTCAGCTAAATATTGACAGGATCCATCATTTAGCATAAGCTAGGCCCAAATGTCGTCATTTACCGTTTCCACGGTAAAAAGTGGGTCGTTTCACCAGCAGACGATATCGTTGTTAACTTTATTTATGTGCATCCCCCATAAATGTTACAGAAAAACAACATTTTCATTGGAAATTCGACATGTTTGTGACTGAATCCAAGCAAACCATGGGCGCGGCCATGACACTTAGGACACTGCAGCCAGAGATAAGAGTGGTCTGAGGCTGTCGTACAGTTACGTCAAATCGCACCGTTTTCGTAGCAAAGCTAAGCTTTAAGTTCTTTATGAAACGGTACTATCGTAAATGTGGCGGCCTAAGTGAGAATTTAAGATAAATTAAGCTTAAGATTCTTTATGAAACGGGCCCGAGGTCTGCATTGACTTTTTGTCTCTGGAACCGTCCATTGGAGGCTTTGAGCATATACTGGTTATTACCGACCATTTTATACGCTATACTCAGGCCATCTCTTGTCGGAACCAGACAACACAGACCGCGGCGAAGGCGTTGTATGATACTTTTAAACGTTTTTACTATGTCCCCGCCCGACAACATAGCGATCAGGGTAGGAACTTTGAAAGTAGAGTTATCAAGGAACTCTGCAGACTCGCCCATACACAAACATCAAGGACTACCCCTTACCACGCTATGGGCAACGGGTCTGCAGAGAGATTCAATCAAACGCTTCTCAAAATGCTTGGCACCCTGGAGAACAATCAGAAATCTGAGTTGAAAGCATGTTTTGCTCCATTGGTTCGGGCATATAACGGCACGCGGAGTGACGCTACGCGTTACTCATCCCATTTTCTCATGTTTGGTTGGCACCCAACACTTTCAGTTGATGCCTTTTTAGGAACATCGCCTGTCCCGGATGAGGCTACTGCAGGGCCTCATTCCTATTGTTAGAAATGAGAGATCGCATGCGTTACGCATATGCTAAGCATGCTTGGAAATGCGCCAAAGGAAAACAAAGACCTCTGTAATAGAGGTAAACAAGAGGCTGCTCTGGCAAAAGGGGATCGGGTTCTGGTCCGGAATGTTGGGTTCAACGGCAAACAGAAGTTGGCTGATAGATTGGAAGAGACGCCCCATATCATGTGTTGCATAACGGATCCAGATTTGCCAGTTTACAAAATTAAACTGGAAAATAGATCCAAGATTCGCACACTGAATATGCATATGTTTCTTCCTTTCAATTGCGGGCCAGTCGAGCAACCCAACAGTCCGAGAGGCAGACCCAGAGGTCCGTCTCAGTCGTGTCCTCAAAAGCCAAGACAAGTCATTGAGTCAGATTCAAGTTCTGAAGAGAGTTCTGAGAGCTCTATATACATTGTACCACAGAGTAAAAAACATAAGTTTTCTACAAGGACACTACAGAGCAGATCAGCAGATGCGGGTTGTTTTACCCTTGGTCCTAGACAACCCAGCGCCAGAGTTGGAGGTAACTCCAGCAAGAGTAATGTTCCTGTGATAGCTCCACTTGACAGACTCAAGATCCTGTCCCGTAGTTTACATTGGATCCTGCCTCTGTTGTCAGTCCCATTACCGTTTCATGTTAAAATCCTGAATTAAGCTCAGTATTGCTATCAGGCAACACTGTAGACCCAAGCCCTGGCTCAGTTCGAGGCGCAATTCTGGCATCTGATCCAGATGCATACTTAAACCCGGTTTAGGATCCATACCAAACTCAAGACCCCACTCCTTCTCTTAGTCCACCTTCTAGAAGGCCTGTCAGGAACAGAAAGGCTCCTGATCGTAATGGTCAGTGGGTTTGTCCCCAGATAGTTTGGGGCAATTCTTGTGACACAGATCCCTGTTTAGTGTGAGCTTGGAGCCAGATGTCGCACATTAAGTATTAGTCATGTACATGTAGTTCTAATCTGTAATTTATGCAGAATTAACGCATGTAGTTTCACTTTTGTACCGTAACTATTGGCAATAAGTCCGCACCTTTAGATAGCCCGCATCCGGCATATTGCCCGCAAAAAACTTAAAATGAAAAAAAAGTTTCGGCAAATAACCCGTACCGTCTATATGCCCGCACCATTAATGTGAAACTTACTTAAGATTCACCGCTATAAAGAGTAATACGGACGAACTTCCGATCGTTATCAACGTTAAATGCTGGATAGTGCTAAAGCATTATTATTTGCTATGTTTTAACTTGTAAATCGTTTCTCATTCGTATAAATGTAATTTTCTTAGTTGAGAGGCATGAACAATTTGTTTAGTAATGCTAACATATATTTTACTTCCCTAGCATTTAGCTCCTCGTTACACAAGCTCTATTATTAGATGTTTTCTTCAATCCGGATGGGTAAAAAGATTCGTCACATAGCTTTCTCCGTGAGATAAGCCGTAGGCACCTTCTTGACCGTTGAAAAATGGGATTGCCCGCGGGCTTATTGCCGGAAATTATAATTTCATTATACTACAACTAGCTTGTAAGTAAAATAACTACTTCTGTTTAACTTTACCCATGGCACCTTGTATTTCTCCGCTAGGCCATTAAGCTTAAACATCTATAGCATGACTATATTTAGAAATAAACTATACTATTGCATTTCCTTGTTTTCAGACCTTCATTCATATATACATTGATTAAAAGACGAACTTCAAACCCAACGATTGTGTTATTATCAATCTACATATGCTACATATACTTATCGCTTGTAAAGTTGTGTCGGGTGTAGAGACTCTACCTGAAGCATGCACAACGCTATGAATACCTGTTATCCGCTTAGAGGTTACGGTAAACAGGTATGGTCATGCTTCATTACACAGTTATAAACTTCGACGATAATCCTATAATATATGATATTTTGATATAATGTAACAAATTGAACATTACGCCTATGAGCTACTGATACATTCTTCAAATAAAAGTGTTAAGGTACTGTTTGAGGTGATAACAGTTAAAGGCTGATTATGCGTTCAATAAGTCCATACATGGCAGAAACGGATGTTAACAAACAAACCAAAAAAAAAGGCTGATTATAGAGGGTCCCTTACTTAATCACCCAAAATCACAAGTAAGGCACATATACATGTCCCAGTTTATTTTCTTGACAAGAAACATACAATAATAAGATTTTATTTGATAAGGTTAACTACGATATTTACTGAATGTCCAAGCTAACGCTTTTGTCTGATAGCATTGTTTTTAACAGTAGTACTGCACTTAAAACATACGTAAACGATACCTACGATACAGTCGCAATCCAAGTGTTTTAGAGATTAACTTGTAGCATTGAACTTTAGAGATTCTTTAAAATGATGTCACAACTGTTGAGATGCATACGTTATGCTATTAGATAACGCAGGTCTTATGTTGTCTGAAGTAATGGGAGAGTGAATATAGCATTCAGGAGGTGTACAACATTATTTTAATTTCACATATCGCCATAATTTTCTTCACATAGTTACTTTTATTGACTAGACGACTAGCGTATGAAGCCGTCTGATACATACATGAGCGTCATGTAATATTTATTTCATTACTCCTCTGTCCATTGTAATGCCTCTTCAATTGATTATTAAGATCATGTTTGTCATCTAGGAACACAACAAGTATTAAAATGACCGATTTTGATCATTTATTGATCGAAAAAATACATACGTTACCGATACATACGATGCCAAACAATTTAAAACTATGTTATAAACGCCATGATTATGGTATTCGTGAAACATGTATAGGGTTATGGTTAGGGTTAAGGTAAGAATATACTCGTTCCTGCAGACAAAGCATCCAATAATGTGATAATTGTATGACGATTACATTGTGTTGATACTTTAAATCAGGAACTTGTGAATACCAATTCCTATACATCAACCAATTTAACGGAACGTAATGTAGTATCTAATCATTTTGATGCATGTGTACAATTAGAAGCTGATGTCAACATTACATGTCACAAACTTCCTACAAGGTACTGGATATCAAAACCCCACAAAACTCCATATAAGTCCCGTTTTATTGCTAATTCAAGTGTTTGTACTACTACTAAGCTTTCCAAACTTTTGACATCGTCTTTAATTAAAATCAAAGAACATGTTTAAAGTTATTGTGCAAAGACTTACGAAAATTCTTGACTTAATCTGTTTTGGTCTATCAAAAACTCCGATGAAATTTTGACGAAGCTTGAAAAAAGAAAATGCCAAGCTTGAAATGAAAGTACTGATGACTTTTCAACACTATATACTACCTTACCTTATAATTTAATAAAAGCTTATACAACTTATTGAAAATACGTTTGCCACAGAAAGGAAACTATTTCTGGCGTGTAATACTCATGAGCATTTTTACAAATGACACGGTTAAGCATTATACTATGTGGACTTGCACCGATGTCTGTAAATCACTATCATTTCTTATGGATAATATTTATATACGTTTTGGGAGTACCATTTACCGCCAAGTGATTGGTATCCCTGTGGGTACAAACTGTGCGCCCCTTGTCGCAGACCTATTTTTGAACTGTTATGAGAGGTACTTTATGCTAAGTCTAAAACCTGATAAACAGGCAGATATGATATAAACATTTAACAATACATCGCGCTATCTAGATGATATTTTTAATATAGATAACCCATTTTAGATACTGTGTTTCCTTTTATTTACCATAAGGAACTACGCCGTAATAAAACAAAACGAGTCAAATATGTCGGCATCATTTTTAGATTTGGATCTTTAATAAATAACGGAAATCAAAGAAGGAAACAAAGAGCACACGCTGAGGGCAAGTTCCTCAGATATTTTGCAACTAATGTTCTGTAGAGTAGCTTCTGAGACCTGTTGAGCTCGATAAATGGTATATGTTTACATACTGTGAAGACAGAAATGCACGAAAAAAACGATATGTATCAGGCAATTTTTGAGAAAGGTCTATCGGAAAGTAGTAACAAATGTATATTGATGACATATTCCGATAAATTAACAACGATAAAACATGTAGTAATTCAATGATACCCATCTAAGTAAAATATATGTCGATTAACGATAGAGCATATCATAGTTTATGAGCGTATTTAAAGAAATTCAAAGGTACAAAAGAAAGCACTGTACCCGCCATCAAGTCCGCTTCCAAGAAGACAGCTCAGAGGAGGAAAGTGATGATGATTATACAGCCATTAATCAGAGGTCTACACGAAATGTCAAAGTTTCAAATAAAATAGAGAATAATCAGATACGGCAGATACAGAACCAAGAGACATGTGAAGAAAAATCCAATCAAATGGTGATAGAAAAACTTGACGAGCTCCTACGAATGCAAAGACCCAGGAGCTTCAACAGTACTTATGCCACTTCACAGAAACGCAAGAGATCTTATAATACAACTTCTCCACCATCCATTGCTAATGTGCAGTGTTTCGGCTGTGGATTTTTTGGCCACTACAAACGAGACTTTACGAATGACAGAGATAATACACACTACCCTACACATCACAACTCTTCATATGCACAACCTAAAGGCAGTCGACATGCTTCCCCTCCATTTCACCAAGATCAAACTACAAGATACCCAAACACCAATAGAAATAACAGAATGAATGCAACCAGCAACTCTTCCAACCCACACAATATCTCGTTAAACTAGAACGGACCACCTTAGAGAGCCCGCAGGCGGTCCCCCATCAAAGGGCACAAAACAATTGTTCGGATCCAATAGAAAAACACTACGATTTTATGCACAGAATTGAAACTATAGTCCATAAACAAAATGATAAACAGAATGCACTACATTGCAAGCAGTCTACAAATGTACACCAAACTGAAACTCCCCCAGAATCTAGTAATTCACAACCGCCTGTAGGGCATCAAAATGAAAACATCAATAGCACTGCACATTATACTGACCCACTAACAGTCAAACATGAAATCCATGCAGAATCTATCATAGGGCGTATAGTTAGAAGTGATGGCACCTATATAGAAAGAAAAATTCAAAACACATCAGTTCTTTTCACAGTTGACACAGGGGCTACTAAAACATGGCATGTCCACATTCAAGATTAAACTTGGTCCACTTGAGCTTGACCGTGTTGTTATAATAGCAGATATAGATAATGAAGGTCTGTTAGGAGCTGATATCTTACAAAATGATCCAAACGGCCCAGCTGACATATTGCTTTCGAAAGGTGTTATTCAGCTCCATGGGAAGGCAATTCCCTGTATTCAAGTAGGAACTCCTCTAAAGGTGAGGAAGGTCAGAACAGCTGACCGCTTTACAATCCCTGGTCAAAGCGAATGCATAATTGATGTTTTCGTAGATAGGTTCGAGTCGGATGATGCTAAGGATACGAGCCCCATTATGATAGAGCCAAATGAAACATTCAAAGAAAGATATCAGCTTGTTATGGCTACCAGTCTTAGTGACTTAAAAACAAACTCAACTCATAAAGTTAGGCTTTTAAATCCTTCCAACTCTAACATTTCAATAAACCAAGATTCTATCATCGGCTATGCAGAGGAAGTAACCGATAATATTCTCAATATTGCTCAGCATGAATGCCAACATGAAATTGATAACACATCACATGTACGCAGGATCAATTTCCAAAAGCAGTCAAATATAAAACAAGCCACACAACACAGTAACAAACACCCAAATATACAGTCACAGGAGGTCCCCTCACATTTGCAAAACATATTTGAAAAGGCTGCTGCTGGACATACGTCGGAAGAACAGAACAGAATTAAACAGATGCTGGTTAATTTTGAGGACGTATTTTCTCGAAATGAGTTTGACCTTGGCCGAACTCATTTAACTGAACATGCTATAGACTTAGGTGGCCATAAACCTATCAAACAAGCCCCAAGAAGAGTACCGCTGGCATTTGCCTCCGAAGAAGAGAATGTTATCAAGCAGATGGAGACCCAAGGCATACTAAGAAAAAGCACATCTCCATGGTCCAGCCCTATATGCCTTGTCCGGAAGAGATCGGGGAAAGTCAGACCATGCATCGACTATCGTCTCGTTAATGCGATAACGAAGAAAGATGCCTTTCCCCTTCCACGGATATCAGACTGCCTAGACCTTTGACCTGACAAGCGGTTTCCACCAAATCCCTATCAAAGAGTCGGACATACACAAAATTGCTTTCTGTACTAAATACGGCCTCTATGAATATCTGACCATGCCAATGGGTCTTACCAATAGTCCCGCAACTTTCCAGAGACTCATGGAGATAGTACTGCAAGGTCTACAATGGCACACTTGTCTTATCTATCTAGATGACATTCTGGTTTTTGGCTCCTCCTTTGATGAACACTTAGAGAGAACTGAAGAGATTTTGGAGAGAATGAAAGCTGCTGGTTTAAAACTTAAGCCTAAAAAATGTCAGTTGCTGCAAACAGAAGTGAACTTCTTGGGTCACACAGTGTCTGCAGAGGGGGTACTCCCAAACCCAGATAACATTGCAAAAATCAAAGCTTGGAATGCCCCTTCGAATGTTACAGAAGTCAGACAAATTCTTGGTCTCGGGTCTTACTACCGCCGCTATAGCGATCTTGTTAGGCCTCTCAAACTTTTAACAAATAAAGGTACTCCTTTCAAATGGTCATTAGAATGTCAGAAAGCCTTTGATCTTCTAAAAGAACATCTTATAGGGTCACATGTGATGGCATACCCATCAGATAGCGGATCCTACATCTTAGATACTGATGCAAGTGATACTCAGATTGGTGCAGTATTAAGCCAAATTCAAGATGGAACAGAAAGAGTCATTAGCTATGGTAGTAGAACATTAAACAAGACTGAAAGGAACTATTGTATCACTGACAAGGAACTCCTAGCTGTTCGTCATTTTGTTGAATACTTTCGGCAGTATCTACTAGGTGTTCAGTTCCTTGTTCGCAGTGATCACCAAGCTTTGACCTATCTTTTTAAGATGAAAGAACCAAAAGGTCGCATCGCACGATGGATTGAGATTCTCTCATCTTATGATCTCAGCATAGAATACCGACCAGGCACTAAGCATGGTAATGCTGATGCTCTTTCTCGTTGCCCCAATCCATGGGACTGTCAATGTCCAGACACAGACAATCTGGAATCTTTGAAATGTGGTCCATGCAAGAAATGTCAGAACAGATACTCCGACCTAGAGAAAAGTTTTGTCAATACAGAAAGCATAAGAGCTGTTGCTAACCAAAGAGATACACCAGCCCACACAAGTACTCATCATGCAAGAGCCCTCACCACAAAAGCACAATGCAAGATTAACACACACCTCAATCAATGGATATCTTCCCACGACCTAAGTAAGATTCAAAAGCAACAATAAACTGATCAAGATTTAAAGCCTATTATTGATGCTTTGGTAGCAGGGACCAAACCTAAACATGCAGAAATTGTTTCATTAAGTCCAACAACTAGGTACTACTGGAGTATATGGGATTCCCTTGTAATAGACAATAAATGTCTTTACAAAATCTTCCACAAGCAGGACAATTCTGGTTCCCACCTACAATTTGTTGTCCCAAAGTCCCTTCAGACAGAGATTCTTTTCCAAATGTACGATTCAATCCTCTCAGGGCATTTAGGTACAAAGAAAACGCTTGAAAAAACACTCCAAAGGTTTTTCTGGTATGGCTTAAGAGAGGATGTAAATCTTTGGATCAAACGTTGCGTAACCTGCCAGAGAAACAAAAGACCACATAAAAAGCCAAAAGCTCCACTGGGGAGAATGCAAGTCGGATCTCCTCTTGACAGGTTAGCAACTGATTTCCTAGGACCACTTCCTCTAACACCCCGTGGAAACCGGTACATTCTTTTAGTAACAGATCATTTTAGCAAATGGGTAGAAATATTTGCATTACCTGACCAAAAAGCTAAGAGATGCGCCAGGGTTATTCTAAATGAAGTAATCGCTCGATATGGCTGTCCCTATACTTTACATTCTGATCAAGGTCGCAACTATGAGGGCTCCGTTTTCTCCGAACTATGTTGCATGCTTGAAATTAAGAAGACTCGTACTTCTGCAAGGAACCCGCGGTGTAACGGTGTCGCAGAGCGTTTTAATAGAACACTTTTACGAATGGTAAAATCATACTTGCGCGGCGAGCAAGAAGAATGGGACCTCCATCTCGGTTGTCTGGCTTCTGCATACAGAGCTACTCCACACGAATCTACTGGACTCACACCCAATCTATTAATGTTAGGGCGAGAAGTCCGTCTACCTTCTGAACTCATATATGGCAGCCAATCAAACTTTCGCGAAGAGATAACAAGCTATGGGGATTACATAAACATTCTGAGATCTCGTATGCAAGATGCCCATGATATTGCTAGGAAACACTTAAGAAATAGTGCTAACCGTCATGAATCTGTTTATGACTCCAAATTGCATATCAATAGATATAAACAGGGTGATGTTGTATGGGTGGAAAATCATACCAATAAACCAGGAGTATCACAAAAATTACAATGTGCCTATCGAGGACCATGCTTAGTGACACAGAAACTTAATGATTTAACATACAAGGTGATGTTACATCAGGACAGTGAAAAGATTATCCATCATGACAAATTGAAACCATATCATTCCTCTTCTGATTCCTCTTCATATCCTAAATGGATGAAATATGTCATTTTAAGTCAATCCCAGTAGGTCTTCAATTCAGTTCAGACTGCCAGTACAAAAACCTCATATATATTTTCAGTTCAAGATGGCACAAATTACAGTCAAGAGCTACGTTCAGATGAGGGGCCGGGCATTCAGATGTCATCACTGTGAAGTCAATATGGGAGAGAGGCGTCGTGTTATCTCACATATTTACAAGGACCATATTCCACTGGACAGAGCCCCCTTTTACTGCAGACTTTGCCTGTTCAGGTCCCAGGATCAAGATTCGTACGAGAAGCATGTGTCTCCAAAGGTGTATCCCAACCATTCTTTGAAGATGGCAGAACTAGAGGCGGCAGGCCAGTCCATCGAGGACAATGCATACCTCATGCAATCTCTTTCTCCTTACCTACTCATAGAGGGTAAAGACTTCTCTGCACTGTCAGAGAGGGAGTCGGAGGATCTGTGGAGGAAGCGCTCGAAACTTTCTACTCAACTTCCTGCCACCCTTCCTGCCACCTACCAACCTACATCTGTATACCAGCCATCTGGACAACCATCTATAGCTACATGTACCATTCTACCTTCTCCAGACTTCACCGCCAAACCTTTACCATTGATTCAGACAAAAACCAGTACATCCACTTCCAGCCAATCCATTCCTGTTCTCCACATACCGTCTCCTCCTTCAATAACCCGCACTAACCTATCAGAGAACATATTGAGTACAATAATGGACTCTTTTGATCCAGATGAGACCATCTCGCCACAGCCAGCCTCTTTCTTCAACTTGCCTCCTGTGACCTCTACTTCCATGACTACGACTACTACTTCTACTGCAAACGCTGCAACTTCAACTGTAACCTCTTCAGACTCACCATCTATGGTGGAGGCAATCAACTCCATGTCAGCCTCAATCTGCAATGCCATTCAGCAACAGACCAAGGAAATTTCTCTTCTTAGAGATACTCTATCAATGCATTTACGTAGGACATAACGCAAACAACAACCTTACTCCCCTAGACGACCATCCCTAAATCTTCAACGCTCTCCATCGCCAAAACGCCAGCTTCCATCCTCGGTCTACGTCCCAACAAAGAAGAGAAGGAATTAAGTATTACCGTTAGTTAATAGTCAGATAATTTAAGTTAGTCTTAAAGTTAGGTTTCTTTCATACACCTTTGTAAGTATTTAATGTTTTTAAAATTCAATTACTGAATTTTCTTGACGTTGAGTACATATTTAGGTTGTATGTCAGAATTGTTTTTTTTATATTATCCCTTAATATCACTATTAAGAGATGATATAAAGAACCCACTTGACAACTATTTCTTTTAAGAATGATAATTATTCATTATAAACAGTTTTAATATTTATGAAAATATTACTTTCAAAATAATTATTAATTAGCATTTCAAATAATTAGGAAAACAATGCGTTTTCATACATAGGTGTCATTTCAATAATTCAGAATTTGATACACCCATTTGTTGAGGTGTTTTACTTTAAAAGTTACGAGGTACACATAGGATGTCCTCAACATTAAGTGTGGTTACTGAATTCATGTGTCAGGTTTTTTTCTATATTACCCCTTAATAATTAATGTTATTATTTAGCGGTGATGTAAAATCTTCCACTTGACAGCATTGATTTTCTTTTACTGGTGTGTATATCCATTATCAATATCCGTACTAATTGTGGAAATACTATACCTTTAGAAGAAATATGAATTAATGTATTTCATTTGAAAATGAAAACACAATGTTAATTCATACATAGATTTTGACGTTTAAGCATGTCATACCTATTTCGGTAGTGTTTGTTGTGAAGATTTGAGGATTCATATCTATTATTTTCTCAAAAGTTAATACTTACTCATGTCAGAGGCACATGTCAAGAATCTTATTCATATTACCTCTGAATTTAACTATTGAGAGATGATATGAATCATCCACTTGACATAATTTCTTTGATTAAATATACATGTATATTAATGATAAATATTGGTAATTTTGGGAAAATGCTGTTTAAAAATGAAAAACATAACATTTCATTTGAATTGTACTATTGTAACTTCAAAGTTGGTATTTATTTTTTTTTTTTTTCATTGCACAAAGTGTTTTCTAACTCTATTGTTTTAGAGTTAGACAACGCATTATTTTGTCAAACAAATCCACTGTAAGTACTCTGACACTTACTCTTTGTTATTTCTTGTTACTATGTTTCAAAATTTGCCAAGTGTCAGATTGCTAACAGTGCATATTTCTAAGGCCTAGGATTTTATGGTCTTTGAAGCTCAGATCTAATATTCTCTTGTAGAAATCAAATTAATTGGTGGATTCTTTTCATACAAAGACAAAAATGGTCTAGTATTGCCATATGCATATCATACATTTCTAATTACAATTAATTGGCAGCTATTTGTTGTTTCATAAGGTATGAAATCTCAGACAGAATCTTAATTGCCAATTAATAGTTGTGATGTGATCAATTAAAGATTGTTTATAAATTGCTATGTAAAAGCCAAAATTACTTGTAATTTTGAGTGATGTTATTGCTCATGAGGACATTCGCTTTGAGGGAAGGGGTGTAGTGTAACACTTGGGGCTTTTCAGTATCTAAACCCAATCTACTTGTCTTAGTAGAATGGTGGGTGGGGTAGCACATGTGATCGATTTTGTCTTTGTAATTTCTATAATACATTGTGTCATGTTTAAACAGCATAAAGATCAGATTGAGTACTCACCAAAAACCTGATGTGAGAAGTTTAAACTGGCTTGGAGTCATTAATTTTGGATCCAATCACGTTTTAACTTTGAACCAAATGGCAACATGTACTCTTTCATCATTTCCTGTGTTCATAATATTCACTACACTGTAAAAATTGCAATCTTAAAGAGCCTGCAGACGAAAACCATTTCAAGTTGTCTTAATACGCAATCTGATCTCCACAATCAAATGTAAGTTTAAAATATTGATGGGAAAATGTCACGTTCTATTTTTGTAAACAACTGTCGTCGATATCGAACTTGATGACGTCATTCTAACAGTTGTTTTTTTTCGTTCTTTTCTTGCTGGTGTTGCTTAGGGACACCAGCGGATTTCGTTCTATTCTTGCTGGTGTTGCTTGGTAACACCAGCACCAGCGGCTTGCTGGCGCCAGCCATCCGCTGGTGCCAGCAGATTGCTGGTGCACCAGCCGATTGCTGGTAGATCCCGTGTGGGTATATAAGGCCGTTGAGCTCCACATTCTAGAGTTCTGAGCGGAAGCTGTTTAGGTATGGACGGGTCTATGTTGGCGTAGCCCGTAAATTCAAAGACGAGAGTTGTAGATAAATGAACGATCACCTGTCCTCGAATTAAATTATTTAATTCGAGGAATTTACATTGAGATCGACCGGCGGCCCGTTACAGTACATTTCATTGTTACCGCTAGGCGCGCTGCCGTATCTGACCGAGTATGTGTATGTCTGACTGTGTAGTCTGTTCACTGATTATCTATCTCTCTCTATATCTCTCAGGATCAAGATTCGTACGAGAAGCATGTGTCTCCAAAGGTGTATCCCAACCATTCTTTGAAGATGGCAGAACTAGAGGCGGCAGGCCAGTCCATCGAGGACAATGCATACCTCATGCAATCTCTTTCTCCTTACCTACTCATAGAGGGTAAAGACTTCTCTGCACTGTCAGAGAAGGAGTCGGAGGATCTGTGGAGGAAGCGCTCGAGACTTTCTACTCAACTTCCTGCCACCCTTCCTGCCACCTACCAACCTACATCTGTATACCAGCCATCTGGACAACCATCTATAGCTACATGTACCATTCTACCTTCTCCAGACTTCACCGCCAAACCTTTACCATTGATTCAGACAAAAACCAGTACATCCACTTCCAGCCAATCCATTCCTGTTCTCCACATACCGTCTCCTCCTTCAATAACCCGCACTAACCTATCAGAGAACATATTGAGTACAATAATGGACTCTTTTGATCCAGATGAGACCATCTCGCCACAGCCAGCCTCTTTCTTCAACTTGCCTCCTGTGACCTCTACTTCCATGACTACGACTACTACTTCTACTGCAAACGCTGCAACTTCAACTGTAACCTCTTCAGACTCACCATCTATGGTGGAGGCAATCAACTCCATGTCAGCCTCAATCTGCAATGCCATTCAGCAACAGACCAAGGAAATTTCTCTTCTTAGAGATACTCTATCAATGCATTTACGTAGGACATAACGCAAACAACAACCTTACTCCCCTAGACGACCATCCCTAAATCTTCAACGCTCTCCATCGCCAAAACGCCAGCTTCCATCCTCGGTCTACGTCCCAACAAAGAAGAGAAGGAATTAAGTATTACCGTTAGTTAATAGTCAGATAATTTAAGTTAGTCTTAAAGTTAGGTTTCTTTCATACACCTTTGTAAGTATTTAATGTTTTTAAAATTCAATTACTGAATTTTCTTGACGTTGAGTACATATTTAGGTTGTATGTCAGAATTGTTTTTTTTATATTATCCCTTAATATCACTATTAAGAGATGATATAAAGAACCCACTTGACAACTATTTCTTTTAAGAATGATAATTATTCATTATAAACAGTTTTAATATTTATGAAAATATTACTTTCAAAATAATTATTAATTAGCATTTCAAATAATTAGGAAAACAATGCGTTTTCATACATAGGTGTCATTTCAATAATTCAGAATTTGATACACCCATGTGTTGAGGTGTTTTACTTTTAAAGTTACGAGGTACACATAGGATGTCCTCAACATTAAGTGTGGTTACTGAATTCATGTGTCAGGTTTTTTTCTATATTACCCCTTAATAATTAATGTTATTATTAAGCGGTGATGTAAAATCATCCACTTGACAGCATTTGATTTTCTTTTACTGGTGTGTATATCCATTATCAATATCCGTACTAATTGTGGAAATACTATACCTTTAGAAGAAATATGAATTAATGTATTTCATTTGAAAATGAAAACACAATGTTAATTCATACATAGATTTTGACGTTTAAGCATGTCATACCTATTTCGGTAGTGTTTGTTGTGAAGATTTGAGGATTCATATCTATTATTTTCTCAAAAGTTAATACTTACTCATGTCAGAGGCACATGTCAAGAATCTTATTCATATTACCTCTGAATTTAACTATTGAGAGATGATATGAATCATCCACTTGACATAATTTCTTTGATTAAATATACATGTATATTAATGATAAATATTGGTAATTTTGGGAAAATGCTGTTTAAAAATGAAAAACATAACATTTCATTTGAATTGTACTATTGTAACTTCAAAGTTGGTATTTATTTATTATTTTTTTTCATTGCACAAAGTGTTTTCTAACTCTATTGTTTTAGAGTTAGACAACGCATTATTTTGTCAAACAAATCCACTGTAAGTACTCTGACACTTACTCTTTGTTATTTCTTGTTACTATGTTTCAAAATTTGCCAAGTGTCAGATTGCTAACAGTGCATATTTCTAAGGCCTAGGATTTTATGGTCTTTGAAGCTCAGATCTAATATTCTCTTGTAGAAATCAAATTAATTGGTGAATTCTTTTCATACAAAGACAAAAATGGTCTAGTATTGCCATATGCATATCATACATTTCTAATTACAATTAATTGGCAGCTATTTGTTGTTTCATAAAGTATGAAATCTCAGACAGAATCTTAATTGCCAATTAATAGTTGTGATGTGATCAATTAAAGATTGTTTATAAATTGCTATGTAAAAGCCAAAATTACTTGTAATTTTGAGTGATGTTATTGCTCATGAGGACATTCGCTTTGAGGGAAGGGGTGTAGTGTAACACTTGGGGCTTTTCAGTATCTAAACCCAATCTACTTGTCTTAGTAGAATGGTGGGTGGGGTAGCACATGTGATCGATTTTGTCTTTGTAATTTCTATAATACATTGTGTCATGTTTAAACAGCATAAAGATCAGATTGAGTACTCACCAAAAACCTGATGTGAGAAGTTTAAACTGGCTTGGAGTCATTAATTTTGGATCCAATCACGTTTTAACTTTGAACCAAATGGCAACATGTACTCTTTCATCATTTCCTGTGTTCATAATATTCACTACACTGTAAAAATTGCAATCTTAAAGAGCCTGCAGACGAAAACCATTTCAAGTTTTCTTAATACGCAATCTGATCTCCACAATCAAATGTAAGTTTAAAATATTGATGGGAAAATGTCACGTTCTATTTTTGTAAACAACTGTCGTCGATATCGAACTTGATGACGTCATTCTAACAGTTGTTTTTTTTCGTTCTTTTCTTGCTGGTGTTGCTTAGGGACACCAGCGGATTTCGTTCTATTCTTGCTGGTGTTGCTTGGTAACACCAGCACCAGCGGCTTGCTGGCGCCAGCCATCCGCTGGTGCCAGCAGATTGCTGGTGCACCAGCCGATTGCTGGTAGATCCCGTGTGGGTATATAAGGCCGTTGAGCTCCACATTCTAGAGTTCTGAGCGGAAGCTGTTTAGGTATGGACGGGTCTATGTTGGCGTAGCCCGTAAATTCAAAGACGAGAGTTGTAGATAAATGAACGATCACCTGTCCTCGAATTAAATTATTTAATTCGAGGAATTTACATTGAGATCGACCGGCGGCCCGTTACAGTACATTTCATTGTTACCGCTAGGCGCGCTGCCGTATCTGACCGAGTATGTGTATGTCTGACTGTGTAGTCTGTTCACTGATTATCTATCTCTCTCTATATAATTTGTACAGTGAACTTGTATCTGCAAAGATCCTACAGAATGGAAAGCATGCTGTTTGAGATAGTTAAGTATCTCTATTTATCACAAATTATATCGTCTAACTCTATATCCTATGGATCCAGCGGCTTTCATCCAAATGAATGTTCGTAGCATGTGCTATGGTTGAAACCCTAAAAGGGCACCATGCATATAAGCTATAATTGTATGTATGCTAATATACTGTACCGATTCAGAGTGTTGTGATGAATGGTGTACTTTATAAGATGAACTTGAAGCATTCTTTTTGGGGGATGTTGATGGTTCATTCTTGTTGGTACATTTCATTGTTACAGCTATGCGCGCTGCCGTATCTGGCCGAGTATGTGTATGTCTGACTGTGTAGTCTGTTCACTGATTATCTATATCTCTCCCACTCTCTCTCTATATATATATATATATATATATATATATAAGAAAAATTAAATAAATGACTTCACATGCCTTGATATGTAAGTTTTAATGTCATAATCTACTAACAAACATGTTATGCCATTACGGCTCTTCAGTGTTATATCTATATATATATATGTAGTGTTTTAGCTAATGCGAAATAGCGGGGCGGCCCGCCCTTCTGCCCTTTTGATCCGCCCTTCTGCCCTTATTCCGTTTAAAGGATCCGCCCTAGTGCCCCTATTCTGTGCCCCTATCCATTTGATATGTACCGCCCTGCTGCCCCAAGCGATCCTACTTACTGTCGTTAATCCCATTATTGCCAATTAGTGCAATGTGACACACGCGTGTCATAAACAATCAACGAGTATTCGACCGTTACACATATGCATCTGGAGTGGTACCCCGCATAGCGGGAGTGTACGACTGAAGCCGGATTTAACTCGAAGCGCGCGTGAAAACTATAAGTCGGCATATCGTTGAAAACCAGAATATACGACACTTCTTTCCCCGAATTTAAACATTCGTATGATTAATAACCATTTTGAAGACTGAACAAAATCGCCACGAATCGAGACAGTGCTTTACATTAAAACGCAAATTGGCGAGTCGGATTTGGGAAAAATATGCTCGATACAGGCCCAAATTAGAGTAAGAATATTCTCCGAATATGCTCGACAAACGGAACATTTTTGGTGGATATAGATCTAAAACCGAAATTAATTTCTTGGAAGGAAATACTTTCCATACACATCTTTATTAATAGTCACGTAACAGAAACGAACAGCCTTCAAAATTTCGGAAATGGAGAATTCAAACGCGCACCGTTCTTCGAACTTTTACACGTCTTTACTTGTTTTATTGGCTATAAGAAAGGTAATTACCCGCATCGTTTTTAAAACATCCAATGAATGTGGACGTTATATACACCCGTTTAGAAAGACAGTATTGACAGTTGATGTGAAATTAACAAATTACGTCTTATAGGTGTGTATTTCGTGGGAGTTTCGGGAAATAAGTTACGACCGAGAGAGGTTTTGTTTGTTTGTTAACGTCCGTTTCTGCCATCAAATATGCGCGAGAATCGAAGAATTGAATATTTCTATTTCTAAAAGTATCGAATTTATTTTGGTAAGTTCATATTGAACGATCTAGATTTTTTTAAACAGAACATCAGTGTGACAAGTATCTAGGTAGATCCTGTTTAATTTCTCCCGTGATGCAGTCTAACCTTCCCCAAGTTTGTATTCTGTTAACAGTTTTATGACAGGTGGGTGCTTAGAGAAGGCTGAATTTAATATGAAACTCCTTTAGACAGCTGCAAAAAATCTCCGTGAGGGGGTGTTGCAGTATAAAAAGAAAGAAAGAAAGAAAGAAAGACACCCACCTGTCTGGATACAGCAACAATCCAATGCTCTTTGACAAGAGAATAGTAACAGAACGAAAAGTTATCTCTACGAGGAAAAGAGTTAAAACCATAATAACGATTGTACTTTATAGTATTTATTTGTGTGTATGTTTGACTGTGTGTGACAGAATAAAATGATTTAAAAAAATCTCAAAATAATTTAAAATCAAACAAACCGGGAATAGACCCTATAAAAAGGACTCACCCAGGAGCACTCTGATTTGGGTCTATACTATTTGCATAGGTAAAGACACCCAAACACTCCATAACCTAGTTTCTGGGATTATTTTAAGAATAAAGTAAGAGAATTGATATTTTCTAGTATTGATAATTTTGGGGCTTTTACACCCCTGTTTTACAAAATACGTTGTTGCAAAAGAATGGAATACAGTTACTAGTTAATGCCAACCTCAATCACCAGCTGTATTGGGAAATCATCAGGTGCTGGAGTAAATTAGTTGTGTAACTTTAAATATTAATAATGAGTGAATTTGAAGAAAAAAACCTTGATCTGTTAATATCCTATTTGCAAATATTGGCTGATTTCATCCATTTTCCATATTACTTGTATGCATCTGTATAATGTGCATGTATAGCTAAAATGCACTACATGTACATACATGTATATATCTCTGTATAGCAAAATTGCACTATTTCGTCGTTAAAAGTGCAAAACATTTCCGCCGCAGCGCAGGAGGGGAGGCCCCTCCCGCACCCTCCCCTATGACCCAAGTATGAAAAACACTTTCACATTACAGATGTCTATGCTTAATACATTAAAAGTGCTTATGGACCTAAAAGACATCCAATATGATGAAAAAGACACCTGGAAATGTTAACAAACCCCTCACCGAAGTTGCGGGTCCGCACTTTGTTTGCACCCTGCCCCTTTTTAGGTGCCCCCTGCCCTTTTTTGGTGCCTCCCCCCTGCCCTTTTTGAGAGTCTGGCTAAAACACTATATATGATTTAAAAAAAAATAGATGATGAATTAGACTTTTTAAAGAAACAATTTTATTTCTTCAAACAATGCGCAAAAAGTCGAATTCATCATCTATTTTTTTAATCATATATACAGCTTTTCCCGGTCGTTCCCGGCATCACGCTGATATTATTTAATATATATAAGGTAGAAAAATATATAAAGAGACATCTACAAACGACCTTTCGTAGCACTGGTTCAAAAAAATTAGATTCGCAGAATAAGAACGGTTTTAAGATATGGTTGAGATGTAAGTTACTCTTACAGTGCTGCAATATTCTAACTAAATATATATATTCCCGAGCGCTTTCGACAGTTACGTCTTCTTCAGGATGAATATATATAATGTGTGTATATATAAATACACAATATAAAAGGTGTCAACTCATTATATATCTATATTAATGTATTATCAACGGTATTTCTCTCAAAGTAGTCACTTCTGAGTGTTTAAGTAAATAATTCGGGGTTTCAATTAGGTCAAGCCCATTTTATCTATTTCAATTTGGTTTTGCTTAACACATAGTGAACAATACGGCGAACAATAAACGCTTATGCCCCGGGTAGCATCCTTGGCAATATATTCCGAAGTCAGCATTAGGGCAAGGTTAATGTCGATTCAAGATTGGTTGATGGGACTCGGCAAAGACAATAACTGTTTAACCCTTTGTCTGCTGATTGCGACTTTACTGATGTTTGCAAACCGTTTAGATCTAGATCAGATGCCGTTTGACACGGCGTTCAGTTTTGATTAGAACTGTTTGACACTTGTATTAAGGTTTCATTACCTAAAGAGTGCATATATAGAGAATATTTGGTGACTAGCTTTGAATGAGAAATATTATCTGGCAAGGCGGATAAATATATCTGGTGAGCCGCAGGCGAACCTGACATTTTCAGAAGCCGAGTCAGATAACATTTCTCATTCAAAGATAGCAACCAAATATTCTATTTGTCTTTGTCACTATAGTAAAATAAATAGAGAATGCATTTTTTAAAGCTAGACTCATTTTTGGTCCAGATAAGATTCTCACTAAAGAACTATGTTATTCTAGGAAAGCGCGCTATTATATAGATGACGTCAGTGACGTCACGTCCTAGTTACATTGAAAAGAAATACAAGAACCTTTAAAAATCGGGAAATCTAAAAGGCCGACTATTATAGAAGAATGTCAGCAAGCGACTGGTGGCGCGTACTCTTTAACGATTTGATTGCATCGAATGGTTCGAATAAACGTCGTTACACGTCGGATACTGTTGAAAGAGCTTTAGAATATCTTTCCTAACAGCGGGAAAAATAAGCGTATCGGTGGAAAAAAATAGTTCCGGCTACAGGTCAAGTGACCACTTGACATAATAACATCGGTCATGTGACTACATAGCATAATAAAGCAAAGTTTATCTGTCACCCCTTTATCCGTCAGGAAAATAGGCACGTGACAGGATAAATCTATTTTTGCTTTCAGACTACAATTTTGAAACAGGCGACATCACCGCAGGATAGGAGTTAAGTAGGCAAACATTCTAGTAATGATCCTGTGTACTTATTCAAACAGTTACATGTACTACCTATCAGCCCTTGGTATAAGTCGAACAATACTTCATTTCATGATGTAAGCAAACCACTTTGCAGGTTTACTAACATGACCATTGTCAACCGAAAATAGGCGTGTGCTGCTTCGATTTCCCTGTCAGAATAAAGATGGTGACTATTTTCAAATTTGCCGCCATTTCCGTTTTGTATAAATTATGTCGTAATGGTTATTTCCATGCCAGTTTGAAACGTTACTCAAAAAATACGGATAGAATTTCCTTTGCCAGTCCCAACGATCTTTCTTACCAACAGGTTGCCATGTTAGAGTAAACACGCCACCATTTTGTCTTTCAGTATGAAGCGACCATGGGGGTTCGGGGGCGCTAGCCCCTGGTTATCTTATTGAAAAAGGTTCGCAGAGTCTGATTTTGAGGTCAAAATATTGTTATTTTCCAAGATAGTATATTTCACACAGGTGTTCTATATAAACAGTAAAATGTCATTATTTCCGGATTTTTTGAAGACTGGCAAAGTAAAGGCGTTCAAAAATTACGAGTATAAGATGTTAAATGTAAATCATCAATTGTGGATTACGATATATTGCTTATCATTCAAGATGTTCGCCAAAATGGCGGCCATTTCACTATTTGCAATTATATTTTAACAACATATTATTTTGTAGGATTATTAAACAACTTTTCCTCCGACCGTGTGTAAACCTTTACTGCTCTTATACTATTTTTAAAGTTATTTAATATACATTTGTTAATGCGTTTTTTCCAATACGATTTCCACGTCCATATGTCCATATTACGTTATAGCACGAAGAGAAAGCTGACTGGACCTTGAAATGCCGTCTTTAGTTTTTCTCTCGACTGTTTCTACTTCAGCATATGTTACTCATTGAAAAACCAGCGGGTGCCACTGTGTCGTCATTGAGCATTTTAGTATGCATTTTAGTATATTCAAGTTGGCGGTAAAAATGGCTGCCGAAAGGCTTTTAATCAAATTAGTCAAAATATCAGCATTCACTTTTTTTTGACTGATTTGACCTCACCATAATGATAGTTATTATTCAAAAGACGTTTCATGTTCTTAAAATGTTACGGGTGACCTCTTGTCACTCTTGAGCATTTCGGTTTATTCAAAATTGCGGCTAAATGGCTGCCTAAATGCGTTGAAGACTCATTCTCATGTACAGTGGACAATTGACCTCAAAAAAGATTTGTTTAAACTTTGAAATATACAATTTACTGTTTTTCATATGGGTTGTGTAAAGTCTACTGAAGCTGTATCTAGAAGCACTTTTACATCATTTAATACTAAATTTACCATCATATAGATTGAAAAGATGTAAGTCTTTATCACTTTATGTGTATTTTAAACAAACACACATTTGTTAGAGACTGTTTATTAAAAACAAGGGTTTGTTATATGATACCGTTTTTTTCACTATTTGTCCATGGTGACATTAAAATCTAGGAATCAAGCGCTTAACAAGCTGTGCATGTTGTGTATCCAAGATAAATAATAATAACTAATAGACATGTTAATACTGAACGGTTTATTTTTTAAAGCTCACCTTGTCGTGAACGATGTTTACATTTGAATAAGTTACTTTATGTTTTTACTTAATTACTCTTTAAGACTGCTCCAATTTATAAGCCAGATAGGCGGAGCAGTCAGGTCATTTAGTACAAAGTTTGTACGGAGTATTTTTCTTAGTTTTTACGTTTTTTCACTGATCCTTTGTTAAGTGACCGCGTGGTATTTTTGGCGCGCTACAGATCTATAAAAGTAAGAGACGTTTAGTAGAGGACAGAATTGAAATTAAGGAGTTTTAAAAGATTGGAGGTTTAGATTAAGGAGTTTTTCACGAAGTGTTAAGAAAGTGTTTAAATAAAAGATATTAAAGTGTGTTTGTGTTTCTCCAGTACATAATTCCAATGTAGCGAACAGTCTAATATAGCTCAATAAATAAGGAATAAAAAACCCGCTACATTGTTTGGCGCCGAAAAACTCCTTAATCTAAACCTCCAATCTTTTAAAGCTCCTTAATGTCAATTCTGTCCTCTTCTAAACGTCTCTTACTTTTATAGTTCTGTAGCCCGCCAAAAATACCACGTGGTCACTTAACAAAGGATCCGTTGCTCCGGTGCATGAGAATACAGTGAAAAAACGTAAAAACTAAGAAAAACACTCTGTCCAAACTTTGTACTAAATGACCTGACTGCTCCGCCTATCTGGCTTATAAATTGGAGCAGTCTTAAAGAGTAATTAAAGACATCAAGCCAGTCCTTTCACTGATTCTAACCCCCCCCCCCATTGTGTAGTAGGTGTCAAGATACAGGTATATACCGGTATACATCATGAGAAAAGTGTCCAGGCAATGGCTCAGCATTGAATAGAGGCCCTTACATAATAGATCTCAATAGGTTTTTCAATGGGTTTTACTAACCAAGCTATCAAATATTAGGTGCGGGCCTCACATGAGACGCCTGAATGATTCTTTGCCTAGACGCTACCACCGTTAGTGCATGCTCTGCATGCTTTGACTCAAACTATATACGGGGGTATGTGTTACCACCCAAGCTTGGTCATGTGATGTCTTTAAGTAAAAACATAAAGTAACTTATTCAAATGTAAACATCGTTCACGCAACCTTTCAAAATTTTAATATAACTAAAATCAAAGCTCTCTTTATACAAATATATGACCTTGTATTTACATTATGCATCAGCTTAATCAAGTTAGATAGCCTTTTTTGGTGTTTGAATCATTGACAAAGCATAGTTTAATTATTTCTATTTGTCCCGTAAATTAGAATCAATAGTCCCGTAAAGTATAATCTTTAAACAGATCATGTTTCAGAAAATCTTGAAATGCAACTTATATGTTGTCATGGTAAAAAGTTTCACAAATGTAGTTCTAAAATTTGATTAGAATGTACTTCTGATGGGGTTTGGATGACTGAAACATTTCAGACGTTGGAACTATTGGAGACACTATTTGTCACTGTTTCTTGAGAATGTGTCTGAAACTAACTAATCTAAACTTCAGCATTCATGGTTCGGTTTTCTTAACTGATATGACCATAATTACTGTATTGAACGGTTCGGACGACATCTTGTCACCCATGAGCATTTCTGTATATTCAAGATTGCGGTCAAAATGGCTAACGAAAGGCTTAAAACAAAAAAGTCCAAAACGCAGTATTCATTGTTTCTTTGTGTTTTACTGATTTTTCACCATAATGAGAGTTATTATTGGAGGACAATTTATGTTTTAAAAATGTTATGGATGACATCTTGTTACGGTTCAGCACTTCAGTTTATTCAAAATGGCGGCTAGAATGGCTACCCCATTGCGACAAACTACTCTAAACTTCAGCATTCATACTTTGGTTTTCTTAAATGATTTGACCCAACCATCATAAAATTACTGAAATGATGATGCATTTTATTGAACTGTTACGGATGACATATTTTCTCCCTTGAGCAAGATATTATATTAAAAAATGACTTCACATGCCTATATATATACTTGTTTTATGTAAATATCTAGTAACAAACATGTTTCGCCATTACGGCTCTTCAGTGTTATATCTATTTAGCACATGGCTTGGAGCTCTCGGCCAATCAGATGCCTGAAAAACCTGTGAATATATCGTTTATTTTACAAAACCATGAAATAACTAACACACTGTTCACTTATTCCATGCTTCCGTCATCTCAAGGCAATTTTACGTCACAGCCCTAGCAACCCTCCGAGCGGGCCACCGCGAACACCTTTTGCCTGCACTGTAGGCTCAACGATAAATAATCAGAATAAACACCAGATCAAGGAATCAAACTAAAGCATCACGGATATTCCACAGTATCAATAATATATCTAGATATACCCATCCCTTTGGATCTAGATATATGCATTGTTTCAGCTGTAGATGTAAAAACCGAGATATGCATGTCTAGAGTGTTTTTACTAAACAGCTGAGATAGGAGTGTAACTACACACGCTTGATTACGTCATAGTATAAACAGTGAGACAAAAACTTTAAAGGCACTCATTAATGAATTGTGCTTACATATAGAGCTTCAATAAGCGTTATTTAGTACGTTGGTATTAAAGCATGCTTAATATCTCAAACTACACATTGAAATAACTTTTCAATTTAAGTAAAATATTACAAATAAAATGACTTTTTCTTCTAAAACAAAAAGCAGAAACGAAGAGTTTTCTTGTTTTCCTCGAGCCCAAGCCAGTGCTTAATAGGTTAGACCATGGTTGCGCGCGATTAAACGACATAGTTTATTCGCTCGCAACCATGGTCTAACCTATACTTAGACCATGGTTGCGCGCGAATAAACGACACAATTCTCGGGGGCTACGCCCCTCGAGCTATATCGTTTATTCGCTTGCAACCATGGTCTAACCAATACATATGGGCCGTTCCATGACAAAACCGGTATTAGTGACAAATTTTTCGAATTTTGTTTTTTCTCATTTTCTTAAAGACCATTATTTAAACTGTCGAATACAATTGTTTTATTCGGCGATATGACTTATTCTGATACTTTTCTTATTCTCAGACGTTACGATGCGTGGTTGATCGTTTTTAAAAATAAACAGGATGACGTCAACGTCACCAATTGCGACGTTAAGGTATTCCCTTGTTATGTTTATATGTCTATGGTACACACTTGTTAACTAGATATTTACAGCAGTTAAGCATTTCAACATCCAATTAAACGAAATAACTATTGAGCATTGTTGATTTATTCGAACAATTGAACAATTTCGAGCCAGATTAAACCCAAGTATCTCCGCTGGCGCCTAATACAGTCCAAAAGTTAAGACACAGATGGTTTAATGTTTGGGTTTGGTTTATTTATAGCTGGAATTATCTAATTTGAACGGTAAATAAAAACTATTTCGCAGTTTATGGTGTTATATGCAAATATTCATTCGTTTTAAACTAAAATATCTAATTTTATTTCCTGCCTAACGGTAAACATTGCTGAATTATGGCACGTAACGTCACGGCTGGCTTCACTCAGGTAAGGCCGAACGGTCTTGTGGAGGTAGCGCTTTCTCTCGTCGCTCAGACCCGCAGCATCCAGTAAAGTAGGCAATCCATTGATGTTACAATCTGGCACAAAAATGTTGACTGTGTGCTCTGGCTGGTCGACCCCGATGCACATGGACACCACTCCGCGTTCATATTTTGTTATTCTAAAGTACTGTTGCTTACTAAAAATATAAACAAGAGCTCAGTTAAGTAGACACCGGTAATCTGACATATTCTTAAAAAGCTGTTGAGAGGATCTTATACGGAAACAAACACAAAATAATTGTAAAAGTAAAACGTGTTGGAGTTCGAACTAATAATCACAGTAAGTCACAAGTACCGCACATAAAGTGTACACACTTATTATCAAAAACTTGAGTTTGTATTATTATTCTGCTTAAAACGGGATTACCTACTCGCTCGAACGCGGGAATAGTTTCATGGACCTTAGACACTTCAAAAATACTAACATGATTTCGGTTAAGAACAGTTTACAACTAACCAACATAAAATGTATAGAGCAACTTTATAGAAATAAAACATAATGTTTGTCATAATAATGATACTTTGATTTAACTACTTGATTCCTGTAGAGTTTCTTTTAAAGTCCAAAGGGACACAGGGACCTGCATTATATACTCTCCATTGAAGATACCCTATCATGTACCGGTTCTTGTCTTGTCCTGAACATAAACAGTATGGTTTTGTAACTAATAGACAACAAAATTTAAACTAACCTGTATCACCTTAATCGAGACAGTTATAGACTGCGCTATTCATACAATGGACGTTATTTTTCCCCGTTTATTAAAACAAAACAAACACAAGGCACTAAAATGCAGAAAAAAACAAGTATATGTCATTTCCGGCTTTTCATTTTTATCTTAGTGACACACAGTTTGGAGTCTGGTCAGACGCTGGGTTACCCGGCGTCTAATCTGGCTCAAAATTGTTTGCAGTTGAATTGATAGTTTCAGCTTAAAAGCATGTATTAGGAAATAATAACTTAACGTTTTTTCCACCTAATCGTCCTTCATACTTGACTTGCAGTCAGCCTGTGTGTTTTCTATTGTATTTGTCGCTGGGTTGAATACTCCTTTACGATTTAGTTAAAACTAGTTAATCAGGCGAACGTTTGAACTGTTGTTTTGCTGAATAATTAATCGAGTTGTGGTGTTTTTTTTCAGAGAACTAAAACTGAATTCTGCCTGCGAGATGCAAGGTTGTTAAGACTGAACTGTTTGAAAATCAGAAAACTTGAATTCGTAACTATTATGTAATCGAAATGTACAGCTTGCTTTTTTATTCGTTTTAACGTCTCATCCGAGTTATCATTATCTGTTAAGACGTAACTATTGCGGGGGAGCGTTATCGAACTGTGCATAGCAGTCATATCCATCAAATAGTGATACACACTCTATGAGTTTTCGTCATGTGTATTTATGACGTATGATTATGACATCATAACGTTCCTGTTTACTTTATGCAACGTACAATTAAACCCGTGTAAAGCGATACTAAACCAAGTTTAACAGAGATGTCTGTCCCAGCTCCAGTCCGTTGAACACTATTTACAAATTAGGAATGTATCTATGCAAGCCGTTAGATTCATTTAAGAATTTTCTTTAGAGAAATTTGAATTTATTAAGTGCAAAACTGTATTTAAAGGCCTTTGGACTAAAGAGAATATTTTAATCTATTATTAGAATATATTACCTGGGCAATTGTGGGCAAGGAGAGAGATGGACAGTTCGTCTTTACAGTAAGTATTCAGCACGTAGTCCACCATTGAAATGACAGCACGTGGGCCATGTGCCTGTGTACCGTTAATGCCAATGGTTTCATTTTCGTCAATCAAGAAATTCAGTTGTTTTTGTTGACCATCGATCCTCCCTCCAAATATTTGCATTTTTTGCAATGAGGCAAAGTAAATAGGTCCCATTTGTCTAGAGAAATGTGGAACAGAGACATTTTGAGAAAGTCAAATGTGTAGTGGTTAAATCTCTATTGCGGTACTTCGTTGTTAGAATCTTTAGCTTTTTTAATACAGCTATTGTAAAGGTCTCTTTCCTTTTGAGCTACAACAACATGGCCATGAAATGCTGCTGTCGCCTCAATCTTTTCGTTTTCCTCCATGGCACACTGGATGCGTTGCCTGTGCTTTTCACATGTTGCACAAACATCATCTCGTGGTGACGCAATTTTCAGATGTTGAAGGCGGTTATTTTAGATTTCACAAAAACAACTTTGTTTCACTGCTCGGACAGAGGAAGCTTCGCAAATTTTCATATAATCTTTGTGAAGATTGATTTTTGTCAGCCCACTTTCCAAATAAATAGACATGTTGTCCCGCCCTCGAGGCACAGCTGGCTGTGGCAGTCCGTAAGCATCTGCAGAATTCTGGATAAACTCCACTACTCTCTTGATGTCATCAAAAACCAGCGTATGTTTACGACTTTTTCCAACAGTTTCCATGCCTACGTGGCACTGCCCCCTCCTTCTTCACATGAGCTAATAAAGTATCTAAAGCATGTCCTCCAATGTCGTTCACGAGCATTAAAGTCTTTTTACAAACGGTTGCTCCGCAATATTGGTACTGGATGCGTATTCTTTTGCGTTTCTTTCCTCGTTGTTTTTTCTCTCCGTCGTAACTAGTCATCAGAGAGCCCATGCTATACATGTATTTTCCTCCTTTGACATTTCAGGTAGAGACAAGATATGGTGAAAAGTTTTCTCAACAAATAGTTCCTTTTAATACTTTCGTTGACAGTCACATCCATCCTGCACATACTGTTTTATTCTACCAATATCCTCATCCTCAAATATCTCTTCAATAACATCATCTCCATATTCAGACTGATCTGGTGTACCATCATTGTGTTCATCTATAATGAATTCCTGAACCCTGTTATCTACTTCTGACATTACAGTTGCTCTATCAATCCCGTCGTCCGACGCATCGCTGTCTGGTCCCGGCTCATTTAAAAATGTATCGCTCTCTTGATAACCGCAAAGAGTTGCTGACGGCGTCCTACCAAAATGGTCCGATAGATGACTCTCGAGTTCCTGCAAGCAACAAAAAAGCACTAAGAAATAGATCTAGTTTGGCTTTTGGAGCAGTGGTTGTTTTTGCATAAATAATTTTATATAAATATTAGATGGCAGTTTGCGTGACATTCAAATTGTCAACACGAGAAACAGCATGTCACCCTGAGGCGTAGCCGAGGGTGACATTCTTCTTTTCGAGGGTTGACAATTTGAATGTCACGCAAACTGACATCTAATATTTATTTTATTACACCGAGCTTATCAACCCTGGCTTTGGAATCGTTTTACTCGTCTTTTATAAAATGTGTTGTGAATACCAATTTAGCGCGGACATGTACATAACGCGGGAAATGACGTCGCCGTCTTACGACGTCACATTGTTTATAATTATATTACAAGAAACAAAGAAGTACGTTATGATAAGTAAATTGAAGAAACCGCGTCTTTACATTGTCTAGGTGGCAAATATCCTCTTCCGGAAGGAAGGCAAATCATCGTTAAGGAATGGACAAAAGGAATCAACTTGTACAGAAAATGCCAAAAGTTGCTCAGAAGTTACCACTCTTTAAAACGTTCCAATGTATCTAATAGCGAAAGTCATGTCAATGCTGACAGTACGTTTTCGGACGGAGTAAAAAAATAATGTCCTTCAGAGTGACGTCACAAAAAGAATATCATAAAGAGTGACAGTATATTTTGAATAGATGCAAAAGACATGCAGAATGTTAACTGTAGGTCTATGGGAATTTAACATTGTAACTCAAAGCGAGGTGTAATACGGAAAAAAAGCTTGCTGTTTCCGTTCTTAGGTAATGCACAGAAAACTCAAAGGATTTCCAATTCAATTCAATACCTGACAGACTTTGAAAAAGGTTTGATTTGCGCGTGCATAACTTCCTGTAACTAAGTAACAATACGAAATAGTACCTAAAGAATCCAACAAATGCAAGTGGTCGTCAGTTTTAAGCTCTCGATTCAAATTTTCGTTTTGTTATTCACCATATAATGAAGCAATAATTGATGAAGAAAGACGATATTTACGTGGACTTTTTTATTTTAAATCGTAGTAAACGAACTATATTTTATGAAACCTACGCCGGAAACGGTGTAGTACTTCGTCTTAGTTCCGTCGTCAAATTATGTCAGACAGTTTGAGTGATTAGGACCATACCATTTAACGATTATAATCTACTATTGGACATGGATATTCCACTGGAAAACAGGATTGTGACACAGAATTGTATACACCTGGGATCAGTTATCAGGTAAGTTGATTTTAATGGTATTATTCCCTACTGCTATGTCTGAAGTATCGAAAATACGACGAAATTGACATCAGATTTGTGCGGCTGCAATTATTGTAGCCAGGCATATATATCAAGTCTAAAACATACAAGTCGCGTTACATTATAACCGAATAATCCCCCCATACTATCTTTGCGGGTCTGTCGGTTTACACTGTACCCAAGATGGCTACACGAAGGCAAACCTATTTTTTGATATAAATTCGACATCAATAAGAAATGTCTAAAATGATTAAGAGCTAGAGACCATCAGTCGTTAAAGGTGTGTATAAGCGCCACAGGCTTCTGTGAAAGAAATGAATTTGTTTGATCCCAAACTGCGGAGGGTGATAACTGCTGTACAATACTGCATGTAGCGTGTTCAATTGATCAATTACCACTGTTTGCTGTTTAGGTTAGCACTTTTTGCAGAGTACACTACATTTGTCTTTCCAAATATCCCCGGTAACATTACACTTTAACTTTTGTTTTCATTGCAAACAGTTTGGACTTGGTAACCCGGCGTCTGAACAGCCTCCAAACTGTTTGCCACTCAATTTAAAACTGGTAGTCGGAGTTGTCAAAAATGTGTCTTTTTCTATATTTCATTGCAATGCGTTTCGTTTGAATGGAAGAATACCGTTTTCTCCACTCTGACTGTATTTTAGAGCCAATCATTGAATCATTATGGCCGTAGATGGCCATCGATTTCTCTACTGAACTCATGACTGTATTCGGATGGTTACAGACGAATTAGGGACGATGTGAACCACCGCCGATGTGAAACGATTTACCAGACGATGTGAACCACCCCATAAGACGAAGTGAACCTATTATTTTTTTTAATTTTAATAAGTTAAATATCAGATTTATTTGTACCAACAGGAAAGTATGTATACTCTTTAATGTTCATTGACCTGTTATTACTCTATTTTAGCGACTACATGTCCTTGCCATCTGTCACCTGAATAATAGACAATTGCCTGCTGCAGCTACCAAGGGCTGCCATAAGTTTACATAAAAAATCCTAAGATTTCGATTTTTTTCTTTTTTCAAGTGCCATTTTACGAATCGTACCTTAAGACCATAGCCTGTTTCTACTTTTATTGACACGTGATTACTTAAAGCAGACTGGAAATAAAGCAGAATGCGCCTCAAGGCACGTTCTGCTTTACTTTCAGCCTGCTTTAAGATACCATGTTCTAGAAAAAAATCCAAAGATTTCGGAAAAATCCGGAGAAATGGCAGCCCTGGCTCCCTCACTTCCTTACCACAAGCTAAGCTATGCACAAATCGCACATCCTTCCGAAAAAGTTGTGCAACGGCACAATAGTCACTTTATTTCATGACATATAAAAAATGTGACCTCTTTCATAGAAATTTGATTGGTAGCTACATGTAATCTGTAATTTTTAGTCTGAGCATTAGTCTGAAAATTCTTTGTAATAGGCCTATTTATATAAAATCTCCTGTATAAAATACTATTGTTATTAGGGTGGTTTTGACCGGGACCGGTTTGGATCAGGGATAATAGACAGTATCCTAGTCTGGTTCCATGTAATATCCCTGAAATAATCAAACATCCGGGGACCTGACTAACTTTATCCCTGGTTTGGATCTAGGCCGGTATTGTTTAATACAAGGAAAAACATTAATACTTGCGTCGTTTTATTTTGAGAAAAAAAAATTGGCTCACATCGTCCAATAGGGTGGTTCACATTGGTTCAAATCGTCCAAATAAATACGAAAAAGACTCAAGCAGGAAACGTAACACGAACCATAAAACCCGGTTCACATCGTCTTGGTTCACATCGGCGGTGGTTCACATCGTCCATATACCGTTACAAACTTGGCAGCGGGTAGTTTAACAACAGCGATTTAAGGTTTATTTTACTGTTAAATCTTGCCGTTTGTTGTTTTTCATCGACTCATAAAAATGACAGTTCGGCTCCCGGTCAAAGACAATTAAATGCCATCTTTGAATATGTAGGGGAACATCCGTATTTGTTTATGAAGGCTTCCTTTTTTTAACTGACACTGATGAGTAATCAGTATCACTCTGAATGTAATACTTGCTAACTCTCACTTAATTTTTCTGATGCGAGATGAATTTCAGAGTGCAGATTTCATGTCAGAAGTCGAAAAAATAATTAATGTAAACAGCTTTTTTTACAGAGGATACACTTTTTTCTATTGTTTTCTAAATGATAAATTATGAGTAGGGCAGTTATGATATGCACCAGGGACTGTGCCCGGTCCGTCACTTTATCTGGACACCGTCAAACCAGTCAAAATACTATCCCTGAAATCCTGAGCGCCAAGGAGGGAAGCCTTTAATTTAAAGCCTTTGGCTTGACTCGGCAGCTTGGGCCTACATTAATCTGGAATTGTATTGTGACATTAAACCTGTAGCGTGTTCAGTTACCGTATCGATTGCATCAATTGCATAACAATCATAACAATTTAGCTAAAACAGACTGTTTGCATGATATCGATTGCGAATGGCACGAATGGTCTCATGGGTAGTTAGCCAACACGAACAAGAAAAACAAAATGGTGACCAAATGAATTTACAAAAATTAGCGAACAGTCCCGAACTAATTTCTCATCAATGAACCAACATTTTCCGATACTTAATGTATCAAAAAAGCGGCTTACATCTGAGCAGTTAAATCTTATTTTCATATGCGGTAAAATTGATGCATTTGAGTTAATTAGTAAACTTTTGCTTGTGTTATTTCGAATCGTACATAAATCGTTTGTACCCTTGAATTAGTAAATAAACATGGTGGCGCAGCTGTTAATTAAACTTTTTTATTCACACTTTTTAGCTCACCTGGCACGATGTGCGAAGGTGAGCTATTGGGATTGCACTGTGTCCGTCGTCGTCTGTCCGTGCTCACAAAATGATAGTTAAGTGGCTTAAATTGACTAAAATAACTAGGCACGTAAGTGAAAAAAACATTAACCTTGCAGTTTATTGTAACATTAACCTGGCCATTTCTTGTGACCTGGCCAGTTGTGGGACATAGCGTTAGGGGTAGGGTTAGCCTCCAGATCATTCTATAACAAAGTTAGATTTCAATTATGTGACTTACCACACACATTTTAGCCATATCAAAAAGATAAATAAAGAAGGCAATGGCCACTTAAATGGAGATGGGTTAGGGTTATTTAGTGTGTAGATGAAGGAATGGTGTTGCGCGCGTGTGTTTGTGTGTGTGTGTGTGTGTGTGTGTGTGTGTGTGTTTGTTGTGGTATGACTGTGTGTGTGTGTTCTGCTTGAGAGGTGGGTGTATTGTTTGTGTTACGTTTCCTGCTTGAGTCTTTCGTATTTATTTATTGTGGGTATGTCCGACAGTCTGTCCGTCGTCAAACTTTTTTTCTTCAAAACTTCATAGGATTGTTCCTTGTAGGGTACTCACTCAGATTTCTTCAAATATAGGTTATCCAAATGAAATTGTTGTTGCCATGGCAACCAATTGAAAAAACTTTAAAAATATTCTTGTAAAAAAGTACTGGTCCGAATTGAAAATAATTTTACCCTAATGTGCCATTGGTGACTGTTTATCAGATTTTTAAAAATAATTGTCCTATCTTAAAAAACATGGCCGCTAGTGGGTGGGGCAGATTTTCCTTATATGGCTATATAGTGAAAACTTTAAAAGATCTTCTTGTCTGAAATCGATGATCCGATTTGAAAGGAATTTCACACAAATGATTCATGGGCGACTCTCTACAAGATTTCTTAAAATAATTCTGATATATAAAAAAACATGGCGGGGCACATTTTCCATATGTTACTGTATAGTAAAAACTTCTGTGAAACTACTGGTCCAAATTGAAAATAACTTTTACCCAAATGATCCATTAATAAATCTATCAGATTTCTTAAAATCATTTTGTTATCTTAAAAAAACATGACTGCCAGTGGGTGGGGCAAGTTTCCTTATATTTTTGTATAGAAAATCTTTAAAAATCTTTTCCCTGAAACTGTTGGTGTCATTTAAGAATATTTTTAAACAAATGATGATTCATATGTGGCCCTTTGCCAGTTTACTTTGAATAATCTTCCTAGATCATACATAACCACCCGTTGGTGGGGGTGAATTTACCGATGATGGCTTATATTGAAAACTTAACCATTACTGGTCCATTACCATGACCATAACCATCGGTACCAGGTGCGCGATAAAGGGCCGCATGTGGCTCTTGTTACTAATTTTCTCAGACGCGCAGCTGCACATAATACTCAATACGAGGGATGGATAGATATCCATGTAATCAACAAATTACAAAATAAAAATAATAGATCTATCTTAAAATATTCTCATCATCCATGAAATAATTAAGTGCAATTCAACTGCCTTTTAAAGATAACATTTGACACTGGCTACATTTAAAATTCGTTACCCCTGTGAATCAAGCAGTAGATCATCTCGATGCAAAATGTACCTTCCGCGTAATCATTTTGATGTATATACCTCTTAGTCTATAACCAGGACTAAACAATACTTATTGATGGAATAAAAAATATCTAACAACTTACAGAACAGTGGAACTAAAGCAGAAAACATCTTTAAATGCTCTCTGCTTTTCTGTCATCTTTCTTAAAGTGACCACCGGCTGTATACAATAATGATTACTGTAGCCTCAGTTGTGTCTACAGAGGGGTTTACTTAATTGCAAAACCTCATCCTTGCCAACTCTCACGAGTCAAGACCTTCACTCTTTGATTTTTTAGGTGCCATAAAATCTGACTCACCCATGGGATCCATCAATACCATATTACCAATGCCCTTGTTGAAATAATTAAAAAATATGTGTAAGTTTTCAGGATAAACAACCAACATAGGAGTGATTGTGAAAATGTAGTGTCTGGTGTAATGCGTAATATGCAGTGTAATGTTTCTGATCTTGGTAAATCTGCAACAACTCCCAACTCAATCCCAATGTAACCAACATAGGGTAAAGGCTTGCCATCTGCACATTCAATGGGTAGAATTTTATCACGTGTCTGAATTGGACAATCCGATCAGTGCTCCTTGTGAAAAGCTTCTGATACAAATGAAACGCTTGACCGAGTATCAAGAAGAGCTTTGGTCCTGATGTTGTTAATTAAAACCTCGGCTTCATTGAACTCGCCAACTATATTTGGGTCTTTATAAAACTGCTTTAGCTTTCAGTGACTGATTAAGCTTTCAATGATTGCTTTAGCTTTCAATAAATGCTTTATCTTTCAATAATTGCTGTATGTTTCAATAACTGCTTTATTTTTTATAAGCAAACAACCGGATAAAATAAAGTACACGGAATGGCAGCTTTCAATGAGATACGGTTATAAAGAGAGCTGAAAATGTCTAATTGTATTAAATTATGCCTTCACCAAATAATGTCACCGTCACCAAATATTATTGAACATGCAAGTGCGGGAAATTGAAAAATCTTTTCTTACTTTACAATATCACACAAGCGGGAAAGTATAAAGAATTGCAGCTAAGCTTTATAAAGAAATAAGCTGAAAACTACAGCAAACTTTAGAAACACTTTACAGAAAAGTAAATAATTATTAAATGATCAATGTACTCAACTGCAATATCTCTATAAAATCACAAAAAACAAGTACGTACAAATATGCTGAAATCTGTTATGTACACAATTGGCCACTAAGCATGGTAACTGGAACACTATTGACCACTAAACACTGTAAACACTGTACCTATAAAGTCAATAATAATATGGTATGAGATAATATGGCCAAACAGTAAATAAATCACAGAAAATACAGAATATACATGTATAAATTATGTTACAATGTCTCTTGAAATTATCACTGAATATGTTGTCTTGGAAGAAGTCTATATAATATACAAATTAAATTATAACAAAAGATTGTCACTATGCTGTCCTGAATAGTCTATAATTATTACAAATGAGTAAGTAGCCATCGTTACTCTCCTCCCCAACACATGAAAACTGTCCTCAGCTTATACATTACAGTTCAATGTTAAATTTTAGTCTATCTATATCACTCGAAAACTCACAAATACTTGTTGGGCGCCATTTTCTATCCCTTTGGGTTATTGAATTAAAATATTAAATTCATCTCCCTATCGACTCTATATAAACTTGTATCCTGACTGAGGGTGGGGCTCTAACCGGATGTGAGAAATAACAGGTCTTCTCTGTTTTCTTTGCTTTAATAGTCACCACCAGAATGGCATGTACATGGCAAAACACATGGCATGGTCCAATTCAAATCAAGTCTATCCAAAAGATAGATTCAGGCCTACATCCTGAAAATGCATGCGTTATAGCACACTAAATATACATTCTATAATATGGCATTTAAGACCTGAAAATAACACGGACACATGTCTCTAAAAATAGTAAGCATTTAGCTAGGACTTATAACATACAGTAATTAACAATAAATCATGGTTCTAGTGGCCTACAACCTGTAACCTACAAAATGACTATAATTCATCTAGAATGGGTTTCCTGAAGACACATTATACATACAACAATGCTATACAGTACAAAACAATACAAAACATAGCTTACCAGTTTGTGGAACTAAATGTTCAGCCAACACTCGATCCAACCAATCACTCCACCATGTCTACCATACAGGTGCTTTAGTTAAGGCTGTTGTAAATTAAAAGGTGAATGGTCAAAGTACTTGTGAAAAGGTTATTAACATGCCTGACAGATAAAACCGCGTAGAAAGAAGATGAAAGCCACCATTCCGCTTTTCGCGACAAACGCGAAAACCCATTACATGAAACCGTAAGCGCGTACAGAATATTTAAAGCGAAAACTATTTAAAAGAAACAAGACATGCCATGTTAAGAGTACACTTTTCATTGTTACCACGTACTTGCCAAATCCTTAAAGACGTCCTTATACCTCGACACTTGACTAAAAAGTGACTTTATTGAGAATACTAGTTAGATTTGCCGCGAGAAGTCATGCGACACGAATCACGAGATTTCACCAAGGTAAGTAACTCTCTAAATACCCACTACGTAAAAGAAATACCGAAAATTAACCAAAAGTCAACCTGGTTACATTACCCCAACCACCTAGTCTGGCATTTTAGGGTGGTTGTGTTTGAAGGGGAACTGCGATATACACTTCTACTTTTCGAAATACAGCTATACTCTACAACGAAGTTAACATGTAATTTTACATGAAGCTGTTAAAAAAAATAGTGTATGAACTTATATTTTATATATTGGGCCTACCCAATGTACTTGCCCCTTTAATGTTTTGTTGAGTATATGTCACTGATTTTCGATTAAATTCAAAGGGTACTTGAGTAATCATTTAATTTTGGTTGTATACGACTCTTTGACATCACTTAAACACAAATTTATGAATATATATAATCAAAATATTGTATAGACCGTTTTTATAATTTTAGATATCGTATATAGCTCAAATTGCTTTCAATAAATGTACATAGGTAAAAACCTCGTATTTCAAAATCGTAACAGAAAATGGTATTTAAAGACTAAATAACTAGACAAATGAATAGTAAATACCTACACTTAAACAATACCTATAATTTTATTGCATTATGTCGTTCCAAAGACTGAGAGATACAGACACATCACAAAATTACATTTTTTTCTGACCAAGTACGTTGTTTTGAAATAAGACATTTGCACCAATCAGTATACGACATTTCATTGAGTGACTGTTTACAGCCTTCATAGTCGCAATATTTGCAAAGATGTAAAAAAAGTGATTTTCTGAAAATTGGGTTATACGAGGTTTTGATATTAGGCCTACGCTGTGTTTCATTTTAACATATTATCACTAGCTTGTTTATTTGTGTGTGCTCAATCTGAAAAGTCTTAGTATCTAGAATGTAAGACATTATCAGCTTCATAATTGCTTATTTTCAACGACAGTAAGATACACTGTTTTGGTAATGTGCTGTTAGTATGCAACTGAGAATAATCGATTTGAACCTGTTGCTTTTGTACGCTTATAGAAATGTCGATGCTGTATATACAGGGTGTCTCATAATATATGTTACCATTCCAACCCTTTGTCACTTTTTAATTCCCATAGCTATTAGAAATAGATAGGTATCATATTAAAGGTAAATGTTAAAACTTTTAATCATACACAACTTAACTAGCTAAATAGTAATTAAATAAATTAACCACTCTTAGACAATAGTGTCCATTTACAGCATAAACTCAAAACGACGTCAATTTTGACGTCGCAATAGTTCCACTCGCAGAATATAGAGCTTGTAATTGCATACTTGCACGATTCGCGTGTGATCTTTCTCATTTATCGTGAGATTAACAGTTTGAGGTTTTCCGTTGATGTTGGGTACACTGTGTAAACCTTCTCTTTGAGACACTCCCAAAGAAAACAATCCAAAGGAACGAGATTTGTGGAATGGGGTGCCTAAATGGAGAAGTTCAGACATTGGTTTACAATGTTAATAACATCACTGTCTTTCAGATGTTGGAGCGCTGGAACTTTGAAAGGTGTTAATTTTAAATCAAATCTTAAAGCTCTGTACACACTTATGGCACTGGAAGTATTTATATTGTCAGAAAGCACATTTCGTACCCACCGCTGAGGTGTCTCGTCGATAATTTGCTTCACCTCCGCAACATTCTCATCGCCGCGACTGCCTCAGGGGGTGCCCATTTTTGTCATGCATCTGGTCCAATACATGTCCTTACTGCTCAAACCTTTTTTAAAAACTGTGAACCTTGTAAGCTGGTTTTGTCTACGAGATATAGTTTTCTTACTCTTCGAATGTCAAACATTACTGATTTTGCTCTCATAATATAATACTATTATGACCTTACATTTTCAAAGAACAACACCACCTTGGAAAATAGCAAATTTTGATGACGTAATATACGACGTCATGACGTCAATGTTTTCCATTACTTTACATTACATATAAAACGTTAAAGCATTTTGGTCATTTTGATACAAATTTAGTACAGATATATGTTTTATTGAATACGAGGCAAAGGTTTGAAATGGTAACATATATTATGAGACACCCTGTATATGGGTATATTGTTGTTCTCCTCCAACTTAAGTGTTGGCGATGTGGTTCTGCACAGAGCCTTTTGTGGGTCATGTAATACACCTATAATAACCACATTGATCCGTCTATGGTGACTGTGTATTGGTCCTAGTTTTGTGTCAGAAACTTCAATCTGGAATTGTTTTAGTTGCTTTATTAATTTTCATTACTATCATATCATCATGATCAGTGCTGTTGAAAAAGGTGTAAATTCATGTGACAAAACATCTCCGATATCAACATCCTGGCTGCTAGCGTGAATAATATCCAAGACTATTGAGCTGATTTCACATGGATCAAGCACCCTCATTTTACCAACCAACATACTAACGAGCTATTATCAAAAGTATGCTATCCCGTAAATAGCTTGTAGAGAGAGTTGTCGTGTGAACGAATTAGCAATCCCCCTGTGTTCAATTTCCATACATGTTATATTAACCAACCGTCAAACATTTAACAGTTCTTTCAATATACATAAATTAGTCTAAAACGTTGATTATTCATAATAAATAAGAAATTGAAAACTTTTACTTTTACACGAGCGAGTTATAAACTTTGCATATATTTAAAATGTCTAATAAAGAAAAAAAATACTTTAAAGCTTATTTGAGAGATAATACACACAATTCAGTTTTTGGTATACAAAAGGTAAATAGTTACATAAGACAAAGAACAAAACGTACTACGTGCGTTTTCTTCGCACTGTCTCTACATGAATCAACTGGCAATATACACATATGTTTAAGAGGCTTAATAACTACACAACTATTATTTCTGACAATAGCCCCTTTCTCAAGAAAACACTTTAAGTGTTTCTAACTACAAAATAACAAGAGTGTGCTGAACTTATTGTCTACTTAGATAATCAGCACACATGTTCTCAGATCCTTTGATTGATTCGACTCTGAACTGGTAGTTTTGTAGGAACAATGTCCATCGCATTATTCTGCCACTCTCTATCTTACACTTCTGTATGTTATATAATGAGGAATGGTCTGTAGAACAAATTTGGTCCCACACAAGTACTTTTGGATTTTTTTGATTCCAAACACTATTACTAAGGACTGTTTGGCCTTCTTGATCTTTTCAAGCTTCTCCTCTTCCATCTGCATGGTCCCATTTCCGATTACATGTCCTGTGAATGATATGTTCTCAAACCCAATCAAACACTTTGATGGTTTGAGAGTCAGACTAGCCTATCTAGTTCGGCAGAAAAAATCCCGCAGCATGGTAAGATGTTGGTCCCATAACTTCGTCTGACCAAGGATGTCATCAACGTAGTTGTCTGCATGTTTGCAATTGAGCAACAACTTTCTCAGCATTCGGTTGAATGTGCTACCTGAGTTAACTATGCCAAACAGCATTTTTTCTTGAATTGGTAGCTCCCATTTGATGTCGAGAAAGCAGTTAAATGCTTCGACTAGTCTTCAACCGGTATTTGCCAGTAGCCTTTACTCAGGTCTTTTTTGTGAAGTACTTGTCTTCCTTCAACTTGGACATGATGTCCTAAACATTCCCCATTGGTTCTCTATCGGACTTTGTGATCATATTCAGTCTCCTGAAGTCGATACAGAATCTGTTGGACCCGTTGTTCTTTTTAATCATCACAAAAGGCGAATTGTAGTCCGATAACGCTGGTTTAATCCCCTCTGCGCCGAGCATCTTCTGAATCTCTTCTTCAATTTCACCCCGTTTAAATAGCGTATGGTATGGGGTATTGACGAACCCGTACTGGTGTCTTCGACGTTAAGTTTATCTTATGCACGGCCAGCGTCGTGGTACCTGGTATCTCAGTGAATATATCTTGAAACTCTTCAAGCATTTCCATCACGTCTCGACGTTGTTCAGGCGACAAGCTGTTTGAGACTTTGTCATCTTTGTATGTCTCATCGCTTTTCAAACAAGCTAAGTCTAGCAAGTTTTCATCGTCGACAACGCTAGACTGGTCACTATTGTTACATCCCACATGTAACACTATGTTCGGCCTCTATTATTGCCATCCCAGCTACAATGATGTCCTGCCGTTCCTCATGCTTCTTCATAAGTGAATGTGATATTTTCCTATCTTATCACCAACTTTCACTCTGAAATCCATCCTGTTTACCTTTTCCACCACTTCGAACGGCCCTCCCACTGCAACATGAGCTTGTTGTGGGACGTAGGTAATTATAGTAAAACATTGTCTCCCTTCTCGAGGTTTCTATTTCTGGCTGCTTAAGCACAATGATGTTTGTATGAAACCTGTGCTTCAGCCATACTATTTCTAGCAATCTGGCATGTATCTTCCAGCCTGTTCTGAAGATTAAGCACATATTGGTAAATGTTCATGACTTCAGGCGTTTCTTTCTCTGTCCAAAGCTCTTTCGATATTTGCATGGGGCCTCGAACTGTGCGCCCATACAGAATTCGAAAGGCGCAAACCCTGTTGATGCCTGTGGAACCTCTCTGTATGCGAAAACAACAGCGGACAGGTATCTGTCCCAGTCTTTCGGCCGTTCCTGACACATCTTCTTCAGTATACTTTCAGAAGCCCGATCATCCTGTCACACAGCCCATTGCATTTTAGGTTATATGGGGTTGTGAATAATTGATTAGGAGCCATAACAATACATCACGAACATCAGGAACAGCGTATAGCTAGTATTGAACATCAGCTGAATATAATTGAATCCGGTAGATTAAAAGCTCAATGCGGATAGTTGGCTTGACAGAAGCTGAATCAAATGATAATGAGCTCATTTCACTCATCAAAGAAAAGGTTCTAAACGTTGCAGAAGGTGAAGAAGATTTCGGCGACGATACACTTGTGTCAGCGCGTCGAGTTGGTGTACAAAATCGTCACTCGAATGATAAAGATCGTAACCCTGCAAGAATAGTAATCGTTGAGTTTCGCGTAGTGCTGATAAATTTGAACTGTTCAATTACAGAGGTAAGCTTAGAGAAAGTGGCATACGATTATCAAATGATCTGACATACATTCAACCTTTTTTTCTTTTTGGAACTACCTACTGGAAGTCCGTTTATTTACATAGAATAACAATCATAAAAACATAACATATACAAAGGAAACATATACAAAGCATGTATGTTTATAACTACAAAAAAACAACATGCATATAAGTATATACTGAAATATTTGGATCCGTTTAAATGTTTAAATCTTATCTCTCAATGATTTGTTGAACTTTTGAATTGTTGGATGTTTCAATTTCTTCTCAGAGTAATATTTTTCTAAAGTTAATAAATCGTAGTATAAAATGTTCATCATATTCACTGTATTTGTCCTTCTTTCGCTTTTCATGTAACTTTTGTAGATAGCATACATGACGTTTCCTATAATAATATTAATTTCTTGATAGCCTTTGTAATGTATTTTGTATCCGACTATGAGTTCATACATAGTAATCTTTTTATTAATACCTATTTTAAAAAGTAAGTTGTGTATATTGACCCAAAAGGTATCTAAATACGGACAAGATATGAAAAAATGTTCTAATGTTTCAATCGCATTACAATGTTTGCAGAATGGCGTTTGGATTAGTTTCCACGTGAAAAGGTTTTCATTAGTGGGAACTATTTTATGAATAAGCTTGAATTTTAGTTCTTTTATTCTGTTATCGATATAAACATTATTAATTGTGTGGTATACTTCATGCCACTGGACTTTTCTATTCAGTTTTTCGTCCCAGAACTTATGGATATATGGAGGTTCAAATTTGTTTGCAACACATTTTCTCTTTATGTTTTTGTTGTTTAATTTAGTGATATTACAGTTTTTACCGAAAACCGAGTTTCTGTTAATATTAACGTGTGTTTTGATAGATTCTTCTAATTTCAAAATGGTTTTCCAGGCATTCGGAATTGCTGCTTTTAATCTGGTAAATTCAGAGATCCAGTTACTTTTATTTGTGAGTCTGTTTATTAAACTTTCATTAATTTCACCATTATTATGTATGACGTCATTTATGAATATAATTTCCGAGTCAATCCATGACTTGAAGAGTAAGCATTTACCTTTAAATTTTATGAATTTATTTCCCCATAATACCTGGGTTCTAATATTATATAATGATTTTGGCATTGATTTTGGTCCCGAATTATTCAGGTTAATAAAGATGTTAACAATATCTTTATAGAAAACTGGTAAGTTATATCTTACAGATGGGAGTGATTTAATGGAATCAAAATATTCATTTTCAGTATCAATAGTTTATCTCCGTATTGATTTAAAAAGAATTGTGGAATGACCTTCCAGTTTGCTTCTTCAACTGAACTAAGTGTTTTGAGCCATTTAAGTTTTAATGTTTTTGAGTAAATCTCTATGTCGGGGATCTCAAGTCCACCGTCATCTTTATTTCCTATTAAGGTGTTTCGTTTGATTTTTTTACTTTTATTACCTCACAAAAAGGAGAAGAACATAGAATGTATTTGTTTTAAAACATTTTTTGGCATTGGTAGAGTTTGTATTAGAAAAGCAAATCTCGACAGAAGCAAAGAATTTATGATAGGTATCTTTCCATAAAACGTAAGTTTTCTTTGATACCAGCTATTTATTAATTTTTGACATGTTTCAATTTTTTCTCGCCAGTTAATATCGTTACTAGCATCTTTCTCACTTCCAAAGTATACACCAAGCGCCTTTATTATCGGGCTGAATTTAATTCCATTTATCAGCAATTCAGTATTAGTTCTGAGCTTGCCAATTAAAAGACCTTCAGTTTTGTTTCTGTTCAATTTTAACCCTGAATATTTCCCATATTCTTCAATTATTTGTAATGCAGTAGCAATTTCCTCAGAATTATTTAGAAATAGCGTTGTATCATCAGCAAACTGCGTTATTTTCAAGCTGTATGTTTTATCGTGGTTTTTAACTTTAATGCCTTTAAGGTCTTCACATGATTTGATTTTATTTGCCATAATTTCAGCTACAATAATAAAAAGTAAAGCAGACAATGGGCATCCTTGTCTGATTCCACGCGAAATATTAAAAAAGTTTGATAACCATCCATTGTTTGTGTCTGATGAACAAATGTTTTTGTAAAGAATTTTAGTCCAGTTAATAAAACCGTCTTTGAAGCCAAATTTGTTTAATACTCGATACATAAATTCCCATTCAATGGTATCAAACGCTTTTTTTAAAATCAAGAAATAGCATTGCACCTTCTATATTCAATGTTTCTGTATAATCAATAATATATTGTATTTGTCTTATATTATAACCTGTGTACCTATTTTTTATATAACCTTGTTGGTCTAAACTGATTATTTTTGGCAATACCTTTTGGAGTCTTTCTGCTAGAACTCTAGCTAGAATTTTATAATCAATATTCAAAAGAGATATTGGTCTCCAGTTCTCAATCTTTTCTGGATCGCCCTTTTTATATTAAAGTAAGAGAATAGATTGTTTCTGGGAATGCGATAGTTCTCCCGTTTGATGACTGTGTAGAAATGAGTTAAAGACCATTGTGGATATATGTGGCCAAAACTTAATGTAAAATTCTACTGTCAGCCCATCTAAACCTGTACTTTTGTTTAGTTTCATTCTGTTTAACGCATCCTCACATTCAGTTAATATTATTGGACCTTCTCAAACGTTTGCCTCTTCGTTAGATAAAGTTGTTTCTATTTCCGTCCCGTCAATATATTGTTGAATGTCATTTTGATTGCCATTTGATGTGTAGAGGTTTTCATAGAAGTTCGTTTCAGTCTTTAAAATTTCATCAATACTAGTAATATGCTGATCGTCTACTAAAAGTGATGTGATAGTTTTTCTGTTTTGTCTAGATCTTTCTAGACTTAGAAAATATTTTGTATTTTTTTCACTTTCTTCTAAGAATTTTATACGAGATCTAATTTGTGCTCCAGTGGCTCTTTCGTCATATATTTGTTTAATTTCATTTTCTACTTCAGTAACTAGGGCTTCATTTACATTAGTATCATTGAGTAAAGATTTTAACTGTTTTTCTAGATGTTGGAGTCTGTTATGCCTTTGTCTTGATTTTCGTTTTGAGTATGTGCTGGATGCTTCTTTTATTTCATGTTTACAAATTTCCCACTTCAGTGAATAATTTAATTTTAAATCATTACATTCATGTATACTTGCTGTTATTAATTCACAATAATCTTTGTTTTCTAAATGTTGATTGTTTAGCTTCCAATAACCTGGTCCACGCTTCAATGGTTTTTTAATCTTAAGGGAAATTGCAAGATGATCAGTTGAATGAATCACTGCAGGTCTGATGTCAGTCGATAGTATAAGTGGAATAATATTAGAGTCTATCAGCCAAAAGTCTATACGACTTTTTTCCCTACCATTTTTCCGTCGCCAAGTAAATTGATTTAAATCATTATGTAAATATCTCCAAATATCCGTTAGATCATTTTTATTTTTTAATCTTGTTAAGGATTGGCTTATCTTTTGTTGCCTCTTTGAAGAGGAAACTCTGTCTTTTAAACTATTCACGTCATTAAAATCACCACCTATTATTTTTACACCTAATGAATGTTCTTTGAGTATTGTATAGATATTGTCTAAAAATTTGGTGCGTATATATTTAAAATTGAAAAAGTGTTATCACCCGTGTCGACATTCATAAAGAGATGCCTTCCGTCATTGTCATGATTTAAATCAGTAACTGTAACGTTTAATTCTTTGTGAATAACCAGCGACACTCCTCTGCTATTTGACGACCCAAACGAATGATAAAGATTCCAATCTATAAAATCATTCGCGACATTATCAATTATATCCTTTGAAAAGTGAGTTTCTTGCAAAAAAGCGATATCTGTTTTCTGTTGTTTTAGCCACTAATTTAGTCTAAATCTTTTACTTTTATCTCTTAACCCTTGGGCATTGAGAGATATAATATGTAAATGTTGTTCAGTCATGATTTATCAAGAACAAAGCATGAATTCTCGTCTACAGCACAAAACTGCGAACCGAAAAGTATAACACAGAACGATGAATTATTCGTACTAATTTCTGTTACTGTCAGTGGAGCTCCAGGTAACTCAACCTTTCTCAAGGTCGAGTGATCTGGGTCTTCACTTACAAGAATCCAAAAATGATTTACATTAAGTAGCACCTTAAAAGACATATAACATAATTGAACATATTAATTGCTATGTATAACGGTGGAGCTCCAGATAGTCCGACCTTCCTCAAGGTCGAATGATCTGGGTCTACACCGTGGAGAATACAACATTCATTTACAATAGTCAACACCTTATAGCGTTTTGCATTATCAAGCATATAGTTATACATGATCGTACTTATTGCTGTGTGTGACAGTGGATCTCCAGATAATACAACCTTTCTCAGGGTCGAATGATCTGGTTCTGCACTGATAAGAATCCAACATTCATTTATAATAAGCAACACCCCGTACAGTCTTGTAATACCAATCATATAGTTATGCATACTTATTGCTGTGTGTAACAGTGGAGCTCCAGGTAATATAACCTTTCTCATATAGTTATACATACTACTTGTAATTGTTTTGTGTAACAGTTGAGCTCCAGGTAATACAACCTTTCTCAAGGTCGAATGATCTGGGTCCACACGGTTGGCAACCAAACACTCGTTTACAACAAGCAATACGATGTAAAGTCTTGTAATATCAATCATATATTTATTAATACTAATTTCTTTGTTTAACAGTAGAGCTCCAGGTAATACAACTTTTCTCAAGGTCGAATGATCTGGGTCTACACTGTTGACAATCAAACACTCGTTTACAATAAGCAACAAAATATAAAGTCTTGCAATACCACTCGTATATTTATAAATACTAATGGCTTTGTTCAACAGTGGAGCTTCAGGTAATACAAACCTTCTCAAGGTCGAATGATCCGAGTCTACACTGTTGACAATCAAAAACTTACTTACAATAATCAGCACAATGTAAAGTCTTACAATACCGATCATATAGTTATACATGTTAATTGTTGTGTGTAACAGTGGAGCTCCAGGTAATACAACCTTTCTCAAGGTCGAATGATCTGGGTCTACACCGTTGACAGTCGAACAGTCGTTTACAATAAGCAACACCATGTAAAGTATTGCATAACAAGTCATATAGTTATGCATATTAATTACTGTGTTTAACAGAGGAGCTCCAGGTAATACAACCTTTCTCAAGGTCAAATGATCTGGGTCTACACTGATGAGAATCAAACACTCGTTTACAATAAGCAACACAATGTAGTGGCTTGCCAAACACATGGTATGGTATACATCCAACCTAAACAACTGAAAGAAGCTAAAATGAATGTTCTAAACGGGTACTTTAAGAATGGAAAGCTGCGTACATATGTGCGTTCAAAAAATGATATGCATGGTGTCGGAAATCGTGTGATTAAGCGTACAGTGCGTTCCAAAGAATTGTTGCAAGGTGTTATTGGCCAAAATAGTGAAGGGGCCATAGAAGTAAATCAAGAGGTAAAATATAATGTAAGCATTATGCCTGGTGACAGTTCTGGGGTGGACTAGGGGTCTGGCCAAAGCCCTGCACAAAAACATATTGAAATTGAACTATTAGCGTGGAATGTTGGCGAACTAAAGGCAAAATTAGCGTTAATATAATTGAAACCATTTTATCAATGGAAATCTTGGGAATTCAAGACACTTGGGATATTGATTATACTTACCTCGAGCATTACTTCCCTGATCACTTACTTTTACATGCAGTGCAAGAAAATCTATTGTTGGTGGTACGCCGATGGATGATGTCTTCTTCGGTGTTAGAAATAGTATCTCATCTTTCGTGAAACGCGTGTGTTCTGAATTTGGCTATGGTGAAATACTTATGATAGATAAATCACTTCTAGCAGCAGATAAAGATATTTTGTATGTCAATCTATATGTACAAACCAGATAACCCTCCGATATATGATAGGTGTAGAACTACGGTGTTGCAGCAGCTAGAGGATTGCTTTACTGAGTATGACCTCTCAAACTTTGAACTACTACTAAGTGGTGATTTAAATGCACGCACGGCTGATATTATTGACTATACAGAGTGCAGTAATAATATACCAGAGTTACAAGAATTTAACGATATTCTGGATGAAACCATAGGAATATATAGAACTTCGAAAGATTGTGTAATAAATAAATTTGGGCCATATTTACTCACCTTTTGTAAAACCTATAGCTGTTATACAATGAATGTTCGCTTTGGGCAAGGCAGCAGTGACTGTGCGTTTATAACCAGCAATGGATGCAGTATTATAGATTATTTTATTGCCACTAAAAGTTTAGTTGATGCTGTCTCTAGACCTGATTATTGTCATTTACCTTTGTGGATGCATATTCAAGCAAACTAAAATATTAAAGATGTGTCAAAAGGGGCAAGTGAAGCAGGTTTCTATCAAATAGACAATGCTGACATATTTGTAGAAAGTGTAACAGAACGTATATCAAGAGGAACTTTTGAAACAGTAGATAGCATGTTAAGTGATCCTACATCTGATATTGACTCTATTGTTAGAAGCTGCTATAGTAGCAAGCAGTGTAGACTTTCGAAAGGCAACGCGTAATGTGGTAAGAAAACACAGTGAAAAGTGGTATCATAAAACTTGCAAACAGGCTAAGAGTGATGTAAACAGATGTCTCAGACGTTTAAGAAGAAAAAGATCAGATAGCAACTTGCTAGAGTATGTTAATAGAATGCACAAATATAAAAGTTTGTGCAAACAAAAACATCGTATGATAACAAATTATATCTTGAGAATCTGGAATCTAATATCAGCAACTCTAGATCATTCTGGCGTGATATAAAGTCATTCACAGGAAGACCTAGAGTTGAACCAAATATTACATTGGATGAATAGTTTGATCATTTCAGTAATGTGTTTGCTGCTGATACTGAACAGACTGTCAATGATGACTTACAGGTCGATGATGATATAGAGACTCTTGACGAAATACAAAACATAGTTTTGAACTCAGAGATTACTGAAAAGGAAATAACAGATGCTATTAAAAGTCTACATGTGAATAAATCTGTTGGTGGTACACGTTTGCCTAAACATAAAGTTTATGGAGCCAATATATTGTTGCCGTTTTTGTGCAAACTTTTTAATAGACTGTTCGCAAAAGACGAGTTTCCGGATAGATGGGCAAATGTAATTGTAATGTGAACTCTGCAGACAATACATGGTTTTACATATGTAGGCATGTTGTTTACCAATAGACTGTCTCTGTACAAGATGGCTGAATATACGGCTAGCAAGGCAAAGAAAGCCCTAATGGTAATCTTTAACTCATTACATCAATTTTCATGTATACCTTACAATACTTTCTTCGTAATTGTTAGAGTTTATTTCAATGATTCTAAATGATTAAGAATCCAAAAATGAGGGAGCCTGCGACCGAATTTGGCTTCTTAATTATTAAGAAGCGTTGAAATAAACTCTAACCATTTTAGTGTTTGACCCGCCCACATATGACGTCACTTCACTTCATTTACATATTTTTGTCCGCCGACAGATGTTTACACAGCCTGTTACATATATTGTGTGTTTCATTACGCAGCAACATGGCGCATTGATGATGACACATTGACAATTCGTGTTCCAAGCTGCGTTAATAAATTTGGTAATCTTAAAAAACGATGGAAAAAGAATTGTTATTGACGTCTAAATGCTGAATGCAGCACAAAATACAGGGCTCCAGATAAGGGGTATTTCAAAAACTAAAATCTTTATTTCTGCTTAAAACCCTACGGTGTGACTACTCATACGATTCTAATGAGTAGTAACACCATAGGATATGATGCTAAAATAAAAGTGAGAAAATGTTGGATTTGTGAAGTTTACTCCCTCTTATCTGGAGCCCTGAAATAATGCAGAAAACTCATAAATGAGCTTTCTGCATTACTTTGATCTTGCATTATGCAGACGCCTGTCTTTAGTGTTTTCGCCGCAATTGACAATGGTTTGTAGATAACGGTAAGAATTCTGTTTAAATTATTATGGTGTGTTTTCTTTTTCTTATTCCCCCCTCCTAAACATTAAATAAAATTTTAATTATTTACACAATTTTATTCCGACTAGCGCGCTACAAAATGTCATTATTTTCCTCGAAATTTAATTGTACATGTTGATATATCTATATGCACTTTGCTGTGTAATGGATTTCCCCTTTAAGCTTAAAAGTCACGCCATGGGCGGAGCTGACCGACATATTAACACATGCGCAATGCTTGCTAACGTTTAAATTCAAGTCTCGAACACTTAATAATTAAATTGCCAAATCTCGTTAAATCCCGTTGACTTAATAATGAAACCGAGCGAAAATTTGAATTGTGTGGCTTGCTGATTGGCTGAAAAAGTAAGACAAACACTCAAAGTTGTTTGATGCTAAAATTGCTTCAATTCTGCTGTATGGGTCTGAACTGTGGGGTCTGAAAGATATGCCCTGTATTGAGAATGTCCATGTGTATGCATGTAAAAGATTTCTAAATGCAAATATAAATGCATGTTATGATGCAATACTTGGTGAATTGGGGGCGATACCCAATGTTTATATATGTTTCAAGAAGGTGAATCATATATTGGTTGAGGATACTAGCAATGCCAAGTGATAGATATGTCAGACTGTGCTACGAAATGTTAATGCACTACGATAGACTTGGATACAGCAATTGGGTAACATAACTACGATTCGGTTATGTTTGGGCGGCACATAATGTACAACATCAAGAAGTATTTGTTGCTGGGAGACTTAATGACCAGCATGTACAAAATGGGAGATCTAAATGTCTTGAAAGTAGTAAACTATGTTATTATGTCATCTTTAAACATACGTATGAGGTTGAACAGTATATATCAGCTATTGATGTAGCAACGTTTTGAAAGAGTATAGTGAATCTGCGACGTTCGTCACACTGCTTGATGATTACAAAGGGAAGACATTATGGTATTCCAAGAGAGTTTAGACAGTGTCACTACTGTGAAGGGTTGATCGAGGATGAATATTATTTCGTGTTGATTTTTCCACTGTACAATCATTTGCGCTTAATGTATATATCAGACTATGTCACACAAAATCGCAAAACCGATGTCATGTCCAAATAAGACGTTTAAACGCATTACTGATATGTACATTTGTTATGCTGTTAAGGAAAGGTGTGAACATATAAAAAGTTATGATAACTTATATCTGACATTATCAAAATAGTGAAGACCTGGATCCTGTGATTGTGCTTTAACATAGTTATTGGTTCTGAGTCTACACTGTTTCAGTTAAACAAGTAAAGTGTTCAAAAGCTTGTTTTAACATGTTTGATAAGGACTAGAGGGTCCATCAATGTGTATCATACTCTGAAGCTCCACTGTTAAAGTCCATTCCACATCTGTAATAATAAAACAAACTAAACTGGCATTTGTTTAGCGTGCCATTCACTCTGATAGGGTACAAACGGTGAATTAGGATCAGAGAGATCATGTAGTAGCACTGTGATCTTGATCCACACTGTTTGAATGTACCAAAACTATTGTAGAAGTATGTATTTCTTCCTTTCTAAACATGTTTATAGTCAGATAAATGTGACTTTATATTATTGAGAACTCGTACATCTGACAAACAGTTTTAATAAAGAGCCAATGACTGGATCGTTCGTTTGGATCTACACTGTCTGCAAGTACAGAATGATACTAAAAGCATGTAACTGTTTGTAATAAAGCAGAATTTTGTGCGTTGCCTAAAGAACAACTTCGTTCCTTTACCCCGCACTGTATTACACTATATTTTACGTTGTGTATGTTATGTACTGAATGTTTTTGTGTATGGGCCCAAGCCCCCTTGGGTCTGGAGCATTTAAAACCCTAGCTACATTGCCCAAGACTAAATTGCAGATGTGTGAGTTCAACACCATTGCTTCTATACTTCCCTTGTATCAACCTCTATCAAAGCTGCTGGAACTATCTTGGCCTGGTCATCGATAGTTATCATCACATATCTCTTGTCCAGCATTTGGCTATCATCGACCAAGTTTTTCCGAACTGCAGCTTACTCACAGTCGGTATATCTAACATTTTCACCTCTTTGGTCCTTACATAGCCTTTCTGTAACTTCAAATTTATATTGCCCTGCAGCGTATCTACGGTACACCCAGCAGCAATGATGGACACCGACTCTGCGTTGGCAAGCTGAAATTCGCCGTCTTCTATACACTCTTGTATATGGCGCTTGTTCATGGAAACAGACATGCACAGAGCTGAAATCTTGTTTGCATCCGAACCTTTATTCTTAGACCTGTCTTCGAACTTCCAACCTCTCTGAGACTGTCGACAATCTGTATGCTTTTTCATTCATCGTCTTGGTAGCAGACTGCTGCCCCGCTAATATTTTTCGGGTTTGTATTCTGTCTGCAGTCTCGTGCAAAATGACCTTCTTTCCTGCATAAGAAACCAACTTTATTCTGGGCAGCAGGCCTGGACACTGTGTTCGACCTTTAGTTTGGTGCTATATTAGGTCTCGGCTGTTGCCTGTTAGGTGCTGAGCCGTTTGTTCTGGCAGTCCTGTTAGACACTATGGACCCACCATGAGCCTCAATGTATTGCTCAGCTAGCTGAACAACTTCGTCCCTGGAGCTCGGCATCCTTTCATTAAAAAACAATGCTAGCTCAGGCGAACATGTTTTGATAAACTGTTCCCGGACTATCAAGTCCATCAGCCCTTCAAATGGTTATTCCATCTCGGCCATTTCTGCCCATCTACAGAAATAACGAACTAAATTGTATACGAGCCATAAACTGAAATACAGTTTCACCTTGCTCAGGCTTGCTATCTCGAAACTTACTTCGGAACCATTCTCCTGTCAACTGAAACCGTTTGAGCACTGTCTTCTTCAACATCATCATCTTGCCCAGGTGGCATGCTAGTATATACTAAAATACCTTTGCCTGTCAACAATGAACTTAGACTAACTGCCCATGTCCTCTTGTGCCAGCCTTGGCTCTTGGCAAAACGCTCAAAGTGATCGATTTTTGCGTCCATATCATCCTCTTTCTCTTCGAACTTCGGCAACTTGTGTCTCATCCACTTGCTCGTAGGTTCATGCTTCAAAGTTCCGGGCTCAGCTCGAAGTTTCATCGGCGCTAGCTCTCGCTCATGTTCTTCTCGCTTGTATGCAGCTTCTTTGTCTCTGAGCTGCATCTCAAGCTTGAGCCGTTCATCTTCGTCCTTGCTCAACAGCCAACCTTCGGCATTCGGCCTCCCGCTCATCCTCTAACATTTAACGCTCGGCTTCTCGCTCAGCCTCCAACTTTTTACGTTCGTCCTCATCTCTGCGCTTTTGCTCAGCGCTCTCTAGCTCCTGTCTACGACGCTCATCTTCTCGTCTAAGTATACGCTCTTCTCTGTCAAGAAAGTCTCGTTCTTTCTTCTCAACGTATGTCATGAGATCGAGCCACTCAAGCCAAAGCGTTCACCAGCCGCTATCCCCTTATCATTATCCATCATGAAACTATTGTTCAAACCCTAACAGTTCCAACCGGATAAACCTCCTAAGAAATAATCCCGAACGAGCCCCCAAATTGTCAAGACGTTCGGTTACCCTAAACCTGAGCTAGAGCCCTAAGCTTGAACTGTGTTTTAATCGGGCGTTCTATGAGGCGACAGTGTCTTTAGCCGGACACTAGTTAAGGCATGAACAAAATATACAGACTATATGGAATATATAATAATTTTCCTTGGGCTATCTTGCCTGATGATTGAGCATGAAACTACATAACAAGCTATATAAAATGATTGAAACTAACTAAAAGTGGATGAGCTACTTTGCAAAATCAAAAACTAAACAATATCCCCGTACTCGCAGACTGTTTGAGCACTTTGCAGGTTGGGCTTTTAATTGATGTATGATCAACGTTACTTCTGCTGAGCTACACTATGATGATAACTGATGTAGAGTTGTTTGACGAACCCTGTTGCTCAGCGTCGGTGTGGCTAATACTGAACTGTATCACAAGCACTATTCTCAAGAAGACTGTTCGGCGTTGTTGTGAACCTATGGTGAGATCTAGTCTCGAACAGATTGCTCAGCGTTGTTTGCTGAACTACGAAACCTTTGTTCACTACAGTTCTATAACATCAATTTTCCAGCTTGTCATGGAACCTCTATGACATATCGTCGATCTGTAGCAAACCTTTAAATTTTAATAATAACTGTTTTCATTCACATACAAATCGCAATGATCTGAAACAACGTACTAACGAGCTATTATCAAATGTAAGCTATCCCGTTAATAGCTTGTGGAGAGAGCTTTCGTGTGAACGAATTAGCAATATATCTGTGTTCAATTTATCTACAGGCTATATTCACCAACCGTCAAAAATTGAACAGTTCTTTCAATATACATAAATAAGTATAAAACGTTGATTGTTCCTAATAATTAAGAAATTGAAATATTTTACTTTTACACCAGCGAGTTATACACTTTGAATATGTTTAAAATGTCCAATACAGAACAATAATGACTTTAAAGTTTATTTGAGAGATAATACACAAAATTCAGTTTTTGGTATACAAAGGGTAAATAATTTGATAAGACAAATAACAAAAACGTACTACGTGCGTTTTCTTCGCACTGTCTATACATGAATCAACTGGCAATATACACATATATTTAACAGGCTTAATTACTACACAAATATTATTTATGACATCGGCCACGTGCCCATTGCACATAAAGGGTATTTCAATTAACATATGACATATGCCATTTTATATACCTCGTCCATACGGCATCACATACTAGTTTTCATAACTAGTCTGAGCACTGCCTTTCGGAGAACCTTCATTTCCCTCAGGTAAGCCAAACCACATCTCCCATTGTTAGTTAACATGATCTGAATTGGAATTCTAAAGCATCGTTTCATTATACACTACACTCTTTAAGACATCCGCAAATATATATGCTAAACCACTGTCTGCCATCAAACTACCATCATCAGCAACTAAACTGATGAGTAAGTGTATGCCACCAATTACATTGGCTAAGAATGAAATATGTTGACGCTAAGTTGCCTGACCCTTGATGCTGGTACTTAGTTCAACACTTACCTAAAAAGAAAAAAAAGATCTAGGCCACATAGGTCAAGGTTAAAAGTCAATGTTAGTAATTTAACATTGTAACTAGTTTTACTCGTTGAAGTACGCATACACGTGAAGTATTAAATTGACCTATTAAACGCAGAATTTACAAATGTCACAGAGATCAAGGTAAAGGTGACCGAACTGCAACGCAACATGCTACTCTCATTCAGGAAGTTTCATTGATATAACACTTACACTTTCAAGGACTTTACTCGGTATTCGATGCCGGGGTATAGCATAAAATGCCCCATATTATGGAAATGTGTAAAAAAGGGTGGGTGGGGTAAACTTAAAACATACCAGAATGCTCAATGATGACATGATGGCCCCAGGCCAAATCTGAATGACAATGCTCTGAACTATCAATATCATCAATAAAGAAACATAGGACGCACTTTCTAGGTAGACCTCCAAATCCAAATTCTCTGCCGGACTAAAATGCCTTCACATGATATTGATTTTGAAACTTTGATTTAAATCTAAAATACAGTACCGTTTAAGCTAAAGTATACACAAAATACAATGCCAGTTAACTGGGTTTAAACTGAGAGCGCACTGAGAGTAAACTCATTTTGCACTGACAGTGCACTGACAGTTAACTGATAATGCACTGAGATTTCATTAGAAAACGGATAGTGCACTGCCAGTTTCAACCAAGTAACTAGCAGTGCAATGGAGAATGACTACAGTTTAATAGTCTGCATTGTTGTGGGGAAAATGAAGTATTGATGGTAGATAGAATGTGTATCATGCAAAAGATAATGTTATTGTGTTGGTGATGATGACAATACTACTAATTGTTATAGTTATAGTTATAAAGATAGTTATAATTAATATATTTTTATTGATATAACAATTCCATTAAAGGAAATTATAATTATAAATAATACTATCAATAATAAAATACCAATAATAAATATAGTTTTTTAAAAGTAGTAGTAGTAGTTGTAGCAGTAGTAGTAGTAGTAGTAGTAGTAGTAGAAGTTGTAGTAGTGATTTCAATAGCAAACTGAAAATGCACTGTTAGTTTAAACCAGGTACCTAACAGTGCATTTAGATTTCAATAGCAGCTCATAGATAGCAGTCATTGTACAGTATACGGTTATTTTAAAGTACTTCGCAGGTGCGCTTAGTTTCCATACAAGGTGTTATGAAACTTTTCATGTAGAATAATAATAGGCTTAGAATCAATGTGTAAAAATATAAGCAAAATCTATCGTCTCTTTTTCCGACAAAAACCTGGAAATTTGATGATTTTATTTTTCTCAAAAATAAATAAAGCTAATGACTATTAGTTTAGCCCAAAAAGAAGTCCACAACATTAATTACAAGAAAAGCTAAAAACATTTTGAATAAAGGTGTTCAGAAAGATGTTATCAGCTATTTAAATTTTGCAAAATGCTAAAAAATTGAATTACAAAAAACTGACTCATTCAAGGTATATTTTCTTTTATTTATTTCAAATATATGGTTGATGAAACAGTTGGTCAGAAAAAAATAGAAAACATTACAATCAGGATTTGTTGTTATAACAGATGTTCTTATTAAAATGGGGGCACTTTGAAGTTGAGATACAGTTACTTACCTTAAAATTAAAATTAAAATTCTGCCATTAAAATGAGCTATTATTTAATCACGGAATTGCATACAAGGTTAATTATATTGTTTAAACATAATAATAATGGGCAATGTTGATCTTGAAAAGGTTGACGTATTAATAAGCTTCAATGTGTGGCTTTATAGTTCGATCAAATCGTATACATGCATACCGATGTTATTGACTTGTAAGTCATTAAATTAAAACGTACATGTAAGTGGACATATAATTGGACCGTATATAACATCACTATTCTAATCAACGAAGACTTAACATAACATGTCCCTTGATTACTGAGTTATGGATTGACAAGTCAATAAATCGGACACTTAAAAAAAATATTTGGATCGGATGGGTCTCGAACCTATGACCATTGAACTTCTAGTCAATCACTCTGCTCACTGCGCTATGAAGGATTATACTAAATCGTATCAACAATTTCCTTTTGTGACTCGGTGCAATTTGCGGTCTTTTCGGGTTATGATATTCGGCTCGGGTTTTAGATAGAAAGTTCCGGTTGTCATTCCAAATTGTTCATTCTTAGAGTTGCCATTGACCAGATAGGACTATTCATTGAATTTATTCAACTTAATTAATTTAGATTAGGATCAAATCAAATATATAGGTAGGTAAGATGTTAGTTGTTATCATTGGCTAGTTATTTGCTCGGGTGTATTGATTTTATCGATATTTAGGCTGAAATTAGAAGAGACGTACTTTCGGTTTATTCGCGCCATTTCTATTCTTTGTTCAAAATTACTTTCGACTGTCATAGATGATAACTCGTTTATTCACTTTACAAACAGCATGTTAATAAAGTTCATTATTACAGAAATCACCTGCACCTGCACCAGAGAGAGAGATTGGCTTTGAACGTGTGTTCATAATACCAGATATTTTGGTGAGTTGTAAATGTGTTGTGCCACTGTACCATTGTTTTATTTAGGTTTTTGTTAATGCTTTAAGCATTGTTTTAATTTGACTAAGATATCTACATGTACCCATGATAATTAAATGGAGCCACTAGTAAGACAGGTAAACATAAGTATTATTGTATGTCTGTAAATCATGGTCACTTCAAAAATTGACTACTGCAACTCACTGCTGTATGGGATTCCCCAAAACTCACTATGCAAACTACAGCGTGTGCAAAATACAGCAGCCCGCATCATTACCAGGACCCCTCGGTACAATCACACCACTCCAGTCTTGAAGGATCTTCACTGGCTTCCAGTTCAACACAGAATTGAATTCAAAATTCTGACACTCACGTACAAAGCCATGTGCAATGATTATCCAAGGTACATTGTCAATATGCTTGACGAGTATAAACCTCGAAGAGAGCTGCGGTCTGCGACTAAATCAGTATCGCTGGTTGTACCGATGAGTCGTTTGGTGAGGTTTGGGGATAGAAGTTTCATGCATGCAGCCCCAAAGCTCTGGAACAGTCTACCATCAGACATCAGAGATGTGAGCTCAGTTGCAGTCTTCAAAAAACGTCTGAAAACACACTTCTTTAATATATATTATTAGAACACATTAGGAAATGGATGACTGCTACCTACGGGCTATGTTCTTGCTGTAGATATTGTGGGTCTAACGAAATGGGAGTTCTAAAGTTGTACCGTTTACCCGTGCCTGTTTGGTGGATCTTGATGGTAGGGATACAACTCTGATCTCTTTGAATCCGACTGGCTTGGGGTCAGCGGTATAATTCTAGGACAGATTCTTATCTTTATGTTTTATAAATTAAGGGTGTAATTTCAGCCATGGAACATGTAGGTCCCGCGAGTGTGGGATGGAGAGGGTAAATGACTGCTACCCAGGGCTGTGTTCATTCTGTATATGTTATGGGTCTGGTGTTTAGTTCTGGGGTTATACCGTCGACCAATGCCTGTCTGGTGGATCTTTGATGGTAGGGATACAACTCTGATCTCTTTTGAAACCAGCTGGCGGGGTCTGTGGTATAATTCTTGGACAGCTTTCACCATTTTTAAACATGTCATTGATCTTCTATAGAGTTTTTTTAGTTATGTTTGCATGCTATTGGCCTAGTTATGTTACATTAGGCGGCCTGCATTGGGCGCTCTGCTATTATTTTCATTGGTCGGCAATCTTTAGCCGGTCGGTTCATTGCTGATTGATGGGGGTAATGTGATCGCCGTTTTGGGGGCTGTCTTTTGTATGTTTATTCATGTTTTATTTCAGATCTAATTGTAGTTATTTTGTCTTTTCTCGATTTGTAGGTACATTTATGTTGTTTCATGTAAAGCGCTTTTGAACGCACAACCCCTGTGTGAAAAGAGCGCTATATAAATCTGGTATAATAATAATAATAAAGTATCTAATGAGGACATGGAGAAATTGTACCAAAATGGTATATTTGCGACAGCAACCCCCAATCTTTACAAATAACGTTATTGCCCAGTTTGGACATCGGGGTCATGAATGTCTTTGTCAGATGAAGAAAGATTCCTTTGCAGTAAAATATTATCCAAAATGAAGAAAGTATGTCCTGATCGCGTTCAATGAAGCTGACAAAACCATTCACGGCCTCGACTCCAGGGAGGACCCAAAAGAATTACGTATGTACGCTACTGACACTGAATGTTGTCCTGTTAAGTAGTTTGATGTGTATGTGTTTAAACTGAATCCAAAATGTGACAGGGTTTTCAAAAGACCTTGCAAACATTTCAAGGTGTCAGATCAGGACATCTGGTTTGACAATAAGCCTGTTGGGGTGAATAAACTGAACATTTTTATGCCAAAACTTTCAACGCAGGTTGAATTATCACAGAGGTACGATACACAAATCATTGTATCCGAGCATATGTAAGCACCAAACTGTACCACAAGGGTTTTTCAAACACGACCATTATGTCAGTGACTGGACATAGACATGTTCAGTCACTGACCTCGTACGTGAGAACAACAGATGACGAGAGGTGCAACTTAAGCAATGCATCAGATGTGGAGCCTGATCAATAGATCACCTCAAGGTCGGTGAATGATGATGGAGCTGCATCTGATGCAAGCATGAAATCGCTTTCAAAATCACAAGTTTGAAACAGTCAAGCAAATATCTGCATGAATGGGACAGATGCTTTGAGTGGTGGATATAACAGAAACCTCAACATATTTTCCGGGAATGTATCGTCTTCAACTATAACTGTGATTATGTATAATTCCCACAAAAGTGACTGGTCTATCATATCATGAATTTCAACGGCTTTACACAGCCGTTTACAGTTTCAAAACACACGTGAAACGTGCACTCTGACCTTTGAGCTGTAGTTATAGACGCTGTGTCCTGTGTAGACTGTGTATCTTGTTTTTAAAATATTTTAAATTCATTGTTTATGTTTTTGACTTGATGTCATTTAAGTTGATTAAAATGATTATTCAAAAGTGAATAAATGTTTCTAATTTTTGTGTAATCTTGATCGTGTTTTCGAATCGGGTGTAAACAAAATAGGAGGACATTGTAACAGCTTAGTGTTACGTCGGGTGACGTACTTTGGCTTCGATACTTCGAGTCCAAAAATATGTAGGGCGATGCGGCGGTGCACAATGCGGTTAAATTGAAGTGTTAGAATCATTAAGAAATAAAATATTCATACCAGTGTTCTATCGTGCAATCGACGGCCTCGTGATTTAATTACTACGCATCTCAACTCCTACAAGTGTTCGATTGCACGATAGAACACTGGTATGAATTTTGTATTTCTTACTTTCAAAATATGCTTTCATACAGCGCCATTGTCGTCTTTATCAAATTTAGGGCTATATATATAGAGATACATATAGATACCAGTTTGTTCACTTCCTACTTGTATACCTACCTGGAAGCAGGGTCGCCCGGGTTATAATAAAACAATGAACCCGAACCTATTCCAGACTGTTTTTGTTAATGTTATTAGAAATCTAGAGCTATCATACTTTTAGATTGATTTTAGAAACTCGAAACAAATCAAATAGTATTTTTCCAATACAGGAAACGTTTTGATCCTAGAACTGCATGGATCTTAGATCGAACCTCTTTCAAGGAATACGAGCTAAGTCCAGGTACCTGACATTTAAGGGTGATTGCATTGAAATAGACTATAAGTTACAAACGATTGGAATGCAGCACGAGTATGTTGACAGGAATTGACCTTGGATTTAATTATTTGGGCTAAATTACACATGGACGGACATGCTTTTTTCTACACGTGACATAAAACATAATATTGTAGAGAATTTAGTTGAACAGTTGAACAAGTGTATAACATTGGTAATTCAATAAAGTGTTTTCGGAGTTAAACCTATAGACAAATGGATTATTACAGAAATATTCTCCTCAATTGCATGGTTGACAATCTGTGAGTACAGTAGATATTCTTAGATGCTTTAAAGTGGATTTTTCACTTTTACCTAGACTTCGGCCATGCAGCTATGAGACGCCAGGCTCACCCGTGTGCACATAGTACTACAGTATTTAAAGCCAGGGACATTTCAGTTAGGAAAGTATCTCAACTCAATGAAAGTTGATTTAATCAAACACAGGTCTCTATAAATTACGCTTAAAGGTAAACTATATGATAATGTTTACACATTCACGCAGTTTAGTATTACACTTTCAGTTCAATAAAGGTTCCTTAGATAAGTAGAGGTTAGACCATGGATTGGCCGAGAGCTCCAAGCCATGTGCTAAGTCGTTATAATATATGAAGTCTATAAGTACTATATAACGCAAACAAAAGTATTTAAACTATATTGATGCCCCTTTTGGCTAGGTAATATAGTTTGATATTGTTACAAAGTAGGTTCACACTTCTTGAAGTGCGTAATCTTGAAGTGAATACATTGCTCAACATAATCGATATTGTTATAAACTTAATACGGATTATTGAATAAAATTACTTGTGGCGATGGAATGACCATCCCATACTTCTACAGAATTCACAAGGATTTGCGAAAGTTTATCGACGTTGCTGTCATGGATATCGGGTTTTTTCTGTCTCTCTTCCCTGCAAACCTGTCAAAGCCAACATATTCATTGTAAAAGGCATGTTTCGTTAGTTCACGGTGAAACAGACGGACATACAGAATCCCTAGAACAGACTGGTCAAATATATGACATAAATGATATGTGTTGGGAGCTGGCGCGTCATCACAATGCAAAATGGAACGCGAATTCTTTATTGGTGTCATACATCCAGATGTCAATGCGCACGAAACCCAAGGACGCAGAATATAGTTTGAAATTAACTGATTGGCAAATAACCAGATTAGACCGGATAGTTTTTCACCTTCATTTTGAAAAACACATGGTTTTTCGTCCATGAATATAAACGTTCCGTAGTGAGTTCTTTCTGCTATAGTTTCTCTGCCTTTTGGTTTCCGACCATGATCATACTGCAATAGTCCGTACATCTTAGTGTCGGCAATCAACTGGTCTAAATTGCTGGTTTGAAACCGGACAGATGCATCCATCCATACTATGAGAGGACAGTCCCTAACGGCAAGCTGAAACATATTCACAGTCATTTCAATATTTCGTAATAGCTACAAATATTAATCTTCCTCATATTTAATTTTACCATTTTTTTAAATAAATGATAGCAAAGTATGACTCACGCGGTATGTAATGACATTTAAAAATTTAAGATTAAATGTGTTTAATTTAAGAAAAATCAAATGATGAAAACACCGACGCACCTCTTACATTTATGATATCAGCCTAATTCATATAGTGGATATCGGTTGTCCTCATCAGGATATCTAGTACCTTCATAGCGACAATTTCTTTAATATATCAACTTTTATTTACAATGTAACGGATATTAATATTAAGAACTGTACTTGCGCTTTTTCGTTCTGACTGAGAGGGTGGTTATGTGTAACAGGTGTTGAGGTGTAAACTTGATCTGAACTAATCAGAGTATTAAAGCTATCTGTATTTGTGAATTAATTTGTATCACAATAAAAACTTTTTTGAAGAAAGCGTGGTTTGAATAGAACATATGTCAAACGTTCCGTTAATACTATTAATCTACTGCATTGGCCTTTTTATCACATTCGCTGTAAGAATAATTTCGACTACACACACTTCATAACTAGTACCACTCAACGTTACACTGTGTTAAGAATTAAACGGAATAAACGTCAATAGCCCGATTTGAGTGTCTACCCGCAATGGTAGTATATTTTTGTTATGCTAGTGTTCACACTGTTAACAACTTAACGGGTCATTTCACCAAGTACGACCTAAAAAAGTCGCACGCCACCACGCGCGACCTTGATCGCAGCTCGATTCCCCCGTATTCGCAATTACATGACCTACCCTATTAGTATCTGTGTACGCTCTATGTTAAATGTAAGCTTGTTTGACCTTCGATGTGTACGCTCTACTCTCGTCATATACGCTCTACAAACGACTATCCACTCATTCTGAGGCGAACTTGATACGACCAAGACTCGTTCCGTTTGACCAATCTGCAACATATCCTAAACTCCTTTGCGATCTATCCTCGAAAGCGCGCGACCTCGGCCGACCACGACTTAGGCCGGGCCGACCTAGATACGTATGAGTTGCAATGTATCCTTTATCATTACGATTTAGATGCGATCTCGAACGTTCTAGCTTGGACCAAACGACCAATTTTTGATTTTTTCTCGACCGAGTCGCACCCAAGCTACGCGAAAATTTGTTTTGGTCGCACGGATTTTCGCGCTACCTTCTGCGATAGTAATAAAAGGCCCGGCGATTGGTGGCCGACCTTCAGTTTTTGACCCCTCTCCAGAGGGAAAACATGGACAAAACCGCTTTGCATTTTTTATTAGTTCGGATTTGGAATATCGCTGTTTGTATAGAGTCCGATCATATTGTCGGTCCCAAATATTAACTGAAGTTGTGATTGTACATGCATTTCATTTTTTATCCAAACCGAAACAAATCACCATATTCAAAAGAGCACCCCACCAGCAAGAAAATCCCAGAAAACTTGAACTAATACCAAAATAGTATTCCTTTTCTCAATAGCCTGGTTTTAGATTTTGGAACAGGGTGTATATTGTATGTACACTGTTCGTCTTTATAGGTGAATATAGGAGATAAGAGTGATGTTGGGCGCCCCTAGACCCAGGTTTAACCCCCAGTGGTTGTTAATGGTTAATTTATAATTAATTATTGATTGCTACTGACCGTACCAAGACGGGATCCTGTATTCACTTTGCTTTATGTTTGTCTCGTGTGTTGTTTTCTATTTAGTGTGTAGATGAAGGAATGGTTTTGCGTGTGTGTGTTTGTTACGGTATGACTGTGTGTGTGTTCTGCTTGAGAGGTGGGTGTATTGTTTATGCTGCGTTTCCTGCTTGAGTTTTTTGTATTTATTTGAAGACAAGTAACCAATTAAAGTAGGTTGAACGTGAAGCAGAATTTTCCTTAAGGTGTATGCGATCGTTACTGTGTGAGGGAACCAGAGTACCCGGAGTACATGTCCGATTGGGGGATCACTAATACTGCCGGTATCGTGCTCGGACCACATGAGTGAGATGCATGTGCGCTACACCACTTCGCTACCAATGCACTAGTTTTCTTCTGATATTGAGTGCTGGTTTTTTTGTTGGTATTTTGTTGATTTTTACTTTATTTTATTTTGTTTTGATTTTTGGATCTTTTACCCTTTTACTGCCAATATAACGAAAAAAATACCAATGTTACACTGTCGCTGCCTTATTATAATATCGGCTTAAAATGTTCGTCCTCTTTTACTTTAAAATTCAGTATTTTGCGTGTTTGACTTATGAAACATTGATATAAATGCAAAACAGTTTGGATTCTATTTAAACACAACATTACGCGGCGTCTGATCAGAATCCAAAATGGTTGCGAATGTCGAATTTGGCGGCATTGACAGTGACTGGGGTAATTTGTGTCTTTGTGTGTATGATTCCAATAAACAAGTGTACAGTAAACAAGATTTATTTAACATTTAATATATTTATGCAAAAAAGGAATACATTATTTACAATATTTGCAAAGGGGAACATGCATTTAAATTATAAACAATCATTCAGAATACACATAAATACTTTATTAGTTGAATCTTAACCCTCATCCGGACCTTTGGGGTCCATTGGACCCAAACGGCTTTATTTTTGCTTATAACGCGTTTGAGGTCTTTAGACAGTGTTCCTTTGGCTATTTTTTACACTTTGACTGAAATACCTACTTAATAGCACTAAATGGCATTTATCGAATACTAGATAACGTTCCTCAATTACACATATAAATATATATTTCACGATCTTGTGATTGAGTTATTTCCTCTGGATATTATAACTCCAGAGGGCCAACCGCGAGTCCAAAGGATTCACACTGTATGGAACGAAAATAATTCTATCTGACCTCAAATTATGCAAATGATTTCAAGATTAAAATAAGTGTACTGTATTAGTTTTGGTTCTGGTCCTTTCTGGAAGTTTCCATATCAGTCATGGCCCAATAACGTGGGCCAATGAGATCTGGTCGGTTGATATTTAAGGCGTCTATTTCAATGCTTTAATTGCCATTTGTCAGTATATCAGATTCAACTTTATAGCTACAGGGGAAAAGAGGCATACAGCAGACACATATGCTTCAATTAGGATGTTTTGGAACCGCTTGTTCAGCAGTGGCTAACCTAATGTTTGAAACAATTTCTTGTTTTTTCATTCATTACTCACAATTAATTTAACAGATGATGATCGAACGGAAACCTAAACTCATAGTTTATTACAGTGATACAAAAATCTGGTGTTGACGATTGGCCCAAACGGACCGTGGTTACACCTGTAACTGCGTCTAGGACACTATCATGCAGCTTCTCAGACATGTGATGATGTTAAGCAGACATAGTTATGAGAGCGTACTCAAGACATGGTGTTAAGCAATAATTTATATTCAAAACTTTAATATCTTTACCATTTGAAGTTATGTGTGTGTTACTTTCATTACATATGTTTACCATACTTAGTTTTATCACATATATTTGACATACCACTGTCTCAGTGTCAGTGCCATGAATCCTACACGGAGCTAAGACATGCACGGAGATAACAGGTCAAATAAATTGGACAACTATTGCGATAAAATTATTGGAAGCAGAAACAAAGCTTTACAAATTGATGATATTGATCAGCTGGGAAGCTGTTTTGGTTATTTATGTTCCACTAATAAAGTTTTAAACCAGTCATGGTTAAAGGCCGTTAACTGTGCAAAGTTGCAAACCGACTAGATTACCCCTATATTTGTGCAGTTTGGTATGGACGTCAGAAACGACATGGCCAAATTTTATGCACATTTTCGTTATAAATTCACGTATTTTGTCGTTATTTGGCGGAATGTGATCAAATAAAAAGTAACTATTGATAAATTAATCATTTCTCGAGGGCAACACAAGAGAATATCGGTGATCTGGTCGATTTTAGCAGCAGTTACAGTTGAGAATTTAGACCACCTGTTCGATTGCCGTTGTTTACCTTGTATCTATAATAAGGTAATAGATCTAAAAAAAGAAATTTTGATAAATAGATCTAGATCTATGTGTCAAGTACCTGTGCGTTGGTCCTGCCGTTGCATCTACCCCGGACGTACCGATTTAAATAAGTATCCTGTTCCCGACCGGACGTACCGCTTTAAATAATTATCCTGTTCCCGACCACGTCACCGAGACCACTTGTATGCAATGACTGCCGATCTGAACAGTGACTCCGACTCCGTCCTATAAACAAGGAGTGGCAGATTTCATACGTGAACATCACGGAGCTTAAAAAGACTTAAGGCCGGTATAACGTGAAATATGGACCCTGTTGAAAAAAAAACCCGGTGGGCCTTTTTTCAAAGTTGAGAATCGACCCGGGTCTTTTTTCAACGTTGAAAATAGAACAATCTCAACGTTGAAAAGACCAACCGGGTCTTTTTTCAACAGGGTCCATATTTTACGTTAGGTCGGCATTCCATAGTTCCGTGATGCGTGATCCGTGTCCGCGTCCGTGTCCGCGAGTTTTTGCTCACCAAAGAAATCATTGGGTCTATTCCATACGTCCGTTCCGTGTCCGTGTCCGCGTCCGTGTCCGTGACGTTTCGCTCGGCGAGCGAAATTTCACGCAAACGGACAGATCGCGGATGCAAATGACTGTAGAAATATACTTTTTTCGAAGTTAAGTTAGCTTGTTTCGAAAACAATTTTAGAAAAATATAATTACAATTGTTAGCGAAAATAAAGCAATATATAATATCACTCACCACGACCATAAAAACTCATCCGTGTTGAAGAAGATATGGAATTATATGGCAAAATCAATGCAGAAATCCTAGATAGTGTCAGGTATTCCTTTTTAATTATACTATTTTTCAACTTATTTAACCCCTTGACTTACACTGAGTACAATGTTTTTTGGCAAACAGTTGGGATACTGATCAGACGCCACTGGACGCGGCGTCTGATCGGTATCCAAACTGTCATTCAATTTTCCTCAGTCAAAATGTGACTACTTATAGCATCTTATACCTTTCCTTAAGCTCTCGCCTCTCCTTCATATATTCAATTAGCCTTATTTTAGAAGTCGTAAGGGAACGATTTTAATGCAGTTAAATCTTTCTTTTACGACAACTAAATTATTTCAATTATTTTGTATTCAAGGCAGGTGACTACTAGTACTTAAAGAAAGGTAAAAGTAATACAGAAATCTCTTTATGAGCTTTCTGTTTATTATCTTATTGCTTTGTATCAACCTCTTTAGACAATGACATTTTCAAAAACACCGAGTTGTTCGTTTCACGGCAGTATGGAATAGTACCTCACGGATATGAAATGACCGGACACGGGCACGTACACGGACGCGGACAACGGACCACGGAACTATGGAATGCCGGCCTTATACCGACATTCCATAGCTCCGTGGTCCGTGTCTGTGTCCGTATACCGTGTCCGGCCATTTTATATCCGTGAGGTGCTAGTTCATACTGTCGTGAATACCATACGTGAAATCGAACAAATCTTTTCTCTTTTTTTGTTGAAAATTTTATTGTCTAAAGAGGTTGAAATAAAGCAATAAGAAAGTAAACAGAAAGCTCATAAAGATATTTCTGTATCACTTTATTACTTTCGCCTTTCTTTAAGTACTAGTAGTCACCTGCTTTGAATACAAAATAAATTGAAATAATTTAGTGGTCGTAAAAGTAAGATTTAGCTGCATTCAAATCGTTCCATTATGACTTCTTAAATTTTACTATCACCTTGCTATAAGTAGTCACATTTTGACTGAGGAAAATATTGAATGGCAATTTGGATCCCGATCAGACGCCGCGTCGCGGATGATCAGGATCCCAACTGTTTGCAAACAACCACTGTAGTTGGTGTAAGTCAAGGGGTTACATCAATTAAAAATTGGATATAATGGAAAACCTGACACTATCTATGATTTCTGCATTGATTTTGCCATATAATTCCATATATTCTTCAACACGAATGAGAAGTTGTGGTCGTGGTGTGTGACATTATATACACCTGTAAAAAAGTTAAGCATCCCCTGACACTTTCTAACATAAAAATCTTTAATTTAATTTTTTTAACGACTATATTTGACTGTTGCCAGGAATTTTATTCCGCAGTTTGTATTTAAGCTTCGGTACACATTAGCAATGATTTTACACGTAGATATCGGCGTCGATACTGAGCCTCCCATGGTTTTCGAGAAAAGCAGTTTGACTGCACCACATTTCTAGGTGTCTGTATTAAGTTTTCCGCCTAAAACTCTGCGGAATTGGTAACGGGAAGCTGAACTAGCATGTATGTTCCAAAAGAATTCAAAAAGTCGCATGTAAGACCTCTTTTGAAAAAACCTGATCTCGATACAAATGATCTTAAGAACTACAGGCCTGTATCAAATTTGCCATTTCTCTCAAAAGTATTAGAAAAGGTAGTAGACAAACGCATTGAGTCCCATTTGACCACAAACAATCTGCATGAACAACATCAGTCAGCATATCGTAAGCATCACTCTACAGAAACTGCTCTTCTAAAAGTTCAAAATGACATCTTGCAATATCTTGATAAGAATGAAATCACAATTCTGGTGATGCTTGACCTATCTGCCGCATTCGACACAATTGATCATGAAACATTACTCAATCGCCTTGAAAAAGACTTCAAAATTATTGGAAACCCACTAAAGTGGATGACCTCATACCTGACCGACCGTTACCAAACAGTCGCGGTAGATGGCGAATTATCTGCCCCAGTTCAAATGAAATATAGTGTGCCACAGGGGTCAGTCCTTGGGCCGAAGAACTACATCTTGTACACAAAACCTGTCGGCTCAATTTGCAGAAATCATCAGCTGGATCATCACTTCTATGCAGATGATTCACAGTTATACTTGTCATTTAAGCCTAAAGACACATCTTGTCAACAAGAAGCCCTTTCAAAAGTCGAAGGGTGTCTAAAAGACATAGTATCATGGATGCACCAGAACATGTTGAAGCTGAACACTGACAAAACTGAGGTCATACTGTTTCATTCAAAAAAGTTTAACGTTCCTGGAGATTTTCACGTACAAGTGGGAAACTCAAAAATCAAACCATCAGTATGTGTGAAGAATCTTGGTGCTAGATTAGATTCCCAAATGGATATGACACAGCACATTAACGCTGTGTGCAGGTCTGGCTACTCACAGCTGCGGCAGATAGGTCATATTAGACAGTACCTTTCTCCAGAAGCTACAAAGACCTTGATCAATTCTCTGGTCACTTCAAAAATTGACTACTGCAACTCACTGCTGTATGGGATTCCCCAAAACTCATTATGCAAACTACAACGTTTGCAAAACACAGCAGCCCGCATCATTACCAGGACCCCTAGGTACAATCACATCACTCCAGTCTTGAAGGATCTTCACTGGCTTCCAGTTCAACACAGAATTGAATTCAAAATTCTGACACTCACATACAAAGCCATGTGCAATGATTCTCCAAGGTACATTGTCAATATGCTTGACGTGTATAAACCTCGAAGAGAGCTGCGGTCTGCAACTAAATCAGTATCGCTGGTTGTACCGAGGAGTCGTTTGGTGAGGTTTGGAGATAGAAGTTTCATGCACGCAGCCCCAAAGCTCTGGAACAGTCTACCATCAGACATTAGAGATGCAAGCTCAGTTGCAGTTTTCAAAAAGCATCTGAAAACACATTACTTTAATATTTGTTATTAGAACACTGCTACCTATGCGATATGTTCTTGCTGTAGATGTTGTGGGTCCAAATGGGAGTTTCTGGAGTATTATCTGGTTTTCGGTCTCTTATAGAAATTTTAGTTATTGTCGCATGCTATTTTTCCTAGTTATGTTACATTGGGCGGCCTGCATTGGGCGTTCTGCTATTATTTCTATCAGTCGGCATAAAGAAGCCATTTGCTTCGTTGCTCTTGATTGTTGAGGTAGTGCAATCGCCGTTTTGGGGGCTGTCTTCTGTATGTTTAGTGGCCTTCATTGGGCGCTCTACTGTTATTTCTATCAGTCCGCATAAAGAAGCCATTTGCTTCGTTGCTCTTGATTGATGGGGTAACGTGATCGCCATTTTTGGGGGCTGTCTTTTGTACGTTTATTATGTTTATTTTATATCTAATTGTAGTTATTTGTCTTTTCCTGGCGGCCTGCATTTGGGCGCTCTACTATTGTTTCTATCGGTCGACAATCAGAAGCCGGTTGCTTCATTGCTGATTGATGGGAGTAATGTGATCGCCATTTTGGGGGCTGTCTTTTTATATGTTTATTCATGTTTATTTTAGATCATATTGTAGTTATTTTGTCTTTTCTTGTTTGTAGGTACATTTGTGTAACTTCATGTGAAGCGCTTTTGAACGCACAACCCCTGTGTGAAAAGAGCGCTATATATAAATCTGGTATAATAATAATAATAAAATAATAATCTGAAGAGTGATAAAGCGTCCTTAGTTGACACCTGAGAACCAAATATACAGTTTGCGGTGGTGCTTAGCGAGATTGATTGATTGAGTTGGGTTTTACGGCACCGCGACACATAAAATGGTCATATGGCGCCGAGAAACGGACATACACAAAAACGACCACATGCAAAAACAATCTCGATCACTTCGAGTGTATAAAAGCACGGAAAGAAAGAAGGGTAAAAAATACTAAGACATATAAAGACAGACACACGACAATACAAAGACGAGCGTTTTATAAATTATGTCTGTTGCGGATGAAAAATGAGGGATGGTGAGATGAGATGATGATGATTTCAGTAAGATGATTTTGGCTAATCTCACTCATTGCAAAGCAGTGCATGGGATCAAAACCACCAACCTGCCTTCCTTTTAGTTCTTGGCAGAGGGGATAATCTCCGTCAAATAAACAGAAACATCCCCTATGACAATTAAGCCCCAGAACCACAGCAAGGTAGGAAGGTCTCTTGGGTGCTTAGCGAGAAGGGGTTGGAATCGAGAAGGGGTTGGAATCTGAGGACATGGCGCCGAATCCACTGGTCTGACGAGAGCAGATTCTTGTTGCATGTTACGGACAGTCGAATGAGAGTCTGGCGACACAGAAACACTATATATACGCCAAGGAATATCATACCAACCGTTCCGTACGGTGGAGGCTCAGTAAAGGTATGGGGTTGCATATCCCATGATGTCAAGTTGGACTTGGTGACAATACAGGGTAGACTTACAGGCCGACATTACATCGACGAGGTCCTTGAGCCAGTCGTTGTGCCTCATTTCGACAACCATGCACTTGCATCCAGGCCTGTCTTCATGGATGACAACGCTAGACCCCATCGTTCCAGAGCAGTAACGGTATTTCATCGACAAAACGCCATTGTTACACTACCTTGGCCAGCTAAAAGTCCAGATCTTAAGCCTCTGGGGCACCTAGAATTCGACAACTGGAAGGATCTGAATAAATTGGAAGCAGCTCTTCACCGAGAGTGGCGTCAAATTACTATCCAGCAAATTCGACGTCTGACTAGTGGGATGAGGCGTAGGGTGGAGGCAGTCATCCGTGTGCGAGGAGGGCTCACGCGATATTGAAAAATTAAGGCACTGCATTGAAGAAAACAATTCAAATAAGAAACAATTACGCAAAACGTCCGTACGAAATCTGTAGCTCCATACTTAAGACATCATGCAATTACATTTTACGTTGCATGCATTTTTCACATTACGATATAGGATGTTCTTGCAAATTCATACTTCGTATATTAGAATCTGTATTGACTTTGCAAGACACGACGTCTTTTGCTTATCTTTAAATGGACTACGCCATGGTAAAGATACATACTTTAACAATTCTTACAAATCCCGGGGGTGCTTAACCTTTTTCCAGGTGTATATATTGCTTTATTTTCCCTAACAATTTCAATGATATTTTTCTAAAATTGTTTTTAAAACAAGCTAACTTAACTTCGAAGAAGGCATATTTCTGCAGTCAGTTGCATCCGCGATCTGTCCGTTTGCGTGAAAGTTCGCTCGCCGAGCGAAACGTCACGGACACGGACGCGGACATATCGAATAGACCCAATGATTTCTTTGATGAGCAAACATTCGCGGAGATTGACGCGGACACGGACGAGGACACGGATAACGCATCACGGAACTATGGAATGCCGGTGTAACGAAGTATTTTGACCCCCATCGAAAAGTGACCCCCGGTCAAAATTCGACGTCGTAGAATGACCTCCCATGACCGGGGGTCAAATTTCGACGTCGAATTCTGACCGGGGGGTCTTTGTACGACATCGAAAAATGACCGGGGTCATTCTACGTCGTCGAATTATGACCGGGGGTCACTTTTCGATGGGGGTCATAATACTTCGTTACACCGGCCTTACAGATACAACCTACTCCGTTTGTATTGACGTTTTGGATTTGACTTCGAAAAAAAAATCATTGAAATTTAAAACGGCAAATGCCATGTTGACAAAACTTCAGTATATTTCATTCCCTAATAATAACCATAGATTTTTGTGTTTGTTTGGCCCATATAGCCCGACATGAACGTGTGCCTTTTTGAGAATTTCCCTGATATTGCTCAAAGCTTTAGTGTCGTCGGACGCCTACATCTAAATCGACCGTAGGCCGGTAAATGCCAACTAACCCGTAGAAACAAACCAAACCAAAACCAAATGTTATTTACGAAAGCAGACGAAAACTTTAAGCACACGATAATTTTATTATAGGAGTGACTGTGTTAGCCGGGTCATGACGTCATATGATGTCATAATGGCAGTGAAGGGCTAATGACCTATGTACAACAAATAAGCATTATATTCACTAAAGACATGCTAATGCTTTACCCATTGAACCGAAGTGATGAAAGTGTACCTGTGAAAAGTACACTTTCTAATGCAAACAGTGTAGACATAAATCAGAGGGTTCTTATATTAGGCTCCGACATGAACCCACATATCAGAGTCAGAGCTGCATTGTATGCCAGTTTGTAATAAGAGTATAATCTCTGCAAACTGAGTGCAAAGCACACTCTTTCGGGACATGAACTATCATCGTTGTAGAGAGGTTGTTGCTACTCGCAGGTTAATTTTATTGCAAATGTTTTTAAAGAGACCACTCAGTAAGGAGAATTTGGTACCTTTAAATACGAGTGGCTGTTTAATGCAGGACAAAAGTAATGCAGAAAATCTGAAAGAAAGGAGCTTTCTGCTACTTTCATTTTGCAACTTTGCCGATAATTATATGTGATGTTTTCGTTGCTGTGCAGAGGGCCGTTGTTGAGAATGGTTATACTGTATATTGTAACATAAAACCAACACTGATTTATCAAAATGGACTGGATTTAATTGGAAACTTGAATTGTCTATTAGAAGTTTCAGGTTTAAAAGAGTGAAAACAGGATAAAAGTAATACAGAAAGTGTTTCTGCAAGTCCTGTATGATGGTGACACTATATATATCGCAAAGAGTACACTCGTCTTTTACAAACACGAAGAGTAAACGTGTCATAAGAAAACCGCGTAGACCCTGATCAGAGGGCTTCTAAAGGAGTCTTCTGATCAGGCTCAGAAATGTTTGTTTTTGTTTTCTTTTTCCAATACATGCAATGCCGTGACGCCATCTGCTTTAAACACTTGTCGCCTGCTTTTATTTCTCAAATTTTAATTTTAGGAAAATTGACTTAAGTCATTTCTTAATTAGTGTCAACGGTTTGGTTCCTGGTCAGGATTCAAACTGTTTGCAATGTCCATTAGACCTGAGGTAGGGCAGTGAAGGGAATAGTTAAAAAGGGACTAGATTTTATAAATTGACTAATTTTGAAACTGGAATTATCCATATAAGCTTCAGGAGTGAGCTAATCATCTCTCGTTGTGACTGATGTACACATATTTTACTTTAGACAATGCTCATTCTAGTGCAAATGTGTAACTCGAACATATGAAATATTCTATAACATGTCCTCCGGACAAGCAATGCACATACGACGACCTTGAAATTCGCAATGTGACCTACATTCACAGACCATGACCTTGAAAGTTTACTGGTGTCGAGAACTTGTTGCAAGGAATATTTGTATGAAGTGTCAATAAAATCCAATCAGTACTTCGCTCAAAAACCTCCGGACAAGCAAAGCACACATGACGACCTTGAAATTCGAAATGTGACCTACAATCAAAGACCACGACCTTGAAATTCGACTAGTGTTGAGTACTTGTTGAAAGGAAAATTTGTATGAAGTGTCCATAAATTCCAATCAATACTTTGCTCAAAAACCTCCGCACAAGCAAAGCACATATGACGACCTTGAAATTCACAATGTGACCTACATTCACAGACCACGCCCTTGAAAGTCGACTGGTGTCGAGAACTTGTGCAAGGAACATTTGTATGAAATTTCAATAAAATCCAATCAGTACTTTGCTCAAAAACCCACAGACCACGTCCTTGAAAGTCGACTGGTGTCGAGAACTCGTTGCAAGGAACATTTGTATGAAGTTTCAATAAAATCCAATCAGTTCTTTGCTCAAAAACCTCCGGACAAGTAAATGTTGACGTACGGACGGACGAATAGACGGACAGACAAGGCGACGCCAACACCCGCCTTCGCGGCGGGCGTATAAAAACGATAAAAATGTGTAGACCTAGAAACTACACATTTTCAATCCCTATTTCAAGCTTTTAACATTCTGCATATCATGAGCAAATGGTATAAGCTCCATACTGAATGAGATTTGTGTGAGAAGAAATTTAGTTGCTGCATGCTGAAATTGAGAAAGTTTCGCTGTCGACTGTAGTCGCCTATGACTTAATTTGTGTAACACTTTTTCGGAGCAATCATACATGTTCCATAAAGTTTTTATCTATGATTTTAGCAAATTCTCTTTTTAATTTTCGTCTATGGGCTTACTTATGCCCATCCCACCGCGCCTACGACCTATAATGTATGAAACAACATCAACGTTCAATTATTTCCTCTTCGAAATTGCGAAATGGAAAAAGAATATTTAAGAAATGAACGACTTGTTTCTGCCGTTCATCGGAGTATGAACGCCTGAGCTTGGCAAGGTAAGTTTCGTTTATTGCTTATATTTATATTTTTAAATGATCCCTTGTGCATTAAAATGTGTTTCTTGACTAGATTTGTTTTATGTACATGAATTTGTCATATACCGGCCAAATATTGTCGATAGATGTAATTCCCGATGTAATAGCCATTACTCCGCCCAGAATAGCGCCATCTGTATTCTGTATTCCTCGTCTTCACCGCCTGTATAGGCGAACCGTGGTAATCACGTCAAAGTTCAGTTCACAATCACCAATCTTGATTTAACGTTTCTGCACTAGTCCTTATGTTTCTGTGCACTCAAATGAGAGTTCTTATGAGTATGCTGAGCAGATGTGTCATTAGACTTTACTAAATTTTTAGTTTCTAGAATTTTTAAATGTCTGTACCTTTCTGTATCGAGGGTAAATAACAATCGTCTACTGTGAAACTCAACACACCGTATCTTTTGTATCTCTGACTTTCTGATAACGTTCATGTTACACAGATATGAAGGGTCTATGATGATGTTAAGTTTACTCTGACCGTCGACCAATGAGAGCATAGCACTAGGTGCCCGATCTAGTCTAGATCTACAGATAGCGTGGGGAAAACCCACATTTGTATAACTGGTTGGAACCGGTTCCGATTTGAAAGGTTCATCGAAAAATGACCTTCACGTATTTAATACGGTTATATAGAGACCTTTCTTTCTTTCTTTCTTTATATACTGCCACACACCCTCACGGGTAATTTCGGGCAGTGCGCGTCTGTGCCTGTTAGTTAAGAGTTAAGAACAGGATAAAAGAAGGGGTTAGCAATAAAATCAGGTTAAGAATGTTAAAACTAAGCAGAAATAGAGTAAAATCAGGATAAAAACACTATTGCTGGACCTTTAAGGTTTATAATGATTAATAGTGTTGATTGAGGACTTGAAAGTATTCAGGCTCTCACTCAACACAACATCTGCAGGAAGGGCATTCCACTGTACTACAGTAAGAGGATAAAAAGAGTACTTATAGTAGTCTGCTCCAGTATGTACCTGCCTGAAACTCACTGAGTGACAGTGTCTTGATAGACGGATATTTCTATGTATGTAAGCTGGGACTGGGACTGCCACTAACCCATGGACAATCTTATAAAATAGACATAGTCTAGCATCTGAACGACGCTGCTCCAAGGACCTCCAGCCTAGTTTGAGTAACATTTCAGAGACACTTGCATGCCTGGAATACTCACCCAAGGTCCAACGGGCAGCACGTCTTTGTACCATTTCAATTTTATCAATGTTGGACCTTGTGTGAGGATCCCACACACTGCAAGCATACTCTAACTGTGGACGAACAAGGGTTTGGTAAGTACGCTCCCTGAGTTTGGAGGATTTGGACCTAATGTTTCGTCTAAGAAAACCTAGGGTACGGTTTGCTGAAGTAGTAATGCGGTCAACATGTGTATTCCACGACAAGCTGCCCGAGATGTCGACACCCAGATAGCGAGCACTACTGACGGTCTCCCTTACAGGGCAAATGTAAATATTTCTTAATCAACACGGTGGCCATACCACGCTACGATCCGGACGTAAGAAATATAGCAATAACGTTCATAATAAAGCACAGATCTACACGAAATTAAAACGAGGGCCGTCTCGGAGTTAAAATACAGCCTCGATGATAGTCATTTGACCCCTATACAGCGTAACTATTGACATTCACGTAATCTTGGCAAAATGCACCGGGCCGAAGCATAACGCGAACGTCAATATTTAAAAATTACGCCGTTTTAGAGTCAACTCATTATCACCGTGGCTGTATGTTCACTCCTAGACGGCCCTCGTCTTTAATTCGTGTAGATCCGTGCTTTATTGAGAAAGGTATCGTTATAGTTCTTTCCTAAATTGAACGACGAATACAGCTCCGGACCGGAGCATCAGATGAATGTAGGATGGCCATCGTGACTATTTTGTAGATAGTACTCTATCAACCTGTGAGGTGTGAACGGTGTAGTTGAAGTTGCGCTTAGGAGTATGGACTATCCACACAAGTAAAACAATGTTGGCTCTAACTTTGGAATAGAATGATCTGGAAGCTAACCCTGACCTTTGCATCTCATTCTTTAATCTTTAGCATGTTATTTATTTGCCGCCTGCTCACCATTTAACAGCTGCCTGCAAGGATTTTCAAAATAAATTTATCTGCATCTTTCCGAAAAAACCCTCAGAATTCAACAGTGTGGATCAGCGTCTCATACGGGTCTAAATTGTGTGCACCTGTAATCACAGATTTGCTGGACCTGGCTTGCAGATGGTTAACTTTCTACGCGCTACCGGCGAACTTATGAGTACGGCGTCTCATCTGGATCCAAACTGTTTGACATTCTGATGATATTTTCTAAAAATTCGTCTTGGAGAATTGTTATAGATGACAAATTCTTGCAAATGACAATCATATTGCAAGCAGAAGGTTAATATTATCAATTACAATTTATTTATAAAATAATGGGACAAGTCGTTAGCATATCATCGGGACTGGTAAGGACTGGTAAGGACTATTTAACCAAAAAAATTCAACTGTTCCAAAATATTTTATTCTCATTTGCTTTTGACCATACACAAGTCAAATCTATAGATTTCTAATCATGAAAAAAGACATTTGATCAAGTGTGCATGACCGTCGAACACAACCATCAAAGTCAACATAACCAGTCTATTGATTTTATCAAGCATATTCCCAAGAGCAAGGGCCCCACAGGTACAAAAACCACAATCACTTATGGAACATTGCTATATACAGATTAAACTTTATTATGCAACACATGCCCCATTTAACAGTAATTCATAATAATTCAGTAAAACCTCATGATGCAGATTGTGAGAAAGACAGATGGCAGCTTAAAGTATGGTGAAGGTAAAACAAAACGCTCATAAAGGAACTTTCTGTTTTACTTTCGCCTTGCTTTAATTCATTTCTCCCTGAACTTCAAAATCGACACTTCCAATGTCCAGTTAAGTCTAGTCCATTGTTGACTATAGGGGGTTGTTTTTACAATATATTTGCAAAATTACAAACAGTGCAGACCCTGATCAGAGGGCTGCTTTCTGATCTGGGTCTACACTGTTTGCATATTACAAGTGTATTCTCTACAGGTATACTGTTTGTAAATCACGCATATAAGCGTTACTAGGGTTTAAAGAGTTAAGCAGTCACCTGTCTAAAACTCCAAATTATCAATTTACTGTAATTATTTAGCAACTTAACATTTTACTCCATATATATGCATGTTAATGCCTTTACTTTATTCCTCCTCTCAAGAAAGTAGTTCTACTTTATAGTCATAAATACGCACCCTAAGAAATATTTCCCATATACTGTTTAAAGTCGAAAGCTGCAACTTTCTACTTTACCGTTGTCCCGTTTTAAGCTGCCACCTATGTTTTTCAACATCAAATGGTCATAAATGTTAAGCGTATCTAATTTATCCCTTTACCAAATAGCCTGTTTATAGTTATGAAGACAGGTGAACACTTAAAGCAGGTTGAAAGTAAAGCAGAATGCACCTTTAGGTGCATTCTGCTTTACTTTCAGCCTGCTTTAAGTTATCACCTGCTAGGATAAAAACATATTTCTTATAGTATATGTTCATGACTGTTTAAATTTGAACTATTTTCTTCAGTGGAGGAATAAATGAAACATGCTAAAAGCCGCTTCTATCAGGTAAAGGGTTAAGACAGAAGCCCTTCTCCAACTGAATATGTAAAGCAGCTCAAGTATTATAATAGGGAATCTTTCCCAAGCAATTAGAGCAGACTCATGTCAAGACTGATCCTATTAGAAAACAGTGCAGCTGTCTGGTCAGAGTCTGCACTGTTTTCAAAAAGCATTAATACATGTCAATAGCAGGAAGATTTATATCTGACATGACCCATATTTGAACCTGACATAGATTCTATCAGAAATATTCTGATAAAATTTCAACAATACTCTATAACATTTGTAACCTCTAGTGTGTTAACAAGATTATTCCAGAAGTAACCTAGATTTTTACCACAGGTGACCAATATTCAAATTTGACCTAAATTTTATCCAAGACAATATACACATCAATTTCTTTAATAACTGAATACAAACTAAAGTGTTAAAAAGGTTTTTCTATGATTTGACCTAGTCACCTAGTTTATGATCCAACATTCAAACTTGGCTGAGATTTAAATGAGGCAAACACTCTGACCAAATTTCATAAAAATCTAACAAGATATAAAGCCTCTAAGATGCTAACAAGGTTTATCTATAAGTTTACCTTGTGACCTAGTTTTTTACCGTAGGTGACCCATATTCAAACTTGAACCAGATTTAATCCATGGCAACACACAAACCCATTTACTTAAAGATAAAGTGAAAAATGAGCTCTCTAGAGTGTTAACAATTTTTTATTATGATTTGTCCTAGTTTTTTTACCCGATATGACCCACATTTGAACTTGGCCTAATTTAACTAAAACTGCCACTGAAGTGACAAAATACCCCCGCAAAAGCAATTTGATAGTAAAAGTGTGGACATAGCAAGGCATGTTGATTATATGAAATAGGAACAGCCTATAAGCAAGCACAGCTGTCAAAAGTAACAAGAGAACCAGAGGGTCACATTTCGCTCACCTGTGGACATTGTACCATAGAAACTTGACTGGGCAGGACAAGATTTTAAGATTTCTATGTTAAACTGATATGCCCCGGGGCGGGGCCATTTTTGACCCGGGGGTCATAATTTGAACAACTTTGTTAGAGGACTATAAGGCAAAGCTACATGTCAAATATAAATGATCTGGGCCTTACGGTTCCAGAGAAGAAGATTTTTAAGGTTTTCTTATAAAATAAACCCTGATAAGCCCGAGGGTGGGGCCGTTTTCGGCCCAGGGGTCATAATTTGAACAATCTTGGTAGAGGACCACAAGGCAAAGCTACATGTCAAATATTTAAGATCTGGGCCTTACGGTTTTAGAGAAGAAGATTTTTAAAGGTTTTCCTATATAAGTCTATGTAAAACTGATAAGCCCCAGGGCGGCGCCAATTATGACCCGGGGGTCGTTATTTGAACAATCTTGATAAAGGACAATAAGGCAAAGCTAGAGTTAAATCAAGAGTTACTGTTCTTATGTAGGGTTCATCTACCCAATGAGATCTACCCACCCATGAAGTTTCATGTCGATATCTCTTATACTTTTTGAGTAATAGGCTACATTAACGTTTTTGCCACGGACAGACAGACAGACCAACCGACCAACACACTGATTCCTTTATACCCCCTCTCAAACTTCGTTTGCGGGGGTATAATTAAGACAAACATTGTGACCAAGTTGTATACCCCTCTAGTACATTTGGCACCGAGATGGGATTATAAAAGCAAGAAGGCCATGGCCTTCAATATTGCTCACCTGAATATAGTAATATAACGAGCAATGTTGATTTTTCAGCAGACAAAATTTCTATCAGAGTGTTAAACTGAGTGTTTACACTATAAATGCCGAACATGAAATGAAATTAGCACAGTTTGGATTCTGATCTGATGACAAATAATTGTCTGATCAAGATCCAAACTGTTTGAAACTTGTGGCAATTTACCCAAGTTAAAATGCCTAAAACTTATTTTTGAGAAATTCAAGCAGATAACAATTATGATGCAGATGACATACAGACCAGAGAAAGGGTATTTTCTTCCTGGACTTGTATTAATACAGTAAGCTGTACTTCATAACATATACATTGACAGTCTTTATTTTGACATATGGCAGTTAAATGCAGGGTATTAGATATGCAAAAAAGATTTAAAAGCTGTCTGCATTTTGTTTTTCAGCCACCTAGTTTATGCCTCTCAGCATAATAAAACCTGGATTTTCCAATGTGCTACAGGGAAACTTGTGTTTTACGATGTGAAAATGTCTAAAACAAGAGCCACTTGGCTCTAAATCGCTCACCTGACTCACGGTGATATATTGGCAATGTGACATTTCTATTTGTTTCTAGCTGTTGGCTTAAACTATTATAATTCAAAGGAGTAAACATCCTAGCACTAAATGGTATCACTTAATTTGAATGACTTGTATGTAAAAATCGTGACCCCCGGGTAGGGTCAATTTTGACACCAGGGGCATAATTTGAAAAAATATCAGTAATGGTTCATTAGATGATATTACATATCAAATATAGCTCTAAGCGCCTTCAGTTTTGAGAAGATTTTTTAAGTTTCTACTATATAATACTATGTAAAACTTGTGACCCCCAGGGAGGGGCCAATTTTAACCCATGGGGCAAAATTACAACAAACTTGAAGAAGTCTACAAGATTACGCTGCATACCAAGTTTCACAACTCTAAGCTTTTCGGTTTCGGAGAAGAAGATTTTTAAAAGTTTTTACTATATAATCCTATGTAAAACTTGTGACCTCCAGGGCGGGGTCAACTTTGACCCCATGGGGTAAAATTTGAACAAACTTCATAGAGGTCCACTAGATGATGCTATATACCAAATATTACAGATCTAAGCCTTTCGGTTTCGGAGAAGAAGAATTTTTAAGATTTAACTATATAATCCTATGTAAAATTTGTGACCTCCAGGCCGGGGCCAATTTTGACCCCAGGAGCAAAATTTGAACAACTTCGTAGAGGTCCACTAGATGATGCTATATACCAAATATCACAGCTCTAAGCCTTTCGATTTCAGAGAAGAAGAATTTTTAAGATTTTACTATATAATCCTATGTAAAACTTGTGACCCCCGGGTTGGGGCCAATTTTGACCCCAGGAGCAAAATTTGAACAAACTTTGTAGAGGTCTTCTAGATGATGCTACATACCAAATTTGGTAGCCCTAGGCCTTATGCTTTTTGATAAGAAGATTTTTAAGTTTTCACTTTTATTTTACATTGGTTACATTGGTTGCAATGGCAACCAGAGTTCTGCATGGAATCAAATTTTTTGAACAACTTTTGAAGAGGTTGACCCAAGGATCATGTCTACCAAGTTTTGTAAAACTCCAACAGGTAGTTTAGGAGGAGATGTCGTTTTAAGAAATTGTTGACGACGGACGAACGGACACAGGACGATCAAAGTAGCTCACCTTGGCACTACGTGCCAGGTGAGCATAATATTTGTTGTTGGCTAATTTTCCCTAAATTAAGAATTATGAATGAATAAATGAATGAAAGACTTTATTTAACGAGGGTGACTCATTTAGTCTAACGACTAATCTCCAATGAGGCCCTCCATAAAAGTATTGCATTATCATACATAGATATTCCATATCTTTAACCCTTGTCCTGCTGTAATATCGACTGCTATAAAATTGCTGTCTGAAAAATTTCGTAAAATTCAGATTAATGCAACTTTACATTGCAGAACACTAAAGACTTGTGTCAAACAGTTTGTATCCAGATCAAACGCTGTCTGACGCAGCGTCTTTCTGGATCCAAACAGTTTGCAAATACGAATGAATTTGGGATTAGCAGGCAAAGGGCTAAATATATAGAGACGAAAACAGTTCAATAGCAGATCAAATAAACATAATTAGACCCATGTAGTTTAAATACTAAAATATTATGAACTCTTCATGACACAGTGAGAGATTTCCACAGCAGAAAAATCATAATAGATCTATCCCAGGACAGGCTAGAAAACCCCTGAAGACAGCAAACGAGAAATCTATCTAGATCCGGAATGAAAATGAAAATTAAATAGACATATTACACACTGGATCTATATAGAAATTTAATCACTCAATGCCGCACGATGGTGTTACAGAAAGCTTATATAAGAGATCCCTGCAACACCACCGCAACCCACAAAGCAACCATTCGTCGTAAAGCCCCCTTTTCAAACCACTCAAGTGTCCGGATTTCAGAGGTATAACTGTAATATTGATTAAAGGCACGCTCGAGCTGCAAATATAAGAGAAGACGACAGGCCACTTTATGCAAAAAAACCTCACAACCACACCAGACCCCGAGTGTCTCAGTCACTGATGTTATTATATTGAGCACCATATTTTTAACTCAGAAAATATAAGCAGACCAGAACGAATCAGTGCTAGTCCTATAAAATACAAAATAGCAAACTGTGTTAATATCATGAAGTGTGAATAAACACCAGCAAATAATAATTAGCTATAAAACAGACGAAAGCAACTCTTTAAACACTATATACACCTGTAACATACGCACAGGCACCTTGCTGACGGTTTTGGCTCAGGAAATTGACTCCCAAGTTTATGAGATCCCCGACTTGAGCCAAAACTGCCAGTCAGATGCTAACGGAGGTGTAAATCCCAAGATTCTGCCGGACAATTCCATGCTAGCTGATCAGGATTCACACCAACACCATATGGGTTACAAAAAGATAATATATATATATATATGGGCCGTGTCGTGACAAAACCTGCCTTAATGACATAGCGTCATAACGTCGGAAAACCCCGATAAAGTTTGACGTCATAATTTTCAGTAAAAGTGCCGCGCAATTTCACCTTGACATTCAATAGATCGGATTTTCTTAGTTCAATACCACCATAAATACCTGGATAAATGGACAACGATTTAGAGGTGAGTTTAGATCTACATTTTATTCTTCTTATTATAATTATTCTATGCACAGGTCTCCCTAGATCTAGAATTCCAAGCGTAGAGCTGTTTAAGGAAAAAGTGAAAGTAAACAAACATGACCTCTCCCCTCCCACAACAGGTATCGATAGCTTTATGCTTTCTTTCCTTTCTCAAACATTTACACTCATGTATATATGCAGACAAAAATGCATTTTTTTTAAATCGACAAAAATTCTACATTTCACTCTATATTTTAATCCGGAGTGGAATCCGAACTTTGAATACTGGTGTCTGGAGGCTTTGTGAATCTATTTTTAGATCGCCAAGCACACTTTAATTATGAAACGTTTAAGCTTGTTACGTTTTTTTCTGTAGATTTTATGTAAATGGTCGTGAATTAATTAGATCTAGATGTGTTAATTCAACTAACAATAAACAATTGATAGAATGGTATATTATTGGCACTTGCATTAGATTTTGTTTTCACTCACGAAATTATTCAAGTAACCAAATCAACGTCGAGAAAATTATAACGTCCCCTTGGTCCAGTGGATATGTCCCTCGCTTTCCAAGCCGGAGTATCGGAGTTCAATTCTTGCTAAAGGCAATGATATTTTTTCTCTACTTTTTGCTGTTATTGTTATTTGATCAACGTAATAACTCGTTTTAGATCAGTAACACAGCTTTCATGTTATATAATAATACCTACAATGTCAATTAATTCAATTTCGGACGAAAAAATGACCACTGTCATTGAAAATGAACATGGCATCATTATCTGAATAGATCTCTTAGATCTATGAATTTTTGGATTGTTTATCTTATGGGGCCTTCAAATACACGGAATTTCTACGATTTCCTTACAGATGGCACACGTTCGTAAAAGTATACAGTTCCTTACGATTTATACCACTTTAAGAGTGAATTAAGATTTCTTACGAGTTGTTACGGGCTATTTACGGTCTGTTACGAGTTGTTACGTGCTATTTACGGTTTCTTACTAGTTATTACGATATATTTACGGCAAAACTCACCCGCGTTATTTAGCAGTCGCACCTGTTTGTAACTACCTGAACGTCTTTCAAATAAAGGTCACTCGAAACAAGTTTGATTGTACTTACCCATTCACTGCCTTAACCCGAGTACAATGATTACTTGCAAAGGGTTTGGATTCTGACCAGGCGTCGCGTAACGCGGCATCTGGTCAGGATCCAAACTGATTGACACTAAATTTTATACTCCTTAAATCAAAATACCTTACATTAAATTTGATAAATAAACGCAAATGAAAATTGTTCAAAGCTCATTACGTGATGACAGTGAATGGGCTTAATCGTAAAACGAACGTAATATCACTGCCTGCAACAATTGACGTGTGCTACTGACTGTTATTATATAAGATTTTTCTAAAATTTCTCAAACTATTAGATAAGAGTCTCAATCAGAGTAAGTCCTGATGATAGGTAGCGTCACGCGCAGTCTAATCTGGATGTTAAATGTTTGCAACTGTTAGGGTTACGTGATGTTACGAACGAGTTACGAGAAGTTGCGGATTGTTACGGATTATTTACGAGTTGTTTACGGAAAAGTCCATCCGTGGTCTATCGTAGAAAAGTTTTTGACATGTCAAAAAATTGATTTTCGTCTTACGGAGGCTTACGGATGTCGTCGAGTTTTGCGTATGGTAACGGATTGTTTACGGACATCTGCGATGTATTTACGGATGTTAACGATTTATTTCCGGACGTTTGCGATTGACTACGGTTTGGAGATAAGAAACATGCGTGTATGTGAACTTGTGAAGGCACCTTCATGAACTGTAACGATTTACAAATGTACCTAAGAGAACTGACGCGTTTGACCATTTTAGGACCAAAAGGTATTCAATTTCTAATGTGTCATCATTCGACAACTGGCATGATGTGAGAGAACATCGACATGACTGAAAAAAATATTTCACTGAGATTGTTGTGGTCTTTTTGACAAGAGTATGCCTTTTTTACGGAAAATCTCAACGATAATACCACGGATGACTACGAACACGTTACGCGGGGTTTACGGATCATTGCGGGCTGTTTACGGAGGATAACGTGTTGTTACAACCGGTTTGCGATACTCAACGGATCGTTTTTATGAGTGATTTACGGAAGAATAACTCCGTAGACAATCATAAGAAAAAATTTGACATAACAAAACGGGCATCTTCTTCCACGAATCCTTACGAATACTTGTGAGTTATTTACGGACACTAATGGGTCATTTGCGGATGCTTACGATTTACTACGAGTTTGCAATCCGTAAGGAATCGTAAGAAAAATCCGTGTATGTGAAGGCTCCATAAACTTCTCTTATAATTATATATTTGAGTTTTCTTACAAAATTGTGCTTATAATGTTTCTTTTTGAGGTCACCAAAACCAAATTTGCTAGACGTTGATTTAGGTATTAATATTCTTTGTAGATTTACTCGTTGATTGAAGATTGAGTACCACATGCAGGTACCAGGCCACGCCAGATGTTTAGTAGACAGCGGCCTCGCCAACATTAAAAAGCTATATAGGTATAATAAATTGAAAACTACTTGATAATAAGGCAAGTTCTTTCAAAGATCATTTTGATGGCCTAGGTATATTTAACAGTTATACATATCTGCGGTCGCAATACGCCGTGCTAAAGTGTCTTAACCTAAATAGGTTGGTAACTCGGCGTCTCGAACGCACAAAAGCTTTTAGTCAATTTGAACCATTTACAAATTAAACGATTTATTGCTGCCTAAATGTGCTACATATTTTATTAGGTATAAATCTGTTTTTATACACTTTTTTATTTTAGACGCTCCGACTGCGACACGCTTGCCCAGCTTTCAGAGAGACTTATGGACATGTCGGCGTTCAGTAACCAAGGCGAATTTGTACACATGAATGTTTTTTTTTCTCTCACAGGAAGTACCAGTACTTTAGGTTTGTATCCACCGAACCATGCGTAGTTTCTGTACGGATGGGGCAGACGAAGAGGAAGCCTACTTCAATATCTTTTAGAAGGGATCCAGCCTACCGCTTCCCTGCCATGTAGTGCGACCAGCTGTAATGGATCCGCCGGCACTGAGCCAGGCGCGACAGACGTACTTGCACAGGATGTCAGACCAGTCTTTCAAGACGACACGTGTCCAGACTTATAAAAACAATTTTTTTGTTGAATGATGTTACTGTATGATGTTATAATCAATGTCTCATGTCCGTTGTACATTATCGTTTCTAATTAATACATACCGATCGCGTACCGAGTCCGGGAAGTGCGAGTAGATCTGGAAGCGTTATGTAGACCCCGTTTTATATGATTTTGCACTATCGTAAAAATCAAATGGGTCTACACGGCATTCCCATTTCTGGACTCAGCTTGTGATCGGTATAGACAAATAAATCAATAGTCGTTTACTATTTAGTTATTATTTTTCGTAAAATTAGTTATGCTATATGATGACTATAGACTAATTAATGTTGAGATCTTTAGAACAGTGATATTGACCGAGGATGAATAGGCCTTCTCGATCTTAGCCCTCGACCAATTTGACATTTCACAGGTCATCAAAACTATATACCGACCTCAACATTAGTCTATAAGTGAAAAGTATATCAAATACACAGGTCCAAGTCGTCCCCATGAAGTTTAAATCGATGTCCCGGAGCGAAAATTTTGTAAACGTTAATTCTCTATGACGTCTATGAGTGCGCGACAAAGTTGACGTTGAATTGACGTCATGTTATCAGAATGTTACCTCATACCGCATTTTTAAAAACTTCATATCATTAGAAGTACATAGCGCATCGTGATAAAAATAACATGGTTGGAAAGAGAATTAAATGATGTAAAAGAAAATGCAAAAAAGCCAAAATCGATTTTTTTGTCATTAAGGCAGGTTTTGTCGTGACACGGCCCATATATACACTAGTATCCTATAACAAAGATTGTGTTATTTAAAGTAGTCAAACATTATGTCCAGTCAAACTTCGACATTCCGACTTGCTTAAGTCGAACATATCCGTATTCCAAAGCCCAAACGTTGCTAGCCACGTTTGAATTTTGAAACGCGGACATGTTCCACTTAAGCAATGTAGAAATAATGAAATTCAGGTGAAGAAAAAACTGGAAAATTTGAGTTAAACGAGTTCGAGATATTGAAGTCTGACTGTTGATCTAGTAGATCTAGATATACACCACATATATTACAACACCTGAACATCCCATAAATCGATCTACAGATATAAACAAGATAATGAATAAATTGGAGAAAACAAGATAATGTGTGGGTGAAGGGACAATAAATAAACTAGACCTTCTTAGCTTTAAGCCATTCAATTAGTTTCGCAGTGTAGGCCTCAATGGTCTTTAAATCCCTGATTGAATTGGGTATTGTGTTCCACAGCGCTGGACCTGAATAACCTATGCTTTCTTTAAATTGTTCCAATTTTGGCATTGGTATTCTTAAATTAGTATGACTAAAAGATCTTAAGTTTGTATTGTAAGGTCTGTCGTCTTTTTCAAACATATTTGAGATATAACCAGGCACACCGCTCTTGTGAACTTTATACATAAATTGTGCTTTATTTAGTTTAATTCTTTCATTGATATTAAGACAGTTCCTATTTTCTAACGCATCCTGTACAGATGTGTACTCATTGCCAAATATTATCTTAGAGGCTCTTTTTTGTAATTTGTATAGTTTAAGAAGATTAGTTGAGGTGGTGCCACCCCAAATAATATTGCAGAAATCGAAAAGCGGTTGTATATAAGCTTTGTAAAACAGAATTCTTGCATTGAGAGGAATAAACATTTTAATACGAGATAACAGCCAAAGATTTGTCGACACCTTCTTTTTAATTTTGATGACGTGGTCATTCCATTTTAGATTTTCAACAATGCAGATGCCTAATAATTTTTCTCTGTTTGACATCTTCAATTGGGCATTTTTGAAAGTAAAAGAGAAGGAGTTTCCCGGAATTTTAGACCTTCTGTGTGGAGTTGTTATTAATAAAACCTTAGTTTTATCAGTATTTAGAATCATGCCGTTATTTTTGCACCAGATTTGTAAAACATTTAATGATCGCTGGAGATTATTTTCAACAACAAGTTTTGATCGATGAATGTCACAAATAGTTGTATCGTCTGCATACATATCAGTGCTACTAACACAATTTGAAAGAGCGAGAGAAAGATCGTTAATGAACATGATGAAAAGAAGAGTCCCGAGAATTGAGCCCTGAGGAATGCCAATAATAATAAAATAGTTACATCTGGATCCAAACTGTTCTCAAAGGTAATACTGTTTTGTTTGCTATTAGCGTGATAAGAGTTAAACACTGAAACTTTTTATCCCCAAATGCTTTTCAATCTGGGTGTATTTTATTTAATCCTTTTACACCATAGCTACATACTTTAATGCATTTAATATATTCCCCCACACAGGAAAATAGTTCTACTTTATAATTTCATCAATATTCACCATAAAAAACATTTCCTTTATACTAACAGATTGTAGCTTAAAGGTATACGCACCCAATGCGCCATTTTGAAACAAGAGGACCAAGATGGTCCTGGATTTGGTCACCTGAGATGATGGAAGTTCCCAAAACTAGAATTATACAAGAACTTGTAGCCATATTTGCCAAGATGACAATTGTGCATACCAGTAAGCTGGATGAAGAGTGAGGAAAAACTCTAGAGTGCTTTTTGTACCATTTCAGCAAGTGGCCTACTTTTTGACCCCACCAAACCCATGATCAATCTTGACCACCAACACCTATTACAGAGAGAATAAAGTGTTGGGGGGGGGGGGGACTTTCATGGAAAGGATAAATAACAAAAAAAAAGAACAAAAAAAAAAGTTTGACCTCGTGACCTACTTTTGGACCTCAAAATTAGCTGACATTTCATGAAGACAAACATTTTGAAAAAGTTTGAGAAAGATTTGGCCACACATATGGTCCCTAAAGGATAAACAAGCTTTTGCTTAGATTTGACCTAGTGACCTACTTTTTGACCCGACCCAACTCACAATTGAACTTGACCGACATATCAAGACAAACATTCGGACAAAGTTTGAGACTGATTGGGCTCAAAATATGGCCCCTAAAGAGTAAACAAGATTTGACCTAGTGACCTACTAGTTGACCTCACCCCACCCATGATCAAACTCGACAGAGATATCATCATGTAGAACATACTGACCAAATTTGAGAAAGTTTGGGTCCAAAATATGACCCCTAGAGTGTAAACAAGATTTGACCTAGTGACCTACTTTTTGACCCGACCCAACTCACAATTGAACTTGACCGACATATCAAGACAAACATTCTGACGAAGTTTGAGAATGATTGGGCTCAAAATATGGCCCCTAAAGGGTAAACAATATTTGACCTAATGACCTACTTGTTGACCTCACCCCATCCATGATCAAACTCGACCGAGATATCATCAAGACAAACATTCTGATTAAGTTTGAGAATGATTGGGCCCAAAATATTACCGCTAGAGTGTAAACAAGCTTTTGCTAAGATTTGACCTAGTGACCTACTTTTTGACCCGATCTAACTCACAATTGAACTTGACCAACATATTATCAAGACAAACATTCTGACAAAGTTTGAGAATGATTGGGCTCAAAATATGACCCCTAGAGTGTAAACAAGATTTTGTTAAGATTTGACCTAGTGACCTCCTTTTTAACCCGACCCCACCCACAATTAAACTTGACCGAGATATAATCAAGACAAACATTCTGACCAAGTTTGATAAAGATTATGCCCAAAATATGACCCCTAGAGTGTAAACAAGCTTTTGCTAAGATTTGACCTGGTGACCTACTTTTTGACTTGACCCCACCCACAATTGAACTTGATCGAGATATCATCAAGACAAATATTCTGACCAAGTTTCAGAAAGGTTAGGTCCAAAATATGACACCTAGAGTGTAAACACGATTTTGTTAAGATTTGACTTAGTGACCTACTTTCTGACCCGACCCCACCCATCATCGAACTCATCTAAGATATCATCAATATAAACATACTGACCAACATTGAGAAAGATTGGATACATAATGTGACCTCTAGAGTGTAAACACCAACATTTTGATGAAATAGTACTAAAAACCAAGCTTTTGCCAAGATTTGACCTAGTGACCTCAATTTAAACCCGACCCCACCCATAATCGAACTCATCCGAGATATGATCAATACAAACATACTGACCAAGTTTGAGAAAGATTGGGTCAAAAATATGACCCCTAGAGTGTAAACAAATGTTTTCTAAGATTTGACCTAGTGACCTACTTTTCGACCCGACCCCACCCATAATCGAACTGGTCCGAGATATCATCAATATAAACATACTGACCAAGTTTGAGAAAGATTGGATACATACTGTGACCTCTAGAGTGTAAACACCAACATTTTTGATGAAATAGGACCAAAAACCATGTTATTTCCAAGATTTGACCTAGTGACCTCATTTTCGACCTGACCCCACCCATATTCAAACTTGTACGAGATATCATCAATACAAACATACTGACCAAGTTTGAGGAAGATTGGACCAAAAATATGACCCCTAGAGTGTAAACAAACTTTTTCTAAGATTTGACCTAGTGACCTACTTTTTGACCAAACCTTACCCATAATCGAACTTGTCCGAGATATCATCAATATAAACATACTGACCAAGTTTGAGAAAGATCGGGTACGTATTGTGGCCTCTAGAGTGTAAACACCAAAATTGTTGACGACGGACGACGAACGCCGGACATTCAAGTATCCTAATAGCTCACCTTGAGCTACGCTCATGTGAGCTAAAAAAATTGTTAACTTTTTTTGCATGAACTGTTTAACTTATATTTAGAGTTTTATGTATCAAGCTTAGTTTGAATTAAAAAATATTTTTCTAGCATATTTTTGACAGCCAAAAACTCATATTTAACCAAAATTGGGCCAAAAACATCACTGTATGTGAATACCTAATTGATTTTTTCAATATTTCAAAACAGTTTGTGAATATTTTGCAGACATTTTTACCACAACAAATCTAACTATTTGGTTATTAATTTTTATCAACTTCATCAGCAACAATGCAATTCATAATTAATGTATTTTAAAGTGTTTTTTTTTCATGTATTTTTTAATTCTTGCCATTATGAAATTGTTACCATGGCAACAAAAACATGCTGACCCCTAACTTAGAACTTCTTGAATATCATTTAACTGTGCAAAAATTCATCCAATTCTTAGAATTTCCATTGGATGCGTATAAAAGCAGACTGAAAGTTGAGCAGAATTAACTCTTTGCACGCTAGGGGCAACATCATAATTACCCTTGCAAACAGTTTGGATCCTCATGAGATGCCGTGTAACGCGGCGTCTCATCAGGGTCCAAACTGTTTGTCACACTGATGGTATTTTGAAAAGAAGTTTTCAAATTTTTTGTTTTAGAACAGTAGCAGACGACAAAAGTTACAGAAGACAAATTTACCCAGCATGCAACAAGTTAAGTGACCACTTGTCTTTAATATTTAAAACAAGCTATGGAGGAAATGGTTAAAATACATGCTTCCATAATATTCCTGTGTATGGACTATAGTCTGACCAAATTCACCTGACGTTGAACTTTGTGCATGAATAAATTAAAGTGAGTTGACGCAGTATAAATCAATAATCGGTAGCGAGTCGTTCACTGTCAGGAAGATTCGTTTGATAACGTGAATCGTGTACAGTTGCAATAAAATGCACGGGTGACACGTCCTTCTCACTGCTTTCTTACCAATTGCCATCTCATGCAACATCGTATATGATTTCTCACACACAACCGTCTAAGCCGTCTAAACAATTTTTATCATGGTCAAATCGAACAAAGAGACATGTGGATAATTAAATGAAACAGTAGATCTATATGAGAATAAAAATGATTTTTTTTTTTAAAAATGACAAAACTTTAGTATTGCACTGGGTTCAAACCGCTGAACGTACGGAAAACACTGTACAGAAGTCGTCCTTACCACTTGAGCTAAATCGATAATATGAGGGCCGGGAAATGCTATTTGTGTTTTATGCCGGTGTAGTTGACACATGCGTTTTCGTATAAATTATAACGAAATGTCTCGAAGCTATATTTAGAAATGCAACAAAGTGTAAAATTATGCTAATAGAGGTCACTAAAGTCAGGTGAATTTGATCAGACTATACCTATTACAATCATCTCAAAAGGATTTAGTTACGGCATAAAGGAGAAAATGTTGATACAGTTTATCTGACTCATTTCTGGAGTGTTGACTTTTAAAACTTGTTTCTAGATCACAAAACCTTTGACATTGGCCATTTGATCTAGATCACTTGGCTTTTAAACAATGTCTTCACAGTTTCTAAAACTTTAACACAATCGAGTATACTTGTCCTTTAGAAACCATGTGAAGAAAATACTTATCTTATGCAAACAATGTAGACCCAGATCTTAAAGGAGTTCTCTGATCTGGGACTGCACCATTTGTAATTTTGAAACATATTACATAAAACATTCCTAAATTGGAAACTGGAATTGTACAGTTGAAGTGCATTCACTAAAGCTCACAATATAATCAGGGCCTAAGGTTACGAATCGTTCTCAATTGAGCATGCAACAACTAAATTATTTCTCACACAAATCTGATTCAGTATAGAGCTTATATTATTTGCTCATGATATGCAGAATGATAGAAGCTTGAAAAAGAGATTGAAAACATCAGTTTCTAGGTTTGTTGCCAAGGTTACAAAGCATTCTTAGTTTAAGCAGCGTGCTCTTTCACTAGCATTTGAATATATCTTTACCAGAGCCAGTGGTATACGCTCTAGACTGTAGTAAGTTTACAGTTAAAATGAATTTATTTGTTTCATGCTCAAATTGAGAAAGTTTTGTTACTTTTGTTCTCTTCACTTTTTTTTAAAGACTTCTCTGTCTTTAACATCTGGTGGCGAACAAAGTCTTTAATGTTCCGCCATGATCTTTTTTGTAAAATACTGTTTTTTTAATAAGTCTTTCACACTCAACTTTGCCTGGTAACTTTGATAGCTGTATATTCTTCTGAAAGGCAGCTAACACAATGGTCCTCTCATCATTGCTCCATGCTCGCTTGACACACATACCTGAAAAACAAGAATATCTTTGGAAAATATGGATGCTCCCCAAAAAGAATTATCCCAAATTATAGCATGTTTAGCAAGTGAACACCATGCCAAATATCAAAGCTTTGGCCATATTAAAATTTCAGAGAAGACGATGTTTGAACTTTTCACTATATAACTTTAACACTCCGGCATGGTCATTTTTTACCGAGGGGCATAATTTGAACAATCTTGATAGAGGGCATATAGATGATGCTAATGCCAAATATCTAAGCTGGGGGTACTATGGTTTCAGACAAAAAGATTTTTAAAGTTCTCATTGAATTAAACTTATATTTTGGATCGTGCGACCTAGATATGCAAAAGACTGGAACCATTTGAACAGTATTGGGGAAGTACCTCTAGAAGTTACACCATGCCAAATATCAAAATTTCAGAGAAGATTTTTGAAGTTTTCACTATATAACTCTATGTAAAATTGTGACCCCCAGGGTGGGGTCATTTTTTACCCCAGGGACATAATTTGAAATATAACTAGGAAAAGGTCCATAAGTTGATGCTACATACCAAATATTACAGCTCTAAGCCTTTTGATTTTGGAGGAGAAGATATTTTAAGTGTTTACTTTATAATCCCATATAAAACTTGTGACCTCCGGGGCGGGGCCAATTTTGACCCCAGGGATATTATTTGAAGAATCTTGGTTAAGGTCCACAAGATGATGCTTCATACCAAATACAACAACTCTAAGCCTTTCTCTTTTGGAGGAGAAGATTTTTTAAGTTTTTACTATACAATCCTATGTAAAACTTGTGACCCCCAGGGCAGGGCCAATTTTGAACCCAAGGACATTATTTGAATAATCTTGGTTAAAAAGGTCCACCAGATGATGTTTCAAACCAAATATTACAGCTCTAAGACTTAGTCTTTTGGAGGAGAAGATATTTTAAGTTTTTACAATTAAATCCTATGTAAAACTTGTGAACCCCAGGGCGGGGCAAATTTTGACCCGAGGAACATTATTTGAACAATCTTGGTAAAGATCTACTAGATGATGCTACATACCAAATATCATAGCTCTAAGCCTTGCAGTTTTGGAGGATAAGATTTAAGTTTTTGCTATATAATCCTATGTAAAACTTGTGACCCACGGGAGTAAAATTTGAACAATCTTTGTAGAGGTCCACTAGATGCTTATCAATACTAAATTTGGTAGCCCTAGGTCTTACAATTTTAGAGAAGAAGATTTTTAAAGTTTTCATTTATTATTTACATTTGTTGCCATGGTAACCATAGTTCTGCATGGAATCAAATTCTTTGAACAGCTTTGGTAGAGCTTGACCCAAGGATCATTCCTGGCAAGTTTGAAAAAAATCCAACCAGTAGTTTAAGAGGACAGACGACTGACGACGACGGACACAGGCCGATCACAATAGCTCACCTTGGCACCTTGTGCCAGGTGAGCTAAAACGTGGCATAAGGTGGCAGTCTGACATCAACCAATTTTCTAATTGACTGAGATAGTTCTAAAAATACAGTTTTATTAAAATACAGTTTTTTTTATATTCTCAGGTCTGGCCTTCTAAGGACATTATTCACATTACCTTTCCTCTTTGTAATTCTTCTGCAGCCTGAATGCTCCTGTTCCATGTCTGTATCATCAGTGCTTCCATCTTGAACTGAAAATGGTATTGTTATATTGACCAGTGACCCTATATAGCAATTTCATCTAAATAAACTCTGCTTCTTAAATAATTGATGATATAAAACGGTCGGTTTACAAGAGCTCTAAATCGCTCATCTGGGTCATACATAGAGGTTATTGAACGGGTGACTAGGCTGCAGAGTGATATTGGCCTGCCACCATGATATTGGCCCGAGGGCCTATATCAAGGTAAGGGCCAATATCACTATGCGGCCCTAGTCACCTGTGTTATAACCTGTTTATTACATTTCTGGACAAAATGTGATGTTTAGAAATGCCTCTGGATTGTCTGGAAAAGATGCAGAGTTTAAAAGAGCGCTAAAGATTGATAAAAATGAAGAAAAAGAAATAAACGAAAAACTAAAAATTGTCGCCTACCGGTTAATTTTACTAATAGAGTACAAAACGTTTGCATAAAATATATATACTTTTATTCACATTGGGCTAAGGCGGCTTGTCTATAGATGCAAAATGAATAATTTCAACAATAATGCATCACATTTGTCATAAAATAATTGTTCTAGTGTTCTGCTTCAGCAAATGCTAGGAGGCATTGGCAGTGTGTTGGATTTACCACTCTATTAACTACTATGACCACTTAAAGAGAGAATCCTTACCAGTGCCAACATCTCTTTACTGCAAGGGACTGACAGGTTTTTTACTTGAACTAGACCTATCACAAATGTGATTCATACCCCCATTGAGGCTTTGTCAAATGAAACTGGAAAACTTCCGACATTGTAAGTGGCTTTTCAGATCTTTGTCTTGTGTATCAAAATGAGTTCCATACAAAAAGGTAAAGTGTTAAATGCAAAGATAACTCCAATAATACTGAATCCAGAGTTAAATACCTTGTGCACTGCATTTTGAATCAATGTGATCTATCTGTGTATGAAGTTTGAAGTCAATAGCTTTTATACTTTTGAAGTTATGCTCCGGACAAGCCGAATTGTGACAAAAATGACAAAGGGCAATAACCCCAAAAATACTTAAGCCAGAGTTACGGACCTTGTGCACTGCACTTTGGGTCAATGTGAACTATCTGTGTACCTTTTATACTTTTGAAGTTATTCTCCGGACAAGCTGAAAGGGCAATAAACCCAACAATACTAAAGCCAGAGTTAGGAACCTTATGCACTGCACTTTGGGTCAATGTGATCTATCTGTGTATGAAGTTGGAAGTCAATAGGTTTTATACTTTTGAAGTTATGCTCCGGCCAAGGCGGACTGACAGGGTGACTCCAGTATACCCACCTAAAACTTGTTTGTGGGGGTATAATCAGGCGAATAAACCATAGGTCAGATTCTGAGGCTTTATGTTAGGTTGATCTCTCAAGATTGTTAAAATAAGTTTGCCCTGAAAATACAATAACCTTGTTTTCACTAGTGTCAGGTCAGTCATATGTTTAATATTACACTATAATTATATACTTCCGTTGGGTCAAAAGTTTTATATACATGTACGATTGGCATTACCTATCTTCCTTCTCTTTGGTACCCAGTCTGGGTCTCTAGCATCATCATCACAATCAGCTATGATCAATGGCACTCGAGTATGTCCTGTGCAAACTAGAAAGACAATGCAAAAAGATGCACAAAGGTAACAGCCATTATCATCAAATGCTGTTCGTCCAGTTCTCAAAATTGAAATAACAAATTCCACAATACATGTAGTTGATTAATACAATTATAAACTATTTTAAAGACCTAAGTGTTATGCAATTCACATCACATCATGATGTTGAACATAAATGAACAAGAAAGGGGTGACAGTAACGTGACAAATGCTCCCAAACTGCCTTGTCAGACAAGACTTGTACCCATGTCCATGCCTTTTTGACACATTGAAAAGGGAGTTTAACATGAGAACAACCAATTTTGAGTTATATGGAGTCTCAGAGAGGATGTCTACTCAAAACTGTAACCTTGACCTATGACCCATGACCCAGGGAGTAAAAACGCTAAACATCGTGCAAGTCTGTTGGACTTTTGTGCCAAGTTATTTATATTGAAATCCATTCATAGATAAAGAAGTTACAGACCGGAAACCAAATTTGTGACAAAGTTTGTGACCTTGAACTTTTACTCATGGACCAAGGAGTTAAACGCGGTACATTGTCTTTGTCTTGTAATCATTTGTGCCAAGTTATATTGAAATCCATTCACAGATAAAGAAGTTACAGACTAGACACCAATTTTGTGACAAAGTAATTGTAGCCTGTGACCTTGACCTTTGACGCGTGGCCAAAGGAGTTCACTCTGCACATCATCTTTGTCTGGTGAATATTTGCGGCAAGTTATATTGAAATCCATTCACAGATAAAAAAGTTATAGACTGGACACAAACTTGGGACAGACTGATTGAAGGACAAACAGACGGAGAGACAATGCGATTACTATATGCCCATCCTTCTGGTGTATAAAAGGTTAAGGTCTTGGCCAGCAAAATTGACACTACATCATCAACATGTATTATCAGCCTTTGACTTCAAAAAGTGACTTTGATCTTGGTTATTTCAGAATACCTTCTTCACAAATGAAAACACCTGTGTATGAAGTTTTAGGTCAATAGCTTTTATTCTTTTGAAGTAATGCTCCAGACAAGCCGAATTGTGACAAAAATGACAAAAGGCAATAACTCCAATAATACTGAAGCCAGAGTTAAGGACCTTGTGCACAGCACTTTGGGTCAATGTGATCTATCTGTCTATGACGTTTGAATTTAATAACTTTTATACTTTTGAAGTTTTGCTCCGGACAAGTCAAATTGTGACAAAAATGACAAAAGGCAATAACTCCAATAATACTGAAGCCAGAGTTATGGACCGTGTGCACTGCACTTTGGGTCAATGTGATCTATCTGTGTATGAAGTTTGAAGTCAATAGCTTTCATACTTTTGAAGTTTTGCTCCGGACAAGTCAAATTGTGACAAAAATGACAAAAGGCAATAACTCCAATAATACTGAAGCCAGAGTTAAGGACCTTGTGCACAGCACTTTGGGTCAATGTGATCTATCTGTCTATGACGTTTGAATTTAATAACTTTTATACTTTCGAAGTTATGCTCCGGACAAGCCGAATTGTGACAAAAATGACAAGGGCAATAACTCAAAAATTACTGAAGCCAGAGTTATGGACCTTGTGCACTTCAGGTCAATGTGATCTATCTGTGTATGAAGTTTGAAGTCAATAGCTTTTATACTTTTTAAGATATGCTCCGGACAAGCCTAATTGTGACAAAAATGACAAAGGGCAATAACTCCAAAAATAATGAAGCCAGAGTTAGGAACCTTGGGCACTGCACTTTGGGTAAATGTGATCGATCTGTTTATGAAGTTTGAAGTAAATAGCTTTCATACTTTGGAATTTATGCTCCGGACAAGCCGAATTGTGACAAAAAAATGACAAGCCGAATTGTGACAAAAATGACAAAGGACAATAACTCCAAAAATACTGAAGCCAGAGTTAGGAACCTTGTGCACTGCACTTCAAGTTAATGTGATCTATCTGTGTATGAAGTTTGAAGTCAATAGCTTTTATACTTTTGAAGTTATGCCCCGGTCAAGCCGGACGGACGGACAGGGTGACTCCAGTATACCCCCCCCCCAAAAAAAAAAACTTCGTTTGTGGGGGGTATAAAAAGGAGTTAGTTGCTCTTTTACCTGGATTATTTGTTGTTGTGATTCTGCTCTGCTTTTCTGCCATATTATCTTCTTCATCATCAGCATCACTAGTCTCAATGTCTGTATCAAAATATATTATCATGGAAGCAGTAGATATCAAAGACATTATCCCAGTCCATTTTTCAGCATGAGACAAGTGTGCAAAATATGGCATGCCATCTCATTCTGACTATCGAGGCCCTGATTTTATGTCGTATCATTGTAACCAACAAGAAAATCACAGGTTATCACTGACAGTAAAGTTTTCGTTTGGAGGCGGTCATCTATGTAACGTGACTTTCCACTGAAAACCGCCTCTATCCTCTTGTTGGTTACAATGATTCGAGATGAAAGCATATTTGATTTATGTCTCAAGTCGTATATATATATGTCACTGTATAAATGCCATGCCTGATATTACCGCTTAAACAAACGTACAGTAGTGGCAATTGCTATATCGGCACTGAGAACACCCCTGTCCTTACTCCAGAAAATCTGACATTTTAGTGGGTAGATGCAGTTACTGTTGAAATTGCATGATTACAGTTGGTTTTATGTTGTGTTTTTATTATGTTAGCTAGACAGAAATGCAACAAAAGTTTTGTTTCATCAATTATTATTCACGAAATGACCAGTTTTATTGAGACAGGGTGATAATAAAGTGAAAATAAGTTGTACCCGTTGTCTCTATATACCTTTTGTCACAAAAAAATGAAAATCAATCGTGTCGAGTCCCTGTGGGTAAAACAACTGCGAAGCGGGGACGAATCCTAATGTTAGTTTCAGCGGAGGTACATTTGTAATTCACACCTAAGTTTGTCCAAGACTTTGCGACTGCAATCAAAATCACGTCGTAAAGGTTCATTGCCGATGCATTAATGTACAAGAGGCCTGTTTCATCATTATTTACGATATCGTATATTTACGATATGTTACATAGTTTTCTATTTTATTTGCTTGTCATCAACGCTATCCTAAATGTTTTTAACCTAACTTTAAAATGTTACCCGCATGGGACCTTCCCTCACTTGTATATAGTCACGTAGGTGTGTCGATGCTGCGATGCACTGAAACTGGAAGAAGGAAGAAGAAGAAATCAGACCTCCTGATCTACATTAAAAAATTATCCCAGATGTGTGTGTATGCTTAAGGTATCAAGTTGAAAACTAGAACTACCACTGAAGTGACAAAATAGTTGAAAATACCCCCGTAATAGCAATTTGATAGTAAAAGTGTGTACATAGCAAGGTATGTTGATTATAACATGAAATAGGCACAGCCTACAAGCATGCACAGCTGTCAAAAGTAACAAGGGCAATAAGGTTTTCGTTCTTCAAAAATTTCAAGTTGTTTCCCAAAAACCAAGGGAAATAACTAATAAAATTGAAATCAAGGGTTACTGTTCTTATGTAGGGTTCATCTACCCAATGAGATCTACCCACACATGAAGTTTCATGTTGATACCTCTTATACTTTTTGAGTAATGAGCTTATTTCAAGTTTGTTCCTAAAAACAAAGTGCAAAAACTCAAAATATTTGAAATCAAGAGTTACTGTTCTTACAAAGTGTTCATCTCCACAATGAGATCTACCCATACATGAAGAACTTTTCATGTTGATACATCTTATACTTTTTTAGTAATTAGCTAATTTCAAGTTTTTCCCCAAAACAAAGAGCAATAACTCAAAAAGTTTGAAATCAAGAGTACTGTTATTATGTAGGGTTAATTTCCCTAATGAGATAGAGCCACCCATGAAGTTTCATGTTGATACCTCTTATACTTTTTGAGTAATGAGCTAATTTCATTTTTTTTCCAAAACAAAGGGCAATAACTAAAACAAATTGAAATCAAGAGTTACTGTTCTTATGAAGGGTTCATCTCCCCAATGAGATCTACCCACACATGAAGTTTCATGTGGATACCTCTTATACTTTTTGAGTAATAGGCTATACATTAAAGTTTTTGCCACGGACAGACAGACAGACAGACCAACCGACCGCCCAACACACTGACTCCTATATACCCGCTCTCAAACTTTGTTTGCGGGGGTATAACAATTGTTTCTGTTCCATCTGAGTTTACCTGTTTATCTGTTAAGGGCTAAAATTTAACTGACTCTTCCATATTTACAAGTTAATATAAATACAGTGAAACCCCTCTAAACCGGACATGTGTGAGGACAACATAAATTTCTGGTTCAGAGGGGTTTCCAGTTTAGAGGGGTTTTAACCCATTATCAATTTATCACATAGCTTGTTTCTAGTATGGAAGTTAGCTGACCACTTAAAGCAGGTTGAAAGTAAAGCAGAATTCGCCTTAAAGGCGCATTCTGCTTTACTTTCAACCTGCTTTAAGCTATCATGTACTAGAATATAGAAAATATTTCTGATGATACATATTCATGAATGTATGAAGGGCGCATATATAGTGTAATTTAAAATAAAGAAGGGTTGGAAACGGGACCAAACTTTTTGTCCGGATTAGAGAGAATTCCCGTATTTAGGGTTCCGGTTTAGAGGGGTTCCAATGTACTTTCAGAACCTATCAACAAAGTCAGAAGCAATACTTTTGGAAGGTGATAACCTTGATTTAGTACAGCATTAAGCTAGCTGTTCACTTGAATAGTTAAGTTTGAGCCCTGTTGTACAATGTTTATGAGATTTTCAGTTAATTTCAGAACTGTAGCAGATGATGTGAATATTTCTAATTTAGATCAGATTATATTATATATGCTTGAGATACAAACAAGTTTTTGCAAGACAACACAGATGATGATGACAACGCCAACGACCCAGTGATCTTAATACCTCGAAGTTTCTTCGAAACAGACGAGCTAAAAATCATTAATGGGAAATAACTCGTACTAAGATTGTTATAAGAGTCAGATTATTTAAACAAAGGGGCATAACTCTGTAAGTCGGTAAACTGGAAAATTATTAGATCCTCTTAATGATAAAGCATCATGTCAAGTTTTGATTCGATTTCAGACAGCGGTTACTGAGAAACAGTTCCAACAAAACAGCAAGTGGTTACTGAGAAACTGCGCAGAAAAGAAAAAGAAATGGTGCAGAAATGAAGTCAACAAAGGGGCATGACCCTGACAGAAAATCACTTTTCAAGAACTATAGCCCGACCAGGCATATCAAAATAAAATCTACATATTATTTTACTTAACTTATGCGATACAATTTTGACAGCGAAAAAGTTCTTTCTATATGTTTCAGGCATCAAAGTCAACATACATCAGATATTGGAAGTCTTTTCTAATCTTATTTTACCAAATATGCTTTAAAAAAAAGTGTTCAAAGTTTGGATCATCATCAGGGCACAACAAAATTAGGTCCGGGCTAGTACTGTTTTAAAGTATTAGCCCGACCGGACTAGTGAAAATAAAAGTTAATGTTTACCCCTGTTCTCTTTATGATAATGCATCATGTCAAGTTTCATTGGATTTCAGTCAGCAAAAACAAAAACTCAAGAAAGGGGAATAACTCTGTAAGAAAATCACTGAAGTGGATTTTTTTTATCAGATGCACATCTCATCTTTATGATAAAGCATCATATGAAGTTTCATTGGATTTAAGCCAGTGGTTGCTGAGAAACTGATTGGACTAAAAATCTGAGAAACCCTGTACAAACGAATAAAGAAAAGGCGGTGAAATGAAAAGTCAAAAAAGGGGCATAACTCTATCAGAAAAAAACTTAAGCGGAAAATTAGATGCACATCTACTCTTTATGATAAATCATCAAGTTATGTTTCATTGGATTTCAGTCAGTTGTTGCTGAGAAAATGCTTGGAAACGAAATGGATCATACGAAGGTCAACAAAGGGGCATAACTCTGTAAGAAGTGATAAAGCATCATGTCAAGTTTCATCAGATTTCAGTCAGTGGTTGCTGAGAAACCGCTTGGAAAACAAACTGACTGACTGACCAATGAACCGACAAGCTGGCTCCTATTTACCCCCCAAAACTTTGTTAGTGGGGGTATAATGAACATTATTATTGATTTTCAACCTGCAGATCGCAAGACCTATCAGAATGTTGGACTAAAGATGTGGAATTAAATTCTGACGCACACAAATATAAAATTTATATAACAAAATTTGCCCACTATTTGTAACTTTCATTCTCGGTTAGTAAACATGACCAATTTTAACAGCCATGTCATCGGTTAAAACTGACAAACGCCTACTTTTTGACCCCACCCACCCACAATCCAATTAGACTGAGATGTTGTCAAGAAAAACATTCTGACCAAGTTTGAGAAAAACATTATGTTTCATCTGAATAATACATGTAATGTTTATCAATGCCAATGAAATTAACTTACCGATAGGTTCTTTGACATTAATGTCTTCCAAGTCTGCGCCTGCCATGTTCCCTATCTTTCCTGAATTCAAAAGGTGTAAAACTTTGGACACTTTAGCAACTTCAAGAGTGCTCTGTGGTAATCTGTAATATTGTCTGTGAATTCTGATATCATGCCCCATGAATCTTGCTAAAATGTCTTGACTGTTTTCTGCCAGATTAAGAACCTGACACATTGTGGCCAACTGCTTCCTCAGACTTGTTGAGGTAATTCTGTCTACATATTGAAGCTTTGCATTGATAGCTGCCTCCTTTAAGACGTCATTCCCTCTAAATGGTCTAGTACCATGAGGTCGGCAAAATACATCATTACTTTTTATTTTCAGTTCATTTTTTAGCTTTAAAAGAACTTCAATGTTTTTCTTCATTGTGTTTGTAAATAAAACTGCAACTTTTCTTCCCCTTTTCCCCCTAGTTTCAACTCGAAGATGTGTCTGACAAAGATGTTGTTCAAATTTAGTCAAACTTCTTCCGACTTCAGTATCTACATCGTTGTTCAGTGAGCACCTCAAAAAGGCATCTATTTTAAGTCTTTCTGCCTCTCCTGAACGTTTTCTATTGAACAAAATCACTTGTGCAAGGATAAGTTTACACAAAGAGGAGTACTGGTATTCTGTATCTTTAGGATCCATTTTTATGCATACGACAAGCAATATAAGCATGAGTATGTTCATACTTTCCAGACTTATCAAAGCGTCTTTGTCCAAACTCTTGTATTAAAGGATCTGTCTTTGCTTTTCTGCCTATAACATCATCTCTCATTTTCACTACTACACCTTCATTAAACTGCCTTGAAACAGATTTTGGTATAGGCAGTAACAGGCGAGAATTTCGAGTAGGGCCATCACTTTTCACACCCTCTGGATTTGCAACACAACTCAAGTGATGCTTTCACATGTCTGTCTGAACTATGAGTCCTCTACAAAATTCACAGGACAAATATTTTCCCTCTTCCTGACATACACTTGGACGATATTTTGGAACTAGTAATCCAACACCTTTTTCTCTGACCTTTGTATTATGTAAATTATTACCTCTAGCAGCAAGTATGCCCCAAGCACGCTTCCTTTCTTTCGAACCTTTTGTCAAACAAAGAATCTTGGCAACTTCAGACTCATCTTGATGATGAGTCTGCAAGTGTCTTGATATCTTCAGATCCATGGTTTCGCAATAAACACAGCATTGCCTCTTTCCCGTTCTTTTCTGTCCTTTAGAAATACCAGTGGTCTGAACTAGTATTTTATTCAAAGCTGGGAAGTCAAAAATGGTGGATTCCCCACTACTGTTACAGATGTCTTCTTCTGGGCCAGTTATTGCAAGTGGTAGTATTTTGCCTTCTATTATACAGTGGAAAATCCAATCCTTTCCAACACATTGATCTGCAATAACAATATAATAGGTTTTACAAATCAACTTTTGCAGCCTTCAAGTGATCTGCCCAGGCTGTGTTTTTGCGCAATTGTCCCCTCTATTTAAAGAAATATCCCCAGAGTTTTGACAAGGGAGTTTAACATGACAAAAATGAATTTGGAGTTATATTTAACACTGTGACCTTGACCTTTGGGCCATGGACCAGGGAGTTAAACGCCACACATCATCTTTGTCTGGTGAACATTTGTGCCAAGTTATACTGAAATCAATCTATAGATAAAGAAGTTACAGACTGGACACGAAATTTGTGATAAAGTAATTGAACCCTGTGACCTTGACCTTTGACCCATGGACCAAGGTTTAAAAGAGACACATCATCTTTGTATGGTGAACATTTGTGTGAAATTATATTGAAATCCATTCATAGAAAAAGAAGTAACAGACCAAATATGAAATTTGTGACAAAGTAATTGAACCCTGTGACCTTGACCTTTGACCCATGGACCTGGGAGTTAAATGTGACACATCATCCCTGTCTGGTGAACATTCATACAAAGTTATATTGAAATCCAATCATAAATAAAGAAGTTACAGACCGGACACAAAATTTATGTCAAAGTAATTGAACCCTGTGACCTTGACCATTGACCTATGGACCTGGGAGTTAAACGCGACACATCGTATTTGTCTGGTAAACATTTATACCAAGTTATATTAATATCCAATTATAGATAAAGAAGTTACAGACCGGACACGAAATTTGAGACAAAGTAATTGAACCCTGTGACCATTGACCTTTGACCTATGGACTTGGGAGTTAAACGTGACACATCGTCTTTGTCTGGTAAACGTTTGTACCGAGTTAAATTGAAATCCATTTATAGACAAAGAAGTTACAGACTGGACAGGAAATGGGACGGACGGAAGGACGGACGGACAGAGCGATTACTATATGCTCGGGCCCCCGAACCCTTTGGGGGCATAACAAGAAAGGGTTACAGTAACGTAAACTAAATTTAAGTCCAATTATCTCCCCTTGGAAATAGCGGAATGGAAAAAATATTTCTTCATGCACTCCTGCAGATAGTACTCTATGAACCTGTGAAGTTTTGTCCAAATCTGAACAGTGTATGAGAAGTTGAGATTACGAATGATTATGACCTATTAATGCATGAAACATAATTACATTAAAGTTCAATTATCTACCCTTTGAAACAGCACATCAAAAAAAACAAAAATTGAAACGTTTAATTAAACACTTCCTGCATGACAAACACAAAGTTCTTATTAACATTTTGACTGTGACCACATTTATGGATTACAGAAGATATTATCGGTTTTTGACAGGTCTTGGAATATTGACTGTATCAAGTTGTTCACATTTTACGAATCACTTGCTAACCAGTCTCCTAATCGCTTGCCACACATTTGACTGGTTCACGACTAAAATACTAACAATGTTTTATGCATATAATTCATATAATATCATAGTTAACAGATTTTGAGTCGTACACCGATTGATGTGACGTCATACATGCCTAAGGTAATGTCAGCACTTATGATTTTGTAAGGTTTACTATATAAGCCTATGTAAAACTTGTGAGCCCGGGGTGGTACAATTCTAACCCTAGGAGCAAAATGTGAACAATCTCTGTAGAGGTCCACTAGATGATGCTACATACCAAATATCACAGCTCTAAGCCTTTTGGTTTCAGAAGATTTTTTAAGTTTTTACTATATAAGTCTATGTAAAAATTGTGACTCCCATGATGGGTAAATTTTGACCCCAGGAGCAAAATTTGAACAATCTTTGCAGAGGTGTACTAGATGATGCTACATACCAAATTTGGTAGCCCTTGGCCTTATGCTTTTTGAGAAGAAGATTTTTAAAGTTTTCACATTTATTTCACATTGGTTGCCATGGTTCAACCAGAGTTCTGTATGGAATCAAATTCTTTGAATAACTTTGGTAGAGGTTGACCCAAGGATCATTCCTGCAAGGTTTGGTAAAATCCGACAAATAGTTTAGGAGGAGATGTTGTTTTAAGAAATTATTGACAACGGACGGACAACAGACACAGGACGATCAAAATAGCTCACCCAGGTGAGCTAAAAGGGGTGATAAAGCCCAATAACTCCACTACAATCAATCGCTACTGGACCAAAATATGGAGGTGCGCAAGTTCATATACTGATGAGGCAGAGCATAGAAGTATTTACAAAGTTTCATCACTGTAGTAGTACAGTGTAGATCCAATATATCACAGAAATTGGGGTCAAGCAAAAGAAATCCGCGATGTAGTCAGATCGCTATATATAGCCAAATTTTGATCTCAACCACGAAGTAATTGCACGAAGTTTACTTCGTGTCTCAACCAAATTCAGCGTGCGTTTTCCTTTGAATGGTTCTATTTTTTTATCTTATTCTTGCAATAATCATTATTCCATGACTGCATACCTTTTTATTTTTTGTGAAAACAAATCCCTGTATGCACTGTCATACCTAGCTATAGCTGTT